>OY288239.1:60481548-62881548 GCA_958450325.1 Agrostemma githago | reverse complement strand
TTATGATGATGTATATGATGATATATCAGCTTGATTACCTTATTAAATATGTTATACATTGAAATTTATTATTTGACTATAGACAGATTCACCCTCCTTGTGGTGTAGCGAGCTATAGATCAGTTGTGAATGGTAGATGTAATGAACATTGAGATTCTTGCCAAATTTTCAATAATCACACATGATATAGTGTGAGGGTCATAATCGGTTCATTTGTTATAAGAAAATGGCAAGCATGTGCAGTTGGTACTCGTAAAGAGTAATGAAATTAAATGTCCCGAAGTGGCACTGATTTCTGATGATAATAGATGGCCTATATGAAAAGATTGGTACCATATATATTCAGATTCGGATATCATTATACAGTACTGAAGATGAAATTATATCGATATATTAATTCGTGGAACCGAATATAGTTGCGCGCATTGGATTCTAACAGGGATCTTATATAAAAAAAATCCATTTTGATTGTTGACGTACAATCTATGGTTAAGATTGAGCTCATGGACTTAAAGTCCACGTATTGACATAAAGTCAATCCAATTATGAATATTGGTGGATATACTGTACAGTTTGCATTTGAGTCTCATGTGCATGTAATATAGTTATTTTATCGTTGCATACTAGTTAAGATTACATCGTAGCATTAGTTTAGAATATATACACCATAGGGCATTGTTCGTATTACATGTTGCACGAGATTATTATTGTTATATATTGCAGGATATATGTTTAAAAGGAGATGATGAGCCATATTTAGTCGTAGTTATTACGACGGTTTTTGGTTTATTTTGTGAGCTAAATCGGTTGTCTTGTATTGCATTTGTGTCAGTTTGGTATGAATGTAATACAGGCTAATTTGAAGATGTTAACCACTGGACCGTTGATTTGGGCTAAGAACGAAGGAAAAGGAAGCCCGCTTGAAGACCCGGAACGATAAGAATCGAAGAATGGTATGAGACCATTCCAGCTCGCCGGGCGAGCCGCGCAGTAGCCACGCGAGTCGCGCGATCAGGCGAGTCGCGCGAGAGAGGGGCGAGTCGCACGGCGGCCTGTGACGCACGACGCATTCCGGCTTATTTTGTTTTAATTTATTACGTTTTAAGACTTGGATTTTAATTAGGAAACTTTATTATTACCTTAGGATATTTTATTATTAGGAAACTTTTATTAGGATAAATATAGCCTTAGGTTGAGACGATTAGGAAATTATCATCACATCAAGTTTAACGTAAGATTAGAGAGAAAAAGGGATACCTTTAAAGAACCCTAATTTTCCAGTTTCAAGTATGTGTAACTAATTTCTTTTACTTAGATTTAAGCCTTTGAAGCATTTGATAATCGTTTGTGAGTTTGAATGTTTTAATTATTAATCTTGATTATTGTGAATTGCTTTGTTATTAAATCTATGAATGTTGTTATTGATTGCTAGGTGTACAACTAGTGCTTGATTTCTTCATTCTATCGTTAGTATCGTTAATTGAGTAGGATTTACTGATTAACTTTACATTAGTAACAACTAGGAATTAATATTGAACGGGATACGTTGATATTAGTACTTAGAAGAAATTCACATAAATATCTAAGGTACGACTGGATTGTACGTGCTATTTATTCTCTATTGAATTCTCAGATCTATATTGCTTCCGTCTAATTGAACCTAGAACTGGATTGTTTAGGTTGTTTTACGGTTAGGGTTAATTAAGAACGGGATTCGTTTTAGTTAACTATTCTTAAGAGAATTGGAATTTCATATTCACAATAGAGTAGTCAGGATTATTAATTGAAACCATCTTACAATGATCAATCGCTATTAAGTGTGGATTTGTGCTTGGGTCTAAGTTCTTTCTCATCATTTGATTTAGTCAAAGTTTTCATCTTTATTAGATTTAGTTGTTAGATAATTATTCAAAACCCCCCTTTCTTATTGGTTAATTAATTAGTTATTTATCATTCTATATTAATACGCAGTTATAGTTAAACCAATTCCCTGTGGGTTCGACCCTTATTTCCATTATACTATTGTTTTAGTTTGTTGGTTATAAGTGATTATAAATTAGTAATTTGAGGCATACGACTTTAGCCTGTCAAATTTTGGCGCCGTTGCCGGGGAATCGGTATTAATTATTTTTGTGTTTTCTAGTGTAGTTTTTAATTAATTTTTTTTTAAGCTAATTTTTTTATTTTATTTTATTTTATTTTGTGTAGTTTATGTATAATACTCGCTCTTCTAACTTGAACCTCGAGGCATTCGACTCAGAGATTGAACGCACCTTTCACAGGTCACAGAGAATCGGAGAGGGAGCAATAGTTATTGGAACGCAGGAATTCGAGGATCTAGAGTTTTTCGACGATATTCCTATTAATCCCGTGAACACTGAAGTTTCCTCCGAATCCGAATCCGAAGACGAGTCGAATATCATGGCCAACACAATCAAGCAGCTGACAGCACCCGACCTTGCACAACAACCTTTGTGCATTACGTACCCACCGTTGGGTGCGAATGCCACTTTCGAATTGAAGTCGGGTTTGATCCATCAACTACCCACATTCCATGGCATGAGCGATGAGGACCCTAATAAGCATTTGTCGGATTTTCATATTGTTTGCTTGAGTATGAAACCGGCATCTGTCACTGATGAACAACTCAAGCTAAGGGCATTTCCCTTCTCATTGAAGGATTCTGCAAGAGATTGGTTGTATTACTTGCCACCGGCAAGTATTGATACATGGGTGAAAATGAAGAAGGCGTTTCTTGAGAAGTACTTTCCGGCATCTCGAGCCTCCCAGTTAAAGAAGCAGATAAGTAATGCGGAGCAACGAGATGGCGAGACGATGTATGAGTATTGGGAACGTTTTAAGAAGCTATGTGCTATGTGCCCATATCATGGCTATAATCCTCAACACCTTGTGATGTATTTTTGTGGAGGTCTTTGTGTGGAGGATGCTCGCACTGTGAATGCGGCTTGTGGGGGATCGATCGTGAACAAGAGTCCAGATGCCGCTATAGAGGTGATTCAGGAGCTAGCTGAAAGCTCTCGAGATTTCTCTCGGAAGTTCCCTAAACGGGGATTGCATGCCATAGGTAATTCATCATCCTCGAGTCTTGAACAAAAAGTTGATAGTTTAACTTCTCTTGTCCAGAATATGATGTCAGGAAAAACAAATCAAGTTATGATGTGCGGTATTTGTTCTACCGAGGGACATCCGAGTGAGCATTGTCCTCAAATGTATGAAGGTCAAGAGGAGGTGAACGGAGTGTGGGAAACCGGGCAAAACAAAAAGTGGGATCCATACTCTAACACTTTCAATCCTGGATGGAGATATCACCCGAACATGAGGTGGAGGAATCGGGAAGGCGACCAAGAAATTAATCAAGGTAATCAAGTTGGTCAGCCGAAGCAACAACTCTTTGCTAAGCAACAAGTTATTCCTAACACGGTGCCTAATCCGCCTCCACCTAGTGGTCAAATGTCAACCGAAGACATGATACGTGCTTTGGCGGCTAACCAAGCTACGGTGACCACCCAAATGTCCAACCTCCAAGCTACGGTTCTTCAACATCACACGGAGAACAAAGCTAGCATTCAAAATTTGGAAGTTCAAATGGGCCAAATGGCGACCGCCATTGGTAGGTTGGAGGCTCGAGATTCTGGAAAACTACCTAGTCAAACCATTCTTACGAAGGAAAACGTGAGTGCCGTATCTTTAAGGAATGGGAGACAATTGGTGGAGGCCGACAAGCCGAAAAGGAAGGCCAAAGAAGCTATGGTTCAAGAAGAGGAGCTAGTGATCAAGGAAGGTGAGGAACCTTCGAATGTGCAAGAGAAGGAGTCAATTACTCCTACTACACCGGTGTCGGAACTGGATGTCCCTTTCCCCGAGGCACTCAAGAGGACCCGTCGTTATGAGCATGACAAGGATATCTACGAGGTATTTGAAAAGTGTGAGGTAAACATTCCCCTTCTTAATCTTTTAAAGAGTATTCCTAAATATGCTAAATTCTTGAAAGAATTATGTACTATTAAAAGGAATAACAAGTTGAAAGGAGCTAAGAAAGGGAAGGGTAGTGAGTATGTGTCCGCTATTTTTCAAAAGAAATTACCCCCTAAATGTGGCGACCCGGGCATGTTCCCTATACCTTGCACCATAGGAGATGCTTTGTTTGACAAGTCTATGTTAGATTTGTGAGCTTCTATTAATGTCATCCCTCTTTCTATCTATGAATCTCTTAGACTTGATCCTACGAGGGAAACCGGGAAAGTAGTGCAACTAGCGGATCGATCGAGTGTCTATCCTAAGGGAGTTGTAGAGAATGTTCTAGTTAAAGTTGATAAGTTGGTCTTTTCGGCCGATTTTTATGTTTTGGACATGGAACATGACTCTAGTGCAACCCCTATCATTCTAGGACGACCGTTCCTAAAGACCGCGGGAACAAAAATCGATGTCCCTAATGGCTCACTTAGCATGCAATTTGAGGGTAGAGTCGTTAAATTCGACATAAATAAGCCTAGTTCCCATTCCCCGAAAGACAATACCTTGTGTCGTGTTGATGTTTTTAATCATTTATCTCTTAACTCACAAGAAGAAGCGGTGAAATCGGTTCCTAAACCGATCTCATCTACCTCTTCTAGCAAGGAAGTTTTGTCTGAAGTTGTGCAGGAATCTCCTTCTAAGGGACCCAAGTGTGTCATTCTTTGGGAGTCGCTTAAGGACGCGGAGCTAAATAAAGGTAAAACGAGGTCATGGTTCGATCAATGGATGGTTCGAAAGAGCTCAAGCAAGCGTCCAACGGTTTTACAATTTCAAAATGGAAAAGTAAAAGATTTAGTCGGCATAAGGCTTAAGCCGACTAGTGAAAGGAGTGACGGATCGGGTGTCGGGAGAAGCAAGTTCTCGGACATGACGTTTTCTACCTAATCTCCGTCTCAGTCGAGCGAACGACTTTAAACAAAAGCGCTTCCGGGAGGCAACCCGCTTTGTAGATTTTTATTGTAAAATTTTATTTTTTGGGTCATAGGTCGTAGTATTAATTTCGTTGTTTTTCTTAATCGTTGTTTTTCTTAAACGTAGTTTTTATTACTAACTTTTGATGTTTTAATAGGAGAAGAGTGTTGATTTTCCAGGAGATGGGGCGACTAGCATGGGTCTGGGGCGACTAGCATGGAGATCCCTCGAAATCTGAGCAAAAATTGAAGAAAAAAAAGGGAGGACGGATTTCCAGGCATCCGCGCGAGTCGCGCGGACCCTATGCGACTCGCGGGACCCTCCTCTCACAGGTCTGTTTTTTTTTATTATTTCAAAAAAAAAAAAAAAAAAAAAATCAAAAATCAAAAATTGAAAACAAGTTACCCGACCTTTCTCTCCCCCTCATCTATCCCTATCCCTATTCTAATTATCCCCAAATTCAAAACCCTAAAACTCCTTCTTCCCCAAATCAATTGCAAATCCCTCACTAGTACCACCAATCCTTCCTCCTCACTTCCAATTAAAATCAGTCGGTTTCTGCGAGAACGCCCGCTGTCATTGTCGTCGGTTCTGTCGGTGGCGTCGGTCGTCCGTTGCTGCGCTTCGGTCCGGTGAGTAGTCCGGCGAGTCGCACGACAGCTAGGCGACTCGCGTGTGTCGTTGTGGTCTGTTCGTGTCCGCCGTCTGTCGTAAGTTCGTGAGTCGTCGTCGGTTCTGTCATTGTCGTCGCTGTTCGTGGTCCGGCGCGGGGTCAGGCGAGTCGCGCGGGGTCAGGCGACTCGCGCGTGTCGTCGGCGGGTTTCTGTTTAGCTTGTCAACGGTATTCAGGCGGTCGTGTGAGTCGGGTTTCGCTCGGTCCAGTTTCAGTAAGTTACCAACCCTTTTCATCCTTTCACTCTATTCTCCTACAATTTGTGAATCTGTTTAGGGCTTGTCTTGTTTGTGTGCTGATAGCAAGTCACCCAACTCCCTCCTTTCATTATTCTCCTGTCAAATTTTGTTTAGAGTCTGTGTAGGGTTTGTCTGGGTTGTGTTGTGAGTTGTTGGTTGCTGATTCGAGTCATAAACCACCTCCATTTTTGTCTAGTTGGTCAGTTTGGTATAGTCGGTTCCGAGTCAGGTCTGTCACGGTTGAGTCTAAGGAGTGCATCTGAATCGAGACTTCTCTAGTTAAGTTAGTATCACTTATTTTAGAAAATCTTGAGTCATGGCCCCAAAGAAGCAAAAAACGACTTCGGTTGACTATATGGGGTGTAAGAATTTGAGTACGAAACAGAAAACGGTATGGCGCCAACTATTTGATCGAGTTTGTATGTCGACTAAGTTTGTCGATAATTTGGCATTGGAGTTGCTCGGAATTATTGATGAGGTGTATACGTTATTGACTCGTATTGGGCTAGTGAACTTTTATGATAAGCACGCGAACACGTACAAGCGCTACACACTTGAGTTCTTGTCCACCCTAGAAGTCCACCGTGATGACGATCCCCCTCACATTACTTTTCATCTCGGAGATTCAGAACGAGATGTAGACTTTACTGAGTTGAGGGAGGCGTGGGGAATAGCACCAAGAGGGGGGCGGCGTTTTTGACCCCTACTACGCGTATGATGGAAGAGTTTTGGTTAAAAATTGCTAAGAATGCTTATGAGGGGGCTAAAAATGCTGATATTCGTCATCCTGCCCTTCGTTATGCTCACCGACTTTTGAACTCCACATTTCTTTGCAAAGGTGAGCCGACACATCTACCTAGGGCGGATTTGATGTACTTGTGGGCCATGATGCCCGAATGTTTGGGAACCCCGGATTGGATTGATGTATTCTTGACTTGTTGTGAGAAGCAGCAGAAAGCGGTCTCGGGGAACATTCCGATGGGGGGTATGGTTACTCTTCTAGCTCAGTATCTTGGCCTACCCAAGATGACGGATTCTCCTGTAGTAGGTGATACTACTATTAGTATTAAGTTCATGGAGAGTTGTTCTATGATTTCGCGACCGATTGGTGAACACCACCTAATCTGGACACTCAGCACGTCCCACCGTCATTTCATGGTTTTGCCTCGTCCGGATGGGAAACCGTTACCATTGGGGCCTACTGCGGATGCGTTTTACCTTCCTCATGATGCACAGTTTCCTAGGCCGACTACCGAGTCTCGTGCCCCGGTTGTGGAGGAACCCGAGGGTACGTCGGATTTTGATCGTTGGAGCGGTTGGCGCGAATCATTAAAGGATCGAGTGGAAGAATCTGTTGATAACAGTAGGTTGGCCGCTGAGTTCGGTCGTTGTATGAATCGGTTACAGTTAAAGTTGCACCCGAATGACTACTCGGAACCATCTCCCGAGCTTTATGCAGAGCTTGCGGCCCGTGAGCTAGCGAGATCATCTAGGAGGGCGGCACGTGAGGCTAGGTCACGTGACGCCGGCTCCTCTTCTCACTCTTGAGCCTCCGAGGTATTTCTCTTCCCATTTATTTTGTTGTCCTTAATTCACACATTCGAGGACGATGTGTTATTCAAGCGTGGGGAGGGAAATTATCTCGTTGTATATAGTAGTTATTTTGTATTACGTCGTTTATTTTAATTTCAAAAAAAAAATCGAAAAAAAAAAGTGAAAAATTGAAAAAAAAGAAAACAAAAAAAGAAAGAAATAAACCCGGCTAGGTGAAAACCCGGAAAGGGCGCCTAGGCAAGAATGGGGAATGTGGCCGAGGACGGAGTGAAAACCCGAAAGGGCGCTCCGGGTAAAAAGAAAAATCGAGTTGCGTGCCACGAGAGTAGTGTGAGGAAAAAATGAAAGCTAGAGTGAAAATCCGCAAGGGCGGACGCTCTAGGCAAAATGAGGGAATTAGGAAAAAAATCACTACTACTTCTCCGTTTTTGGTGTTGGCGTCATAAGAAGGGTGACATAGAAGGTCGGAAGGGTAGGATTAGTTGGCTAAGGTGAGAAGAATCGCGGTGCGGTGTAGTCGTAGCACTAAATTCTATGCGATTGGTGATGTTTTGATTGGTTTATTGAACTATTAGAGGCGTTTAGGATTGATCACATGTATGGGTTGTGGAATATTGTGGTATATGTTTTGTACCACCGGTGACATCTGTAGCACATGTGATCCGTTCTAGGATTGGAGAAATAAGGGGCGTTAGATGTGAATTTTAGCTTATATTTATTTGCTAATGTGCCTTGTTTTGATGAATTGGGTCAATGATAATAGTTTGATATTGGGTGTGTTAAGTTAGTTGAGCTTGTGAGTTGAATTTCATGAAAATGTTGGATTGGAAGGTGCTTTAACTCATAACGAGGGAGATTGGTGGAAGACGAGTGAGGGCCGGTGTGTTATTGTTATTCTCTCGCATATTGGATCAGTGATGGTTGTGTTTATGGTGTTCTTCGAGTTTTACTCGAGGACGAGTAAAGGTTCAAGCGTGGGGATATTTGATGAGCCATATTTAGTCGTAGTTATTACGACGGATTTTGGTTTATTTTGTGAGCTAAATCGGTTGTCTTGTATTGCATTTGTGTCAGTTTGGTATGAATGTAATACAGGCTAATTT
Organism: Agrostemma githago; assembly: GCA_958450325.1. Lineage (NCBI taxonomy): Eukaryota > Viridiplantae > Streptophyta > Magnoliopsida > Caryophyllales > Caryophyllaceae > Agrostemma > Agrostemma githago. The sequence continues at coordinate 62,873,032 of OY288239.1, read as the reverse complement.
GAAGATGTTAACCACTGGACCGTTGATTTGGGCTAAGAACGAAGGAAAAGGAAGCCCGCTTGAAGACCCGGAACGATAAGAATCGAAGAATGGTATGAGACCATTCCAGCTCGCCGGGCGAGCCGCGCAGTAGCCACGCGAGTCGCGCGATCAGGCGAGTCGCGCGAGAGAGGGGCGAGTCGCACGGCGGCCTGTGACGCACGACGCATTCCGGCTTATTTTGTTTTAATTTATTACGTTTTAAGACTTGGATTTTAATTAGGAAACTTTATTATTACCTTAGGATATTTTATTATTAGGAAACTTTTATTAGGATAAATATAGCCTTAGGTTGAGACGATTAGGAAATTATCATCACATCAAGTTTAACGTAAGATTAGAGAGAAAAAGGGATACCTTTGAAGAACCCTAATTTTCCAGTTTCAAGTATGTGTAACTAATTTCTTTTACTTAGATTTAAGCCTTTGAAGCACTTGATAATCGTTTGTGAGTTTGAATGTTTTAATTATTAATCTTGATTATTGTGAATTGCTTTGTTATTTTTTTTTTGGTAAAATGTAAATTATATTAATATGATTAAACCACCAAATTACAATCGATTTCATAACCAAACAAACTCGAAATATGACTACTAGGCCAAGATGGTCGGGATAACAGCTAGTCTCCTCTTCACCCTACACTCAACTTCACTCTTTATCTTATCCATTACTACATGTGGTCTTTTAACCCACCCTTCTTTCCATCCACTATTTCTAGCAGTCCACACTTCATAAATAACTGCACAAACAGCAGCGAAGATTCTTTGCTTAATGCTGCATGATTTGTGCTTAATCCGGGTGCAATGTTGTAGCAAATCTTTTTCCGGTAGCTTCATTTCAATCCAATTTTGCATCAACCTGTGCAACTGGTTCGTGTAAGGACAGTCCCAAAATAAATGATCATGGCTCTCCTCATACTGACCACACTGGTAGCATACATTGGACATCGTAATACCAAATCTCATCAACCGGTCCTGAGTCAGTAGTCTCTTATTCGCATAAAGCCAAGATATGAATCTGTGTTTAGGGATAGCCATTCGGCACCACACAACACACCACCAATCTTTCTTCAACTCAATACCGCTCAGCCAACGGTAGCCTCCATTCACGGTGTATCCTTTGGCTTCTGCTCTCCATTTATCATTACAATATCCAGGGATTAAGGCATTTTTTACACTACATATCTTCCTCCATGTCCAACTTGAGGCCATTGTAGGTTAATTGCTTTGTTATTAAATCTATGAATATTGTTATTGATTGCTAGGTGTACAACTAGTGCTTGATTTCTTCATTCTATCGTTAGTATCGTTAATTGAGTAGGATTTACTGATTAACTTTACATTAGTAACAACTAGGAATTAATATTGAACGGGATACGTTGATATTAGTACTTAGAAGCAATTCACATAAATATCTAAGGTACGACTGGATTGTACGTGCTATTTATTCTCTATTGAATTCTCAGATCTATATTGCTTCCGTCTAATTGAACCTAGAACTGTATTGTTTAGGTTGTTTTACGGTTAGGGTTAATTAAGAACGGGATTCGTTTTAGTTAACTATTCTTAAGAGAATTGGAATTTCATATTCACAATAGAGTAGTCAGGATTATTAATTGAAACCATCTTACAATGATCAATCGCTATTAAGTGTGGATTTGTGCTTGGGTCTAAGTTCTTTCTCATCATTTGATTTAGTCAAAGTTTTCATCTTTATTAGATTTAGTTGTTAGATAATTATTCAAAACCCCCCTTTCTTATTGGTTAATTAATTAGTTATTTATCATTCTATATTAGTACGCAGTTATAGTTAAACCAATTCCCTGTGGGTTCGACCCTTATTTCCATTATACTATTGTTTTAGTTTGTTGGTTATAAGTGATTATAAATTAGTAATTTGAGGCATACGACTTTAGCCTGTCAGGAGATCGTACTCCTAGATTGATAAGTACTCCGGGAAGGAGCTTATATTATAAATTATCAGCATATGACAATAATTGATCGAATGAGTTCCTGAAGGACTCGTGATTACGTATATATGAACCTCTACACGTAAGTGTATCTATGAGCGCATTTAACATGCATGTGATATGATGTGAATGCACGGTTTCATTATCTCAGCTTGAAGTTTGAGCGTATGAGAAATCATACATGATTAAATTTCTTATCCTGTGAAAATACTTTATGGTCCAGAAGCGCCATAATAGTTGGAAAATCATGTAGTGAAATGCTACAATGAGTATGTCGATCCGTACAATGACAAGAAAGATCAATTATTTAAGATAAAATCGGATTGATTGATTCTCCTGAAGATAATTGTAGACACCCACATTTTGACCGCCAGGTGTCTATAGTAGTTTCCAAAAAAACACCCGATGATGATCGGACGCAAACATGCTTTAACGTACTCGAATATGGGCTCGAAATCGTTGGCATTTGGCTTGGGCTTTTTACGGAGTACAAATCTCACAAAACCAACCTCAAAATCAGGCCCACTGGGTCATTTCGAGTCAAATAAGACTAATTTGGGTCGAATCCGACACCAGGGGCAAAACCGTCTTTTAGCGACCGAGTCAAAACCCGGTCATAGATATTTTCGAGACATACGAACCAGCCGTGTCACCCCACGAGTCCGGTTTGAGCTCAAACACTACAAAAAATCAACTACACAAAATATTAAACAATTCCGATTAAGGATAGAATTAGATCTCCAGTAGGATTCCCGACCGAGCACTCCACCGAGCACAAGGAGTACTCGGCTGAGTACTCTTTTTCAGCCGGCTCAGGTGACTTCCTCACCAAGTAACGGAATCCTCGTTCTACTCGAATTGCTTACCTTTCCTATCTCGAGCGGAGTTTCTTATCACCCAAACAAGGTTACCTCTCCTAGCTTCAATCGAGGTCTGCTCCTATAAATAAAACCCTCTCATCAACAACATCAATCACAATTCACATACACACAACTACAATACATCAACAATTCATACAATTAACAACCTCACAACAATCAACATCCAAGGCGATACAATCCCATACAATCCCGTTCCTCTAGAAACCCTTTAGGAAACCCGAGATCAAAACTCGTCAAAGACCCGAGAGCAAAACTCGTCAAATCCCTTCCCAATTATAAACCACCATAACTCTTCCTATATTATCTCGACGCTCCCGTGCCTAAGCCACAGTTAGACGAGCTCCGTTCCGAGAATACAAAGCATGTAGGTTGAGGGTGTAAATCAAAATCACGTCTTCTCCTTCTTCTTTCTCTTCTTCTCGTATTTTTCTCTTCTTCGTTTGCGTCGTCGATCCGTTTTTTATTATGGGTCATCGTCGCATCTTTTATTTTCTATAATATCGATACTATAAACTATTTTCATACGAAAACGAACGTTCTTAAAATACGATATCGACTTTCTAGTCGAATATCGTATCAAAAGGAACTAAATCAATCTCGTTGATGCTACAAAATCGTCACATGGTCTTAAAAACAAAATACGACGATTTTAACGCAGAGATAACTAACATCTTTTTTTCTTTATTTGATTTTCAAAATGATTTACAAAACCTCTTCTTTTTTCTCTTTTCTAAAAAGCATTCCGAGTATTTGATATCGATTTCATAATCGAATATCAAATATAACGAATATCGCAAAATTAAGTCGAGTTTAAATTATGCTATATTTGTACGCGATTTAATAAAATTATCAATTTTTGGAAAAATGACCTCGAAAACAGGCCGCAATGCGAGTCGCACGTGTCCCGTGCGAGTCGCATGGCAGCGTGAGTCACGCCATCCTCGCGCGGGTCGCACGGCCTCCTGAAATCCGCAGCATCGAAACGCAATTCCGTCTTATTTCTTCTAACATCTTTGCTTTATTAAAACGACGGTTTTCCTTGGCATATTTCAGGTTTCGATAAATATTTTCTTTACCAAGGTCAACACGTGTTTAATCCATCACGTGTCATAAAAAAAAAAATCAAAATCACTCATTCATCGCATCTATATCTTTTATTCAATTTGCAAATCGATACTAACTCGTTTGCTCATGTTTTTAGCGATTTTCTTTCATGTTTTGTTTGTTTTATTATACTAAAACGAACCTCGCATGCTGAATAAAACTTCGACGTTAATTTTTAGATGCATCAAATCGACTTAGCAACCCATTCAATTCTCGCATGTGTAGGGAAAACAATGTTTGCATATCATTTCATCGTTCAACTAACACGCGTATTAAAACGTCATTCGATATCTTAGTAGAGGCCGCTAATGTGCGGGCGGGGTTGGGTGTTCTTTGTGAACTTGCCAACACGTACCCTCACCCCTTACTCAGAACCATGGTTTCCGGATGTCCGAATCCATTGGCAACGAGAGTCATTCAATATACGGTATCCGATAATGTCGGTATCAGTATCAAATGCTAAGGGACAAACCCAATAAACTCTGACATCGGAAATGGGCCACACTTTGTGCATGGCCCACTACGACATAGAGTGGGTTCGAACGGGCCCGAACTTCCACAAAGTTCGGTGGCGACTCCAACGTCGATTTAAATTTCAATTCGACCCATCTCATATGGAGATTCATTCGCCTCCCCAAACCCGCGCATGGCCGCGTCGGGGTGGACCTTTGTCATGTCCACAATTTGGCGACTCCGCTGGGGAATACCTGATGCGTGACTTACCATCGGCATTCTCAGGGTGAGACTCGAAGAGAAATCGTTTGACTAGTACAATACGCGTTTTAGTTTTACGGTTCATGCATAACCCCATATTTTCCCGGGCCGGTAGTGGTGACTGACGTCCCACTATACCATTGATGTAGTCCAAATTGGATATGTCAAAATGTGTTCATAGCAGATTCGTATGGGTTTTACGGCATGTTCTAAGCTCAACTCGACTTACGAAGTCCGCTCCGATTCTCGAATAGGTTATGTACACTGGTATAAACCCTTATAGACTGACCGAGACTTAGTTTAAGAGCATATATGGTGTCGTTATACTGTTTCCATGACTACGTGCTACCTGATCTACATCCTTTTCAAAAACCATCATTTTCAAAAATTGCATCCTTTTCAAAATATCCAATTTCAAAACCCTGGGCATTTACCGAATTTAGGATTTACGATTTTACTCAAAATAGCCCTTTTTCTAGCCGGTATTATGCCCAATTTAAAACTCAAAATTATTTTCGAACTTGAAAAACCGTCGCCCGGTTCTATTTCCGTTTTTTTTCTTACGAAAAGAAAACCAGGCCATCCCCCCGAATTTTTTTTTCAGGCTTTCAAAAAAAATCTATTTCAAAATCTCCCTCTTCTTAGGACTCCCCGTATTTAGCAGTGTCGGGTCGTGTCGTAAGTCATCAAGGTCTTTAGCGTCGAAACTCCGTCGATTTTATATCACAGGTTTCCTCCCTATCCCAGTCCGCCTTATTTAACTAAGGCAAGGCCCACCTACGTAAGACATACTCCTACAAAGGACGGCCCATTTACCCATTCGAGTCCAAAAGTCTGGGGAATATCTCACATGGACCTTTCTTCCAATAGGTCTCGGCCCACATAGTTGAATCCTAAGGGAGGCCCAACTTTCACAAGTCACCCGTCTAGGTGTCTTTTCCGAGCCAACCATTTACAAGGCATAGCCCTGCAATAAAAGGTTTGGGATCCTTACGTCTAAGGGTCACTCGTCCAACACTCGAGTCTTAACACAACCTTCGATCCCACTCGGGGGCTACCCTTCAGCAGAGCGATCAATCACGGTTACTCTAAGGGTCATGTCTTACACGTGTTGTCTCACGTACCCCACTTTCGAGTCACTTAGATGCCACACCATCTGGGTCCTATTAGAGTCTTTAGTCTCACTCGGGGGTTGTCCTTCACCCGAGCAGTCAACCACCGTTACCCTAGAGAGTACCCTACGATGCCTTTTTCGAGTCGTACCTATGCTACGAATATTCGAGTCACCTAGGGTTATGTCACCACGGTTGGTCCGAGCACGCGACGCGGTCAAACACGGTCGCCCCATTTTTGGACTCACCCTTCTGTTGCTCGAGTCTAATTCGCGGTCATTACTTTGCCTAGGTCAACGTTCGAGTGTCCCAGTCGAAGAATTATAGTCATTCCCACCCCCGGGCCGTACTTAGTTTGACTCTCTCTCTTGCGTTTGTGCAAAACCGAGCTTAGGCGAGTTATAACACCTGTCGTTTCTTCCGATCAGGGACCCTATGAACGAGACACTACCAAACCACAACAAATCCCGCGCCGTCGAGAAAGGGGATATCCAGGGGAGTATGCTTATGCTATCTTGCTCCATTAACAATATCTTCTCAAAAATCAATACCGCCCTAGATAACCTAAATGCCAGGGTAACAACCATCGAAGAAGACCTTGTAAGAACCTGATCCCGTCTAACACAACTAGAGCTGGTAAGGCAACCAATCACCCAACTGAGCCATTTGAAGGGTGAACACTCTTACTAAACTGTCTGATACCCTCAAGATGGCAAGACAGAGAGAGGTAACCCTCAAGTCACCTCTCCGAAAGTCAAGAACTAGTCAAAGGTAAGGACATTTACCCACTTGGATATGTCATACACCGTCGCTTTCCAAAGGTTGGTTTTGAAAGGGCTAATACTACCCATAGGCCCAACAGCCGACGTACAATTGGAAAAACGCTCCAAAGCATGGAACGCCAAACATTACTGCAAATTCTACAAAGGGAGGGGACACGATACAGAACAGTGATGGAAACTGAAACACCTCATCCAAGATTTCCTCGATGCCGCGAGGACTCCCATTTTGGAAACATTATCACTTGCAAAGCCCCTCATGGACTATACAGGGCCCGATGACCAAAGCATCCAATCTACCTCTCATGCATCCAAGAGTCCGGATTTGATTTAAGTCCAAGTCTGAGTCCGAGTCTAGAATATACTATTTATTTCAATTTCAAAGTCAGAGTCAGAGTCAATTGTATTCTGTCCTTTTTTTCAAAATTCAATAAAATCAGCTTTCAATATTCTTTCTCATATATACTTTCCTTATGTGTTTCCGAGAACATGATGAACACCGTCATACACTGTGAGCACACGCATGTGACTATTATAGGCACATCTATAATGACTGCAGGAAATCGAGACCCGTGTTTTCCTTTACCTGTTCCATGTCTGACATAGAAAGCCACATAACTACCCTTAGTAGGAGCGGTATCGAATCCTATGACAAATCTAGGTAGTCTCCTTGTTTGGGTTCAAGACAAGAGGCAAGCCCATTTCCCACAATAAAAACCTCTCCGATAAGACTGACCAATCCCACCTCAGATGTTAGCTTAACCAAAAAAAACTAGAGGAAAAAAATCAAAAGTCCAAGAAAAAACTGGGAAAAAAAAGGGTCAAACGTCCAAGGAAAAAAGAGTAAAAGGCCAAAACAAAAAAGCAGGACATCATCAAAAAAGGCATCCATGACCAAGGTTTTAAAACGGTCAACACAAATGAAGCACCCATGCCCGGAGCTAAAGGGTCAACCCAAAAAAAATCAAAAAACCCATGACCGTGATTATCGGTCAAATCAAGTGAGAGTCCCTTGACCGGGGTACAGTCAATACAAAATACCATCAAATAGGGAAGAGATAATCAAGTTGGTCAGCTAACACCACATCTAGCCTTCCCACATTACAACCCTCAAGACCTTCTCGAGACCTAGGCTAAGAGACAGCCCGAAATTTTGAGGATTCAAGCTCCATAGGATACCCCTAACCATTAGGGTCAGACATGGAAATCAGATCCCGCATTATTATCAAACTTACACCAATCAAAGTTGTAGACACCCACATTTTGCCTGCTAGTGTCTATAGCAGTTCCCGACAAAACACCCGATGATTATCGGACGCAAACGTGACTTAGTATACTCGAATATGGGCTTGGAATCAGTAATATCCGACGTGGACATTTAGCGGAGTACAAATCTCTCAAAACCAACCTCAAATTCAGGTCCAGTGGGTCGTTCCGAGTAAGATAAGACTAATTTGGGCCAAAACCGAGACCGAAAATAAAACCCATCTTTTGGCGACTGGGTCAAAACCCGGTTAAAGACGAATCCGTCCTCAAAATCAGCCTAGAGAGCTTCTAGAAGATGGCGCCCAAGCACAAAATTCAAAAAAGTCAAGAGTCAACTATTTCCTAAAATGACTCGATTCCCTTGATCCACTCGATCGAGTGGATTGACCCACTCGGTCGAGTGGAGCCTCATAAACCGGAACAGACCCATTTTCAAAGGCACTCGATCGAGTGCACTAGGGCCACTCGATCGAGTGACCCTAGGTCGTGGGATATTCTCTATAAATACCCCCTCAAACCCTTTGCATTTTCAGTTTTTTCAATGCAATTATACCCTACATTTCTACCCTAATTCACCTATATTCTCTACACTACAACCCTAAGCAATACTACACAAAAACCGAGTCATTTGTCCCTCAAAAACCGACAAATCCACACATACACACACACACACACATACACCATAACTTGCATACATCCTCGATACTCCCGCGTTCCCATCGCTATTACGAGTCCTTTGTCGAGGTCTTCCTAAGCATGTATGTTGAGGGTGTCATAAACCCCGTCTCAATCTTTACTATCTCAATTCATTTTACGTACATTTTCGTATTTTGTATTACTAACTACTAACACTAGCGTTAACATTTAATTCTATCGTTTACTAACTTTTATCTTTTCGTTACTAACAATTAATACCGTGTATATATATATAATAGTACTAAAATACGGATCCTAACCCGTTTGACTATGACGACCATCCAAAGTCCGTTTAATCCCTTTACGAGCAACGACGGAGGTGGCACCCTTTCGAGGAGCACCGCCCCAATGTACTCAAGGGCGTAACGAGATCGTAGTTGTTCATAGTTGAACGCGTAGGACTCCATTTCTAAGATTAGTGCGAGATCCGTTGATGCGAAAATCGACATCACATAATCCGCTAGGATTAATATCGAAGTCGTGACGCGGAGGACTACAGTTTCGTCACTAATCAAACCTTTTCAATTCCATAATAATACATTTTCATAAAATCCCGATGACGGTCTCATAATCGTACAATACACGATCATGACGCCGAAAACCGAGTTGAATTTTAATAATGCAATATTTTCATTTAACTCGGTCAACCATCGACTTTAAAACACAAAAAAAAAGAGGCATGCCTCGTACAGGGGGCACTCGACCGAGTGCCATGAGCCACTCGATCGAGTGGCACCCCAAAAACTGCGCAGTAGCTACTTCGAGTATGCACTCGATCGAGTCCATATCATGACTCGATCGAGTGGGTCCTGTAGCCCAGAAAACCGAGAGCTTTAATGCCTCATTCGAGCCTCGCCTTTTTTTACGACTTTAGTCGTCACGTGAAAAGTCAATCACGTGATCCCATTTTTCAAAACCCACGCATATCACGACACTTTAACGACTTTGATCGTAGTCTTTCACGATTGGCCTTATATTGCCGACTCTTTAGTCGTGTCTAATATATGGCTAACCAAGACGCCATTTTGCGATGTAATAAGTCGGAACAAGGCATCGAGATTCGGGATCGGGCTAGCACCACGCTTAGGTCCTATATCTCCGTCCTTCGATTAATACACAAAATAATGTGTATTTAGTTGAGGTTCGTCCGTTTACACGACTTACGGTCTAGTTTGTACCTATTGTATACGGGTCCGTTTCAAGTTATTATTTATCGCTCTTTCTTTCATTTTCCATTCATGCTATTTTATTAGTCGTTATTTTGTTTTGGCCGGGTTGTATTTCCGCCCGTGTATATTGTATTTTATTTACGACCTTTATTTATTTCGATGTTTATCGCTTTATAAATGAACCTCGCATGCTAACAACTTCGACCATAATTAGATGCATTAAATGACGTAGTTAACCTATAATTCGCATGTTTAGCCTGAAAACGCTGTTTGCATATCATTTAGTCGTTTTACTAGCGCGCGTACACGAACACGAACGATGTCTTAGTAGAGGCCGCCATTGTGCGGGCGGGGTTGGGTGTCCTTAGTGGGCTTCCCAACACGTACCCTCACCCCTTACTCAAAACCTCGGTTTCCGGACGTCCGAAACCGTTGGCGCACGAGAGTCATTCTTTACACGATACCGGTGTAGATGGTATCGGTATCGCAATGTAAAGGGACGAGCCCCATAAACTCCGAAATCGAAATGGGCCGTACTTTGTGTACGATCCATGACGACATAGAGTGGGCTCGAATGGTTCCGAATTACCACAAATTTGGTGGCGACTCCAACTTTGACTTAAATTTCGAACCCGAGAACAATCTTACCACGAGATTCATTCGCCTACCCAAACCCGCGCGTGGCCTCGTCGGGGTGGACCTACGTCATGTCCACAATTTGGCGACTCCGCTGGGGATACGTGATGTACCAGATGTCATCGGGGTTCCTAGGGTGAGACTCGAAGAGAAATCGTTCGTATATTAGTGTGCGCCCATTAGTTTAATGATTCATGCATAACCCAAATTTTTGCCCGGGCTGGTTACTTGTGACCGACGTCCCACTATACCACGGTGCATTCCTACATGGGTGCGCTAAAGACTTCGATGGCGGAACTCGTATGGGTTTTGCGGCAGGTCCTAAGACCAACTCGACTTAGGGAGTCCGTCCTGATTTACGAGAATGCCATTGTTGTTGGTATAGACCCTATTTCGACCGACCGAGACTTTGTGTAAAGCATACATAAGCGTCGTTATAATGCTTGTTTGACTACGTGCTGCTTGGTTTCCGTGTCATGTTTTTCAAAAGCCGTCATTTCAAAAATGCATCTTCTCCAAAAATACCAAATTTTGAAAAAACCGAAATGCTGTCCGTTTCGGGACCCATCTTTTCAAAAATTCGGAATGCCGCCGAAACTTAGGATCAACGAAACTTCGGCATGTTGTCCGTTTTGACTATCGAATTTCCAACATCACCTCGATTTTCGAAATTTTTTTTTAAAAAAAAAAAATTCAAATCTCGTCTTTCAAAATTCCGTTTTCAGTTTTCAAACCTTCGGAAATTCGCTCATTTTATATTCAAAATTCAAAATTTCAAATGTCCGACTTTCCAAAAAAACTTCCTTGTTATAGGACCAACCGTTTATCCGTGTGTCGGGTCTTTGCATAGTATGTCGAAGGTTTATAGCGTCGAAACTCCGTTGATCCTATATCACGAGTTTCCTCCCTTTCTCAAGTCCGCCTTATTTGTCAAGGCACGACCAACCCGCGTAGGGCATACCCTTACAAAGGAAAGTCCGTCCATACACTTGAGTCAGAAGTCTGGGGAAAAGTCTCACGTGGACCTTCCTTCGAACGGGATTAGGCCCACAAAGCCAAAGTCCCAAGGAAGTTATACCACCCGCAAGTTATCCGTCTAGGTGTCTTTGTCGAGTCTTTAGTCTTTTTCTTTGTGTCGCTCGGGATGTACTTTTTTTATGATTCAGAGATCTGGGTTCGGTTTCTGATTACGCGGTGTTCTTACAGACAGGCCACCGTCCACCAGACACAGCCACAAAATGGAAGCAACTCTGAACAACCTGAAGGCCTCCGTGGATGCCATGGCTGCCAAACAAACCGAAATTGATGCCCAACTGACTGAAATGAGGGCTGGTCAAGTGGCCATCGTTGCTCGTATGGCTGCAGTGGAGCAAAGGGCTCCTAATGTCGAGGCTACTGTGTCTCTAGCTGAACTAGTCAGCGTGGCACGCCGACTAGAAGAACAAGTCCATTTGGCTGGGAGTAACAATATTCATCGGGAGAATAGCCGAGAGTACTCCCCGGTGAGTGACAAGTTGCCCGCGAACCTGAATCTCACGGGCTTACCCATGTTTGAGGGAACCGAGGACCCGTTACTACATGTACGGGCCTTCAAAGAATCCATGGCTATCAAACGGGTAGATTCTTCAATGTTCAAGAATCTTTTTGCTGTGTCCCGTTGTAAAGCACCCACGGGCCTGGTACTATAGGCTGACCCGAAAAAATACCCTACTTGGGATGATGTGGCTACGGAGTTTGCTCGGAACTATGCTGATAACACCGAGATCCAAACCACAATGCGGTCGTTGGAGGTCATGGCCCAAGAGCCAAAAGAAGGTTTTACTAAGTATCTTCAACGCTGGCGGGCCGAGAGCGTGAAACTGGTCGATAAGCCCAGTGAAAAGTCTTTGGTGGAAGCTTTCGTTAAGAATCTTCTCCCCTCCTACCGGGTCCATCACCGGTATGCTCTCATACCCAATTTCACCACCCTTACTGAAATGGGTATGAGAATTGAAGACGACCTGAGACTAGAGGGCCTTACTAAGGCCTCTGGCAAAGGATACCAAGGGGCTTCCACTTCCACTACCAAGCCCCAGGCTACAGCCCGCAGCATTTTTGACGCGGTTAATCTATTAGATGCCCCGTCCAAGAAGAACACCCCACCTTGGGTTTTCACTGATATAGGTACCACCTATACTTATGCCTTGCAAAGGCTATCCTCGAAGGGCCTAATCCAACCGATAGGCCCTACCCCTGAAAATCCGGTCGAGCGACGCTCCAAGAACTACAATGTCCAAGCTTACTGCCAGTACCACCGAGGCAATGGGCATGACACCGAAAAGTGCTGGAAACTGAAGCACTTGATCCAGGACCTGATTGAGAGCGGTAAAATCCCGCTACCCGGAGATAAGCCGAGTAACAAAGAAAACCCTTTCAGCTCCCATGCCATCTTTGCCGGGGAGGTGATTGATTGCTCTCACTTTATCTCTCCATTTATCCCGCAAGTGAACGGGATCTAGTTTGACGACGAGGATGATGTCTACCTCGCTAAAGGGGAAACCGTCCCCATTACCCCTGAGCAGATTCGCGAGGCCAAATCCCGAGTCTTAGCCATTAACCACCTTGGTCGTCCCTATAAAGCCACTAGCTCTAGGGACATCCCCATCCCGACAACCGTCACCGATCCACTCGAGATGGAAGTCGCCCCTGAGGAGCCGACTGCTGAAACAGCTCTCGTGAAGCAACTAAAGAAGACCCGAGTTGACCTCACTATATGGCAACTCTTAGTTAGCTCACAAGAACATCGAGAAGCACTCACTAAGGATCTCGATCAAGTTAAGATCGACTCTTTGGCTACCCCAGCTGAAATGGTAGCTACGGTCCTGCCCCACTTGAAGGGCAAAACCAAGGAAGGAGGCCCAATGATCACTTTCTCTGAAGCCGACCTACCACCGTTCGGGGCCTCTCATAATCGGGCCGTCTACGTTACGGTGATCTGCCGAGGAAAATACCTCCCGATGACCCTAGTTGATGATGGGTCTGCTGTGAATGTCCTCCCTTTGAGGACCGCCAAAGCCCTCGGTATTACCGAGGCCGATTATGTTCCGACGGCTCAAACCATCCAAGCCTTTGATAGGAGCCCAAAGTCGGTAGCTGGGGCCGTAAAGCTGACCATTGTAACGGGCCCAATAGAAAAGGATCTTGAATTCCAGGTGATCGATGTCACCTCATCCTTCAACTTGCTTCTAGGGAGGCCATGGATTCACGCGGTCAAAGCCGTGTCCTCCACCCTCCACCGTAAGATCAAGATGCCTTTGCTCGACAATGTTACTACTTTGGAGGCAACCCCAATGACCGTGGCTAGCTGTAACGCCACACCCGCACGGACCTCTGGGGGTTCGACTTTGTGGGGATGATCGAGGAAGAGTACCTTTTTAGGCCTTACTTCACCACGAGCATTGACACGATGCTCCAAAACCTAGGGTACCTTCCGGGGGCTACCTCTCGTCCCGATCTTCCAGCTGGGAAGATTATCGAGGTCCTTAAGGACGAAGTAACTCACTTCGGCCATGGTTATGCCACCACTCCGGGCAACGTTGTCCGAGCAGGAATCGAAAAGGCCTGCAACATCATTAAGGGTATCCACTTGAGCCCTTACAGCCCACGGTTGACTGACTACTTTGTCACACCCATATTTGGGGCTACTCAGGTTGGTCTATACCAACCCAATGCTGCACACCTCGGGACCCAATTGGCCCGGGACTGCAACTACATCCCGGATGATGTGTTCGCCCTCATCCAGTCTGATGGAGCTGACGATGCTGAGCCCTCGCTGGGGCTACTCTTCGGGGAAGACACCATAGCCCCGACTCCGAAGGAAGACCTGGTCAACCTGATTCTTCGCAGCAACAGGTTTGACCCGACCAAGCTGATCTCGGATGTTGGTTCCGAGACGGGAAACAGGGCCTGGAGGAAGACTGTCAAGTGGACTGACAGTTAAGGAAAGATCCACAAGCTAATCACTGGAGAGGGAGACATGCCTGAGTCTGAGTCCGAGTCTGAGTCGGAGTCTGAGTCAGAGTCTGAGGTCGAGTCTAGGGAAGTCGGTGCTAGAGTCACTCCTATAACCCCTCTCCCTCTTGTCATTCCTGCTGTTGGCACTTCAGGGTCTGTCCCGAGTGCCTTACCAATCCCGCCACTGACTAATGATCAGATGGCTGCTCTTTTCGAGCTGTTTTCCAAATTTTCAATCAATAATAACAACCGTTCTGCTTACGACTTGTCTCTTTTAAATTCTGCTTTCAAAAATATTTTATGCAATGACATTGAGAAACCCAACGAACAGGTACCTTACCTCCGCATCTGATCGAGCAGCTAGAGCAAAGGGAGTCCCGGAACCCGGTGATTGAAGAGAACGAGTCCATTAATGTGGGAACAACCTTAGAGCCTCAGATACTTAAGATAGGGTTATCTTTAAAACCCGAGGAGAAACAACATTTCACGAACCTCCTCCAAGAATTCAAAGATGTCTTCGCATGGTCCTACAAGGACATGCCGGGGATAGACCGGGGAATAGCCGAGCACCACATACCTATCAAAGACGGGTGCAAACCGGTCAAGCAGAAGCTCCGCCGAATGAGGCCCGAGTGGTCTCTCAAGGTAAAAGAAGAAGTCGATAAACAGTTTAAAGCTGGCTTCATACAAGTGTCTGAATATCCAGACTGGGTTGCAAACATCGTGCCGGTTCCTAAAAAGGACGGTAAGGTGCGGGTATGCGTCGATTTTTGAGATCTTAACAAAGCAAGCCCGAAGGATGATTTTCCGTTACCACACATCGACGTACTGGTGGATAACACGTCCGATCATGCCCATCTATCATTTATGGACGAGTATAACGGGTATAATCAGATCAAGATGGCGGAAGAAGATATGAGTAAGACTACCTTCACTACACCTTGGGGTACTTACTGCTACACCGTCATGTCATTCGGCCTCATTAATGTCGGGGCCACTTACCAAAGGACCGCTACCACCTTATTGCATGACATGATGCATAAAGAAGTAGAAGTTTATGTAGACGACATGATCGTCAAATCCAAAGAACTGACGGTCACATCACCGCCCTAAGGAAATTCTTAAAAGAGCGGTTTTGGGGTAACATCAGGCAAATTACTGGGTCATATCGTTAGCCAATGAGGTATCGAGGTCGACCCAGCTAAAATCAAAGCCATTACTGAGATTCAACCTCCTAAAACCGAAAAAGAAATAAGGGGATTTCTCGGAAAAGTCCAGAATATCAGTCGGTTCATTTCCAAACTAACCATAGTGTGTGAACCAATTTTCAAGAAACAGAAAGTAGGGGAACGGGTACTATGGGATGACAAGTGCCAAACCGCGTTCGAAAAAATCAAGGAAGTTCTGTATGCTCCGCCGGTTTTAATGCCACCTCAACCCGGTTTGCCTCTGTCGTTATACCTAACGACGACCGAGACAACCATGGGGGCTATGTTGGCTCAGACAGTCGACTCCGAAGAACGAGCAATTTATTATATCAGTAAAAAGTTTTTAGAGTATGAGTGCAAATATACCATGCTCGAAAAGACGTGGTTGGCTCTGGTTTGGGCCACTAAGAAGCTCCGACACTATATGCTAAGCTACGAGGTCCATGTTCTATCCAAGATGGATCCGATCAAATACCTCTTCGAAAAGCTCATTGTCAATGGCCGATTTTCTAAATGGACTCTAATGCTGGCAGAATTCGACCTAAAATTTGTACCGTTAAAGGCCATTAAGGGGCGAGTAGTAGCTGAATTTCTCGCCGATAGCCCGGTAGCCGAGGAATGACACACCGACACCTAGTCCTTCCAAGATGAAGATATCTTCCATACTGATACCGAAACATGGGATTTATACTTCGACGGAGCATCCAATTTTCGAGGGTTCGGAGTCGGGATTCTCCTAATTTCACCAAAAGGAGAGCATACTCCCGTATCCATCAAACTGGACTTTGATGTTACCAATAACGCAGCAGAGTACGAAGCATGCACTTACGGGCTACAAGCCGCCGCCAATTTGGGGATCACAAATCTTCGGGTACATGGCGATTCATCCTTGGTCATTAACCAAGCACTTCAAAAATGGAAAACTCGGAACGCTAATCTCATGGCCTACCAGGCACGAGTAAGGGATCTCGAGAAACAGTTCCAAAAGGTGGAGTACATATACTTGCCTCGGGAAGAGAATCAGTTTGCAGATGCACTCTCAAAGTTGGCATCTTTGCTGAACATTCCCGACCACGTGACCAGTATGCCAATTTGTGTCGAAAGACGGTCCGAGTCGACATACATTCATGACATTGAAGACATCGAGATAACTGATCCTGAACCTTGGTACCAGGCCGTATTAACGTACCTGACAAACGGAGAATATCCTCCCGGGACTGAAGGCCGAGCCAAGAAAGCCTTACGGAGGCTAGCCACCTAGTTCATCTATACCAATGACGGACAATTGTATAAAAAGACGGCACAGAGGGCTCTTCTCCTTTGTGTTGATAAATATAAGGCCAAAAAAGTTATGGCCGAAGTACATGATGGTGAAAACGACCCACATATGAATGCTCACATGCTGGTCCGAAAAATCATGAGGCTCGGGTATTACTGGAACACCATGGAAGCCGACTGCCAGTTATATGTCAAACATTGTCACAACTGTCAAATCTTCGGCAATGTGCAACATATTCCATCATCTCCGCTTTATACCATGACGTCGCCTTGGCCGTTCTCGACATGGGTATCGACATAATCGGGAAAATAAATCCCTCCGGTACTGGCGGACACTGTTTCATTTTAGTAGAAATCGACTATTTCACCAAATGGGTCGAAGCTGAATCATATCGCATTCTCAATGCTAAGCATGTCGCCAAGTTCATCCAGGACAAGATAATATGTCGGTACGGCATCCCACATGAATTCATCAGTGATCACGGGACTCACTTTCAAGCCGAGACCGCATCCCTGCTGACTAAATATAAAATTCAAAGGCACACGTCCTCGCCCTATCGTCCCCAAATGAATGGAGCAGTAGAGGCGGCCAATAAAACAATTGTCACCATACTCAAAAAGATGGCTGATAATTACCGGGACTGGCCCGACAAAATACCTTTTGCCCTATGGGGATATCGGACGTCAATTCGCACCGCGACTGAGGCGACGCCGTATTACCTAACTTATGGGATGGAGGCAGTCCAACCAATTGAATTGGAGGTACCGTCCCTCGGAATTCTGCTAGAAAGTCAAGTACCCGAAGCTGATTGGGTTCGAGCACGGTATGACTCTTTAGTCCTACTAGACGAACGACGATCTCGTGCCCTCAACAACATCCAAATCTATCAGAAAAGGATCCAACGGGCCTTCAACAAAAGGGTAAGGCCCAGGAACATTAAGGAAGGGCATCTGGCTCTTATGTCTGTCCGAGCCTTACTATCGGTTGACCCAGGGGGAAAATTCAAACCCAATTAGGCTGGGCCATACTTGGTAAAGAAGATCCTATCGGGAGGAGCAATGATGCTGACGGACCTGGACGGGAATGAGTTCGTCAACCCGACCAACCTGGACCAGCTGAAGCGTTACTACCCTTAAGCCTTGTCTCAATGTCATTAGCAAATTTTTAAAATTATTTTACGAAAAACTAGTCAATAAGCTAGAATTATTTATTCTACTGTCGCAAGCACCTTGAACCAATAGTCTTGGTGTAATTCAAGATTGCAAATATACTAAGACAGGGACGGTTTAATAATAAACTTCTTTTATTAATTATCACAAACCCCCCCCCCCCCCCCCCCCCCCCCCGATAAACTCGGGAAAATTACAAAATGCAGGAATTCCAAAAAAAATTACAAAAACAAAAGCACACGACACTCCAAAATAAATAATAATAATATTCAAATAATAAAAACTAAGGACTCGGTATTTAGGGTATCTTGTCCTTTGCCTCCTTGGTCGTCCACTGACGACGACGTGGAGGAGAGCATTCCTGAATCACCACAGGAACCTCCTTAGCCCGGACTTGTTTCTTTGAGCTAGAGTCCTCAATCACATCTACTGGCCCAAGTCGGGCCCTCACGGGCTCTGGCAGCCGTTCGCGTGGACCAAGTCGGTCCCTAGCCGCCAATCTTGGCCCAAGTCGTCTCTCCAAATCAGTCTGGGGGCTTAGCTGCCCCCGCGTGCTGCTAGCACCGGCATCCTTAGCTCGAGTCTTAGTATGTGACTTATGACCCGATTCTAGTCAGACTAAAGTAGCAGGGGTGTCTCCCTCATCGAAGAAGCCGCTGTTGTCCTTTACCGTCTCCCGACGGACCAGTTCGAAGGCCTCATCGACCTTCAAAGCTTTACGAGCTTCCTCGGACTCCTCGAAATTCCATTTCTCGTAAGCCCGTGAAACCCATGCGGATTGGCAAGGGTTGGGAATAGTCCATGTAGAACGGGTGAACCATCTCTGCAACCAGCTGTCGCACATATCGTCTGTCAATTGGAGCGAGACGCTGATAATGGCTTCAGTCTCAGAAATGCGCTGAGACGAACCGAGCTGCCTCAGAATGCGGTCCGGGTAAATGTGAACTGTCCAGTCAAGGGACAGGATCACCAGGTAACGGGCTTGGTCCCTCCTGGCCAGTCCCGTCAGCTTGGAAAGGAACCACCAAGCGACAGTCCACCTGATTAAGGGACCACCATGGAACACCAGCTCCTCATCCCAGTAAGCTCGGTTTATATGGTGACTTGAGCTTATCCGACGCCTCCTCGAACTAATTTGGTTGCTGCAGTAGTTGGGAATGCTCGGAGGGGACTCTATGATCGACAGACGTTCCAACAACCAAATCTGAAAAATGTACACAAAATCCGTAAGCAACGGAGTGGTCCGCTATAGCCCACTCGATCGAGTACAGTATCTGACTCGATCGAGTAAGCCCTCTGAAAACAGGGAGTACCTCGTCCAAGATGTCACTCGATCGAGTGACAGGTCCACTCGATCGAGTGACTTACGTACATCAGAAAATTCGCGCGAAATAAAAAAGAAAAATCGCAAGATGAATACCTGCAGAATACGGGTACTCCTCGTCAGATGTCGGTCCGGGTCAAGTCGTCTGGCATCCAGACCCATGATGATCTCCCCGGTGGCTAGCCAAGCAGGACTATGACCAGTCTCCATCTGGTCAACCACTCCAATCAGCCTGATTTGACCCAAGCATGAGTCAACATCCATCATCCTTTCAAAAACGTAGCGGTGCAGCATGCAAAAGGCGAAAGCCCTACGCCTGTGAGAAGAGGTAGCCCTTACATCTTGGTTGTTCATAAACTTGTCAGCCAGGTCAAAGAGGGAAACAGTATTTCCCCGCACCATTCGGTCTGTCTCAGCGTGAGACAGACCCAAGAAATCCCTCAGCCTCCTTCTTGGATCCGGATAGAACGGAGGGATAGCAGGACGAGCGATAGGGCTCCAACCACCTATAGCTGCGATCTCCTCAAGAAGAGGGCATATTTCTCCTCGCGGGAACGCGAAGACGTGATGGGTAGTATCCCAAAACGTCAGGCAGGCATCCAAAAAGTGTGAATCAATTATCAGACATTGGAAAGGGAACAGACTGACAATCCCCATCTGGGTCAGTTGAACTTTATCCTCGTCCCGAAAGTATTGGGACCAAGCAAAAAGCATCGAAGTAAGGTGATCGATACCCATGGCAGAGGTTTGAGTCTCCTTGAAAGTCTAGAAGATTTTGAGGGGAAGGAAGAGTTTTGATTTGAGATACAGTAAGCTGAAGCAGGGAGACCTATATTTATAATAGGAAACCCTAACAGTAACCCTAACTGCCATGCCTCCTCAGCAAACCTGGGCCCTATGCGCGCGCAGGCCTGGTTTCAGATAAGAACCCAGAATAGGAATCAAGTTATCCCGAGATTTCCTAAAAAAAATATCTTTCAAAATTTTTGGCCTTTCAAAATTCAATGTATTTTATTTCCCCAACACGAGTCGGTGTTTTGCCTATGTGTTACATGCAAGTTGTTATGTGTCAGCATATAGGTACACCCCAGACTTCAGAAGCAAGTCTCCACGCAGCTATTTCACTCCCCAGCGTAAGTCAATGTTTCTCCCAGAATGCTACAATCAGAGCTGTGATGTATCGGCATACGGGTACACCTACACCTTCAGAAGCAAGTTCAACTCCCCACGGAGCTACCATTGTCAGGACAGGTATGACCCTCTGCTTGTGGCTGGCGGGCCCTTCCCACAAGTCTACTGGACTATAAACGACCCGACCGGAAGGCTGCCAAGTCGTAATTTGCGATTGGCCTGGTAGCTACTCTGACTTTCGCCTTGTTCAAGCCTCAGTCAGAGTGGGGGCTCTGTAGACACCCGCATTTTGCCTGCTAGTGTCTATAGCAGTTCCCGACAAAACACCCGATGATGATCGGACGCAAACGTGACTTAGTATACTCGAATATGGGCTCGGAATCAGTAATATCCGACGTGGACATTATTTAGCGGAGTACAAATCTCTCAAAACCAACCTCAAATTCAGGTCCAGTGGGTCGTTTCGAGTAAGATAAGACTAATTTGGGCCAAAACCGAGACCGAAAATAAAACCCATCTTTTGGCGACTGGGTCAAAACCCGGTCAAAGACGAATCCGTCCTCAAAATCAGCCTAGAGAGCTTCTAGAAGATGGTGCCCAAGCACAAAATTCAAAAGAGTCAATAGTCAACTATTTCCTAAAATGACTCGATTCCCTTGATCCACTCGATCGAGTGGATTGACCCACTCGGTCGAGTGGAGCCTCATAAACCGGAACAGACCCATTTTCAAAGGCACTCGATCGAGTGCACTAGGGCCACTCGATCGAGTGACCCTAGGTCGTGGGATATTCTCAATAAATACCCCCTCAAACCCTTTGCATTTTCAATTTTTTTCAATGCAATTATACCCTACATTTCTACCCTAATTCACCTATACTCTCTACACTACAACCCTAAACAATACTACACAAAAACCGAGTCATTTGTCCCTCGAAAAACCGACAAATCCACACACACACACCATAACTTGCATACATCCTCGATACTCCCGCGTTCCCGTCGCTATTACGAGTCCATTGCCGAGGTCTTCCTAAGCATGTATGTTGAGGGTGTCATAAACCCCGTCTCAATCTTTACTATCTCAATTCATTTTACGTACATTTTCGTATTTTGTATTACTAACTTCTAACACTAGCGTTAACATTTAATTCTATCGTTTACTAACTTTTATCTTTTCGTTACTAACAATTAATACCGTGTATATATATAATAGTACTAAAATACGGATTGATGGTAGGATTTATCGTGGATCCCGCCACCAATTAAATAACCAACTAACACCTAACGGTAGTTAGGGTAAGTCGGGTCGTGTCCACGGAGACGGTATTGCAAGGTTTAGACTAAATCGGCCTAAAACTAGACTATGCTACCAAACAAACACAAAGAGCTACTACTAGATGAATTATGATGAGAGGAGAAGTAGGAAGTAGACTAACAATCAACTAGGCTAAACGAGGTTAAGCTAGAATAACTAAACACAAACCAACTAGCAAACTAAAGAGAAGTGCTAAGCAATTCTAATAATCCAACTAACTAGCAACCTAAGGAAGTGATGATTAACTAACAAGATGAATCAAATATGGAAAAGAGGGAGTGGGTTAGGTCGGGTTCATAAGTGTAGTAGGGTGACTTGGGTGGTTAAGGGTGTAGGTGCCTCCTAATTGCTAGGTTCGGTCCGGGCAATCACAACTTAAACCGATGTCGATGACTATGCTCAACATATCCACACACAAAGCAAACAATGAGTAGAAGAAGACTAGCATGAGAAGCATGGCCACTACAACCCATACAAGCATATCAACAAACACATGGTGTGCCAAATGTGTGACTAACAATAAATAATCACCCTTTACCCCCAATCAAACCCTAATCACCCATAATCTACCCTTAATCCCCCTACTAACCCACAAATAAACTACTCACTCATGGTCAAACTAACTACAACAATGAAAGGATAAAACAACTTCACAATCCAAACATTCATCATCAAGAACAATATAAACAATAACAATCAACACTAATCAAAGATTCAAACTTGAATTAATAACAAGGAATAAGAGTAAAGGAAGTTTATACCAACACTAGATGAAGAAAAGATGAAATCTTGCATAAAAGAGAAACTCAAATAATCCCAAGGTTGTCAATCTTGGAGAAGTCTTCAAGTATCTTCTTAATACAAGCACTAATTAACTAAGATTAACTAAGATTAACTAAGGATTAAAGAGAGATTCAAACTAATGAGAGGAACTAAATCTAGGGTTTATATCTTGTAGAGAGGCTTAAGAGAGGCTAAACTAATGTAGGATACATAAACAATACAAGAGGGAAGTATTTATAGGGTTCCAAATGGAAGGGAGAAGAAAGAAAGAAATGCGGACTACAGCCATTTGGTCCCGACCGGGACGGATCATCCCGACCGGGACGGCCCCACCATCCCGACCGGGACGGGTTGGTCCCGACCGGGACGGCCTTGCAGTGGCACCCTCCAAAGTGCACTTCATCCCCGACGGGATGAGGTGCATACCCGTCGGGGATGAGTCTTGTAGGCCTCCAATATGACCCTTTTGGTTCCTCCTTGCTTCACATGAGCTTCTCATCGATTCTCGGGACTCGGGATCGGGTCTCGGAGGCTCGGGATTGGGTCCCAAGGTCTCGGGGTCGATTCCGAAGCATCGAGTCATCGTTCCTTTACTCCGTTGGCTCCAAAATGTGTATGTATAGAGTCGGAATCGCTCCAACTCTTCCAAATCGGTCTCGGGAACCTGAAACGAACTAAAGAATGCATAAGAAGCCCCTAAACCGCTCCCAAGGAGCGATTCCTCAAGGAAAATGGGACCAAAATACTACGAAATAGGCACTACAAACTACACTAATCGCGGATCCTAACCCGTTTGACTATGACGACCATCCAAAGTCCGTTTAATCCCTTTACGAGCAACGACGGAGGTGGCACCCTTTCGAGGAGCGCCGCTCTAATGTACTCAAGGGCGTAACGAGATCGTGGTTGTTCATAGTTGAACGCGTAGGACTCCATTTCTAAGATTAGTGCGAGATCCGTTGATGCGAAAACCGACATCACTTAATCCGTTAGGATTAATATCGATGTCGTGATGCAGAGGACTACAATTTCGTCACTAATCAAACCTTTTCAATTCCATAATAATAATTTTTCATAAAATCCCGATGACGGTCTCATAATCGTACAATACACGATCATGACGCCGAAAACCGAGTTGAATTTTAATAATGCAATATTTTCATTTAACTCGGTCAACCATCGACTTTAAAACACAAAAAACAAAACGAGGCATACCTCGTACAGGAGGCACTCGACCGAGTGCCATGAGCCACTCGATCGAGTAGCACCCCAAAAACTGGGCAGTAGCTACTTCGAGTATGCACTCGATCGAGTCCATACCATGACTCGATCGAGTGGGTCCTGTAGCCCAGAAAACTGAGAGCTTTAATGCCTCATTCGAGCCTCGTCTTTTTTTACGACTTTAGTCGTCACTGTAAAGTCAATCACGTGATCCCATTTTTCAAAACCCACGCATATCACGACACTTTAACGACTTTGATCGTAGTCTTTCACGATTAGCCTTATATTGCCAACTCTTTAGTCGTGTCTAATATATGGCTAACCAAGACGCCATTTTGCGATGTGATAAGTCGGGACAAGGCATCGAGATTCGGGATCGGGCTAGCACCAAGCCTAGGTCCTATATCTCCGTCCTTCGATTAATACACAAAATAATGTGTATTTAGTTGAGGTTCGTCCGTTTACACGACATACGGTCTAGTTTGTACCTATTGTATACGGGTCCGTTTCAAGTTATTATTTATCGCTCTTTCTTTCATTTTCCATTCATGCTATTTTATTATTCGTTATTTTGTTTTGGCCGGGTTGTATTTCCACCGGTGTATATTGTATTTTATTTATGAGCTTTATTTATTTGATGTTTATAGCTTTATAAATAAACCTCGCATGCTAACAACTTCGACCATAATTAGATGCATTAAATGACGTAGTTAACCTATAATTCGCATGTTTAGCCTGAAAACGTTGTTTGCATATCATTTAGTCGTTTTACTAGCGCGCGTACACGAACACGAACGATGTCTTAGTAGAGGCCGCCATTGTGCAGGCGGGGTTGGGTTTTCTTTAGTGGGCTTCCCAACACATACCCTCACCCCTTACTCAGAACCTCGTTTTCCGGATGTCCGAAACCGTTGGCGCACGAGAGTCATTCTTTACACGATACCGGTGTAGATGGTATCGGTATCGCAATGCAAAGGGACGAGCCCCTTAAACTATGAAATCGAAATGGGCCATACTTGTCTACGATCCATGACGACCTAGAGTGGGCTCGAATGGTTCCGAATTACCACAAATTCGGTGGCGACTCCAACTTTGACTTAAATTTCGAACCCGAGAACAATCTCACCACGAGATTCATTCGCCTACCTAAACCCGCGCGTGGCCGCGTCGGGGTGGACCTACGTCATGTCCACAGAAGTTCGAGTCATTTTTACTCAACTTCCCCCTTTCTTACCACATTACGGTACCTTACCCTGGAAGCTTTAGCTCCACAAAATCAAGCTCCAGATGTCAAAACATCAAAGCCACTTACAACCTAGCACCACATTTCCAAAATTATCCAAACCAGTTACCAACCCCAAACACGGGAATTCAACCTGCGGTCGGCATAGAACATGCCCAAATAGTTCACATCACCTCTGGGGGCTACCCCGGAGAATGCTCACAGTCACAGGATCAATATCCTAACCATTCTAGCCCTCTGATCAGGACATCATTGGGAATGCAACTAGCCTGCACCATCGCTATGGCTAGTTACACACAAAGTCCTATTAGACTAGGCACCATAGTATATCTTTCAATTCACTGAACTACGGCTTGGTTTGATTTCACTACACGTGAATACGTAGGCAGCCTTTCAACAGAGGCACAACCACTCACAATGACACACATTCAAAAAGCACCATTATTCCAGTCACGACACTGTCATGTTCTCAGCAGCTAGCTTTGTCATCCTGGGGGCTTCTCCTAGGCAGAAGTTCTCCATCCACTCACATAATCCAAAGACTTTCAAAATCTAGCCACCTTTACGTAGTGTGTCCTAGTACTCGGCTCAGTCGAAGACGAGAATCTGTCAGGACTCGAAGCAATACCCACTGTGGGAATATACCCTAAAATCAAAGATCCAGAAGAGCACAAGACTAAAACAGCCTCATTATAGACTACTGCAATTCCCCCTGTAGCACAACCTGCCCATTTCGATGTTCGACTGTGTTGCCACTCGCCTAGGCTACGGAATAGCGCAACTTAAGAGTCTTGTCATCTTAGGTGGCCCACTCCCCTACCGAGTCACGGTCCAACCCCTCGAGAGTTCAGTCGTGTCTGTCAACTCGTCCGGTCGCGTCTAGAGTCGAGTCTGTCGGTAGGTCTCTCTTTTCAAATTCTCATTTTAAAATTTGCAAAACTTAGCCATTTGAGAAAATCCTTTTCGACAAGGTCAAATTTCAGTTTATTTAAATTGCAAATTTCTTTTCTACCCCTTTCAATTTTGAAAACCTATCTCCTAGCACGTGAGTTGCTTTCAGGATTTTGATTTCAAAAAAAAATTAAGCAAAAATCACTTTCCCCAGCGCGAGTCGTACCTACGTGTTGCATGCAAAATTTATGTAACTGATACAGGTACGACCCGAGGCCTCAGAGGCAAGCCCGCACAAGTCCCCAGCGGAAAGCCCAAGGCGGCATTTTCCCCGGAATAGCACGGGATGGCCCCATATATAGGCGCACCCAAGACTTATACAACAAGTCCGAGCTCCCGCATAGTTCTGAGATGGGATGTGTCTGCAAACGGACACATCCAGGGCTTCTTGGGCAAGCTTCCGCGCAGCTCCAAGACGGGATGCATCCGCATACAGATACACCCGGGACTTATACGACGAGTCCAATTCCCCACGGAGTCTTCATCATCAACTCAGGTATGATTTCCATCTTATGGCTGGCGGGCCCTTTTACGCAAGTCTAATGGACTATAAACGACCCGACCGGAAGTCTGCCAAGTCTTAATCCTCAATTGGCCTGGTAGCTACTCTGACTTTCGCCTTGTCCAAGCCTCAGTCAGAGTGGGGGCTCTGTAGACACCCACATTTTGACCGCCAGGTGTCTATAGTAGTTTCCAAAAAAACACCCGATGATGATCGGACGCAAACATGCTTTAACGTACTCGAATATGGGCTCGAAATCATTGGCATTTGGCTTGGGCTTTTTACGGAGTGCCAATCTCACAAAACCAACCTCAAAATCAGGCCCAGTGGGTCATTTCGAGTCAAATAAGACTAATTTGGGTTCAATCCGACACCAGGGGCAAAACCGTCTTTTAGCGACCGAGTCAAAACCCGGTCAAAGATATTTTCGAGACATACGAACCAGCCGTGTCACCCCACGAGTTCGGTTTGAGCTCAAACACTACAAAAAATCAGCTGCACAAAATATTAAACAATTCTGATTATGGATAGAATTCGATCCCCAGTAGGATTCCCGACCGAGCACTCCACCGAGCACAAGGAGTACTTGGCCGAGTACTCTTTTTCAGCCGGCTCAGGTGACTTCCTCACCAAGTAACGGAATCCTCGTTCTACTCGAATTGCTTACCTTTCCTATCTCGAGCGGAGTTTCTTATCACTCAAGCAAGGTTACCTCTCCTAGCTTCAATAGAGGACTGCTCCTATAAATAGAACCCTCTCATCAACAACATCAATCACAATTCACATACACACAACTACAATACATCAACAATTCATACAATTAACAACCTCACAACAATCAACATCCTAGGCGATACAATCCCATACAATCCCGTTCCTCTAGAAACCCTTGAGGAAACCCGAGATCAAAACTCGTCAGAGACCCGAGAGCAAAACTCGTCAAATCCCTTCCCAATTATAAACCACCATAACTCTTCCTGTATTATCTCGACGCTCCCGTGTCTAAGCCACAGTTAGACGAGCCCAGTTCGGAGAATACAAAGCATGTAGGTTGAGGGTGTAAATCAAAATCTCGTCTTCTCCTTCTTCTTTCTTTTCTTCTCGTTTTTTTCTCTTCTTCGTTTGCGTCGTCGGTCCGTTTTTTATTATGGGTCATCATCGCATTTTTTATTTTCTATAATATCGATACTACAAACTATTTTCATACGAAAACGAACGTTCTTGAAATACGATATCGACTCTCTAGTCGAATATCGTATCAAAAGGAACTAAATCAATCTCATTGATGCTACAAAATCGTCACATGGTCTTAAAAACAAAATACGACGATTTTAACGCGGAGAGAATTAACATCTTTTTTTTCTTTATTCGATTTTCAAAACGATTTACAAAACCTCTTCTTTTTTCTCTTTTCTAAAAAGCATTCCGAGTATTTGATATCGATTTCATAATCGAATATCAAATATAACGAATATCGCAAAATTAAGTCGGGTATAAATTATGCTATATTTGTACGCGATTTAATAAAATTATCAATTTTCGGAAAAACGACCTCCAAAACAGGCCGCCATGCGAGTCGCACAAGTCCCGTGAGAGCGAGTCGCGCGGCCTCCTGAAATCCGCAGCATCGAAACGCAATTCCGTCTTATTTCTTCTAACATCTTTGCTTTATTAAAACGACGGTTTTCCTTGGCATATTTCAGGTTTCGATAAATATTTTCTTGACCTCGGTCAACACGTGTTTAATCTATCACGTGTCATAAAAAACTTTTCAAAATCACTCATTCATCGCATCTATATCTTTTCTTCAATTTGCAAATCGATACTAACTCGTTTGTTCATGTTTTTAGCGATTTCCTTTCATCTTTTGTTTGTTTTATTATACTAAAACGAACCTCGCATGCTAAATACAACTTCGACGTTAATTTTTAGATGCATTAAATCGACTTAGCAACCCATTCAATTCTCGCATGTTTAGGGAAAACAATGATTGCATATCATTTCATCGTTCAACTAACACGCGTATTAAAACGTCATTTGACATCTTAGTAGAAGCCGCTAATGTGCTGGCGGGGTTGGGTGTTCTTTGTGAACTTCCCAACACGTACCCTCACCTCTTACTCAGAACCATGGTTTCCAAATGTTCGAATCCATTGGCAACGAGAGTCATTCAATACACGATATCCGATAATGTTGGTATCAGTATCGCAATGCAAAGGGACGAACCCAATAAACTCTGACATCGGAAATGGGCCATACTTTGTGCATGGTCCACTACGACATAGAGTGGGTTCGAACGGGCCCGAACTCCCACAAAGTTCGGTGGCGACTCCAACTTCGATTTAAATTTCAATTCGACCCATCTCATATGGAGATTCATTCGCCTCCCCAAACCCGCGCATGGCCGCGTCGGGGTGGACCTTTGTCATGTCCACAATAATCAGTTGAGAAATAATGTTAGCTACACTATTTTTTCCTTCGACTAGGTTTTTGTCCCAATGGGTTTTTTCCTGGCAAGGTTTTTAACAAGGTAGCGCTATAGACGTGTTAATACGCTATAGTTATGATCATCATTTTAATGATGAGATACATATTTGGTTATACATCAAAGGATCATAAATGACTATGTCCTGATTGCAAGCTCCAAAGAAATATGATACTGAACTTATCAAAGATTCCTATTGATTGAAGATACCAAGTTTGTCAGTTACTACAATCCATTTCAACGTCGCCGTGAAGTTCCATGAAGACTTGAATTATTTCCATTAAATATCAAGTTGTGTAATAATCAGGGGGAGTAACCACGCGCTGTACTCTTTTTCCTAAGCCATGGTTTTGTCCCACTGGATTTTCCATGGAAAGGTTTTAATGAGGCAGACTGTTATGCGTGTATGAAGATTTATGTACTCTTTTTCCTTCACTAGTGTTTTTCCCACCGGGTTTTTCTATTCGAGGTTTTAACAAGGCATTTTCTTTAGTGATGTACATCCAAGAGGGAGTGTTATGAAACATAATATGTGGATGTCCATCGGGCCTTATAGCTCACTATGATGTAACCCTAGATATACCATGTACTATATATATACCGCTTGATGGAATGAATAAACTACCTCTCTGATTTCCCTCAATCTCTTTATCTCTTTCTACTTTTTCTTCTTTCTTCCTTTCACAACATTTTGTAATTACTATTTTTATTTATCGTTATTGTCGAGATTAGACGATTAACGAGAAAACCCTTTAAAACCCGAGTTTAAGGATTCTGGAAAAAATTATTTTTCTGGACAGAATGTCCAAAAATATATTTGACCTATTTTATGTAATTTTTGTACTATTTATCGTAGTCTTTAATTAATAGTATTGATTTTGGACAAAATTACGATTTATCGTTAAAATGCTTTGTTTCACCAAAATGAATTGTTTTTCCATTAATTTTTAAAATACTTGAATCTGATATTTTAAGAGTTAAATTACCCCTTATCATATCCTAAATTTGTTTAATGATTTAACCTAAATAAAAGACGTTAAAAGATTTAATTTGACATTTGCCGTAAAATCCTATTTATAATTGTATTGTCGAAACTAATAATGATTAGGGAATTCTAGCTTTGTAACTTTTTAAAACACCCTGATTAGTAATACTAAAATGTTTAAGACATTTTTAATCATTTTATAAACACTTGTAAGATATTTTAATAATTTCATAAACCTAAATGATCTCACTTTGATAATTAATATCATTAAGGCCGAAAGTACTAGTTTTATAAATCTATATCGTTTACTAAAAATTTTGAATTAGTATAAACTAATATTTTCGCTATTTTGATATGATGCTATTTTAGCAAAGTTTCTAAAAATAGAAATTTCCTAAAATAGAAAGTTTCCTCTTTTAGAATATAATGATTTCTCCTTTTATCTACATCTTATTCATAATGATTATCTCGTTTGAATATCGATAATGGCTTGCTTTGGAGTTATGGAATAAGGGAAAGTGTGAGGTTAGAGTAATATATTCTAGGGTCTACGTTTTTGTCATCAACTATAAGGCTAGTGTATCAGGAATCGGTACATTGGTTGTTGAACCGGGTGACAGGTATCCCGGGAGTTGTGTACATTTTGACCTTAAGCTTAGGCCTCGCAGTAAGTCGCCGTCATAAGTTGAACTTGGTGACAGGTAATCCCAGGAGGGGTGTGCATTATCTTAAACTAGGGCCACGCATTTATAAGTCGCCGCTCTATTATGGTTGATTAGCCTAGTTAGAGACCAAAGTTTGATTTGTTTGAACTAAGTTCTCGAAGCTAGTTTTAGTATTCTCCTTGTGAAAGTCTAGCCGTCTACACTAATCCTATCCATAACGCCATTTTGACTATTTTATTATTATCGATATAATTTGGTTGTAGGTTGGCAAATGTTTTTTGTTTTCTCCGAAAAACTCATTTATATTATATTGTTTCGATATGTGAAGCTTTTCACTGAAAGCATATTTTCATTATAATGTTTTACTGTTTTCCATTTTTACTATTTTACTATAGTAGTAATTACAGTTTTAAAATCCTATTATACGGCTGGGAGAACGTTGACGTTGCTCCCCACTGATTGTGGCTGTTATGTTTTAACATGGCAGGTATACATGTTTCCGGGTGTGGGCTAGCGAGCAGTGTGGATCCTGTTTGTTTATTTTTAATAATTATGTCTTATGGATTGTTCAAACCCCTTTTTATGGATTGTTTTAAATTTTGGCCATTTTTATTCATGGCCTATTGTTTGACTTTACCATTTTAATTTTCTAAGACATAGTTACAACGTGTTATAATCCCGACTCTACAGTGTTTCCGCCACTGTATCGCGTTAGAATTTCTAGGGAATTACAAAGGGATTAGAAGGGTCTTATACGAGTATCATCTTTAAACATGTTCGATTCGAAATAGTTTTAGAAATTGATGAATGTGCGACGTTAATGATGACGATTATGTAAATACTAAAACGATACTAACGACGCAATAAAAAAACGATCTTGTTGGTGTTGATTCGCTTCAACAATCAAATACTTGAGGTGTCCGGATAAGCGACCGGCAACATCGGGTGCGATACCCTCGTATTAGTGTTTCCTTATCCCGTCATCTCTTGTATTCGACACGAATAGGAGATATTTTATAGTGATTCGATAGTAGTAATATTAACGATATTGGAAACGAGAAAAGGAAAAGAAATAAATAAAAAAGGACGCGACGACGACGCAAAAAAGACGGAGGGACGACGCGAAAAAGACGAGAGAAAGGGAATGAGAAAAAGGAGAATTCGGGATTAAATTTACACCCTCAACCTACATGCTTTGTATTCTCGGAACAAGACTCGTCCAGTTGTGGCTTAGGCACGGAAGCTTCGAGATTATGTAGGAGAAGTTATGGTGGTAGAAGGGGGTTGTATGTGTGATAGATGAAACGTCTAAGGCTGAAAAATTGTATGTAAAATTTGTAGAGAGGAAGGCTTGTAAGGGTTAAAAAAAAGTTGTGTGAACTGTGTTGCAAAGGGAGGTATTTATAAGAATTCTCCCAACCCTCGTCCTAGGGTCACTCGATCGAGTGCCCCTACTGACTCGATCATGTGGCCCATAAAACGGTAAACAGCGGGCCTTTTGAAGGCCCACTCGATCGAGTGGGTTGGCACTCGATCGAGTGGATCAGCGCGGCTGAGATATTTTGGAGTTTTTGACTTTGAGTTGGATTCTTTGAAGTTTGCATGGCTGATTTGTACCTTGGAAACGACTTTGACCGGGGTTTGACCCGGTCGCTAAAAGTCAGTTTTATTTTTGGTATCGGTTTTGACCCAAATTAGTCTTATTTGATTGGAAACGACCACTGGGCCTGAATTTGAAGTTGGTTTTGTGAGATTTGTACTCCGTAAAAAGCCCAAGCCAAAACTAATGATTTTGAACCCATATTCGAGCGCGTAAAAGCACGCTCGCGTCCGATCATCATCGGGTGTTTTTTGGAAACTGTTATAGACACCTAACAGCCAAATGTGGGTGTCTACAGTTATCAAACTGTAGGAAAAAGGTCTGCCTTAGAAAGATATAATATGACTTTTGTGAGTAGAAGATAAACTGGCCTTTATAGACTTAAAGGAGGACAGACGGGGGTGGTCGTGGATCCGTCCACATTTGTTCATTACTATGTGCCATCTGGTCCTTATCTTTTGCCACTCCACTAACACGTCATACACAAATCCGTGTGCTACTTAGCCGCCTTGTCTTTTATAGGTTAGTGGTAAGTAGTATTATTTGAACCGTCATTAATTTTTGACTTGAATATCTGTCTCAAGGGAGACTAGACTTACTATTGCAAGATTTAAATGGGAGAAAACATTAACGTTTTAAAGGAACATTAGAACAATATTAATACAGAATACGGAGTCGTACATTAGAACTACACGTCATGCATAATCCGAAATAAACTAAAATTAACTTAAACATCCATACATAAAAAAACAAATTAACTAGGACTATTTTGTAATTAGTCCCTAAATAATCCCTGCAAAGTCTGGATGGCCTTGTTCATCGACTTCTTACGATCGACACATTCGTCGAACGATGCCATCATGCCCCGACTTATCTCTTCCCAATCCTCAGGCTCACCCTCAACTCTTCTCCTATCTTAACACAGTAGTTACGAGTTTCAACTACTCTAGCAACCAACTTGATTGCTTTCACCTCTTCCTGGCGTACATTTTTCATGTTTGATTCGAAGTTGGAGATGATATCTCTTACTAATTTATTGAAGGCTTCCATTTTAGAGTTTTGTAGATGGAAGAAGTGTTTGGTTTTCAAGGGTTTCTAGAGGAGATTTATAATAAGGTGTGCATAAGTAGAGGGAGGCGTGTGGAGGAAGTGTGGAAGTAGTGTGTGTGGGAAGGAAAACTCCATTTGACTTTGGGGTTCCATGTTTAAATTAAAATAAATTGAAGAAAATGAATAGACATGTTGCATTGAGACACGAAATTGCTTTACACAATTGAAAATCTGAATATTTTAAAAGTGAAAATACAGTACATATCCAAATTAAAAACCCTAAATACATATCCGAATTTAAACCCAATAATGCTTACCTACCGGATAAAACCCTAATACTTATCCGAATTAAAAACCCTAACACATATCCGATTAAAAATTGCTAATACTTATCGAAATTAAAATCCTAATACTTATCCGATTTTACAGCTTTCATTCATCTAATAATTCTACTTCACCCTTCAAAGCATCAACATCATCTTGAAAAGATTCCCTTTGAGCCCTAACTTTTTGCAGCAGCTTCCACATCGACTTGATGGAGGCATCAAGTGTAGTCATCTTGACGGGGACGCCACTTAAAACAAAGCTCATCCGAGTGTCTAATAAAGCCTTGGAAAGTTTTTGCATGACCCTCATCTCCAGCGCAGTAATAGTGGAAATGTTACCTTCATACCTTGAGATTAAATCAATGAAACATTGCTTGGTAGAGGAAATGGGGGAAGGTTCCATTTTTTGTTTAGGGTTTTTCAGTTGTTATGGGAGGAGAGTTTTCTAGAAAACAAAGGAAAGTGTGTAATGTGTTTTGTGAGATGAGTAAATGAATTGGATGTAAAGTATGTTTCCTTTATAGACAAATGAAAGACCATTGGTATTCTTTGGTCGCAGTTTAAAAATATAGATTACGGACAACTTACGGAACACATTCAAAAATATTTTAAAAAAATCGATTAAGGATATTAAAATGACTTTAAATTAATTGTACGATCAATAACTTAAAATAACACAAAACACAAAGCAAACATTAAAATAACATAACATAAAAACAATCCAATATGGATATTACAATTAGGGGTGAGCGGAAATATCTGATACGGTTTTATTATCCGTATATGTGACGCGCCCCTATTTTGGATCGGTCGTTAAGCGAAGGATAGGGGGTGAAACAATATTTATAGACTTGCAAAACACAAAAACTACTAGAGTATTCGTGGTAAGTCGAGGTCGGTCCACAGGGAACGGAACGATATTGAGTTAAAAGTAACGTGTTTGGGAACTAGAGGGGGGTTTTAAGGGTCGAGTCTATGCTAGAAATGCGGCAAAAGACGGAAATTAAATGACAAGAGAAATAACAATAGAAATGACTAGAGATGAACAATCAAAGGAAAAGATGTTAGGGGGAAGTCGGGATTCGGAAATTGGGGTCTAAGAGTCTCGGAATCGGGTTGGTCACAACATCGATAAAAGGAGAATGCCACCTTTCGGTTTCTTCACCCAATCCACCTAAAAACCCGCTTTCGCGGCGAAGAAGGGTAAGTCTCAAGTTAAGGTAATTTCTACCCCGAGTTTCCCCATATTGATAGAAACGAGTCAAGGTCGGTCTAGTTGGCCGGATTAAAACAACAATGACACAACAACCATAAGCATGATAAACCAACAAGCAAGCAAGTAACCCACCAACATCTCTCAATTCAAATAATCCAAAGTCCTCATCCCTAAATCCCCCAACAAGAAATCTACTCACTACTCATAATGGAAAACAACAAAACATTTACAAAGGAGAAAACAACTAAAACATGCATAATAGCTAATCTAAAGAAAATAACGACAAAACAACAAGGAAATTACGTTCTAACAATTTAACCACAAAACTATGAAAGAAACTGCAATCAACAAAATGAACTAGGAGATAATCTAGAACAACATAAACTAGATCTAGAGAAACTAACAACAAAGAATGAATAAAAATGCAATCAACACAATAAACATGAAATGATCTAAAACAACATAAATAAAGATGATCTAAACAAGACAATAATGAAAGAACAATTAAATGAACAATCTTGGAAGAACAATAATAAATCTAAACTAGAGATTAGAGAGTGGAAGAGAAATATACCAACTATGAAGATCAACAATAAATAAGAAGATTACATAAATAAAGGTTGAATCTTTGATGAAGAGAATAGAGGATTTGTCACTAATCCCTTAATAATCTTCACAAATCTTCAACAAAAATTTGAATTCTACAAACTTGAATGTAAATCTAGAGACTTAATGAAGAAAACTATGAAGATCTAAAACTAGACTACTATGTAAACTACTAGAATTATAGAGAATTACTAAGAATAATACTAGAATAATCTACTAAATGGAGGGGTAAGTAGTGAGAGAATGGAACTAATGGAGGCCTAATGGAGTTGTAATGTGGTAGCTTAGGCAACAAACTAGAGTACACATATATATAGTAAACTCTTAATGGATCTCTTAACCTATAGCCCAAATCCACTTTTTGCTCCATTAGTGAGACAATCACCCTTAAATCTTCATAAGGTGGAACTTCGCCCTGTCGTTCACGGATCAGTACCGCAGGGTGAAATTTCACCCGGTGGTTTTCTTCTAGTTCGACAATTTTGGACGTCTTCACCGTTGGGCGAAATTTCACCCGGTGGGCGAAGTTTCGCCCGGTCACTTCGCCCGATGGAAAAGCTCTCGAAAAATCTTCGGGGAGGCAAATTTACCGTCGGGCGAAATTTCACCCGGTGGTGTTTCATCGGGTGAAGTTTCATCCGGCCATTTTTTTTGCCTCTTTTCTTGTCTCATTCTTCATCGTATGATTGGATGGCTTTAAACTTTAAGTTGTATGCTTTGCATTTCGGACGGCATTCCCCTCTCTTATGCTCGTGGAAGCTCGATCATGCTTTTGGTGCCAAAACCTATCAAAATTGATAGAAAAACTACCAAAAACACGTAAAATGCACAAGAGAGACGCTAATGCGAGAAATACTCAAAACAAGGCGATAATCGTACTCTAATCTCGCAAAATGAGGGAAAAACGGGTATAAATGGGAGGAAAAACTGTCTAAATTTAGCACACAACAATTCCCCCACACTAAACCGTTGCTCGTCCTCGAGCAAAGACCCAAAAAGAAATTACAAACTACTACTACTAGCTAGACTATGCTAAGTCGATACGGGGCAATTAACGAGCCCGCTCCGTCCCTTCAACTCACATCGAAATAGCCATGAGGTAGAGTACTCTTATGCAAGGTGTAGACACCCACATTTTGACCGCCAGTGTCTATAGCAGTTTCCGACAAACACCCGATGATGATCGGACGCAAAGGTGCTTTAACGTACTCGGAAATGGGCTCGAAATCATGGATATTTGGCTTGAGCTTTTAACGGAGTACAAATTTCACAAAACCAACCTCAAATTCAGACCCAGTGGGTCATTTCGAGTCAAATAAGACTAATTTGGGTCGAATCCAACACCGGGGGTAAAACCGTCTTTTTGCGACCGAGTCAAACCTGGTCAAAGATATTTTCTCGAGACGCGTGAGTCAGCCGTGTCACCTCACGTGGCTGATTTGAGCTCAAACTCCACAAAAAATCAGCTACACAAATATTAAACAATTCCGTTAAAGGTAGAATTCGATCTCAAGTAGGAATCCTATCCGAATACCGAATCGAGCATCCGACCGAGCATGGAATGCCCGACCGAGCAGGCTGTTTTCAGCCGGTTCCCTTTTTTTCTTTGCCAAGTAGCGGAATTCTCGTTCCTCACAACTTCTTACATTTCCTATCCCGATTGGTATTTCTTGTCGTACAAGCAAGATACCTCTCTCAACCTTCTTCTCCTATAAATAGGACCCTTTGCACACAATACATCACACAATTTTCATACACATTATTCACACACGATTTCATTCATACAATTCCCGACATTCTACATCCATACACAATTCATAAATCCGACACACTTAGCATCGAGAAACCGATAGTGTAACCCGAGACTACAAAAACCGGCCTATACCCGTCACCCTTTGTACATCCAAACCGAACCACCAACTCACCGACATTAACCCGACGCTCCCGTGCCTTAGCCACATTCCGACGAGCCCCGATCCGAGTTAACAAAAACATGTAGGTTGAGGGTGTAATCAAACCCGACTTCTCTTCTCTCCTTCTTCTTCTCGTTTTTTCGTCCGTCTCGCGTCGTCATCATTTTTTTTACGGGTCGTTCATCGTTTTTTATTTCTAATATCGATATTACTAAAATCTATTTTCATATAAACAAATATTCTTAAAATACGATACCGATTCTCTAGTCGAATATCGTATTAAAAGAATTACATTAATCTCGTTGATGCTACAAAATCGTTACTTTTTACAAAATACAACGATTTAAACGCGGAGAGAACTAACATTGTTTTTCTTTTCGTTCAAATTTTTCTTTTCAAAACAATTTTATAAAATCTTTTCTAAAAGTCATCCCGAGTATTCGATAGCGATTTCATAATCGAATATCGAATACGGCGAACATCGAAAATATAAGTCGAGTATAAATTAATTCATATTTATACGAGATTTATCGAAATTAACGATTTTCGAAGAAGCCGATCCGGGACAGCCACCCGCGCGAGTCGCGCCCCTCCCAGGCGACTCGCGTGAGGGCCTGAAAACCGTGACCTTTTTTTTTCGTTTTATCTATTTTCCTAAACATCGTTTTTTTCTACAAAACGATTTCTTAAAACTTTTTTTATCTTTTCCAAAATTATTCTGAATATTCGATATCGATTCCAAAATCGAATATCGAATACGACGAATTTTGAGAATATTAAATTGGGTGCAAATTGTGCAATATTTGTACGCGATTTAATAAAATCATCGCTTTTTCAAAAAAAATCAATTTCGAAAACAGACCGGGACGCGAGTCGCGCGCGTTCCGGGCGGGTCGCCTACTCTGGCGAGTCGCCCAGCAGGCTGGAACGCGTGACCCTTTCTTCGTTTTTTATTATTTTTCGAACATCGTTTTTTGGACAAAACAGCGTCTTTTTAGCGATATTTCAGATCTCGATATATATTTACATTATTCATTGCATTCATATTTTCATTCGATTTATTCAATCGTTACTAACACGTTTGTTCATCTTTTTAGCAATTTCTTTTCATCATTTGTTTTATTATACTAAAACGAACCTCGCATGCTAAAATACAACTTTGACGTTAATTTTCATGCATTAAACGACTTAGCAACCCGTTCAATTATTCACATGCTTAGGAAAACAATGTTTGCATATCATTCATCGTTCAACTAACGCGCGTATTCAAAAGTCAAACGATATCCTAGTAGAGGCCGCTAATGTGCGGGCGGGGTTGGGTGTTCTTTGTGAACTTCCCAACACGTACCTTCACCCCTTACTTAGAACCTCGATTTCCGGATGTCCGAAACCATTGGCAACGAGAGTCATTCAATACATGATATCCGATCAAGTCGGTATCGGTATCAAATGCTAAGGGACGAACCCAATAAACTCTGACATCGGAAATGGGCCGTATTTTGTACACGGCCCACTACGACATAGAGTGGGTTCGAACGGGCCCGAACTCCCACAAAGTTCGGTGGCGACTCCAACTTCGATTTAAATTTCAATTCGATCCATTCTCATATGGAGATTCATTCGCCTCCCCAAACCCGCGCGTGGCCGCGTCGGGGTGGACCTATGTCATGTCCACAATTTGGCGACTCCGCTGGGGATTAACTGATGTGTGACTTACCATCGGCATCCTCAGAGTGAGACTCGAATAGAAATCGTTTGACTAGTACAATACGCGTTTTAGTTTTACGGTTCATGCATAACCCCATCTTTTCTCGGGCCGGTACTGGTGACCGACGTCCCACTATACCATTGATGTAGTCCAAATTGGATATGTCAAAAAGTGTGCATAGCAGATTTGTATGGGTTTTATGGCATGTTCTAAGTTCAACTCGACTTAGGAAGTTCGCCCCGATTCTCGAATAGGCTATGTACACTGGTATAGACCCTTATAGACTGACCGAGTCTTAGCTTAAGAGCATACATGGTGTCATTATACTGTTTCCATGACTACGTGCTACTTGGTCCACATCTTTTTCAAAAACCGTCATTTTCAAAAATTTGCATCCTTTTCAAAACATCCAATTTCAAAACCCCGGGCATATACCCAATTTAGGACTTACGATTTTACTCAAAATAGCCCTTTCTCTAGCCGGTACTATGCCCAATTTAAAACTCGAAACTATTTTCGAACTTGCAAAACCGTCGCCCGGTTCGATTTCCTTTTTTTTTTCTTTCGAAAAAAAACCGGGCCATCCCCCGAATTTCTCTTCGGGCTTTCAAAAATCCATTTCAAAAATTCAAAATTTCTGACTTTTCAAAAAGAATTCAAGCCCGATGACATTTTCGCCAATTTTTAAAAAGTCGGGATCCTGTTTTCGATTTTCAAATTTTTGGAATTCATCTTCGATATTCAAAATTCCGAAATTCCAAAAATGCATTTTTTTTTATTAAAAAAAAATCGAAAAGCTGCCGAAATTTAGACTTAAGATTTGACTCAAAACACGTTTATTTTCAAGCCGGCATGCTGGCCATTTCAAAATTCAAATTTCCGATCCACCATTCGATTTTCGAATTTTCAAAATTCAGTTTCGATTTTCAAAATTTTCGAGATACCAGTTTCGATTTTCAAAATCTTTGAGATGCCATTTTTAATTTTCAAATCTTCGAGCTGCCGTTTTCGATTTTCAAATCTTCGGGATCTCATCTTCAATTTTCAAATTGTCGGAAATTCCTTTTTTCGATAACCAAGTTTCAAAATTCCAAATATTCAACTTTTCAAAACCCCGGAATGCTACCGAAATTAGGATTTACGATTTCTAATCGGTATTCTACCCATTTCAAAAACTGGAATTTTTTTTTTCAAACTTTCAAAATTGTGGCCCGATGCACTTTTCCATTTTTTCGCGAAAATTGGGCCATCCACCGAGACTTCTCGGATTTTCCAAAAGAATCCCTTTTTCAAAACCTTCCTCTTCTTAGGACTTCCCGTATTTAGCAGTGTCGGGTCGTGTCAAAAGTCGTCAAATTCTTTAGCGTCGAAACTCCGTCGATCATATATCACGAGTTTCCTCCCTATCCCAGTCCGCCTTATTTGACTAAGGCAAAGCCCACCTACGTAGCATATACTCCTACGAAGGTTGGTCCGTCTACACAATTATCGAGTCCAAAGTCTGGGGAATGTCTCACGTAAACCTCCTTTCAAACAGGACCCAGCCCACACAACTGGATCCTAAGGGAGGCCCACTTTTCACGAGTCACCCGTCTAGGTGTCCTTTCCGAGTCATTTCCTTTTCAGGCTTTTCCCCACTCGGGGTGCTACCCTTCAGTAGAGCGATCAATCACGATTGCTCTAAGGGTCATGTCTTGCACGTGTTGTCTCACGTATCCCACTTTCGAGTCACTTAGATGTCACACCATCTGAGTCTCTAGCCTTACTCAGGGGGTTGTCCTCCACCCGAGCAGTCAACCACGGTTACCCTAGAGAGTACCCTACGTTCATCCTACACCGGCGTCCTTATGATGCCTTCTTCGAGTCGTACCCACGCTACGAATACTCGGGTCACCTAGGGTTAGGTCACCACGGTTGGTCCAAGCACGCGGCACGGTCAAATACGGTCGCCCCATTTTCGGACTTATCCTTGTACAGCTCGAGTCTCGTGGTCGAGTCTAGGTCACAGTCGTTACTTTGTCTGGATTAACGTTTAAGTAGCCCGGTCATAGAATCTTAGTCATTCCCGCCCCCGGGCCGTACCTAGTTTGACTCTCTCTCTTGCATTTGCGCAAAACCGAGCTTAGGCGAGTTCTAACACCTGTCGTTTCTTCCGATCAGGGACCCTATGAACGAGACACTACCAAACCACAACAAATCTCGCACCGTCGAGAAAGTGGATATCCAAGGAAGCATGCTTATACTATCTTACTCCATTAACAATATCTTTTCGTAAATCAATATCGCCCTAGATAACCTAAATGCCAGGGTGACCACCATCAAAGAAGACCTTATAAGAACCCGAGCCCGTCTAACACAACTAGAGTGGGTAAGACAGCCTATCACCCAACTGAGCCATTTAAAGGGTGAACACGCTTACGAAACTGTCCTGTATCCTCAAGATGGCAAGGCCGAGAGAGGTAACCCTCAAGTCACCTCTCCAAAAATCAAGAACCAGTCAAAGGAAAGGACATTTACCCACTTGGATATGTCCTACACCGTCGCTTTCCAGAGGTTGGTTCCGAAGGGCCTAATACTACCTATAGGCCCAACAGCCGACCCACCTTTGGAAAAACGCTCCAAAGCATGGAACGCCGAGCATTACTGCAAATTCCACAGAGGGAGGGGACACGATACAGAACAGTGCTGGAAGCTGAAACACCTTATTCAAGACTTCCTCGATGCCAGGAAGACTCCCGTTTTGGAAACATTGTCACTTGCAAAGCCTCTCATGGACCATACAGGGCCCGATGACCAAAGCATCCAATCTACCTCTCATGCATCCAAGAGTCCGGATTCGATTTAAGTCCAAGTCTGAGTCCGAGTCTAGGATATACTATTTATTTCAACTTCAAAGTCAGAGTCAGAGTCAATTGTATTCTGTCCTCTTTTTCAAAATTCAATAAAATCAGCTTTTCTATTTCTCATATATACTTTCCTTATGTGTTTCCGAGAACATGATGAACACCGTCATACACTGTGAGCACACTCACGTGACTATTATAGGCACATCTATAACGACTGCAGGAAACCGAGCCCGTGTTTTCCTTTTACTTATTCCATGTCTGGTATAGAAAGCCACATAACTACCCTTAGCATGAGCGGTATCGAATCTTATGACCAATCTAGGTAATCTCCTAGTTTGGGTTAAAGACGGGAGGCAAGCCCATTTCCCACAATAAAACACCCATCCAATAAGACTAACCAGTCCCTACCTTAGATGTTAGTCTGACCAACCAAAAAAAAAAGCAAAAGGCCAAAATAAAAGAGCTGGCCATGATAAAAAAAAACTGGACAAAAAAAACAAAAGTCCAAAAGGAAAAAGCAAAAGGCCAAAATAAAAGAGCTGGCCATGATAAAAAAAACCGATGACCATGATCAACGGTCAATTCAAGTGAAAGCCCCATGACCAGGGTACGGTCAAAATTCATACCATCAAATAAGGGAGAGATAATCTAGCTGGTCAACTAACACCACATTTAGCCTTCCCACATTACAACCCTCAAGACCTTCCCGAGACCCAGGCCAGAGACAGCCCGGAATTTTGAGGATTCAAGCTCCATAGGATACCCCTAACCATTAGGGCCAGACATGGAAATCAGATCTCGCATTATCAAAACTTATCCTGATCAAAGTTCGAGCCATTCTACTCGACTTCCCCTTTACATAACAAAATTCACAATCACCATACAAAGACCCGAGAGCAAAACTCGTCAAATCCCCCCGAGAGCAAAACTCGTCAAATCCCCCAAGAGTAAAACTTGTCAAATCTCCCCGAGAGCAAAATTCGTTACAATCCCCGAGAGCAAAACTCGTTAAAATCCCCGAGAGCAGAACTCGTTAAAATCCCCGAGAGCAAAACTCATCAAATCCCCGAGAACAGAACTCGTTAAAATCCCCGAGAGCAGAACTCGTTAAAATCCCATCCCAGTTCTTCTCATTCAAACCAGTTACCAACCAGTTACCAACCCCAAACACGGGAACTCAACTTGCGGTCGGCATTGAACATGCCCAAATAGTGCACACCACCTCTGGGGGCTATCCCGGAGAACGCTCACAGTCAAAGGATCAATATCCTAACCATTCTAGCCCTTTGATCAAGACATCACTGGGAATGCACCTAGCCTACACCATCGCTATGGCTAGTTACACACAAAGCCCTAATAAACTAGGCACCATAATCCACTGAACTACGGCTTGGTTTGATTTCACCACATGTGAATACGTAGGCAGCCTTTCAGCAGAGGCACAACCACCCACATTGACACACATTCAAAAAGTACTATCATTCCGGTCACGACACTGTCATGTTCTCGACAGTTAGCTTTGTCATTCTGGGGGCTTCTCCTAGGCAGAAGTTCTCCATCCATTCACATAATCCAAATAATTTCAAAAATCTAGCCACCTTTCTACAGTGTGTCCTAGTACTTGGCTCACTCGAGGACAAGAATCTATCAGGACTCGAGGCAATGCCCACTTTGGAAATGTACCCTAAAATCAAAAAGGATTCAAAAGAGCACTAGTCTACTGCATTCCACTACTAAGTCCTGCAAAAATAGTCTCATTACAGACTACTGCAATAACGCATCCTTCTCATTTCGATGTACGACCGTGTTGCTACTCGCCTAGGCTACGGAATAGCGCAATTTAAGAGTCTTGTTAGGTGGCCCACCCCCTACCGAGTCACGGTCCAACCCCTCGAGAGTCCAGTCATGTCTGTCAACTCGTCCGGTCGCGTCCAGAGTCGAGTCTGTTAGTAGACCTCTCTTCAAATTCTTACTTCAAAATTTGCAAAACTTTGCCGTTTGAAAAAAAATCTTTTCGACAAGGTCAAA
The DNA here is from genome assembly GCA_958450325.1 of Agrostemma githago. Classification (NCBI taxonomy): domain Eukaryota; kingdom Viridiplantae; phylum Streptophyta; class Magnoliopsida; order Caryophyllales; family Caryophyllaceae; genus Agrostemma; species Agrostemma githago. The sequence goes on along the minus strand of OY288239.1, from coordinate 62,829,120 downwards.
TTTCAGTCTATTTAAACTGCAAATTTCTTCTCCACCTCTTTCAATTTTGAAAACCCATCTCCTAGCACGTGAGTTGCTTTCAGGACTTCGATTTTAAAATGAAGCAAAAATGATTTTTATTCCCCAGCGCGAGTCATATTTGTTTCGCCAACGTGTTGCATGCAAAATTTTATGTAACTTATACAGGTACAAATCACGACAACGCTATTCACATAACTCCCCAGCGATATTTAACAGGATGAGCCCATAGGCGCACCTAAGTCTTATACGACAAGTCCAATTCCCCACAGAATTATCATCATCAGTTCAGGTACATTTCTAATCCATGGCCGGCGGGCCCTTCACGCAGGTCTAATGGACTTTAAACGACCCGACCGGAAGTCTGTCAGGTCCTAATCTTTGATTGGCCTGGTAGCTACTCTGACTTTCGCCTTGTCCAAGCCTCAGTCAGAGTGGGGGCTCTGTAGACATCCACATTTTGATCGCCAGGTGTCTATAGCAGTTTCCGACAAACACCCGATGATGATCGGACGCAAACGTGCTTTAACGTACTCGGAAATGGGCTCGAAATCATGGATATTTGGCTTGAGCTTTTTACGGAGTACAAATTTCACAAAACCAACCTCAAATTCAGACCCAGTGGGTCGTTTCGAGTTAAATAAGACTAATTTGGGTTGAATCCGACACCGGGGGTAAAACCGTCTTTTTGCGACCGAGTCAAACCCGGTCAAAGATATTTTCTTGAGACGCGTGAGTCAGCTGTGTCACCTCACGTGGCTGATTCGAGCTTAAACTCCACAAAAAATCAGCTACACAAATATTAAACAATTCTGTATAAGGTAGAATTCGATCTCAAGTAGGAATCCTATCCGAATACCGAATCGAGCATTCGACCGAGCATGGAATACCCGACCGAGCAGGCTGTTTTCAGCCGGTTCCCTTTTCTTCTTTGCCAAGTAACGGAATTCTCGTTCCTCACAACTTCTTACATTTCCTATCCCGATTGGTATTTCTTGTCATACAAGCAAGATACCTCTCTTAACCTTCTTCTCCTATAAATAGGACCCTTTGCACAAAATACATCACACAATTTTCATACACATTATTCACACACGATTTAATTCATACAATTCCCGACATTCTACATCCATACACAATTCATAAATCCGACACACTTAGCATCGAGAAACCGATAGTGTAACCCGAGACTACAAATACCGGCTTATACCCGTCAACCTTTGTACATCCAAACCGAACCACCAACTCACCGACATTAACCCGACGCTCCCGTGCCTTAGCCACATTCCGATGAGCCCGATCCGAGTTAACAAAAGCATGTAGGTTGAGGGTGTAATCAAACCCGACTTCTCTTCTCTCCTTCTTCTTCTCGTTTTTTCGTCCGTCTCGCGTCGTCATCATTTTTTTTACGGGTCGTTCATCGTTTTTTATTTATAATATCGATATTACTAAAAACTATTTTCATATAAACAAATATTCTTAAAAATACGATACCGATTCTCCAGTCGAATATCGTATTAAAAGAATTACATTAATCTCGTTGATGCTAGAAAATCGTTACATTTTACAAAATACAACGATTTAAACGTGGAGAGAACTAACATTCTTTTTCTTTTCGTTCAAATTTTTCTTTTCAAAACAATTTTATAAAATCTTTTCCAAAAGTCATCCCGAGTATTCGATATCGATTTCATAATCGAATATCGAATACGGCGAACATCAAAAATACAAGTCGAGTATAAATTAATTCATATTTATACGCGATTTATCGGAATTAACGATTTTCGAAGAAGACGATCCGGGACAGCCACCCGCTCGAGTCGCGCCCCTCCCAGGCGACTCGCGTGAGGGCCTTAAAACCGTGACCTTTTTTTTCGTTTTATCTATTTTCCTAAACATCGTTTTTTCTACAAAACGATTTCTTAAAACTTTTTTTATCTTTTCCAAAATTATTCTGAATATTCGATATCGATTCCATAATCGAATATCGAATACGACGAATTTCGAGAATATTAAATTGGATGCAAATTGTGCAATATTTGTACGCGATTTAATAAAATCATCGCTTTTTCAAAAAAAATCAATTTCGAAAACAGACCGAGACGCGAGTCGCGCGCGTTCCAGGCGGGTCGCCTGACTCGGGCGAGTCGCCCAGCAGGCTGGAACGCGTGACCCTTTCTTCGTTTTTTATTATTTTTCGAACATCGTTTTTTGGACAAAACAGCGTCTTTTTAGCGATATTTCAGATCTCGATATATTTTTACATTATTCATTGCATTCATATTTTCATTCGATTTATTCAATCGTTACTAACACGTTTGTTCATCTTTTTAGCAATTTCTTTTCATCATTTGTTTTATTATACTAAAACGAACCTCGCATGCTAAAATACAACTTTGACGTTAATTTTCATGCATTAAACGACTTAGCAACCCGTTCAATTATTCACATGCTTAGGAAAACAATGTTTGCATATCATTCATCGTTCAACTAACGCGCGTATTCAAAAGTCAAACGATATCCTAGTAGAGGCCGCTAATGTGCGGGCGGGGTTGGGTGTTCTTTGTGAACTTCCCAACACATACCCTCACCCCTTACTCAGAACCTCGGTTTCCGGATGTCCGAAACCATTGGCAACGAGAGTCATTCAATACATGATATCCGATCAAGTCGGTATCGGTATCAAATGCTAAGAGACGAATCCAATAAACTCTGACATCGGAAATGGGCCGTATTTTGTACACGGCCCACTACGACATAGAGTGGGTTCGAACGGGCCCGAACTCCCACAAAGTTTGGTGGCGACTCCAACTTCGATTTAAATTTCAATTCGATCCATTCTCATATGGAGATTCATTCGCCTCCCCAAACCCGTGCGTGGCCGCGTCGGGGTGGACCTATGTCATGCCCACACAAGGCAAGTTGGGGCTTGCTCAAAATGGTAAATGCAACTAAACACACAAAAACACATAACACGAAAGAGTAGACGCATCCAAAGCAAAAATAAAACACCGAATCCCTCATCGAGACGGCGGGGAAGACACCGATACTTACCTAAAACAATAATAAACACTCCAAGATAAATCACCCACGTAAACAAGGACCAAAACTTAATATTATGACATTAAAGCAATAAAGATGTTGCTTACTTAGCTAGGTCCTCCTAATCTTTTAAAGGGGTACTACGGGGAGATAAACGGAGTGGAAAAAGTGAACCATGGATTCGTTCGACACTGTAGGTAGGTGCAGTCCCGCTCTCTTTGGGTAAGCCAAGAGGATCGTTCCAAACTCGAATTTCCTAAATTAGCCCAAATAAAAATGGTGGAGTGTTTACAATTTTTGGTGGATCGACTAATCATCGCTATCTTCCTTCCTCGTGACTCGGTCCTCTAGTAGGCACTTCACGGCGACAAATCGATCAAAGGCTTTTTCTTTTTTTTTGAGGAGATGTTTTTGATGATATGATTTTCATTTGATGCTCCTTTTCTCTCCCTTTGTTTTTTATATTTTTGTGCCCTTTTCTCTTAATTTGGTTTGCTCTTTTTTGGCTTTTCGATGTGGTTCGAAACCAAGCTTGGAGGTTATTTTTATGTAAACTTATTGTGGTGATGTATAGGTGGAGGAAAAATAGGTAATCGAGAACGCGCGCCATTCCCGGATAACCCACAAAAAGGCGAAAAGAATTTGGACTAAAGGTGCAATGGTCATTCGAGCAAGGTCACCTAGAAAACGGGATGCGGGAACCAAGGCCTAACTCCTCCATGGGTGGTCAAGGTGGTCAAATGCAAAACCCGAAGTAAACCTCTAGTAGAAAAGGTGGACTCAAGCTAAAGGATCAACAAATTCGTTGATTTAGAGTCATTCTACTAGACTAATTAGGTCCAAAATCTACAATGGGTTATCTACAATGGAATGTAAACTCTTGTAATAAGTTTGTAATTGGCTTTTCGAAAACGTTTAGTCCTAGACACACTATACAAAAGCAAAAGGAACATGCGAAAAAGAAAAGCAAATAAAAGAAAACACAAGTAAAGTCATGCACTCCATACTCCATCGACATACAAGCACAAAATCAACCACAACACTCAAGATGCTCAACTTCGAGAGCCCCCAAATAGCAACAACCTAACTCTTCTACAAAAGTAAAGAAGAAAGAAGGAAGGAAGTTACCAAGCGGGGTGCTTTCATAATCTCTTCAAATCGTGCTATCAAGGTGGTGGTTACCTGTAAGAGTAGAGAACAAAACCATACACGGGACACGAAAACATAACGAAACGAGAGAGGAAAAAGAAAAAGAAAGTGAAAATGTTTTTGGTTTTTTAAATTTTTCAAATTTTTATGGTTTTTGGAAGATTTTTGAGAAAATAAAAGATAGTAGATCCCTCCCCCACACTAAAACTGTGCATTGTCCTCAATGGACAGGTAGGGGAAGATCGAAAAAGACGGAAAAGAAAAATAAGAAAAATCTTTTTGGATTTTTATGATTTTTAAAATATTTTTGGATTTTTCGAAATTTTTGAGAAAAAGAGAAAATAAACGAAAAGAAAATGGTGAAAGAGTGGCGGGCCTAGGTGGAATCACATCACCTAGACCCTAGCCAAGTGGCCAAGAAATCGAAGATAAAATAAAAGAAGAGAAACTAAATTAAAAGAACGAAAGGGTGAAAAAATTGGCATAGATGTAGTCACGTCACCTAGCCCGGATTAAGGAAAAATGAAAAGTAAATTGAAAAGAAAGAAAAGCAAATTGAAAGAAAATGAAGATATTTTGGATTTTCAAAAGGGTCAATGGCGTAATCACATCGCCTAAAGACCGGGAGCAAAACCAAGGTCGCTTCGGCCACAACAATTGGATAGTGGGACACTTGCAAATTTGGTTAGAGGTAAAACAATCACAATGATCATGACAATGATAATAGAACAAGGAACAAAATTAACCAGAGACATGCAATTATATATGATTAAAGACTCACCGACACAACCCGCACACATATTGATAAGTGTGTTTTGTAGTGCTTATTCCTTGTGTTTGGTCCCGGTTTTCTCTTGTGGAATCGCTCTTTGGAGCGGTTTTCGAGGCTACTTACGCTTCTTCTAGCTTGTTTTAGGTTCCTAGGACTTATCTTGAAGAAACGAAACGATTCCGACTCATTTCCGACACATTTGGAGCCAACGAAGAGAAGCGACGATCACTCGGTGGCTTATACTCAATCCCGAGCCCTTGGGACCCATTCCCGAGCCCTTTAGACTCGATCCTGAGCACCGAGAATCGATGAGAAGCCTAGGGAGAGCAAGTGGTGACCTATGAGACCATATTTGAAGCCTACAAGACCCATCCCGGTCGGGAACACATCCATCACGACCGGGATGAAGAGACGAAGCAATCAGCGACTCTGGAGGGCCTTCCCGGCCGGGATGATGAGCTTTCTAACCGGGATGGGTCCCTTCCCGACCAGGATCATCCCTTCTCGGCCGGGATGGGCCCAGTTCAGAGGCTGTTTCGCTTTTCCGCTTTCCTTATTCATTGTAACCCTATATATACCCCCCTCTTGTAACCATTCATTATGCTTTTCATTACCCACTAAACCCTAGACTACTTTAGGTTATATTAGCTTAGATTAGTGTAGATTAGTCCTTAGTTAGTCCTTAATCTAGTTAGTTAATCTTGTATTAAGGGATCTCTTGAAGAATCCATTCAATCTTGACAACATTGGTGGATGTTTGGGTATTCTTTTATGCAAGTGTTCATCTTTTCCGTTCCTTTCTAGTTGGTATAATCTTTCTTCTCCCTTTACTCTTAATATTTCATAATTAGTCAAGTTTTCATCTTTGTTTATGTTTGTTGTTCATCCCTTTTGTTCTTCATAATGGATGTTGTTGTTCTTGTGCTTGTTTCTCTAGTTATTGTTAGTTTTCCATTAGATATGTGTGAGTAGTTATCCCCTAGGGTTAATAGGGGGATTGGGTGTGATTAGGGATGATTAGGTTGAGATGGGTGGTATTAGTTGTTGTTTTTGTTGATTCTCATTTGCCTTGCACTCCACATGTTTGATGAATTGCTTGTGAGACTTGAGATGATCAATCCTTGTTTTTCTTGCCTCTTCTCTTGTATGTGTTTGTTTGGTTGGTTGGTTTGGTTCCCTCATCAGTAGCGAGAGCGTGGTGAGGAGACCCCTAGGCCGTTTAAGTAGCGAGAGCCCGATCAGAACCTAGGCTACGAAAGCATGATAGTAACCCCGTTTCCTTCTTTTGGTCTCCTTGGTATCCATGAACCCGACCTAGCCCTAGTTTTCCTTTTTGTTAATTTTTGCTTCCATTAGTCATCATTTTCTTGTTTTGTCTTCCTTTTTCGTGTTTTAGACCTAGTTTAGTCACTAGCCATCACTCTAGTTTAGCTTGTCTCAGACCTAGTCTTGGACCATAGCACACCTTAGTTCGACACTGCGTCCCTGTGGATTCGACCCGACTTGCCCTATCTACCCAGTTAGGAATATTTGGTTTTACTTGTTTGGTAGGATTGACGGAAAAATCCTCCCATCAATTTGGCGCCGTTGCCGGGGACGGCGTAGTTTAGACTTTTGTGTGCTTAGTTTTAGACTTTGTTCTTGATTTTTGTGTTTTCTTCTCCTTGTGTATCTCCGTCCTTTCATTGTGTGCTTATTTCTCTCATCCTGGTGCCTCAAAAGCACTAGGCTTCTAACGTTTTCTCAAGTGCTTCTAGTTCATTCAATGTATCAAGGCAACGTTATGCATCCAAGCTACCATCAATCGTCATGGGACAATCATGGGGCAAATTACCAAGACCCACAATTTTGCCAACCATATCAATCTCATCAATAATCTTATGAACCCCCTCCATATGTCTACCATGAAAGTTGTCATGGATCATTCCAAAATCCTAACAACTACCAAATACCCTCACATAAACCACAACCAAAAATCCCCGACTTTGAGCTTTGTCAAATGCTGATTCAAATGCAAAAGAGTCAACAAGAGATGATGATTCAAATGCAAAGGGACAAAGAGGAGTTCAAGGCCCAAAAAGAGGTCCAAGATGCTCGAATCAATGCACTCATGGCTCGTATCACGATGTCGGCCATTCGAGCTCCACAACTTGTTGAGGAGGGTTCATTTGGGCAAGAAGATCGGTTGTCTCCACAAGGAAATCAACCCGATTATGAAGCCACGAATGAAGAAGAGAGGGCCAATCAAGAGATCATTGTTGAGAGTTGCTTGGATGGTGGAGCTATGGGAATAATGGAGGAAGTTGAAGCTTCAAGGGTTGACAATGAGGAGGAAATTGAACATGATTATCAAGGTAACTCTTGGGTAGCCAACGTATTGGCTAATAAATTGGATTTGTATGATTTTCTTCGTGATGAGCCGGATGTTGACAATCCAATCCCAAGTGAAGAGAAGACGCCTCTAGACCAACTTGACAAGGTGTGTGAAAAGGAAGGTAATACTTGGGAGAAAGAGGTAGATGCCTTAGAACTTGCCTTGAATGGGAAATTGAAGGAGCCAATTAAGGGATTTGGAGATTCTATGCTAGACCAAACCGTCGAAGGCCTTGAGTTTCTTCATGGTGAGAATTCTAGTAGGAATGACGATGAGGTCTCCCCTAAAGTCTCCAATGAAGAAAACTTGATGCCTTCTCCTCCTTTATCGCACTTGCTTTCGAGTCCCTTGTCTCTTAAGATGGTTGATGAAGTGGATCCTTGTCGGGCGGAGGAAAAGAGTTCTACCCTTGACCCCGTAGAAGAAGCAACACCCTTAGGGTGTGATCTCCCAACTCATAATGCCAAGCTTGACTCTAGACCACTATACCTACCGGATGGTCATAAGAGTCGTTGCTATGTTGGTTTGAAAGACCCGGAAGATCACGAGAACCTCGAGCATAATGAAGATGATCAACTCTTACCTCCGACTTGGAAGCTCTTCAAAGTAGCTAGGCTCGGCCATGTGAGCCTTCATGAGGATGTTGCTAGAGCATTTGACTTACTCCTCCGAGCTCTTGATGGCTATGGGGACGTAGATGGTGAGAGTACCATGTAAATATCTTTTTCCTTTTCTTTTGAGTATTTGTATTTGTATTTGTGTGATAGGATAGTTGGCTTATTTCCTTTTCGTTGAATTTAATCGGATTTAGGCGGAATCCGGGCTAGGTGACTTGATTACACCTAGCCCTCCCCTCCCATTTCCTTTTATTTTCTTCTTTTTATTTCTTCCCCCATCCATATCTTTTCTTGTCTGTCGGACACATTCTACCCTTTCTTCACTTTCATTTTTGATTTTTAGCTTTATTTTCACTTTTTCTTTTCTTTTTAATGTCTCCACACACTATCGATCGAGCATGAGGATATTGCTCGGTTTAAGTGTGGGGGAGCGATATCCTAGTCTAGTTTAGTTTTATTTTCGTAGTTTTTTCGAAAAAAATCTTAAAAATTCCTAAAAATTCATAAAAAACCAAAAAGTTTTTCTTTTGTGTCTCTTTCTTTTTAGTCTTTGTGTCGTATATTTGTTGTGTTGTGTGTGTTTTGCTCCCCAGATTTTCCTTGTAGGTTGCGTGATCATCGATAAGTTTCAGGAAGCTCAAGACATCCGGTAATATCCTTTCATTTCTTTCTCCTTTTCCCTTTTTGTGGAGTTTGGAGGATGTTCTGTGATGGTGTATGCTCGGGTGGAGCTTTTTGAAATTCGTGGTTGATTTATGGCTTGTTTGGATGATTCGGGGTGGTGTTTGTTTATTTTGTGTGTTTGTTTGTTTATTTTGTTTGGTTTTGTTGTGTTGTGTTTGTCTCATTTTCTTTCGTTTTTGTTGCGTCCTTGTTTTGTCTTGTCTAAGTTTGTGTCTTGTGTAATAAAAGGTTTCGAAAACCCGGTTTTGAGGCTAGTGCGCAAGTGTTTTCTTTCCCTTTCTAGTGATATGAATCGAGTCTTTGACTTTAGTCTAGTAGAATGACTTTAAATCAATGGTTTCGCTGGTCCTTTACCTTGAGTCCACCAAGTCTACTAGGGATTTACTACGGGATTTGCATTTTGACCATTTTGACCACCCACGGAGTGAAAAGGCCTTGGTTGCCGAGTCCCGTCTCTTAGGTGACCTTGTTCGAAATTGTTTGATTAGTCCAAGTTTCCCCCTTTTTCCCTACTTTCTACCATATCTCACAATAAGTTGCAATCTGTTGAAGTTTCTTACTTGGTTGTGATTGAATGCCTACAATACAAGATATATCCAAAGGGCAAACCAAGCCAAAAAGAAAGAAAAAGAAAGAAAAGAAAGAAGAAAATATGAAAAGGCACAACAAATCAAAAACAAAATACAAAAGAAGAAAAAGAAATGGCATAGCAACTCAAAAGCAAAATACAAAAAAAAAAATGCCAAAGAAAATCATATCACAAAAAAATTCTCACCCTCTCAAAAATGAGCCTTTTACCGACTGTTATCGTGAATAGCCTACCAAAGGACCGAGTCCCTAGGAAGGATGATAGCGGTAATGGTCGGTATTCCCTCACGTTGCAACCATATCCACCTTTTTACTTGGACTAGTTGGGCGATTTTTGAGCATGGGACGACCCTCTTGGCTCATCGCTAAATGGGGCGGGGTTTCACTTACCTACAGTGTCGACTACCTCCGTGGTTCATCCTTTTTCCATCCCGCCTATCGTCCCGTAGTACGTTCTTAGAAGGTTAGGAGGACCTAGGTAAGTTATCAACGTTTTTATTGCTTTGTTGTCATACGATTAAGGTTTTGTTCATATCGATTTGTGTTATTAAGCTGGGAACGTTGTCACTTGCCTTGAGCCCTTAACCGGTGCTTCTTTCACCACTTTGTTGAGAGAAGCGTTATTTGTTTCTTTTTGGATGCAACTAATTGTCTGTTTGTTTGTTGTTTTAGGAGGCTACTTACGCTTCTTCTAGCTTGTTTTAGGTTCCTAGGGCTTATCTTGAAGAAACGGAACGATTCCGACTCGTTTCCGACACATTTGGAGCCAACGAAGAAAAGCGACGATCACTCGGTGGCTTAGACTCGATCCCGAGCCCTTAAGACCCATTCTCGAGCCCTTTATACTCGATCCTGAGCACCGAGAATCGATGAGAAGCCTAGGGAGAGCAAGTGGGGACCTATGAGACCATATTTGAAGCCTACAAGACCCATCCCGGTCGGGAACACATCCATCACGACCGGGATGAAGAGACGAAGCAAGCAGCGACTCTGGAGGGCCTTCCCGGCCGGGATGATGAGCTTCCCGACCGGGATGGGTCCCTTCCCGACCAGGATCATCCCTTCCCGGCCGGGATGGGCCCAGTTCAGAGGCAGTTTTGCTTTTCCGCCTTCCTTAATCATTGTAACCCTATATATACCCCCCTCTTGTAACCATTCATTATGCTTTTCATTACCCACTAAACCCTAGAATACTTTAGGTTGTATTAGCTTAGATTAGTGTAGATTAGTCCATAGTTAGTCCTTAATCTAGTTAGTTAATCTTGGATTAAGGGATCTCTTGAAAAATCCATTCAATCTTGACAACATTGGTGGATGTTTGGGTATTCTTTTATGCAAGTTTTCATCTTTTCCATTCCTTTCTAGTTGGTATAATCTTTATTCTCCCTTTACTCTTAATCTTTCATAATTAGTCAAGTTTTCATCTTTGTTTATGTTTGTTGTTCATCCCTTTTGTTCTTCATAATGGATGTTGTTGTTCTTGTGCTTGTTTCTCTAGTTATTGTTAGTTTTCCATTAGATATGTGTGAGTAGTTATCCCCTAGGGTTTGTAGGGGGATTGGGTGTGATTAGGGATGATTAGGTTGAGATGGGTGTTATTAGTTGTTGTTTTTGTTGATTCTCATTTGCCTTGCACTCCACATGTTTGATGAATTACTTGTGAGACTTGAGATGATCAATCCTTGTTTTTCTTGCCTCTTCTCTTGTATGTGTTTGTTTGGTTGGTTGGTTTGGTTCTGATGGTAGGATTTGTCGTGGATCCCGCCGATCAAATAATAACCAACTAGCACCTAACGGTAGTTAGGGTAAGTCGGGTCGTGTCCACGGAGACGGTGTTGCAAGGTTTAGACTAGGTCGGCCTAAAACAAGACTATGCTACCAAACAAACACAAAGAACTACTAATTGATGAATTATGATGAGAGGAGAAGAAGGAAATGGACTAGCAATGAACTAGACTATAACAAGGCTAAATGAAATAACTAAACACAAACTAAACAATGAACTAAAGAAATGATGACTAACTAATAAGTTGAATCAAATATGAAGAAGAAGTGGGTTAGGTCGGGTTCAAAAGTGTAGTAGGGTGACTTGGGTGGTCAAGGGTGTAGGTGTCTCCTAATTGCTAGAATCGGTCCGGGCTCTCGCAACTTAAATCGATGTCAAGGTGGGTTAGCGTTTGATGGCGTCTAAACCCTAGTCCACATTATATGTATAATGACTATTCTCAACATGATCACAAAATAGACACACAATGAGAAGATGATCACAAGTATGGGAAGCATGGCCACTACTACTCACACAAGCATATCAACAAACACATAGAGTGCCCATTATGTGGCTAACAACAAAGATTCACTCTTTACCCCTAATCAAACCCTAATCACCCATAATCTACCCTTAATCCCCCTACCAACCCACAAGAGAACTACTCACTCATAATCAAGAACAAACAAACAACAACAAGAGAAAACAACATCATAACCCTAACATCCATTATCAAGAACAATATGAACAATAACAAGGAACACTAAGTAAAGATTCAAACTTGAATAAATAAACAAGAACAAGAGTAAAGAAAGTTATACCAACAATAGGATGAGGAAAAAGATGCAATCTTGTATAAATAAGAACCCAAATTAATCCCAAGGTTGTCAAGCTTGGAGAAATCTTCAAGTATCTTCTTAATACAAGAGCTAATTATAACTAGATTAAACTAGGTTTAACTAAGGATTAAAGAGAGATTAAAACTAATGTGAGGAACTAAATCTAGGATTTATAACTTGTAGAGAGGCTTAAAAGAGTCTAGGGTATAATAAGATGCATAAACAATACCTAAGGGAAGTATTTATAAGGTTACAAGAATGAGGGAGGATGAATTAAAGAGGTGCGGCTACAGCATGTTGGTCCCGACCGGGACGGGATCATTCCTACCGGGACGGCCTGTCATCCTGACCGGGACGGGTTGGTCCCGACCGGGACGGGCTCACAGTAGCCTCTTCAAAAGTGCACTTCATCCCGGACGGGATGAGGCCATACCCGTCGGGGATGAGTCTTGTAGGCCTCCAATATGATCCTTTTGGTTCCTCCTTGCTTCACATGAACTTCTCATCGACTCTCGGGACTCGGGATCGGGTCTCAGAGGCTCGGGATTGGGTCCCAAGGTCTCGGGGTCGAATCCAAGGCATCGAGTGATCGTTCCTCCGCTTCGTTGGCTCCGAAAAGTGTATGTATTGAGTCGGAATCACTCCAACTCTTCACGAATGGTCTCGGGAACCTGAAAGGAGCTAGAGGAAGCATAAGTAGACCATGAACCGCTCCCAAGGAGAGATTCCGCAAGGAAATGGGACCAAAACACAGCAAATTAGGCACTACAAACTACACTTATCAACTCCCCCACACTTAACCCTTACTCGCCCTCGAGTAAGCACATACTAACTACTAAACTAGCCGCGTGGGTATTAGCGCACCCTACGCCCTTTCAACTCACGCGAGAGCACCTAGAGGACAAGTGCTCTCCGCAAGGCAAGTGAGGTCTTGCGACAAAACTGTGGATGCAACTGGACACAAAACACACAAACAAACAAACACACAATCAAACACACAAAAGGTTGCACCCAAAGAGAAACAATTACCGCTTCCCTCTAAAAAGCGGTGAAAAAAGCACCGGTTTAGGACTCAAGGCAAGTGACAACGTTCCCAATCTAGCAATACAAACCAAAATGGACAAAACCCTAATAGTATGACGACAAAGCAATAAAAACGTTGGTAACTTACCTCGGTTCCTCCTAACCTTCTAAGAACGTACCACGGAACGATCGGCGGGATGGAAAAAGGATGAACCACGGTGTTAGTCGACACTGTAGGTAAGTGAGACCCCGCCCCCTTTAGCAAAGAGCCAAGAGGGTCGTCCCATGTCCGAAACCGCCTAACTAGTCCAAGTAAAAAGTGGAAATGATTGCAAAATGAAGGAAGACCGACCCTTACCGCTATCATCCTTCCTAGGGACTCGGTCCTTTGGTAGGCTCTTCACGGTAATGATCGGAAAAAGGCTTATTTTGAGATGTGGGGATTATTTTTGTGAGACGGTTTTCTTTTGGCATTTTCTTCTTCTTTTGCATTTTTGCTTTGTTTTGCCATGCCATTTCTTTTTCTTCTTTTCTATTTTCTTTTTGGCTTTTGTGCCTTTTCTTTTTCTTCAATCTTTTCTTTCATTTTCATACTTTTTCTTTTCTTTGCCCTTTTTGGCTTGATTTGGCTTTTTGGCATTTCTTTGTATAACAAGAAAGAGAGAATTCACAAATTGCAATTTATTGTGTGGATATGTGTAGGAGGTAGGGTAATGGGTGAGTCGGGACGGCGCCTTCCCTTCAAACCCAAAAAAAGGTGGAGAACTTGGACTAATCAAACGATCCTAGACACGGTCACCTAAGGGACGAGACTCGGTAACCAAGGCCTTTTCACACCGTGGGTGGTCAAAATGGTCAAAATGCAAATCCTGTAGTAAATCCCTAGTAAGCTAGGTGGACTCAAGGTAAGAAACCAACGAAATCATTGATTTAGGGTCATTCTACTAGACTAAAGTCCAAGACTCGATTTATACTACTAGAAAGGGAAAGTAAACACTTGCACACTAGCCTCTAAACCGGGTTTTCGAAAACCTTTTTACACACACAAGACACACTAACACAACACAAAACGAAGACACGACGAAAACGAAAGAAAAGGAGATAAAAGGCCACAAAACTAAAACAAAACAAAACAAACACATAAACAACACAAACACCACCCCGAGCTTCCAAACAAGCCACCAAATCAACCACAAGCATTACAAAGCTCCACCCGAGCACACCACATCACAAACCTTCTCCAAACTTCACAAGAAATAAAGAGGGAAAGGGATAGAAGATGTTACCGGATGTCTTGAAATCTTTCCAAAACTAATGGTGATTCAAGCAACCTATAAGGAAAAAGGGAGGCAAAATACGCACAACACAACAAATACACGATACAACAACCCAAAAGGAAAACACACAAAAGAAAATCTTTTTGATTTTTATGAAAAAAATTCAAATTTTTAGGGTTTTTAAAGATTTTTCGAAAAACTACGAAAATAAAACTAACTATGATAGAATATCGCTCCCCCACACTTAAGCCGAGCAATGTCCTCATGCTCGACCGTAGTGCATGGGAGCACAAAAGAAAAGAAACTACGAAAATAAAGCTAAAAATCAAAAAGTGAAGAAAATGGTAGAATGTGTCCGGCCGGGGTGTAGTCAAGTCACCATGGGCCGAGACAAGAAAAGATATGGAAAGGGGGAGAAATAAAAAGAAAGAAATAAAAGGAAATGGGAGGGGAGGACTAGGTGTAATCAAGTCACCTAGCCCGGATTCCGCCCAAATCCGACTAATTCTTACAAAAGGGTCGAAAATTTTGAAAATTTGGATTTTGAAATGACTCTCGATGTAGTCACGTCATTGAGAGTCGGGAGCAACAAATATCAAGGCCCCGAGGGCCACCAAGACACCATGACTCAAGGGAAAGGGGGGGGCAAAGAATAGAAAACAAGCAATAATAGACGGAAAAGAAAGGATAGTTGCCGTACCCATCGGTTAGCAACTCACTCGCTTCATCGTCTCAATGGTCAATGTAAGAACTTTGCTTGTCGTCGTCATTGTTCTTCCTCTCCAATCGCGATACGGATCCATGATTGGGGTATAAAGGTATAGTGAGGTGGGTTTTGATGTGAAAGTCGGTTTAAAGTGAAGAGAAAGTGAGGTGAAAACGTGTATGTGAGGTGTAAGGGTCATATAATGAGAGTAAGGACATGTAGGGAGGTTGGGAGGGGGTATAAAGTGGTTGGGTGGGCTCAAACAACGAAGAAAAGGCCAAAGGAGGACAGGGGGTCCATCCCGGTCGGGATGGGTGGTCCCGGTCGGAATGACCGGCTCATCCCGGTCGGGAAGGCCTGGTCCCGGTCGGGATGAGCTGTCAGTAGACCCGTCTCTTGTGCACCTCATCCCGGACGGGATGACATCCTTCCCGGTCGGGATGGGTCTTCCATCCCGGACGGGATGACCTCTTCTTGGCCGGGAAGAGTCTCCTAACCCTCTATAGCTCCCAAAAGCTCGTTCCAAGCTTCAAAAACCGGCTTCCCTTCACACGATCCAAGCTCAAACAATAACCACTCCTCCCTAGGAATCACTTCCACTTCACACCTATCACAATAAACTCAAATAACACATCAAATTCCCTCCCTCACATCGCTCATCAATCAATCCAAGTAATCAAGAAGTTCACAAAACAAAACAAACTACAAGGGAAAGAGATATATACAAAGAGACGGTTCTTGTGGAACTCCGCCAAACCAAGGGTGGTGCATTCTTCAATCTTTTTCAACAACAACAATGATTATCTCCATCTCCATCAAGGGCACGAAGAAACAAGTCGAAGGCCCTAGCAAAGTCTTCAATCAAGCTTGAGATGTAAGAATCCAAAAACCAAGGCTCTTCATGGCCTTGTCCCGACGTTCCCGGGGCATCCCGATCTTGTAAGTTCAAAGGCTTGAACTTATACTTTTGGTCCTTCGGGATGTACCCAAACTTCCACCGGTCCTCGTGTGGCCCCAAGGGAGGCTCATCTTCCGTCTTACCTTTCAACTTGTCATCTAACCCATGAAATGGGCACTCATCCTCTCCAATCTCGGAGTCATCATCTTTAAGTTCACAAGAATTGTTCTTCAAGCTTTGTCCCGACTCTTCCCCTAGATCAATGTCTTTCGTGGCGTGGATCATTTTGCAAGATTCATCATTAGTAGGCGAAGTGTTGCCTTGGAGGTCAAACACTAACTTCTCTTCGCCTAGCTCGAAGGTGATCCTACCATACTTCACATCGATCATAGCACCGGCGGTGTGTAGAAATGGGCGCCCAAGGATAATGGGGAGTAATAGCATCTTCCCGCATATCGAGCACGATGAAATCGACCGGAATGAAGAACTTCCCGATTCTCACTGGCACATCCTCTAGCATCCCCAATGGTCGGTTGAATGAACTATCGGCCATTTGGAGTGTAATGGAAGTACTTTTAAGCTCCTTCATTCCAAGTCGGCAACAAATAGAGTAAGGAATGATGCTCACACTCGCACCCAAATCACATAATGCTCTTTCGATCTTGTAGTGGCCTATGGTGCAAGGGATTGAGAATCTACCCGGATCCTTCAACTTTGGAAGCGTAGAGCCTTGAATGAGCTCGCTCACCACCCTTGTGAACGCAATGGTCTCTTCCTTGTCGATGGATCTCTTCCTAGCCAAGATTTCTTTCATAAATATTCCATATACCGGGATTTGGGTAAGTAGCTCGGTGAATGGGACACTAACATCCAATTTCTTCACAATGTTAAGGAACTTTTCATATTGAGAATCCACCTTGGTCTTCATTTGCCTTGTTGGGAAAGGCAACTTGATTTGGATCTTGTTTTGCTCAATAGGGGTGGACTCTTCAAATGACACTTTCCTTTTACCCTTGTCTTTTCCTTGAAGTGGGGGAAGCTTGTCTTCTTGGGGTTTCTCAATCTCCCATAAGACTTGCTCCTCCATTGGATGTTCCTTGCTTGAGTTTTCTTGAATCGGAGGCACAACTTCTCTTGTTGGTTCTTGCTCAATAGGGGGTGGGGGAGGGTTATAAGATGTACCTCTCCTCGTGGTAATAGCATTTACATGCTCAAATTTCGGTATTTCACCTTGAGGAGGTAATTGCCCCGGTTGCCTTGAAGAGCTACCCGAAGCAAGTTGAGCTATTCGGGTTTCAAGCATCTTCGTATTGGCATCTCTCGCCATGTTGTCCCTTTGAATAAAAGCATAGAACTCTTGTTGGTTTTTTGACATCTCCATTTGACCCCTTTGCATCTCCAACATAGATTTTTGAATGTCGAAATCACGAGTTGGAGATTGTGGATTGTGCGGAGTATTGGTGAGGGCTAATGGAGAACCATAATCATGAATAGGAGATCGGCTCCTAGGTTTGCTTTCTTGACGGTTAGCTTGAGTTGCTTGTTGTTGATGGTTCCCTTGGAACCCATGAGAATTGCCTTGATTAAGGCCATTGTTGTGGTTTTGTTGTCTTTCGAAGTTTTGGTTTCCTTGGAAACCACCTTGATTGAAGTTCCCTTGTTGGAACCCTTGATTGTTGTTGTGGAAGGTACCTTGGTTATTTTGCTTGAAGTTGTTAAAGGGCCTTGAGTTGCCTTGATAACCTTGGTTGTTGTCCCTTAAGGGAGGTGGAACATAGGGACGAGGTTGCATAGATTGTTGTTGAGGGACTTGATTGGAAGCTTGGTATTGGTTGGAATAGGAGGCACCTTGCTTGAACGCTTGAAAGGCATTCACTTGCTCAATACTCCCTTGACAATGCATAGGATCATGACCAACGATTCCACAAGTATCACACATCCCATAATAAGGCAAAGGAGGTGCAAATCCCAAAGCATTCACTTCATGAATTGAGTGTTGGTTGGAGGAACTAATGCTTTGAACTTGAGTGAGGTGGCCTTGGAGCTTCTTGTCAATGGTTTCCATATAGGTCTTCAATTGAGCTCCAAGGTCAATGCTTAATTGAGTAATAGCATCAACCTCGTGCCTACCTCCTCGATTTGCCTTCCTAGGCCTTGAATATTGAGAATTATGAACCGCCATCTCCTCGATTCTTGCCCATGTTTGGTCATCATCGCCCTCGGTGAATCTACCATTGGAGCCCATGTTGAGTATAGTTCTTGAGTCCTCATAAAGACCGTTCCAAAATTGTTGGACTAAGAACCATTGTGAAAGTCCATGGTGGGGGCACGATCTAACCAAAGATTTAAACCTCTCCCAAGCTTCATAAAGGCTCTCTTCATCCCGTTGTTGGAAACCGGTGATGGAAGCCCTAAGCAAGTTAGTCTTTTCCGGAGGGTAAAATGTTTGGTAGAACGCCAATGCAAGCTTCTTCCAAGTGTCGATGCCCATGGTTGCCCTATCGAGACTCTTGATCCATTGCTTCGCTTTTCCAATTAATGAGAATGGAAATAATACCCATCGGATTTGATCTTGTGTAACCCCGGGTTGAGAGATAGCGTCACAATAATCGGAGAAAGTCTCCATGTGTTGGTGCGGGTCTTCGGTGGGCAAACCACTAAATTGATTCCTTTCCACAAGTTGGATGAAGTGAGTCTTGGCCGTAAAATTTCCGGCATAAGCGGCCGGTAGAGCATTAGGTCCCGGCAAGACGTCTTCCGTGAATGTAGAGTAGGATGAAAACTTCGGCATTATTGGATGTAAGGGAGATGGTGGTGAAGACGGAGTTGAAGTAGATGTAGAGGGGGAACTAGGACTAGAATATCCAAAGGGATTGGTGAAATTCCCTTCGGCCGTCCCTCGAGATGCTTCCTCAAAATCGCTTCCTTGAGCTTGCTCTTGATGGGTATTGCTTGCACTTGGTTGAGAGATTCTAACCCGGTTAATCGTCCGTTGGCGAAAGGCTCGAAAAAGTCTTTCCGGCTCTGGATTAAAGAGAAAGAATTCGCCTCCCCGCCTAGGCATACACTACGCACTAGAACAAACGTGAGAACACCTAGTGCTTTATGGGCACTAGGTAACGACAATAAACAAGCACAATCGAGAGACAAAGAGAAATGAAGGAAATAAAACTAAGGAAACAAGAAAAATCTAAAGAATATGCACAAGAGATGATAGAAGAGCACAAAGAAGAGTAACTAAGTCTAGCTATAAGCAAACTAAGTCTAAACAATGCACCGTCCCCGGCAACGGCGCCAAATTGATGGTAGGATTTGTCGTGGATCCCGCCGATCAAATAATAACCAACTAGCACCTAACGGTAGTTAGGGTAAGTCGGTTCGTGTCCACGGAGACGGTGTTGCAAGCTTTAGACTAGGTCGGCCTAAAACAAGACTATGCTACCAAACAAACACAAAGAACTACTAATTGATGAATTATGATGAGAGGAGAATAAGGAAATGGACTAGCAATGAACTAGACTATAACAAGGCTAAATGAAATAACTAAACAATGAACTAAATAAATGATGACTAACTAATAAGTTGAATCAAATATGAAGAAGAAGTGGGTTAGGTCGGGTTCAAAAGTGTAGTAGGGTGACTTGGGTGGTCAAGGGTGTAGGTGTCTCCTAATTGCTAGAATCGGTCCGGGCTCTCGCAACTTAAACCGATGTCAAGGTGGGTTAGCGTTTGATGGCGTCTAAACCCTAGTCCACATTATATGTATAATGACTATTCTCAACATGATCACAAAATAGACACACAATGAGAAGATGATCACAAGTACGGGAAGCATGGCCACTACTACTCACACAAGCATATCAACAAACACATAGAGTGCCCATTATGTGGCTAACAACAAAGATTCACTCTTTACCCCTAATCAAACCCTAATCACCCATAATATACCCTTAATCCCCCTACCAACCCACAAGAGGACTACTCACTCATAATCAAGAACAAACTAACAACAACAAGAGAAAACAACATCATAACCCTAACATCCATTATCAAGAACAATATGAACAATAACAAGGAACACTAAGTAAAGATTCAAACTTGAATAAATAAACAAGAACAAGAGTAAAGAAAGTTATACCAACAATAGGATGATGAAAAAGATGCAATCTTGTATAAATAAGAACCCAAATTAATCCCAAGGTTGTCAAGCTTGGAGAAATCTTCAAGTATCTTCTTAATACAAGAGCTAATTATAACTAGATTAAACTAGGTTTAACTAAGGATTAAAGAGAGATTAAAACTAATATGAGGAACTAAATCTAGGTTTTATAACTTGTAGAGAGGCTTAAAAGAGTCTAGGGTATGATAAGATGCATAAACAATACCAAAGGGAAGTATTTATAAGGTTACAAGAATGAGGGAGGATGAATTAAAGAGGTGCGGCTACAGCATGTTGGTCCCGACCGGGACGGGATCATCCCGACCGGAACGGCCTGTCATCCCGACCGGGACGGGTTGGTCCTGACCGGGACAGGATCATAATAGCCTCTTCAAAAGTGCACTTCATCCCGGAAGGGATGAGGTCATGCCCGTCGGGGATGAGTCTTGTAGGCCTCCAATATGATCCTTTTGGTTCCTCCTTGCTTCACATGAACTTCTCATCGATTCTCGGGACTCGGGATTGGGTCTCGGAGGCTCGGGATTGGGTCCCAAGGTCTCGGGGTCGAATCCAAGGCATCGAGTGATCGTTCATCCGCTTCGTTGGCTCCAAAAAGTGTATGTATTGAGTCGGAATCACTCCAACTCTTCACGAATGGTCTCGGGAACCTGAAACGAGCTAGAGGAAGGATAAGTAGCCCATGAACCGCTCCCAAGGAGCGATTCCGCAAAGAAATGGGACCAAAACACAGCAAATTAGGCTACTACAAACTACACTTATCAGGTTCCCTCATTAGTAGCGAGAGCGTGGTGAGGAGACCCCTAGGCCGTTTAAGTAGCGAGAGCCCGATCGGAACCTAGGCTACGAAAGCATGCTAGTAACCTCATTTCCTTCTTTTGGTCTCCTTGGTATCCGTGAATCCGACCTAGCCCTAGTTTTCCTTCTTGTTAATCTTTGCTTCCATTAGTCATTAGTTGCTTGTTTTGTCTTCCTTTTTCGTGTTTTAGACCTAGTTTAGTCACTAGCCATCACCCTAGTTTAGCTTGTCTTGGACCTAGTCTTGGACCATAGCACAACTTAGTCCGACACTCCGTCCCTGTGGATTCGACCCGACTTGCCCTATCTACCCAGTTACGAATAGTTGGTTTTACTTGTTTGGTAGGATTGACGGCAAAATCCTCCCATCACATAAACAACACACACCACACTACCTACCGACTCCGGGAGAGGGTCTAAATTGAGTAATCGTTCGATGCATAAGAAGCTCTCGGAGACTCGGGATAGGATTCTATCTCACAAGCATACTCCCAAACTCCCTTTCCTGCCGACTCAGTCTCAGTCAGTCGGAATTCGCCGGGTCCCAAAGGTAGGTCCCAATTGTGGCGAATAAAGATAGTGGTACGGTGTGTGTTGGGAACAATTAAAGCTCTTCCGTGGCTAATGTGGACGAGGCGTTGATCGGTTACATGAAAGATCCAAGTCGGAAAATAGGCCTCGTCAAGCCAAACAAAATTGTCTAGTGTGGTGAGGTGGTTTGTCGCATAACCCAAGTTGGTCGCAATTATAGTCACAAGATCTCCACAATCTAGAAAGGGGCGTTGGGCGAAAATAATGCGGTGAAAGTGCAATGCCACGACAAGTGGTAGGTCTAAAGGGTTAGGGTTATCGAGCAAAGAGTCACAAATTAATTGTAAGACACACACATCAAGATTAAGATTATTATCGGTCGAGGGTAACAAGCAGTGGGAGAGCATCTCGGAGAAATAACGAATTGCGGGGTTACGGATTTCGAAGGTAAAAGATGATTTAGGCTTGTAACCCCTTTGACAGCGTGAATGCGCTTCCAAAGATCTCCTCTAGACACACTAGCTTGTAAATTGCTCGGGGGTTCACTAAGTCCGGTACCCGATGAGGGTAAGCCTAAAGCTAAGCCAAACTCGGAAATAGTCAAACAATGAGGTTTACCGAATAGTCTAAATTTAATCGCTCTTGGTGTGGTCGGATTGTCAATGGTAAAAGTTCCTAGGAACTCACAAGTAAGGTCTTTGTATTTAGATGCCGCGAAGCTAAGGAGTCCACTAGTTCTGGTCCTTGACGATAACTCTTTAATATCATCAACAATTCCTAAATTTTCCATTGTGAAGGGACAAGATCATCTAGTACTCTAAAAGATCTTTTTAGAGAAGGTTCGAGCTAAAAGGGGTAGTAGGACAAGGTAAAAATTTAGGGTTAGAAGACTTAGAAGATGTAGAACATTTAGAAGTTGAAGAAGTCGAAGCCATACCTTGCTCCATAATAATAATTTGCAAGAATAATCCCAAAAACTTTAGCTTCACCTTCTTCAAGAACCCCAAAAATGATCACCCAAGATGATGGAATTATGAATGGAGGTTGGAATGTAGTTTGGGGTATGGAAGGTGGTGGTTTGATGATTTTATGAAGAGTGAAAATGTGGAGTGAATTGTGAGGTAAAAGTGATATAAATAAAGGTAGTTGAGAAGGGAAGGTGAAAGTTTTAAAGTAGATTGGTAAAAATTCGGTGTAATGTTTTGGAGGGAAAGTTATGTGGGGTATTTGTGAAGGAGGGAATTGAAAGTGTAGTGAGTAAATAGGATAAAGTTGATCAGCCAAGGTCGTCGGATGAAGTTTCACCCGGTCAAGTCCCATCGGGTGAAATTTCACCCGACGGATTTTCGTCGTGAAAATCAATTTTGCCAACTTTTTCCACCAGGTGAAATTTCACCCGGTGAAAATCTCATCGGGTGAAATTTCGCCCGACGGTATCTTCGTCAATCCTGGCAATTCTGGCAATTTTTTGTAGGGCGAATCGAAGCTTTGGGCGGGTTAACGGAATGTGTGAAAAAAAATAAAATGTAACCGCTTAAGGTTCCTCGGTCTCATTGATTGGGAATTTCGCATTTATTAGCGGCTCTCGTTGTTGTTGAAAAACTACGAGTTTTGCTTTTGGCCAATACGATGGCGCTAAAAAAAAGAAAAGAATTTTTTTTGAAAGTAGTGAGTGTAAAATTTTCCATGATGACGGCATCTAAAATGTTTTCTTTTTTTTGGAATTTATGGTTTGACCGGAGTATCGGTGTTCAAAAGGTCGTTTTGAAAAGAGGAGGTATTTTTCGAAAACGGAGTTGGGTGCGGTTGAATATGTTGGCGTGGTTGAATCCAGATTTTAGTGTTTTATTTGGGTTGTTCAAACACGCTACACATAACTAGGAATGCGTACACCCATGTAGAATGCAGACACGGGTAGGTTAGGGTAGGCTACCGCCCACAAATAGCCCTTAATTAGGTGTCGACAGGTCATCTGGGGAGATGAGTGTCGTACCGTTGGCTTAGACCATTCGCTTAGTATATCCGCGGGGTACACGTTAGGCGGCCGGAGCGTCAACCGAGGATCTCTCCGCGTGTCCATAAGGATCTTACCGCGAAGAGGTCGATTGGTCCTGATATCGCTTAGGGTGGACTTTTTAGGGCCAAAACCTGTAGTGACCACAACTAGGAACTAGGAAATGAGCTTCAGCGACCTCATTCGAGTTACACCACCGCTGGAAACTTGTTTCCAAATCCCCAGCGGAGTCGCCAAACTGTGGACGTTTGTCCGCACCGCCCGGCGCCTTGCTCGCGCCCGCGCGGGACTGACCCAGTTTCCAATCGCGGCGGCCACCCACGCGGCCCCCTCGCGGTCGGGGGCTAGACCGATCTCGCATTCGGGGTGAAGTTTCGGACCTCAATTCGGATGACGATTCATACTTGTACAGGACGGGCGCAAGCGCCCGTGTTTCCATTGGAATCGATCGAGTCGTGGTTGTAAATGTTTAAAGGCCGATATGTTTGGTAAGGCGACCTTTTTAGTGAACCGAATTCGTTGCCGATTTGTGGAGTCGCCACTAAGTCAATTGTGGGGACTCAGAAACTGTTCAAGTCAACTTGGATCCTTACCCGACTCAAACCTGAGGGGCACGGGACCTAAAGATAAAGACTTGTACCCTTAAGCACTCCATGCCTGGAATGACTCTCATTGCCAATGGTTTCGGACATCCGGAAACTGTCGATTCCGAGTAAGAGGTGAGGGTACGTATTGGGAAGCCAACGTCCGCCAGACATCGACACCCAATCCCGCCCGCATGTAGCGGCCTCTACTAATCAATCGGTGGACTTATAACTTCGTTCCTTTGTTGTGGCGGAAGTACTCTAACATCCATCGTTTTAACCCTATGCCTTTTGCTATGTCGGTTGTTTAAGGACAAGTAAGTTTTGTCGTCGAAGTAGTTGTGTTTACATTCTTTGCATGAGATTTCACGTGACAAGCAGGCCATGAAAAGATGCACATAGGAGAGTAGAGAGTACTAGTATTATACGTATTAGCAAATCAGTTTTAACGCGATAATACGGATATTAGTCGTTCTCATGGTATATCTTACCCGGTATTCTGCTTAAGATGCGTCGGCTCGGTATTAATAGGGATGCGTCGAACCATGCATGGCGAGCACCGGGACTAATACAGAACTCGACCATCGCCTTGTTTAGTTTTAGCTTGTTTACGTTTTGATTTCCATGTTAGGTGATTTAGCATGCGATTATAAAGTCATAAAAGCAATAAATCATACAAAACTGTAAATGCGAACGTAAGTAAATCACGTAGTGAGGAGTTGTACCCTCGGAGTATACACTAAACGGGACACGATGCATAGATGGTTGAGAACGGATCTCGGAACTACTCGGGTCTATTTAGGGTATTTTAGTTTATGGTTGAAGTTGGGACGTTACGTGTTTTAGTAGATGTGACGGACCTAGTGCCCACGTTTGACATTATCGTAGTGCATAATGAAAGTGCAAGAATGTAAAGTTTTGTTTAGATGACAACCTAGTGACGATTCGACTTCAAAGGCGGATCCTCCTAGCTTGTCTGGTGATTTCAGCAGAGTTCCGTTGCAGTTGGACCCTCCTGCGGCTAATCCGGCATAGCTCCGCTACTATTTGTTAGTTCTGCGGCTAATCCGGCAGAATGCCGTTTAGACTCGGGATGGCTAGTCGAACACAGGCACCACGGGATCGAGTGGAGTGCTCAGAGGTGAGGAGTAGCGTCGATTTCGCTTTTATCAGAACTACGATCGAATGGATCGTTTGCCTCGGGTGTCGGAGTGCGTGCCCTTAGCGAGAAACTCTTAACGAGTGAAGAGGGAAGAGAGAATGAGAATTGAGCCGTCGAATGAAGAGGGTGGAGGGGGGGTATTTATAGGTGTTTTCGGCCCTCGTCACCCGGATGGACGCCTTAGTCCAGACGCACCAGAACTCAGGCACCTGGGCTTAGGCGTGTGAAGACCCAGGCGCGCGAGGTGAGGCGCTCGGAGTTTTGAAGATACAATTTTGATACTTTCCAAAACCGAGAAGTGCGCATATTATACTATGCTTGGGGATTAAGTCTTCTCTGGCTTGACCTAGCGCCGTTGCGCCTAACGGGCCTCGGGTGTGCGTCCCGAGGTTCGCTTGGCGCGGTGCTAACTCGGTTCGTGTTTCAGGATCGACTCGGGATCCCGGTGTCAGAATTAACTCTAATTTGTGTCTATGCGACCGTATTGACACGACTAAGGCTGCCATGATGTTAATTTAATTTTTCCGAATAGCTATTTGATCCGTTCTATAGAAAAACTATCCAAAACATCGTGAACCCGCGTCGCGTTGCAGTCCGATCGTCAATGGGTGTTTGTTGGGCACTCCTACAGCCACCAGGTCCAAATATGGGTATCTACAGCCTTTACTCAATCTAACGACATTTCATTGTTTTACCCCTCTCATTCCATCTCATCAAAATGTCAAAAGATTGATTCTCTCTAAATAAATCTCCAACACCCATAAAACTCACCATGAACCACCACAAATATCGAGACCGTCCGAGGTCGGTGGCTAAGATGTCAGGAAACGAGTCGGAGCCGGTATGGGTCGAGTTGTGGGGTGGCTTGGTGGTGCGTGGTAGGCGGCGGTTGGGCGAGGTCGGGTCGGGTGGGCTGTGTGGTGGATCGTGAGCGATGGTGGGTGAGGGTCGGGTTGTGGGTGAGTGGTGGGCGGTGGTTAACTAGGCTAGATGGTGGTGGACAGGTGGCTTGAGTAATGGTGGGCGGTAAGTGAGGGTGGCCGACGGTGGTCAGCGGTGGATGGGCGTGGGTGAGTGGTAGGGGTGGGTATAGTTGCTGTTGGTGGGCTATTTTTAAAAAAAAAATTAATCTGTTTATTTTATTTCTTTTTTGTTTGTTAATTGATGTTTTCCCTTTTTTTTACATCATTGGAAATTGAATTAGAAGTTCATAAATGAATTCGGGGCCGATGAATGATCTAAATTGCAAAACAAAAGAACCATAGCTGAATCTCAATGTCAAAGTAAAGTGTATATAAGGATATAATTGGAAAATTTTAAGAAAACAGGAATGAGTAAATGCTCGTTAGGAAAAAAATACAACCCTAAGGGTCTGTTTGGATAACAAAATAGGAGGGAAAGGGAGGGAGAAGGAGGGGGAGAGAAAGGGAGGGAAGGGGAGGGGAGGGATAAGGATGGTTGTTTGGATAACATGAACTAGTGTTATTCCCGTGACACGTCACGGGGCTGTACACATTTTTGTGTTAAAGAGAATTGGTAGATAAAAAAAAGGGACAATAATGTTGTTAATAACTTTGTTATAAAATACTCTGTACATATCAACTCATAGAGTTCCTTATTATTATTCAAATACGGAGTACAACATTTGAATAAAAATATCATATACATACGTGTAATTCTGAACCATGTTGTGACGTTAAACAATTCGTGACTTAACTTATGATAGGAGAAGCATTGAATTAAATATT
This sequence comes from Agrostemma githago, assembly GCA_958450325.1. Classification (NCBI taxonomy): domain Eukaryota; kingdom Viridiplantae; phylum Streptophyta; class Magnoliopsida; order Caryophyllales; family Caryophyllaceae; genus Agrostemma; species Agrostemma githago. The sequence continues at coordinate 62,802,354 of OY288239.1, read as the reverse complement.
ATATATTGTTTGCAGGCTATGCGTACACCCGAGGGTTTACCCAGTACGCACCAAAAAGGTAACGGCTGCGGGTTCCCTTGTTAATCAAAAACAATAATATATATATATCATTGTAGAGCAGCATAGCTATGTAATTTGTGGTGGCTTACTTAGTTACCTTAGCTAGGTATGAAGCTTAGGATTGAATAATTGAAGGTAAAACGTGAAATAATATGACATCATTATTCATACTAATATTGAATTTGCAATTAGTAAAGTAGAGCATTGTGAAAATAAAAGAGGACATTATATCCTCGTGAAAATGATTGAAGTAGAGTGTTATACTACAACAATATCCCTGCAACCATTAGATGGTTGTCAATTACGACTGTGCAACAATAGGGTCAGACCGGAAAAATAGACCGGACCGGACCGGAATAGTGAAGACCGGACCCTGAATAATAAAATCAGGGTCGGTTTCCGGTCCATAGAATTTGGCAATTCCGGTTTTCGGTCTGGGTCGGGTCTGACCCGGATTTTACCGGTCCGGACCGGTTGACCCTGTTTTTGTTACATTTGGGCTCATATAGAACAGGCCCACTCCAATAACTCCATCCCCAATTCCACTCCATGTCTCCAATACAGACGTACAGTACACAACAATACTCCCCTAATTTTCTAAACCCTAACCCTACCCGGCTACCCTAAATCCCATTTCCTTCTCAGACTGCCTGAACTCCGGCGCCATTCATCTTCTTCCGACGCCCTTCATCGTAATTTCCGGTGAGTTCCTTCGTTTCTGTCTTTTTGATTCATCAATTTTTTTATTTTTTTTATTTTTTTTTCGTTTCTTATCTTCATCGTTCCGACAGCCTTCATCAATTTTTCGTCGTTTTTTTTTTCGTAATTTTCGATTTCTAATTACGATTTCTGATCCTCTTCGTTTCTAATTCATCCCCTAAATACGATTTCTGCTCTTTTTCGTTTCTAATTTTCATTTCTGATCCCATTACGATTTCTGATCTTCCCATTAATTTTTGTTTCTAATTTTTCGTTCATTATTATATCGTGTTGTAAGATTAATTTTTGTTTATATCATTTTTTCATGTCTGTTTATATCTTCGTTTTTTTTTTCATTTTTTCATTTTTTCGTTTCTGTTTATGCAATTCTGGTGAGATTTTGCTTTGTATACTACTATTATTAACTGAATATTTGCTTTGTCTATCAATTGAGAATATTTGGATGAGATTGAACTATGAAGCATTGAAGCCTATATATAAGCAGTGAAATATAATGAAGTAGTAAGGCTGTACTTCCTGTTTAAGTAGTTGTATTTTGTGTACACTCTAGTATTTCGCAATTCAGGGTCCAACCGGTCCGGACCGGGTCCGGACCCAGAATTTTCAGGGTCGGTTCAGGTCCATTATTTCGCAGTTCAGGGTCAGGGAAGTTTGTGATTCCGGTTCAGGGTCAATTAGGGTCCGGGTTGGGTCGGTCCGGGTCCGGACCTGAGAAGATAAGCTGTACTCCATACAAAACAGGAAAATAAAGCTACGACAATACATTCTGCTGTTTCATTTTTTTGGTGGAAAAACTAACGACATAATCATACTTAACAAATTACCTTGACTCAAATGCTAGGACCTCGGGGATGGAAGGGTTGATTCGATATGTTGTTGTACTGTATGTTGTCTGAACTCTCCAGTGATCTAAATAACAATAAATACACGTGAAACATTAATGACGTATAATGTATAATACGACAAAATTTTATTTAGATTGATTATAATACCTTCGAAAAAGTTGGACTCAACACATTGAAGGGCGATAATTTTCGATTGATTTGGATTTGGTTGATTGTTTATTATCTCAAGTAAATCCGTTGAATGAGGAGGCCACATGATAGCTCACAGCCACTACTCAGACACAAAAACAGGTTGTAATGACTAATAAAAGAAGCATCAAGGATTGATTAATTGCAAAGACAATGAAGGTAATTGTGCTTGATGTCTTCCAACTTTATACAACGACACTTGAAACCATTTTTTGTTTCAATCATAGGACCAATTTCAAAAAATTACTAACCCATAAGGTCTAGCACATCATCATAGAATGAAAAAAATAACAGTCAAACAATGTGTTAGTAGAAGCAACAAAAAAAATTACAGTAGAAGTAGGGCAATAGATATGTTATTCTTCATAGTGCTTTAACTCACCTATGTAGTGAGTAGTTGGAATCCTTCCATTGACAATATCCTCAATGTTTGAGAAACGAAAACCATTCTTTGGTACAATATTATCCTTTTCCAATAGGGTGATCCTCGACAAAAACTCAATTTGAAGGCTACGCGAATGTGAGGTTGCCTTATCCCACTTGTAAGATTGGTAAAATTATAAGTTTTGCCAAAAATTAGTTTATTATTGACCATCTTCCTGAGGAAAAATTAGTGACATTATAAAAGTTGTACAGAGACATCAAAACAAACGTGAAACAAAATACAGTAATTCTGTTACATAAACCTTTTCAGAGGGGGTTTATTGGACAACATCTTTTTTTTAATTGCATTGAGTAATTGAATATCAGCCAATTGCTTTCCAAATTGTGTGTATTGGTGGTGCCACCTCACTTTGTTTGGACTCTTCTTTAAAAGAAAGAAGACTGTACAGTGACATCAGAAAAAAAAGTTTATACTGTAGTAGTTTACTCTACTACCAACTGTATTTTCTAATTTTCAGATGTGGGTTAGATATATTGGACTGTGTAACAAAAGAAAGAGCAATTTACCTTAGCATCAATAAATAGGTATTCCATAATGTCTAACTTTGTTTTGTTCCTCAGGTTGGGCCTCCTCCATTGGTGTAACTTTGGACGATGAGATCTCGATAATTTTTTAATGGAAAATTGGTTGTCTTCGAAAAGTAGAAAGGGTGGCTGTTGATGGAGATAAATAAACACTCCAGGATCAAGTGAAATATTTTAAAAAAAAGATGGGAAGATACAGCCATAGTAAACCGAAAAGCTTGTAGTTCTAGTTTCAATGTGTTTGTAAATTGTAACAGAGAATTAATGTGCTTTGTAATCTTGGATAGAATTAAAAGTTTTGTTTAATGTCCTCAATTGTAGTGTAGAGGTCATTACTGCTTCCTCAATTGCCAAGAAACGAATTAGAGAGGTCATTTTCTTTTTTTTTGGTTTAATTATTTGCGTTCACACTTGGAGCTCTTCATTTAAGCCTAAATAAACATAAATGAATGATTAGGGCCTTTGCTGAACTTGCTAAACCTGAGTTAATGGGGCTGCCACGTCATTTATTAGGGAAGAACGAATGTATTAGGATTATTAATCATAATTTTTGTAATTACGATTATTAATTTTTGACTCGTTTAAATATAACGAAAAAATGACTTAAAAATTGATAAAAAAAAATTAATTTTTTTTTCTAATCAACTCAACTCAGTGACTCACTCGTAATTTTTTTATTCGCTTTATTGTCCTACCCAACTCATCCGCGATGAAAAAAAAAGACATTAAAAACTAAATTGAATGTGTTTGAACTGAACTAAACTGAATCCGTCTCATTGGAGTGAACTGAAAGTGTCTGAATATAAGTCTACAAGAACAGGGCGTTATCTTTTTTTATCCTAACCTGACTCAACCGTAACAAAAAAAAGGCATCGTAATTTTTTCATACGTTTTCTTATCCTAACCCAACTCACACGTATCAGTGGAAAAAAAAATTCGTCGTAATTTATACTAACTCAACTCACCCGTAACGAGAAAAAAAATCGTCGTAATTTTTGTTATCCTAACCTGACTCACAAGTAACGGAAAAAAGAACAATTTGTCGTAATTTATCTTAGCCCGAGTCACTCGTAACGGGAAAAAGATCGTCGTAAATTTTTTTTTCTAACCTGACTCACAAGTATCGGAAAAAAATTCGTCGTAATTTATCCTAACCCGACTCACCCGTAACGGGAAAAAAAAAGTCGTCGTAATTTTTTTATCCTCACCTGACTCACCCGTATCGGGAAAAAAAGTAGTCATTTTTTTTATACTAGCCCGATTTACACGTATTGGAAAAAAAACAAGTCGTCGTAATTTTTTATCCTCACTCGTAACTGAAAAAATAAGGCATCGTATTTTTTTATATGCTTTTTATCCTAACTTGATTCCCCTGTAAGGCGTAACCGAAGAAAAAGTTGAAAAAAAAAGAGATAAAATGAGCGTAAAAACATTTGTTTAGTAAGTATAAATTTTTAATTGTATGATTAATGGAAAGACAATCCATTTTCCTTCCAAATCTTGCTTATTTTGGCAAGATTTTACTTTACATTAAAATGAATCAATATAATCCCTCCATTTCCTTCCCTATCCATTTCCCTCCCTTCCTAAACGGTATCCAAACAAAGGATAGTTCATCCTTCCCCTTCCCCTTCCCTTTCCCTTTCCCTTTCCCTTTCCCTCCCCTCCCTTTCCCTCCAAACGCACCCTAAAGTAAAATGGGTTCGAACCAAAATCTCCATACGCACCAAATACCGATGGCCAAAGAGCGAAAAATTTGTTCTAATAGTGTATGTAAGAATTATTCTGCTACACGTCAAACAAAAGGTCGAACTCTATGTCTCTAAGACAATACCTTTGGGGATGAGCACATTTGACTTGTACCAGTACCAACATTGAAAGATGGATACGAGTTCTGCAAGTACCAAATTCAACAAGTCATGCAGCTCTGTTCTGATTTTCGCATGGGTAAAAGATTCACGATACACATTTGTAATTTTGTATACAAACTGGACCTAACAAACCAGAGGTGTTAACTAAGCAGAACCGGATACATGATGTGATATTTCCTTGACAACTGTCTATTATTTCCTCATTTTTGACCTGGCGTATCTGTACAGGCACACAACCAAAAGTTTGAACCGTTAAATAGCAAGCCAAGGACCAAATGATAAATGATTGCGAAAAAGTAGGACTTGTTTTGAAAAATATTACGAAGGAAAGGGAAGGGACTCGAGGGAGACGGAGGAGAGGGAATGGAAGATTTTGATTTGGGTTTGAGGAAAAACAAGGGATGCCCATTTTTTACGACTCAATTAACTACCCAAGCATGAAACATCAACGTCGTCCTCCTTTTCACTCCAATCTTAACCCAAACTATGGACAGACTCCAATCTTAACCCAAACTATGGACAGATTTTAATGCTGCATGTGAAACCAAACACTTACTCGATGACCATGGCACCCTTGTCTGATGATGGTAATGTAGTGCCTTGGAGACCTTTCATTGCATTTGTAGCTTGTTCTACTTCCTGGCCAAGAGTAGTAAAAAAAGAGTCGCTGGTAAAAAGGTGGGTTGCATATGCGCACATAGGAGCTTGTATAGACACCAAATAAATAAGATTAGTGAAAAGAAGGCATTACACCAAATTAGCAAAAGATGGGACCAAATAAATATACACCTTACACACTATCCCATGCGAGACCGTCTCAAATAGTCATGATAGGATAGTAATGAAACTGGCTTATATTGGAATAGTATCTTTATATATCAATTTACGGTTTTCGATGGGGCTAATTATGGGTTGGCCTCACATTATAATATTTTGATATTGTCTCATATAAGACTCATCAATGAAACTAAACTATGTAAAACAAAGAACCCCAAAAATTTGCCTCGGAAGAGTTATTCATCCCAAACAGAAATGGGAATCTACATAAACCAAATCAATTAATCTCAAAAGAGCAACAAACGAATCCACTCTTAAATGGAAGATAGATGCCAAGGTGCATCAGATAAAGGTAATTCCTAATACGGATGAATACCTATCAGTTCAAACACAAAATATCCGGCACCTTAATGCGACTTTTATAGCAGGGTCATTATCCAACTATTGTTAGTAATCAAGTTATTTGCATATTAATATAGCAATATTTTATTTCTTGCATTGGATGTGAAATGTTTCCTCTTTCATCTATCAGTGAGTTCCTTCCTCAAAAGTCAAGACCTTCATCCGTATATTTTTACTGATAATGAAAAATATTTGTGTTTCATCTGATCTGTAGCCATTTACTTGCCAAGCTTTCATTTGGCAATATGATTTCTAGATATTTATGCATTGATGAATGACAAGTATATAAGCAATATTCAATTTTACCTCATAATCTGCAAATGCAACGGTTCCTTTAACACGCCGTTTCAGCCCTTTAAATCCAGGATATCTAGCATCAACAGAAACCAAATACAGAGTAACATTTAGGATAGAAAAAGTCATGACGTACAGTGGACTGTGGATGGTTACAAGGAAACTATAGAAAGAACACGGTCTAACAGAAAAGAATCAGGGAGTTGCTTACTGAGACAGAGCTTGTTTCAATTCCTCCTCTTTAGATTTTGAACCCAAATTAGCAATAAACAATGTGGAACATGGTTGCAAATTGCTTGAGGTCTTCTCTGCTTGCTTCTGCAGAAAGCTTAAGTCAGGATAAATAATACGGGATACTCTGTACTGAGAAGTAGTTATAACCTGTCCATGTCAACAAAAAATGACCAATGCACGATGTATTCTAGACATCAAGAACAAACTTCCAAGTTTTAATGAGAACCCCTTCAACTGTCAACATGGTTGGAAAAACAGATAGCTGGATGTCAGAATACATATTACAGTCACAAGGGTTTCAATGCTGTTCTTTTACACTGACTCCATCCGATATATGTAGACCTTCAATCAAGCAGAAGTCAACTGCAGAATGCTGACGTAGGTTACTCTGAGTTGTTTTATCCAAGTGCCTATTCAGGAGTCGTCCTCGGTTATTTTAAGAAAATTGACTCGTTTTTGGCTTAAAATGATGGGTCCAAGTATCAGACTCAGCTATTTCAATAAAATAAATACATGTCTTTGTGCTTAGAATGAAGTGTCAAAATGTCAAAACCATGTCACAGTCTGTATCACAGCTATGCAAGGTAATAAAAAAGAGCCAGAGAGATGACAATAAAGTACCGTAAATGCAAATGAATGTAGAAAGCTGGGACTTTCAGAAGTTCTTAATAGAAAATGAATTGTAGAGAATTGACTGATAAACATCTAAGATGATAAAAATTCAAAGCTCGGACACAAATCAGTTTCCTTATTAATTCTTAGTCTTGTAGTACTTCAGCATACAGAAAAGGCTTAACAATGAAACAAGTAAACGAAAACAATCACCAACATTTTCTGCATCTTTAGAGTCGTTAAGATCTGCATTCTTTACATCACTGCAAATTCCATACAACGTGTTAGTTGTGCACAAACAAGGAGGTATGTGACAGAAACTTTTAGTGTCCTCTGAAATATATTTGCTAAACTTTAGGAAACTATTAGCCGGATTAAGTTCCTCACCTTTTTCCGCCAGATTGTTCGTCATCACTGGAAGAAGTAAGATCTTCAGTTTGACGTGAATTATTAGACTCATTATCACCTACACGTGAAGAATCATTGATAACAAATTACGGCAAAGCTCATATCCTAATTGGGCATGTCCATCATGTTAAAAAATGTTAAGCAAGGAACTAAATGCAGTAGGAAAAGATGACATCCAGCACAGTTAGTATAGTAGGCCACCAACTTGCCAACTTTCAAAAATGATAGTTTTACTACCCTAATGTTAGACTTGCAGATACTACCTCTACCCTCATGAAAGTTTTTTTTGTCCCCATTTCACTATAGTGGTCAACCAATGCCAACTTTGACCATATATATGGAATGGTGGAATAGAAGTTACCATCTTCACCAGACATTTCCTCAGCATCACTGACAGCTTTCCTCCTTTTATCAATCACAACATAAGGTCCACTGCCTAAACATAAAAAACCATGGGTAGTTAAGTAAGCAAGCCTAAATGGAGAAGAGAGACGGTGTCTACCATTGCATACTCCCTCTGATTTTGAATGATCTTCCCTATTTCTTAAATAGGCTGAAACAACTCTTCTTCCCTATTTCCATTTATGAAAATACTTTTCCACACAACTTTAACATCTTACCTTCATTAATTAATATAATATTCTTCTCTCATACCTTTTCAATCCACTTTTTCTCATTTAATTAATATAATATTTCTCTCACCTACTTTTTTCAATCCGCCAAAACACTTTAATAATATAATACTCCCTCCTTATTTTCTTCCCCAAAAGCAAAGGGTAAGATCATTCGAAATCAGAGGGAGTAACATTTATGTCCCCCACGAAAATGTGTACCTGATTTACGTTTCCGCCTTGAATTTGATCTGGCCAATTCAATGTGAAGTATCGAGCCATCTTGTGGGTCGAATTTAACACCCTGAACAAACAGAAATTCAGGGAACTTTAGTTTCCAGTACAAAAATTGAACAAGAATATAATACTCCCCTTCAATTCCAAACACGCCATTTCACTTTATCACACTTGTGAATGCACAACTTGTAAATTAAATATCTTTAATTTTACATTACAAAAAACTATGAAAGTTTGATATTCTTGTTGTACTTATAGAGACGAATCTAGCAAGTCCCCCATGACTATATTTTCTCATATAGATTGTTGAGAATATCGAAGATTCTCTTCATTTGTGACTTTTGAATAGTGTAAAAAAATTGGATTTGAAGGGAGGGAGTACGATCTTATCGCAAAAATTGACGCTTAGTTTCCTACAATTTTTATCGAGTCAGAGTATCATCGTAATGACTATTTCCACAATTCTCTACTCCCTCTTATATCGATAAATAAACCTTAACAACTCCTAATATGCTGCTATTAAAGAATTTTGCATTCATAATCAGTGGCTGCTGATTGCTGGATTGTGTTCATAATTAGCTCCTGTTGAAGGGAGAAGCAAACTTAAGCAGTCCTTTGATGGGAAAAACATTTGTGAAAGTTATCAATGATTGATTGGCAGACAAATGTAAGCTAGACACAGTAACACAGACATTGAGGCTTTTGTTTCAACTATCGACATAAAAAAGGTAATCCATAGGATAATCAGATGAGATCACAATCAAATATGTATACTACCATGCCAAAGTCACATAAATTGATACCTACATCAAGTGCTTGTAATGCAAGTACAGCAGACTCGTGGTGGAAGAATGTCACAAAAGCAACAACCTGCATCAAAGGATGTAAAATGTTAGGAGAACCATCCACTAAAGCAAGACAAGATCACGGATAAAAAGGTCAGTGCATCTATAATTTAATCTTGTGGACATTTTTACTGATGGCAATTTAATGCCCCAAGAGGGATGAACAAGTCGTTCATTGAACGGAAAGTTTAAGGTATTCCATGGAGATTTGGTAACCAGAATTACTCGGAAGACAACTCTTAAAAACCGCTCGTTTATGATTGGGCTGAAACATGTCGTTTTCACCGGTGAATAGCTTATGTCTCATCGATCTCGGCCAATGTGTTATTCGCATAGAAAATGAATCTCATTTTTGAATCCACCAATTCCAATAAAATAAAGGTATTTCAAGTCATAAAACCATTTTCGGGCCTGTGACCAATTTTGGAAACCAGAAACCGTCGAAACCTGGCTCGAAAATATATAGACATTGGAAAATGTCTTGATACATCCAAGATTATACAGGACAGAAATTATTTGATCCTTTATCCTTTCCTAAACACATGCACGAATCCCGCTCGAAGTTACGAACCCTTGAAACACCAAAATACAAGTCGCACAAATATGCGCCTTGTGTTAAGGGTAGAGAACGCAAAAGCGAGCACCTTCTAGAGGTAAGCTAGGTTTCGATGCCTCGTAATGCGTAAATATAGAGCCTCATTCGACATTTCAAAGAGAGAAATTCTCGATCATTTTCATTCATTTGTTTCAATCTCGACCTAAATTTCTCAAAAAAATCAACAAAAACACTTTCGGATTTACAGTAACTAGATTTCTAGTATTCACTTCTCAAGACCGAGATTTGATATACTACTCACTACCAACACACATATAGGTCTAAGGGTGTCAAAATTTTCGTTAACATTGTTATGTTGTGTTCTTTTGTCATACACGTAGAATCCTCTTTATACTAGGAGAATAACCCTCCTTGAAAATTTTCCCTCCAAAATGTCATATCTAATTAAGGTAATTTTTGATTATAAATGTCTATTTTTGTTAATTCTTAAAAATTAAATGTAAATCATAATAATTGTAAACTTAATTAGTAATTTTTCATTAAAATATTTTGCGAACTTATATGAGCTTCATGGTAAGAGTAATTTTTCATTAATATAATTTGAGGACGTATAAAATAAAATCATTCACTAATTAGTGATTTTTAAAAATAATATTATAATTAGTGAACATTTTGATTAATTTATAATTTTATTTTTCTTAAATCAAGACTATGATAAGCAATCAAAAATGAATGTATTATCAATTGAAAATCTAAAAATAATACGAATATATACTACACTAATAAGCAACAATACTATATGTACCGTGCAATATGGCACGAGTCTATTCTAGTTCCATATTACTAACATTTACTTTATCATTACTCAATATTTATTTACCGTTCGTAGCATTTTATCGCATTTACGATTGTTAACCTCTTAAGTTAAATCAAATCCAATCAATAAGTTCTAAAATCCTTTTAACAAAATGGAATTGGCACGCAACACTAAGTGTTGTATGAAGTGGCTTGCTTTCCTGGGAAATCTTCATGTGTTTAAACGTTAGATCGACCTAAAATCTAAAATACACTATTTTGATTTTATCATTTCTTTTTATCAGTGAGTTTAATTTTCTAAAACCTGTGAGGCTCATTTGAAGTCGAAAATCAATCGAGTTTTCTACACGACCGAAAATTAGTGTCTTGTGATTCATCTCTCTACTACCATATCCGCTAAATCTACACTCTAAATATTTCTTACTTTTGCTCAACCTAAAATCCCAAGTTTCTAAAGTATTCCTCCACAGTTCGAACTTTCTTTAAACCTGATCCTTCATTTCATCAATCAACACTATATCATCGACAAACATCATGCACTAAGAAATGATGTCTTGAATTGACCTTGTCGATTTATCCATGTCTATGGCAAAGAGTAAAGGACTAAGTACCGAGCCCTGGTGCACCCTTATCATAATAGGGAATTTCTTAGTCCTTCCACCGTAGTACGTACACTTATAATAGTTCATTCGTACATGTCTCTAAAGATGTCAATATATTTCTTTGGCATGCACTTTTTGGCAATGACCACCAAAATACTCCCTTGATATTTTATCATAAGCATTCTCTAAATCAACAAAAACTACATGCAAATAATTCTTCTTATCACGATAGTGTTATTAACTGCTACCATAGTCAATCTCCCGGACATAAATCCAAAAATGATTTTCCGATATCTCCACACTTTCGAATACATGGGTCAATCACTCGTTCCCATAATTTCGTGTATGACTTATTAGCTTAATTCCTCGATAATTAGAACACTCTTGAACATCACATGTGTTCTTATATAGGGAGACTAAAGTATTTTTCCTCCATGTCACTGGCATCTTCTTGTGTTTCCAAATCTTCTAGAAAAGCATAGTCAACCATTGTGTTCCCCTCTCTCCCAAAAACCTCCATCCTTCAATAGATATACTATCTAGCCCTTGCGCTTTTTTCGAACCCATTTGCTTTAATGTCATTCGTATTTCACCATTTTCAATTTGTCCTGTAAAATCTCGATCAACCAAATTTGATACAATAGTTTAACTCCCCGATATCTTTCTCACGTTGGTCATTAAATAGGTAGGTTATCTTGACACTCAAAACAATAAAATTCCTCACGTTCACCCTCTTTGAATGGCATCAGGGACTTGAAATAGAAAAAAAAAATTACTCGTACATATTGTCAGCACACTTCCCCAAACAATAAACTCATGGCACTCAAAACCTAAGAATTCATTACAAGAAACAAGACATACTCCTACCTTTTAACCTACCCGCAATTAACAGGCAAATGAATAAACCAATACACCCAGATTTGAAAATAAAACAAACACAACTGATAAGCTATTAAATCACGCACACTCTTCACCATAAAAATTGAAAGTTTTTACACACACTCTGTGTATTTAACCTTACATAGAAATGTAGAATCATAGAGGACTAAGCAATAAACCAAACCACTCATAATAAATGGCGGAACTAGGATTCATAGTTAGGGGGAGGCCTCCCTCATATACATATAAGTAAGAGTAACTGAATGAATTGAGTAGAAATAGTGGAAAAAAAAAACGTAAACCTGATTGCCGCGACCAGTGAACTTGAGCTGGCAGGAATCGAAGCCGGGACGACGAGAGAAAAGGTTATGAATTTCGCGAGGTAAGACATCATCAGGGAGGCCAGAGACGAAAAGAGTGTTGATATGACGCTGATTTTTAGGGATGTGTATCGGAATTTTATGATTAGTTGAATGTAGCTTTCCGGCCGAGATGTATAAGGGTGCGGTTGTTTCTACAGCGGGGATTTGGTGGTAGAAGTATTCTGCCGGCGGTGGTGGCCGGAGGTGGTGGAGATAGTATGGGTCGTATGACGGGTGTGCCATTTTCTATCTCTGCAGCAATTGGTTCCAAGAAACCTTATGTATACTCCGTATTATTTATAACGAATACCAGGCCCGGAAAGTAAACCTAAAATGCCGTTGAATGGGCCGAGCCTGAGTTCGAATCTTGCGGAAAGCCAACCCTCACTCTCTATAGGATGGTTTCGCCGTTTCGGAATGCATAGTGTTTGATAAGATAAAATTGCTTCATACAATAATACTAAGTTCATTTTTCTAAAAAAAATTATTTCCTCCGAGTTTCTATCATTGACACATCTTCATTTTTTAAATGAGTTTGATCTTTTTTCTCTTTTCATTTTAAACCATAAATGTGTGTTCACATTTACAGACTCATTACTCTCTCTTCCTCCTTATTTTTTAGTCGCTCATTTTCCCCTCCTTATTTTTCCACCAAAAAACTAAATGTTTCAATCTTAGAAACTCGGAGAGAGTAGTAAATAATTAGATTATTAATCACATACTTTGTATTTCACTTGAACACCTTTTTTAAAAGTTGGACATATACGAGTACTAATTTGGGCTCATTTTATAATATAGAATGGTCTTACATAGTGATGCCCTGCCTGTCAGAGTGTAGGCTACCCATACTTCGACACGGTCAACCCCCTCTTAAGCCTGTGTCATCATGCTCATAGAACCCAACTTATGGAGGAAGCTCTCCCATCTCCCTCTATAAGTAGAGAACTATTTGTCCAATTGTAGACACCCGCATTTGGGTGCTAGTGTCTATAGCGGTCTCCAGCAAAACACCCGATGATGATCGGATGCGAACATGCTTTAACGCGCTCAGATATGGGCTCAAAATCGTTAGTATTTAGCTTGGGCTTTTTACGGAGTACAAATCTCACAAAACCAACCTCAAATTCAGGCTCGGTGGGCCGTTTCCAATCAAATAAGACTAATTTGGGTCAAAACCGACACCGAAAATAAAACCGTCTTTTGGGCGACCGGGTCAAAACCCGGTCAAAGACGAACCCGACACAAAAATATCAGCTACGTCGCTTCTAGAAGAGAACCCAAGCTACTAAACCTTTTCAATTTGAGATAAAACTTTATCTCTAAAACCCTATCCCTCGGTTTAGCCCACTCGATCTAGTGGATGGAGGCCCACTTGATCGAGTGAGCTCACAAAACAGCCGAATCGGCCTCAGACCGGGCACTCGATCGAGTGCACCTACACCACTCAATCGAGTGACCCCTTTTTACCCTAAATCGAGTATTTTTCTTATAAATACCCCACCCCTTAATTCAACTCATTTGACAACTTTCATCATCCATCACATTCACAACCTTTTGCAACAAATCTCCTCCTTAAACCACCATAACTCTCCTAGATACATCTCGAGGCTCCCGTGCCAAAGCCGCATACTAGACGAGCCTATTACCGAGAAGACGAAGCATGTAGGTTGAGGGTGCAAAATTCAATCCCGATTTCTTCCTTTCTTCCCTTTCTCCTCTCGTCTTTTCCGTCTTGTTCTTTGATTTTTCCTCGTTTTTTTATTTCTTTTGTTCTTTCGTTTCTAATATAGCTAGTATGGCTATTTATCGTCATTATTACTTAACATCACGCATACATTAATTTATAAAATGATCTCGAATCGAATACGTTTAAAGATGAATCGCGTATAAGACCCTTCTAATCCCTTTACGAGTTGTAACAGTGGTGGTGCTCTCTCGAGGAACACCGCGCCCTAAACACTCAAGGGCATGATGAGATCGCGAATATTTCTCATTAAACATATTTGAATCCCCTTTTTAAAAGGTTAGAACGAAACCTGTTGATGCCAATCGAACATCACATAATCCGCAAAGGTTAATAACGATGTCGTGATGCGGAGGGAATCGACTTTCGCTCTAATCAAACAAATAAATACGTTATTCTAAAGATGCGATACCGACTCCATAGTCGAATATCATGTCTAAAAGAATTAATTGATAAACCGTACTAGCACGAACCCGTTGACGCCGAATTAATTGTCGCACGGTCCGAAAGGACTGATTACGACATTATGACGTAGAGGGAATCGATACTCGTTCTAGTCTGACCAAATTCAATTTTTTACAAAACTCGCTCTAAATGTTAGATATTGGTTCCGTAACCAAATATCGAATATGATGAGTCCTTGAGAGTTAAGACAATAAAGATCAAGTAATATTCGTATTTGGCGCGACTATATCTTGGCTCGAAACATTAAAATCGCGAAATAGATCGTTTTGACGAAACGAGTCCTTTCTCGTACAGAGGACACTCGATCGAGTGCCATAGTAGCCCACTCGATCGAGTGGCACCTCAAAAAATAGGCAGGGGGTCCGTAGCAGGACCACTCAACTGAGTCCCGCCCATGACTTGATCAAGTGGTCCCCTTTACGCAAAAACGCGGGCTTCGTATAAGATGTTATCATCGTCAAATGTTTTTATGACCTTGGTCATCACGTGTAAAGACTATCACGTGTCTAAATTTTCAAAACCATACATTGCATTATCTGTTATAATCCGTTATTATCGTCGTTACTATTTCAATTGGTCCGATCTTCGCATTTCTCGTATTGTAATTCCGGGTTGTATTCCGCCCGTGTATTTGTAATCTACTTTCGCGCTTTTATTTTGTCGCTTGTTTTATTGTACTAAAACGAACCTCGCATGCTAAAATAACTTCGACGTTAGTTTAGATGCATTAAATCGACGTAGCAACTTATTCAATTTTTTGTATCTCGTAAAACGCTGTTTGCATAACATTCAACCGAATCACTAGCGCGCGTATTACAAGCTCGAACGGTATCTTAGTAGAGGCCGCTAAAGTGCGGGCGGGGTTG
This sequence comes from Agrostemma githago, assembly GCA_958450325.1. NCBI lineage: Eukaryota > Viridiplantae > Streptophyta > Magnoliopsida > Caryophyllales > Caryophyllaceae > Agrostemma > Agrostemma githago. The sequence continues at coordinate 62,786,990 of OY288239.1, read as the reverse complement.
GGTGTCCTTTGTGGGCTTCCCAACACGTACCTTCACCCCTTACTCAGAACCTCGGTTTCCGGATGTCCAAAACCGTTGGCGCACGAGAGTCATTCGATATACGGTACCCGATAATGTCGGCATCGGTATCGTAATGCAAAGGGACGAACCCTACAAGCTCTAGTATCGAGGTGGGCCGTACTTTGTGCACGGTCCACCAAAATATAGAGTGGGTTCGAACGGGCCCGAACTCCCACAAAGCTCGGTGGCGACTCCAACTTCGATTTAAATTTCAACCCGAGAACCATCTCACATGAGATTCATTCGCCTATCCAAACCCGCGCGTGGCCGCGTCGGGGTGGACCTATGTCATGTCCACACCAATCCATGAGATCCAACCGATCACTCTCTGGCCTCTTTGTTTGCTCACTATGCAAGAGTCGAGGCGACCAACCTATAGGAGGTGAAGAAGAGACGTCGACCAGACGAGGCCGAGACCCTTGATTATTTGGACCCCAAACAATTTGGTGTCGTCTGCGGGGATCTAAACAAAAAGCTCCCTACTTATTCAAGAAAACATCAATAGAGAACGATGACGTCACTCATACGCCGCATGAGACCTCGTTACAGGGGAACCTCGTGCTAACAGAAGTAGCATCATTTCCCAAGGAACACTGACAAGGGGAAGGGGGCAATGGAGGAAGCATCCATACCAGTCTTAATGACACCTGCTCCTGTGTCGGAGATGATATTCACCCCTGAACAGCTAACGGCTGCACAACGTTCTTCGCTGCCCTCATTAAGGTGCCACCCTCTCTTATAGTCGAAGCTCCCGATAAGGCCTATGCCCCTAGAGGGCCAATGTGTCCCTTATGAGACTCTTCTATGAGAAAGAGCTCGTCGACAAAGAGGAGCACATACGAGCGTGGAAGAAAAAGACATAACGACTACGTAACCCCGTCGTAGATATGGTAATTCCCATAGAGGATGACGAGCTGGTGGCCACCTGTGGACGCTGCCACCCGCGCACACACACTTGTGCCATCCACGAAAGCCACCCACATTGCCTGCTCAAGGCCGGTCTGATCCCGCGTTCGGGGCGAAGTGTCGGACCTCTATTTGTCTTTGCGATTTGTGGTGGTACTAGACCGATGTATGGGCACATATGTGTTTTCGTTGAAATCGATCGAGATGTGGTTGTAAATGTTTAAAAGCGTGATCATTTGTTCTAGCGACCGTTTAGTGAACCGAACTCGCGGTGTGATAGTGGAGTTGCGACCAAACAAATATGAGGTGTTTGGAAACTGTTCAAGTCAACTTTGATCCCTTAGTCAGCTTAAAGCTGAGTGACATGAGACCTAAATACAAAGACTTGTATCCTTAAGCATTTCATGTCTATAATGACTCTCGTTTCAAGGATTTTGCCATTCACTATTCAGAGATTCAAGTAAGGGTGAGGGTACGTATTGGGAAGCCAACGTTAGGAATTGAACATCGACACTCAATCTCACCCGCACATAGTGGCCTCTATTAATCAATCGATGTTGGATGTTTCTCGTTCTTAAGTGGTGAAAATAAATTAACACTCAGCAAAAGAAAATAAGAGAGAGAATGATTCTTAGAGAGAGAAAACCCTAGAAATACCTTCCTTGATTTTAGCAATGGCGGGTAAAAAAAGAGTAGATCTAGGAATAGTAAATCCCAAAAAAAATATGCATCATTTTTTTAACATAATTCATACTAGTAATACATCAAATATTAGAAAAAAATGTGAGGAGAGAACTCGAGAAATACGAGACAACGGAAAAGGAATCCTACAAGATGATACTGAAAGCCTGGTTGATGGAGTGTTGATGACTGAAGAGGATGTTGATTCTCCCTTCAGTCATCAGGAGCTGGAAGACATGGCTATTAAATGAGTACCTGGCTCGGGGTGGTAAGAAGTGCATGTACATCATCACAATGGAGGAATCCCCGGGGGCTGCATCTGACGCACGATGATGTAAAAGGTGAGCTCAACTTCTTGGTAAACTCTGTTGTCTGTTATGTGCTGGGGGCAAATTCGTCGTGGCATGTTATGGGGGGTTTTCTGAAGAGAGTATGGAATAAGAAGGATATTGAGAAAATCGCATTCAAGCCGAATGAGGTCACACTGGTTAAATTCAAAACTGAGGAAAAGCTGGACCAAGCTTTGACAACAAGCCAGTAGTTGTAAAGAAATGTTCTCCCTCTTGCAAGCTTGAGAAGGAAAGGATGGATAGAGTACCAATCTGGATTCGTTTGTATGAGTTGAATATTAAGTTCTGGGGGGATGCGCTTTTCAAAATAGCTGGATTAGTAGGTAAGCCTATTCAAACTAATGTTGCAACGAAGGAAAAAAACTTCGTAGGGTATGCTCGAGTTATAGTGGAGGTGTAATTTGGTGAGGCATTGCCTGACACTATTTACTTTTATGATGAACTTGGCATACGGCAGAATATGATGTACATTATGAGTGGAAGCATTTCAAATGCACAAAATGTCAAGGAATTGGTCATGAAACAAAAGACTGCAGGAAAGGGAAATTGGTGAGAAAATGGCGTCCTGTAGCAGCTCCAGCACAAAAACCTTCATTGTCAGAAACAGAGATTCAGGAGCCACTCATTATAGGAATGCTCGTGATACAGGATGAGTTGGTGACCCCGATGCTTGTGCAAGGATTGATTACTACAATTACCCCAGCACGGGTCGTGCCTAGGGTGACACAGCAGCAAAGAGAAGGGTTCAATATTGTTGGAAAATCTTTTTATGATGCGCTAAACTCCTCGCTACACCAAAGTAATGGGTGAATAGTTGAGCTTGGACCCATAAATGATGACATTGGTTGTGATCCAAGTAATAAGGATCATGGCTAATGTGGGATTCTGGAATGTTAGAGAAATAAACAACCCGATCAAACAAAAGGAAATTAGTTGGTTCTTGCATAATAATAAGATTAGTATAGACCCCGTGCAATGCACATTATTTATAATATATTTATCTTATAGAATATTTCATTTAAGATTTACAATAAAAAATTTATTATTTTATTTTTACTATTTATCGACTGTATAATTTAGAAATAGGAAAATATTTTTTAAATCGCAAAACTAATCAAAATATTTGAGTAATGTCCTGAAATGTACGGAGTATTAAATAACGTGTAATTAATGAAAATATTGTTTATAGTATTTTTTATATACTCGGTTTATATCAACTCACATCTCAAGATACACACTTCTCTCTTTAACATACCATAAAATACATAAATATTTATCAAAAATTGTATAATAATGTACTTTTTTAATGGTTAGCACGTCGTGATACGTTCTCTTTGTGTAAAAAAGCTATTCAGTTTTTCATTAGAAAATTAAAAAATAAATTAAAAATGGACTGTCTCAGGTGTAAGACTTATATTATGTAATTTGTGAAACTTTTTTTATATGGATTTTGATGGGGGTCGGTTGCCTGCCTTTGGCCGCCTGCCAATCAGGCCCCAGGGCGACCAGTCCCAGTAGGAGGAAAGGTCTGCCCAGCGGCCCTTCCACCAAAGTCACTGAAATCTCCAAGTGTGGCCCTAATCCCTTGAGCCATCCGCCAAACAGAGCAAACCAGGCCTGCCGCCTGCTTCAAGGGCGTTCCCGCCTGAACAGAGCCGAAGGAGAACCAAGGACCCATCCGTCATTTCGCCTAGGGTAAGGGGAAATGGGTGGACAAGGTGAGTCCACGTGTCGCGCCAACATCCACCCATTTCCCTCCTCTTCTTTCTCTTTTCCTCTCTCTTGTGGGAAGGTATAAATACTTACCCACTTCCCACATAAGAGGGGTTGGATTTTCTCTCTCTAGACTCTTACTCCTGAAAACGCCACCTAGTTCCTCACGAGCTAGGTTCGTAAAGGCATTTCACGGACTGACTTAGGCATCGGAGAGGGCTTCCTCGGACAACCTCCGAGGCCCTGTGCGTTCATTGTGCAGGGAACAGGCCATTTCCGCCGGGAAGGTCCGATCGAGGGAGTGAGAGAAAGGGGAGATCAAGGGAAATCAGACGATCCGTTGTTCACCATTAACCCAATTATACAACCCGGATCCTAGGCCGGGTAAATTGTTTCCGTGACCGGAACAATTTGGCGCCGTCTGTGGGGAACTTACGGTTGTGCTCACGAGTTACCCACTAAAATCAACCACTCACAATCACAAAACTAAAACAATCATGCCAGAAATTGTTGACGCCAGTGCAGAAGCGGGTCCGACGGTCCCACCGGTGACCCCCCTGTATGGTATGCCGCAGTCGGAGAGGGTTCCTCCTGCCACGGTCCTAGGGGTGGGGGGAACCAATTTCCTTGGTGGATCTAACACCGCTGTGACACCTGAGTTGGGGACACACCCAGGACGTGCTCTCAATCTGACCCCAGCTCAGATGGCGCAGGCGGTCGCTTTCTTCTCTGCGATGCTGAACCAGGAGTTCACGCCTGAAGATTTGGTAGGCAGGGTCGCGTCGGCTCCCAGGCAACCATCCCCAGTCAGCAGGGACGAGGCCGGGGGCACGAGGCGGACCGCCGCCAGGAATGCTCAGAGAAAAGCAAGAAGAACAGATCAAGTGTATGCGCATGTGCAAAGGCACATCACTACTGGCAATCCAGAGCCACCTGTTCAGCAGGCGTTCTCCATTCATACAACAGAATCAGCGTCTGGAGGACAGGGAGGCTTATCCCAAGGATTACAGGAGCGCATGAGGCCCAGAGAGCCCATGTCAAAACGCTTGGGAGAAAGACCAGGCGGAGTTTTCTCCAGGCTAACGCCTGCAGCCAAGGAGCAGTCGACCCCAGGCTTATCCCAAAGCCTGCAATCCAGACTCAACCGGGGACAACCGCTCGAGTCCAGGTACCATCAGGGTGAAAACCTCTGCCACTCTCAGAGGAAGAGGCCCAGACGGACCTCCCCGGAAACAGAGGATGAAGCAGCCAGTAGGCCGCCACCAGGGCACCGCTCCCCCAGTGCGAGGAAACCGACCCATAAACAATGGGAATCTCACGGTAACCAGTCCGGGGAAAGCAGGTCACGACTGGTAGGCAGGCCCACAAAAACCCCGTTGCACCCTGAGGTACAAGAGTACCCCATTCCAAAAATCAAAATGCCCACCATCAAATTTGACGGGACGACAGATCCTGAAGACCACCTGGCAGCCTTTGAGAGCCACATGGGCATGTATGATGTAGATGATGCCATCTGGTGCAAAGTTTTCCCGACCACCCTGGTGGGGCTCGCACAAGGATGGTTCAGAGACCTCCGCCAGGGGTCAGTCAGATTCTTCATAGAGTTGGCTGAAATTTTCCTTGAACAGTATGCCGGAAATAAGAGAAGACGTCTTACCCGTTTCGATCTCATGACCCTGAAACAGAAAAAGGGTGAGAGTGTGAGGGAATACATGAGAAGGTTTGATCTATCCTACCAGCAAGTTAGGGAGATCGATGATTCCACTGCCGCCTACGCCCTGACAATCTCCCTACTTCCAGGGGAAATGAAAAACCAGATGATCAGGGCCCAGCCAGAAACCTTGGCCATGGCCAGGAAGATCGCGGAAGGGTTCATTCTGCAGGAGGAGTTCCACGGCCTGACGGATACCCCTGCAGGCCAAACAAAGCCTCAAGGGGGACCGCAGGGTGGAAGGGGCAGAAGTGAGCCAGGCAAGCAAAGGGAAGAGGGAGACACTCCCAAGAAGGAGCGCACAGTCTACCAGTCCAGATTCGACAGTTACACCGCTCTGAATAAATCCAGGGCGGAAATCTTCGAACTGGAAAAAGAAACTGCTAAATGGAACCGCCCGAACAAACCTCGCAGCCCAAAAGGAGACCCCAAGAAATTCTGCACTTTCCACGACTGTATAGGCCATACCACCGAAGAATGCCGTCACCTGAAGGACGAAATCGAGAAGTTAATCAGGAACGGATGGTTAGCCAACTACACAGCTAAAAATAAGTCTCAGAAGGAGGCGCCTGAAAAACCCGAAGGGTCGGTGCAGAACCGCATGGTGATCCATGTAATCTCAGGGGGCACTGAGGGCCAGCTAAGTCGAAGAGGCCAAAAAAGACAAATGCGCGAGCTAAAGAACCAGATCTGCTATGCTGAGAAAGCAGGGAGTCCAAAGGGGGTGACCTTGAGCATCACCCCTGATGATGCAGGGCGCGTGGTATATCCGCACAGTGATCCTTTAGTACTATCCCTAGAGATCAGCAACCACATTGTGCGAAGGTGTATGGTGGACACAGGCGCATACACGAATTTGCTGTATAAGGACGCCTTTGAGAAGATGGGCCTGGAAAAAAGGCACCTGCGACCAGCCCCCGGATCATTATACGGATTCAGTGGAGCAGGCGTGCTGCCCATGGGAGTAATAGACTTGCCCGTAACCTTTGGGGAAGGCTCCACTGCCAGGAATGTCAGGGCAACCTTTGTTGTCGTGGATGCAAGATCCGCCTACAACGCCCTAATTGGCAGAGCCACCCTGGACGAAATCGAGGCGGCCATCTCCATCAGGGCTCTCACCATAGCGTATGTCACAGATTTCGGGCTAGAAGGAAAGGTGCGCGGGGACCAGGAGTCAGCCAGACAGTGCTACTCTGTGGCCCTGCAAGAACACGAAAAAGAAAGGAAAGGGAAAAGAAAGGCTGACAGTTCCCCCAGCAGGGAGGGCGAGATCCCAGCCGAGCAACCGGCACCCGACCACCTGGAGCCAGGGGGCGAAAGCATGTTGGTAGATTTGGAACCAGGCAGGCAGGTCCTGATACGAGCTGACCTGGAAAAATCCTACCAGGCCGAACTGGTCAAGCTGCTAAAAGAAAACAAAGACGTATTTGCCTATTCTGCAGACGAGATGCCCGGCGTTGATCCATCATGCATCGTTCACAAGCTGAATGTAAGCATGGATGCTCGCCCTGTAAAACAGAAGAAACGAAACATGTCTGCGGAAAAAGACGCAGCAATCAAGGAAGAAATTGACAAACTCTTGAAAGCAGATTTTATTGAGGTCTGTGACTACCCGGAATGGTTGGCGAATGTAGTCATGGTTAAAAAGTCGTCAGGCGCATGGAGAATGTGCGTAGATTTTACAAACCTCAACAAGGCCTGCCCGAAAGACTGCTATCCGCTCCCCAGAATCGACCAACTGGTAGACTCCACCAGTGGTTACTCCATGCTGAGCTTCCTAGACGCCTTTTCAGGGTATCATCAAGTATACTTGTGGCAGCCGGACAGGGTGAAGTGTGCGTTTATCACCAGTTCAGGCACCTACATGTACAAGATGATGCCATTCGGGCTCAAAAATGCAGGAGCTACATACCAGCGGTTAGTTGATAAAGTGTTCGAGAAACAAAAAGGCAGAAACATCGAGGCTTACGTTGATGACGCCATCGTGAAAAGCAGAGAAGACAGAGAGCACCTAATAGACCTGCAGGAAACATTCTGCTCCCTGCGCGCCTACAAAATGAAACTTAATCCAAAAAAATGTACATTTGGAGTCCGCTCCGGCAAATTCCTGGGGTTCTTGGTCAGTTCTCGGGGTATAGACGCCAATCCTGAAAAAATTCAGGCAGTCCTAGACCTTCCTGAGCCAAAGACCATTAGAGACATCCAGCGCCTGACGGGTCGCATGGCCGCCTTAGCACGGTTCGTCGCCCGATCAGCAGACAAGGCCACTCCTTTCTTCAAGATACTGAAAGGAAACAAACAGTTCAAGTGGGAAGACGAGCAGAAAGAGGCCTTTGAGCAACTAAAGGACCATCTTAAAAAGCTCCCCACCCTGGCTAGGCCACTAGCAGGAGAAAAGCTTTTCCTCTACATTGCAGTAACCAATATAACTGTCAGCGCGGTCATCCTGCGAGAAGAGGCAGGCGCCCAACAGCCTATATACTTTGTAAGTCATGCGCTGGGGGCAGCCGAGAAGAATTACCCGATGGTCGAAAAAGCCGCCTATGCAGTCATAATCGCTGCTAGGAAACTCAGGCCTTACTTTGACGCACATCCAGTCGTGGTTCTCACTGACCAGCCACTAGAGAAGGTGTTAGAAAAGTTTGAAAAATCAGGGAGATTACTAAAATGGGCGATTGAGCTGAGTGGGCTAGGCATATCTTACCAGCCAAGAACAGCCATCAAGGCCCAAGCCTTAGCAGATTTTCTAGCTGAGTGTTCCCATTCAGGGGAAGAAGAAACCCCTGCCGAGGAATGGATCGTGCATACTGACGGATCCTCAACGGCCGATGGCGCAGGCGCAGGCGTCGTACTAACCAGCCCAGGAGGGGCTGACTTTGAGCACGCCCTCAGATTCGTTTTCCCAGCATCAAACAACGAAGCAGAGTACGAAGCAGTACTCGCAGGCATCAGACTAGCTAAAGCCGCAGGAGCAGAACGAATTGTCTTGGCGACAGACTCCCAGCTCATCGCCAACCAAATCAATGGAGAATACGAAGCGAGGGACCAAGCAATGGCCACATACCTGGAGATGGTGAAGGGAGAGTTATCCGGCCTAAAATCTTACGAGGTCAAACAGATCCCCCGATCCCAGAACAACAGAGCAGACGCCCTGTCGAAACTGGCAAGCTCCAGTCTGCAGGACATCCGGAGATCGGTGTGGGTCGACGTTTTGCACGAGAAGTCCACTAACCCCTGTCAGGCGGTTAATACTGTGGAAAAAGAGCCAGAAAGCTGGATGACTCCCTTCATCCAGTACAAGAAACACGGTATCTTACCATCAGATTCATTACAAAAAAGGAAGATACAGGCTAAAGCAGTCTGGTTCATACTCATTAATGAAGAGCTTTACAAGAAGTCTTTTACTCATCCACTGCTCAAATGTCTGCGGGCGGATCAGGCCGCTGAGGTATTGGAGGATATCCACTCAGGGATATGTGGACATCACATTGGTGGGAAAGCACTGGCCCACAAGGCCCTCAGGGCAGGCTACTACTGGCCTACCATGCTGGCAGATGCCAAGAGCCTGACCCAGAAATGCAGGAAATACCAACTCTTTGCCCCATCCATCCATGCCCCAGCCCAAGAACTCAGGCCAATCCTATCCCCCATCCCCTTCGCTCAATGGGGGATGGACATTCTGGGACCCTTCGCAGTGGCCACAGGGGGCAGAAAATTCTTAATTGTCGCCATAGACTACTTCACCAAGTGGGTGGAGGCCGAAGCAGTGCCCAACATCACTGAGCCGGCGGTCAGGAAGGTGATCTGGTGAAATATCATCACCAGATTCGGCCTACCAAAGATGTTGATATTTGACCATGGCAGGCAATTTGAATATGACCCGCTGAGAATCTGGCTGGAAAGCCACAACATCTCAGTCGCCTACTCAGCTGTCTGTCATCCTCAAACCAACGGACAGGCGGAAGCAGCCAACAAACAAATCCTGAACGGCCTGAAGAAAATGGTGGATGACTGCAAGGGTAGGTGGGCTGACGAACTCCCCAGTATACTCTGGTCAATCCGAACTACCAGAAAAGAGTCTACAGGCCAGACCCCATTTGGTCTGGTATATGGAGCAGAGGCACTATTGCCAATTGAGGCAAGGATCCCCTCTCTGCGCTCCCTGCAGTACGAACAGACTGAAAACGAAGATGCAATGGTCGAAGCCTTAGACCCGATGAATGAATTAAAGAAAGAAGCCAGTACCAACATCGCTGCCTACCAGCAGCGAATGAGGAAAGCTTTCAACAACAAGGTACGACAGAGGAATTTCCAGATGGGCGAGCTGGTTCTGAGAAAGACACAGGCGATTGGGAAGTCAAGAGAACATGGAAAGCTAAGTGCCAACTGGGAGGGCCCATACCAAGTAACTCGGGTCCTGGGACCAGGCACATACAAAATCGCCAATCTGGAGGGACAAGAGCTACACGCTCACTGGAATGCAGACACACTAAAGAAATATTACGTCTGAACAAAAATACAGGCAGTTTTTACTTTTACTAAGAAAAAAGGCGGAGGACGGTCAAAAATGTCGACGGCTCCGACCACCCCAATGTCAAAAGAATTTTTAAAGAGAAATGAGAAGATACAGATTTATACTCGTTGCCTGTTCACACTCGCGTCTCTCACACACAAACGAGCAGGGGGCAATAGGGGGAGGCCCCCCTGTTGCCGAAATTGGGAAAAGTGAACCCCCCAACGCAAATCAAAAGCCACCCTGCTTACCTCTGGGCAGGCAGGGGGCAGGCCCCCTGGACTTTGGACAAAAGCCAGGGACATGCCAGACTAACAAGGACTGGGGGCAGGCCTCCCAACCTTGTATAAAAAACGCGAAAGCTACCCTGCTTACCTCCGGGCAGGCAGGGGGCAGGCCCCCTGGACTTTGGACAAAAGCCAGGGACAGGCCAGACTAACAAGGACTGGGGGCAGGCCCCCCAATCTTGTATAAAAAACGCGAAAGCTACCCTGCTTACCTCCGGGCAGGCAGGGGGCAGGCCCCCTGAACTTTGGACAAAAGCCAGGGACAGGCCGTACTAACAAGGACTGGGGGCAGGCCCCACAACCTTGTATAAAAAACGCGAAAGCTACCCTGCTTACCTCTGGGCAGGCAGGGGGCAGGCCCCCTGGACTTTGGACAAAAGCCAGGGACAGGCCGTACTAACAAGGACTGGGGGCAGGCCCCCCAACCTTGTATAAAAAACGCGAAAGCTACCCTGCTTACCTATGGGCAGGCAGGGGGCAGGCCCCCTGGACTTTGGACAAAAGCCAGGGACAGGCCGTACTAACAAGGACTGGGGGCAGGCCCCCCAACCTTGTAAAAAAAAACGCGAAAGCCACCCTGCTTTCCTCTGGGCAGGCAGGGGGCAGGCCTCCTGGACTTTGGACAAAAGCCAGGGACAGGCCAGACTAACAAGGACTGGGGGCAGGCCCCCCAACCTTGTATAAAAATGAAACCAACAGGAACCCTCCTACCTACAGGCAGGCAGACTGCGAATCAAGTTCATGAGGAATCAAAATATACAAAAGCAAACAGAAAGCTCATACATAAAAGAAAAAGTAGTGTCAAAGGAATACAGGACAAGAGTTTTTCAAAACAAATGATTACAATCAAGAGCACGGCAGCCGACCACCAAAGGGCTCGGCGCGCAAAGAAGTAAGGAAATTAAAACGTTGGCGCAGGCGCAGCAGGGGACGAGCAAGAGCCCTCTGAGGAAGACTGCCCTCCATGTTAAGCAGGGGGAGCATCTGGGCCGGAAGCAGCAGCTCCCTCAGACAGCCTGCGCATTTGAGCTTCATCCTTAGCAGTGTGTAAAGGGCTCGGAAAGCATCTTCGTCAAAACCAGGGAACATCTCCCTGACAGCTTCCATGACAACCCCCAGGCAGGAATTAGCGCCATTAACGAAGCCTGCCGATACGGCCATTTCCACCTCCTGAAGAATCTCATCCCTCTCTTTCTCCCAACCCTCGGTCTTCGCCGCCAGATCGCCGAGGGCCGCCTGCAGATCAGAGTTTGCCTTGAAAAGGCGCTCCCCGAGGTCAATAACGCTCTTCTTAGCATGGTCCAGTTCAGCCAAAGCCTTTCTGGCCTGCTCCAATTCAGCGAAGGCCTGCTGTGTTCTCTTGGACTCCTCCCCCAGGCGAGACACTTCCCTGGTAGCCTTCTCGCTCTCAGACCTCCAATGGATCGCCTGACCCCTGGCCTCTTCTAGCTCAGTCTCCTTTTTCGCCAGCCGATCCTTCAGGCTGGCAATGAGAGCAACGTCCCTCTCGACTGCAGAAAGGCGGTCAGAGTGGGCCAGTTCCTCATCACTCAGGCGACTGAGGGCAGCCAGCTCCGCGGAAGCCTGCATAATTCGGGAGGTGCGCTTAATGTACTGGGTCACTTGACTGGTAGCAGACTTAACAGTCTTGAGAAGATGATCTGTTAGAACTACCCCTGAGTCGGAGAGTAGGGCGGAAACATCTTGGCTGTCACCCGCATTATAGTGAAACTCAACGTTCTCCTCAGAGAAAAGGGTGGCGGGAATCTCCGGAGCAAAACGCTTGGGTTCAGGCGTGGAAGTCTCCAAGTCCACCACCTGGTCAGCACCAGGAGCCTCCCGACTCCTTTTTCTAGTCAGTGCCCGGGGGGTACTCTCTCCAGTCTCCTCGGAACCTGCGGCCCGCGACCCCGGGGTAATCTGAACCCCTGCTGAAAGGCCCTCTTGCCTGCCAACAGGCGAAGGGGTAGCCTCGAAAGCAATCGCCTTCGCGGCTGGAGAGGGGGTAGCCTCAGAAACCGCCGTCTTGGCAGGCGTGACTCGAGGAGGAGGGGGAAGCCTTGGTCTACTAAATGACAGGCCCTTCAAATGCTTCATCAGATTCTTCTCGCCTCTCTTAAAACCAGGGGGAAGAGAAGGGCGACTCTGGATAACAGTGAGATTCTCGTCCAAGCCCAGGCGTCTCACCTCCCCTTTTCTCCAAATAAAAGTGGCAAGACCTGCAGGACAAACAAACAAGCTGTCAAGGCATTTTCAAAAGAAAAAAAAAAGTAAGAAGGAATCACCAGCACTCCTGAACTACCTTTATCTAGACCCGGATTCATGCCCAACCGGGTCAAATAATTGTCAGTCGCTATAACCTCCGCATGAGGGAGCCATAAGGTGGGGCCATACACCCCATACTTGTTGGTGTGGCCAGCAAAGTAGGCCGTCAGCTCTTTCTCCTTCTCACTTAGCTTAACCTTCAAAGCCTTACCACCCACGCCAGGGTGGTACTCCTCAGGGGTCTCCAGCCTGGTGTGGACATGATTCCTGAAATGACGAGGAATCCTCCACCCATGGACGCTGTGTATGTAAAGGAAGTTGTTCTTCCAGTCCCTCAAGCTGTCCATACCAGGCCACACCAAACAATGTCCCTTTTGCCTCAAGAGGGACCAATAACCAGGGGAGCCCGTACTCCCAGAAGAAACCATCTGTAAACCCACCATAAACCGCAGGGCATCGATGGAAGGCTCCATGCGGTGGAAGAGACAGGTCCAGACATACGAGATTAGCGCCCTGACAGCTGTGGCTGTCAGCTGGGCGACGGCGACGTTCATGCGCCTGAAGATCTCCTCTAAAGCAGGATGGAGGGGAAAAAGAAGGCCAAACTCTAAGCACTTATGGTAAACCGCTATGCACCCATCCGGGGGGTTGCATACGGTATCCTTTTCGCCGGGGACAACAACTGTATACCCGTCCCCGAAGTTATAGAGCCGCTCAATCACAACGGCGGCGTTCTTAGCAAGAATCGTCTCCCGATTTTTTGGGTCAGGGAAAGTACTCGGGGGGATGCGGTATTTAGCCTTATCTAAATATTAAACCCTCCCCTTTTCCCGACGAACAAGGGGGCCGGAAGTTCTGGAAGGGTTAACTTCCAACGCCTCGTCGTCTGAGTCAATAGCATCATACGAAGGGGGGTCAGGAGAATTACCGCCCCCACTACCCGCCGAATGCTCTTCCTCAAGACCAACCTCCCTAGAGGAGGAGGCAAAATCCGTCCCTTCTCCCCTCTTTGATGGGTCGATAAAGGGCAAAATCAATTCACGGGTTCTAGACATGTTACTCTAAAAAAGAAGCGGAAAAAAGGAAATCGAAGAGAGAAAAAGAATGGAGGATGAAAATCTGACCTAAGATCGCCTAACAACACGTCACAAGCCCGAAGAAAGAGTCTCAGGGAAATGGGGGTGCAAGGTAGATACGATCTGTCAATACTCAAAGGTTTTTGACAAGACAAAGAGAATGAGGGAATGTCGAAGGAAAAGAAAGATTGAAAAAGAGTGAAGGAATGGATAACCGATCACTTTTATAGAAAGGAAGGCATGCCAAGAGTCGCCCAACCCTCAGGAATTCACCCAAGGGCTGCGGTCCACGTGTCGCCCCTAGGAAGGTTTGCTCTAGGCAGCTTCCCAAGAAAAACCTCGGGAGGACCAAAGGGTGTCAGGAGATTGGTCACCCTATGACATCCCCCCTAAAAAAAAAAAAAAAAAATCGCAATACACAAACGCGTCGCCTGATTTTCATTTCATTAAGTCTTACAAAGGAAAGTCACATCTTAAGACAGATACGAAAAGGAAAATACATAAGGCCCAAAAGTTCCGGCCTGATAGAAATCAAACGCCCTGCCACACAGGCCTAGTCATCGCCCAAATCTGGGGAACAATCCCCAGGGCTGCCTGGACTCCCGAGAGCCGAGCCCCAGTCCCAGCCTGGGGAGCCCTGAAAAGGGTCATCAGAAGCCCTGTCTTCATCCCTGTCGCTCAGGCAACCAAGACCCTCGCTGTCATCAGAGTCATGGCTGCTATTTTCCCAGTCCCTTCCAAAGGGAACGGCCCGGGATTCGTCGCAGGTGCGACAGCCTGTCTTCTTCACAGGCGAAGAGGGACCTGACGCCAAGGAGGAATCAGTGTCAGAAAGGTTGGGGTCGAATTGTTCAGGGTGCAGCCATGGAAAGCACTCATGGCATCCCCTATCATAACAGCCCCCTCCCTGGGAACAACGCCTAAACCTAGGCGCAGCAGGAGGCGAGGACCTCCTAGGGCGTTTGCCCATCCTAACAGAGGCTTTCTGACTCCTCCGGCGAAAATGAAGTCGCGAACGGCGACCCCGACGAACAGCTAGGTAAGCAGCGCGAGCATATTGAAGCCTCCAAAAACCTCTGAAGATGAAAGTAACATACTTAACTCCACGACGAGTAACACTTTTCTTGATCCAAGCCATGATTAAAGACAGAATGAAGATTGGAAATGGATCATGAAAATAGTGAAAGTGTAACAACCCGGATTTTTAAAAACTTATAATAATATAAATAGTATGAAATATAAGGTCAAAGGTGGCGGAAACACCCGACCAAATCCGAATCGTCACTATCTCGACATTCAACTAATACATTATTCAATAGTGCTCGAAATGAAAATCAAAAGAAACTTAAATAAAGGTCTCTCTCCACAAGTCTTCCCCAACATCATCACATTCAACAGCATCTCGAAAGACCTGAAAGGGGGGTCCACAGTCAGTGGGGAGCAACTAGATGTTCTCCCAGTCATGGTTATAACAGGTTGAACATGAATAGCAATAATAATGAAAGATAACATAATTAAACGACATGTGAAGATATCAATACACATGACCAACAAGTTATAAGACACGATCATATAATTTATTGCAATCCATAGTTAATCATAACGATCGAGATAGATACTATGTATCCATCCAAACAACTCGGAGTAAGTAACAACAAACTTCTTACAAAGATGTATAGGACATAGAATGAACACCGGCTAGAGTATGTAACTGATACTCTAACTAGTCAGAGCGTGTAACTGACCCTCTGACACGGAGCGTGTAACTGACCCTCCGTTTTGTGAAGTATGTAACTGATACTCCACGGTACTATGTATAGCGTGTAACTGACGACTATATGTCTAAGACCTGGCCAGAGCTCTCGACGCAGTAACTGTACGTCGAACGACACACGGGAACCCAGAACGTGTAACTGACGAATCTGGACCCACCGAACATAGACCAATTAAACCTCTTACGAGCAGTATTGGTTCATTCCGATAGTATGTAACTGATACTACCGTCATCTATATCACTAACCATCATGTACGTTGTACAGTGTAACTGACTGCCAACTGCGTGAGCAACCTCACGACTTCTACGTAGTACAGTGTAACTGACTGCACCATGTAGTAATCAGACTGAATATAGTGTCACTGACTATACCAGGGAAAATCAGGCCCTAGATAGTGTAACAGACTATACCAAGTACTAACCAAACCTAGTATAGTGTCACTAACTATACCAGGGAAAATCAGGCCCTAGATAGCGTAACTGACTATACCAAGTGTTAACCATT
Source organism: Agrostemma githago (assembly GCA_958450325.1). Lineage (NCBI taxonomy): Eukaryota > Viridiplantae > Streptophyta > Magnoliopsida > Caryophyllales > Caryophyllaceae > Agrostemma > Agrostemma githago. Next base: position 62,771,149 of record OY288239.1, on the reverse strand, counting down.
CGTGATAAATATCACGACTCAAACGTAGAACAATGTAACTGATTGTTCCAAAAGAAAGAGTATAGAAGTAATCAAACAACGATAACATGGTAAAGTTATAGCACAACTGACTATAACCTTCAAATAGTGATAGAGTTAAGGTCTAACGGACTATAACCCTGAACATTTAACGTGTATTAGTATTCAAGGTCAAGGTAAAGCCACATTAACCTTGTCTACTAAAGTGAAGTTATGTATATAACGTCAACCCAAAGGTGGTGTCATAGTATAACCACTATAACGTCAACTTCAAGTTAAGATTACATTAACCTCGACTATAATCTTGTGAGGTTACACTAACCTCAGGGGGATTATAGCTTCGCACGGTGTTACGTAATCCTCAAGTGAAGGGTATCGTAACTTCCCATTGAAGTTACTTGACTTCAAGTAAGGTTACATTTACCTTGTCATAACCTCGTGAGGTTACACTAACCTCCGTGAGATTATAACACATGATAAGGTTACATTTTCCTCATGTGAAGTTGTACAGTAACTTTCCAATAAAGTCACGTAAACCTCAACTAAGGTTATATTAACCTTGATCATAACCTCGTGGAGTCACTTAAATTGAGCCCCAACGAGACTATAACCTCGCATTGAAGTTACCTTAACCTTAAGTGAAGTTGTATAGTAACTTTCCAATAAAGTTACATGACCTTCAATCAAGGTTAGATTAACCTCAACCCTAACCTCAACCACCGGGTGATGGTAGGTTGAGTCATCATTGAATCTAGGGTTTGAAACCCTAAAAGCATCGATGAAACAACCCTAGCATCTCCAAACGAAGAGGCCAAGCGGCTCACGTACGAATTTTAGATGTCACAATGGATTAGATCTAACAATTCTAATATAACAAAAACGATAATTATAGATCTAATGAAATAATAAATTGTTCAATTAACATACTAATTAATTAGACTCTTTAAATCATGAATAAAGATACAACACAAATCAATTGAATCATGTTACAAATCATTAAAATCACACAACACATTCAAGATGCATAAACACGAAAAGAATCACATCTAGTTACCTTTTGACAATTAATGATAAACATTAATAAGAAGCACCATGAAGAACGCGACAAACAAAACCTTGTCTCCAACACGTGTCATCATCCCCATAAATCAACTTTGATGAAACAAACCGAAACCCATGTGATAAAAATCGTACGACACAAATCCCCTTTCAAAACGAGTAAAAGAATGATATCTTTTTCTTTAATTAGGGACCCTAAAGGTAGGTCTGAATGTTCATAAAAATGAGTCCCATAAAAATAATTGGAGATGAACATATTGTAGAGGAAAGAGCCAAGATTATGAAAATATAATTTATGTATGAGATTGGAGAAAGGATAGATGTATAACAATGGAGTTAAATGGAGAAAATGAAAAATAAAAGAGAAGAAGAGAGCAAAAGGGCGTGCGGCATAATCAAGAAGAAAATAATGAAATGACCTAGTTGCTTCCTAGGTTAATTTCTTTTTATAAGGAGATTAACAAATGGGCTTTGGGTCCATTATCTCATACAATGGATCATCCAACTAAAAATTGGGTTGGACCAAAATAAAACGCTTGAAGAAGCAATATAGGTGAAGTACAAATTATAGTAAAATAGTCAAATCGTGTACGGACATTTTAACCCATTAAAAGTGAGTCAAAACGAGACATTTATTTAAAACGGACAATGGAGTTAATAAAATACAGAACGCATATTATTATAAAACTCGAAAATAATTATTTTAAATAAATAACTTTCCGAATAAATATTATTATAAAATACGGGGTGTTACAATCCAACCCCCTAAAAAGAAGTTTCGTCCTCGAAACTTGAAGTTCAAAGACAAGATCAAAAGAAAATAAGAATTACAAGTGATCATCACCACAAGTCACCTCGAAATCCTAAGCGCTGCGCACTCTGATCCTTATAAACACTCAAACTACTAAAGTGTATCTTAAGTCTTCAATGTTAAATAATCATTATCCATTCTAAAATCTCAATCAGATTAATCTCAAATAATCACAACCCAAAATAATCGCTAAATCAATAACGTCTTCCAAATAGTCGTCTATTTTATCGCGATATGCCCTTATCGAGTAAACTTGGTCAATATTTCCACACCAGCATCACATTAAGCATGTGGTAACTCTCATAAATACCATTACATCTTAGATCCCATAATATCAACGATTGCCTTACGTTCACCAAGTATTCTCAATACCCTTAAGTAATACTCATGGATGTACAACATCTTATCTCATGAATTACCAACTTCTACTCCATTTATTTCATACATTATCCACAAATATCAGCCATCATTCCAAAATATATGCTCTCTCATCATTTGTGCAAACTCATTACTAATGATTCAATCATTCTAGTTCACTATTCACACAAGATATAAAATTGACAAAACTCCATATAGATAGTCTCTAAACAAATTGTATCTTCCGAATTAGAAAACTCTAATATTCACTAGATCCATTAGAATTATCACTACTTTAATATCCTCAAAGCAAGTAGTGCTTACTATCATCCACAACTCTAATGCTCAAAATCCTTTAATATAATATCGCAAATCTTCTGGATATATGTATTACTGTCCAAATCCACAAATTTAAGACCTTAAATATGATTATAACTATCACAAACTCAATGCAACCTCAATCTCATGGCATAATTATTAGTCACACGCACAAAATCCAATCACTTCCTTTGAACACATCTGATCACGCTATTCCTAGGCACCCAAAGAATCATACACCTTTAGTTAAGCTAGTACTTAATGTACCACAATATACTAGTCCATTGATAATGCAATTCCACAAAAGCATTGAATAATAATATCACCATACAAATCTCATCATCAATATAACGACCAAGCTTATAACCTCAATTTTTAACTACAATTTGTTATCCATAAATGAATATATTAACCTTAAAAGTCCATCAAGGGAATGCCCAAATCTATGTCCTTCAATAAATGACTCATGCACTTAAATGAAACACTTTATCTCCAAATTTTCCACACAGCTTTTGAAGAGACAAATTAACATCCATGTGCCCTTCATGTAATAACATCCTCAAACTTTCTAAGCTCGATATAAGACCTTAAATACAACACTTCCAAAACACCATATATTACCCCAATTCATACTCATATACTATGTTCTATGCCTCAACTTCAATTAACCCAACCTCAAACTCAAAGTATAAACATTACTCGCCAAAGGACCAAACTTCCACTATGAGATGATCACAAGTAGTTATGAAGAAGGAATCAAAAGTTTTCACATTACCATAAAAGAGCATAAAGCACACGAGCTAAAAAGGAAATATATTTTTGAGCAATACCACAAGGTAAGAGTTTGAGAAGTTGCAGCACAAGGTGACATCAAGGCGAAAGAGAAATTACAAAAAGTTGAAGGAAGAGAAAGTTGGTGTTAAAATAATGATCAAATAGAGGGTATCAAAAGATCAAACATAAAAAGGACAAATATAAAAAGAAACTTTTGGTTGGTATGAAAATATGAGAGGCACGATTGATACGATCAAGGAGACAAGGATAGACGACTCAAAACCGTTTTATCTACCCAAAGACGACACCTTAATAATATAAGTAAAGCACGAAAAACCAGGGTTTTACAATTCTCGTACAATCATCACTCAAGGTATCTTCGTCTCGTAACATCCTTTAATCACATTACCATAATACCTCAAGACCGACAAATCTCTAAGTAACTGTCCCTTTATAATCATTATGTTCCTCATATAAGCAACTCTCAAGACTATTAACTCTCCAGACCTTTCATCTAATCATATATAATGGATAAAACCATAGAATCCTCTGCATCCTTAAAAGACGAATACCACGTTTCATTATCTCCATCTTCAATATGGCTATTTACGAAATCAACGCTTTAAACATTAACATCTCATAAGTCTTACTTCTTCCCTTCCACTTGATCCTTAAACGTCATGGTCATTAAATAAATCTTCAATAAATAAATCATAAATTCTTTTCATCACACGCTGATTGCCATTAACGGTTCTTACTCCTCGAATACGGTATTCCAATTCAAGGCAAGCCTCGTTCCCAAAATTCTCATTCTTTAATCTAAAATCCACAATAACGTTCAATTTTGTATCATCCTGTATTCTTAATCCATAAATAACTTATTTCCTTAAGACAGAATTCAATAATTCTATTAATTACAGGTATAAGTCGCGATACTCCCGAATAATATACCATAAAATATATCTATTCATCATGTATCTCGCTCCTTGAAAAATCCAGAAACCATAGTCGTACATCTTACACCATACACAAACACCCAATATCATCAATACGGATTTCCTCAAAAATAAAAGGACATAACACTCATAATCCCAAAGTAAACATCGTCTAACAAGCTCTATTCCCAAAGTAAACTTCATCTCAATCTAATCCCAAAGGAAACATCATCTCACAACCTTTAATCCCAAATTAGACTTCTTTGCGACCAAACTCTTGATAATAATTGCTCTTTTCTTTCATACTTAAATCTCCAAATATAATCAATTCTAACATATTAACTCAAGACTAAATCACCACAGGAAAACTCTCAAAGTTACCTTAAGAAGAGACAACACCACCAAGTGATCCAAAAGGATAGCAGTACGAGAAGAGTAAAGCTCGGGTTATCAAGGATTAAGAGTTTTGACAAACATATAACCAAACGTACGATGCGTATGTAACATTAAAGACACATTTTTTTCCAAAAATAACCGTGATTTAAAATCAACAAATCATGCTTGAAAAAAAATCTTTAAACGAACCATGCACTTAATACAATTATTAATGATAAACATTAAGGCATAAACAATTAAAACATGAACAACACATGTAACACAATTAATAACGAGACGAAACGTTAAAACATACAGGAGCAAGTACATGATCAAAACATGTAATACAATTAATAACAAGACGAAACATTAAAACATAAAGAAGCAAGTACATGATCAACACTTGTAATACAATTAATAACGATATGAAACACTAAGACATAAACAGATAAGTCCTTAATTGTTTCTACCCCCATTTACTCTCACTCATTTACTAAGTCAAGTTATTCTTTTAGTGTTTAAGCGAGAGTTGGGAGCGTGTTCGCTCTGATACCAACTGTAACAACCCGGATTTTTAAAAACTTATAATAATATAAATAGTATGAAATATAAGGTCAAAGGTGGCGGAAACACCCGACCAAATCCGAATCGTCACTATCTCGACATTCAACTAATACATTATTCAATAGTGCTCGAAATGAAAATCAAAAGAAACTTAAATAAAGGTCTCTCTCCACAAGTCTTCCCCAACATCATCACATTCAACAGCATCTCGAAAGACCTGAAAGGGGGGTCCACAGTCAGTGGGGAGCAACTAGATGTTCTCCCAGTCATGGTTATAACAGGTTGAACATGAATAGCAATAATAATGAAAGATAACATAATTAAACGACATGTGAAGATATCAATACACATGACCAACAAGTTATAAGACACGATCATATAATTTATTTCAATCCATAGTTAATCATAACGATCGAGATAGATACTATGTATCCATCCAAACAACTCGGAGTAAGTAACAACAAACTTCTTACAAAGATGTATAGGACATAGAATGAACACCGGCTAGAGTATGTAACTGATACTCTAACTAGTCAGAGCGTGTAACTGAACCTCTGACACGGAGCGTGTAACTGACCCTCCGTTTTGTGAAGTATGTAACTGATACTCCACGGTACTATGTATAGCGTGTAACTGACGACTATATGTCTAAGACCTGGCCAGAGCTCTCGACGCAGTAACTGTACGTCGAACGACACACAGGAACCCAGAACGTGTAACTGACGAATCTGGACCCACCGAACATAGACCAATTAAACCTCTTACGAGCAATATTGGTTCATTCCGATAGTATGTAACTGATACTACCGTCATCTATATCACTAACCATCATGTACGTTGTACAGTGTAACTGACTGCCAACTGCGTGAGCAACCTCACGACTTCTACGTAGTACAGTGTAACTGACTGCACCATGTAGTAATCAGACTGAATATAGTATCACTGACTATACCAGGGAAAATCAGGCCCTAGATAGTGTAACAGACTATACCAAGTACTAACCAAACCTAGTATAGTGTCACTAACTATACCAGGGAAAATCAGGCCCTAGATAGCGTAACTGACTATACCAAGTGTTAACCATTCGTGATAAATATCACGACTCAAACGTAGAACAATGTAACTGATTGTTCCAAAAGAAAGAGTATAGAAGTAATCAAACAACGATAACATGGTAAAGTTATAGCACAACTGACTATAACCTTCAAATAGTGATAGAGTTAAGGTCTAACGGACTATAACCCTGAACATCTAACGTGTATTAGTATTCAAGGTCAAGGTAAAGCCACATTAACCTTGTCTACTAAAGTGAAGTTATGTATATAACGTCAACCCAAAGGTGGTGTCATAGTATAACCACTATAACGTCAACTTCAAGTTAAGATTACATTAACCTCGACTATAATCTTGTGAGGTTACACTAACCTCAGGGGGATTATAGCTTCGCACGGTGTTACGTAATCCTCAAGTGAAGGGTATCGTAACTTCCCATTGAAGTTACTTGACTTCAAGTAAGGTTACATTTACCTTGTCATAACCTCGTGAGGTTACACTAACCTCCGTGAGATTATAACACATGATAAGGTTACATTATCCTCATGTGAAGTTGTACAGTAACTTTCCAATAAAGTCACGTAAACCTCAACTAAGGTTATATTAACCTTGATCATAACCTCGTGGAGTCACTTAAATTGAGCCCCAACGAGACTATAACCCCGCATTGAAGTTACCTTAACCTTAAGTGAAGTTGTATAGTAACTTTCCAATAAAGTTACATGACCTTCAATCAAGGTTAGATTAACCTCAACCCTAACCTCAACCACCGGGTGATGGTAGGTTGAGTCATCATTGAATCTAGGGTTTGAAACCCTAAAAGCATCAATGAAACAACCCTAGCATCTCCAAACGAAGAGGCCAAGCGGCTCACGTACGAATTTTAGATGTCACAATGGATTAGATCTAACAATTCTAATATAACAAAAACGATAATTATAGATCTAATGAAATAATAAATCGTTCAATTAACATACTAATTAATTAGACTCTTTAAATCATGAATAAAGATACAACACAAATCAATTGAATCATGTTACAAATCATTAAAATCACACAACACATTCAAGATGCATAAACACGAAAAGAATCACATCTAGTTACCTTTTGGCAATTAATGATAAACATTAATAAGAAGCACCATGAAGAACGCGACAAACAAAACCTTGTCTCCAACACGTGTCATCATCCCCATAAATCAACTTTGATGAAACAAACCGAAACCCATGTGATAAAAATCGTACGACACAAATCCCCTTTCAAAACGAGTAAAAGAATGATATCTTTTTCTTTAATTAGGGACCCTAAAGGTAGGTCTGAATGTTCATAAAAATGAGTCCCATAAAAATAATTGGAGATGAACATATTGTAGAGGAAAGAGCCAAGATTATGAAAATATAATTTATGTATGAGATTGGAGAAAGGATAGATGTATAACAATGGAGTTAAATGGAGAAAATGAAAAATAAAAGAGAAGAAGAGAGCAAAAGGGCGTGCGGCATAATCAAGAAGAAAATAATGAAATGACCTAGTTGCTTCCTAGGTTAATTTCTTTTTATAAGGAGATTAACAAATGGGCTTTGGGTCCATTATCTCATACAATGGATCATCCAACTAAAAATTGGGTTGGACCAAAATAAAACGCTTGAAGAAGCAATATAGGTGAAGTACAAATTATAGTAAAATAGTCAAATCGTGTACGGACATTTTAACCCATTAAAAGTGAGTCAAAACGAGACATTTATTTAAAACGGACAATGGAGTTAATAAAATACAGAACGCTTATTATTATAAAACTCGAAAATAATTATTTTAAATAAATAACTTTCCGAATAAATATTATTATAAAATACGGGGTGTTACAGAAAGAGGACGCAATTTATACAAAAAGCAGAAGCAGGGCATTAATGGTGCCCCAACCACCTCTGCAAGGAAGAAAGCCAATCATTGAACTGGCACGCTGCCCAAAAATTCTCTACGCAAAGGAGGGTAATCATAACAAAAGACGTTTGAACTCCCTGCGTACCCAGAGAAATTAAAGCATGTTCCCTTGGGAACACGCGACGCATTTAATGCAAGTGTCCAAAGAGACAACCTCCCGCCGTCCCAAAGCAAGACGTCGCTTGCCGAGCAGGAACCCCGCTCCTCCTCAGCCGGCGAGGGCCAATTGATGGGGGTCGGTTGCCTGCCTTTGGCCGCCTGCCAATCAGGCCCCAGGGCGACCAGTCCCAGTAGGAGGAAAGGTCTGCCCAGCGGCCCTTCCACCAAAGTCACTGAAATCTCCAAGTGTGGCCCTAATCCCTTGAGCCATCCGCCAAACAGAGCAAACCAGGCCTGCCGCCTGCTTCAAGGGCGTTCCCGCCTGAACAGAGCCGAAGGAGAACCAAGGACCCATCCGTCATTTCGCCTAGGGTAAGGGGAAATGGGTGGACAAGGTGAGTCCACGTGTCGCGCCAACATCCACCCATTTCCCTCCTCTTCTTTCTCTTTTCCTCTCTCTTGTGGGAAGGTATAAATACTTACCCACTTCCCACATAAGAGGGGTTGGATTTTCTCTCTCTAGACTCTTACTCCTGAAAACGCCACCTAGTTCCTCACGAGCTAGGTTCGTCAAGGCATTTCACGGACTGACTTAGGCATCGGAGAGGGCTTCCTCGGACAACCTCCGAGGCCCTGTGCGTTCATTGTGCAGGGAACAGGCCATTTCCGCCGGGAAGGTCCGATCGAGGGAGTGAGAGAAAGGGGAGATCAAGGGAAATCAGACGATCCGTTGTTCACCATTAACCCAATTATACAACCCGGATCCTAGGCCGGGTAAATTGTTTCCGTGACCGGAACAGATTTTAATAGTATATTCTATAATTTGTAGTCTCCCCTACCAAAATAATCATTCTATATGATAATTATAATCCTCACATCTGAATAAATGAGAAAATCTTAGTGGTATCGAGTGAGTATATATACTCCTTCCGTCCCGATGAATTGTTTGCCTTTGCTTTTGGCACAAAGGGGAAAAGGTCCAATGATAAAGTGACATGTGTAGCCAAATTCATGAGGAGGTCAAATTACACACACACACACCCACCCACCCACACACACACACACACACACACACACATATATATATATATAAACATTCCTAAAATAGAAAGGGAAAGAATTCATTGAGACACCCCAATATGAAATAGACAAAGAATTCATTGGGACGGGGAGAGTATATCTTTGTAAAAGTTAAAGTAAATAGCTCATTTCAAAAATAATTTTTTTAGATAACTGATTTTTTTTCTCAAGGTTAATGACATCATATCTTAAAATTTATCTAATTATTTTCATAAAAAAAAGTTTTTTTTGTCAATTTCTTTAACATTAATGAAAATGAATAGTTTGCGAATTTATTAGTGAAATATTCTTTTACTTCTCAATTTAAATTAGTGTATTTTTGAGGAAAATGTTAGTAACTGAGAGTAGTATATAGAGAATTTTCGGTGAGTTTTTACTATGTATCAGGATTTGTAAGAGCAATCGGAATATATATTCCATTTTTATATAGTTACTAAATTTTATATCGATGTTAAGAATATGATCAGAAAGATATACAATAATAATCATAACTATTTTATATTCTATGTAAAATATTGTACGGGATAGTGCAATCTCCTATTAACAAAAATAATGCAACTATTTGGTTAAAACTGAATTTAATATGTTTATACTTTTTTTTCAAAAAAAATTGATCATACATTCCATATTAAATATTGTATGTGATATCTTCCATTTAAAACATGTGATTTTCGTAATCAATGTAATCAATCAGATTTCCTTAATTACATACTTTCTGTGGTGTATAGCTTTATGTGTGATGTAGTGATATTTAAATCAGTAAGATGTTGGAGTGTAGTTGGAGAGGAGAAGGGTGACACACATGAGGTCAAGGGTTCGATTCACACTTATCTCATTTGGTCTATCTTTTTTTAATTTTTGTTGTGGATAGCTTTAGGCGAGAAAATATATGTGTTGAGTTATTTGGTTAGTGGAAAGGGGGATTGGGTTGTATGAGTTACTAGAAAAGAGAGTTAGTAGTACTTCCATAAATAAAGTCCATAAGAGACTAGGATAACATTGGGATTTAGTAACAAATAATGGTATTTGTAATGGAGGACGCATCTTGATCTTCTGGTTATCAAGAGTGTTTAGAGTTCATGTTGAAGTGTGAGGACCAAGTGATACATACATATGTGACGTATTTGCCTAAGAATGTTAGTTGGTGGTATTCTGTGGTATATGGGAAGAATAGGGGTACTGATAGACAACCTTTATCGGATTCTATGCGCGAGATGAATATGATTGTAGATTGACCATGGCTGGTGGCAGGTGCTTTCAACAATATGCTGGCAACTGATGAAAGAATAGGGTCTGTGGTGACATTGGCAGAAATGCGAGAGTTTCAGAGTTGCAATGATGATTGTGGGCTGAGAGATCTGCCAGCTAGAGGTGCGTTTTTCACATGGAACAATAAGCATGAACGAGGTCCACGTATCTTCAGTAGGATTGATCGGGTTCTTGGAAATGATGAGTGGGTGATTGAGATGAATAGTGGATCTATACAATTTCTCCCTGAAGGCTTGTATGACCATTGTCCATGGTTGATTGACCTATGGTATGAAGAGCACAAGAGGAAGAGTACTTTCAAGTACTTTAATATGTTGGGAAGGATGAGCAATTTCTTCCATTAGTTACTAAATGGTGGACAAAAGCGGTCGTTGAAACACCAATGTATCAACTGGTGAAGAAGATGTATAGCTTAAAACAACCACATAAGGAGCTTAATCGAGAGAGTTTCCAAAACATTGAGCATACCTCGGCTATTGCACTTCAGCACTTGTATGAAGTACATAGGTTTTTGCACTGTTCACCTGAGGATTTGCAACTTCAGGCTGCCGAGAAGGCTGCGACAGCTGCTTATAAAAGTCTTGAGGAGGCCAAAAGGAGTTTCCTAGCCCAAAAAGCTAAGTGTAAATGGATTGACGAGGGTTAACACATCTTACTTTCATAGTGTGATCAAAGGAAGAAGAGCTCGAAACAGGGTGTTTATTATAAAGGATGAATTGGGTAATACTTGGACGAATCCAGCAGATATTGAAAAAACATTCCTGAGGCACTTTGAGGGGGTCCTTGGAACGACTCAAACAACAGCTAGAGTTAGCAAGTAGAGGGTCATACAAGGGGAGATGATTCTTGACGAGGAAAAAGCTATTAGGATGTGCAGAGAAGTGACAGAAGAAGAAATCAAAGATGCTTTATTTGATATTCCTGCAAATAAGGCCCCGAGGCCAGATGGATTTTAAAGTGAGTTCTTTAGAGATGTTTTCCCAATTGTGGGTAGGACGATTATTGATCCAGTTAAGGACTTCTTTAAGCACGGGAAGATGCTTAAGCAACTCAATGCAACTATTCTCACCCTTATACCGAAGAAGGAGAGGGTAGAATGTGTTACAGAATATAGGTCAATCGCATGTTGCAATGTACTATACAAGTGTATTACGAAAGTCATATGTAATAGATTGATGGAATAAGTGCCTAACGTTGTTAGCCAAAATTAAAGTGCCTTTATAAAAGGTCGAGATATAGTTGATAACATACTCATATGTCAAGACATTGTAAGGTTGTATAATAGGAAAAAGTTGCTCGCCCAGATGCATTATGAAAATCGATCTCAGCAAAGCGTATGACTCTGTGGAATGGGAGTTTATACAACAAATGTTGGAGGGTTTAAACTTTGCCCCAATCATGATTCAGTGGATAATGGAGTGCATCACAACCACGACATTCATATTGTCTCTGAATGGTTCTCAATTTGGATTATTTCTAGGGAAGCGTGGCCTTCGACAAGGAGATCCACTGTCGCCCATTGTTTTCATGCTGTGCTTGGAGTATTTGACAAGGATTTTATCTGTAACAGCTTAGTGTGATGGATATAAGTATTACCCACTATGTAAAAAAGTGAAATTGAATTGTCTATGTTTTGCGGATGATATTCTACTGTTTTGTCATGTGATAGTGGGTCTGTTAGGATAATGATGAAATCGTTCCAAGCTTTTTCACGGGCTTCTGGACTTAGGATAAATAAGAGCAAATCAGAGATACTAATGAATGGGGTTAGTACTGATACTGCAAACCGATGTTACGCCTTACGGGTTTCTGTCAAGGATCGTTCCCTTTTCGATACCTTGATATTCCCATATCGTATAAACATATTGCACTTGGAGATTGTAATCGACTTATTGAGAAGATGATGAAACGGATTAGGGGATGGGGGTCTCGCAAGCTGAGATATGCAGGAAGATTGATCTTAGTTAAAGCGGTTCTATCTCATATACAATCATACTAGGCACAGATTTTTCTTTTTCCAAGTGGGGTGATGAAAAGGATTACTGCTATATGTCGGAATTATTTGTGGGCATGGCAGGCTAACTATGAGAAAACCCCTCTAGTAGACTGGAGTACATGCTGCAAGGTCAAGAAGGATGGTGGGCTAGGAATAATAGATGAAGTAATATGGAACAAAGCAAACATAGGTAAGTACACATGGTGGCTAGCAAGAAAGGCCGACCACTTGTGGGTTAAATGGGTACATGCCATTTACCTCAAAGGGATGCATTGGACTGAATATAAATCTTCATATTCGAGTAATTGGACCTAGCGTAAAATCTATAAAGTAAATGACTTGTTCAAGCTAGCCTATGTTGAAGATGGATGACTTATATTGGGTGGGCAGTATACAGTGGCTGCTGGTTATAAATGGCTTCAAGGGGACCAAAGCAAGGCTGAATGGTCTTTCTTGGTATGGAATAGGATGAATAAATAGAAGCATTTGTTCATTGCCTGGTTGTATGCACAACAACGTCTGCTCACAGCTGATAGAATGGCAAGATTTGGGATTACAGTTGATCAAACCTGTTTGCTTTGTGGTATGTAGACACCCACATTTTGACCGCCAGGTGTCTATAGCAGTTTCCGACAAACACCCGATGATGATCGGACGCAAACGTGCTTTAACGTACTCGGAAATGGGCTCGAAACATGGATATTTAGCTTGGGCTTTTTACGGAGTACAAATTTCACAAAACCAACCTCAAATTCAGGCCCAGTGGGTCGTTTTGAGTCAAATGACACTAATTTGGGTCGATTCCGACACCAAGGATAAAACCGTCTTTTAGCGACCGAGTCAAAACCCGGTCAAAGATATTTCCCGAGACTTGTGGACCGACCGTGATGTCTCACGTGTCCAATTTGGACTCCAACTCCACAAAAATCAGCCACATAAAATAATAAACAAATCTGTTTAAGGATGGAATTCGATCTCAAGCAGGAATCCTATCCGAAAACCGATTCAAACACCCGATCGAGTGCAAATACTCGGCCAAACAGCAGCAATTCAGCCGGTTTTCCTTGCTTCTTCACCAAGAAAACGGAATTCTCGTTCTTCTCAGCTTCTTACCCAAGCGGTAATTCTAACTCAAACACACCACTTAGCCAAGGTCGGGAATTTCCTATAAATAGCCCCTTGGATACAACACTTTCAACATCAGAAAAACATCAGATCATACAGACAGAATTCCTGAGAGAAGTCAGAAAATATCACAACACACATCCATAAAAATCCTTACACTTAGCATCGAGAAACCGATATTACATCCAAACCCGAAGGAAACTGGTCCTGATACCCGACACCCTTCACCCGTCACCTTCACCGAACCACCCTAACCCGACCGACATCACCTCGACGCTCCCGTGCCTAGCCACATTCCGACGAGCCCTGATCCGAGTCAACAAAAGCATGTAGGTTGAGGGTGTACCAAACCCGATTTCTCCTTTCTTCTCTTCTCTTCGTCCGTTTTTTTTATTATGGGTCAAGAGTCGTCTTTCTCTTTTTTCTCTAATATCGTTATTAACGAAAAACTATTTTCATAACAAACATTCTGAAAAATACAATATCGATTTTTCTATAATCGAATATTGTATCGAAAAGAATTATATTAAGATCTCGACGATATTAAAAATCGTTACATCTTTTTTTCGTTCAAAATTCTTTTCTTTTACTTTTCGTTCAAAACAAATTATTTTACAAAACCCTTTTTTATTCCGAATATTCGATATCGATTTCATAATCGAACATCGGATACGACGAATATCGAAAACATGAATCGAATACAAATTAATTCATAATTTGTACGCGGTTCATCAAAATAACAATTTTCGAACAACGAGCGAAACGGGACAGACCCGCACGCGAGTCGCGCCCCTCACAGGCGACTCGCGTACGAGTCTGAAATCCGCGCTCCTTTTTTACTTTTTCGCTCGTTTTATTTTTTATTCTTCGAAACGATTTCTAAAATTTACATCTTTTCCAAAACTATTCCAAGTATTTGATATTGATTTCATAGTCAACTATCGAATATAACGAATATCGAAAATATTAAGTCGAGTACGAATCATGCAATATTCATACACGATTTAATAAAAATCGAGTTTTCAAAAAACCGCTTTCAAAATCAGCCTGCCACGCGACCCGCCGGCATCCCGGGCGAGCCGCGCGGCCGGCTGTCACGCAACACGTCTTTTTTTAATTATTATTTTTCGAGCTTCGTTTTTTATACAAAACAGCGTCTTTTAACGATATTTTTCAGATTTTGATTAATATTTATTTTCTCGATCTCGCATATTTATTTTTGCTATATTATTTACAAATCGATACTAACTCGTTTGTTCATCTTTTGTAGCAAATTCATCCTTTTTATTTCATTTGTTTTATTATACTAAAACGAATCTCACATGATAAATTCAACTTTGACGTTAATTAATTTTTCATGCATTAAACCGACCTAGCAACCCGTTCAATTCCTCACATGCTTAGGAAAACAATGTTTGCATATCATTCATCGTATTACTAACACGCGCATTAAAACGTCATTCGATATCCTAGTAGAGGCCGCTAATGTGCGGGCGGGGTTGGGTGTTCTTAGTGAACTTCCCAACACGTACCCTCACCCCTTACTCAGAACCGTGGTTTCCGGATGTCCGAAACCATTGGCAACGAGAGTCATTCAATATACGATTAACCGCTCCAGTCGGCATCTATATCGATATGCAAAGGGACGAGCCCAATAAACTCTGACATCGGAAATGGGCCGTATTTTGAACACGGCCCACTACGACATAGAGTGGGCTCGAACGGTTCCGAATAACCATAAAATTCGGTGGCGACTCCGACTTCGATTTAAATTTCCATTTGACCATCTCATGGAGATTCATTCGCCTCCCCAAAACCCGCGCGTGGCCGCGTCGGGGTGGACCTATGTCATGTCCACAATTTGGCGACTCCGCTGGGGACTTACTGATGCGTTAATAACCTTCGGTGTCCTTCAGGGTGAGACTCGAATAGAAATCGTTTGACTAGTACAATGCGCGCTTTAGTTTTACGGTTCATGCATAACCCCATTTTTTTCCCGGGCCGGTATTGGTGACCGACGTCCCACTATACCATTGATATAGTCCAAATTGGTTATGTCAAAGGTGTCCATTAGCCGATTCGTATGGGTTTTACGGCATGTCCTAATCTCAACTCGAGTTAGGGAGTCCGCCCCGATTCTCGATAGGCTATGTACACTGGTATAGACCCTTATAGACCGACCGAGACTTAGCTTAGGAGCATACATGGTGTCATTATACTGTTTCCATGACTACGTGCTACTTGATCCACATCCTTTTCATAAACCGTCATTTTCAAAAATTTGCATCCTTTTCAAAATATCCAATTTCAAAACCCCGGGCATATACCGAATTTAGGACTTACGATTTTACTCAAAATAGCCCTTTTTCTAGTTGGTACTATGCTTAATTTAAAACTCGAAACTATTTTCGAACTTGCAAAACCGTCGCCCGGTTCGATTTCCGTTTTTTTTCCTTCTTTCGAAAAAAAAACGGGCCATCCCCCGAATTTCTCTTCGGGCTTTCAAAAATCCATTTCAAAAATTCAAAATTTCTGGCTTTTCAAAAAAATTCAAGCCCAATGACATTTTCGCCAATTTTAAAAGTCGGGATCCTGTTTTTTTTTTTTTTTCAAATTTTCGGAAATTCATCTTCGACATTCAAAATTCCAAAACTCCAAAAATGCATCTTTTCGAAAATATTCAAATTTAAAAAAATCGGAAAGCTGTCGAAATTTAGACTTAAGATTTGACTCAAAACAAGCTTATTTTCTAGCCGGCATGCTGCCCATTTCAAAATTCGAATTTCCGATCCACCATTCGATTTTCGAATTTTCAAAATTCAATTTTGATTTTAAAATATTCGAGATACCAGTTTCGATTTTCAAAATCTTCGAGATACCATTTTCAATTTTCAAATCTTCGAGATGCCGTTTTCGATTTTCGAATCTTCGGGATCTCATCTTCAATT
Organism: Agrostemma githago; assembly: GCA_958450325.1. Taxonomy (NCBI): domain Eukaryota; kingdom Viridiplantae; phylum Streptophyta; class Magnoliopsida; order Caryophyllales; family Caryophyllaceae; genus Agrostemma; species Agrostemma githago. Next base: position 62,754,427 of record OY288239.1, on the reverse strand, counting down.
TTCAAATTGTCGGAAAATCTTTTCGATGCTCAAGTTTCAAAATTCCAAATATTCAACTTTTCAAAACCCCGGAATGCTACCGAAATTAGGATTTACGATTTGACTCAAAGCAGCCTATTTTCTAGCCGATATTATGCCCAATTTAAAACTCGAAATTATTTTCGAAACTTTCAAACTGTCACCCGGCCCACCTTGTCCGTTTTTTTCTCGAAAAAGGGTCGGTTCTCCCCGAATTGTTCGGGCTTTTCAAAAATCATCATATTTTAAAACTTTATCTTCTTACGACTTCCCGTATTTAGCAGTGTCGGGTCGTGTCATAAGTCGTCGAAGTCTTTAGCGTCGAAACTCTGTCGATTTTACATCACGGGTTTCCTCCTTATCTCAGTCCGCCTTATTTGTCAAGGCAAGGCCTATCTACGTAGGACATACTCCTACGAAGGAAGGCCCGTTTACACAATCGAGTCCAAGGGTCTGGGGAATATCTCACGTGGGCCCTCCTTCGAACAGGACTCGGCCCACACGCCGAATCCTAAGGGAGGCCCACCTTTCACGAGTCACCCGTCTAGGTGTCCTTTCTGAGTCATTTCCCTTTCAGGCTTTTCCCCACTCGGGGGCTACCCTTCAGCAGAGCGATCAATCACGGTTGCTCTAAGGGTCATGTCTTGCACGTGTTGTCTCACGTATCCCACTTTCGAGTCACTTAGATGTCACACCATCTGAGTCTCTAGCCTTACTCAGAGGGCTGTCCTCCACCTGAACAGTCAACCACGGTTACCCTAGAGAGTACCCTACGTTCATCCTACACCGGCGTCCTTATGATGCCTTCTTCGAGTCGTACCCACGCTACGAATACTCGGGTCACCTAGGGTTAGGTCACCACGGTTGGTCCAAGCACACGGCACGGTCAAATACGGTCGCCCAATTTTCGGACTTATCCTTGTACAGCTCGAGTCTCGTGGTCGAGTCTAGGTCACAGTCGTTATTTTGTCTGGATTAACGTTTAGGTAGCCCGGTAATAGAATCTTAGTCATTCCCGCCCCCGGGCAATACCTAGTTTGACTCTCTCTCTTGCATTTGCGCAAAACCGAGTTTAGGCGAGTTCTAACACCTGTCGTTTCTTCCGATCAGGGACCCTATGAACGAGACACTACCAAACCATAACAAATCCCGCGCCGTCGAGAAAGGGGATATCCAGGGGAGTATGCTTATGCTATCTTGCTCCATTAACAATATCTTCTCGAAAATCAATACTGCCCTAGATAACCTAAGTTCCAGGGTAACCATCATCGAAGAGGATCTTGTAAGAACCCGATCCCGTCTAGCACAACTAGAGCGGGTAAGACAACCTATCACCCAACCGAGCCATTTGAAAGGTGAACACTCTTACGAAACTGTCCGATACCCTCAAGATGGCAAGACCGAGAGAGGTAACCCTCAAGTCACCTCTCCAAAAATCAAGAACCAGTCAAAGGAAAGGACATTTACCCACTTGGATATGTCCTACACCGTCGCTTTCCAGAGGTTGGTTCCGAAGGGCCTAATACTACCTATAGGCCCAACAGCCGACCCACCTTTGGAAAAACGCTCCAAAGCATGGAACGCCGAGCATTACTGCAAATTCCACAGAGGGAGGGGACACGATACAGAACAGTGCTGGAAACTGAAACACCTCATTCAAGACTTTCTCGATGCCGGGAAGACTCCCGTTTTGGAAACTTTGTCACTTGCAAAGCCCCTCATGGACTATACAGGGCCCGATGACCAAAGCATCCAATCTACCTCTTATGCATCCAAGAGTCCGGATTTGATTTAAGTCCAAGTCTGAGTCCGAGTCTAGGATATACTATTTATTTCAACTTCAAAGTCAGAGTCAGAGTCAATTGTATTCTGTCCTCTTTTTCAAAATTCAATAAAATCAGCTTTTCTATTTCTCATATATACTTTCCTTATGTGTTTCCGAGAACATGATGAACACCATCATACACTGTGAGCACACGCACGTGACTATTATAGGCACATCTATAATGATTGCAGGAAATGAGACCCGTGTTTTCCTTTACCTGTTCCATGTCTGGTATAGAAAGCCACATAACTACCCTTAGCAGGCGCGGTATCGAATCCTATGACAAATCTAGGTAATCTCCTAGTTTGGGTTAAAGACGGGAGGCAAGCCCATTTCCCACAATAAAACACCCATCCAATAAGACTAACCGATCCCTACCTTAGGTGTTAGTCTGACCAACAAAAAAAAGAAAAAACTGGACAAAAAAAATCAGAAGTCCAATCCAAGAAAAAGCAAAAGGCCCAAAACAAAAGAGCTGGCCATGATAAAAAAAAAAGAACCCCCAAAAATTCGTGACCATGATCAACGGTCAATTCAAGTGAAAGCCCCATGACCAGGGTACGGTCAAAATTCATTCCATCAAATACGGGAGAGACAATCAAGCTGGTCAACTAACACCACATTTAGCCTTCCCACATTATAACCCTCAAGACCTTCCCGAGACCCAGGCCAGAGACAGCCCGGAATTTTGAGGATTCAAGCTCCATAGGATACCCCTAACCATTAGGGCCAGACATGGAAATCAGATCTCGCATTATCAAAACTTATCCCGATCAAAGTTCAAGCCATTCTACTCGGCTTCCCCTTTACATAACAAAATTCACAATCACCATACAAAGACCCGAGAGCAAAACTCGTCAAATTCCCCGAGAGCAAAACTCGTCAAATCCCCCGAGAGCAAAACTCGTCAAATCCCCCCGAGAGCAAAACTCATCAAATCCCCGAGAGCAAAACTCATCAAATCCCCGAGAGCAAAACTCGTTAAAATCCCCGAGAGCAAAACTCGTTAAAATCCCCGAGAACAGAACTCGTTAAAATCCCCGAGAGCAGAACTCGTTAAAATCCAATCCCAATTCTTCTCATTCAAACCAGTTACCAACCCCAAACACGGGAACTCAACTTGCGGTCGGCATAGAACATGCCCAAATAGTGCACACCACCTCTGGGGGCTATCCCGGAGAACGCTCACAGTCACATGATCAATATCCTAACCATTCTAGCCCTTTGATCAAGACATCACTGGGAATGCACCTAGCCTACACCATCGCTATGGCTAGTTACACACAAAGCACTAATAAACTAGGCACCATAATCCACTGAACTACGGCTTGGTTTGATTTCACCATACGTGAATACGTAGGCAGCCTTTCAGCAGAGGCACAGCCACCCACATTGACACACATTCAAAAAGCACCATCATTCCGGTCACGACACCGTCATGTTCTCAACAGCTAGCTTTGTCGTCCTGGGGGCTTCTTCTAGGCAGAAGTTCTCCATCCACTCACATAATCCAAATACATTCAAAATCTAGCCTCCTTTCTATAGTGTGTCCTAGTACTCGGCTCACTCGAGGACAAGAATCTATCAGGACTCGAGGCAATGCCCACTTTGGAAATGTACCCAAAAAATCAAAAATCTAGAAGAGCACTAGACTACGGCATTGCTATTGCTAAATGTCCTGTCATGCCAAAACAGTCTCATTACAGACTACTGCAATTCCCTTATAACGCATCCCTCTCGTTTCGATGTACGACCGTGTTGCTACTCGCCTAGGCTACGGAATAGCGCAACTTAAGAGTCTTGTCATCTTAGGTGGCCCACCTCCTTACCAAGTCACGGTCCAACCCTTAGAGAGTCCAAGTCGTGTCTGTCAACTCGTCCTGTCGCGTCCAGAGTCGAGTCTGCCGGTAGGCCTCTCTTTTCAAATTCTCATTTTAAAATTTGCAAAAACTTAGCCATTTGAAAAAAAAACTTTTCGACAAGGTCAAATTTCAGTCTATTTAAACGGCAAATTTCTTTTCAACCCTTTCAATTTTGAAAACCTATTTCCTAGCACGTGAGTTGCTTTCAGGACTTCGATTTCAAAATGCAGCAAAAATCATTTTTATTCCCCAGCGCGAGTCATATTTGTTTCGCCTACGTGTTGCATGCAAAATTTTATGTAACTTATACAGGTACAAATCACGACAGCGCAATTCACATAACGCCCCAGCGGCATTTAACAAGATGAGCCCATATATAGGCGCACCTAAGTCTTATACGACGAGTTCAATTACCCACGGAGTTATCATCAGCCCAGGTACATTTCTAATCCATGGCCGGCGGGCCCTTCACGCAGGTCTAATGGACTTTAAACGACCCGATCGGAAGTCTGCCAGGTCTTAATCTTTGATTGGCCTGGTAGCTACTCTGACTTTCGCCCTGTCCAAGCCTCAGTCAGAGTGGGGGCTCTGTAGACACCCACATTTTGACCGCCAGGTGTCTATAGCAGTTTCCGACAAACACCCGATGATGATCGGACGCAAACGTGCTTTAACGTACTCGGAAATGGGCTCGAAACATGGATATTTAGCTTGGGCTTTTTACGGAGTACAAATTTCACAAAACCAACCTCAAATTCAGGCCCAGTGGATCGTTTTGAGTCAAATGACACTAATTTGGGTCGATTCCGACACCAAGGATAAAACCGTCTTTTAGCGACCGAGTCAAAACCCGGTCAAAGATATTTCCCGAGACTTGTGGACCGACCGTGATGTCTCACGTGTCCAATTCGGACTCCAACTCCACAAAAATCAGCCACATAAAATAATAAACAAATCTGTTTAAGGATGGAATTCGATCTCAAGCAGGAATCCTATCCGAAAACCGATTCAAACACCCAATCGAGTGCAAATACTCGGCCAAACAGCAGCAATTCAGCCGGTTTTCCTTGCTTCTTCACCAAGAAAACGGAATTCTCGTTCTTCTCAGCTTCTTACCCAAGCGGTAATTCTAACTCAAACACACCACTTAGCCAAGGTCGGGAATTTCCTATAAATAGCCCCTTGCATACAACACTTTCAACATCAGAAAAACATCAGATCATACAGACAGAATTCCTGAGAGAAGTCAGAAAATATCACAACACACATCCATAAAAATCCTTACACTTAGCATCGAGAAACCGATATTACATCCAAACCCGAAGGAAACTGGTCCTGATACCCGACACCCTTCACCCGTCACCTTCACCGAACCACCCTAACCCGACCGACATCACCTCGACGCTCCCGTGCCTAGCCACATTCCGACGAGCCCCGATCCGAGTCAACAAAAGCATGTAGGTTGAGGGTGTACCAAACCCGATTTCTCCTTTCTTCTCTTCTCTTCGTCCGTTTTTTTTTATTATGGGTCAAGAGTCGTCTTTCTCTTTTTTCTCTAATATCGTTATTAACGAAAAAATATTTTCATAACAAACATTCTGAAAAATACAATATCGATTTTTCTATAATCGAATATTGTATCGAAAAGAATTATATTAAGATCTCGACGATATTAAAAATCGTTACATCTTTTTTTCGTTCAAAATTCTTTTCTTTTACTTTTCGTTCAAAACAAATTATTTTACAAAACCCTTTTTTATTCCGAATATTCGATATCGATTTCATAATCGAACATCGGATACGACGAATATCGAAAACATGAATCAAATACAAATTAATTCATAATTTGTACGCGGTTCATCAAAATAACAATTTTCGAACAACGAGCGAAACGGGACAGACCCGCACGCGAGTCGCGCCCCTCATAGGCGACTCGCGTACGAGTCTGAAATCCGCGCTCCTTTTTTACTTTTTCGCTCGTTTTATTTTTTATTCTTCGAAACGATTTCTAAAATTTACATCTTTTCCAAAACTATTCCAAGTATTTGATATTGATTTCATAGTCAACTATCGAATATAACGAATATCGAAAATATTAAGTTGAGTACGAATCATGCAATATTCATACACGATTTAATAAAAATCGAGTTTTCAAAAAACCGCTTTCGAAATCAGCCTGCCACGCGACCCGCCGGCATCCCGGGCGAGCCGCGCGGCCGGCTGTCACGCAACCCGTCTTTTTTTTAATTATTATTTTTCGAGCTTCGTTTTTTATACAAAACAGCGTCTTTTAACGATATTTTTCAGATTTCGATTAATATTTATTTTCCCGATCTCGCGTATTTATTTTTGCTATATTATTTACAAATCGATACTAACTCGTTTGTTCATCTTTTGTAGCAAATTCATCCTTTTTATTTTATTTGTTTTATTAAACTAAAACGAATCTCACATGATAAATTCAACTTTGACGTTAATTAATTTTTCATGCATTAAACCGACCTAGCAACCCGTTCAATTCCTCACATGCTTAGGAAAACAATGTTTGCATATCATTCATCGTATTACTAACGCGCGCATTAAAACGTCATTCGATATCCTAGTAGAGGCCGCTAATGTGCGGGCGGGGTTGGGTGTTCTTAGTGAACTTCCCAACACGTACCCTCACCCCTTACTCAGAACCGTGGTTTCCGGATGTCCGAAACCATTGACAACGAGAGTCATTCAATATACGATTAACCGCTCCAGTCGGCATCTATATCGATATGCAAAGGGTCGAGCCCAATAAACTCTGACATCGGAAATGGGCCGTATTTTGTACACGGCCCACTACGACATAGAGTGGGCTCGAACGGTTCCGAATAACCATAAAATTCGGTGGCGACTCCGACTTCGATTTAAATTTCCATTTGACCATCTCATGGAGATTCATTCGCCTCCCCAAAACCCGCGCGTGGCCACGTCGGGGTGGACCTATGTCATGTCCACATGGTGAAATGGATGAAATCCACTCTCATCTATTTTTCACTTGCAAGTTTAGTGTGCTGTGTCTGGAGTTGCTAAAAGAGTGGCTGGGGATAGGAGATATAAATGGACGTATGCTTATTTGGTGTAGGAAATGGAAGCATCGGTCTCTCTTATGGAAGCAAGTGGTATTAACATGTTTGTTGGCATTGATATATCGTATTTGGCATGAACGGAATTGCTGTAGGCTAATGAAGTCTATGCATCATCCGAAGTGCATTCTGCTGCAGACTCAGCGCGAGACTCGTGACAAGCTCAAGAGTTATAAGATGCGGGTTCCAACTATTATTGAGGCTAGACTATGTGTTTTTTAATTAGTGATTCTGTTGGGTACTTGTTGATTGTAATGGTCAAATTGTGAGTCATGGTTTGTACAAGGAAATGATTGAGACATTATCTATATAATACCTACCTTTTAACGAAAAAAAATAAAAATAAATAACACTCAGCGGGTTGAATTAGACCTCATGTTAGAAGAACCTACAACAGGTGAAAAGAGATTCCCATTGAAGAAACTATTAACAACGTGTATATGAAGCTCGTTGATGATAGTATTAACAACGCGTTTATAGATATACGCATTGTGATTAATTTCGACAACGGGATTATACTTTTACCCGTTGTAGATACTTGTAATGGAGGGATGCGCGAAATGAAAAATCAATTGTGATGAAAAATCAATAATGCCTTTACTTAAAGAACATGATTATCGATTGTTGTTGTTCTGTTTTAGAGGCCTTTTTTTTGTAGTAGTGTCTCTATGTCAAACTAAAACTCATAACAAAATAAAATGTCCCAAGAAGGATTTAAATTGTGGGTCAAAACCTCCAACAAAGAACATAACACTACTAAAAATAGAGGAAATTGCAGCAGACAAATTGCGTTGGAAAATATACCCAACGCAAGTATTTAATGTGCGTAGGATTGCGTCGGATAACCCGCCGCAAATAAATTACGTCGGGTTATCCGACGCAATCCGATACCATGGATAGGCGCAAGTATGTCATTTCATTGCGGCGGATTAGCCGACGCAAACTCGACACAATGTCAGCGGTTGCGTCGGCTAATCTGACGCTAAGCCGTTGAGTAAATGCATTATTTGAAATACGTAGCGTCAGATTAACCGTTGCAAATTTGTAAACTGCGACGGCTAATCCGCCGCAATGCTGTCGAATATTTATTAAAAGACGTGACTCTTACTTCCTCAAATCAAAACCCCCCATCCCCAAACCCCAACAGACCCCCAACACCCTCCGGCGAACACGCGACCCAGACCCAAAACGTGACCCCCCTCCGGCGACCCAACCCTCCCCGGCGATCCAAACCCAAACCCCAAAAGGAAACCCAAACCCTAGGTTTCCCCCTCCCCTCCCCTCTTCCGTTCTGCCGACGCCTCACCACCGCCTCGCCGTCGCCGGTTCCTCCTTCCATCTCAGGTACGAATTTCGATATTAGGTTTTGGTTTGTGTTGTTGATATTGTGTGGTCTTTATTAATTGTGTTAGATTTGGGGATAATTGTTAATTATGTTAGAATTAAGTGAGATTATATGGATATTTGGTAGTATTGTGTTAGATTTGGTTTATTATAGTAGTAGTGGAGTATTAGTGGATATTTGGTTTATTATTTGGTGGATATTTGGAGTATTAGTGGAGTATTTGGAGCATTAGTGGAGTATTAGTGAACATTTGGAGTATTAGTGGAGTAATGAGGATAGAATTTGGAGTATTATAGTAGTTGATATTTAGTTTATTATAATGGAGTATTAGTAGTAGTAATTGTGTTAGTGTAATGGTAGCAGATTAGTAGTAGTAGTAGTAGAAGAAGATTAGTAGTATTATAATTATTAGTAGTAGTGAGTAGTAGTAGTAGTAGAAGATTAGTGTAATAGAGAAGTAGTAGTGAAGTAATAACGGAGTATTAGTAGTAGTAATTGTGTTAGTGTAATAGTAGTAGTAGTAGTAGAAGATTAGTAGTATTAGTAGTAGTAGATTAGTAGATTGGTAGTAGTAGTAGTAGATTAGTAGTATTAGTAGCAGTAGTAGTAGATTAGTAGTAGTATTAGTAGTAGTAGTAGTAGTAATAGTAGTAGAAGATTTGTAGTATTAGTAGTAGTAGTGAAGTAGTATAAGTAGTAGTACTTCACCACTACTACTACTAATACTAATCTACTACATACTACTACTAATACTACTAATCTACTACTACTAATAATACTACTACTAATCATCTTCTACTACTACTATGCTGCTAATCTACTGCTACTACTACTACTGCTACTACTACTACTACTACTACTAATCTACTACTACTACTACTATTACACTAACACATTTGCTACTACGTCTACTCCACTATTACTTCACTACTACTTCACTATTACACTAATCTAATACTACTAAATGAATTGAGGTGAAAATAATGAATTAGCTACTAAAAAAGGGTATTTCATTGTTCTTTTTTATTTATTTTAGTAGTTAGTGGTAGTAATAATACTAAGTATTATTGTTTTTGATGAGTGTTGATATATGATTGTTGTTGTTTTTAGTTTTTGTTACGTATTGTTAATAAAGAATGTTGTATATCTACTCAAACCTACCTAGTACCCATTCAAGAGTTACTCATTAGGAGTAATTCTTGGACAGTCTCCGTTTTGGGACTATTCTTGTAATTTTCATGTCGCTTAGGTGGTAAACATGAATTGCATTGTGTTGATAAGAGAAAAGTTTGGTGACAATTCCCTCAATGTTCTTCGACTGCACATGCAGAGTATTCATATATTCCACATTGTGTTTTTGGAGAACTGAGGCGAATTGCTGCTGAATTTTTTTCTTATCGACATAACACATTTTTGTGTTTATCAGTGATATGGAACTTACAAGGATAGGTTTAGGTTGGAGTGATAAGGTCCCCAATGATGAATTGTTTCAGAATTGATGGTTATGATCAGAATCCAAACTGAGGGACAAAGCCGCCGTTTTCTCTTCACTGTGCATTTTCCATGTTGTTGTATCATATTTCAAATTATATGAAACTGTTAGATGTTGTTGAATGCTTTTCCCCACGCTAATTTTTTCATGTGTACGTACCTTGAACATTTATATTTCAATTCATATAGAATGAATAGAGTAGAAAGAAGGTGGAAGTACGAGAGATTAGACCATAGTATGTCGCCGAAAATTGAATTTAGAGACGGAGTGGAGGACTTCATCAAGTTCTCGTTAACTAATAACCCCCTCTACACGAGCGAGCAACTTAGGTGCCCATGTAAAAAATGTAAAAATCGTGCCTTAAAACATGAGGACGATGTTAGAACTCATTTATACAAGCACAGTTTTGTTGAAACTACTACGTGTGGACGTGTCATGGTGAAGATGAAAATATCGCCAGTCACCTGCAAGAAGCTGTGCGCGAAAATCCGTATCGGGACTTTGTGGAGGATGCACACGCACGACAGTTGAGGACATAATGGAGGAGGAGCGTAACCCATACCACATAAGGGACGAAGAAGTGCATCAAGAACCCAACCCACAAGTCCTTTCGTTTTTTGAAATGCTGAAAAATACTAAGCTCCCAGTATATATATGACGGATGCGAAATTAGTTTGCTGCAAGTCGCTTCAAGGATGTTGACGTTGAAGTGCGAGAGCAACGTGCCCCTTAGATCTTTAGATGGTTGGATCAAGTTGATTGCTGAACTTCTACCAAAAAAAGATTACATCATGTTAAATAACTTCTACGAGGTGAAGAATGTATTGAAGGGCCTTCAACTCCCCCATCAAAAGATAGACTCCTGTCCAAACGGATGCATGTTGTTCTGATAGTGTATAATGAAGAACACATATCTAAACTAAAACAAGCACAAACAAGAGAAACAATCACAAGGACAAAAGAAACATTCATAATGAAGAACAAGGATGAACAACAAACATAAACAAAGATGAAAACTTGAATAACAATAAAGATTAAGAGAAAAGAGTAGAGAAGGATTATACCAAACTACAAAGGATGAAAAGATGAGAACTCGTATATAAAGAACACCCAAAACATCCACCAATGTTGTCAAGATTGAATGGATTCTTCAAGAGATCCCTTAATACAAGATTAACTAACTAGATTAAGGACTAATTAAGGACTAATCTATACTAATCTAACCTAAAGTAGTCTAGGGTTTAGTGGGTAATGTCTAACATAAGCCAAGATGGTGTAATAATACAAGAGGGGGGGTATTTATAGAGTTACAAGAGTGGAGGAGGCGAGAAATGCGAAACAGCCTATTTCTGGGCTCATCCCGTTCGGGATGGATGGTCCCGTCCGAGATGGCTTCATGGTTCCGTCCGGGATGGCTTCATCCCGTCCCGGTTGACTCAGCAGAAGAGCTTCTTTGTTTGCACTTCATCCCGGACGGGATGAGGGTTGTCCCGACCGGGATGGGTCTTGTAGGCCTCTAATATGTTCCCAAAGGTCCCTCCTTGCTCTTGTTAGGCTTCTCATCGATTCTCTGTGCTCGGGATTGGGTCCAAGGGGCTCGGGAATGGGTCCCAAGGTCTCGGGATCGAGTATAGGCTACCGAGTGATCGTCGCTTCTCTTCGAAGGCTTCAAATGTGTCGGAAACGAGTCGGAATCGCTCCATATCTCCAATAATGGTCCTAGGAACCTAACAAATGCTATAAGAAGAGTAAGTAGCCTCAGAAACCGCTCCAAAGAGCGATTTCACAAGAGAAATCGGGACTAAACACAAGAAAATAGGCACTACAAACTACACTTATCAGGGGGCTTAGATGACAATGGCATAAGTCTGGGTGTCAGGCTGGTGGGAACCGCCTGGACGAGGGGTGTGAGAACTGGTCCTGTTAGTGCTGAGAGAGGCCCTCCTCCAGAAGGCTGAGTGACGCTCCCTAGCTGTTGAAGGGATTCTGGCTGGATCCGGACATGACGATATGCAAGTTGTTTTTGTGAGATTTGGCTATAGGAAATGATCACTTTGCCCCACGGTGGGGGCCAATTTGTTTTGGTAAAAAATTTACCGGATTATCGTTTTGGGTGGTGGGTTAAAGTGATCGGTCTATAACTATTGATTAGCGATGTCGCAATGACACTTGTAAATAGAAAATAATGAAAATAGAGAAAAGTGACACAAGAGATTTTGGTGACGCGGAAACCCAATGTGGGAAAAACCGCGGGGGGAGTCGGAATCTCACCAATATTTCACTATGATCGAAAGAACGGAGAACGTACCAAAAAATACAAATATTCGACCTTGAAATATTTAATCTATGGAATACTACGTTGTTACTTGTGATTTTTTTAGTTGCGGTATGCTTGGAATATGTCAAATGCCTTTTCTTGAAGTGTCATTTCCTTTATAAAGGCATCTTCCTTTTGGGCTCCTGCTGCCAAAGTCTCCCAGATTCTGCTCCTGGTCTTTAGTAGAAATCCCATGAAAATAGGGGATGGTTATTTGACTCATCAATCTTTTGCACGTGGGATTTGTTTCACAAAATGCTCATATGTGTTTCTTAACCCACTTGATCCAATGGCCCTCATTGATCCTAGCTTTTGATCCTTATCTTTCATGATCGCCCACTCACGATGCGCCACGTCATCACTACAAAAAACATAAATTTTTATCCCAAACATTAACCGAGCTTTGTGTGACCTAGGGGCTAGTGTTAGCTTGTTACCCTATTCAATTGCCAAGAGACTTAGTGTGGGGGAGATGAGACCCACTAGCATGTCGATTCAACTTGCGGATAGGTCCGTTAAGTACCCACTTGGGATACTTGAGGATGTACCTGTGCAAGTTTGTAAGTTTTTCATTCCTTCCGATTTTGTAGTTATGAACATGCCCGAAGACACTATTACCCCCATTATCTTAGGTCCACCATTCATGGCTACCGATGGCACCATAGTTGATGTTAAGAATGGAAGTTATATTTTAATATAGGGAACGAATCGGTAGAGTTTTCCCTTTCTCAAGCTCTTAAACAACCAATGATTGAACAAATGTATTCCATTGAAGTTATTGATAGTTTGGTTGAGTATAGCATGATAGATGATGATACGAAAGAAGAGGAACCACTTGATTCCTCACCTCTTGAAAAAGAAATCGTACATGAAGAAGAGGTAGAACCACTACCGGTGAGTAAAAGTATGGTACCCTCTACTCTTAATCTTGAACTTAAGCCACTCCTCTCTTCCCTCAAGCATGCCTTCCTTGAAGAAACTAGTTATCCCGTTATCGTCAATGCCACACTTGATGGTCCTCAATTGGAAAAGCTTTTAGTTGTTTTGAGAAAACGCAAAAGGCCATCGGTTATATTATTGACGACCTCCAAGGCACAAGTCCAAACATTTGCATGCATAGGATCATCCTTGATGATGACCACTGCCCTTCGGTTGAGGGTCAACGTCGGTTGAACCCCACCATGAAAGAGGTTGTCATGAAGGAAGTCCTTAAGTTGTATGAGGCTAACATTATATACCCTATAACCGGAAGTAAATGGGTTAGCTCCGTACAAGTTGTGCCGAAAAAAGGAGGAATGACGGTTGTGAAAGGAGAAAAGGGTGAGTTATTTTCTACTAGGACTATTACCAGTTAGCGCATGTGTATAAACTTTCGAAAGTTGAACACGACCACCATAAAGGATCATTTCCTCCTTCCTTTTATTGATTAAATGCTTGAACGATTATCCCATCATTCTTATTTATGTTTCCTCGATGGTCATTCGAGATTTCTTCAAATTCCCATTCACCCCGATGACCAAGAGAAAACTACCTTCACACGTCCCTATGGCACCTATGCTTACTGAAGGATGCCATTCGGATTGTGTATTGCGCCGGGAACGTTTCAAAGATGTATGATGGCAATTTTCTCCGCTTTTATTGAAAAGTTCATGGAAGTTTTTATGGATGACTTTAGTGTCCATGGTACATCTTTTGATGCTTGCCTTAATCATCTTGATCAAGTGTTAGTTCGATGTAAAGAGTATAGACTTGTTTTAAATTGGGAGAAATGTCACTTTATGGTCAAAAAAGGTGTAGTCCTCGGTCATATTGTTTCTAATAAAGAAGTCAAAGTAGATAAGGCTAAAGTCTCTGTGATAGAGAACTTGCCACCCCCAACTAATGTCAAAGGGGTGAGGAGTTTTCTAGGCCACGCCGGCTTCTATAGACGGTTCATAAAAGAATTTTCTAAAATTGCCAAGTCTTTAACTTCTTTAATTATGAAAGATGCACCTTATGTGTTTGATGACTTGTGTTTTGAGGCCTTTTGCAGGATAAAGACCGCTCTCACTACCGCTCCAATTATCAAAGCCCCCAATTGGAATCTTCCATTTTAGATCATTTGTGATGCTTCCGATTTTGCTGTTCTAGGGCAATGTATTGACAAGAAGCTACATGTGATATATTATGCAAGTAAGACTCTTGATGAAGCCCAATTGAGATATACCACAACCGAAAAGGAAATGCTAGCCGTTGTCTATGTCATTGAGAAATTTCGAACATATGTTACCGGTTACAAAGTTATTATTCATACCGATCATGCGGCGATTCGTTATATCATGTCCAAAAAGAAGACAAAGCCCCGACTCTTTCGGTGGGTTCTTGATGTGTGCTAAATTTAGACCGTTTTTCCTCCCATTTACACTCGTCTTTCCTCCGTTTTGCGAGATTAGAATGCGATTATCGCCCTATTTTTAATCTTTCTCGCATTAGCATATCTCTTGTGCATTTCACGTGTTTTTAGTAGATTTTTTAATCTATCTTGACAGGATTCGATGCCGAGAGCATGTTCGAGCTTCCACGAACACAAGGGAAGGGAATACCATCCAAAAGCGACACACGAAATCAAAAGTTCAAGCCATCCAATCAAACGACGAAAAGCGAGACTAGAAAAGAGGTCAAGGAAACCATCGGGTGAAGTTTTACTCGATGAGATACCACCGGACGAAGTTTTGCCCGACGACATTTCGACCTCCCCGAAAATCTTCATAAAACCTTCTCCATCGGGTGAAATGACCGGGCGAAACTTCACTCGATGGGTGAAAGTTTCGCCCGACGGTAAAGAGGCCCCCAAATGCTAATTTTGGAAGGAAGTCCACCGGGTGAAACCACCGGGTGAAGTTCCATCTGGCGGTATTGGTTTGTGTGTTGTTGAAATTTGCAGGGTTAAGTTTCACCATATGAAGACTCATTGGACAAAAAGCTCACTATGGAGCAAAAGTTGGATTTGGGCTTTGTTTTAAGGATCCATTAAGCTATTACTATATATATAGCTAACCTAGTTAGATGCACATTATCATCTTAATACAATTTCATTTTCCATCTTCATCATTCATTAACTTAGATACAAATCCATTAGTATTCATAGTTTTTATCAATCTTCATCTTCCTTTAGATTTATATTCAAGCTTTGTAAAGAATTCTAGTTTTATTATTGAAGTTTTTTGAAGATTATCAAGGGATTAGTGAGAAAGCCATTCTCCTCTTCATCAAGGCTCCATCTTATTTTATGCAATCTTCATCTTCTTTATCGTTATTTTCCTCCATTGTTGGTATATTTCTCTTCCTCTCCCTCATCTATAGATTAGATTTAATATTGCTCTTTTGTTATTGCACCGTTTTCATTGATTTTACTTGCGTTGTTTTTAGATCGCCTTGTAGTTTCTTTTGTTGATCGTAATTTTCCTCATTGTCTTGGTTTTATTTTCTCTAGTTTTCATCATTATGCATGCTTTTGTTATCTTCTCCATTCTTATTGTTTTGTAGTTACCTTCATGAATTGTGAGTAGTTCACTTGTTAGGGGGTTAAGGGAGGAAATCTTGGGTGATATGAATTAAGGAATTGTAGTTTTGTTGCATGTTTGTTGGTTTATCATGTTTGAGGTTTTTGTGTCATTGTTGACTTAGTCCGGCCAACTAGATCGACCTTGACTCATTTCTACCATTTGGAGAAACCCGGGGTAAGAGATCCCTCGTTTTGAGACTTACCATTGGTCGAAAAATCTGGGGTATAAATTACCTTGACTTGAGACTTACCCTTTTTCGCCGTGAAAGCGGGATCTAGATAAGTTACTGTTCCGGTAACGGAAACAATTTACCCGGCCTAGGATCCGGGTAGTGTAATTGAATTAATGATAAACAACTGATCGTCTGATTCTCTTGGTCTCCCCTTCCCCTCACTCCTTGAGTCAGACTTTCCCGGCGGAAACGGCCTGCTCCCTGCACAATGAACGCACAGGGCCTCGGAGGTTGTCCGAGGAAACCCTCTCCGATGCCTAAGTCAGTCCGTGAAATGCCTTTACGAACCTAGCTCGTGAGGAACTAGGTGGCGTTTTAGGAGTAAGAGTCTAGAGAGAGAAAATCCAACCCCTCTCATGTGGGAAATGGGGAGGTATTTATACCTTCCCACAAGAGAGAGAAGAGAAAGGGGAATGGTTGGATAGAGAAGTGACAAGTGGCGGCTTCTCATCCATCCATTCCCAATTACCTTAGGCAAAAAGACGAGAGGGCCCCTGGGGGTCCTGACCCTGCCGGCCAGGGATTTCCCCAGGGCAGACAGTCTCCAGGCAGGGGGCTGCCAAGCTTTGACAGGCTGGGTTGGCCCGTGCTCTCAGCAGCTGACGGCCAACCTTTAGCGTTTCATGCTTTGTTCCAGGTCCTTGCTGGGGGCTAGTCTTTCGACTCCCCGACAGGAACCGTCTCGGGGCCTGCCTAGCAGGCAGTTGATTGACAGGCGGCCCACCCCAATCAATTGGCCCTCGTCAGTAGGAGGGAAGTGAAACTTCTCCTCTGCTGGCGACTCTTGCTTGGAGGGGGGTTGACTTCCATGTCTGTTGCAGCATTTAATGCTTCGCACCTTCCCAATGGAACTTTGAACTGCTCCTGTCAGGTGTGCAAAGAGGCGAGAGCACTTTTGTAATGATTGCCCTTTTCTTCTGGGCAGATTTTGGGGAACCGTGAAGAGTTCCTGATTGGTGGCTCTCCTCCCAGGGTGGTTGGAGCGTTCATTAATGCGGTGTTTTCCTTGGTATAAAATCCTTAGCTTCCTTGATCATTTTTGCTTTATCCCACCTTCAATCTTTCCATTTTCTTCATTTTAAACATGACTTGGATCAAGAAAAATGTTGTTCGCCGCGGAGTCAAACATGTTTCCTTCATCTTCAGAGGGTTTTGGAGGCTCAGATATGCACGGACCGCTTATTTAGCTGTTCGCCGGAGTCGCTGTTCACGGCTTCGCCTTCGCCGGAGGGGTCGTAAGGCCTCTATTAGGATGGGCAAACGCCCTAAGAGGTCCTCTCCTCCTGCTGCGCCTAGGTTTAGGCGTTGCTCCCAGGGAGGGGGCTGTTATGATAGGGGGTGTCATGAGTGTTTTCCATGGCTGCACCCTGAACAATTCGGCCTCAACTCTGACACTGATTCCTCCCTGGAGTCGGGTCCTTCTTCGCCTGTAAAGAAGACAGGCTGTCGCACCTGCGACGAATCCCGAGCTGTCCCTTTTGGAAGGGACTGGGAAGACAGCAACCATGACTCTGACGACAGCGAAGGTCTTGGCTGCCTGAGCGACAGGGACGGAGACGGGGCTTCGAATGACCCCTTTCAGGGTTCCCCAAGTTGGGACTGGGGTTCGGCTCTCGGGAGTCCAGGCAGCCCTGGGGATTATTCCCCGGATTTGGGGGATGACTAGGCCTGCGCGGCAGGGCTTTTGATTTCTGTCAGGCTGGAACTTTTTAGGCCTTATGTAATTTTCTTTCATGCCCGTCCCACGATGTATCTTTCCCTTGCGGGGCTTTCAATGAAATGAATATTTTGCGTATTTGAATTTTTAATATGAGTTTATTATGTTACTTTTTTATTTTTTTATTTTTTTTGAATGAGGTCGTTGATTGACCTTTCTCTCTGACGTTTCTGTTTACCGAGGCTCTTCTTGAAAAAGGTGAGCAGTTGGTGTTCAGTATGCGACACGTGGACGGTCTTCGAAGGTTTTGTCAGGGATTCCCCCTTTCGAACTTCTTTGGGCTTTTATATAAACCCTTCTCCCCCTTCATTCTCCTCTTTTACTCTTCTTGATACCTTTACTCCCCACAACACTTCTTGAATCTCTCTCATTGACCGAGCGTTTTCTCTTTGAGGAGCAAGGATCACTTCTTGTCGCCGTCTCTGACAACTTCACCGGCGTTTTTTAGGTCAGAACTTTTCGTATCTTTCGCTTCTTTTCTTCCCTTCTATAGCCTAAATGTCGCGAGCCCACCCCCTTTCCTTTGATTCTTTGCTCGGAAGAACTGGCGGCGGCGACGGTGGTCGTCGCGACGTTGCTTCTTCCTCCGGGGTTGGCCCCAGGGAGGAAGACGATCACAGGGGAGAGGGTGCTGAGTCACCCGACCCAGCTCCCTTCGATGTGATTGATTCTGACGACGAAGCCCTGGAGGTGGATCCTGCCAGGGTGGCCGGTCCTCTCATCCGCAAGGAGAGAGGGAGGACCTACTTTCTGGACAAAGAAAAATACGTGATTCCCTTACAGACCTATCCCGAGGCTAAGAATAGGGACCTGATCTTGGAATGTAGCGCGGCTGAGGCCATCGAGCAGTTTTATAATTTTGGGGAGGGATACACAGTGGTGATCCCTGGGGAAAAAGACACAGTATGCTGCCCCCCAGAAGGGTGTGTAGCCGTCTTCCATAAGGCCCTAGAATTCGGCCTGCGATTCCCGTTACATCCTTTCCTGGAGGAAACTTTCAGGAGGATGAACGTCGCCATCGCTCAGTTAACTGCAACGGCCATTAGGGCATTAGTGGCCTATACTTGGACCTGCCTGTTCCATGGCGAGGGGCCTTACATCGACGCCCTTCGCTTTATGGTTGGCCTCCAAATGGTGTCTTCATCTGGGGGGGATGACTCCCCCGGCTACTGGTCTCTGCTGAGACAGAAAAAATACGCCTTGGTCTGGCCGGCCATGAGCAGTCTCAAAGACTGGAAAAATAATTTCATATATGTCCATAGTGCGTCGGGGTGGAAAATTCCTAGACATTTTAGGAATCATGTCCATACCCGCATGGAGACGCGTGAGGAGTATCATCCTCGTGTTGGGGGGAAGGCTCTGGAAGTCAGGCTGAGCGAAAAGGAGAAGATTTTGATAAAAAAGTTTGAGATCGTGACGGATAAACATGGGAACTTTTGCCCTGTTTTCTGGCTCCCTCACGCGGAGCTCATCACGACAGACGAGTACCTGCTTCCCATGGGCCTGATTCGTGGCCTTGAAGGTAGTTCTAGGGTTTTCTTGTTGTCACGACTTTCCAGGGATTTTATTTCTCCCTGCTTTTTAAATGACCGCCTTTCCTTTCCTGCAGATTCCTACTCTTGGACCTGGACCAAGAAGCAGGTCAGAAGGTTGGGCTTGAGCGAGGAATTGCACGTTCTTTCAAAGCGTCCTTCTCTTCCACCAAATTTTAAAAAAGGAAGCAAGGCCCTCATGAAGCTTGTGAAGGATTTTGCCGCTGGTCGAAGATTACCTCTCCCCCCCGGCTGCCTTCGTCGAAGCCGGCGACTCCTACTCCCAGCGTTCATGAGCAGGGGGAAGCGGAGGTCACTTCAGGAGCTACTCCTTCCCCTGGTCAAAAGCAGGGTGCTTCTCCGGCTGGCCCTCGGATCTCGCAGGGAACGCAGCCAGGAGATTCCGAGGGGACTGGGGAGAGTGTTCCCTTGGAAACAAGGAGGAAAAGGGAGAGGGAGCCTCCTAGTGCTGATGTGGTGGATTTGGAGGCGGATGTCTCTACCCCTGATGCGAAACGCCCTGCACGTGAGCCCTCTAGCATTCCCTTCCCCGAGGAAAACGTGGAGTTCCACTACACAGCTGGTGATAGTGTGGATGTATCGGGCCTGCTTTCTGACTCCGGGGCTGTTTTGGCCGACCGCCTTACAAAGATGGTAACTTCCACCTCTCATCAAGTGCTTCAATATATTCAACGTACCTCCAAGGTCATGTTGGCATCTGCGGAACTGGCGGCTCTCAACCGCCTGAGTGATGAGGAGCTAACAGTTACCCCTGGGGCTCCTCCTCCCGACCGCCTGGCCATGATAGAGAGGGACGTCTCCTTGATAAGCTCCTTGAAAGACAAAATGACAAGGCAAGAGGGGGAGCTGGAAGAGGCCAAGAAGCAGGCTGATCGCTGGAGGCTGCAGGGGGAAATGGTTGTAAAGGAGGTTTCTAAGTTGGGGGCCGAACTGCAGGAGAGCCGGCAATCGTTGGACCGTGCTAACATATCTTTGGCCGAGATGGGGCATTTGAAGGGAAGGGTGACTGTCTTGGAGGAGCAGCTGTCACAGGCAAAGTCGGCTTTTGACCAGGCCAAGGAGGAATGGACGAAAGAGAAAGAGACTCTGGCTGCGGAAACTGAGGAAACGGTGGGTGCCAGTTTCGTGAGCGGCGCCAATTCCTCTCTGGAACTGGTTATGGAGGTGATAGGGGAGATGTTCCCATCTTTTGATGAGGACGCTTTCCGGAGCCTTTATTCTGCCAAGGACGAAGCCCGGGTGACCAGGCAGCCTGAAGCTGACGCCAACGCTCGCCAGGATGCTGCGTGACGCCCCTTCTCTTTTATGGAAGCTTTTTATTTTCTTGTGCTGAACCAGTGTTCATGGTTTTCCTGTAATATTTTGCTACTCGGTTTTTTCTTCAACTTTGTAAAAACCTTTCCACCCTTCATGGGTTTTGTTTGTGGAATATTTCTCTTTGCTTTCTATGGCATAACTGTTTTAAAATTTAGGGATCTTTTTCTCGTCTATTTGATCGCGCCTGTTATAGCTTGTCCCTGGCTTTTGTTCAAAGTCCAGGGGGCTTGCCCTCTGCCTGCCCAGAGGTAAGTAGAGTGGCTCTTGCGTTTTTTATACAAGGTTGGGGGGCTTGCCCTCAGTCCTTGTTAGCCTGGCCTGCCCCTGGCTTTTCGTTCAAAGTTCAGGGGGCCTGCCCCCTGCTCGCCTAGAGGTAAGCAGGGTGGCTTTTGTGTTTTTTATACAAGGTTGGGGGGCCTGCCCCCAGTCCTTGTTAGCCTGGCCTGCCCCTGGCTGTTCGTTCAAAGTCCAGGGGGCCTGCCCCCTGCTCGCCCAGAGGTAAGCAGGGTGGCTTTTGTGTTTTTTATACAAGGTTGGGGGGCCTGCCCCCAGTCCTTGTTAGCCTGGCCTGCCCCTGGCTTTTCGTTCAAAGTCCAGGGGGCCTGCCCCCTGCTCGCCTAGAGGTAAGCAGGGTGGCTTTTGTGTTTTTTATACAAGGTTGGGGGGCCTGCCCCCAGTCCTTGTTATCCTGGCCTGTCCCTGGCTTTTCGTTCAAAGTCCAGGGGGCCTGCCCCCTGCCTGCCTGGAGGTAAGCAGGGTGGCTCTTGTGTTTTTTATACAAGGTTGGGGGGCCTGCCCCCAGTCCTTGTTAGCCTGGCCTGTCCCTGGCTTTTCGTTCAAAGTCCAGGGGGCCTGTCCCCTGTCTGCCTGGAGGTAAGCAGGGTGGCTCTGGTTTGCGTTGGGGGGTCCATTTTACCCAGTTTTGGCAACAGGGGGGCCTCCCCCAATTGCCCCCTGCTCGTTTGTGTGTGAAAGACGCGAGTGTGAACAGGCAACGAGTATAAATCTGTATCTTCTCATTTCTCTTAAAATTCTTTTTGACATTGGGGTGGTCGGAGCCGTCGACATTTCTGATCGTCCTCCGCCTTTTTACTCTAGTAAAAGTAAAAACTGCCTACATTCTTATTCAGACGTAATATTTCTTTAGTGTATCTGCGTTCCAGTGAGCGCTTAGCTCTTGTCCCTCCAGATTGGCTATCCTGTATGTGCTTGGCCCCAAAACCTGAGTTATTTGGTATGGGCCCTCCCAATTGGCACTCAGCTTTCCATGCTCTCTTGACTTTCCAATCGCCTGTGTTTTTCTCAGAACCAATTCGCCTATCTGAAAACTCCTCTGACGGACTTTGCTGTTGAAAGCTTTCCTCATTCGCTGCTGATAGGCAGCGATGTTGGTACTGGCTTCCTCCCTTAGTTCATTCACCAGGTCTAAGGCTTCGACCATTGCAGCTTCGTTTTCAGCTTGGTCGTACTGCAGGGAGCGCAGAGTGGGGATTCTTGTCTCAATTGGCAATAAAGCCTCTGTTCCATATACCAGGCCAAATGGGGTCTGGCCTGTAGACTCCTTCCTGGTAGTTCGGATGGACCAGAGTATACTGGGGAGTTCATCAGCCCACCTACCTTTGCAGTCATCCACCATTTTCTTCAGGCCGTTCAGAATTTGTTTGTTGGCTGCTTCCGCCTGCCCATTGGTTTGAGGATGACAGACAGCTGAGTAGGCGACTGAAATGTTGTGGCTTTCCAGCCAGATTCTTAGTGGGTCATTATCGAACTGCCTGCCGTGGTCAAATACCAGCGTTTTTGGTACACCGAACCGGGTGATGACATTTCGCCAGATCACCTTCCTGACCGCCGGCTCAGTGATGTTGGGCACTGCTTCAGCCTCCACCCATTTGGTGAAGTAGTCTATGGCGACAATTAAGAATTTTCTGCCCCCTGTGGCCACTGTGAAGGGTCCTAGAATGTCCATCCCCCATTGAGCAAAGGGGATGGGAGATAGGATTGGCCTGAGCTCCTGGGCCGGGGCATGGATCGATGGGGCAAAGAGTTGGCATTTTCTGCATTTCTGGGTCAGGCTCTTGGCATCTGCCAGCATGGTAGGCCAGTAGTAGCCTGCCCTGAGGGCCTTGTGGGCCAGCGACCTCCCGCCAATGTGATGTCCACAAATCCCTGAGTGGATATCATCTAATACCTCAGCGGCCTGATCCGCCCGTAGGCATTTAAGCAGGGGATAAGTAAAAGATTTTTTGTAGAGTTCTCCATTAATGAATATGAACCAGGCTGCTTTAGCCTGTACCTTCCTCTTTTGTAATGAGTCTGATGGCAGGATACCGTGCCTCTTGTACTGGATGAAAGGGGTCATCCAGCTTTCCAGCTCTTCTTCCACGGCATTAATCGTTTGACAGGGATTAGTAGACTTCTCGTGTAAAACGTCAACCCATACTGATCTCCGGATGTCCTGCAGACTGGAACTTGCCAGTTTTGACAGGGCATCTGCTCTGTTGTTCTGGGATCGAGGAATTTGTTTGACCTCATATGATTTCAGGCCGGACAACTCTCCCTTCACCATCTCCAGGTATGCGGCCATTGCTTGGTCTCTTGCTTCGTATTCTCCATTAATCTGGTTGGCGATGAGTTGGGAATCTGTCGCCAAGACAATTCGTTCTGCCCCTGCGGCTTTAGCTAACCTGACGCCTGCGAGTACTGCTTCGTACTCTGCTTCATTGTTTGATGCTGGGAAAACGAATCTGAGAGCATGCTCAAAGTCGGTCCCTTCTGGGCTGGTTAGTACGACGCCTGCGCCTGCGCCGTTGGCCGTCGAGGACCCGTCAGTATACACGACCCATTCCTGGGCAGGGGCTTCCTCTTCCCCTGAATGGGAGCACTCAGCCAAAAAGTCTGCCAAAGCTTGGGCTTTGATGGCTGTTCTCGGCTGGTAAGATATACCTAGCCCACTCAGCTCAATTGCCCATTTCAACAATCTCCCTGATTTTTTGAATTTTTCCAACACCTTTTCCAGGGGTTGGTCGGTGAGGACTACGACTGGATGCGCGTCAAAGTAAGGTCTGAGCTTCCTGGCTGCAATTATGACCGCGTAGGCGGCTTTTTCAACCATTGGATAATTCCTCTCAGCTGCCCCCAGCGCATGACTCACAAAGTATATAGGTTGCTGGGTGCCTGCCTCTTCTCGTAGGATGACTGCGCTGACAGTTATATTGGTTACTGCAATGTAGAGAAAAAGTTTCTCTCCTGCTACTGGTCTTGCCAGGGTAGGGAGCCTCTTAAGATGGTCCTTCAGTTGCTCGAAGGCCTCTTTCTGCTCGCTTTCCCATTTGAACTGTTTGTTTCCTTTCAGTATTTTGAAAAAAGGAGTGGCTCTGTCTGCTGATCGGGCAATGAATCGGGCCAAGGCGGCCATTCGACCCGTCAGGCGCTGGATGTCTCTGATGGTCTTGGGCTCAGGGAGGTCTAGAACTGCCTGAATTTTTTCTGGGTTGGCATCTATACCCCGAGAACTGACCAAGAACCCTAGGAATTTTCCGGAGCGGACTCCAAACGTGCACTTTTTCGGATTTAGTTTCATTTTGTAAGCGCGCAGAGAACTGAAGGTTTCCTGCAAGTCTGGGCATCTGCTCTGTTGTTCTGGGATCGGGGAATTTGTTTGACCTCATATGATTTCAGGCCGGACAACTCTCCCTTCACCATCTCCAGGTATGCGGCCATTGCTTGGTCTCTTGCTTCGTATTCTCCATTAATCTGGTTGGCGATGAGTTGGGAATCTGTCGCCAAGACAATTCGTTCTGCCCCTGCGGCTTTAGCTAACCTGACGCCTGCGAGTACTGCTTCGTACTCTGCTTCATTGTTTGATGCTGGGAAAACGAATCTGAGAGCATGCTCAAAGTCGGTCCCTTCTGGGCTGGTTAGTACGACGCCTGCGCCTGCGCCGTTGGCCGTCGAGGACCCGTCAGTATACACGACCCATTCCTGGGCAGGGGCTTCCTCTTCCCCTGAATGGGAGCACTCAGCCAAAAAGTCTGCCAAAGCTTGGGCTTTGATGGCTGTTCTCGGCTGGTAAGATATACCTAGCCCACTCAGCTCAATTACCCATTTCAACAATCTCCCTGATTTTTCGAATTTTTCCAACACCTTTTCCAGGGGTTGGTCGGTGAGGACTACGACTGGATGCGCGTCAAAGTAAGGTCTGAGCTTCCTGGCTGCAATTATGACCGCGTAGGCGGCTTTTTCAACCATTGGATAATTCCTCTCAGCTGCCCCCAGCGCATGACTCACAAAGTATATAGGTTGCTGGGTGCCTGCCTCTTCTCGTAGGATGACTGCGCTGACAGTTATATTGGTTACTGCAATGTAGAGAAAAAGTTTCTCTCCTGCTACTGGTCTTGCCAGGGTAGGGAGCCTCTTAAGATGGTCCTTCAGTTGCTCGAAGGCCTCTTTCTGCTCGCTTTCCCATTTGAACTGTTTGTTTCCTTTCAGTATTTTGAAAAAAGGAGTGGCTCTGTCTGCTGATCGGGCAATGAATCGGGCCAAGGCGGCCATTCGACCCGTCAGGCGCTGGATGTCTCTGATGGTCTTGGGCTCAGGGAGGTCTAGAACTGCCTGAATTTTTTCTGGGTTGGCATCTATACCCCGAGAACTGACCAAGAACCCTAGGAATTTTCCGGAGCGGACTCCAAACGTGCACTTTTTCGGATTTAGTTTCATTTTGTAAGCGCGCAGAGAACTGAAGGTTTCCTGCAAGTCTGTCAGGTGTTCCCTGTCTTCCCTGCTTTTTACGATGGCATCGTCAACGTAAGCCTCGATGTTTCTGCCTTTTTGTTTCTCAAACACTTTATCAACCAACCGCTGGTACGTAGCCCCTGCATTTTTGAGCCCGAAGGGCATCATCTTATACATGTAAGTGCCCGAGCTAGTGATGAACGCACACTTCACCCTGTCCGGCTGCCACAAGTACACTTGGTGGTAGCCTGAAAAGGCGTCTAAGAAGCTTAGCATGGTGTAGCCACTGGTGGCGTCTACCAATTGATCGATCCGAGGGAGCGGATAACAGTCTTTTGGGCAGGCCTTTTTCAGGTTCGTAAAGTCGACGCACATTCTCCATGCGCCTGACGACTTCTTGACCATAACAACATTTGCCAGCCATTCTGGGTAGTCGCAGACTTCAATAAAGTCTGCTTTCAAGAGTTTGTCAATTTCTTCCTTGATTGCTGCGTCTTTTTCTGCAGACATGTTTCGTTTCTTCTGTTTTACAGGGCGAGCATCCATGCTTACATTCAGCTTGTGAACGATGCATGAGGGATCAACGCCGGGCATCTCGTCTGCAGAATAGGCAAATACGTCTTTGTTCTCCCTCAGTAGTTTGACCAGTTCGGCCTGGTAGGATTCCTCTAAGCCTGTTCCTACCAGGACCTGTCTTCCTGGTTCTAAGTCCACCAGCATGCTTTCGCCCCCTGGTTCCAGGCGGTCGGGCGCCGGGTGCTCGACTGGGACTTCGCCTTCCCTGCAGGGGGAGCTGTCGGCTTTTCTTTTTCCTTTTCTGTCCCTTTCGTGTTCTTGTAGGGCTACGGAGTAGCATTGTCTGGCTGACTCCTGGTCCCCACGTATCTTTCCTTCCAGCCCGAAGTCTGTGACATACGCGATGGTGAGAGCCCTGATGGAGATTGCCGCCTCGATTTCATCCAGCGTGGCCCTGCCAATCAGGGCATTATAGGCAGACCTTGCGTCCACAACAACAAAGGTTGCCCTGACATTCCTGGCTGTGGAACCTTCCCCGAAGGTTACAGGCAGGTCGATGACGCCCATGGGCAGCACGCCGGCCCCACTGAATCCATACAGCGATCCGGGAGCAGGTCGCAGGTGCCTTTTTTCCAGGCTCATTTTTTCGAAAGCATCCTTGTACAAAAGATTTGTATATGCGCCCGTGTCTACCATACATCTTCGCACAATATGGTTGCTGATCTCTAGGGACAGTACCAGAGGATCACTGTGTGGATATATCACCCGTCCTGCGTCGTCAGGGGTGATACTTAACGTCACTCCCCTTGGACTCCCTTCTTTCTCAGCGTAGCAGATCTGGTTCCTCAGCTCGCGCATTTGCCTTTTTTGGCCTCTTCGACTGAGCTGGCCCTCAGTGCCCCCTGAAATTACATGGATTACCATCCGGTTCTGCACTGACCCTTCGGGTTTCTCAGACACTTCCTTCTGAGACTTGTTTTTAGCTGCGTAGTTGGCCAACCATCCGTTTCTGATTAATTTCTCAATTTCATCCTTCAGGTGACGGCACTCTTCGGTGGTATGGCCTATACAGTCATGGAAAGTGCAGAATTTCTTTGGGTCGCCTTTCGGGCTGCGAGGTTTGTTTGGGCGGTTCCATTTGGCAGTTTCTTTTTCCAGTTCGAAGATTTCCGCCCTGGATTTGTTCAGAGCGGTGTAACTATCGAATATGGGTTGGTAGACTGGGCGTTCCCTCTTGGGAGTGTCTCCCTCTTCTTTTTGCTTACCTGGTTCACTTCTGCCCCTTCCACCCTGCGGTCCCCCTTGAGGCTTTGTTTGGCCTGCAGGGGTGTCCGTCAGGCCGTGGAACTCCTCCTGCAGAATGAACCCCTCAGCAATCTTTCTGGCCATGGCCAAGGTTTCTGGCTGGGCCCTGATCATCTGGTTTTTCATTTCCCCTGGAAGTAGAGAGATTGTCAGGGCGTAGGCGGCGGTGGAATCGTCGATCTCCCTAACCTGCTGGTAGGATAGATCGAACCTTCTCATGTATTCTCTCACACTCTCACCCTTCTTCTGTTTCAGGGTCATGAGATCGAAACGGGTAAGGCGTCTTCTCTTATTTCCGGCATACTGTTCAAGGAAAATTTCAGCCAACTCTATGAAGAACCTGATTGACCCCTGGCGGAGGTCTCTGAACCACCCCTGCGCAAGTCCCACCAGGGTGGTAGGGAAGACTTTGCTCCAGATGGCATCATCTACGTCATACATGCCCATGTGGCTCTCAAAGGCTGCCAGGTGGTCTTCAGGGTCTGTCGTCCCGTCAAATTTGATGGTGGGCATTTTGATTTTTGGAATGGGGTACTCTTGTACCTCAGGGTGCAACGGGGTTTTCGTGGGCCTGCCTACCAGTCGTGACCTGCTTTCCCCAGACTGGTTACCGTGAGATTCCCATTGTTTATGGGTCGGTTTCCTCGTACTGGGGGAGCGGTGCCTCTGTGGCGGTCTGCTAGCTGCCTCATCCTCTGTTCCCGAGGAGGCCTGCCTGGGCCTCTTTCTCTGAGAGTGGCAGAGGTTTTCACCCTGATGGTACCTGGACTCGAGCGGTTGTCCTCGGTTGAGTCTGGATTGCAGGCTTTGGGATAAGCCGGGGGCTGACTGTTCCTTGGCCGCAGGTGTTAGTCTGGAGAAAACTCCGCCTGGCCTCTCTCCTAAGCGTTTTGACACAGGCTCCCTGGGCCTCATGCGCTCCTGTAATCCTTGAGATAAGCCTCCCTGCCCTCCAGACGCCGACTCTGTTGTGTGAATAGAGAACGCCTGCTGGACAGGTGGTTCTGGATTGCCAGTGGTAATGCGCCTCTGCACATGCGTATACATTTGGGCTGTTCTTCTCGCTTTTCTCTGAGCATTTCTGGCGGCGGTCCGCCTCGTGCCCCCGGCCTCGTCCCTGCTGACTGGGG
The DNA here is from genome assembly GCA_958450325.1 of Agrostemma githago. Lineage (NCBI taxonomy): Eukaryota > Viridiplantae > Streptophyta > Magnoliopsida > Caryophyllales > Caryophyllaceae > Agrostemma > Agrostemma githago. Next base: position 62,726,406 of record OY288239.1, on the reverse strand, counting down.
ACGGTTGCCTGGGAGCCGATGCGACCCTGCCCACCAAGTCCTCAGGTGTGAATTCCTGATCCAGCATCGCAGAGAAGAACGCGGCCGCCTGTGCCATCTGAGCTGGGGTCAGATTGAGAGCACGTCCTGGGCGTGCCCCCAGCTCGGGTGTCACAGCAGTGTTAGATCCAGCGAGGGGATTGGTTCCCCCTACCCCCAGGATTGTGGCAAGAGGGACCCTCTCCGACAGCGGCATACCGTACAGGGGGGTCACCGGAGGGACCGTCGGACCCGCTCCTGCACTGGCATCAACGATTTCTGGCATGATTGTGTTTAATTTTGTGGTTATGAGTGGTTGATTTTAGTGGGTAACTCGTGAGCGCAACCGTAAGTATCCCCACAGACAGCGCCAAATTGTTCCGGTAACGGAAACAATTTACCCGGCCTAGGATCCGGGTAGTGTAATTGAATTAATGATAAACAACTGATCGTCTGATTCTCTTGGTCTCCCCTTCCCCTCACTCCTTGAGTCGGACTTTCCCGGCGGAAACGGCCTGCTCCCTGCACAATGAACGCACAGGGCCTCGGAGGTTGTCCGAGGAAACCCTCTCCGATGCCTAAGTCAGTCCGTGAAATGCCTTTACGAACCTAGCTCGTGAGGAACTAGGTGGCGTTTTAGGAGTAAGAGTCTAGAGAGAGAAAATCCAACCCCTCTCATGTGGGAAATGGGGAGGTATTTATACCTTCCCACAAGAGAGAGAAGAGAAAGGGGAATGGTTGGATAGAGAAGTGACAAGTGGCGGCTTCTCATCCATCCATTCCCAATTACCTTAGGCAAAAAGACGAGAGGGCCCCTGGGGGTCCTGACCCTGCCGGCCAGGGATTTCCCCAGGGCAGACAGTCTCCAGGCAGGGGGCTGCCAAGCTTTGACAGGCTGGGTTGGCCCGTGCTCTCAGCAGCTGACGGCCAACCTTTAGCGTTTCATGCTTTGTTCCAGGTCCTTGCTGGGGGCTAGTCTTTCGACTCCCCGACAGGAACCGTCTCGGGGCCTGCCTAGCAGGCAGTTGATTGACAGGCGGCCCACCCCAATCAGTTACGTTGCGTGAAGAAATCGAAAGGTGGCATTCTCCCTCTATCGACTTCGTGACCAACCCATAATTCCGAGACTCATAGAGCCCGATTTCTGATTCCCGACTCCTCCTAACACCTTTTCCCTATTTGATTATCTCTTTGTTGTATATCGCATTTTAGTCTAGACTCGACCTTAAACCCCCCCCCATTAGACCCCATACACATAGCTTTCACTCGATTAGCACCGCTTTCCCTGTGAACCGACCTCGACTTACCATGACTAAATTTAATTGTTTTTGTATTAATTGCGAGTCGGATAAATATTGTTTGATCCCCCCTGTTTATCGTTAACGACCGATCCTAATTGGGCAATATCAAAATGGCGCCGTTGCCGGGGACGACGATAGTTAATTGAGTTTTAGTTTATTGTGTTTGGTTAATTGCTTTAATTTTTTTCCCCTTCCGTAGTACCGATAGGTGCCAGGAGACTTATCGTTTGTTGAGTTGTATGCCCAGGAATACATCATCGCCCTTGTGGTTCGATCCGGAGCCGGAGAAGACATTTAGAGCCTTGAGATTTCGGGGAAATAATTTAACTACTATCATTCCACATCCTTCATTATGACCACCAAATCAAAATCCCATCCTACCACGTACACCTCCTACACCAAATAACCTTTCCACATCTTCTACTTCACAAAATTCACCACCAACCCCACCATCACCAAGAACTCCAAATTGAAATCAAACCCCTCCAAATTTACCACCACATCAACCAATGGCGACCTTAGGATCCCATTCCCAACTTAAACATGAAGAGACCTCATCACCGGTCGCTTTCGGGGATATTCCCGAGAATTATGAATTAAAAGCTTCTTTAACAAATGTGGTTCAACAAGACACCATTCATGGTTTTTCCCAAGAAGATGGCCAAGAACATATTGCATCATTCAAAGATAAATTAGTCGGGGCCCGTCTAAATGGGCTAACATCATGCCAATTACACCGATTATTATTCCCTAAGACATTGCGAGATGGAGCTCGAAGATGGCTTCATGGCCATCCCGATAACACATTTACAACATGGGCTCAATTATCCAATGCCTTCTTGGAGAAATACTATCCACCGTCAAAGACTAACCAATACCGCATGGAGATACAAACTTTTAAGCAAGACGAATTTGAAAGCCTAAGCGTTGCTTGGGAGAGATTTAGAGATCTACTACGCAAATGCCCTCACATGGAATACCCGATTGGCTAACAACCCAAACATTTTACAACACCCTTTCATCGAGAACCAAGGAAAACCTCAACTCGGCCGCCAGAGGAGATTTCTCTTCCCTTACCGATAAGGCATCTAAAAGTCTTATTGAAAATATGACAAGGAGTGATTCTAGAGTGGGTCAATCGAGGGATTCTAGGAAGAAAGCCGAAGTGAACTCTTCTAAGAGTTATAATGAATTCAAACTTGAAGCTAGAATTGAAGAATTGACAAACAAAATGGATGCCATGAATTCTAAACCAACTCCTAGAGGTATGTACTAAATTCAAGGGAGTGTTCCAACAAGGAAACCATCACCATTTAAACAAGAAATAACATGGGAAGTTCAATGTGAGCATTGTGGCAATTATGACCATGATTCTAGCTCTTGTATTCCAAGTGAAGAAAGTTATTTTGAAGAGCCAAATGAAGTGCAAGCTATACAAGTGTATGGGCATAGAACTCAATTTGATCCCTATTCCAATACCTATAATGTCGGCACAAGGTTTCTGTTAGTCGTGACAAATAACGGACAGGTAGCATAACCGAGCAGCAGTGACAACGAATGATCGAGAAGGCAACACCAACAGGCAACAAACCGAGGAGGTAGCAGGGACATGCAACAAACGGAGGAGGCAGCAGGGACAGGCGACAAACCGAGGAGGCAGCAAGGACATGCAACAAACCGAGGCAGCATGAGAAAAACGAAAGCAGTGTCGTGGTATGAAGGCCACTGACTTGAAAACTATATCGGCGCGACTTCGGTGGTTATCGCCTACAATGCCGTTAGTTCCCCAAGGTGAACACTGCAGTGTACTGATTCGACCACTCGAATTAGGACACTTTGGATCGACCAAAATTACAAACCCAGGAAAAAGAAGAAGAAGAAATGAGAAACAAGGAGAGTGTTTCAGTTATATATTGTGTGTCTCAACAGTGAAGGAAGAGCATGTATTTATAGTCCAAAACAAGCAGGAGGAGCCATTGATGCCCTTAATTGCCCCTCTTAAATATCTCTCACGTAATTAAGGTATTGATCACACATTAATGCCCTTAATTACCCCTCTTAAATACCTGTAACAGCCAAAAAGACTGAACCTGGCCAGAGACACACCAACAAAGAAGCAAACTCAACTTTGTCTTGCTATCACACCAACAATCCCCCACAGATGGCAGACAAAGGATGAGACAAATGAGAGAGAGAGAGAGAGAGAGAGAGAGAGAGAGGAATCATGGGTAAAGAAGGACGGGATACTTAAGCGTTCAATGTCTTTCGACTTGAATTGACGTATTAGTGAAATGAGGCAACAACTTACTTACAATTAGTGAATATCTTTCTATTTGAATTCCTAATTGAGCTTCGGTTGAGACCCCCACAACACATATCGTACCTTCAAATAATGATCGTTCCGCAATTTCAAAGTGCAACGCTTTTAAAGCCATGCGTTTACCTTGGTTCTAGTGAGTGCTCTAGTGAGAGTTACACTCTCAACTAGATGGCAGCTAAACCATCACACACACGTAGGTGGCTTAGTGCTTCTCAATAGCACTTCTCACACAAGCCATTAAGGACATAAGTCCAAACTTAATTTACTCACACAATCCATCAAGTGCATCTTAAAGCACCACCAAAACTGGCTATTGATCATGTATCGCCATAGGAATGTAAGCTTTCAAGCCCATCAAGATTCATACTCTAATCTTGACTTAAGGATCTCAGCCCCATTCCCCTCGACGAGTCGAGAACTACTCTTCTCGGTAATCCTTTTGTGAAAGGATCTGCAAGATTGCGTTCAGACTTCACATAGTCTATAGCAATCACTCTATTTTTCAAGAATTGTTTCACCACAGCATGCCTGATCCAGATATGTCTTTTCTTACCATTGTAGACATCATTCTTAGCAATGCCGATGGCTGCTTGACAATCACAGTGTAAGGAGACTGGTGCAACCTGTCCCCCCCACACTGGTATGTCAGCTAGTAGGTTTCTCAACCAATATGCTTCTTGACTTGCCAGCTCAAGAGCAATGAACTCGGACTCCATGGTGGAGGTTGCTATACAATTCTATTTCGCAGACTTCCACGATATAGCTCCTCCTCCCAAGGTGAACACATAATCACTTGTAGAACTTGTTTCATCATTACCTTTAATCCATTTCGCATCAGTAAATCCCTCTAACACAGCAGGATATTTACTGAAATGCAGACATGAATTAACTGTTCCTTTCAAGTATCTTAGTAAACGTTGAAGAGCATTCCAATGTTCACTATCAAGGTTATTTGTATACCGACTTAGCCTACTAACAACATAAGCAATGTCAGGTCGAGTACAGTTCATGAGAAACATCACACTTCCTATAATTTTAGCATACTCTTTTTGGGATACACTCTCACCCAAGTTTTTACGCAGGGTATACTAGCATCATAGTGAGTTCTAGCGGGTGTAACATCAAAACTGTCAAATTTCTTCAACACTTTCTCAACATAATGGGATTGACTTAAGGATATTCCATATGAGGTTTTGATCAATTTGACTCCAAGAATAACATCAGCTTCTCGTAAGTCTTTCATCTCAAAACGTGATGACAGAAATTGTTTGGTTTTATTTACACCAAATAAATTACTACCAAGAATTAACATGTCATCAACATATAGGCAAATAATCACACAGTCTGATCCAAACATCTTGGAGTACACACATGAATCAGAATTTTTAGTTATGTAGCCATCTTCAATCAAAGTGTTTTGAAATTTATCATACCACTGTTTAGGTGCTTGTTTTAGACCATATAGTGACTTTCTCAATTTACACACCTTACTCTCTTGACCCTTTACCACAAACCCCTCGGGTTGTGACATATAGATCACTTCTTTTAGGTCACAATTCAAGAAAGCAGTTTTAACATCCATTTGTGAACAACAAGATCATGAATAACAGCCAAAGCAATAAGAGTTCTAATGGTGGAAATCTTAGTCACAGGTGAGTAAGTGTCAAAATAATCAATATCTTTCTTTTGTGTAAACCCTCTCACTACAAGTCTAGCTTTGAATCTTTCTATTGTACCGTCAGGTCTCAGTTTCCTTTTGAAAATCCATTTACTACTAATGGGCTTACTACCCTTAGGTAAATCTGTCAATTCCCAGGTCTGATTAAATGCAATAGAATCTAACTCATTATTAATAGCTTCTTCCCATAAAATAGCATCTATGGATCTCATAGCTTCATCATACATTTTTGGGTCATCTTCTATTAAATATGCAGAAATGAATTCAAAACAAGCACAATCACCACAAGCATTTTCAGTTAAGAACGTTGCGATAAAATCATCTCCGAAATTCTTTTCAATTCTAGGCCTCTTACTCCTTCTAGGTTCACTAGCATGATCATTAATAGTACTACTACTAGCATGCGAAGAACTATTAACGGGATTAACAGGCATATTAGACAAATCAGGAGATGAATCAACAACTTTCTTTAAAGGAAAAACATGCTCAAAAAACTCGGCGTCTCTTGCCTCAGAAATAGAACGATCATTCAATGACATGAATCTATAAGCAACACTGTTTTGAGCATAACCAATGAAAATGCAATCATACGTTTTAGGTCCTATGGTAGGCCTCTTAAAACTCGGTAAACCAACTTTAACCAAACACCCCTACACTTTAAGAAAGCTTAACTTAGGGTCAAGTTGATTTTCTACCTCAACTTTGTATATAATGAATATCTCTTCAGCTTCACTTTTATTCTTAAGCAAATACACTTTAGTGTATCTTGAGTAATCATCAATAAAAGTGACATAATAAAATTTACCTCCTCTACTCAAAGTACTCTTGAAGTCAGCTAGGTCGGTGTGAATTAACTCGAGAAGACTCGTATGTCTAGTTTTAACTTGTTTACTAGGCTTCTTAGTAAACTTAGCTTCTACACAACTAGGACAATTAGTGAAGACTTCGGTGGTTAAAGAAGGAATAAGCGACACTGCTTTCAATTTTTTAACCGATTCATAATTCACGTGACCTAATCTACCATGCGAAACATCAATAGACTTAGAGATATAAGCAGAAGCGGAAGAATCAATGTTCAAAATAAATAAGCCCCCACTGAGATAACCCTTACCCACAAAATCTCCTTTGCGAGACATTACGATCTTGTCAGCCTCAAAAACAAGTTTCACACCAACTTTGTTTAACAAGGCACCAGGCACTAGGTTTCTACGCAGAGTAGGGACGTACAAAACATTATGAAGGGCAAGAGTTTTCCCAGAGGTTAGTTTAAGAAAGACCTTGCCTTTTCCTGTGATCAGCGCAGAGGAAGAGTTACCCATGTAAACCTTTTCACTGTCAGCCACATCTTCAAATTCAGCAAACAGCTCCTTGTTGGCACAGAGATGTCTTGATGCTCCTGTGTTCAGAATTCAGTCACTCGCGTTTGCCACAAGAATGGCCTTGACCACCACCGCAGCAATAATATTATCATCGAGAAGTTCTAATTTTGATAAATCGGCCGCAAATTTGGTCAAAACAACAACCATATTATCTAATTTTTTTCCGATTTCGTGACACAAAATTATTTTATAGTTTTCAAATTGTTAGTCACGACAAAGATCGGACAGGTAGCAGAACCGAGCAGGAGTAACAACGACTGAACGAGAAGGCAACACCGACAGGCAACAAACCGAGGAGGCAGCAGGGACAGGCAAAAAACCGAGGAGGCAGCAGGGAAAGGCAACAAACCGAGGAGGCAGCAAGGACAGTAAATAAACCGAGGCAGAAGGAGAAAAACGAGAGCAGTGTCGTGGTATGGAGGCCACTGACTTGAAAACTATATCGGCACGACTTCGGTGGTTATCGCCTACAATGCCGTTAGTTCCCCGAGGTGAACACTGCAGTGTACTGATTCGACCACTCGAATTAAGACACTTTGGACCGACCAAAATTACAAACCCAGCAAAAAGAAGAAGAAGAAATGAGGAAGAAGGAGAGTGTTTCAGTTGTATATTGTGTGTCTCAACAGTGAAGAAAGAGCATTTATTTATAGTGCAAAACAAGCAGGAGGAGCCTCATGTAATTAAGGCATTGATCACACATTAATGCCCTTAATTACCCCTCTTAAATACCTCTCATGTAATTAAGGTATTGATCACACATTAATGCCCTTAATTACCCCTCTTAAATACCTGTAACAGCTAAAAAGACTGAACCTGGACAGAGACACACAAACTCAAAGAATCTGGACAAACACAATGAAAAGAAGGCCCAAAAAGTAAAAGTCGGGCACAGCCCGCACCGTAGGTGCTCCACCCAAACCCAACCCTGAGCCCGAGCCGGGCCGGGCGTGCGGGTGCGTGTGAGTTTGCACAAGCCCAACCCACAACATTCACTATAAAAGGCCCACTTGTCTCACAACTTATAGCTGTAGTTACCCAGATTCGGACCTGGTGGCTGCAGGAGTGCCCAACAAACACCCGATGACGATAGGACTGCAACGCTACGCGGGTTCGCGGTGTTTTAGATAGTTTTTCTATAGAACGGATCAAATAAATTACTCGGGCAAATCAAACTAACATGATGGCAACCTTAGTCGTGTCGTTACGATCGCATAGACACTAATTAGAGTCAATTCTGACACCGGGACCTCGAGTCGGTCCCAAAACTCGAACCGAGTCAACACCGCGCCAAGAGAACCTCTGAATGAACACCCGAGGCCCACTAAACCCACGGCGCTAGGTCAAACCTGGGGTAAACTTAATCCCCAAGAATCATATCACGCTCCTCCCTCTCAATTTTGGAAAGTATCAAAATCGTATCCTCAGAACTCCGACCGCACCACCCGACGCGCCTGGGTCTCCCCATGCCCGGACCCGGGTGCCTGAGTCTTAGCACGCCCCAGCTCGGGCGCCCATATGGGCGACGAGGACCGAAAACACCTATGAATACCCCCCTTCACGCCCTCATTTCGACACACAATATTCAATCCTCTCTTCTCCCTCTAAACTCTAGCTAAGAGCTCGCACTCCGACACCTGAGGCAAGCGATCCACTCGATCATAGTTCCGCTAATAAAAGCGACATCGACGCTACTCCTCACCTTCGAGCACTCCACTCGATACGGAGGTGCCTGTGATCGACTAGCTCAAAACTAGGACACAGATTCTGCCGGATTAGCTGTAGAACTAACAAATAGTAGCGAAGCTCTGCCGGAATAGCCGCGGGAAGGTTAAAGGGTAACGGAACTCTTCCGGGATAACTGGTCAAGCTAGGAGGATCCGCCTATCGAAGTCGTATCGTCACTAGGTTGTCATCTAAACAAAACTTTCCATATTTGCACTTTCTATTATTATGCACTACGACAACACTAGATGTGGGCACTAGGCCCACAAACGTCTACTAAAACACGTAACGTCCCAACTTCAATCACAAACACCAAAACACACTAAATAGACCCGAGTAATTCCGAGATCCGTTCTCCAACTATCTATGCATCGAGTCCCGTTTAGTGTATACTCCGAGGGTGCAACTCCTCATTATGTGATTTACTTACATTCGCATTTACAGTTTTTCGTATGATTTATCGCTTTTATGACTTTATAATCGCATGCTAAATCACCTAATTCGGAATTCAAAACGTAAAACAACTAAAACTGAACAAAGTGATGCTTGGGTTCCATATTAGTCTAGGTGCTCACCCTATTAGGTTCGACGCATCTCTATTAATATCGAACCGACGCATCTTAAGCAGAATACCAGGTAAGGTATACCACGAGAATGACTAATATCCGTATTATCGCGTTAAAACTGATTTGCTAATACGTATAATACTAGTACTCTCTACTCTCCTACGTGCATCTTTTCATGGCATGCTTGTCACGTGAAATCACATGCAAAGAATGTAAACACAACTACTTTGACGACAAAGCTTACCTGTCCTTAAAACAACCGACGTAGCAAAAAGCATAGGATTAAAACAACGGATGTTACAGTGTTTCCACCACAACAAAAGAACTAGGATATCAGCCCACCGATTGATTAGTAGAGGCCGCTATAGTGCGGGCGGGATTGGGTGTTGACATCTATCGGATGTTGGCTTCCCAATACGTACCCTCACCCCTTACTCAGAACCGACGGTTTCCGGATGTCCGAAACCATTGGCAATGAGAGTCATTCCAGGCATGGAGTGCTTAAGGGTACAAGTCTTCATCTTTAGGTCCCGTTCCACTCAACTTTGAGCCGGCAAGGGATCAAAGTTTACTTGAACGGTTTCCGAGTCCCCATAATCAACTCGGTGGCGACTCCACAAATCAACAACAACTTCAGTTCACTAAAACGGTCGCCTTACCAAAAAAAGCGGCCTTTAAACATTTACAACCACGACTCGATCGATTCCCAAACGTAAACACGGGTGCCCCCACCTGTCTAGTACAAGTCCGGATCGTCATCCGAATTGAGGTTCGACACTTCGCCCCGTATGCGAGATCGGACCGGCCCCCGGCAAGGAGGGGGCCGCGTGGATGGCCGCCGCCACACGTTGAAAACCGGGTCAGTCCCGCGCGGGCGCGCGCGGGGCGCCGGGCGGTGCGGACGGACGTCCACAGTTTGGCGACTCCACTGGGGAGTTGGAAACAAGTTTCCAGTGGTGGTGTAACTTGAACGAGGTCAGTGAAGTTCATCTCTTAGTTCCTAGTTGTGGTCACTACAAGTTTTGGCCCTAAAAAGCCCACCCTAACCGATATCAGGACCAATCGACCTCTTCGCAGTAAGATCTTTAGAGACACGCGGAGAGATCCTCGATTGACGCTCCGACCGCCTAACGCGTACCCCGCGGGAATAATAAGCGGATAGTTCCGAACGGACGGTATGACACTCGTCTCCTCAGATCATTGTCAATGCCTAAGTAAAGACTATTCATGGGCGGTAGCCTACCCTAAACCTACCCGAGTCTGCATCCTGCATGAGTGTACGCATTCCTAGTTATGTGTAGTGTGTTTGAACAATCCAACCCAAATAAAGCACTAAAATCTGGATTCAACCACACCAACATATTCAACCGCACCCAACTCTGTTTTCGAAAATATCTCATCTTTCCAAAACGACTTCTTAAACACCGATACTCCGGTCAAAACATGATTTCTAAAAAAAATGTTTTCAAATGCCATCATCATGGCCAATTTTACACTCGATATTTTCAAACAAAATATATTTTCAAACGTAGTCACATGGCTAAAGTAAAACCCACCAAACGACAAATACCGTTAACACTACCAAGACTCCCAGTTAATGGGATCAAGGTACACCAAACGGTTACATTTCATTTTCAAAAAAAAGATAAGTTTTTCTTTATGCACATACCGTTAACACAACTGAAGCTTCAATTAATGAAGTCAAGGAACCCAAAAATGGTTACATTCTCGAAACATTTTTTTTTTCACAACACATCACCATCCATTGTCGAATGTTATTGCCACCGACAAACGTGGATCACTCGTTTAAAAAAAAAAACACAACAGCTTTTTCAAAAAAAAAAACTATTCACCACCTAAACCCTTGACAAGGATTTAGTCACACCTTTAAAGCACCACGCACATCCACTATCGACCTAGCGAATTAATAGTAGTCTCGATAAAAAAGTCACTTCGTCATTTTTAAAACCGGTCCACCTAACGGCCGAGTTCCTTTAAAAAAAACAAAACGTTTACACTTTTGCTATCGTCGGATTCCTGACACACATATAGCAACGCACATTCCGCATCACTAACGATGATATCGCACCATCGTCACCCTAATTTTACGAAACTATTTTTCAAAGAAAAGAAAAAATAACTTTCCTCCGCAAGTATCGATCGCTTTAAAAAGAAAATATAAATCCGTTGATCCTGACCGGGATCGCGATCAATTCCGTACGTCGTACAACCGTGTGATTAACTGTCCATGTTAGATACTAGGATCGCCTCTGCTCGAGGTCTTACGTTTCGGGTCATCTTATTTCGAGAAGTCCTCTTTAAACCTCACCTGCGAGGTTTGTGTCAAATCGTCTCGTTACAGAGACAGAAAATTCATTAGGCGTCTCGCCGTGTACACCAAGAGTCTAAAAAGCACTTGAGTCCCCAAGCCAATGACCGTACGCACACGCGAGTCGAGGGTCTCATTTCCGTGTCGCTCAGTCACGAGCATCCTCAAGTCCCTAAAGCGTCCGATCGATTCAGTCTCACCTTTGGCCCTGCTTTGCAGATTTAGAAATGTCTTCGAACACCGAACCACTCAACGCAATGCTAGGACTCGTTAAGGAACTTCAAAATAACCTATCCCAAATAAACGACGCTCATAGTAACATCCTACTCTAGCTCGGCAGGCTGGAGTACACGGTCAACGGGACACGAGACATTCCCCGGGAGGTAATGGAAGAAAAGCCCTTCATCTCTAAAGAAAAGATGAGGCTAGGGCCGGATAGGTTCGTCCCAGCACTCGGAGGGCGTCCCTTTAGAAGCCTCACTGACCTGGGAATGACCTATGCGGAGGCCCTCAGAATTGCCAACGAGGACTGGCAATTATCCCAGCTGGTCCCTACTCCGGATCCACTCCGTGAGGCCCGGGGGGCAGATTGGGACCCCAGTGCCTATTGCTTGTACCATCAAGGTAGGGGGCACGATACGGAAGACTGTGATCACCTCAAACACGACATCCAGGACCTGGTGGATGCCAGAACCTTCCCCCTCATAAAGAAGCAGACACCACAACCCGTTGACGTTGGGGCTGGCGGCTAAACAACCGCGTCGGTGATAGTGAAGACCAGCGGCACCATCAAGGTGCTATTCCCTAAGGGGAGTCTCGATGCTTAGAAGCATGACCGGTCTTAGTCAAAGTCTAGTTCATCTTAGGGCCTAGACTAGAATAATAATAATAAATCTCTTGTCTCCCATTCTATCGAGTCCAGGGAGGTGCGAGGGGACATGTCCTCCACCTCCCCCTAAGCAAAATCACGGGCATCTAGCCCGTCTAATACTATCATCAATAAAAGAACTTTTTATTTTTACAACATGCCTCGACAATCGCTCAACTTTCTTTTAACAATCTACCTTAATGCTTAAAAATTCGACTCTATGCCAATTATCGATAACGATTGACTAAAGCGCAAGGGCTGCTACAAGCAGCCCACTCAACTTCACCCTAAGAAGGAGATCGGGAACCACACCCCTAGGTTCAACCCATAATCAACCCCTGACCAAACTACAATGAATTTGCAAACGAACAAGCTTCCACCAAAATAAACTTCTCCAGCACAACCTAATACAAAACCTGCCTAATAAGTCTAAAAACAGCAATATCTCTAGGAATCAAAAACCTTAGAGTGCACGGAGATTCATCCTTAGTATTCAGCGAAGCCACGGGAAACTGGAGGGTCCGCAGCGAAAGCATAACCCCATACCAGACCAAAGTAGAAACAATGTCTCGGGAATTCATCGAAATTGACTTCATACACATGCCCCGCAAAGAGAACCAATTCGCTGATACCTTACCCAGACTAGCCTCACTAATAAACACGCCCAATCACCTCTTCTCCATGCCTCTCTGCATTGAGAGAAGCGAACAACCGGCCTACATCCATAGCCTCGAAACCGATGACACCCCCGAAGAACCTTGGTATAAAGCAATCCTAAACTTTAAAACCCACGGGTCATATCAACCCAACACTAACCACAAGAACAAAAGAGCCCTACGAATACAAGCCACGCATTATGTCCTGAATCAAGGATTACTATACAAACGAACCCCACAAGGAGTCCTCCTTAGATGCATAAACAAAAACCAATCCGAGAGAGTCGTGGAAGAGGTACATAACGGAGAGTGAGGACCCCACATGAGTGCACACCTACTAACCCGTAAAATAATGAGACTGGGTTATTACTGGATTACCCTAGAGGCAAACTATCGACGTCATGTCCGACGCTGTCACAATTGCTAAATATTTGCCAACATCCGGCACCTACCTCCATATCCTTTACACACCATAGCTTCACCCTGGCCTTTCTCTACTTGGGGAATAGACATTATAGGAAAAGGGCACCCATCCGGGATCGATGGACACTGTTTCATATTAGTGGCCGTCGATTATTTTACCAAATGTGTAGAAGCCGCCTCTTACACCGTACTAAACTCAAAACAAGTAGTCAAATTCTTACAAAACAACATCATCTGCCGTTACGGAATACCTCACGATATAATTAGTGACCAGGGGACTCACTTCCGGGCCGACACCCAAAAACTCCTAGACAAATACAAAATCCGAAGACACAAATCCTCACCCTAATAGACCACAAACCAACGGGGCCGTAGAAGCAGCAAACAAAACCATAACCACAATCCTTAAGAAAATGATAGACAATTACCGGGATGGGCCAAACAAGATCCCCTTCGCCTTATGGGGATACCGAACGTCCTATAGAACACCCACTGGAGCCACACCATATTACCTAACTTACGGCTCCAAAGCCGTACAACCCGTAGAGCTAGGAATACCGTCACTAAGGATATTAGCCAAGAGCGGTATTCCCGAAGAGGAATGGCACCAAAAACGGTATGACGAGCTAGTACTCCTAGATGAGCGTAGGATACATGCCTTATCCAACGTACAAGCCTATAACCAACGCATCCATTGAGCCTTTAATAAGCGAGTGAAATCCCGAAACATAAACAAGGGAGATTTAGTAATTAAGTCCATTAGAGCACCCCTTCCCGTTGACCCTAGAGGGAAGTTCAAACCAAACTGGGCGGACCCCTACCTCGTTAAGAAAATATTCTCAGGGGGCGCCGTGATCCTTACCGACCTGGACGGTCAAGAGTTCTCAACCCCAACCAACATGGATCAACTCAAACGATACTACCCGTAGACACCCTAGCAACCACGTCCCAACCTCCGACTCAGGAGGAAGCAAAAAAGACAAACAACAAAAAAACAAAAAAATCAAGTTCGCATCGATAAATGGCATAGACGAGTCTAAAGCAAACTCACTCACATATTTTAAAAGAACTACGAACATGGTTTGATTCCGTCCGAAAGCGGATACGTAGGCAACCCTTCCCCGGGTAAACCAGACAACTAAAACAAAAGAGTCGATTAATCGATTTGTGAGTAAACAAGGATTCCTCCAAACGACCCGGTTAATGAGTGAGTTAAAATGACAAAGCACAAACGACGAGCCGAGGACGGGGTGAAAACCCGAAAGGGCGCCCCGGGCAAAATGAAGAATCGAGTTGTGAGCCGTCGTCAAAAAAAATAAAATTTGACGAGCCGAGGACGGGGTGAAAAACCGAAAGGGCACCTCGGGCAAAATGAAGAATCGAGTTGCGAGCCACCGCAAAGAAAAGTAGAAAAAAATAATAAATGTGCTTCTCATTAAAAATAAAACTGGTTAAATCGAGCCTTCATCGAGGCATCTACATCCAAAATCCGGATATCCCGGAAAATTAACAACGTGTCTAAACTTCACAAAAACTAGTACTAATACGCCACATAATATCAACTAATACAACATAGTACTAAACGGCTGGGCTCTACCGGTCCAACTTTTCCCTACCCTTACCATTCGGGTGTGACTGCTTGCGTTCTTCCTTCTCGATTTTTCGAAAGCAAGCTTCTAACTCCCTATCCAAACGTGAGTCCAGCAAATCCCACTTTCTCTGCTCTTTCGCAGCTTTAATATGGGTCTTGTCGGTCTTGGCCCGTTCGGATGAACTGACTAAACTAGGATCTGTCCCACTGTCTCTGGTTAGGCACTTAGTCTCTCGAGTCTCCTCTTAACGACGCTGTCTTCCTAACCTTTGAGACGGTCTATCCTGGCGGGTGTTCACAAACCCTCTTCCGGACGGAAGTATTGTCGGTCGGTCGATCAATGGGATGCAAAAACTTCTGCTCCCAAGACACCCTAAACCCCCTAAGCAAATCCTCGATCCATGGATCAGAACTAGAAACGACCTTAGCATCATCTGGAATAGGAGGTCGGACACCCATTTGATTTGACAACATACTCGGGTAAATATAAACTTGATCCTTCGTGGATAGTAGTAACAATGCCCAGGTCGAAGACGAAAATGGAACCCGACACGCCCACTAATATTCCACCACGGCATGGACCACCTGACGACAACCTCTCCCCTAACCAAGTAGGAAAATCAATCCTCCTCTTCGGGACTTTTATTCCACACCAACATCATCTTCCGACCCATGAAACCCCGGTATTTGTAATCTTTGAAACACCGGGGAGGGTCGATTAAACCAAGCTGCTCTTGCAACCAAACCTGCACAAAATACGACGAAGCATCGCACCCCCGAAGTCAAAACAACCACAAAACAAATAAAACCGAGCTACAAAAATATAACACAAACAAAGAAGAAAGCAACACACCTGTAGGATAATCGTAGAACCCCAAGGAAGTATCCCCTGTGCCGGAACACTAGCGTCAAGACCCAGAACGAGTTCACCTAAAATGAGCAAAGAGGGTGATCGTCCATGTTCCATAGCTGCTACCACATCCAACACTCGAGGATTACCCCAACCTTCACGTGACCGCGCGTCCTCAAAAAGATAGTAGCAAGCAATAGCAATATTAAAGGTGCACCTACATGGTAAGGCCGAAACATAACGAGAGGTAACCTGCGAGAATGTCCTCGAGAGCAACTCTAAATTAAGACCGTCCATACCAAAATAGCCTTTAGCCTCCTCTAATGAAGAAAGGTCCAAAAAGTGGTAAAGTCGCTCCACGTAAGCACCATCCCCACAAGGCACACAAGGTCGAACCGAGCTCCACCCGCCTATAGCATGTATTTCTTTGGGCAAAGGACAAACTTTACCCTCGGGGACTCAAAAACATGATATTTCGGGTCCCAAAATCTAGAGCATGCCCGTAGAAAATCATCCTGTACCTCGACTCGACTCAGTGCAACAACTGTCGACAAACCATCGTTTGAACTAACCTCGGAATGACATTTCTTAAACAAACCCGCCCACTCGGTCAGGACATTCCCGAAACTCGACATGACCCTTGATATGGTTCTATACCTTACGGATACCCTAGTATGCCTAGAACGTGCACCCACAACCCGTATATATAGCCCTAATCCTACAAGAATTAGGAAACAACGTAAATTTCCATAACCCGGGATTCGAACCGCACCGGTCCACGCGCCCGAGTCTCCGGCCGCCTAAGCCCAAGCGGTTCGGGACCTAATTGCATCAGTCCGAGCGCCTGAAGCCAGGCATGACTCAACCCGAGCAACCCAAGGATAGAAATTTGAATCTCCGTGATCACCACCTTACACTTCGGACACCGAGAACGACCTTACAAAGTCACTAGAGCCCACCTCGAAAACCGAGATATTCATGTAGAAGACACAGGAAAGCGAGTTCACTCGTCGGACGCATGAGACTTGGACTTTTTTATTTTATTTTTTATTTTTTTAGGGGGATAAGCTACCCCACGTAGGCGTGTCGTAGCCTTTTAACGGTTATCGTCAAGTCACCTCTGTAGCCTAACAAGGCAATATCATGAATATATAAAAGTGGTCCAACTTTTGTTTTTTTTTCAAAAATCGTCTAAATTTCAACTTCGGCCTCGTTCTGAATGTCAAAATAACCATGCTCACTTCTTAACACATCTGGTCAAAATCCGTTAACGTTTTACGTCAACATTTTACATCTCGTCCACCTCGAGTCAAACCATTTTAATCGACGTGGTATCCGATCCGAGTCCCGGCTCAAGCTAACGCATTTCAAAACCTCCAAAAGAAACTATTTTCATAACTCTCATGCAACGCTAACGCACCCTGAACCGAGTCACATCGCAAAATGAATAAACACAAAAGTGATTACTTGTCAATCCAGGTGAACAATCCGTCAAACACAAAAATAGGACTAATCCGACCAATTCAAATATTAAGAATTTAAAAACAAATATACAAAATATACAAATCCTTATATGAATCAAGGCTAGGAAGAACCCCTAGAAGCCGCGCCGACGGCAATCACAATCTCGCAAAGCTGGTCATCTAAGCCTAGGTCCTCAAGGTCTATAAGAGGAGACTCACTACCGTCCATCCCCGACAGCATATCTGGGGTAGCTGTCTCGGGAGTCCCTCCAACCTCCTCCATAGCGCCCGCAGCCTCAGCCTCAGTCTCCCTCTCGACCCTTTGTCTGGCCTCACCCTGTGCAGAGGTCTCACCCCGAGACCGAGCCAGCTGCTTCTTTAGGAAGGCGATCTCGTTAGCCCGAGATTGCAGGAGCCGCTGCGACTCAACCTCTCTCGCCTCGAGCTCGGTCACCCGAGTCTCCAGCTGTCCCACCATATCCGAGACATCTGCAAATACACTCGAGCATTAGAAAAGCACGCAAACAGCCTAAGAATGCACCTTAGTCACACAAACTCACCGATCGAGGCCCCGAAGTGTCACGGAAAACCCTCGAGGCATAAGCCCGGAAGTAGTTGGCAGCCTGCCACGACCGCTGATGGCAAGCCGACGAAACCTGAAAAGTAAAACCATAGGAGTTAGGAAAACCGACCCTAATTCTTAGAGCCCAAACGAAGGACAATAAAAACAAGACTCACCCGGTACACCCGGTCACACCACTCTATCCCGGCATCCATCTCATCAGCAGAACACGGGGGGAGGGGCTCAGTGAAAGGTATCCCAGTCGCATCCACCCTAAGCAGAGTCAGGGAAAAATCTGGGGGCTGGATTTCGTCGGCCGGATCGGCCAGCTAAAAAGACAACAGAATGGTCGGTCAAATGGCAGGGAAACAATAAACCGCAAAACAAATCTTAGAACCTTACCACGAGGCGGTACCAAGCCAGCCGCCGGGTGACGTGAGATAGGTAGGAGGCACCTGGCACCAAGAGTGTATCGCCTCCTTCTCCGTCCTTATCTTCAAGAATCTCTACGGCGCTCAGTGGTCTGAACATGGTTCGGGGAGGATCAATCGGCACCCTGAAATCTTCATAAAGGCACTGACGCACCAACCGCTTGCCCAGGTACCAAACCGGACGAATCAACATAGGAAGAAGCATCCTCCTGTAACTCCGCGGCTTCAGCTCTGTAGCCACATACTCCGGCACGCCCTCGTAATTAGCCCAAGGGCGGGCCACAAACTACACAAATGAAACCAATATCCTAATGAAATCCCAAGCCTTAGGAGCTATTGAGCAAATAAACTATAGAAGGAAACTTACATCGTCAAGGCCTAGCTTGTTAACCAGCGCATTCTCCACCGAGTAATGGCTGATTGTGCTCTTAGGCTGAGCCAATCTCCACTTGATTCCCACCGGGAACCTCTTCGGGTCCACCCGTACCGTCTTGGGTGCCAAACACGGGAAATAAGAATAAATCCAAGCCTGTAGGATTCCAAAGCAAACTTTAGCAAAGTCAAGACGAAACTAAATAAAACTTCAAATACAAAAGTGACAGATAGTAACTAACCTCCAGTATAAGGCCTGGACCCACGATAGGTACAAATGAGGCCGACCCTATCACCAACGACCTCACCATGACTTGCAGGCAGTGAGTCATCTCCGCGAAAGCCGCGGTCACCCAATCGTAACGTTCCAGCTGAGTCAGCTCAGCTAGGAAAGGCAAAATCCTAGTGCTGAACCTCTTGCCCTTGTCCGAGAAGTGGGTCGACCCTAGGAAATACCACAGCCACAACCGGGCATCCTGCTCCGGCGTGTTGGGTTCCCGACCCTCTAACACCGCCACTCGCTCAAAGTGGTCGGTGATGTAAGAACTTACTAAAGCATGAGGCGTATTATATGCCTCACGCGGAAGACAATCCCCGATGAGGCCCCACACCTCATCACTATCCAGGCTAGGGCCTTCGGCGGCCCACCTAATCCTATCCGAACCCCAGGGCATATCGCTGATCATCCCGAAATCCTCTAGGGTCATCCCGACCTCCCCAAAAGCCATGTGGAAGGTCGAGGTAGTATCATGAAAGCGATCTATCATCGCCCTAATCACCATAAGGTTGCATTTAGTCTGGCAACCCACCAACCCAACCCACTGTCCAACCACGGGATCTAGAGCGGTCCTCGAGATAATTTCCTTTACCGTAGGGGTCAACTTCTGATGGTAGACATCAAGGCACGTAGTAAAGCCCGAGAAAGCTCTCATCGGACCTGGGGGCTGCAAACCGAAACAATGCTAGGATGAACAAAACGAATCTAGCCTAACCCGAGCAAAAATAATAACAATAGCAAAATCTGAGTCATAACTAACGAGCACGAATGGGACACTCACTAAGCCCCGCACAATGCGGCTAGAAATATGACGGTCAAGATGAAACATTAGCTGATGACCATCCCAGTCCCGAGCCCACTCGGGATCCTCGTAAACGATCTCCTCGTTCTCCGATACCGAAGCCGAAGCATGAGCCCTCCTAGCCACCGTCTCTGGGAGCCTGCGCTTCTTCACTCTATAAACTCAGCCTCGTTGATAGTCTTGGGATCACGACGCTGAGACGAGGTACTCCTATGTCTCCTGTGAATCCCTCGAGGAGTCTGTGAACTTGCACCTACAACCTCCTCACCAGCACCAACCGAGGAAGTTCCCTCGGGACGCTCGGTATCATCTCTAGCTGTAAAACCAAACAAAAACACAACAAAACTTAGCTCTAATCAGGCTAAATCAGCTCAGGTCAAAATAGGGTCAAACTTTTGGATAAGGATATCAAAATTCCACGAAAATCGATAGCACACATTTTCGATCCCGGTCACAATGGAAGTGGTCTTGGGAAAACCCGGCATCGTTTCGACACCTTTTGGTCCGTCTTAAGACACACAAAATCCCACGGAGGGTCCCAAAAGTCATCCTCGCCCTAGCAATCGACAATAGAGCCACCCATATCCTCATTAACACTATTTGAACAAAAGTACGTAAAATAATCACAGGAATAATCGGGAGACGGTCCCTAACCCTAGCATTCCAAACATATTTCCCATAACAAACCACTGTCACACCTCGGACATACTTATCGAGCTTATAAGCACTTCAACAAGCTATAATTGACGTTAATTTAACGATAAAATCAAGCACAAACATCGAAACTTAGTGAATAAAAAACACCCAAATCGATTTTCTAGGGTTTCCAACAAACCAACTCATAATCAATCAAATTAAGCAAAATCGACACTAAACAAGCAAAGAACACTAACCCGGAGTCGACATTGTCGTAAATAACGGAAATCGAGACGAAATTTGGCAAGAAAAGTCGAAAAGTCGATCTTGAGGTAAAAGGGCTGACGCGTTCGATTTTTAAGAAATAAAACGATCGCCCCAATCTTCGTTTACTTAAACAGACCCAGACCACAAAAATCCGACCGCCCCAGCTAACGCGCTCGAGTTCTAGCGCGCTGGGGGCTGGGCGCCTGAGTCTTGGAGCGCTGAAAGATGCGCGCCTAAGCGGCCCAGCCCAGACTAAAACAAAGCAAAACAAACGCGACACAAAGACAATACAAGTGCGCCTACTAAAACAAGCAAAACAACAATGATGGGACAACTACTAATTAACATCGATAATACGCTCCCGACTAATAAAACAAGCACTTAACGCTGCATCCGGACGTGTAACAAATGTAATCCCCTAGAAATTCTAACGCGATACAGTGGCGGAAACACTGTAGAGTCGGGATTATAACACGCTGTAACTATGTTTTTATAAAAATATAAATGGTGAAGTCAAACATTGGGCCCAAAATAAAATGGCCAAAGTAAATAAATCCACAAAGGGGTTTAACAATCCACAAACATAATTATTAAAATTATCGAGCAAGGATCATGTCTGCCCACTAGCCCACACCCGAAAACAAGCATACCTGTCATGTTAAAAACATAACAGCCACAATCCGTGAGGAGCAACGTCAACGTTCTCCCAGCCGTATAACAGGATTTTAAAACAGTAATTACTAATATAGTAAAAATAGTAAAAATATGGAAAACAGGAAAACAGCATACTAAAATAAGCTTTAGCGTAAAACAAATTAATCAAAAGGGTTTCCAAAGAAACATAAAAATATTTGCCAACCTGCAAACCAATTTATATCGATAATAAATAAAATAATCAAAATGGCGTTATGGATAGGATTAATGTAGAATCTAGACTTTCACTAGGACAATACTAAACTAGCTTCGAGAACTTAGTCAAAAGAAATCAGACTTCGGTCTCTAACTAGGCAACTCAACCATAACAGGACTGCGTGCAGCGAGGTCCTGGCTTAAGTAATGTACACCCCTCCTGGACACCAACCGTAATCCAGTTCAACCCGACGGCGACTTACACGATGCGATATCTAAGTTTAAGGTCAAAATATACACACTTCTGAACACAAACCATGCTCAGTTCAACGACCAATGTGTCTCAACATAAACACACCAGCTTTATAGTTGATGGCAAAACGTCCATCCCAGACTATATTACTCTAAACCCACACTTGTCCTTATTCCATAACTCCAAAACAAGCCATTATCGATATATAAAAGATATAATCATTATAAATAACAGGAGAACAAAAAGAAAAGGATCACTTTCCAAAAGAGGAAACTTTCTATTTTAGGAAACTTCTACTTTTAGAAACTTTACCAAAAATAGCATCATATCAAAGTAACAAAAATATTAGTTCATAATAATAACACATTTTAGTAAACGATGTAGATTTATAAAACTAATACTTTCGGCCTTAACGATATTAATTATCAAAGTGAACATTTAATTTTATGAAATTATTAAAATATCGTACATGCGTTATAAAATGATTAAAAATGTCTTAAACATTTTAATACTACTAATTAGGGTGTTTTCAAAAGTTAAAAAGCTAAAATTCCCTAATTATTATTAGTTTCGACAATAAAATTATAAATAGGATTTTACGGCAAACACCAAATTAAAAATTTGAACGTCTTTATTTAATTAAACCAACAAATATATTTAGAGTATATTAAGGGATGATTTAACTCTTAAAGTTTCAGATTTAAATACTTTCAAAATTGCTGGAAAAATAATTCTTTTAGGTAAGACGAAGCATTTTAACGATAAATCACAATTTGTCCGAAAATCAATACTTATTAATTAAAGACTTTAATAAATAGTAAAAAAATTATGTAAAATAGTTTAAATATATTTATGGACATTCTGTCCAGAAAAGAAAATTTTCAGAATTCTAAAACTCGGTTTTTAAAGCGTTTTCTCGTTAATCGTCCAATCTCGACAATAACGATTAATAAAAATAGTAATTACAAAACGATTTAACTATTAATATCCAAAAATTATTATTAAACCTAAAAATCATGATTTTCTAGAATCTACCATTTTTCCAGATTCCAAAAATTCCAGATTTAATAAATCCCGTCAAAACCGTCTTTAAAACCCGTTTTCACAATTAACGATTCCATTAATAAAACTTATCGTTCCAAACATTTTATTAAGGCACTAAAAATCATAAAATTACATTTTAATATGAAATCATCAGAATCATAATTTTTTGCTAGATTTAAACCAAAGACCAGAAATCGAGAATTTAAACAACAAACACGGTTTTAACGATAAACGATGATTTAAAGTGATTAATTAATTCATCCACTTAACAGTTCCGAAATTTTTTGAAAAATTCAGAAAATTCTATTTCACCAGAAAGTTTCACCACGTCAAAAATCAGATTAAAATAAAAATTTTAAGTACTAGAACTAAAAATCGGCTTTTAATCATTTTTGTCCGTAAACGGTAATAATTCAATAATCGATATCAAAAATATCAGAAAAATACTAAATTATTAAAAATCATCAAAAACAACATTTTTCCAGAATATAAACATATATTACATATTTAGGCCGAATATTATGATTTTACAAACTAATATAACAATTTAATCGTTAATCTCGTAAAAGCGATAAAAATACCAAAACATGCAAATTTTCAACTTTTAAAAATTTTCCAGATTTTATGACGTACATATATTGCCAAAATAAAACATAAAAATATATACATGCAAATACTCAATTAAAATCATGAAATACCGAGTAACATCGACGTTACCTCTACTCCAAGTCTGAATCGATAATATATTCGTCGGCTTCGGGATCGTCCAAAAATCCTACCAAATACGAAAATCCTGGCAGAAAAATACCATGAGAAAACTAATAAAAATCAAGGTAAATATTGATCGAAAACGACGTTGATTAATACCTTAACGAAGAGAACGGAAAGAGGATTATTTGACGATGAATTTGAGTCGATTAAGACTAGAATTGAAGCAAGAATAATCCTAGAATAGGGGGGGAGTGACACGGCCAAGAGGATGAAGGTAGATTTTTTTTAACTTGATGAATGAATAAAGTGAAGTATGGAAATTGATGGTTTCCTAAATATAAATGGGATTAATGTTTTGATGAAAACTATGTGAAACATGTTAAAGTGGCCGGCCAAGTAGAAAAAATAAAGGAGTATGAAGGGGCTGTTTGGTTCGACAAAATTGGGTATAAGGTATGGGTTTAGAATGGTCTAAACCCATACCTTTGTTTGGTTAGCACTTTTTTTATCTTGATACCCATACCTCAAACCCTCAAGGTATGGGTTTTAGAAACCCTTGGGTGGAGGTGGATATCACCCATTCCAAACCCTTAGGTATCAAATAAAAAAAAAATCTTTGAGAAACAATTCTCACAATATACCGTGTACTCTGCCGTCAAACTTCAAATCAAAATTTTCATATTAGGATTATAGACTTTCTTTTCTTATGCACTTAGATTTGAATTATTAGTTTGAATAACAATTTGTTGCTTTATTTGAATTATGTTTTATTTTATTTTCGAAATTTTATAATTTGAATTCTACTTTAATATTTTATTTTTGCCAATACTTATAGTAATATTTGTTATTGTATTTTTTAATTAATATATAAACTGTTTTTAAAAAGTTGTAAAAGGATCCAAAAAATAAATAAAGTCGTACACAAATTGATTCCTGATTTCACTATTTTTTTTATCCAAACACTAGGTAAGAGGATGACATTGATTCCGGAAATGAACCAAACACCAAGTATCAAATATCAAGTTTCAAACCCATACCACCCTGGTTTGATTCCTGATTCCAAACCCATACCTTTGTGCGAACCAAACGGCCCCGAAGAGTTTTGATAATAATGCAACAATGAATGAAAAGAAATAATCTTACGTTTACGTTTTAACGTGATAAAATGAAACGTTTAAATAAAACGTAGTAAAACTTGTGACCAAGAGCTTAGTCGGTCCAAAATGTGAGGAAATGGTCTCAAATAATTTGTAGGTTGATAAAAAGTATAATCCTAAAATAGTTAAAGGCATTTCAAAGTAATTCGAGTAAACCTCGCGTAAGAAAATAATTATTCGCGAAGCTTCATAATAAAAATCATTAACAACTAAATTTTTGTAAATAAAAATATTTACTAGTTGAAAATATTATAGAAACGTATTCAAACATTTTTAGGAAAAAGATTAACTTAAATCCAAGTTTAAAAATGTCAATTCGAAGAGAAATAGAATTCCTTGCGGAAAAATTAATTAGTTTACGAAGAAACCAAATAAATGGATTTAAAAAGAATTTAAATCTTTAAAATTAAAAATAAAAATTATTAAACTCAAAAATTAAAATAGAGCTTAGTAAAATGATGAAATATGAGGCCGCAAAGTGACAGAGTTAAGACGGAGTCCTAACGGAAAGAATAAAAATGCTTAGGAAAAATAGCGGGTGTTACAACAAAACAACCTAGACTAATGTAAGCAAACTCTGAGCAAACTCAACAAACCCAAGATTGAAACAAAAGCAAGAACAAACCCGAACAAAATAAGACAAGTCTGCAAAACAAAATTAAGGCAAACACACAAAACCAGCATGTTACTAAAACAAATAGACAAACAACAATTTTGCCTGAGGGATCTAAGATCCCGGGGGCACAACAATTTTGCCCGAAGGTCAGAGATATCCTGGAGGCACAACAATCTTGCCTGAGGGATCTAAGATCCCGAAGGCACAACAACAACAATTCTTGCCTAACGGGTCTTAGTTATCCGAGAGGCATTGGAGTCTTATACCTCCACAACAATTTTTATTCGAGAGGAGACTAACGCCCTCGAAGGAGTCTTATACCTCCACAAAAAATTTTATTTGAGAGGAGACTAATGCCCTCGAAGGAGTCTTATACCTCCACAGAAACTTTTACTCGAGAGGAGACTAACGCCCTCGAAGGAGTCTCATACCTCCACAACAATTTTTATTCGAGAGAAGACTAACGCCCTCGAAGGAGTCTTATACCTCCACAGCAATTTTTATTCGAGAGAAGACTAACGCCCTCGAAGGAGTCTTATACCTCCACAACAATTTTTATTCGAGAGGAGACTAACGCCCTCGAAGGAGTCTTATACCTCCACAGCAACTTTAATTCTAGCGGAGACTGACGCCCTCGAATATTTTCTCTTGTTCTGTTTTGTCCCAGGGGCCATAAGCGTCCCAAAGACAACCGCTCGAGTGGAGACTAACGTCATTGAACGTTCTATGTCATCAAGGGTTCATAAGCATCCCAAGTAAAAGGAAATGCATTTACACCTAACACATAAAAAGCGCTTAAAATTAAACAAAACCTTAAATAAACCGAAGAATACAAAGCGTCCGCGCACAAAGAATCAAGAACAAGATAACAAGCAACGGCCCGGGCCCAAGCAAGCAACCGCAAGTGATGACGTCAGGTATGACATCT
This sequence comes from Agrostemma githago, assembly GCA_958450325.1. Lineage (NCBI taxonomy): Eukaryota > Viridiplantae > Streptophyta > Magnoliopsida > Caryophyllales > Caryophyllaceae > Agrostemma > Agrostemma githago. Next base: position 62,700,334 of record OY288239.1, on the reverse strand, counting down.
AAATCTTGGCTGACGAGCCTTAACGCACAGTCTAACGGACTTAAAACGACCCGACCGGACAGCCACCAGGTCGTAATCTTCGATTGACCTGGGCGACTATACTTTGACTTTTGCCTTGTCCAAGCCTCAGTCGAAGTGGGGGCTTCTTTAGACACCCAGATTTGGACCTGGTGGTTGCAGGAGTGCCCAACAAACACCCAATGACGATGGGACTGCAACGCGACGCGGGTTCGTGGTGTTTTAGATAGTTTTTCTATAGAATGGATCAAATAAATTACTCGGGCAAATTAAAATAACATGATGACGACCTTAGTCGCGTCGTTACGATCGCATAGACAATAATTACAGTCAATTCTGACACCGGGACCCCGAGTCGGTCCCGAAACTCGAACCAAGTCAACACCGCGCCAAGCGAACCTCGGGATGAACACCCGAGGCCCACTAAACCCACGCCGCTAGGTCAAACCCGGATAAACTTAATCCCCAAGAATCATATCACGCTCCTCCCTCTCGGTTATGGAAAGTATCAAAACCGTTTCCTCAGAACTCCGACCGCACCACCCGACGCGCCTGGGTCTCCCCACGCCCGGACCCGGGTGCCTGGGTCTTAGCACGCCCCAGCTCGGGCACCCATATGGGCGACGAGGACCAAAAACACCTATAAATACCCCCCTTCACGCCCTTATTTCGACACACAACATTCAATCCTCTCTTCTCCCTCTAAACTCTTGCTAAGGGCTCGCACTCCGACACCTGAGGCAAACGATCCACTCGATCGTAGTTCCGATAATAAAAGCGACATCGACGCTACTCCACACCTTCGAGCACTCCACTCGATATCGACTAACTCAAAACTAGGACACAGATTCTGCCGGATTAGCTGCAGAACTAACAAATAGTAACGATGCTCTGCCGGAATAGCCGCGGGAAGGTCAAACGGTAACGGAACTCTGCCGGGATAACTGGTCAAGCTTGGAGGATCCGCCTATCGAAGTCGTATCGTCACTAGGTTGTCATCTAAACAAAACTTTCTATATTTGCACTTTCTATTATTATGCACTACGACAACACTAGATGTGGGCACTAGGCCCACAAACGTCTACTAAAACACGTAACGTCCCAACTTCAATCACAAACACCAAAACACACTAAATAGACCCGAGTAATTCCGAGATCCGTTATCAAACTATCTATGCATCGAGTCCCATTTAGTGTATACTCCGAGGGTGCAACTCCTCATTATGTGATTTACTTACATTCGCATTTACAGTTTTTCGTATGATTTATCGCTTTTATGACTTTATAATCGCATGCTAAATCACCTAATACAGAATTCAAAACGTAAAACAACTAAAACTGAACAAAGTGATGGTTGGGTTCTGTATTAGTCCAGGTGCTAACCCTATTAGGTTCGACGCATCTCTATTCATATCGAACCGACTCATCTTATGCAGAATACCAGGTAAGGTATACCACGAGAATGACTAATATCCGTATTATTGCGTTAAAACTAATTTGCTAATACGTATAATACTAGTACTCTCTACTCTCCTACGTGCATCTTTTCATGGCCTGCTTGTCACGTGAAATCACATGCAAAGAATGTAAACATAACTACTTTGACGATAAAACTTACCTGTCCTTAAAACAACCGACGTAGCAAAAAGCATAGTATTAAAACAACGGATGTTACAGTATTTCCACCACAACAAAAGAACAAGGATATCAGCCCACCGATTGATTAGTAGAGGCCGCTATAGTGTGGGCGGGATTGGGTGTTGACATCTATCGGATGTTGGCTTCCCAATACGCACCCTCACCCCTTACTCAGAATCGGCGGTTTCCGGATGTCCGAAACCATTGGCAATGAGAGTCATTCCAGGCATGGAGTGCTTAAGGGTACAAGTCTTTATCTTTTGGTCCTGTACCACTCAAATTTGAGCCGACAAGGGATCAAAGTTGACTTGAACGGTTTCCGAGTCCCCATAATCAACTCGGTGGCGACTCCATAAATCAACGACAACTTCAGTTCACTAAAAAGGTCGCCTTACCAAACAAAACGACCTTTAAACATTTACAACCACGACTCGATCGATTCCCAAACGGAAACACGGGTGCCCCCACCCTTCTAGTACAAGTCCGGATCGTCATCCAAATTGAGGTTCGACACTTCGCCCCGTATGCGAGATCGGACCGGCCCCCGGCAGGGAGGGGGCCGCGTGGGTGGCCGCCGCCACACGTTGAAAACCGAGTCGGTCCCGCGTGGGCGCGCGGGGCTTCGGGCGGTGCGGACGGGCTTCCACAATAGCCAAACAATAAGATGGTAATATAAGGAGGAGAAACTCCTCATCATCCATCGATGTGGGAGAAGAAAGCAAACAAATTAGCAAACTCAACTTTGTCTTGCTATCACACCAACAGTTTCATCCCAACTTTTCTTGTGGGAACCAAAATGTTCAAAACCCGATGCCACGTGTCCAAGGGAGTCAACTGAGGCCTTTCAATCAAAGTCAACAAAGGCCCTTTAATCAGGGTCCTCCAAAGATGCCCCCATATTTGCCTCCTCACCAAAGGAGTAACTTCAATCAACAAGAAGGTAATTTCCATGTTCCCAATAATTATAACAATTACCACAACCAACAAATTCAACAAGGGAACAATTTTAATCAGGGATACAATCAAAAGTTCCAAGGCAATTTCCAAGGTAACTAAGGTTATAACAAACAATCATACAATCAACTATCTCAATCTTATGGCCAATCAAGTAATTTTCAATATGGTCAAGGAGGAGGTCCATGGAACAACACCAATGATCTACAACGAGCCATTGGGCACTTATGGAGTGAGAATCTAGACACTAAGGTGAGGCTAAAGGTTTGGGAGTCACAAGAAGCAACAAAAGTCTTAGCCGCTCCAATTCATCCACCCCATGATTTGCCCGGGCAACCCCAAAACCCAAGAGACCCTCCACACCAAGAAAATGCTGTGATATTGAGAGGTGGCAAGGAACTTGAGGACCCATATAAGAATTTGAACTTGAACACCAAAAGCGCCACAACCAAAGTCAATCAAAAAGGTTCACCGCAAATCGCATCTCCTACTTCCTGCAAACAAAACCGAGGAATACAAGCGGAGTTTGATATTCTTGAGAATGTGGAGATTGAACAAAGAGAATTAAGAGAACCTAAAAGGAAGGAAAAGGAGAAAATGAAAGTGGAAGAGGCAAAAAAGAAAGAGGCGAAGCGTTTAGCCGAAGAAGAAGAAGAATCCAATGTTCCACCGCCTCCCGCTTTTGTGCCACCATTGCCTTTTCCCGAACGAGCTAAGCCACATAAAGAGAATGCTCAATTTACCCATTTCGTGGATATGCTAAATAAAGTGGAGGTAGCTTTACCCTTCACCGAGGTAATTTCTCAAATGCCCCTTTATTCTAAGTTTTTGAAAGAAGTTTTGAATAAAAAGAGAACCATTGAAGATAAATAATATGCCCCTCTTACGGCACAATGTAGTGTCATATTTATGAATCAAATGCCAAAGAAACTAGATGACACCGGTAGCTTCTCCATCCCTTATCGGGTTGGAAATGTTGTTGTTAACCGAGCTTTGTGTGACCTAGGGGCTAGTTTTTGTGTAATCTCCTAGAAATTCTAACGCAATACAGTGGCGGAAACACTGTAGAGTTGGATTAAAACACACTGACAAACTATATCTTATTAAAAGAAATGGTAAGTCAATACAAAGGGCTCGTTTTACAAAAGGGCTAAAATTTTTTTTTTTTTCAAAAAGGTTTATACAAATCCATAAATCGCGAATGAAGAAAGAGTAGGATCTACGCTACTCGTTAGGTCACACCCAAAACCCAGCAGCAAATACTTGTCATGTTATAAACATAACAACCACGTCAGTGGGGAGTAACTCGGACGTTCTCCCAACCAAATTATATCATATGGAAAATAATAGTATTATTATATCAAAATATTTAAAAAGAGAAAACATTAAAACGATATGGAGAGGAAACGGAGGAAGATACTGGCAGAGAACAACAGGAGCCACGCAGGTCGTAGGACCCAAAAATCGACGGGGGAAGATTGAAGGTGAAGAAGATGGTGCGCAGCAGATCGGGGGAAGGGAGAAGGTAAATCAAATGGATGAAGGGAGAGTTAAAAAGTGAAGCGGTGGAAAAGAGAGTAAGGGAGGAGGTGAACGTAAATATAGGTGGGGTTGAATTCAACTCACAAAAAAAAGCGTACGGATTCCGAGACAATAAGTATACGTTGTATACGGATAAATTAAATGAATCGGGTAGGAGAAGAATTCCGTAACGTTAAGTAGACTAACCCACGAATTAAATTAAAATGAGTTAATAAAATTAATAAATAATCGGGCCGTCAAATAAAATGATTAAATAAATTACTCGAGACGAAAATGAAGCTTATAGAAATAAATAATTAGACGATGAAATAATATTTCCCGATAAATAATAAATCTTTGATAAAGTGAATTAAATTGATTTATCGAGGAAAGGTAATAAATGTTTTGACGAAACTTAAAATAAATGAGCTTCGAGTCGAAAATAGAAAATTTGAGCTTAAATATAAATAAATAAAAAGAATTTAGAATTTAAATCGTCGAAATAGACTTTCTATAAGAATTAGATTAAATGTATAAATAAATCGAAACAGAATAAAAATATGTTTTAATATAAGAAGAGTTTCCGAGGCAAATAGAATTTTAGGAGTTTGAAACGATTAAACGATAAATTCGTTTTATAATTATTTAAATAATTACGAGTTAAATCGTAAGAATAAAAACACGAACATAATTTTAATTTAATTTAATTTATAAAGTCAGGGGTGTTACAATCTTCCCCACTAAAAGAAGTTTCGTCCTCAAAACTAACAAAAACATAATAATAGAATGGAAAACATGGTTATGTTTGTAGACACCCACATTTGGCTGCTAGGTGTCTATAGCAGTTTTGAAAAAACACCCGATGATGATCGGACGCGAACGCGCTTTTACCCGCTCAAATATGGGATCAAAATCATTAGTTTTGGCTTGGGCTTTTTACGGAGTACAAATCTCACAAAACCAACTTCAAATTCAGGCCTAGTGGGTCGTTTCCAATCAAATAAGACTAATTCGGGTCAAAATCGATGCCGAAAATAAAACCGACTTTTAGCGACCGGGTCAAACCCCGGTCAAAGTCGTTTCCGAGTCACAAAACAGCCATGCAAATATCGAGAATCCAAGCCGAAGTCAAAAACTCCGGATATTTCGTTCCAGCTGACCCACTCGATCGAGTGTCAGCTCACTCGATCGAGTTGTCCTCCAAAAGGCTCGCTGTTGCCTCTTAATTGGGCCACTCAATCGAGTCAACAGGGGCACTTGATCGAGTGACCCCAGATCGGGGTTTTGGGTTTTTCCTTTAAATACACCCCTTTGCAACACAATTCCACAACTTTTTCATATACAACCTTTCCTCTCTACAACTTTTACAACCTTCGTATCTAGCAAATATACTACCCATCTACCACCATAACTCATCTACATAATCTCAAAGCTCCCGTGCCTAAGCCACAACTAGACGAGTCCCATACCGAGAATACAAAGCATGTAGGTTGAGGGTGCAAATTCAATCCCGATCTCTTCCCTTCTTCTCTTCCCTTTTCTCGTCATCTTCCTCGTCCTCCTTCTTCATTTTTTTAAATTTTTTTCTTTCGTTTCTAATATCGTTAATATTATTACTATCAAATCACTATAAAATATTCGCCTATTCGTGTCGAATACAAGGGATGATGGGATAACGAAATCCGAATACGAGTGTATCGCACCCGATGTTGCCGGTCGCTTATCCCGACACCCCAAGTATTTGATTGTTTAAGCGAATGAACATCAACAAGATCGTTTCTTTTTATCGCGTCGCTAGTATTGTTTTAGTATTTACATAATCGTCATCATTAACAGCGCGCAGTCGTCAATTTCTAAAACTATTTCGAATCGAGCACGTTTAAAGATGATATTCATATAAGACCCTTCTAATCCCTTTACGAGTAGAAACAGTGGTGGAGCCCTCTCGAGGAGCCCCGCCCTAAACACTCAAGGGCATGATGGGATCACGAATACTCCTCTTTAAACGCGTCCGATTCCCCTTTTTAAGGTTAGAACAAAACCTGTTGATGCAGATCTGACATCACACAATCCGCGAGGATTAATTACGATGTCGAGATGCGGAGGGAATCGATTTTCGATCTAATCAAAAAAAATAAAACGTCATTCTTAAGATGCGATGTCAACTCTATAGTCGAATATCATGTCTAAACGAATTAGTCAATAAATTAAACTAGCACGAACTCGTTGAAACTAAAATAATTGTCACATAGTCCGAAGGGACTAATTACGACATTATAACGTGGAGAGAATTATTTTGTCTTAGTTCAATTTAAAATGACTTATAGCGTCTTTTTTAAAATTCACTCTAAATACTAGATATTGGTTGTCTAATCAAGTATCGAGTATTACGAGTATCAAAAATTCAAGTCGAGTATAAATCGTATCATATTTTTATACGACTTAGCAAAATTATCGATTTTCAAAATTAAAAGCAATTTCGAAATCCATGACAAATTGCGAAACGAACCACTGTTCGTACAGGGGGCACTCGATCGAGTGCCTAGCCCACTCGATCGAGTGGCACCCCAAAAATTGGGCAGAAGGATTTCCCGAGGACCACTCGATCGAGTGGCCTCCTTCATGCACCAAACGTGAGCCCTTCGACATATTTCAAGCCTTATCAAATATTTTCATGACTTTGGTCAACACGTGTCAAGTCTATCACGTGTCCTACTCTTTTCAAAACCGTGCATCATGTCTTTTATATCATTCTAATCTATTTCCAAACCATTACTAATTCAATTGTTTCTGTCATTGCACTTTATTTTCGTTGTTTGTTTTATTGTACTAAAACGAACCTCGCATGCTAAAATAACTTTGACGTTAGTTTAAGATGCATTAAATTGACGTAGCAACTTATTCAAATCTTCACATGTCTAGTCAAAATAATGTTTGCATAACATTTCAACCGAACTACTAACACGCGTATTAAAACATTGAACGGTATCTTAGTAGATGCCGCTAAGTGCGGGCGGGGTTGGGTGTTCTTTGTGAACTTCCCAACACGTACCCTCATCCCTTACTCAGAACCTTGGTTTCCGGATGTCCGAAATCATTGGCACACAAGAGTCATTCAATACACTATAACCGATAATGTCGGTATCGGTATCGCAATGCAAAGGGACGAACCCAATAAACTATGAAATCCGAATGGGCCGTGCTCTGTGCATGACCTACCAAGATATAGAGTGAGTTTGAATGGGCCCGAACTCCCATAAAGTTTGGTGGCGACTCCAACTTCGATTTAAATTTCAACCCGAGAACCATCTCACACGAGATTCATTCGCCTACCCAAACCCGCGCATGGCCGCGTCGAGGTGGACCTATGTTAGTCCACAATATTACTTGAATAGAAGAGAATGCTTAACTCGCATCAAGATCTCGGTTTAAAAATTTTTACAACTTCAAACGTGATATGAAATCGAAATCAAAGACAAAATTTTATTGGCTCAATTACCCAAAGTTTAAAATCATTTAAATTTAAAATCGTAAGTTAAAAATTATTCGATAAAATAATGACGATAAATAATATTTGTAAAAGAAATTCGACAATAACACATTTTGATTAAGAAATTCGACAATATTTTGTTTTAAGACCGAACAAAAATGTGAGAAATCGAGTTTTGTGGTTAGTAAATAAAAATCGAACCAGTTGTCAAACTTTTTCAATAACAGATTTAAAATCTATCGGCAATAAAACAAAAATATAGACATACGAAGTTTTTCAAAAATTTTAAACTGTTTTACCTAATAATCTCATAGAAACCAAAGTATTTGCAATTATGAAAGTTTTCATAAAATCTCGATCACTTGAAAATCAAAATTAAAATTTTAAACAATTTCAAAATGCTTTAAAATAAATTATTAAGACCTTTTGAAACAAGACTAAATATACGTTATCAACCAAAAATAAAACAAAAACGAAGTACAAAGTTTTGAAATTTATAACTCAAAATGTTAAAATTCCACGATAGCCCAAAATTTTAAATTAGTCAAACTTTTCAGAACATAGGTTCGGGAAAAAGGTAAACGGATAAACAGAGTCAAGTTCAACGACAAATCGAAACAAAAGTTTTCAAACCCGATAAAGAAGTCGAAGGGATGGGCCGAAGAAGAAGTAGCATGATTAAGAAAAGCTAAGGGAAGGACGAAATTGAGAGTCCAATAGAGCTCTCAAGGGTTAGAGAATAAACTAATCATCTCGAGATTCCCGGTACGACTCCCACAAACAGGGGTTCCTGATTACCATCAAATAATAATAAGTCCAATATTAGGCATTAAGTTGTCCTACTCAGTCTTACAACGTCCAAAAATATCGATTGTTACAACCTCAAATAAAAAGTATTGCATGATTATTCACTTGTTCAAAACGACACAATACTAATCATCAAATGCTTTAAAATCTAATCTCATTAATTAAGATTCCACGGTCAACAGAACACATCCAAACTCTTGATCGATAAGGATCCTAATTTCAAAGCTCGTAAGGTTTGAACTCGAGGTATACTCCAAATTTCTTGAGTAAGGAACACTAAACAAGGTCCACCAATTTAAAAATGTTCGGGCACAAAATCCTCAAAAATGATCACAAACATATTTATAATGCCGCAAGTACAAAAGTTGGGAAAGTACAATAAGTCCTCAAACGCGCTCAAACCTATAAGTAATGGCGCAAACACTCACATCTTCAAACATGTCACTCAACTAAGGTTTCTGAGAAGTCCATCAAATGCCTAATTACAACAAGGCAACCATAATATGTTTAATGACCCAACGAAGTCACAATCTTGCTGGTCAAAGAGTTCTAAACTAAAAGTCCCAATAAGATGATCTGTATTATAGTATTCCTCAAAATAACACAATAAGCCCAAATTATGATTTTGTAAGATATTTCTCTTCTTCAAGGTTAAGAATAATTCATTCAAGTTTAGATAAATCAACTCCAAAGTTCATAGGGTACAACATTACACATCACGATCTAATCCTCAAGAAACACGGGTAAACCTTTAGTGGTACCACAACACTAAGACAAATAATTTAAACAATACTCTATGATCCCAAATATTGACAATGCATCCATCAAATAAACATTAGGTAAGAATCCCAAAGTAATATCATCAGCTACACTTAGTTCGGTTCTAGTTTAGGTACTAGGTATCCATCAAATATGACATACTCTTACTACTCCAAAATATATTCAATTCTAAGTACTCTAAAATAATCAAGGTAACCTATAACCCAAACTTAGTGTCTAAAGTATCAACCTAATTCCATTAATCTAAATAATACCATTCAAATCAATCCTCAAAAATTTCTTACTTGCTTAGAAAATATGGTACAACTCACAATCCTCAAACCATAAATAACAAGGGTTTACTAAACCTCAAACATCAATAACACGGGGTTCACTAAGACAGAATCCGGTCTAACCAAAGAATCTCAAGAGAAAGATGGTTGAATAGAAGAATAGAACAAGGATTCACCAAGCGAATGAAGATGAGAATATATATGAGAAGAATTGGAAGAAGTGGAGGAAGGAAGAAAAGAATCGATGATCCTATATAACTAAGATCTAAAACGAGAAGGGAATGTTTGGACCTCTACAGTTCCACATAGAAATTTGCAGGATATCTTCATCATCTCGTAGGGATACGAGCACACTAGTATTGGGTCGCTCCATCAGGATCCAAAGTGATTTCACTTTTTAGTCTGTTGCACCTTCATGGAACTGGAATCTACTCTTGATCATCCGACCTTTAGCTTAAGCGAACTAAACCGGAGCTGAAAAGTCACCATCGACATCTTTCTTGGAGCACCAAGTTGTCCACTAGAGTCAGCAGGCGTTGAGAGGTCTAAGCAGGTCTTGTCCCGATCTGGAGTAGAATCATATCAACATCTTGTTCATTCATCTTCTTCTTGATAAAAGAAATAAATATTCAATGCTAGTCATTGAGTTACAAGAACATATAAACCTAACAGTTAAGTCCTTATTTTGGTTTCTACCCATCTCTCACTAATATTCTTTTTATGTTCAAATCATTTACGAGTATTTTTCCTAGGATCAGGTGTAAGCGTCGGGAGCAACAATTCTCTGGTACCAACTATAATCCCCTAGAAATTCTAACGCAATATAGTGGTAGAAATACTGTAGAGTTGGGATTAAAACACACTGACAAACTATATCTTATTAAAAGAAATGGTAAGTCAATACAAAGGCATCTTTTTACAAAAGGGCTAAAAAGGAAATTCTCCAAACAGATTTATACAAATCTATAAATTGTGAATGAAGAAAGAGTTGGATCCACGCTACTCACTAGCTCACACCCAAAACCCAGCAGCAAATACCTGTCATGTTATAAACATAACAGCCACGTCAGTAGGGAGTAACTTATACGTTCTCCCAGCCAAATTATATCATATGGAAAATAATAGTATTATTATATAAAAATATTTAAAATGGAAAAACATTAAAACGATATAATAAAAACAAGTTTTTCAGAGAAACTTAAAGCACTTGTTAACCTACAAGTCAAAAATCAATCGATAATAATAATATTAAAAAATAACATTATGGAAATTCGATCGGTGTGCACAAGGCTAGACTTTCACTAAGATAATACTGGAAACTAGCTTCGAGAACTGTGGACTTAACTCATAACAGAATCCAATCTCTAACTAGGCATCTCAACCATAACAGGACTGCGTGCAGCGAGGTCCTGGTTTAAGTGGTGCACACCCCTCCTGGACACAAACCATGTCCAGTTCAACCCAACACGACTTACACGATGCGATATCTAAGTTTAAGGTCAATATACACACTCTCCTGAACACAAACCATGCTCAGTTCAACAACCAATGTGCCCCATAAAAGACACACTAGCCTTACAGTTGATGGCAAAAACGGACATCCCAGACTATATTACTTTAAACCCCACACTTGTTCTTATTCCATAACTCCAAAACAAAGCCATTATCGATACATATAAAAGATATAATCATTATAATAATATGAAGATAAAAGGAGTAAATATTTTATATAAAAGGGAAACTTTATATAATTAGAAACTTACTAATTATAAAAACTTACTTAAAATAGAAATTTTGTTATAGAAAATAAATGAAATGTATAAAAATAGCATTTCTAACGAAATTAACATTTTATTATTATTGTCGTTATTGTAATTGTAATATATTTCTAAATTCGTTACTCAAAATATAAATAAAATATAATAAGTCACTATATAGTATTTTAAATAATTAGGAAATCGATTTAAAACTATAAATTTTAGAAAAGAGATGTTTTAAGAAAAAAATGATATAAAATTAACTGAGTCAACGAGTTTTATAAATGAAATGAGATTCACAAAGATTTCAAATTATTTTTTAACAAATAGCTTTTATTAATAAATAATACGGATTTTAATAAAAAAAATTCAGTTGGAAACAAATAAGAAATTATTAATGAAAATAGTCTCGACTAAAATATATTTAAAACAAAGTCGACTATTTTCTCATTTATTAGTATAAATCGTAAAATGAAAATTAATTTATTAAGCAAGTATACAAATCTCGATTATAATATAAAAATACGACTTTGAGTTAAAATTTTAAATTAACGAACTATGACGAAAATATGAAATCGATATTATTTAGTTACTAGTGTCACGATAACCAACAAATTATTATAACAAACATTAATAATAAAATTACTAACGATTTGTAAAACGATATTGAAAGTTGTAAAATATTTATAAGGTACAATTTAAAATAATATTATTAGCAAAAAAATAAATAGCTAAAATTAGAAAACCGAAGTTACAATATTTACTACATACTACTACTCAAACATACGATATAAAATCGAGTAACGTCCTAAAGTTACCTTGAGTCGAATCGATAACTTCAAAGCATTTGCTCCTCTAATAGTCTAAGCTCCAGTCACGAACTCGAGAGTCATCTTGAATACTTGTTCTTCTGTAAACCATCTTATTCCAACATTATTCGAGACATAGAAACCAAAATAAAGGGATCGGATTAAGGATTGATACAAAGAATAGAGGAAGAATGATAGGTGAAACAGGGGAAGGAAGGGGAAAACCGAGAGTAGCAGCAATTTGGACAACAACATTTACGGAAAATGAAAGACGAGACGACAAACAGAACAGAAAAGAACAAAAACAAACGACGAGAATAAGAAATCAAAGGAGGACAAGAAGAACGAAGGGTAGGAGAGCAGGAGGAAACAGTAACAACAATAACAAACGTGACAGAAATGAAGACAGTAACAATGCGACGACAATAATGAATATAATAGAGGAGTAGAAGAAAAACAGAGGACGAAGAGGAAGAAGAACATGAGATCGAACAATAACAACGAAATTAGGAGAAGAAGAACGAATTCTAAGAGGGAAACACTAGCATCAACACGATGCGACATAGCAGTGCAATAACGGACACCACAATGACAGTAGAGAACAGGTACATAAAAAAATACAACCGAGGCTAGAAACAACGTAGCAGCAGCGCACAAAGAGATGGAGAAGGACACAGACCGAACAACGATAACAAAAACGTGACAGCAGCTCAGAATGAAAAGAGGGAAAGAAAAAGAAGAATGACTAACAAAAAGTAGCAGCAGTAACATTAGGACAGCCACAGAACATGACAACAACAACAACAATAATAGCATCGTGCAACAAGGACGACAAACAATCCTCCAGACACGCAAGGTTAAAATGCACGAAGACACAGGAGGAGAAGAAGCAAAAGAAGGAACGGAAATCAGAAACAACAGCGTAAAACAACAGGCCACAGCAACAAATGACACCAGAAATGGAAGAAGAAGAGGTGGAAGAAAGGGAGAAGCAAGGGAGTACCTTCTTATTAAATCCGAGCAAGGATGAAAGTAGTAGCACGACGGCGAATGATAAGTATAGTTTGTAGTGCCTAGTTTGTTGTGTATTGGTCCCATTTTCCTTGCGGAATCGCTCCTTGGGAGCGGTTCATGGGCTACTTATGCTTCTTCTAGTTCGTTTCAGGTTCCCGAGACCATTCACGAAGAATTGGAATGATTCCGACTCGTTTCATACACTTTTTGGAGCCAACAAAGTGAAGGAATGATCACTCGATGCCTTGGATTCGATCCCGAGAAATTGGGACCCGATCCCGAGCCCCTTAGACTCGATCCCGAGACCCGAGGGTCGATGAGAAGCCCATGAGAAGCAAGGAGGGACCTTAAAGATCATATTGGAGGCCTACAAGACCCATCCCCGTCGGGAAGGACCTCATCCCGTCCGGGATGAGGTGCACAAATGCGGAGGGTTCTGTTTTGGACCCGTCCCGGTCGGGACCAACCCGTCCCGGTCGGGATCAGACCGTCCCGGTCTGGACCGATCCGTCCCGGACGGGATGAACGAGCTGCTGCGCGTGACTCCTTTTTCTTCCTCCTTCATTCTTGTAACCCTATAAATACTCCTCCCTTGTATTGTTTAAGCAGGATACTTTACCCTAGATTATTTCAGACCTCTCTTAAGCATTCAAAAACCTAATTAGCCTCTCTTCATCTCTAGTTAATCCTTAGTTAATCTTAGTTCAATCTAAGTAATTAGTCTTGTATTAAGGAGATTCTTGAAGATTATTCCAACCTTGACAACCTTGGAGTTTTATTTGGGTTTCTTATTAATTCAAGTTCTCATCTTTTTCATCCTATTTTAGTGGGTATAATTTCTTTTCTCTTAATCTTTGTTAATCTCTCAAGTTTTAATCTTTACATATTGTTTATTTGTTCTTGTTTGTTCATGATGAATGTTGGGTTATTTATGTTGATTTCTCTTATCATTGTTATAGTTAGTTTCATTATGAGTGAGTAGATTCCTTGTGGGGTTAGTAGGGGGATTAGGTGTGGATTATGGGTGATTAGGGCCTGATTGTGGTTAAAGGTGATTCCTTTGTTGCTAGTCACTTATTGGGCAGACTATGTGTTTGTTGTATTGCTTGTGTGGGTAGTAGTGGCCAATGCTTCTCATACTTGTTCTCTTCTTCCCATTGTGTATTCGATTTGTGGTTGAATGTTTGTGTTTTGAGTAGCATCTTGCATGAATATTAGGGTCTAGTCTTAGACACGAGAGTGCGGACTTTGGCGCGAGAGCGCAAAACGACCTTAGTAACTAAGTGGCACCTACACCCTTGATTACCCAATCATCCTACTAGGCTTATGAACCCGACCTAACCCTACTCCTTCCCATATTTGAATTCTCTACCTCTTTAGTCGATCATTTTCTCTAGTTTATTTGCTTAGTTAATCTTAGTTGTTTCTATTAGTGCACATTATTTCTAGTTCATTGTTAGTCTAGTTCATACTTCTTCAACCATCATAGTTTGTCAATTATCGTTCTCTTTGTGTTCGTTTGTGTGACTTAGCCTTGTTACTAGGTAGACCTAGTCTAGACTCCTACAACCGTCTCCGTGGACACGACCCAACTTACCCTAGCTACCGTTAGGTATAGTTGAATCTACTTGATCGGTGGGGACCCACGGCATTTCCGACCATCAATTTGGTGCCGTTGCCGGGGACGGTGCATGTTTAGGCTTAGTTTGCTTATTAGCTAGACTTAGTTACCCTTCTTGTGCTCTTCTTCTATCTCTTGTACACACTATAGCTTATTTTTCTCTTTCTCTTGGGAAGTGCTTGTTTATTGTCTTTGCCTAGTGCCCATAAAGCACTAGGTGTTCTCACGTTTGCTATAGTGTGTAGTGTATGCCTAGGGGGGAGGCGAATTCTTTCTCTTCAATCCAGAGCCGGAAAGACTCTTTAGAGCCTTTCGCCAACGGACGATTGGCCGGGTTAGAATCTCTCAACCAAGTGCTAGCAATACCACCGAAGAACAAGCTCAAGGATCCGACTTTATCGAGCAACCTCAAGGCAATACCGAAGGGATCTTCATAAATCCTTTTGGTACTTCTCAACCTAGTTCCCCCTCTACTTCTACATCAACACCGTCTACACCGTCCTCTCCCGCATATCCAATAATGCCTAAGTTCTCTTCTCATTCAACCTTTACGGAAGATGTCTTGCCCTGTCCAACCGCTTTACCGGAGGCATATACCAACAATTTTGTGGCAAAGACTCAATTTATCCAATTGGTCGAGCGAAGCCAATTTAATGGGTTATCAACCGAAGATCCTCATCAAAACATGGAAACCTTTTCGGATTATTGCGATGCTATTTCACAACCGGGAATAACCCAAGACCAAATCCGGTGGGTACTATTTCCTTTCTCTTTGATCGGTAAAGCAAAGCAATGGTCAAAGGGTTAGACAAGGCGACTCTTGGTATTGATACTTGGAAGAAGCTAGCATTGGCTTTTTACCAACAATTCTATCCCCCGGAGAAGACAAATTTATTGAGAGCCTCTATCACGGGATTCCAACAACGTGATGAAGAAAGCCTCTATGAAGCTTGGGAAAGATTCAAAGCCTTGATCCGCTCTTGCCCTCACCATGGTCTATCACAATGGTTCCTTGTTCAACAATTTTGGAACGGATTATATGAAGACTCAAGGGCCATTCTCAACATGGGATCGAATGGAAGGTTTACCGAGGTGTATGATGACCAAACTTGGTCAAGAATCGAGGAGATGGCGGTCCACAATTCCCAATACTCAAGGCCTAGGAAGGCGAATCGAGGAGGTAGGCACGAGGTCGATGCCATCACACAACTACGCATTGACCTTGGGGCTCAATTAAAAACTCACATGGAGACCATTGACAAGAAGCTCCAAAGCCACCTCAATCAAGTTCAAAGCACTAGTTCCTCCAACCAACACTCGATTTATGAAGTTAATGCTTTGGGAGTTGTGCCTCATACACCTTATTATGGGATGTGCGATACTTGTGGGATAGTTGGACATGAGCCTATACATTGTCGGGGAAGTATCGAGCAAGTGAACGCCTTTCAAGCGTTCAAGCAAGGTGCCCCCTATCCTAATATGTACCAAGCTTCCCATCAAGCTTCTCAACAACAAGCTCTACAACACCGTCCCTATGTTCCACCTCCCTTAAGAGACAACAATCAAGGATACCAAGGTTATCAAGGCAACACAAGGCCATTCAACAACTTCAAGCAAAATAACCAAGGTACCTTCAACAACAATCAAGGGTTCCAACAAGGGAATTTCAGTCAAGGTGGTTTCCAAGGAAACCAACATAACCAAGGACATCAAAACTACAACCATGGCAACAATCAAGGCCTTAATCAAGGCAACTCTCATGGGTTCCAAGGGAACCATCAACAACAACAAGCAACCCAAGGTAATCGACAAGAAAGCAAGCCAAGGAGTCGGTCTCCTACTCATGATTATGGCATTCCTCTAGCCATCACAATCACTCTTCATAACCAATAATCTCCCCCTCGGGATTTCGACATGCAAAAGTCAATGTTGGACATGCAAAGGAGTCAATTGGAGACACAAAGAACCCAACAAGAAATCATTACTCAACTTCAAAGGGATAACTTGGCAAGAGATGCTCATATGAAGATGCTCGAGACCCAAATAGCTCAACTTGCTTCGGGTAGCTCTTCAAGGCAAAAGGGGCAACTACCTCCTCAAGGTGAAATGGCGAAATTTGAGCATGTGAATGCTATTACCTTGAGGAGTGGTTCATCTTATAACTCCCCCTTACCCCCTAATGAGCACGTACCAATGAAAGAAGTTATGTCTCCAATTCAAGAAGATCCAAGCTTGGGAAATCCAATAGAAGAGCAAGTCTTGTGGGAGATTGAGAAACCCCAAAAAGACAAGCTTCCCCGACTTCAAGGAAAAGACAAGGGTAAAGGGAAAGTGTCATTTGAGAAGTCCACCTCTATTGAGCAAAACAAGGTTCAAAGCAAGTTGCCTTTCCCAACAAGGCAAATGAAGACCAAGGTGGATATCCAATATGACAAGTTCCTTAATATTGTGAAGAAATTGGATGTGAGTGTCCCATTTACCGATCTACTTACCCAAATCCCGGCATATGGAAGATTCATGAAAGAAATCTTGGCTAGGAAGAGATCCGTCGATAAGGAAGAGACCATAGCGTTCACAAGAGTGGTGAGCGAGCTTATTCAAGGTTCTACGCTTCTCAAGTTGAAGGATCCGGGTAGTTTCTCGATCCCGTGAACCATAGGCAACTTCAAGATTGAGAGAGCACTATGTGATTTGGGTGCGAGTGTAAGCATCATTCCCTATTCCATTTGTGAGCGACTTGGGATGAAGGAGCTCAAGAGTACTTCCATTACACTCCAAATGGCCGATAGTTCCCTCAACCGACCTTTGGGGATGTTGGAAGATGTTCCAATTAGAATCGGGAAGTTCTTCATTCCGGTCGACTTCCTTGTACTTGACATGCCGGAAGATGCTATCACTCCCATTATCCTTGGGCGCCCATTTCTACATACCGCCGGTGCTACGATTGATGTGAAGAACGGTAGGATCACATTTGATTTAGGCGAGGAAAAGCTCGTGTTTGACCTCCATGGCAACACCTCGCCTACTAATGATGAGTCTTGTAAAATGATCCACGCCGTGAAAGACATCGGTCTAGGGGATGGGACGAGTAAAAGCTTGAAGAACGACTTCTATGGAATTGAGGACGATGATTCCGAGATTGGGGCGCAAGAGTGCCCATATCACGAGTTTCAAGACAAGTGCCAAGACAAGAAGAAAGATGAGCCTCCCTTGGGGCCACATGAGGATAGATGGACGTTTGGGTATATACCGAAGGATAAAAAGTACAAGTTCAAGCCATTGAACTTAGTAGATCGGGATGCCCCTGGAACGTCAAGGCTAGGATGTGATGATCCTTGGAGTGGAGGTTGGTATTCTACTAGCTTGATTGAAGACTTTGCGAGGGCCTTCGATTTGTTTCTTCGAGCCCTTGATGGAGATGGAATTGGCCACGTGTTGTTGAAAAAGAATTGAAGAGTGCACTATCCTTGGTTTGACGGAGTTCCAAAAGAACCGTCTTATTGTATATATCTCTTCCTTGTAATATTTTTAGGTTTTGTGAAATTCTTGTAATTTGGTATTTTGATGAGTGATGTGAGGGAGGGATTTTGATGAATGTTTTGAGCCCATTTGATAGGTGTGAAGTGAAGATGAATCCTAGAGAGGAGGGGTTATTGTTAGAGCTTGGATCGTGCGAAGGGGAGTCGGTTTTTGAAGCTTGGGACGAGCTTTTGGAGTTATAGAGGGTTAGGAGACTCTTCCCGGCCGAGTAGTGTGCATCCCGACCGGGAAGGATGAACCATCCCGACCGGGAAGGATGTCATCCCGATCGGGATGAGTGTGCCAAAAATGGGGTTCTCTAGAGTGTCATCCCGACCGGGACGAGGGCTTCCCGACCGGGACGGGTATGTCATCCCGACCGGGACCATCCATCCCAACCGGGATGATGCCTTGTTCCTCCTTTGGCCTTTTCTTTGTCATTTGAGCCCACCCTACCACTTTATACCCCCTTCCAACCTCCCTACCTATCCTTGCCTTATCATATGACCCCTACACTTCATATACACATATTCACCTCATTTTCTCTTCACTTTACACCGACTTCTACATCAAAACCCACCTCCTTATACCTTTGTGCTCCAACCATGGAACCATATCGTGATTGGAGGGGAATAGCAATGACGACGACTAGCTACGTGCCGATATCAACCTATGAGACGATGGAGTGAGTGAGTTGCTACCCGCATGGTACGACATCTATCCTTTCTTTTCCGTCTTTTGTTGCTTGTCTTCTTTTGTTAGTTCCCCTTCCCCTCATCATTTGTGTCATGGTGGCCCTCGGGGCCTTGGTAATTGTTGCTCCCGACTCTCAATGACGTGACTACATCGAGAGTCATTTCAAAATCCAAATTTACAATATTTTCACCCTATTTGTAGGATTTAGTCGGATTTGGGCGGAATCCGGATTAGGTGACTTGATTACACCTAGTCCTCCCCTCCAATTTCCTTTTATTTCCTTCTTTTTATTTCTCCCCCTTACCATATCTTTTCTTGTCTCGGCCCATGGTGACTTGACTACACCCCGGCCGGACACATTCTACCCTTTTCTCCACTTTTCTTTTTGATTTTTAACTTTATTTTCGTAATTTCTTTTTTCGTCTCCATACACTTCGGTTGAGCATGAGGACATTGCTCGGCTTAAGTGTGGGGGAGCGATATTCTATAATAGTTAGTTTTGTTTTCATAGTTTTTCCGAAAAATCTTTAAAAAACCCTAAAAATTTGAAATATTTTCACAAAAATCAAAAAGATTTTCTTTTGTGTGTTTTCCTTTTGTGTCGTTATGTCGTATATTTGTTGTGTTGTGCGTGTTTTGCCTCCCTTTTTCCTTATAGGTTTTCTTAATCACCGATAGCTTTGGAGAGCTTTCAAGACACCCGGTAACATCTTTCATCCCTTTTTCCTCTTTTATCTTGTGGAGTGTGGAGGATATTTGTGATGATGTGTGCTCGGGTGGACCCTTGTAAAGATTTGTGGTTGATTGGTTGCTTATTTAGAAATTCGGGGTGGTGTTTGTTCTCTTTGTATGTTTGTTTTGATTTGTTTTGTTTTGTCGCCTTTTGTCTCCTTTTCTTCCGTTTTTGTCGTCTTTGTTTTGTGACGTGTAGTTGTGTCTAGTGTGTAAAAAGGTTTTCGAAAACCCGGTTTAGAGGCTAGTGTGCAAGTGTTTACTTTCCCTCTCTAGTAGTATAAATCGAGTCTTGGACTTTAGTCTAGTAGAATGACCCTAAATCAATGATTTCGTTCGTTTCTTACCTTGAGTCCACCTAGCTTTCTAGGGATTTACTACGGGATTTGCATTTTGACCATTATGACCACCCACGGTGTGAAAAGGCCTTGGTTGCCGAGTCCCGTCCCCTAGGTGACCGTGTTCGGAATTGTTTGATTAGTCCAAGTTTCTCCCCTTTTTGTGGGTTTGAAGGGAAAGCGCGCTCCCGACTTTCCCATTCCCCTACCTCCTACACATATCCACGAAATAAAGTTGCAAATTGTTGAAATCTCTTTCTTAGTTGCAAAAAGAAATGCCTTCAACTCAAATCTAGCCAAAAGGGCAAAGAAAAGAAAATGAAAGAAAATGAAAGAAAGAAAGGATTTAAGAAAAAGAAAAGGCACAAAAAGCCAAAAAGAAAATGCAAAAGATGAAAAAAGAAATGGCATAGCAACACAAAGCAAAAATGCAAAAGAAAAAGAAAATGGCAAAAGAAAACCGTCTCACAAAAATATTCTCACCCTCTCAAAATAAGCCTTTTTCCAATCGTTACCGTGAAGAGCCTACCAAAGGACCGAGTCCCTAGGAAGGATGATAGCGGTAATGATCGGTCTTCCCTCATTTTGCAATCATAACCACCTTTTTACATGGACTAGTTGGGCGGTTTTGGGCATGGGACGACCCTCTTGGCATATTGCTAAAGGGGGCGGTGTCTCACTTACCTACAGTGTCGACTAACACCGTGGTTCATCCTTTTTCCATCCCGCCGATCGTCCCGAAGTACGTTCTTAGAAGGTTAGGAGGAACCTAGGTAAGTTACCAACGTTTTTATTGCTTTCTCGTCATACTATTAGGGTTTGGTCCATTTTGGTTTGTATTGCTAGCTTGGGAGCGTTGTCACTTGCCTTGAGTCCTAAACCGGTGCTTCTTTCACCGCCTTTTAGAGGGAAGCGGTATTTGTTTCTTTTTGGGTGCAACCTTTTGTTTGTTTGTTTGTATGTTTGTTTGTTTATGTGTTTTTGTGTCCGGTTGCATCCACGGTTTTGTCGCAAGACCTCACTTGCCTTGTGGAGAGCACTTATCCTCTAGGTGTTCTCGCGTGAGTTAAAAGGGCGTAGGGTGCGCTAATACCCGCTCGGCTAGTTTAGTAGTTAGTTTGTGCTTACTTGAGGGCGAGTAAGGGTTAAGTGTGGGGGAGTTGATAAGTGTAGTTTGTAGTGCCTATTTTGTTGTGTATTGGTCCCATTTTCCTTGCGGAATCGCTCCTTGGGAGCGGTTCATGGGATACTTATGCTTCCTCTAGTTCGTTTCAGGTTCCCGAGACCATTCATGAAGAATTGGAACGATTCTGACTCGTTTCATACACTTTTTGGAGCCAACAAAGTGAAGGAACGATCACTCGATGCCTTGGATTCGATCCCGAGACCTTGGGACCCGATCTCGAGCCCCTTAGACTCGATCCCGAGACCCGAGGGTCGATGAGAAGCCCATGAGAAGCAAGGAGGGACCTTAAAGATCATATTGGAGGCCTACAAGACCCATCCCCGTCGGGAAGGACCTCATCCCGTCCGGGATGAGGTGCACAAATGCGGAGGATTCTATTTTAGACCCGTCCTGGTCGGGACCAACCCGTCCCGGTCGGGATCAGACCGTCCCGGTCGGGACCGATCCGTCCCGGACGGGATGAACGAGCTGCTGCGCGTGACTCCTTTTTCTTCCTCCTTCATTCTTGTAACCCTATAAATACTCCTCCCTTGTATTGTTTAAGCAGGATACTTTACCCTAGATTATTTCAGACCTCTCTTAAGCATTCAAAACCCTAATTAGCCTCTCTTCATCTCTAGTTAATCCTTAGTTAATCTTAGTTCAATCTAAGTAATTAGTCTTGTATTAAGGTGAATTTTTAAGATTATTCCAAGCTTGACAACCTTGGAGTTTTATTTGGGTTTCTTATTAATTCAAGTTCTCATCTTTTTCATCCTATTGTAGTGGGTATAATTTCTTTTCTCTTAATCTTTGTTAATCTCTCAAGTTTTAATCTTTACATATTGTTTATTTGTTCTTGTTTGTTCATGATGAATGTTGGGTTATTTATGTTGATTTCTCTTATCAATTTTATAGTTCGTTTCATTATGAGTGAGTAGATTCCTTGTGGGGTTAGTAGGGGGATTAGGTGTGGATTATGGGTGATTAGGGCTTGATTGTGGGTAAAGGTGATTCCTTTGTTGCTAGTCACTTATTGGGCTCACTATGTGTTTGTTGTATTGCTTGTGTGGGTAGTAGTGGCCAATGCTTCTCATACTTGTTCTCTTCTTCCCATTGTGTATTCGATTTGTGGTTGAATGTTTGTGTTTTGAGTAGCATCTTGCATGAATATTCGGGTCTAGTCTTAGATACGAGAGTGCGGACTTTGGCTTTGGCGCGAGAGCGCAAAACAACCTTAGTAACTAAGTGGCACCTACACCCTTGATTACCCAATCATCCTACTAGGCTTATGAACCCGACCTAACCCTACTCCTTCCCATATTTGAATTCTCTACCTCTTTAGTCGATCATTTTCTCTAGTTTATTTGCTTAGTTAATCTTAGTTGTTTCTATTAGTGCACATTATTTCTAGTTCATTGTTAGTCTAGTTCATACTTCTTCAACCAACATAGTTTGTCAATTATCGTTCTCTTTGTGTTCGTTTGTGTGACTTAGCCTTGTTACTAGGTAGACCTAGTCTAGACTCCTACAACCGTCTCCGTGGACACGACCCGACTTACCCTAGCTACCGTTAGGTATAGTTGGACTCTACTTTATCGGTGGGGACCCGCGGCATTTCCGACCATCAGTGAACCAACAACAGCATCAGCGTATAGCAATAGCAGCGTAAGGAGAAGCAACAAGACAAAAAGAAGAAGGAAACAGAGAAAACAGAGGAAGATACTGACAGAGAACAATAACAACCACGCAAGTCGTAGGATCCAGAAATTGACGGGTGAAGATTGAAGGTGAAGAAGATGGTGCGCAGCAGATCAGGGGAAAGGAAAAGATAAATAAAATGGATGAAGAGAGAGTTAAAAAGTGAAGCGGTGGAAAAGAGAGGGGGGGGGGGTAAATGTAAATATAGGTGGGGTTGAATTCAACTCACAAAAAAAAAGTGTACGGATTCCGAGACAATAAGTATACGTTGTATACTGATTAATTAAATAAATCGGGTAGGAGACGATGAAATAATATTTCGCGGTAAATAATAAATCTTTGATAAAGTGAATTAAATTGATTTCTCGAGGAAAGGTAATAAATGTTCCGATGAAACTTGAAATAAATGAGCTTCAAGCCGAAAAATGAAAATTCGAGTTTAAATATAAATAAATTTATAAAAAGTATTTAGAATTTAAATCGTCGAAATAGACTTTCGATAAGAATTAAATTAAATGTATAAAATAAATCGAAATAGAATAAAAATATGTTTTAACATAAGAAGAGTTTCCAAGACAAATTGAATATTAGGAGTTCGAAACGATTAAACGATAAATTCATTTTATAATAATTTTAAGAATTACGAGTTAAATCGTAAGAATATAAACACGAACATAATTTTAATTTAATTTAATTTAATTTATAAAATCAGGGGTGTTACAGTTAGCTTGTTACCCTATTCTATTGCCAAGAGACTTAGTGTGGGGGAGATGAGACCCAATAGCATGTCGATTCAACTTGCGGATAGGTCCGTTACGTACCACTTGGGATACTTGAGGATGTACCCGTGCAAGTTGGTAAGCTTTTCATTCCCTCCGATTTTGTTGTCATGGATATGCCGAAGACACTATTACCCCCAATAACTTAGGTCAACCATTCATGGCTAACGGTGGCACCATAGTTGATGTTAAGAATGGAAAGTTATATTTTAATATAGGGAACCAATGATTGAACAAACGTATTCCATTGAAGTTATTGATAGTTTGGCTGAGTATAGCTTGATAGATGATGATAAGAAAGAAGAGGAACCACTTGATTCCCCACCTCTTGAAGAAGAAATCATGCATGAAGAAGAGGTAGAACCACTACCAGTGGGTGAAAGTACGGTACCCTCTACTCTTAATCTTGAACTTAAACCACTCCTCTCTTCCCTCAAATATGCCTTCCTTGAAGGAACTTGTTATCCTGTTAACGTCAATGCCACGCTTGATGGTCCTCAATTGGAAAACTTTTGGTTGTTTTGAGAAAACACAAAAGGCCATCGTGTATAACATTGACGACCTCCAAGGCATAAGTCCAAACGTTTGCATGCATAGGGTCATCCTTGATGATGACTACCACCCTTCGGTTGAGGGTCAACGTCGGTTGAACCCCACCATGAAAGAGGTTGTCGTGAAGGAAGTCCTCAAGTTCTATGAGGCTAACATTATATAACCTATAACCGGAAGTAAATGGGTTAGCCCCCTACAACTTGTGCCGAAAAAAAGGAGGAATGACGGTTGTGAAAGGAGAAAAGGGTGAGATAATCTCTACTAGGACTATCACCGGTTGGCGCATGTGTATAGACTTTCGAAAGTTAAACACGACCACCATAAAAGACCATTTCCCCCTTCCCTTTATTGATCAAATGCTTAAACGATTGGCACATCATTCTTATTTTTGTTTCCTCGATGGTCATTCGGGATTTGTTCAAATTCCCATTCACTCTGATGACCAAGAGAAAACTACCTTCACATGTCCCTATGGCACCTATGCTTACCGTAGGATGCCATTCGGATTGTGTAATACGCCAGGAACGTTTCAAAGATGTATGATGGCAATTTTTTCGGATTTTATTGAAAAGTCCATGGAAGTTTTTATGGATGATTTTAGTGTCCATGGTACGTCTTTTTATTCTTGCCTTAATCATCTTGATCAAGTGTTAGCTCGATGTGGAAATTATAGAGTTGTTTTAAATTGGGAGAAGTGTCACTTTATGGTCGAACAAGGTGTAGTCCTCGATCATATTGTTTCTAATAAAAGAGTCGAAGTTGATAAGGCTAAAGTCTCCATGATAGAGAACTTGCCACCCCCAACTAATGTCAAAGGGGTAAGGAGTTTTTTAGGTCATGCCGACTTCTATTGGCGGTTCATTAAAGATTTTTCTAAAATTGCCAAGCCTTTAACTTGTTTACTTATGAAAGATGCACCCTTTGTGTTTGATGACTTGTGTCTTGAGGTCTTTTTCAGGATAAAGACCGGTCTCACCACCGCCCCAATTATCAAAGCACCCGATTGGAATCTTCCATTTGAGATCATGTGCGATGCTTCCGATTTTGGCGTTGGTGTCATTTTAGGCCAATGTGTTGACAAGAAGCTACATGTGATATATTATGCATGTAAGACCCTTGATGAAGCTTAATCGAGATATACCACAACCGAAAAGGAAATGCTAGCCGTTGTCTATGCCATGGAGAAATTTCGAACATATGTTACCGGTTCCAAAGTCATTATACATACCGATCATGCTGCAATTCGTTATATCATGTCCAAAAAGGAGACAAAATCCCGACTCATTCAGTGGGTTCTCCTTTTACAAGAATTCGACGTCGAAATTAGAGACAAAGCCGGATCGGAGAATTTGGTAGCGGATCAACTTAGTAGATTAGCGTTTAGTGAAAGTGGTAATGAAGACGATGGTGTACCCATCAATGAAGCGATGAGAGATGAGTCCCTGATGGCCATTGAAACTATTACACCTTGGTACGTAGATATCATCAATTTCTTAGTGTCTCATTATATTCCGGACGATTATTCAAAGCAAGAGAGGAAGAAACTACGTTATGAAGCCCGACGCTATTATTGGGATGAGCCCTATATGTTCCGCCGGTGCATAGATGGTATTTACCGCCGATGTGTTACGGCAGATGAAGGATTTAATATTGTGAAGCATCTCCACTCGACATCTTATGGTGGACACTTGGCCAACCAAAAGACAATTGCCAAAGTCCTCCAAAGCGGGTTTGGTGGCCTTCCATGTTTAAGGACACTAGAGCCTTCATTCTTACATGCGATGCTTGCCAAAGGTGTGGCAATATATCAAGAAGGAATGAGATCCCATTCAATCCATCCTAGAGATCGAATTGTTCGATGTTTGGGCCATTGACTTCATGGGTACGTTCACATCTTCCATCGGCAACAAATACATCCTAGTCGTGGTTGACTATGACTCAAAATGGGTCGAGGCCGAAGCTTCCCCTACCAATGATTCCAAGGTGGTAATTAAGCTTTTCAATAATGTGTTTTTCCCAGGATTCGGCATGCCGAGAGCCATAATTAGTGACGGAGGCTCTCATTTTAGGAAGGATACAATTGAACACCTTCTTTGGAAATATGGTATCACTCACAAGATGTCCTCAGCCTATCACCCTCAATCAAATGGGCAAGCCGAGATTTCTAACCGTCAAATCAAGGGAATTTTGGAAAAAATTGTAATTACACACCGAAAGGATTAGTCATTGAAGTCGAATGATGCCCTTTTGGCATTGAGAACGGCTTACAAAGCGCCTATTGGACCACTCCTTATCGACTTGTGTATGATAAAGCTTGTCACTTGCCGTTGGAATTAGAACACAAAGCAAATTGTGCTATTAAAGAGCTAAACTTTGACGAGAATGTTGTCGGAGATAATCGCTTTCTCCAACTACAAGAACTATAAGAGTTAAGACTTGAAGCTTACGAAAATTCGAAGATCTACAAGGAGCGAACTCGCAAATGACACAATTCTAGAATACTTTGTAAAGACTTCTTTGTTGGTGATAAGGTATTACTCTTCAACTCTCGTTTTAAGCTTTTCCTCGGTAAGTTGAAATCGAAATGGTCGGGTCCATTTGAAGTGACCAAGGTGAAACCATATGGATCAATAGAGATTTCTAGCCCGGAAACCGAGAAATTTATGGTTAATGGGCAA
Source organism: Agrostemma githago (assembly GCA_958450325.1). NCBI lineage: Eukaryota > Viridiplantae > Streptophyta > Magnoliopsida > Caryophyllales > Caryophyllaceae > Agrostemma > Agrostemma githago. Next base: position 62,673,493 of record OY288239.1, on the reverse strand, counting down.
CGCTTGAAGATCTACCGTGCCGGTCACGTTCGTGAGACCTTTGTTACCGTGAAAGTTGGTGAGCTCCTAGTTGGGAGCGTTGTTTGACCCTCTCCTCAAATTGAAGTAGGTTTGGTGGTATCCTCAACAACCACCTTGTAAATATGTATGATATTCTTCGTTTTGGTTAGTTTTGTTTGCTTTCAGTGGATGGGTGGACTTGGATCTTCATCTAAGAGCAATTATTTGGATGATCATCAAGCTTTTGGAAGAAGTTATGAAGCTAAATTGAAGACCACAAGTATGTTTGTGGGAGAAATTGATAATGTAATTTGAGTGGTGTCATGATTTGCAACTTTAGGTGATTATTGAAGAGCCATGAAATGGCAAGGCGAAAAAACAATGAGCATACAAGACCGCCGGGCGAAACTTCGCCCGATGAGATTATTGAAGGTTTTCCGTCGAGTGAAATTTCACCCAATGGAGTTTTTCCACGCCATGGGATTTGCTGAAGATTTGTCGTCGGGTGAAACTTCACCCGATGAGACTTTGTCCGGGTGAAACTTCGCCCTACGAAAAAAATCCCAAAATTTGCCTAAGCTGCCAAAATTGTCCAAAACTGTTGGGAAAAATTTCGCTCGATGATAATTTCACCGGGTGAAACTTCGCCGGGTGGAATTTTTTTTTGCAAACTGAATTTCACGAAGAAAACTCGTTAGGTGAAGCTTCACCCGATGTTGCACGACCAGATGAAACTTCAACCGACGACTTGGCCGGATCACCTATACCCTTTGCTCATACAAATTCAATTCCCACCTTCCCAAATATCCCACATAACTTTCCCTCCAAATCACAAACACCAAATTCACAATCTACTTTACAAACTTTCCTTTCCCTCCTCGAACACCTTTATTTATATCACCTTCACCTCACTTTTCTTTCCACCTTATCACTCATATCATTAAAACACCACATTCCATACCTCTACCACATTCATACCTCCATTCCACCCACTTTGGTGATTATTTTTGGGTTTTTGAAGAGGTAAAGGAAAGCTTTTCGGGACAATCTTGCAAACCTATCATTATGGAGACAAGGGCAAGACGAGCTGCTCGGAAACAAGGTATTCCTTCAACTTCTAAATCTACTCATTTACCTTGTCTTAATACATCGTTATCTCGTACCTTCTCTAAAAAGATCTTCCAGAGTACTAGGTGGCCTTGTCCCACACAATGACAAATTTGGGTATCTTTGACGATATTAAAGAGTTATCATCACGAACCGGAACTAGTGAACTCCTTAGCCTTGCAACCTGTACCTACAAACACTTAACTTGTGAGTTCTTAGGAACCTTTACCCTTGACAACTTGACCACACCTCGAGTAATCAAATTTACATTGTTCGGCAAACCTCATCGTTAGACTATTCCTGAGTTCGGCCTCGCACTAGGCCTACCCTCATCGGGTACCGGACTTAGTGAACCCTCGAGTAACGTCCATGCTTGTGTGTCTGGGAGAGACTTTTGGAAGCGCATATCACGCTGTAAAGCGGTTTACTCAGCGAATTCATCCTATGCGTACGAGATCCGTAACCCCACAATTCGCTACTTTTGCAAAATTCTCTCCCATTTCTTAGTACCTTCGGCCGATAACATTTATTCTCTTAATGTGTGTGTTTTGAAATTAATTTTAGACTCTTCAGTCGGTAACTCGAATCCCTTAGACCTACCCATTATTGTGCCGTTGCACTTCCAACGTATCATCGATACACAACACCCCTCAGATTGTCAAGGTCTTGTGACGGTAATAGTAAAAAATTGCGATACTCAACCGACCACCTCACCCCGCTAGACGATTCCATTTGGCTTGACGAGGCCTATTTCCCTACTTGGATTTTTCACGTACCCCATCAATGATTCGTCTATATTAGCCGTGGATGAGCTTTAATCGCCCGCAACACGCACCAAACCACCATCCTCGTTCACCACAATTGGGACCTACCTTTGGGACCAGGTGAATTTTGACTGACAAAGACTGAGTCGAGAGGAAGGGGAGTATGGGAGTATGCGCACTACACATTGCTCGAAGGTCGTACGATCTACGACCTTTGTGAGATTGAAGTCTGACTATGCCCTCTCGCTTAGCGACAACCCTGAGGAGTTTTCTCCTGAGCCATCCTTCGAGGGTATGCCCTATTACTATGGGTCTTCTAGCCCATCGTACGGTGGTGATCCTTTAGACTAGACCCTCTCCCGGAGTTGGTAGGTAGTGTGGTGGGTGTTTAGTGTGGGTTGGGTAGGCGAGTCTTTATGAGTCTAAAATTGCTTGTCCTTGGTTTATATCCGATTCTTGTTCCTTTATCCCATTATCATTGTGATTGATTTATACCTCTAACAAACTTTTGCAAGTTGTCCCATTGATTGTTACGGCCGACGAGGCCTTGGTATTTTTCCCGGTCTTTAGGCGATGTGATTACGCCATTGACCAATTTGAAAATCCAAATTATTTTCATCCTTTTCAAATTTTTCCTATATGTACTTAATCTGGGCTAGGTGACGTGATTACACCTACGCCCATTTTTTTCACCCTTTCTTTTAATCTCTTTTCTTTTAATCCATTTTTATTTTCTTAGCCACTTCGCTAGGGTCTAGGTGACGTGATTACACCTAGGCCCGCCACCCTTTTATCGTTTTTTTTTCGTTTTTTTTCTTTTTTCCAAAATTTCGAAAAATCCCAAAAGCATTTGAAAAATCATAAAAATCCCAAAAGATTTTTCTTATTTTTCTTTCTCCATCTTTTTCGATCTTTCCCCTTCTTGTCCATTAAGGAAAATGTACAATTTTAGTGTGGGGGAGTGTGGACGTGACATAGGTCCACCCCGACGCGGCCACACGTGGGTTTGGGGAGGCGAATGAATCTCATGTGAGATGGGTTGAATTGAAATTTAAATCGAAGTGGAGTCGCCACTGAACTTTGTGGGAGTTTGGGGCCATTCGAACCCACTCTATATCTTGGTGGGCCATGCACAAAGTATGGCCCATTCGGATGTCAGAGTTTATGGGGTTCGTCCCTTTGCATTTTGATACCGATACCGACATTATCAGATACCGTGTATTGAATGACTCTCGTGTGCCAATGGGTTCGAATATCCGGAAACCATGGTTCTGAGTAAGGCATGAGGGTACGCGTTGGGAAGTTCACAAAGAACACCCAACCCCGCCCGCACTTAGCGGCCTCTACTAAGATATCGCTTGACTTTTGAATGCGCGTTAGTAATACGATGAGATGTTATGCAAACAGTATTTTGACTATTCATACGAAAATTAGAATAAGTTCCTATGTCGATTAATGCATCTAAATTAACATCAAAGTTGTATTTAGCTTGCGAGATTCATTTTAGTACAATAAAACGAATAACGGAAATAAAATGCCTTAGTAACGATAATAACGATAATAACGGTTTGTAAATAATATGGAATGATATAAATGACATGATGCATGGTTTTGAAAAGTAGTAAATTACGTGATAGTAGACTTGACACGTGTTGACCGAAGTCATAAAAAATTATTATCGAGACTCGAAAGACGTTGTGCGACTCACGGTTTTGACGTGATAAAGACCACTCGATCGAGTCATTAAGGGACTCGACCGAGTGGACCTCGGAAAAAGCTTATGTCCCGGAATTTGAGGTGTAACTCGACCGAGTCATAGAGGGACTTGACCGAGTGAGCAGTCACTCGATCGAGTCATTGCGAGACTCAGCCGAGTGGTTCTCAAAGAACCTTCTGCCTCGGTTTTTTGGGGTGCCACTCGATCGATTGGGCTAGGCACTCGATCGAGTGCCCCCTGTACGAACTAGGGGTCGTTTCGCAATTTGTTATAGATTTCGAAATTGCTTTCCGATTTTGGAAAATCGATGATTTCGTTGTATCGGGCAGAAATATTGTATGGTTTGTGCTTGATTCGAATTGTGATACTCGTCGTATCCGATATTTGATTATGGAATCAATATCGAATATTTAGAGTGGAATCTAGAAAAAGATGTTGTGAGTCATTTAAATCGAACTAAAACGAAATAAATTATCTCCACGCTTATAGTGTCGTAATTAATTCTTTCAAATTATGTGACAACTATTTTAGCATCAATGAATTCGTATTAGTTAAATTTATTGACTAATTCGTTTAGATACGATATCCGACTATTGAGTTGGTATCGAATCTAAAGAACGACGCTTTATATTTGCTTGAATTAAAAAGGGAATTGATTCCCTCCGCATCTCGACATCGTAACGAATCATTGCGGATTATGTGATGTCGGATCCGCATCAACGGGCTTCGACTTAACTTAAATAAAAGTGTTTGATTCGAAATAGTTTTTGAAAATCGATAAATATGCGATATTAACGATGATGACGATGATGCGAATAATAAAACGTTACTAACAACGCGACAAAATAAAAAAAACGCTATTGTTGATGTTAACTCGCTTCAACAATCAAATACTCGGGGTGTCGGGATAAGCGACCGGCCACGTCGGGTGAAACACCATTGTATTCGGATTTTCTTATTCCATCATTCTTTGTATTCGACACAAATTAGCGAGGATATTAATGTTTTGATACTAGTAATATTATCGATATTAGGAAAAAAAATAAAAAAAGATGACGAGAGGAAGGAGAAGAAGACGGACGAGAAAAGAGAAGAAAGAAAGAGAAGAAATCGAGTTGTTTTGCACCCTCAACCTACATGTTTCGTATTCACGGTATGTAACTCATCTAGTTGTGGCTTGAGCACGGGAATATCGAGATTTATGTTGATGGAGTTATGGTGGTTTAGGGTTTGAGGTTTCCTAGATGCTAGGGTTTAGGTTGAAGAAGTATGATTGAAAAAAGGTGTGAATTGTGTTGCAAAGGGGTGTATATATCGGAATGATCCCCCTCCCTCGTCTAGGGTTACTCGATCGAGTGCCCTGATGGACTCGATCGAGTGGCCCAGCTAGAAGGCGACAGCGGGTCTTTTGGAGGCGCACTCGATCCAGTGAGCTGACACTCGATCAAGTGGCTGAGGCGGATGAGATATTTTGATGATTTTGTGTTTGGGTTGGATTCTTGATATTTGCCTGGCTATTTTGTGTCTCGGAAACGGCTTTGACTGGAATTTGATCCGGTCGCTAAAAGTCGGTTTGATTTCTGGTGTCGGTTTTGACCCAAATTAGTCTTATGTGATTGGAAACGACTCGTTGGGCCTGAATTTGAGTTCAGTTTTGTAAGATTTGTACTCCATAAAAAGCCCAAGCCGGAAACTAACGGTTTTGAGCCCATAACCGAGCGCGTCGAAGCACGTTTGCGTCCGATCATCATCGGGTGTTTTTTGGAAACTGCTATAGACACCTAGCAGCCAAATGTGTGTCTGCAGAGCCCCCACTCTGACAGAGGCTTGGGCAAGGCGAAAGTCAGAGTAGCTACCAAGCCAATCGAGGATTAAGACCTGGTAGACTTCCGATCGGATCGTTTATAGTCCGTTAGACTTGCGTGAAAAGGCCCGCCAGCCATAAGATAGAAATCATACCTGAGTTCTGTTGTCGGGGATAGCTCCGTGGGACTTGTTTTTTTAAGCCCTGGGTGTATCTGTATGCGGATACATCCCATCTTGGAGATGCGCGGGAGCTTGCCTAAGAAGCCCTGGGTGTGTCCGTTTGCGGACACATCCCAACTCAGAATTACGCGGGAGCCTGCCCAAGAAGCCCTGGGTGTGTCCGTTTGCAGACACATCCCCACTCAGAGTTATGCGGGAAATCGGACTTGTTATATAAGTCCTGGGTGCGCCTATGTATGGGCCCATCCCGTGCTATTTCGGGAAAATGCCGCCTTGGGCTTTCCGCTGGGGAGATATGTGAGTTGCGCAGGCGCTGGGGAATAAAAAAGCTTGATGTTCCTTTGGGAAGCCAAGCTGGTACCTGAAATGTTAGATATACAGGTAGAAATAACTAATATAGCAGATAGCAATATAGCATACAGGAAATGCAGTTAGCATCTATAAACTGACTTGCACTGAGGAAAATGATTTTTTGCTTAGTTTTTTGAAATTGAAATCCTGAAAGCAACTCTTGTGCTAGGTTTTCAAAATGGAAAGGGGTAGAAAAGAAATTTGCAGTTTAAACAGACTGAAATTTGACCTTGTCGAAAAGGATTTTTTTTTCAGATGGCTAAGTTTTACAAATTTCAAAGCGAGAATTTGAAGAGTGAGGCCTACCGACAGACTCGACACTGGACGCAACGTGACGAGTTGACAGACACGAACTGGACTCTCTAAAGGTTGGACCGTGACTCGGTAGGGGGGTAGGCCACCTAAGAGGACAAGACTTTTAAGTTGCGTTATTCCGTAGCCTAGGCGAGTGGCAACACGGTCGAACATCAAAATGGGATAGATATGTTATAAGGAAATTGCAGTAGTCTATAATAAGACTGTTTTTGCAGTCTAGTGCTCGTTTGGATCTTTTTGGTTTCGGGGTATATTCCCAAGGTAGGTGTTGTTTCGAGTCCCTGACTGATTCTCGTCTTCGACTGAGCCGAGTACTAGGACACACTATAGAAGGGAGGCTAGATTTTTTTTTTTTAATTTATCTGGAATTTGTGAGTGGATGGAGACCTTCTGCCTAAGAGAAGCCCCCAGGACGACAAAGCTAGCTGTTGAGAACATGACAGTGTCGTGACCGGAATGATGGTGATTTTTGAATGTGTGTCAATGTGGGTGGTTGTGCCTCTGTTGAAAGGCTGCCTACGTATTCACGTGTAGTGAAAACAAACCAAGCCGTAGTTGAGTGGTTGGAAGATATGCTATGGTGCCTAGTTTAATAGGGCTTTGTGTGTAACTAGCCATAACGATGTTGTAGGCTAGGTGCATTCCTAGTGATGTCTTGATCAAAGGGCTAGAATAGTTAGGATATTGAACCTGTGACTGTGAGCGTCCTCCGGGTAGCCCCAGAGGTGGTGGTGAAGTATTTGGGCATGTTCTATGCCCACTGCAAGCTGAGTTCCCGTGTTTGGGGTTGGTAACTGGTTTGGATGTTTTTGGAAATGTGGTGCTAGGTCGCAGGTGGCTTTGATGTTTTGACATCTGGAGCTTGATTTTGTGGAGCTAAGGCTTCGAGGGTAAGGTATTGCAATGCGGTAGGAGAGGGGAAGTTGAGTAAAAATGACTCGGACTTCGATTGGGCTGGTTTGATAATGCGGGATCTGATTTCCATGTCTGGCCCTAATGGTTATGGGTATCCTATGGAGCTTGAATCCTCAAAATTCCAGGTTGTCTCTTAGCCTAGGTCTCGAGAAGGTCTGGAGGGTTGTAATATGGAAAGGCTAAATGCGGTGTTAGCTGACCAGCCTGATTATCTCTCCTATTTGATGGTATGGGCATTGACAATTTTGAATTGACCGTACCCCGGTCAAGGGACTTTCACTTGAGTTGACCGATAACCATGGTCATGGGTATTTGATTTTTTTTTGGGTTGACCTCTTAGCCCCGGTCATGGGATCCTTCATTTGAGTTGAGCGTGCCTCGGTCAAGGGATTGACCGTACTTTGGTCGGGGAATGTTGACAATTCTTTTTTATTGTGGCCAGTTCTTTTGTTTTGGCCTTTTGTTTTTTTTCTTGGACTGCTGATTTTTGTCCAGTTTTTTTTGTTGGTCAGACTAACACCGAAGGTAGGGATCAGTCTTATTGGAGGGTGTTTATTGTGGGAAATGGGCTTGCCTCCCGTCTTATACCCAAACTAGGAGACTACCTAGATTTGTCATAGGATTCGATACTGCTCTTGCTAAGGGTAGTTATGTGGCTTTCTATGTCAGACATAGAACAGGTAAAAGGGAAACACGGGCTCAGTTTCCTGCAGTCATTATAGATGTGCCTATAATAGTCACGTGCATGTCCTCACAGTGTATGACGGTGTTCATCATGTTCTCGGAAACACTTAAGGAAAGTATATATGAGAAATAAAAAAAGCTGATTTTATTGAATTTTGAAAAAAGAGGACAGAATACACTTGACTCTGACTTTGACTTTGGAAGAAAGAGCACACCCTAGACTCGGACTCAGACTCGGACTTAAATCAAATCTGGACTCTCGGATGATGTTGTCATTAGTCGTCGGCTTCTAAGGACTCGAGTTGATGTCCAATATAGCCTTTAGTAGAGGCTTCACCCAGATCTTCATTATGTCGAAGATCATCTTCAATCCTAATGCCCATTTCGGTAAGCACCGCAAAATTTGAAATGCCGGCATACCTAAGATGTACGCGGTAGGAAGGTAGGAGGTTGTTGATGAAGGCCTCCACTAAAGTTTTCTCGTTGGGCTTGTCTACCAACTTCACACTTTCGGCCCTCCATCTTTGAAGGTACTTGGTGAAACCTTCTTTGGGCTCTTGGGCCATAACCTCCAGAGTACGCATCGTAGTCTGGATCTCGGTATTATCAGCGTAATTCCGAGCGAACTCTGTTGCCACATCATCCCAAGTCTTGTACTTCTTGGAATTGAGCCTGTAGTACCAGGCTTTCGGGTGCTTCTCGAGGGAAGAAGCAAACAAGTGCTTGAACACAGTGGATTTCACCCCCTTGACAGCCATTAACTCCTTGGAAGACCGAACGTGATGAACCGGGTCTTCAGTACCCTCAAACATCGGTATGCCCGTAAGGTTGAGGTTGGTGGGTAGCTCACCATTCAGAGGCGAATAGGAATGAGCGTTTTCCATATGGATCGAGTTATTCGTTGACAAATGGACCTGTTCTTCAAGTTTGCGAACGACGCTGACCAGTTCAGCTATGGGCCCAATGGTTTCATTCCCGACCTTAGGAGTCCCTTGCTTCACGGCACTCAAACGGGTGGCAATGGCGGTTTGGTCGATTCTGATGGCTGTCAGTTGGGCCTCCATCTTAGCCAGTGAGGCGATCAGTTGGTCCAAGGTTTCTTGCATTTTCTGGCGTCTGGTTACCGGTGGCCTGTCTGTAAGAATATCGGGTAATCAGAAAAGTTGCTTCAGAACTCAAATTCACCAAGGCATAGGAAATAGCGCGGGAGGAGAGACGACTCCAGTTAGACTCGGGTTAGACTCTCCTAAGACAAATGTGTAGGGTACGATTCTCGGAGTGACCTTGATTATCGCTCCGTCGGAGAATAGCCCCCAAGTGAGACTAAGGACTCAGATGATATGGCACCTAATTGACTTGAAATGTGGGGTACGTGTGACAACACGTGTAAGACATGACCCTTAGAGCAACCGTGGTTGACCGCTCTGCTGAAGGGTAGCCCCCAAGTGGTATCGAAGGTTTTGTTAAGACTCGAGTGTCGGACGAGTGACCCTTAGATATAAGGACCACAAACCTTTTGTTATAGGGTTATGCCTTGTAAAAGGTTGACTCGGAAAAGACACCTAGACGAGTGACTTGTGAAAGGTAGGCCTCCCTTAGGATTCAGCTATGTGGGTCGAGTCCTGTTCGAAGGAAGGTCCATGTGAGATATTCCCCAGACTTTGGACTCGAATGTGTAAACGAGCCTTCTCTTGTAGGAGTATTCCCTATGTAGGTCGGCCATGCCTTGACAAATAAGGCGGACTGGGATAGGGGGAAACCCGCGATGTAAGATCGATGGAGTTTCGACGCTAGAGACCTTCGACGACTTATGACAAGACGCCACACTACTAAATACGGGAAGTCTTAAGTAGAGGAAAGTTTTGAAAAGGAATTTTAGTAATCCCGAGAAAACCGGTGGATGGCCCGATTTTTTCGAAAATCGGGCCGCAATTTTTAAGGATTGAAAATATTTTTGAATTTTGAAATGGGCAGCATACCGGCTAGAAATAGGCTATTTTGAGTAAAATCACAAGTCCTAAATTCGGTAGCTTTCCGAGTTTTTGAACAGTTAAATAATTGGAATTTTAAAAATTTGAATATCGAAAAAAGAGTTTCCGACAATTTGAAAATTGAAGATGAGATCCCGAAGATTTGAAAATCGAAAACGGCATCTCGAAGATTTGAAAATTGAAAATGGCATCTTGAAGATTTTGAAAATCGAAAATGGCATCTCGAAAATTTGAAAATCGCGATTGGCATCACGAGGATTTGAAAATCGAAATTGAATTTTGAAAATTCGAAAATTGAATGGTGGATCGGAAGTTCGAATTTTGAAAAGGGCAGCATGCCGGTTAGAAAATAGGCTTGTTTCGAGTCAAATCTTAAGTCTAAATTTCGGTAGCGTTTTGAATTTTTGGAAAATTGAATATTTTTGAAAAGATGCATTTTTGGAATGACGGTTTTGAAAATGACACGGAAACCAAGCAACAAGTAGTCAGGCAAGCATTATAACGACGCCATGTATGCTTTACACTAAGTCTCGGTCGGTCGGAAAAGAGTCTATACCAGTGTACATGGCCTTTCCGAGAATCGGGACGTACTTCCTAAGTCGAGTTGAGCTTAGAACATGCCGTGAAACCCATACGAATTAGCCATGGACACCTTTCACATATCCATGTTGGAGTATATCAACGGTATAGTGGGACGTCGGTCACCAGTACCGACCCGGGAAAAGATGGGGTTGGGCATGAACCGTAAAACTAAAACGCGTATTTTACTAGTCAAACGTTTTCTATTCGAGTCACACCCTGAGGATGCCGATGGTAAGTCACGCATCAGTAATTCCCCAGCGGAGTCGCCAAATTGTGGACATGACATAGGTCCACCCCGACGCGGCCACACGCTGTTTTGGGGAGGCGAATGAATCTCATGTGAGATGGGTCGAATTGAAATTTAAATCGAAGTGGAGTCGCCACCGAACTTTGTGGGAGTTCAGGCCCATTCGAACCCACTCTATATCTTGGTGGGCCATGCACAAATATGGCCCATTCGGATGTCAGAGTTTATGAGGTTCGTCCCTTTGCATTTTGATACCGATACCGACATTATTGGATACCGTGTATTGACTGACTCTCATGTGTCAATGGGTTCGGATATCAGGAAACCATGGTTCTGAGTATGGGGTGAGGGTACGTGTTGGGAAGTTCACAAAGAACACCCAACCCCGCCCGCACTTAGCGGCCTCTACTAAGATATCGATTGACTTTTGAATACGCGCGTTAGTAATACGATGAGATGTTATGCAAACAGTATTTTGACTAAACATGCGAAAATTAGAATAAGTTTCAATGTCGATTTAATGCATCTAAATTAACGTCAAAGTTGTATTTAGCATGCGAGATTCATTTTAGTACAATAAAACGAATCACGGAAATGAAATGCCAAAAATAGAAACAAACGTGTTAGTAACGGTAATAACGATAATAATGGTTTGTAAATAATATGAAATGATAAAAATGACATGATGCATGGTTTTGAAAAGTAGTAAATCACGTGATAGACTTGACACGTGTTGACCGAAGTTATAAAAAATTATTATCGAGACGCGAAAGACGTTGTGGGGCTCACGGTTTTGACGTGATAAAGGCCACTCGATCGAGTCATTGAGGGACTCGACTGAGTGGACCTCGGAAAAAGCTTATGTCCCGGAATTTGAGGTGTCACTCGACCGAGTCATGGAGGGACTTGACCGAGTGAGCAGCCACTCGATAGAGTCATTGCGAGACTCAGCCGAGTGGTTCTCAAAGAACCTTCTGCCTCGGTTTTTTGGGGTGCCACTCGATCGATTGTGCTAGGCACTCGATTGAGTGCCCCCTGTACAAACTAGGGGTCGTTTCGCAATTTGTTATAGATTTCGAAATTGCTTTCCGATTTTGGAAAATCGATGATTTCGTTGTATCGGGCAGAAATATTGTATGATTTGTGCTTGATTCGAATTGTGATACTCGTCGTATCCGATATTTGATTATGGAATCAATATCGAATATTTAGAGTGGAATCTAGAAAAAGATGCTGTGAGTCGTTTAAATCGAACTAAAACGAAATAAATTATCTCCACGTTTATAGTGTCGTAATTAATTCTTTCGAATTATGTGACAACTATTTTAGCATCAACGAATTAGTATTAGTTAAATTTATTGACTAATTCGTTTAGATATGATATCCGACTATTGAGTTGGTATCGAATCTAAAGAACGACGCTTTATATTTGATTGAATTAAAAAGGGAATTGATTCCCTCCGCATCTCGACATCGTAACGAATCCTTGCGGATTATGTGATGTCAGATCCGCATCAACGGGCTTCGACTTAACTTAAATAAAAGTGTTTGATTCGAAATAGTTTTTGAAAATCGATGAATATGCGGTATTAACGATGATGACGATGATGCGAATAATAAAACGTGACTAACGACGCGACAAAATAAAAAAACGCTATTGTTGATGTTGACTCGCTTCAACAATCAAATACTCGGGGTGTCGGGATAAGCGACCGGCCAAGTCGGGTGAAACACCATTGTATTCGGATTTTCTTATTCCGTCATCCTTTGTATTCGACACGAATTAGCGAGTATATTAATGTTTTGATACTAGTAATATTATCGATATTAGGAAAAAAAAAAGACGAGAGGAAGGAGAAGAAGACGGACGAGAAAAGAGAAGAAAGAAAGAGAAGAAATCAGGTTGTTTTGCACCCTCAACCTACATGTTTCATATTCTTGGTATGTAACTCGTCTAGTTGTGGCTTGAGCACGGGAGTATCGAGATTTCTGTAGATGGAGTTATGGTGGTTTAGGGTTTGAGGTTTCCTAGATGCTAGGGTTTAGGTTGAAGAAGTATGATTGAAAAAAGGTATGAATTGTGTTGCAAAGGGGTGTATATATCGGAATGATCCCCCTCCCTCGTCTACGGTTACTCGATCGAGTGCCCTGACGGGCTCGATCGAGTGGCCCAGCTAGAAGGCGACAGCGGGCCTTTTGGAGGCCCACTCGATCGAGTGAGCTGACACTCGATCGAGTGGTTGAGGCAGATGAGATATTTTGAAGATTTTGTGTTTGGGTTGGATTCTTGATATTTGTCTGGCTATTTTGTGTCTCGGAAACGGCTTTGACCGGGGTTTGATGCGGTCGCTAAAAGTCAGTTTTATTTCTGGTGTCGGTTTTGACCCAAATTAGTCTTATGTGATTGGAAACGACCTCTTGGGCCTGAATTTGAGGTCGTTTTTTGAGCTTTGTACTCCTTAAAAAGCCCAAGCCAGAAACTAACGGTTTTGAGCCCATATCCGAGCGCGTCAAAGCACGTTTGCGTCCGATCATCATCGGGTGTTTTTTGGAAACTGCTATATACACCTAGCAGCCAAATGTGGGTGTCTACTGGGAGGGATCTACTTTCTTTGCTTTTCAAAAAAATCTTTCCAAAAACCATAAAAGTTTGAAAATTTCTGAAAACCAAAATTATTTTCCTTTTCCTTTTCTTTTCTCGTTCTCGTTATGTTTTCGTGGCCTTTGTATAGTCTTGTCCTCCACTCTTGCAGGATAACCACCACCTCGATAGCGCAAGTCGAGGAGATTATGGAAGCAACCTTCTAGTTAACTTTCTTCCTCTTCGCTTTCTTCTTTATTCTTGTAGATGAGTTAGGTTGTTGTTATTGGGAGGCTCTCAAAGAGATGAGCATTTTGGGTGTTGTGGTTGATTTTGTGCTTGAATGTCGATGGAATACGGAGTGCATGGCTTTACTTGTGTTTTCCTTTTACTTGCTTTTTCTTTTTCTTGGTTCTTTTCGGTTTTGTATAGTGTGTCTAGGATTAAAAGTTTTCGAAAATCCGATTACGAACTTATTATAAGAGTTTACATTCCATTGTGGATAACCCATTATATATTTTGCACCTTAATCTAGTATAATGACTCTAAAACAATGAACTTGTTGATCTTTTAGCTTGAGTCCACCTTTTCTACTAGAGGTTTACTTCGGGATTTGCACCTGACCACCTTGACCACCCATGCAGGACTTAGGCCTTGGTTTCCGTATCTCTTTTTCTAGGTGACCTTGCCCGAATGACCATTGCACCTTTACTCCAAATTCCTTTCACCTTTTTGTGGGTTATCCAAGATGGCGCGCGTTCTCAGTTACCTATTTTTCCTCCACCTATACATCACCACGATAAGTTTACAAAAAAATAACCTCCAAGTTTGGTTTCGAACCACATCATGATCAAAAAACCAAAAAAGACAAACTAAAGCAAGAGAAAAGGGCACAAAAATATGAAAACCAAAGGAGAGAAAAGGAGCTTCAAATGAATCGTATCATCAAAAACATCTCTTTAAAAAAAAGGCCTTTGGTCAATTTTTCATCATAAATTGCCTACTAGTGGACCGAGTCCCGAGGAAGGAAGATAGCGGTGATTAGTTGTGGACATGACATAGGTCCACCCCGATGCGGCCACGCGCGGGTTTGGGGAGGCGAGTTAATCTCCATATGAGATGGTCAAATTGAAATTTAAATCGAAGTAGGAGTCGCCACCGAACTTTGTGGGAGTTCGGGCCCGTTCGAACCCACTCTATGTCGTAGTGGGCCATGTACAAAATATGGCCCATTTCCGATGTCAGAGTTTATCGGGTTTGTCTCTTAGCATTTGATACCGATACCGACATTATCGGTAATCGTGTATTGAATGACTCTCGTTGCCAATGGATTCGGACATCCGGAAACCATGGTTCTGAGTAAGGGGTGAGAGTACGTGTTGGGAAGTTCACTAAGAACACCCAACCCCGCCCGCACTTAGCGGCCTTTACTAAGATATCGTTCGTTTTTTATGTACACGCGTTAGTTCGACGGTGGAATGATATGCAAACATTATTTTCCCCAAGCATGTGAGAGAAAAATAAATGGGTTGCTAAGTCGTTTAATGCATCTTAAACTAATAACTTCAAAGTTATTTTAGCATGTGAGGTTTGTTTTAGTCTAATAAAACAAAAGAAAAAGACAAATTGCTACAAACACGAGAAAACAAGTTAGTAACGGTTGAATAAATCGAATAAAGATGTAAATACGATAATATGCATGATTTTAGAAAAAGGTTTATGAAACGTGATGGATTAACACGTGTTGACCGAGGTCGAAAAAGTATTTATCGAAATCTGAAAATATGTCGCGAAAGTCGCTATTTTATGTAAGGAACGAAAAGAATAAGAAACGAGAAAACGAAGAAAAAGGGCCGGCCTTCCAGGCTCTCGCGCGAGTCGCCTGGCAAGCGCGCGGATCGCGAGGGAGTCTGTCCCGCTTTTTTATTTTTTGAAAATCGTCAGTTTTTTTATAAATCGCGTACAAATATGGATTAATTTATACTCGATTTATATTTTCGATATTCGTCGTATTCGATATTCGACTATGAAATCGATATCAAATAGTTAGAATGATTTTAGAAAAAGTGAAAAAAGTGTTTTGAAAAAGATAAGAAATTGGACGAAAAAGAAAAAAATGTTAATTCTCTCCGCGCTAAAATCGTCGTATTTTGTTTAAAAAAAATGTAACGATTTTTTAGCATCAACGAGATTTAATTTAGTCCTTGTTTAATACGATATTTGATTAGAGAATCGATATCGTATTTTAAGAACGTTTATATATGAAAATAGATTTTATAGTATCGATATTAGAAATATGTAAAATGACCCATATTAAAACGAGGACCGATGATACGACGCGGAAAAATAGAAAAGAAGAAAAGACGACGAGAAAGGAGAAGAGAAAGAAGAAGAATCGGATTTGATTTACACCCTCAACCTACATGCTTTGTTTTCTCGAAATAGAGCTCGTCGGGAAGTGGCTTAGGCACCGGAGCGTCGAGAAGATGGGGATGAATTGGGTGTCGGTTTGGTCGTGTAAGGCGACGTGAGAGGGGGTCGGTTTTGGTCGGGTGTGGTCTCGGTATGTTTGTCGGGATGATACTATCGGTCTTTGGATGCTATAAGTAATTAAAGGTGTTGAGGATGAAAGGATGAATAGATGTATATAATTGGTATATGTGTTGACAGATAATTGATTGATTGATTGGTGTCCTTGATGTGTGACCGGAGGGTCCTATTTATAGGCGAGGTGGTTTAGGAGAGGTACCTTGCTTGGACAACAAGAAATACCGGTTTAGATAGGAAACGTAAGAGTTCGAAAGGGAACGAGAGTCTCGTTTCTTGGTGAGGAAGCCGAGTATCTCACCTGTTTTGGCTATTTTGGCCGAGTGTTTGACACTCGGTCGGTAAGTTGATTTAGTTTTCGGATAGAATTCCACTTGAGATCGAATTCTATCCTCGAATGGATTTGTTTAGTATTTTCGAGGCTGATTTTTTGTAGTATTTGAGTCCAAACCGGACGTGTAGTGTCACGGCTGGTCCGTGTGTCTCGAGAAAAAATATCTTTGACCGGGTTTGACCCGGTCGCTAAAAGACGGTTTTGCCCCTGGTGCCGGATTCAACCCAAATTAGTCTTATTTAACTTGAAACGACCTACTGGGCCTGGATTTGAGGTTGGTTTTGTAAGATTTGTACTCCGTAATAAGCCTAACCATAATGTCCATGATTTCGAGCCCATATCCGAGTCCATTAAAGCACGTTTGCGTCTGATCATCATTGGGTGTTTGGCGGGAACTATTATAGACACCTGGCTGTCAAAATGTGGGTATCTACAGAGCCCCCACTCTGATTGAGGCTTGGACAAGGCAAAAGTCAGAGTAGCTACCAGGTCAATCAAGGATTAAAACTGGCAGACTTCCGATCGGGTCGTTTATATTCCATTAGACCTGCGTGAAGGGCTCGCCAGCCATAAGCTAGAAATCGTACCTGGGGTGATGTTAATAATGTCGCGGGAGCTTGCCTTGGAAGCTATGGGTGTATCTGTTTACAGATACATCCCGTCTTGGAATTTCGCGGGAGCTTGCCTTGGAAGCGATAGGTGTATCTTTTTACAGATACATCCCGTCTTGGAATCATGCGGGAGCTTGCCTTGGAAGCTATGGGTGTATCTGTTTACAGATACATCCCGTCTTGGAATTACGCAGGAGCTTGCCTTGGAAGCTGTGGGTGTATCTGTTTACAGATACATCCCGAGAAAAGGTCGCTTGAGTTTTTCCACTGGGGATTTTTTGAGAATTTTTCGAGAGTCTTGGGTGTACCTGTCTGTTGATAACAATTTGTATGTAACATTTAGGTGAAACACCGACTCACGTTGGGGAAGAAATGATTTTTGATTGATTTTTGGAAAGAAAATGCTAAAAGAAATTTTTGAAAATGCTTGGAAATAAGAATGCTTGGGATGACTTGATTCCTGATCAGATTCTGACACGGATTCCTAAAATCCCTGGTTAGGCCTGTATGCCTAGATGAAGTAGAGAGCATGATAAAAATTCTTGTTCCTGTGGTGACTAGGAAAGGGATTTTCTCTATTATAAATAGAGATTTCTTGCTCTTTATTTTTCATATTCTAACCCAAATCTTTTCTTTCTATCTTAAAATCCTTAGACTTTTAAGACAAAACAGAAAAAACTATTCTTGCAATGGGTATTGATCATCTGACCGCGATGCTTCATGCATGGGCTCAACACTTTCGAGATGAAGATAAAGTTCAGCTAACTCCAATGAGAATTGTTGCTTTATTCCCACTTCAGCGACTTAGGGTAGATTCGCACTTTCTCGATGCTTGCTTATCCTTTTGGGATACTACCCACCATGTTTTCGCATTCCCTCGAGGAGAAATATGTCCCCTTCCCGAAGAAATTGCAGCTATAGGCGGTTGGTGCCCTAATGCTCGTCCTGCTATTCCCCCATTTTATCCTAACCCAAGGAGGAGATTAAGGGATTTTCTAGGCTTGTCGCATGCTGAGACGGCCCGTATGGTAAAGGGAGATTCGGTTTCCCTATTTGACCTAGCTGACAAATTCGTGAATCCAGTTGGCGCAAGAATTACTTCTACCCATAGGCGTGGGCTTTCGCCTTTTGTATTCTGCATCGATATGCTTTTGAAGGTCGGATGGATGCTGACTCATGTTTAGGTGAAATCAGGCTGATTAGCATAGTTGACCAGATGGAGACAGGTCACAGCCCGGCTTGGCTGATAACCGGGGAGATTATTATGGGCCTTGATGCTAGAAGACTTGACTCGGATCAACAGTTGACA
Organism: Agrostemma githago; assembly: GCA_958450325.1. Classification (NCBI taxonomy): domain Eukaryota; kingdom Viridiplantae; phylum Streptophyta; class Magnoliopsida; order Caryophyllales; family Caryophyllaceae; genus Agrostemma; species Agrostemma githago. The sequence goes on along the minus strand of OY288239.1, from coordinate 62,655,452 downwards.
GGAAGCATCCGTCTTTTGCAGGTATTTAACCGTTTTTCCTCTTTTTTCCGACAGATTGCCCGAATTTTCCGAAAAAAAAATTTGAATTTTTTTTTCTCAAAATTCTCCAAATTTTCAAAAAAAAAAGTTTCGAAAATTTTCCCGATTTTTTTTTTTTGAATTTTTCCGAAAAAATTTCTAATTTTTTGATTTTCGATTTTTCGAAAATTTTTGCAGATCTGGTTGTCCGAGCGTCTGTCAATCATAGAGCCCCCGGTGAACATATCTAGATATCGCAGCTGTCAGATTGGCTCCAGGTCCCGACGAATAAGCTCGAGTCATCATATAAATCGGAAATATTGGGATGAAGAGCTAACATTCCATGGCGGGCCTTTGATTAGATGGAATGTCATCTGGTGGTTCCTTTCAAGACTGACGGGGGATTAGCTAAGAGGGACAAAGCTCGTTATCTGGTGATCTTGTCTTTGGATTGGACCGTCCATATTTACCCGGATCGTATTCTGAGACAGTTCGGTTCATTTCAGCAGATCCCCGAGACTGAAGCAATCATTAGCGTTTCGCTCCAATTGACGGACGCTATGTGTGATACGTGGCTACAACGCTGGTTTACCCGTGTCATATGGACTATACCTCGCCCTTGCCAAACCGTTTGGGTTTCTGAGTCATACCAAAAATGGACTTCTGAAGAATCCAAAGAGACCCGTAAAGCTTTGAAGACTGACGAGGCTTTTGACTTGGCCCGTCGAGAATCGGTAAAAGACAATAGGTGGTTCTTTGATAAAGAGGAAATTCCAACTACCTTCGTCCAGCCGCAGTCGGGTTCTAAGTCAAAAACTAAGACTCGAGCTAATGAGACCGGTCCTAGTGACTTGGAGAGAAGGCTCGGGCCGAAACTAGCGGTCCGAGATAGGCTAGGTCCGTGTGACCGGTTACCCGAGAGGGTGAGGGCCCGCCTAGGACCGAGTGAGGTGACCGGGGAATCGAGTTTGAAGAAACGTGCCCGGGTCAAGGAGGTTCCCTTGGTGATTCGGGAGCGTTCACCTCCACGTCGACGTCGGTGGACGGAAAAGGAAGCTAAGGACAAAGGAAAGGGAAAAATGTCTTAGTTTATTATTATTTAAGTATTAGTATTATTTATGTGTGCTTTTTTTTGATTTTTTTGTAACTTTCCGAGTTTATCATATTTTTTTTTGAAATTAATAAAAGAAATTTATTAAAAGCCGTTCCTGTTTTCTTTTCTCGATTGCAGTGGTTGTGCCCTTTTGAAGGGCTGCCTACGTATCCACAATAAACGGAATCAAACCAAACGTAGTTCAAACTTGATTTGCAATTTCAAAATACATCAAGACTATTGGTTCAAGATGCTTGTAACAGTAGAATAAGTAATTCTAGCTTTTGACTTGTCTTTAAAAGTTTATGTTTGAAAAGATTTTTTTCTTGTAAATAAACTTTTGCAAATGACATTGAGAGAGATGGGGTAGGGGTAGTAACGCTTCAGCTGGTCCAGGTTAGTTGGGTTGACAAATTCGTTTCCGTCCAGATCCGTTAGCATTACTGCTCCGCCTGATAGAATCTTTTTTACCAAGTATGGCCCAGCCCAGTTAGGTTTGAACTTTCCTCTTGGGTCTACTGGTAATAAAGCTCGAACAGACTTGAGAACCAAATCTCCTTCTTTGATGTTTATGGGCCTTACCCTCTTGTTAAAAGCACGCTGGATTCTCTTCTGATAGATTTGTATATTATTGAGGGCACGAGATCGTCGTTCGTCTAAAAGGACTAGCGAGTCATATCGTGCTCGAACCCAATCAGCTTCGGGTACTTGACTCTCGAGTAGGATTCTGAGTGATGGCACCTCTAACTCAATAGGTTGGACCGCTTCCATCCCGTATGTAAGGTAATACGGTGTTGCCCCGGTCGCGGTACGAATCGAGGTCCGATATCCCCAAAGTGCAAATGGTATTTTTACCGGGCCAATCCCGGTAATTATCAGCCATCTTTTTTAGTATGGTGACAATTGTTTTATTAGCCGCTTCTACCGCCCCATTGGTTTTGGGTCGGTAGGGTGAAGATGTATGCCTTTGAATTTTGTACTTGGTTAATAATGCTGCTGTCTCAGCTTGAAAATGGGTCCCGTGGTCACTGATGAATTCGTGCGGGATCCCGTATCGGCATATTATCTTATTTTGAATAAACTTGGCGACATGCTTGGCATTGAGGATACGATAAGACTCAGCTTTGACCCATTTGGTGAAATAGTCGATAGCCACCAAAATGAAGCAGTGTCCTCCGGTTCCCGAGGGGTTTATTTTCCCAATTATGTCGATTCCCCATGTTGAAAATGGCCAGGGCGACGTCATGGTGTACAGCAGGGATGGTGGCATATGCTGCACATTGGCAAAAATTTGACAATTATGGCAATGTCTAACATATAGCTGGCAGTCGGTTTCCATGTTATTCCAGTAATAACCGAGCCTCATGATTTTCCAGACTCACATCTGGGCATTCATGCGTGGGCCGCATTCGCCATCATGTACCTCAGCCATAACTTTTTCAGCGTTGGCTTTATCGACACATCGAAGAAGAGCCCCCTATGCTGTCTTTTTGTAAAGTTGTCCATCGTCGGTGCGGATGAAATGGGTTGCCAGTCTTCGCAAGGCCTTTCTGGCTCGGTTGTCGGCTCCGGGTGGATATTCTCCAGTTGTTAGGTACGTCAACACTGCTTGATACCATGGCTCGGGATCGGGTATCTCGATATCTTCGATGTCGTGGATATATGCTGGCTCGGATCGTCTTTCGACGCAGATCGGCATGCTGGTCACATGATCGGGAATATTTAGTAAAGATGCCAGTTTTGAAAGTGCATCTGCAAACTGATTCTCTTCCCGAGGTAGGTATATATATTCTACCTTCTGGAATTGCTTCTCGAGATCCCTTACTCGTGCCTGGTAGGCCACGGGATTAGCATTTCGAGTCTTCCATTTTTGGAGTGCTTGATTAATGACCAGAGATGAATCACCATGTACTCGGAGGTTCGTGACCCCTAAGTCGGCGGCGACTTGTAGCCCGTGTATACATGCTTCATACTCAGCGGCGTTATTAGTGACGTCGAAGTCTAATTTGATGGACACGGGAGTATGTTCCCCTCTGGGCGAGATTAGGAGAAATCAGACTCCAAATCCTCGGAAATTGGATGCCCCGTCAAAGTATAAGTCCCATGTTTCAGCGTCGGTGTGGAAAATGTCTTCATCTGGGAAGGACCAAGTGTCGGTGTGTCCTTCTTCGGTTATGGGACTGTCAGCGAGAAATTCGGCTACTATTCGTCCTTTGATGGCTTTCAATGGTACGAACTTTAGATCGAACTCTGCCAACAATAGGGTCCATCTCGATATCCTACCGTTGAGAATGGGCTTTTCGAGGAGGTATTTGATCGGATCCATTCTGGATAGTACTTGTACCTCGTGACTGAGCATGTAATGTCGGAGCTTCTTGGTGGCCCAGACCAAAGCTAAGCATGTTTTTTCAAGCATGGTGTGCTTACACTCGTACTCTAAAAATTTCTTGCTGATGTAGTATATAGCCTGTTCTTCGGAGTTGACCGTTTAAGCTAGCATAGCCCCCATGGCTGTCTCTGTCGTAGTTAGGTATAGTGACAAAGACAAACCGTGCTGAGGTGGCATCAGGACTGGTGGCGAAGACAAAATTTCTTTGATTTTATCAAAGGCTGCTTGACACTTGTCGTCCCATAGTAACCGTTCCTCTATTTTCAGCTTCTTGAAGATCGATTCACACACCATGGTTAGTTTTGAAATGAACCTGCTGATGTATTGGACTTTTCCAAGAAACCCTCTTATCTCCTTTTCGGTTTTTGGGGGCTGCATCTCGGTGATGGCCTTGATTTTGGCTGGATCGACTTTGATACCACGTTGGCTAACGGTATGACCCAGTAATTTGCCAGATGTTACCCCGAAACTGCATTTCTGAGGGTTTAGCCTCATGTTGTATTTGCGTATTCGGGTGAAGAACTTTCTCAGGGCGGTGATGTGACCGTCCCTGTCTTTAGATTTGACGATCATGTCGTCCACGTAAACTTCCACTTCTTTATGCATCATGTCATGTAATAAAGTCGTGGCAGTTCGTTGATAGGTGGCCCCGACATTGATGAGACCAAATGGCATAACTGTATAGCAATAAGTACCCCAAGGTGTAATGAAGGTGGTCTTATCCATATCTTCTTCTGCCATATTTATCTGGTTATACCCCGCATACCCGTCCATAAATGATAGAAGGGCATGATCAACTGTGTTATCCACCAGTATATCGATGTGTGGTAACGAGAAATCGTCTTTCGGTCTTGCCTTGTTAAGGTCCCGAAAGTCTACACAGACACGTACCTTACCATCCTTTTTAGGGACTGGTACGATGTTTGCAACCCAATCTGGATACTCGGAGACTCGTATGAACCCAGCCTTGAATTGTTTGTCGACTTCCTCCTTGACTTTGAGGGACCATTCGGGCCTCATGCGTCGGAGTTTTTGTTTAACCGGCTTGAACCCTTCCTTGATCGGTATATGGTGCTCGGCTATTTCGCGATCAATCCCCAGCATGTCCTTGTAGGACCATGCGAAGACGTCTTTGAATTCTTGAAGGAGATTTACGAATTGTTGTTTCTCCTCGGGATCTAAGGATAACCCTATCTTAAGCATCTGAGGTTCTAAGGTTGTTCCCACGTTAATGGATTCGGTTTCTTCGATTACCGGATTGCGGGATTCCCTTTGTTCTAGCTGCTCGATCAGATGTGGAGGCAAGGATACCTGTTCGCCGGGTTTCTCAATGTCATTGCACATAAAATTTTTGGAATTAAGAAAATTTTGAAAATGAGACAAGTCGTAAGCAGAACGGTTGTTATTATTGATCATGAATTGAGAAAATAGCTCGAAAAGAGCTGCCATCTGATCACTAGTCAATGGCGGGATAGGTAGGATGCCCGGGACAGACCCCGAGGCAGCAGGAGTAGCTAAAGGGAGAGGGGGAGTTACAGGACTGACCCTAGCACCGGACTCACTAGACTCAATCTTAGATTCTGACTCGGACTCTGACTCGGACTCAGACTCAGATTCTGGAATTTCTCCTTCCCCTGTGATCAGCTTCTAAGTCCTCCCTTGGCTGTCAGTCCATTTAACAGTCTTCTTCCAGGCTCTGTTACCTGTCCCGGACCCGACATCCGAGATCAGCTTAGATGGATCAAAGGTGCGGCTGCGGAGGATGAGACTGACCAGCTCTTCCTTCGGTGTTGGGGCCGTGAATTCCTCTCCAAAAAGCAGCCCTAGTGCGGGCTCAGCATCCTTAGCTTCTTCGGACTGGATAAGAGCGAAGATGTCATCTGGTATGTAGTTGCAATCCTGGGCCAAGTGGGTCCCAGGGCGCGTGGTGCTGGGCCGGTATAGGCCCGTTTGGACTGGCCCAAATACTGGAGTAAAAAAAGTGACAGTGTTAGTCCTTGATTGGCCTATATTCTCTGGGGTTATGGTATAACCCAGACCAGTTTGAGTCCTCCCGTTATCTAGGACTTTGAGGATTTTCCCTGCGAGGAGATTGGGCCTTGATGTAGCCCCCGGCAGATAGCCCAGATTCTGCAGCATCCTGTCAATGCTAATCGTGGAGTAGGGTCGGAAAAGATACTCTTCTTCAATGGTCCCTACGAAGTCGAACCCCCAGAGATTGGTGCGGCCCGAGGTGTTGCAGTTAGCCACAGTCATAGGTGTGGCTTCTAGAGTGATGACGGTGTCGTGCAGAGGTAGTTTGATTTTCCGATGCAAGGTGGATGATACAGCCCTGGTCGCGTGGATCCAAGGACTTCCTAAAATAAGGTTAAAGGAAGAAGTCACGTCGATCACTTGAACTTCCAGCTTCTTCTTTATCGGGCCCGTTATGATAGTAAGTTTTGTGGCTCTGGCTACTGACTTTGGACTTCCGTTGAAAGCCTGAATGGTTTGAGCTGTGGGAATGTAGTCGGCCTCGGTAATGCCGAGAGCTTTGGCGGTCCTCAAGGGAAGGACATTGACTGCGGACCCGTCGTCGATTAGGGTCATGGGTAGGTACTTTCTACGGCAGATGACCGTGATGTAGAGGGCCCTGTTGTGGGCTGGCCCAAATGGTGGTAGATCAGCATTGGAGAAGGTAATAAGTGGGCCTTCCTCTTTAGCTTTCCCCTTTAGGTGGGGCATAACCGTGGCTACCATTTCAGCTGGGGTAGCCATAGAGTCGATTTTGACCTGATCGAGGGCCTTAGTGAGTGCCTCCCGATGTTCCTGGGAGCTGACTAGGAGTTGCCATATAGAGAGGTCAACTCGAGTCCTGCTCAACTGCTTCACAAGAGCCTTTTCAGTGGTTGGCTCCTCCGGGGCGGGCTCCACCCTAGATGGCTCGGCGATGATGAGGGCTTGACTATTGGCTAAGACATTGGACTTAACCTTCTGGATCTCCTCGGATGTGATGGGGACAGCTTCCCCCATTGGTGAGATAGACGTCGTCTTCGTCGTCGCACCAGATCCCGTTTATTTGTGGGAAAATGGAGAAATGAGGTGTGAGCAATCCACTATTTCCCTGGAGAAAATGGCGTGAGTGGCCAGGGGGTTATCCTTGTTGTTGGGTTTGCCCCCGGGCAAAGGGATCTTACCACTTTCGATGAGATCCTGGATTAGGGGCTTTAGCTTCCAGCATTTCTCGGTATCGTGTCCCTTGCCACGATGGTACTGACAGTAGGCCTGGATGTCCTTGGCCTTGGAGCGTCGCTCGATCGGGAGTTCAGGTGTTGGGCCTATCGGGGTGATCAGGCCTTTTGACGATAGCCTCTGCAGGGCATTTTCATAGGTGGTGCCTATGTCGGTGAATATCCGGGGTGTGGTATTCTTTTTGGACGGGGTATCAAGTAGATTGACCTCGTCAAAAATGCTACGAGTGGCAGCAGTAGATGTGGGCTTGCTTGTTGATGAGATGGCCCCTTGGTACCCCTTGGCGGAGGCCTTAGTGAGGCTTTCCAACCTTAGATCATCTTCGATTCTCGTCCCCATCTCAGTTAGGACCGCGAAACTAGGTATGATGGGGTACAGGAGATGGATCCGGTAAGCGGGAAGAAGGTTCTTGACGAAGGCTTCAACCAGCATTTTTTCACTGGGCTTATCGACCAGTTTGACACTTACAGCCCTCCAGCGTTGAAGGTATTTCGTGAATCCTTCCTTAGGTTCCTGGGCCATTATTTCCAGGGTGCGCATAGTGGTCTGGATTTCGGCATTATCCGCATAGTTTCGTGCGAATTCCATTGCAACATCGTCCCAAGTTTTGTATTTCTTGGGATCAAGCCTGTAGTACCAGGCTTTCGGGTGTTTCTCTAGAGAGGAGGCAAAAAGGTACTTGAACATGGTCGATTTGACCCCCTTAACAGCCATAAAATCCTTGAAGGCCCGAATATGGAGTACCGGGTCTTCAGTCCCGTCAAACATTGGCAAGCCCGTTAAGTTGAGGTTAGCGGGTAGTTCATCGGTCAAGGGCGAATAGGAACGGGCATTTTCCGTGAGGATGGTGTTCCTGGTGGTCGAGTGGACCTGTTCGTGCAGTTTTTGGACCCCGCCGGCCAATGCGGCCAAAGGTCTGTCATCCTCGATCGAAGCATTGGGGGTTCCTTGTTCCACGGCACTTACCCGAGTGACGATGGCAATCTGGTCTTCCCTCATTTGTCTCAATTGGTCTTGGATCTTGGTCAATGAAGCTGTCAACTCATCAATGGCTTCTTTCGTCATGGCTCGGGTGTGGGGTGGCCTGTCTGTAAGGGCACAGCGTAATCAGTAACTGACCCAGATCTTAAAATCAAAGAGTACATCCCGAGCAAGGAAAAGACTAGACGAGAAAAAAACCGAAAACCGACTTCTAGACGGATGACCCGTGGATGGTGGGCCTTCCTTAGGATTTGGCAAAGTGGGCCTAGTCCCGTTCGAAGGAAGGTCCACGTGAGAATTCCCCAGACTTTGGACTCGAATGTGTAAATGGGCTTCCCTTTGCAGGAGTTTGTTCTACGAAGGTGGGCCGTGCCTTGACAAGTAAGGCGGACTGGGATAGGGAGGAAATCCGTGATGTATGATCGACGGAGTTTCGACGCTATAGACTCTTACAACCTATGACAAGACCCGACACTGCTAAATACGGGAAGTCCTAAGGAGAAGAGGGCTTTGAAAAGGGAAATTTGGATTTGAAAACCGAGCAAAGTCGGATAAGATGGTCCAATTTTTTTTTTTGAAAATCGAAAAAAAGGTTATCGGACCGAGATTTCGGATTCTTGAAAGGGTTTAGACAGCATACCGGCTAAAAATAGGCTATTTTGAGTAAAAATCATAAGTCCTAAGTTCGGTAGCTTTCCGGGTTTTGAAAAAAGTGGATAGGTTTTGAAAAGATGCAAGTTTTTAAAAATGACGGTTTTTTAAAAGACGGTAAATAGATCAAGTAGCACATAGTCACGGGAACAGTATAATGACACCATGTATGCTCCTAATCTAAGTCTCGGTCGGTCGAATAGGGTCTATCCCAACGACGATCGCTTTCTCGCAAATCAGGACGGACTTCCTATGCCGAGTTGGTCTTAGAACCTGCTGTAAAACCCATGCGAGTTCCGCCATCGAAGTCTTTAGTGCACCCATTTGGGAATGCACCATGGTATAGTGGGACGTCGGTCACAAGTAACCGGCCCCGGAAAAATTGGGTTATGCATGAACCATTGAACTAAAACGTGTACATTACTATTCGAACAATTTCTTTTCGAGTCTCACCCTGAGGATGCCGATGGTAAGTGACTCATTAGTTGATCCCCAGCGGAGTCGCTAAATTGTGGACATGACATAGGTCCACCCCGACGCGGCCACGCGCGGGTTTGGGGAGGCAAATGAATCTCCATAAGAGATGGTCAAATTGAAATTTAAATCGAAGTAGGACTCGCCACCGAACTTTGTGGGAGTTCGGGCCCGTTCGAACCCACTCTATGTCGTAGTGGGCCATGTACAAAATATGGCCCATTTCCAATGTCAGAGTTTATCGGGTTCGTCCCTTAGCATTTGATACCGATACCGACATTATCGGTAATTGTGTATTGAATGACTCTCGTTGCCAATGGATTCGGACATCCGGAAACCATGGTTCTGAGTAAGGGGTGAGGGTACGTGTTGGGAAATTCACTAAGAACACCCAACCCCACCCGCACTTAGCGACCTTTACTAAGATATCGTTCGTTTTTTATGTACACGCGTTAGTTCGACGGTGGAATGATATGCAAACATTATTTTCCCTAAGCATGTGAGAGAAAAATAAATAGGTTGCTAAGTCTTTTAATGCATCTTAAACTAATAACGTCAAAGTTATTTTAGCATGTGAGGTTTGTTTTAGTCTAATAAAACAAAAGAGAAAGAAAAATTGCTACAAACACGAGAAAACAAGTTAGTAACGGTTGAATAAATCGAATAAAAATGTAAATACGATAGTATGCATGATTTTAGAAAAAGGTTTATGACACGTGATGGATTAACACGTGTTGACCGAGGTCGAAAAAGTATTTATCGAAATCTGAAAATATGTCGCGAAAGTCGCTATTTTATGTAAGGAACGAAAAGATTAAGAAACGAGAAAACGAAGAAAAAGGGCCGGCCTTCCAGGCTCTCGCGCGAGTCGCCTGGCAGGCGCGCGGCTCGCGCGGGAGTCTGTCCCGCTTTTTTATTTTTCGAAAATCATCAATTTTTATAAATCGCGTACAAATATGGATTAATTTATACTCGATTTATATTTTCGATATTCGTCGTATTCGATATTCGACTATGAAATCGATATCAAATAGTTAGAATGATTTTAGAAAAAGTGAAAAAAGTGTTTTGAAAAAGAAAAGAAATTGGACGAAAAAGAAAAATATGTTAATTCTCTCCGCGCTAAAATCGTCGTATTTTGTTTAAAAAAAAATGTAACGATTTTTTAGCATCAACGAGATTTAATTTAGTCCTTGTTTAATACGATATTTGATTAGAGAATCGATATCGTATTTTAAGAACGTTTATATATGAAAATAGTTTTTATAGTATCGATATTAGAAATATGTAAAACCACCCATATTAAAACGAGGACCGATGACACGACGCAGAAAAAAAAAAAAAAAAAAAAAAAAAAAAAACGACGAGAAAGGAGAAGAGAAAGAAGAAGAATCGGGTTTGATTTACACCCTCAACCTACATGCTTTGTTTTCTCGGAATAGAGCTCGTCGGGAAGTGGCTTAGGCACCAGAGTGTCGAGAAGATGGGGATGAATTGGGTGTCGGTTTGGTCGTGTAAGGCGACGTGAGAGGGGGTCGGTTTTGGTCGGGTGTGGTCTCGGTATGTGTGTCAGGATGATACTATCGGTCTTTCGATGCTATAAGTAATTAAAGGTGTTGAGGATGAAAGGATGAATAGATGTATATAATTGATATATGTGTTGACAGATAATTGATTGATTGATTGGTGTCCTTGATGTGTGACCGGAGGGTCTTATTTATAGGCGAGGTGGTTTAGGAGAGGTACCTTGCTTGGACAACAAGAAATACCGGTTTAGATAGGAAACGTAAGAGTTCGAAAGGGAACGAGAGTCTCGTTTCTTGGTGAGGAAGCCGAGTATGTCGCCTATTTTGGCTATTTTGGCCGAGTGTTTGACACTCGGTCGGTAAGTTGATTTAGTTTTCGGATAGAATTCCACTTGAGATCGAATTCTATCCTCGAATGGATTTGTTTAGTATTTTCGAGGCTGATTTTTTGTAGTATTTGAGTCCAAACCGGACGTGTAGTGTCACGGATGGTCCGTGTGTCTCGGGAAAAAATATCTTTGACCGAGTTTGACCCGGTCGCTAAAAGACGATTTTGCCCCTGGTGCCGGATTCGACCCAAATTAGTCTTATTTGACTTGAAACGACCTACTGGGCCTGGATTTGAGGTTGGTTTTGTAAGATTTGTACTCCGTAATAAGCCTAAACCAAATGTCCATGATTTCGAGCCCATATCCGAGTCCATCAAAGCACGTTTGCGTCCGATCATCATTGGGTGTTTGGCGGGAACTATTATAGACACCTGGCGGTCAAAATGTGGGTGTCTACATTAGTCGATCCACCAAAATATTGTAAAAACTTCTTCACTTTTTGTTTGGGCTAATTTAGGTAATTCGAGTTTGGAACGACCCTCTTGGCCTTAGCCAAAGAGAGCGGGACTACACCTACCTACAATGTTGAACAACTCCAAGGTTCGCCTTTTCTACTCTGTTTAAGACCCTGTCGTACCCCTTTAGAAGATTAGGAGGACCTAGCTAAGTCATCAACATCTTTATTGCTTTAATGTCATACTATTGGGCTTTGGTCCTTTTCTACATGGGTAATTTATCTTGGAATGTTCACTACTAAAAACAGCGGAAATAGCGTCGGATTTACAATCCGACGCAACTGGCGTAACTGTGTCGTATTGCGTCGGCTAATCCGATGCAATTACATTGCGTGGGACTAGCCGACGCTATCCGACTCCATGATACAGGCGCCAATAATTTTGGGTTGGCGCCACTATGTCAAAGGTTTTGCGTGGGATTAGCCAAAGCAATCAGACGCAATATTAAATTTTGCGTCGGCTAATCCGATGCAGCCTGCGTCAAAATAAAAAAATTTAGTCAGCAGAATTAATAGCTTTGCATCGGATTAGCCGACGCAACTTTTAATATTGCGTCTGATTGCGTCGGCTAATCCGATGCAGAGTGTGTCAAAATTTAAAAACTTTAGTCAACAGAATTAATAGCGTTGCATCGGAGTAGCCGACGCAACTTTTAATATTGCGTCTGATTGCGTCGGCTAATCCGATGCAGAGTGTGTCAAAATTTAAAAAATTTAGTCAACAGAATTAATAACGTTGCATCGGATTAGCCGACGCAAATTTTAATATTGCGTCTGATTGCGTCGGCTAATCCGATGCTGGGTGCGTCAAAATTTAAAAAATCTAGTCAACAGAATTACTAGTGTTGCATCGGATTAGCCGACGCAATGTTTAATATTGCGTCTGATTGCGTCGGCTAATCCGATGCAACATGTGTTTAAATAAAAAAAAAACCAGAATTAAATGTTTTGCATCGGATTAGCCGACGCAGACTTGAATATTGCGTTGGTCTGCGTCGGTTAATCCCACGCAACGTTTTTAATATAAAAAAAAATATCGAGGTCTGCATCGGAATAGCCGACGCAAACTTGAAACCTGCGTCGGTCTGCGTCGGCTATTCCGATGCAGCACCTGTTAATATAAAAAAAAAATTATCACGATTTATGTTCAGAACATAAACCGCTCCCCTAACTCCCCCAAAAAGACGACGACGACGAAGAAGACGACGACGGCAAACGACGACCACACCGGCGACGCAGAATTCTCCGGCGACTCCCGTCCTACCCAGATCCGGCACCATCACCCTTGTTCGATCCCCAAAAAAATCTGAAACCCTAAGTCCCATAAACCCATATCCAGCGAACCCTGCCGGCGGCGACCCTAAATCCGACGAACGAGAGCCTGAACCCCCGACAGACTTCGCCGGCGCACCCCCACCCCCACGCGCGACGAATTTCCCGGCGAACCCCCCCCCCCCCCCCCCCCCGCCCCCCCACGCGCGACCCTGCCGGCTTACCAGAATCCGGCGAAGGCTTCCCCGACCCCCCGGCGTACTCTAACCCGACCCATCCCTGAAAAACCCTAACCCGACCCCCCCAAATCTCAGGTATGTTGCTTACTGTTAGTTCAATTAGGTTAATGTTTTTATTAGTTTAATTAGTTTAATTTTACGTAATTAGTTCAATTAGTTTACGGTTTAATCGTTAGTTTACGGTTTACTGTTTAATTTTTACTCAATTAGTTAAATTAATTAGATTAATTTTTACTTAATTTTAACTCAATTAGTTTACTAAACTGTTTTGATTAAGTTAGATTAATAATTAGTATAATAACTATGGTGATTAGATTATATGATGATTATGTATGGTTAATTAGTTAATTAGATTGTAGGGTGATTATGTTAATTAGGTTAGTTAGTTTAGTAATTAGGTTAATTAGGTTAATTAGTATATTAATTAGGTTAATTAGTATGTGAATTAGGTTAATTAGTATGTGAATTAGGTTAGATTTCGTTTTATTGTTAGACGGTAATTGTAGTATGTTAATTAGGTTAGTTAGTATGTTAATTAGGTATTAGTGATTATTGTATTAGGTTAGAAATTGTGTTATTAGATTAGTAGTAGTAGTATGTACTAGTATAAGGAATTATATTTGTTGAGATAGATGGTTAGTAGTATTAGTAGTAGATTAATTAGTAGTGTTAGTAGTACTACATTAGTAGTGCTAGTAGTAGTATTACTAATCTACTACTAATATTACATTAAAATACTTCATTACTACTACTAATGCTACTACTAATATTACTAATACTAATAACCTACTAATAATACTATGTACTACTAATACTACTACTAATCTATTACAACAAATCTACTAACACTACTACTACTAATCTAGCTAATACTTTACTAATTTACTACTATTCTACTATACTACTACACAACTACCAATCTTCTTCTACTTCACAACTACTAATCTATTACTAATACTAATTTTCTACTACTACCACTACTACTAATTTTCTACTACTACTACTACTACTAATTTTCTACTACTACCACTAATACTAATTTTCTACTACTACTACTAGTAGTAATTTTCTACTTCTACTTCTACTACTACCACTACTACTAATTTTCTACTACTACCACTACTAATTTTCTACTTTTACTACTACTACTACTACTACTACTAATTTTCTACTACTACCACTACTACTAATTTTCTACTTTTACTACTACTACTACTACTAATTTTCTACTACTTCTACTACTAATTTTTCACTACTATTACTACTACTACTATACTTCTACTACTAATTTTCCACTACTATTACTACTACTAAACTATTACTACCACTACTACCACTACTACTAATTTTCTACTACTATCACTACTACTAATTTTCTACTACTACTACTACTACTACTAATTTACTACTTCTACTTTTACTACTACCACTACTACTAATTTTCTACCACTACCACTAATACTAATTTTGTACTACTACTACTACTACTACTAATTTCCTACTTCTACTTTTACTACTACCACTACTACTAATTTTCTACTACTACCACTACTACTAATTTTCTACTACCACTACTACTAATTTTCTACTACTACCACTACTACTAATTTTCTACTACTACTACTACTAATTTTCTACTACTACCACTAATACTAATTTTCTACTACTACTACTAGTAGTAATTTCCTACTTCTTCTTCTACTACTACCACTACTACTAATTTTCTACTACTACCACTACTACTAATTTTCTACTTTTACTACTACTACTACTACTACTACTACTAATTTTCTACTACTACCACTACTACTAATTTTCTACTTTTACTACTACTACTACTACTAATTTTCTACTACTTCTACTACTAATTTTTCACTACTATTACTACTATTACTATACTTCTACTACTAATTTTCCACTACTATTACTACTACTAAACTATTACTACTACTACTACTACCACTACTACTAATTTTCTACTACTATCACTACTACTAATTTTCTACTATTACTACCAAATCGTCGTCCTTTGTTATGGACAAAAATGATAGGAAGGCTTTGTGCGATTGGGTGAGTGGTTTGAAGTTTCCGGATGGTTACGCATCCGACCTATCCCGGTGTGTGGACCAGTCCAAGTTAATTTTGCATGGCATGAAAAGCCACGACTGTCACGTGTTTATGTCGCGCTTGATGCCAGTAGCTTTGAAGCAGTCGCTGCCAATGAACACGTGGAATGCATTGACAGAGATCAGTCAGTTCTTCCGAGATTTGTGTTCTACTATGGTGTCAATCGACTCCATGAATCGACTTGAGAACAGTATTCCCGAGATCCTTTGCAAGTTGGAGAAAATATTCCCTCCGTCATTCTTCAACTCGATGGAGCATCTCCCACTTCATTTGCCGTATGAGGCAAGGGTTGGCGGTCCTGTTCAGTACAGGATGTACCCATTCGAAAGGTAACGTCCTCAAATCTCCTGAGTGTGACTTCCCGTGCATTGATTACCAATTAAGTCTTACAAGAGAGCTAATATTTTAATTTGCAGGTTCTTAAACCATCTGAAAAAAAAAAATTGGTAACAAAGCACGTGTTGAGGGTTCAATATGCAACGCGTGTTTGTTAGAGGAGACATCAAACTTCTGCTCCTTCTACTTCGAAGAGCACGTTGACACAAAAGCCAAAGACCTAGACGTGGGTACGCATCAGACTGAAAACCACCAAATAGAGGTGGAACCGTTTCAGTCTGATGTTGGAAGTACCACTGGAAAATGTAAGGAGAGGTGGTTGACCGATGTTGAGTACAAGCAGGCACACTCCTACGTTCTGAGAAACTGTGGCCCTGTAATCAGACCGTACGAGGAGTAAGTAACTCACGTACAACATACCCTCCTCATAATTGGTAGTATGTGTGATTAAGTACAGCTGCTGACCATTTCAGGAAATTCGAGGCTTTCATTATGGCAGAACATGCGGGAGTGACAACATCTGAAGATGTTTGGGTGGCATATGAGTCACTGTTTCCCTCATGGCTACGTACTCAAGTATGTTGAAATGCTATTTGCTTGATCATTATAAATTGTGTATGTGTTTGGTACAAAATTTAATTGCATTGTTTTTCGACGAATTTTATGTTGACAATAGCCTGAAGCGCTGAAGGATCCCATTGTAAGACCTCTAGTCATTGGGCCGTCTTCACGAGTCAGAACTTGGAGGCGATATACAATTAACGGGTACAAGTTCCGTGCGTTTGTCGAGGATGTTGATGTTCCAAAACTGACCAAAAGTAACGGCGTATGTATGTTGTCCACCAAAGGGTCAGATTACTATGGAACACTAATCGAGGTGATCGAGCTAGACTACTACGACAGCCACAAAAACTGCAAGGCCATACTGTTCAAATGTGATTGGATCGACAACTCCCCGCACGGAGTCACTGTTCATGAGAACTACAATCTTGTGGATGTCGACCTGACGAGAAAACTGCGAGGGCACAACCCTTTTGTGTTGGCGTATCAAGTCGATCAAGTCTGCTATGCACCTTACCCAAAGGGAAAAAAGAGTACGAATTGGTCTGCGGTTTTCAAAATCAAGGCAAGATCACAAGTTGATAATCCTATCATCGACGATGACGTCTACCAAGAGAGTGTGATTGGTAATAATCAGCCGATGTCATCAACTCTGCTCGAAGACACTGACGTCAATGAAGAAGAATATGTAGTTGAAGTTGCTGGTGCTGTAGGGGAGGACGACGAGTTTGCCGACTGGATTGTTCCTGAGGGAGAGGGTGATGAGGACGATGACTTAGTCATCGACGATGAAGATGACGGTGATGAGGTGAATACTGACTGGGACGATGATGATGAAGACGGGGACGAGGGGTTCATTGAACCGCACACTGACGCGGACAGTGACGGTGACAGTGACGATAATTAGCAATTATGTAGTTGTTTGTATCTTATTCGCATAAGTTGTAATTTATTTATTTGTAATTGAATACTATTTTGGTACTTAATGAAATTCCTGCTTTACCCTAAACGAACTGACTCTACAGTTTAACGTTGCGCAAACATATTTTGTAGACGTGATTATGGCAGGTAGCAGTGAGATGCTGACGGGGGCCACCAGCCATGGTGACAATATGGAGGAGGACATGCCTAGGACTCCTGTCATCCTAGGTGTGGACGCTTTCCAGGAAGTCGGGGCGACGGTCTACGTTGCCACGCCTGGGAAATCGTACTTGTCACGGCAGAAAGTGCCTTCCGCTACTTGGTGAGTTTTAGTTGTTGTAACCAGTTCTTTTCTAAATTTTCACTCATTTATTTGCTTCACATTATCATAATTGACTTGTGTAGGTGGGACGACAAGAAGTACTCTGAGTATATGCGGGATTCCGTAGTCATGACGTATGCGTCCACCCCTGGCGCCTACCGTAGCTGGACGAAGGCGCCACCGGAAGCTCGGGAAGCGATGTATATGCACTTCACGGTAATTACCTCGTCTGTGTTTCTAAGGTTTTCGTTGCACGATTTATACATTCAATTGTAGCCAACGAATCTTTTTTTGACAAACAGAAGAGAGTGCGTATAGACCTGGGGTACGACCTCAGGTCGGATTATGAGAGTCGGATTAAGAAGAAGATAACCGACTTATTCCAGCGAGCTGTCCCGAGGGTCGAGAAGGCGGAATGGATTCCGCAAGAGAAGTGGGAGATATTGAAGAAGAACGCTGCCGACCCAAGCTTCAAGAAGAAATCGGCGATTAAGTCGTCGAACAGGAGAGGTGGGCAGGTGGACGGGGTGGCCAAACCCACTAGCTGCCTTGGAAGTAGGAGTGCAGCAACAGCCTTCGCGCAGTTGGTAAGTGCTTACAACACAAGTAAAAAATTTGAGTATAATTCAATATATACTATATTGGTAAATAAATGTTGAAAATTTTAACACTGTTATTTGAAGGGCCCATCTGCAACCCCGGTCCAGCTCTTGGAGAAGACGAAGAAGGGGAAAGACAGCAAGTGGATTGACCCTAGAGGACCGGTGATCGTGGTGAGTAGTAGTAATGTTTTTAAAAAATATACTAGGCATGAAAATTACGATGTGATAGTATGTGTTCCTAAAGTTATAACACTGTTTCATGTTGCTGTTTCTGGAGAGCTACGAGAAAGCGGTGGAGGAGGCACGCGCCTCTGATCAAGCGCCCAACACCTTGAAGATCTTCCACGATGTGTCAGGTGGCTACAACTCGAAGAAAAGGTTTTGGGGGATAGGTAACGTGGCGAAAGAGCTCTTTCGCCCATGCTTGAACCGTGGTAAGGAGGTATCTGCGGACACATACCTCCCCACCGCCACCTCGCAGGAACGCACACTCAACGACCGTATGGAAGATAAATTCGAAAGACAAGAATAGCGCCTTAAGACGTTGGAGAAGAGGTGCGAAGAGCAGGACCAGTTTATTCAGTTCATGAGGGAACGGTTCGCCATGGGGAACGAGGGATGCGGTGGAGGACCACGCATGACTAGGCGCGACGATGACGACAACAACGATGGTCATCCCTTTGGGTCGGAGCAGACTGAGTCCCTTTCGTAGGTAGTTCCGCTCTCTTATGTTACTTGTTTAGATTCTGGTTGCATTGTGTGTATATATTTTACCAACTCCTAGATAGAATTCTGAACCTAGCGCTGGTTGTCTTTGTAATATTTTCATTTTCTATAACAGTATACTAGTTTATGTTTGTTTCGTTTTGTGGATTTTTGTGAAGAAGACATGTACGAGAGCTTTGATTGGAGTTATTGATGGACTTTTGTTTGGGATGTGGTGCTGTTGTCGTATGTTGTAGGAGTGGGTTGGTTAATTGCAGCTTGTTTTATTTCGCGCATACGGGGAGCTGAAAACAAAGAAACGGTTTTTTTGTTAATAGGCTTTGCGTGGGATTAGCCGACGCAAAGTCAACAGAATGTTTGACTTTGCGTCGGCTAATCCCACGCAAAGCCTCTCAGTCAGATCTCAGTCAAAGGGTTTGCGTGGGATTAGCCGACGCAAAGTCAACAGAAAAGCCCATTGACAGGGTGTTGACCTCCATTTCTTCGTGTCGTAATAGCCGACGCAAAGCCGACGCAAATTCCATGCGTTGGATTAGCCGATGCAAAAAAAAAATTGCGTCAAAATATAACGGCGGCCGATTGCGTCCGTTAATCCCACGCAATCGTCAATTTGCGTCGGATTTGTCCGATGCAATTCCGGCTCGTTTTTTGTAGTGGTTTATGATTGTTTTAGGTAAGTATTCGATGTCTTCCCCGCCATCTTGATGAGGGATTCTCTGTTTTATTTTTGCTTTGGATGCGCCTATTCTTTCGTGTTAATTGTTTTTGTGCGTTTAGCCGCATCCACCATTTTGAGCAAGACCCAACTTGCCTTGCATTGAAGTACCTTACCTCATAGGTATTCCAATGTGAGTTGAAGGGACGGAGCGGGCCTGTTAATTGCCCTGTATCGGCTTAGCATAGTCTAGCTAGTAGTATTAGTCTGTAATTTTTTTTGGGTCTTTGCTTGAGGACGAGCAACGGTTTAGCGTGAGAGATTTGATGTGTGCTAAATTTAGATCGTTTTTCCTCCAATATAGAGTCGTTTTTCCTCCGTTTTGTGAGATTAGAATGTGATTATCACCCTATTTTTAGTCTTTCTCGCATTAGCATCTCTCTTGTGCATTTCATGTGTTTTTGGAAATTTTTCTATCTATCTTGATAGGATACGACGCCGAGAGCATGTCCGAGCTTCCACGAGCAAAAGAGAGGGGAATACCGTCCAAAAGCAAGACACAAAATCAAAAGTTCAAGCCATCCAATCAAACAACGAATAGCGAGACTAGAAAAGAGGTCAAGGAAACCATCGGGTGTAGTTTCACCCGATGAGATACCACCGGGCGAAGTTTCGCCCGACAACATTTCGACCTCCCCGAAGATCTTCATAAAACCTTCTCCATTGGGCGAAATGACCGGGCGAAACTAAAGATGCCCGACTGTAATCTCCTAGAAATTCTAACGCAATACAGTGGCGGAAACACTGTAGAAGTGGGATTATAACACACTGTAGCTATGTCTTGATTAAATAAAAATAGTAAGTCAATACATAAGCCATAAAATAAAAATGGATACAAAATAAAATAAATAAAATAAAATTCATAAAAAGGGTTTTTAACAATCCATAATACAGTGATCTTATTAAAAGAAGCATGATCCATAACTGTTCGCTAGCCCACCCGAAGGGAAACACATACACCTGCCATGTTAAAAACATAACAGCCACAATCAGTGGGGAGCAACGTCAACGTTCTCCCTGCCGCATGACAGGATTTTAAAACTTGAATTACTATTATAGAAAAATAGTAAAAATGGAAAACAGTAAAACACATTGTAATAAAAATAAACTTTCAGTGAAAAACTTCACATATCAAAACAATATAATAAAAATGAGTTTTCCAAAGAAAACATAAAACATTTGCCAACCTGCAACCAAATTATATCGATAATAATAAAAATATTCAAAATGGCATTATGGCATTATGGATAGGAGTAGTGTAGACGGCTAGACTTTCACTAGGAGAATACTAAAAACTAGCTTCGAGAACTTAGTTCAAACAAATTAAACTTCGGTCTCTAACTAGGCTACTCAACCATAATAGAGCGGCGACTTATAAATGCGTGGCCCCAGTTTAAGATAATGCACACCCCTCCTGGGATTACTGTGGACATGACATAGGTCCACCCCGACGCGGCGAAGCGCAGGTTTTGGGGAGGCGATAGAATTTCCATATGAGATGGATCGAATAGAATTTTAAATCGAAGTAGAAGTCGCCACCGAATTTTATGGTTATTCGGAACCATTCGAACCCACTCTATGTCGTAGTGGGCCATACTTAAAGCCTGGCCCATTTCCGATGTCAGAGTTTATTGGGTTCGTCCCTTAGCATATCGATACCGATGCCGACTGGGCGATTAATCGTATATTGAATGACTCTCGTTGCCAATGGTTTCGGACATCCAGAAACCACGGTTCTGAGTAAGGGGTGAGGGTACGTGTTGGGAAGTTCAGCGAGAACACCCAACCCCGCCCGCACTTAGCGGCCTTTACTAAGATATCGTTCGGTTTTGTGTACACGCGTTAGTTCGACGATGAAATGATATGCAAAGATTATTTTCCTAAGATATGTGAGGAAAAATAAATAAATGGGTTGCTAAGTCGTTTAATGCATGTTAAACTAATAACGTCAAAGTTATTTTAGCATGTGAGTCCGTTTTAGTCTAATAAAACGATAAAGAGAATAATTTGCTACAAACACGAGAAAACGGGTTAGTAACGATTGAAATAATAATATATGAAATCGAGAAAATAAAAATCAATCGAGATCTGAAAAAATATTACTAAAACGTTGTTTTGTATAAAAAACGATGTTCGAGAAAGAATAAAAAAAGAACGAAAAAGACGCGTTTGGGCCGAGAGCCGCGCGACTCGCCCGAGACTCATGCGGGTCGCGTGGCGGCCTGATTTCGACAACGGTTTTCGGAAAATTTTGATTAAATCGCGTACGAATATCGTATAACTCGTACTCGACTTAATATTCTCGATATTCGTTATATTCGATAGTTGATTATCAAATATTTAGAATAGTTTTGGAAAAGATGTAAATTTGGAAATCGTTTCGTAAAATAAAAAAATAAACGAACGAAAAACTAAAAAAAATAGAACCAGATCAGACTCGTGCGCGAGTCGCCTGGACCGAGCGCGACTCGCGTACGGGTCTGATTTTTTGTTCGAAAATCGTTAATCGCGTACAAACATGAATTAATTTATGCTCGGTCTATATTTTCGATATTCGTCGTATTCGATATTCGATTATGAAATCGATATCGAATATTCGGAATGACTTTAGAAAAGGTTTTGAAAAAGTTTGTTTTTGAATGAAAAATAAGAAAAAGGAATTTTGAACGAAAAGTTGTAAAAAAGGATTTTGAACGAACAAAAATAAAATGAAATCGTCGAAATCTTAATATAATTCTTTTGATACGATATTCGATTATATAAAATCGGTATCGTATTTTAAGAATATTCGATATATGAAAATAGTTTTTAATAATATCGATATTAGAAAGTAAAAAAGAGACCGACGAGACCCATAAAGACGAGAAGAAGAGAAGAGAAGAGAGAAGAGTCGGGTTTGATTTACACCCTCAACCTACATGCTTTGTTTTCTCGGGATAAGGCTCGTCAGGAGGTGGCTTAGACTTGGGAGCGTCGAGATGATGAGGATGAGTTAAGGTGTATCGGTTTAGGTGGTTTGGGACGTCGGGTTTGGCCGGCTTCGTCGGTATTTCGAGACTTCGGAAAGGTGTCGGGATTTGCTAACTATCGGGTTATATGTAAACCGGTGATGGGTGTGTAAAAACCGTGTATATTGGCTGAAAAATTGTTGTAATTGATGTCCTGTTTGTGTTGGACGGGAGGTCCTATTTATAGGGAGTTTCCGACCTTGGTTTAGGAGAGTTTGAATACCGCTTAGGATAGGAAACGTAGGAGTTTAAGGAGCATAAGAATTCCGCTTTCTTGGCCAAGAAGAAAGGGATTCTCGGCTGATGGGGGGGTGTTTCGGCTGAGTATTTGGTACTCAGTCGATGTCTGAATCGGTTTCCGGATAGAATTCCTACTTGAGGTCGAATTCTACCTTTAACGGAATTGTTTAATGCTTTTAATGAATCTGAAATTTCGTAGGAATTTGGGTTGAAGTGGGACGCGTGAGACATCACGGTCGGTCCACAAGTCTCGGGAAAATCTTTGACCGGGTTTTGACTCGGTCGCTAAAAGACGGTTTTACCCCTGGTGACGGTTTCGACCCAAATTAGTGTTATCTGACTCGAAACGACCCACTGGGCCTGGATTTGAGGTTGGTTTTGTGAGATTTGTACTCCTTAAAATGTCTAAACCAAATGTCCATAATTACAAGCCCGTATCCGAGTCTATCAAAGCACGTTTACGTCCTATCATCATCGGGTGTTTGGCGGGAACTACTATAGACACCTGGCGGTCAAAATGTGGGTGTCTACAATTACTTCTCACCCAGTTCAGCTTATGACGGCGACTTACTGCGAGGCCTACGCTTAAGGTCAAAATGTACACAACTCCCGGGATACCTGTCACCCGGTTCAACAACCAATGTACCGATTCCTGATACACTAGCCTTATAATTGATGGCAAAACCGTAAACCCTAGAATATATTACTCTAACCTCACACTTGTCCTTATTCCATAACTCCAAAACAAAGCCATTATCGATATTCAAAAGATATAATCAATATAAATAATGTGAGGATAAAAGAAGTAAACATTTACATTCTAAAAAAGGAAACTTTCTATTTTGGGAAACTTCTATTTTAGAAACTTTACTAAAAATAGCATTATATCAAAATAGTGAAGATATTAGTTCATTCTAATACCACATTTTTAGTAAACGATATAGATTTATAAAACTAATACTTTCGGTCTTAACGATATTAATTATTAAAGTAAGAACATTTGAATTTACGAAATTATTGAAATATCGTACAAGTGTATAAAATGATTAAAAATGTCTTAAACCTTTTAATAATACTAATCAGGGTGTTTTCAAAATTTACAAAGCTAAAATTTCTTAATTATTATTAGTTACGACAATACGATTACAAATAGGATTTTACGTCAAATGTCAAATTAAATCTTTTAACGTCTTTTATTTAATTAAACCATTGAATATATTTAGAATATGTTAACGGATGCTTTAACTCTTAAAGTTTCAGATTTAAATATTTTCAAAATAGTTGGAAAAATAAATCTTTTCGGTAAGACGAAGCATTTTAACGATAAATCGTAATTTGTCCAAAAATCAATACTTATTAATTAAATACTTTAATAAATAGTACAAAATTTTTACGTAAAATAGTTAAAATATATTTATGGACATTCTGTCTAGAAAAGAAAATTTTCCAGAATCCTAAAACTCGGTTTTTAAAGCGTTTTCTCGTTAATCGTCTAATCTCGAAAATAACGATTAATAAAAATAGAAATTACAAAATGATTTAAGTATTAATATCCAAAAATTATTATTAAACTTAAAAATCATGATTTTCCAGAAAATACTATTTTTTCAGATTTCCAAAAATTCCATATTTAATAAACCCCGTTAAAACCGTCTTTTAAACTCATTTTCACAATTAACGATTCCATTAATAAAACTTATCGTTCCTAACATTTTATTAAAGCACTAAAAATCATAAAATTACATTTTATCATGAAATCATCAGAATCATAATTTTTTTCCAGATTAAATCAGAAGACCAAAAATCGAGAATTTAAACGACAAACGCGGTTTTAACGATAAACGATGATTTAAAGTGATTAATTAATTCATCCACTTAACAATTCCAAACAATTACGAAACAATTCAGAAAATTCTATTTCATCAGAAATTTTTACCACGTCAAAAATCAGATTAAAATAAAATGTATAAGTACTAGAACTAAAAATCGGCTTTTAATCGTTTTTGTCCAGAAACGGAAATAATTCAATAATCGATAACTAAAATATCAGAAAAATACTAAATTATTAAAAATCATCAAAAAAATTATTTTTACAGAATATAAATATATATAACATATTTAGGACGAATATTACGATTTTATAAATTAATATGACGATTTAATCGTTAATCTCGTAAAAATGATAAAAATATCGAAACATGCAAATTTTCAACTTTTAAAAATTTTTCAGATTATATGACATACATATATTGAAAAAAATGTAATAATTATACATGCAAATACACAATTAAAATCATGAAATACCGAGTAACATCGACGTTACCTCTAACCCAAATTCGAGTCGATTATAATTTCGTCGGCTTCGGGATCATTCAAAAATCCTTCAACACAAGAAAAGCATGGTGGAAAAATACCATGAAAAAACTAAGAAAATCAAGGCAAATAACATCGATTATTACCTTAATGAAGGGATCAGAATGACAATTATTTTGGAGATGAAAACGAGACGATCGAGACTCAATTAGAGACTAAATCTGGCTGGAAAGGGTGCTGGAAAATATCAGCCATGATGAGAAAATGAGAGGAAAAGAGAGAGTTTTTGCCTTGAATATTATTTAGTGGTTGAATGAATGAAACTAATGAAGAGTTTATGAATGAATGTGACTTATAAAAAATGATAAAAACAAGGTGGATGTACCACTAAAACACATGGCCAAAATGGATGAATAAGAGAGTGAAAAGTCTATGCATGAATCATCAAATTTAATGGATGAGAAGAAAATATCTTAATCCTTTAATCATTTTATAAAATGAAATGTTTATAAAAGAAAGTGTAATGGTGGTGTGTGACAAGGGTCACGGTCCAAATGATTCAAGGTGAGTCCAAAATAAGTCGTAAGTCGATAAAAATAAGGATCGTAAAATTATTAAAGGTATTTCAAAGCAATTTGAGTAAATCTCGCGTAAGAAATCAATTAATTACGAAACTTCGTAATTAAATCATTAAATGATAAATTTTCATAAATAAAAATATTTTCTTAGTTAGAAATATTATATAAACGTATTTGGGCCCTTTTAGAAAAATAAATAACCCAAATCCAAGCTTAAAATGATAGTTCGTATAAAAATGAGATTCTTTGTGAATTAAATAAATAGTTTGCGACGAAAATTTAATAAATAGATTTATTATAGGAAAATAAAATATTTAAAATATTTTAATGAAAATAAATAATATTTGACTCGAAAATATTATGAAGTTGAAAATGAAGGATACAGAAGGCAGAAAAAAAATCACAGAGTCATGACGGAGTCATAACAGAATAGATAACAACGCCTAGAAAATTAGCGGGTGTTACAATCCTCCCCACTAAAAGAATGTTTCGTCCTTGAAACTAAGAATAAGCAGAAAGGAGTCAAGATTACCCCACTCGAAAAGATAAGGATATAAATTTCGCATAAAAATTTTGCTGTAAAAGAAAATTTTACAACTTTTAAAGTGATATGAAATCATATGCAATTATTTATTCTAAGAGAAATTGGGCTAAGCTACCCAGAATTTGAAATCCTTTAATTAGTGAAATCGTAAAGTAAAGTTATTTGATAACATAACGACGCTAAATAGTATTTGTAACGAGCTTGAAGGAAATAGGGTAATTAAAATATTTTCAAAACAAAAGTAAAACAATTTGATTATGAAATTTAATAATATTTCTTTTCCTGATGAAACAAAATTTAGTTTTGAGAAATCAAATTTGTAGTCAGTAAAAATCGATCCAGTTGTCAAGCATTTTCAATAATAGATTCAAAAGTCCACCAACAATAAAGAGAAACTAATTTCAAAACGTTAAAATTTCGAAAATGTTATCAAAGTAATTATGAAAGTAAAAAAAATGTTATCAAACTTGAACATTCAAAATAATTTCGACAATGTTAAAACGCTTTACAAAATAATTTTATAGAAGTTGAAGTATTTGGAAATATGAAAGTCTTCATAAAATTCATATCGTTTGAAAATAAAAAAAAATTGAAATATTTTCAAAATAATCTATTAAGGCATTTTGAAACAGGACTAAGTATAAATATCGATCAAAGATAAAACAAAAGTGAGGTATAAAGTTCTTAAATTATAATTCAAAAATGTTAAATTTCACGATATCCGAAAAGTTTAATTGCTCAAAATTTTTACAAAATGGGAAGTTTTAGAATTTGAAATTATGCTTCAAAATGTTAAAATTTCACAAAAATCACTTACATTAGTCAAACTTTTCATAAGTTCGGGGAAATGATGAACGGATGAATAAAGTCAAGGATAAACAATAAATTAAAATAAGAGTTTTCAAAATCGATAAAGATCAAAGGGATTAGCAGCAGATGCGGAAACAGAATTCAATAGAAACAGAAAAGAAGACGGAGTTGAGAGTCTGAAAGAGCTCTCAAGGATTATAGAAGCAACTAACCATCTCGAGATTCCTAGCACGACTCTCATAAACACGGGTTCCTAATTGACCCATCATGGCCATCAACTAACGCTAAGTCCAATATCGGTACAGGGTGGTTCTACTCAATATACAACCTCCAAAATTAAGTCTTACATGCTTATATAATCTTTCAATTAGTATGGTAAGAATCCACAAATGATTTAGACTAATCCATTAATTAAGATTCCATCGGTTATCAAAACATACCCAAACTCGTAATCACTAAGGTTCATAAATTTAAAGCTTATAAGGTCTAAACTCGAGGTGTACTTCAAATTTCTCGAGTAAGGAAGACTAAATAAAATCCACCAATTAACAATGTTCGGACACAAAATCCTCACAGATGATTGTAGACACCCACATTTTGACCGCCAGGTGTCTATAAAAGTTCTCGCCAAACACCCGATGATGATTGGACGCAAACGTGCTTTGATGGACTCGGATATGGGCTCGTAATAATGGACATTTGGTTTAGGCTTATTACGGAGTACAAATCTTACAAAACCTACCTAAAATCCAGACCCAGTAGGTCATTTCGAGTCAAATAAGACTAATTTGGGTCGAATCCGGCACCAGGGGCAAAACCGTCTCTTAGCGACCGGGGCAAACCCGGTCAAAGATATTTTTTCCCGAGACACACGGACCAGCCGTGACACTACACGTCCGGTTTGGACTCAAATGCTACAAAAAATCAGCCTCGAAAATATTAAACAAATCCATTCGAGGATAGAATTTGATCTCAAGTGGAATTCTATCCGAAGACTAAGGCAATTACCGACCGAGTGTGCAGCATACGCCACCTTCCCTGCTGTATACCATGACGTCACCCTGGCCATTCTCAACATGGGGAATCGACATAAATGGGAAGATAAACCCCTCGGGAACCGGAGGACATTGCTCCATTTTGGTAGCAATCGACTATTTAACCAAATGGGTCGAAGCTGAATCCTACCGTATTCTCAATGCCAAGCATGTCGCCAAGTTTATTCAAAATAAGATAATATGCCGATATGGGATCCCTCACGAATTCATCAGTGACCACGGGACCCATTTTCAAGCCGAGACGGCAGCATTATTAACCAAGTACAAAATTCAAAGGCATACATCTTCACCCTACCGACCCCAAACCAATGGAGCGGTAGAAGCGGCTAATAAAATAATTTTCACCATACTCAAAAAGATGGCTGATAATTACCGGGATTGGCCCGAAAAAATACCATTTGCACTTTGGGGATATCGAACCTTGATTCGTACTGCGACCGGGGCAACACCGTATTACCTTACATATGGTATGGAAGCGGTCCAACTTGTTGAGTTAGAGGTGCCGTCACTCAGAATCCTACTCGAGAGTCAAGTACCCGAAGCTGATTGGGTTCGAGCACGATATGACTCGCTAGTCCTTTTAGACGAACGACGATCTCGTGCCCTCATTAATATACAAATCTATCAGAAGAGGATCCAACGGGCTTTCAACAAAAGGGTGAGGCCCAGAAACATCAAGGAAGGAGATTTGGTTCTCAAATCTGTTCGAGCTTTATTACCAGTAGACCCAAGGGGAAAGTTCAAACCTAACTGGGTTGGGCCGTATCTGGTAAAGAAGATTCTATCAGGCGGAGCAGTAATGTTAACGGATCTGGACGGGAATGAGTTTGTCAACCCAACTAACCTGGACCAGTTGAAGCGCTACTACCGTTAACCCACCTCTCTCAATGTCATTTGCAAACGTTTATTAAAAAAAATTCGGAAAATTCGGGCAATCTTTCGTAAAAAAGGGGAAAAACGATTAAATACCTGTAGAAGACGGATGCTTCCTGTCAACTGTCGATCCGAGTCAAGTCTTCTAGCATCAAGGCCCATAATAATCTCCCCGGTTATCAGCCAAGCCGGACTGTGACCTGTTTCCATTTGGTCAACTATGCTAATCAGCCTGATCTCACCCAAGCACGAGTCAGCATCCATCCGACCTTCAAAGGCATATCGATGCAGCATGCAAAAGGCAAAAGTCCTACGCCTATGGGTAGAAGTAATTCTTGCGCCAACTGGTTTCGTGAATTTGTCAGCCAGGTCAAATAGGGAAACTGAATCTCCCTTTACCATGCGGGCTGTCTCAGCATGCGACAAGCCTAGAAAATCCCTTAATCTCCTCCTTGGGTCAGGATAAAATGGGGGAATGGCAAGACGAGCATTAGGGCACCAACCGCCTATAGATGCAATTTCTTCGAGAAGGGGACATATTTCTCCTCGAGAAAATGCGAAAACATGGTGGGTAGTATCCCAAAAGGATAAGCAAGCATCGAGAAAGTGAGAATCTACCCTAAGTCGCTGAAGTGGGAATAAAGCAACAATTCCCATTTGAGTTAGCTGAACTTTATCTTCGTCTCGAAAGTCCTGAGCCCATGCCTGAAGCATCGCGGTCAAGTGATCAATACCCATTGCAAGAATAGTTTCTTTGTTTATCCTAAAAGTCTAAGAGATTTTCAGATAGAAAGAAAAGATCTGGATTGGAATATGAAAATAAAGAGCAAGAACCCTCTATTTATAATAGAGAAAACCCCTTTCCTAGTCACCACAGGAATAGGAATTTCTACCATACCCCCTACTTCATCTAGGCATACAGGCCTAACCGGGGAATTTTAGGAATCTGTGTCAGAATCTGATCAGGAATCAAGTCATCCCAAGCATCCTATTTTCTAAAACTTTTCGAAATATTTTCAGCATTTTCTTTCCAAAAATCAATCAAAAATCATTTCTTCCCCAACATGAGTCGGTGTTTCACCAAAATGTTACATACAAATTGTTATTAACAGACAGGTACACCCAAGACTCCCAAAGAATTCTCAAAAAATTCCGCAGTGGAGAAATTCAAGCGACTTTTTTCGGGATGTGTCTGTAAACAGATACACCCATATCTTCCAAGGCAAGCTCCCGCGCAATTCTAAGACAGGATGTATCTGTAAACAGATACACCCATAGCTTTCAAGGCAAGCTCCCGCGCAATTCTAAGACAGGATGTATCTGTAAACAGATACACCCATAGCTTCCAAGGCAAGCTCCCGCGCAATTCTAAGACAGGATGCATCTGTAAACAGATACACCCATAGCTTCCAAGGCAAGCTCCTGCGACATTATTGACATCAACCCAGGTATGATTTCTATCCTATGGCTGGCGAGCCCTTCACGCAGGTCTAATGGACTGTAAACGACCCGTCCGGAAGTCTGCCAGGTCTTAATCCTTGATTGGCCTGGTAGCTACTCTGACTTTCGCCTTGTCCAAGCCTCAGTCAAAGTGGGGGCTCTGTAGACACCCACATTTTGACCACCAGGTGTATAAAAGTTCCCGCCAAACACCCGATGATGATTGGACGCAAACGTGCTTTGATGGACTCGGATATGGGCTCGTAATCATGGACATTTGGTTTAGGCTTATTACGGAGTACAAATCTTACAAAACCAACCTCAAATCCAGGCCCAGTAGGTCGTTTCGAGTCAAATAAGACTAAGTTGGGTCGAATCCGACACCAGGGGCAAAACCGTCTTTTAGCGACCGGGGCAAACCCGGTCAAAGATATTTTTTCCCGAGACACACGGACCAGCCGTGACACTACACGTCCGGTTTGGACTCAAATGCTACAAAAAATCAGCCTCGAAAATATTAAACAAATCCATTCGAGGATAGAATTTGATCGCAAGTGGAATTCTATCTGAAGACTAAGGCAATTACCGACCGAGTGTCAAACACTCGGCCAAAAACAGCCAAAACAGCCGAGATACTCGGCTTCTTCACCAAGAAACGAGACTCTCGCTCCCCTTCGAACTCTTACATTTCCTATCTAATCGGTGTTTCTTGTTGTCCAAGCAAGACACCTCTCCTAAACCTCTTCGCCTATAAATAGGACCCTCCATTCAACACAAAACACAGAAACTTTTAGGAACCATACTCATCAATCACACATCGAATATTCCCACATACAACCTCGTTACACTAAACAATTCTCGACGAATCCAACCCGACAAATCCGACCCCCAAACCGGCCGAAACCCGCCACATCACCCGACCAAACCGACACCCCAAATTCATCCCACATCATCTCAACGCTCCTTAGTCTAAGCCACTTTCCGACGAGCTCAATCCCGAGAAAACAAAGCATGTAGGTTGAGGGTGTAAATCAAACCCGATTCTTTCTTTTTTTCTCTTCCTTTCTCTCGTCCTCTTTCTTTTTCTTCTCGTTGTGTCGGTCCTTTTTTTAATATAGGTCGTTGTCGCTTCCTTTTATTTCTAATATCGATACTACAAAAACTATTTTCATATATAAATGTTCTTAAAATACGATATCGATTCTCTAATCGAATATCGTATCTAACAAAGAACTAAATTAAATCTCGTTGATGCTAATAAAATCGTTACATCTTTTTTTATACAAAATACGACGATTTTAACGCGGAGAGAATTAACATTTTTTCTTTTCGTTCAATTTCTTTTCTTTTCTTAAAACAATTTTCAAAATGTTTTTTTTCTAAAATCATTCTAACTATTCGATATCGATTTCATAATCGAATATTGAATACGACAATATCGAAAATATAAATCGAGTATAAATTAATCCATATTCGTACGCGATTTATCAAAATTAGCAAATTTTCGAATACCGGACCCGAGACAGCCACCCGCGCGAGTCGCGCCCCTTCCCAGGCGAGTCGCGCGGGCTGCTGTGAGCCGCGGCTTTTTTTCGTTTCTTCCCGATTTTTTTCAGCATCGTTTTCTCATATAAAACAGCGGTTTTCTCGGTATATTTTCAGATTTCGACAAAGTATTTTTCACGAGTCATAAAACCTTTTCCGAGTCATACATATTATCGTATTATATTCCTATTCAATTTATAAATCGTTACTAACTTGTTTGCTCGTGTTTGTAGCGATTTATTTTCATCTTTTGTTTTATTAGACTAAAACGAATTTCACATGCTAAAATAACTTTGACGTTATTAGTTTAACATGCATTAAACGACTTAGCAACCCATTTATTTTTCTCTCACATGCTTAGGAAAATAATGTTTGCATTTCATTCCACTATCGAACTAACACGTGTACACCAAAAACGAACAATATCTTAGTAAAGGCCGCTAAGTGCGGGCGGGGTTGGGTGTTCTCAGTGAACTTCCCAACACGTACCCTCACCCCTTACTCAGAACCATGGTTTCCGGATGTCCGAATCCATTGGCAACGAGAGTCATTCAATATACGATATCCGATAATGTCGGTATCGGTATCAAATGCTAAGGGACGAACCCGATAAACTCTGACATCGGAAATGGGCCATATTTTGTATATGGCCCACTACGACATAGAGTGGGTTCGAACGGGCCCGAACTCCCACAAAGTTCGGTGGCGACTCCTACTTCGATTTAAATTTCAATTTGACCCATCTCATTTGGAGATTCATTCGCCTCCCCAAACCCGCGCGTGGCCGCGTCGGGGTGGACCTATGTCATGTCCACAATGATCACCAACATATTTATAATACCACAAGTGCAGAAGTTGGGGAAGTACAATAAATCCTCAACGCTCAAACCTATAGGTAATGGCGCAAACACTCACATCTTCAAACACGTCATTCGATTAATGTTTCTGAGAAGTCCATCAAATTTCTAATCGTAATGGTGCAACCTCAAAATATTTAATAACTCAACAAAGCCACAATCTCGTTGGTCTAAGGTTCTGAACTGTAAATCCATTAAGATGATTGACATCAAAGTATTCCTCAAAACAACGCGATAAATCTAACCTCTAATGGCAATATGTTTCTCCTTTTCAAGGTTAACAACAATTTATCCAATTTAGATCACTCCACTCCAAAGTTCATAGGTTACAACCTTAAACAACGATCAACGATCTAATCCTTAAGAAACACGGGTAATCTATGTTAACCAAATTTTCTAACGATATTAATGAAAACCTTTGATGGTACCACAACACACAGGTTAACACTTTAACCAACACTCTATGATCCCAAATATTCACGACGCATCCATCAAATAAGCACTAGGTAGGAATCCCAAAATACTATTATTAGCTACACTTGGTTCGGTTCTAGGTTAAATTAGGTACTAGGTATCCATCAAATACGATATACTCTTACTACCCCAAAATGTATTCAACTCTAAGTCCTCTAAATAATCAAGTAACCTATAACCCAAAGTTCAGTGTCTAAAGTACCAACCTAATTCCATTAATTGACAATTTATCATTCAAATCGATCCTCAAAAGCTTACTAAGATAGATAACAGGGTATAACTCACAATCCTCAAGCCATAGGTAACAAGGGTTTACTAAACCTTAAACATCTATATCCTTTCACGGGGTTCACTGAGACGGAAATTGGTCTAGCCAAAGAATCTCAAGAGAAAGATGGTAGAGTAGAAGAATATAACAAGGATTCACCAAGCGGTTGAAGAAGAGAATATAAAAGAGTAGAATTAGAAGAAGTAGAGGAAGGAAGAAAATAGTCGATGATACTATATTACTAAGTTCTTGAACCAGAGGAGAATCTTCAGGCCTCTAGAGTTCACGCGGGATCCAAATGGCTTACTTCATCTTCTTGTAGAGAAACGAGCACGCAAGTCTTGGGTCGCTCCATCTCGATCTACTGCGACATCATGGAACAGGAATCTACTCTTGATCATCTGGCTTGTAGCTTAAGTAAACTGAACCGGAGCTAAAAGTCACCATCGGCATCTTTCTTG
Organism: Agrostemma githago; assembly: GCA_958450325.1. NCBI lineage: Eukaryota > Viridiplantae > Streptophyta > Magnoliopsida > Caryophyllales > Caryophyllaceae > Agrostemma > Agrostemma githago. The sequence goes on along the minus strand of OY288239.1, from coordinate 62,621,959 downwards.
GAGCACCAAGTTGTCCACTCAAGTTAGCAGGCGTTGAGAGTTCTAAGCAGGTCTTGTCCCGATCTGGAGCAGCATCCTATTAATATCTTGTTCATTCGTCTTCTTCCCACAAAAGCAACAAATATTCAATGCTAATCATTGAGTTCAGGAACAGATAATCTTAACAGTTAAGTCCTTATTTGTTTCTACCCATCTCTAATAATATTTTTATTTAATATTTAAATGATTTACTGGTATTTTCCCTAATTTCAGGTGTAAGCGTTGGGAGCAGTGATGCTCTGATACCAACTGTAATTCCCTAGAAATTCTAACGCAATACAGTGGCGGAAACACTGTAGAAGTGGGATTATAACACACTGTAGCTATGTCTTGATTAAATAAAAATGGTAAGTCAATACATAAGCCATAAAAAAAATGGCTACAAAATAAAATAAATAAAATAAAATCCGTAAAAAGGGTTTTTAACAATCCATAATACAATGATCTTATTAAAACAAGCAGGATCCATAACTGCTCGCTAGCCCACCCAAAGGGAAACACATACACTTGCCATGTTAAAAACATAACAGCCACAATTAGTGGGGAGCAACGTCAACGTTCTCCCAGCCGCATGACAGGATTTTAAAACTGTAGTTACTATTATAGAAAAATAGTAAAAATGGAAAACAGTAAAACACATTATAATAAAAATAAACTTTCAGTGAAAAACTTCACGTATCAAAACAATATAATAAAAATGAGTTTTCCGAAGAAAACATAAAACATTTGCCAACCTGCAACCAAATTATATCGATAATAATAAAAATATTCAAAATGGCGTTATGGATAGGAGTAGTGTAGACGGCTAGACTTTCACTAGGAGAATACTAAAAAATAGCTTCGAGAACTTAGTTCAAACAAATTAAACTTCGGTCTCTAACTAGGGTACTCAACCATAATAGGACGGCGACTTATAAATGCGTGGCCCTAGTTTAAGACAATGCACACCCCTCCTGGGATTACCTGTCACCTAGTTCAACTTATGACGGCGACTTACTGCGAGGCTTAAGCTTAAGGTCAAAATGTACACAACTCCCGGGATACCTGTCACCCGGTTCAACAACCAATGTACCGATTCCTGATACACTAGCCTTATAGTTGATGGCAAAACCGTAAACCCTAGAATATATTACTCTAACCTCACACTTATCCTTATTTCATAACTCCAAAACAAAGCCATTATCGATATTCAAAAGATATAATCAATATAAATAATGTGAGGATAAAAGAAGTAAACATTTAAATTCTAAAAAAGGAAACTTTCTATTTTAGGAAACTTCTATTTTAGAAACTTTACTAAAAATAGCATTATATCAAAACAGTGAAGATATTAGTTCATACTAATACCACATTTTTAGTAAATGATATAAATTTATAAAACTAATACTTTCGGCCTTAACGATATTAAATATTAAAGTAAGGACATTTGAGTTTACGAAATTATTGAAATATCGTACAAGTGTATAAAATGATTAAAAATGTCTTAAACCTTTTAATAATACTAATCAGGGTGTTTTCAAAATTTACAAAACTAAAATTTCCTAATTATTATTAGTTACGACAATACGATTACAAATAGGATTTTACGGCAAATGTCAAATTAAATCTTTTAACGTCTTTTATTTAATTAAACCATTGAATATATTTAGAATATGTTAACGGATGATTTAACTCTTAAAGTTTCAGATTTAAATATTTTCAAAATAGCTGGAAAAATAAATCTTTTCGGTAAGACGAAGCGTTTTAACGATAAATCGTAATTTGTCCAAAAATCAATACTTATTAATTAAAGACTTTAATAAATTGTACAAAAACTACGTAAAACAGTTAAAATATATTTATGGACATTCTGTCCAGAAAAGAAAATTTTCCAGAATCCTAAAACTCGGTTTTTAAATCGTTTTCTCGTTAATCGTCTAATCTCGACAATAACGATTAATAAAAATAGTAATTACAAAACGATTTAAGTATTATATCCAAAAATTATTATTAAACTTAAAAATCATGATTTTCCAGAAAATACTATTTTTCCAGATTTCAAAAATTCTAGATTTAATAAACCCCGTTAAAACCGTCTTTTAAACCCGTTTTCACAATTAACGATTCCATTAATAAAACTTATCGTTCCTAAAATTTTATTAAAGCACTAAAAATCATAAAATTACATTTTATCATGAAATCATCAGAATCATAATTTTTTTCCAAATTAAATCAAATGACCAAAAATCGAGAATTTAAACGACAAACGCGGTTTTAACGATAAACGATGATTTAAAGTGATTAATTAATTCATCCACTTAACAATTACAAAAATTTACGAAAAAATTCAGAATATTCTATTTCATTAGAAAGTTTCACCACATCAAAAATCAGATTAAAATAAAATGTTTAAGTACTAGAACTAAAAATCGGCTTTTAATCATTTTTGTCCGTAAATGGAAATAATTCAATAATCGATAACTAAAATATCAGAAAAATAATAAATTATTAAAAATCATCAAAAAAATAATTTTTACAGAATATAAATATATATAACACGTTTAGTCCGAATATTACGATTTTACAAATTAATATGACGATTAAATCATTAATCTCGTAAAAGCGATAAAAATATCGAAACATGCAAATTTTCAACTTTTAAAAAATTTCCAGATTATATGACATACATATATTAACAAAATTGAAATATAAAAATTATACATGCAAATACACAATTAAAATCATGAAATACCGAGTAACATCGACGTACCTCTAACCCAAATTCGAGTCGATTATAAATTCGTCGGCTTTGGGATCATTCAAAAATCCTTCAACAAAAGAAAAGCATGGTGGAAAAATACCATGAGAAAACTAAGAAAATCAAGGCAAATAACGATCGAAAATAACATCGATTATTACCTTAATGAAGGGATCGGAATGACGATTATTTTGGAGATGAAAACGAGACGATCGAGACTTGATTATAGACTAAATCTGGCTGGAAAGGGTGTTGGAAAATATCAGCCAAGATGAGAAAATGAGAGGAAAAGAGAGTTTTTGCCTTGAATATTATTTAGTGGTTGAATGAATGAAACTAATGAAGAGTTTATGAATGAATGTGACTTATACAAATGATAAAAATAAGGTGGATGTATCACTAAAACACATGGCCAAAATGGATGAATAAGAGAGTGAAAAGTCTATGCATGAGTCATCAAATTTAATGGATGAGAAGAAAATATCTTAATCCTTTAATCATTTTATAAAATGAAATGTTTATAAAAGAAAGTGTAATGGTGGTGTGTGACAAGGGTCACGGTCCAAATGATTCAAGGTGAGTCCAAAATAAGTCGTAAGTAGATAAAAATAAGGATCGTAAAATTATTAAAGGTATTTCAAAGCAATTTGAGTAAATCTCGCGTAAGAAATCAATTAATTATGAAACTTCGTAATTAAATCATTAAATGATAAATTTTCATAAATAAAAATATTTTCTTAGTTAGAAATATTATATAAACGTATTTGGGCCCTTTTAGAAAAATAAATAACCCAAATCCAAGCTTAAAATGATAGTTCGTATAAAAATGAGATTCTTTGTGAATTAAATAAATAGTTTGCGACGAAAATTTAATAAATAGATTTATTATAGGAAAATAAAATATTTAAAATATTTTAATGAAAATAAATAATATTTGACTCGAAAATATTATAAAGTTGAAAATGAAGGATACCGAAAGCAGAAAAAAAAATCACAGAGTCATGACGGAGTCATAACAGAATAGATAACAACGCCTAGAAAATTAGCGGGTGTTACACCGACGGTAAAGAGGCCCCCTAATGCTAATTCTAGAAGGAAGTCCACTGGGTGAAGTTTCACCCGGCGGTATTGGTTCGTGTGTGGCTGAAATTCGCAGGGTGAAGTTTCACCATATGAAGACTCATTGGACAAAAGTCTCACTAATGGAGCAAAATTGGATTTAGGCTTTGGTTTAAGAATCCATTAAGTTATTATTATATATATTGTTAACCTAGTTAGATGCACATGACACTCCATTAGATCATCTTAATACAATTTCATTTTTTCCATCTTCATCATCCATTAGCTTAGATAGAAAGCATTAGTATTCATAGTTTTTATCAATCTTCTTCTTTCTTTAGATTTATATTCAAGCTTTGTAAGGAATTTTAGTTTTATTATTGAAGTTCTTTGAAGATTATCAAGGGATTAGTGACAAATCCATTGTCCTCTTCACCAAGGCTTCATCTTATTTTATGCAATCTTACAACTTCTTTATTGTTTTTTTCCTCCATTGTTTGTATATTTCTCTTCTTCTCCCTCCTCACTAGATTAGATTTAATATTGCTCTTTCATTATTGCACCGTTTTCATTGACTTCACTTGAATTGGTTTTAGATCGCCTTGTCGTTTCTTTTGTTGATCGTAATTTTCTTCATTGTCTTGGTTTTATTTTCTCAAGTTTTCATCATTATGCATGCTTTTGTTATTTTCTACATTGTTATTGCTTTTGTAGTTTTCTTTATGAATTGTGAGTAGTTTTCTTGTTAGGAGGTTAAGGGAGGAGGATCTTGCCAGATATGAATTAAGGAATTGTGGTTTGGTTGCAAGTTTGTTGGTTTATCATGTTTGAAGTTTTTGTGTAATTGTTGACTTCGTCCGGCCAACTAGGACCTTGACTCATTTCTACCACTTGGAGAAACCCGGGGTAAGAGATTCCTCATTTTGAGACTTACCATTGGTTGGGAAATCCGGGGTAAAAATTACCTTGACTTGAGACTTACCCTTTTTCGCCGTCAAAGCGGGATCTAGATAAGTTGGGTGAAGAAATCGAAAGGTGACATTCTTCCTCTATCGACTTTGCGACGACCCATAATTCCGAGACTCATAGACCCCGATTTCCGATTCCCGACTCCCCCTAACTCCTTTTCCCTATTTGATTATTTCTTCTTATTCATCGCATTCTAGTCTAAACTCGACTTTAAAACCCCCCTACTAGACCCCATACACATAGCTTTCACTCGATTAGCATCGCTTTCCCTGTGGACCGATCTCGACTTACCACGACTACATTTAATTGTTTTTGTGTTAATTGCGAGCCAGATAAATATTGTTTGATCCCTTGTCTATCGTTAACGACCGATCCAGGTTTTGGCAAGATCAACCATGGAGTAGACTGTGTAGGGGTACTTGATCAAGTTGCTGGGAGAGTTTCTCTTCATCGATAAGTCTAGCGATCATCTTTGTCCATTCGTCTTCCCACTGACGAACAACATGGAGACGGTTCCCGGTTTCGCATGGGTGTTGGTACATTGGCGTACCCGTACAGTTAGTTGGGGATGTCGACAAGGGCGGAGTGCACCGGAATTGCCGGTTGTTTGACGTTGCTTCAGGTATGGATATACGAGTACTTTCCAAACTTTAGGCCTTGCGCACCCCACCAGATTCAGCAGACTTCTCCCCGTGCGACTGCTTGGGTTGGTGTCGGTAAACCATCAGCGAAGGAGAGGAAGGTGTTGGAGTACTAGAGAGCACTTTATCAGGTCACAGCAGATCGTGTCACTTGGGAGCCTTTTCTTTACCGTGCGCACACGCTATACCGAAGTACTGCCTTCATGGAGAGATTACGCTTCATGGACATTGTTGAGCCGTATGAGGCTGAGCGGGTCCCGAGATAGTTAGGGTACATTCAGATCATACCCGAACTCATGCCCCGACCCACTAGGGAGCACCATCCTGCCCACGACGGTATGAGTTACAGTGTCATGTACGCCGGGGGTTATGAGGACCATCCGCTGAGGAGTTTCATGGGTCATCGTACTCACCCGAGGACTGTAACACCCACAAATTTCTTAGCTTTGCTATCTATTTCATTACGATTATATCGTAACTCTGTAATATTTCGTCAATTACATTTTTTCCATTTCGAGATCTCTTTCATTATCGAGCCTAAAATTATTTATTTTCGTTAAAGGATTTTAATTATTCTATTTTATTCGAAAACCTATTTAATTCTTTTCGTCACAAGTATGTTTAATTGTTTTTGAAAAATCATATTTTCTATGAACAATAGTTTTAAAGTCAAGTTTGAACTATTTATGTTTGTAAAAATGCTCGATTATATTTTTAATGGTTTCTAGTTCAAAAATATTTTATTTTCGAAAAATGGTTGTTTAATTATTTTACTACGCGATTTCATAAATAATTATTTTCTAACGCGTTTTAATCCGATTTCTTCGTAAACGCTTATATTATCTTACGAACCTTCTTTTATCAACACTACATAAGTTATCCTATTTATTTTAAACTATTTATTTTAATCGGAAACTTATCAAATAGATTTGTTGCTTGTTCTTTCCATCTCAACCATCTCGTCTTCTAATTGAGTAAAGAGTCCTTGTAACTCGATTATTCCTATCTTTTAGCTTCCTAATTTCTCTTTATACTCTCATTCATTCTAGTCCATTCTATTCATAACAAAAGTTTCTTTTCTCTTTCACGTTAAATTTTCTCCTTTTTGTTCATCAATCTGATCCTAATTTGTCTCTAATTCTTTCCGATCTCGAGGGTAATTTAATTACTCTTACTCGTTCTTCATCTCGTTTTCTCCTTTCTCTAGTCAATTATAATGTGGTTTTAATACCATATGTTTAATTATTTCGTAGGCTATCATGCTAGATCCGACGAAGATGATTATTTATTGATTCGGATCTCGGTTAAGGTAACATTGACACGTTACTCGGTATTATGTGATATTATTGTTGTATTTGCATGTATAAAAATTAGATTTTTGTTAGACAATATATTTATGTCTCTTTTTTAATGACAAAGACTTTAAATCGTTCTATTAAAAAGTATTATAAGACCGAGACTAAAACATACATATAATAATTAATTTCATAATTTTCATGATTTTAAAGTATGAGTTATCAAATTGAAAGTTTTATTATTTTTAATAAAGTTACAGCAAGTTTCAGAATCTGTTAGTGTTTTTGTGTGAATTAATAATCTGTTTTAAAGACTTTATTTCCTAAATCATTGAAAAGAGACTACTATTTATTTTAAGTCTAATTTATGTCTGTTTAATTTCGTAAACTTATTCCAAATATATTTTTTCACAATAAAGTTTTTTTTGAACAAGTGTCAAATTAATCCGCGAATCTGTCAGTTGTGATAAGATCTGATTTGAAACATATGTTAAACTTTGTATTTAATCTTGGTAATTTACGCACATAAAATTTAAAGTGTGTTGTTAACGTTACCCATTAGAGTTTCTTTAAAAACAATTTTTAAACGTGTTTTATTAATGAAATACAATCGGGAGTCTATTTCTGACTGTTTGTAAACATATGAACAAATATCCATTTTTTATTTGGAATCTGAATTTTCTCCAGAAATAAAAGTTGTAACTAAGGTTTTACAACCCCACTGGTCTTACGTTATTTTGAATTTTAATGATTTAATTACGAATTTTATAGTAAGACAGTGCAATTCTGAAAAATCTGTCAATTGGTTATTTAAATACTTTTAACTACTTAAACTTCAACCTTTTGATAAACAATTATGTTTCTGACTTGACTTGACTTTTACTCATGAATTATACATATATATATATATATATATAATATAATTATTACGTCTCTGATACGGGTTAAGTCGTGTTACCGTAGTCAAAATAACCTAAATATAACTAACTTATAGATAATGATAAATAGGGTCGATTCCACAGGGAGGCAAATTGAATTTATAAGTTGGTTGATTAAAAGGTCCAATTCACAAAGTGCGATTTAGTTGAGTTTTTAGACTAACAGGCTACAACTGACAATAAACTATGATGCTAAAATAGAAAACTAAAATTAAAACAGTACACTGGTATGAAAATGAAAATAATAAAATTAATGGAAGAGAAACCAGAGTTGCAGGATCATTATAAACCAAAATAAGCACAGATACAGTAAGCAAACAATCGATTAATATGAACTAAAGGGTGTAGACACGGTCCTCTCGGATCACTAGTCGCCCTAGAAGTCACCTAACAGGCTCTCGCTACGTATTAGGAAATTCTATCGATTACAACGAGTCTTATCCTCTCCCTGGTATTCGCTACGTAGGTCGGGATTACGAGATACAAACAATCAATTAAGGCCTATAATTAATTATTCGTCATTGAGATGTTGCAAGAGCGATAAAGTTCATAAAAGCCGATTTATTAAGCTACTGCATAAATAAAAATATTGATTTATAAGTCACCTATAACTCTAGTGAAAAAGAATTTAGCTACTCATATTTACATCGACAATTACTATACTAATAATGATGATAAAAATGGGATATGACATGATAACAGTATGAATTGAGAACTATGGAAAAAATACAGAATCAACAGGAATACAAAACTACTAGAAAAAAGAGAAATAAGAATTAATAAAATTAAAAAGAAAAAGAAACTAATTATGCTAAACTAATCCAATCTAAAAAGAGACAGAAAATAAAATCTAATACTACTAGAAGAGGGAGATAGGGAAGAAAGAGAATTTTACCTAACGAAGAGACTGCAGAAATAAAGAAATAGAATAAGAAGAAACCCAGGAATAATAAGAAACTAAAGAATAATAACACTGAATAATTCCCAAAGTGATTGAATTAATTACTGAAGGTCGATTACAGAATGCCTTGAAAATAAAAACTGACTATGTTTTGATTACGGAGAGAACAAGGAAGAAGATGAAGCAGAAGATATGTTGATGAAAAAGATGCCTAAGATCATAAAATTAAAGCCCTATTTATACTGCTCAAGCCCTTACTAACTGTTGCTTAATTCCTGCTTCCACCACCCCATTAACTTAGGAAGAATTCAAGTAGTGGGGAGAACTGAAGATTCTTAAGAGGGGGAGTAGTGGGTAACGTCAAAATAGCTGAATTAGTCTTGGAGTAGTATCCCATCCTGCAGACTTGGATTTTATGCTGGTAGACTTGAGATCCAAGTCTGCAGACTGAGTTATTCAGTCTAGGCCTCCAACGGACTTCCCCTTGCTGCACTTTCTCAGTCTATAGACTTGTTTCCCAGTCTATAGACTTGTGTTTTAGTCTACAGCTTTCTTACTTCCTTTTTCTCAGTCTATAGACTCATAGTCTAGTCTATAGACTTGCTTCCTTCTTCTTAGTCTAGAACGAACAGTTTTAGAGCTTTAAGATTTTTGATGCAATTTTTAGCTCTTTAGACTACTCGGTCTCGATTATCTGCAGAACAACAAAAGAATACCCGAGTAGCACATATGATGGGAGAAAATAACGTAATCTGACTCCTAAAAATAATAAAACGACACGGAAATGCGTGCCAATTAAAATAGATGAAAAATCGAATAGAAACGACACGCATCAGTCTCGAGGCCTAATATTAACTATTTTATATAACTCCTATTTTAGTCGATTTCTATTTATAATAGTACCTACTTTTGGAAAGTTATTATTTTAAGAAAGTTTCTATATTTATAAAATTTTCTCTTTTGAAGAACGAATTATAATCCTATTGAATTTCGATCATGACTTCGTTTTGGAGTTATGGAGTTATGGAATAAGGAAAGTGTACGGGTAGAGTAATACAGTATAGAGTATACATTTTGCCATCAGCTATAAGGCTAGTGTATCCGAGCGGGATGCATTGGTTGTTGAACTGGGCATGTTCTTGTCCAGGAGTGTATGTTCATTTTGACCTTAAGCTTGTACCTCGCATGTAAGACGCCGTCGAGTTGAACTGGGCACATTTGGTGTTCCAGGAGGGGTGTGCATATTTACTTAAGCTAGGACCTCGCATTGATAAGTCGCCGTCCTATTATGAATGAGTAGCTTAGTTAGAGATCGAGGTTTGATTTGTTTGAACTAAGTTCTCGAAGCTAGTTTTTAGTATTCTCCTAGTGAAAGTCTATTCTGTTGCACTGATTCATATCCATAACGCCGTTATTATTATTGATTGATATTGACATGAAGGTTGACAATTATTTTGAATTATTTTACTATATCATTTTAAACGTTTTCCGTTTTGAACTATTTTGATATAATAGTAATTATGCTTTAATGTCATGTAATATGGCTGGGAGAACGTCGTCGTTACTCCCCACTGAATTGTGGTTGTTATGTTTATAACATGACAGGTAATTTGCTGCTGGGTTTTGGGTGTGAGCTAGCGAGTAGCATGGATCCTACTCTACTTCATTTATATTGATTTTTGGATTATTAAACCCATTTGGAGAATTTTTATTTTTAGCCCTTTTGTGAAAAGTGGCATTTGTATTGACTGACCGTTCTTTTTGTAAAATTTAGAACATTAGTGTATTTTAATCCCAAATCTACAGTATTTCCGCCACTGTATTGCATTAGAATTTATAGGGGATTACAGTTGGTATCAGAGCATCGTTGCTCCCGACGCTTACACCTGAGTTTAGATAAAACACCAGTAAATGATTTGAACATTAATGAAAGATTAGTAAGAGATGGGTAGAAACCAAAGTAAGGACTTAACTGTTCGGTTTTACATGTTCTTGTAACTCAATGATTAGCATTGAATATTTGTTCTATATGCCCAAGAAGAAGATGAGTGGACAAGACTTGGATTTGATGCTTCTCTATATCGGGAGAAGACCTACTTAGCACTCTCAACATGAAGTTCTACGATGGTGTAGTAGACTTAGATGCGACTTCACTTCACTTTGGATCCAGATGGAGCGACCAAGACTAGTGTGCTCATATCTCTACGAGAAGATGATGAGATCCAGCGAGTTCCTTTGTGAACTCGGGAGGCCTGAAGATTCTCTTCTAGTTCAAGACCTTAGAAGTCTAGGATCATTGATTCTTTTCTTCCAGCCTCAGCTTCTTCCCAATCCTTCTCTCTCAAATTCTCATCTCTATTCTTGTGGTAAATCTCCGTTATACTCTCCTATTTTACCACCTTCCCTCTTGAGATTCTTTGGTAAGACCAACTCTTGTTTTAGTAAACCTTGTTGGAGGTTGAAGATATTTGAGGATTAGTAGCCCCTTATTACCTACGATTGAGGATCGTGAGTTGTACCTGTTTCCTAACCTGGTAAGAGCTTTTGTGGATTGATAACACACAAAACAAGCAAGTAAATAACACCATCTCCCCGGCAACGACGCCAAAATTAGATAGGGGTTAGCCGTATACCTATTCAAAGATACCCTAAGGTCCACTAACTAATGCAGATAGTGAAGTAGAGGTCAAACCACAAGGAGACGACACTCAATTACTTGTCCTAAAGTCTAGACTTAAGACTACGGATCACTGTTTTCTTTTTTTTTTGGTGAACTAAGAACTAATTACTTAACGATAAATCAATAAGAGAAAACTCTAGGGTCTCAGGTTCACTACGAATATTAATCGGGTCGGGGAGTTAACTAACAGGTCAATAATCGAATTACCTAAGGTGCAAGTCCGGTCGGTACACTACAGCCTTTATAACTAAACTTAACTTGCAATCGCTATAATTAAGGTAGTCTACCCAAGCTATGGTGACCTAATTATTCCTTAACGTGGTTGGCGGAAAGTCTTAATTGTGATACTAATCAATTAATCCTGACCAGTAATCAATTAATCGGAATTAAAATAATATTCAGGCAATAATTCATACGATTAGAGATGAGTCAATTGACTATAACCCTAATAAGACATGTAGATCCCCTTCAAACCTAGGTGAAACTTAGCTACGCATACTATAATTAATAAAACTAACAAAATACGAATTGCAATTAAATATAAAGAAGACGATCCGAATTAATCTACGAAAAGCAATAATAATTCTATACTAGAAACGATAAAACAATACTAATTATGAAAACGATAATCACTGCGAATATGAAAAACGAATTGAGAAGAAAATAAAAGTAGAAAACTGAAATTAGGAATAACGATTATCGAAGAATTCAACGCGTAGATGTAAGAACGAAAAACTAGGTTTAATGTATCTCTGAAAAGTAACGTAAGATGTGAGAAGATAAAAGCAAAGTAAAAGATAAAAGATGTGTGTAAAAAGTGTCTGTTACAAGAGTCTCGAAACTGATTTAAATTTTATCAGTTGGGCTCAAAAGTAGGCCCATGTCTTCAATGTTGTAGCAGCTGACGCACGACCAAACTCAGGTGCTCTCGATCGAGTGCACCTAATGGTACTCGATCGAGTGAGGCATTAAACGCTTCAACAACTATTGTTTTAGGCCCAAAAGAAAGAATCAGCTCAAATCTTGAATGTAGCCAAGTTGGTTGTATCTGTGAGGCACTCGATCGAGTGCCCTAGCACGACTCGATCCATTAAGGCTGCTAAAACTCGACATTGAGTTTTTCCCTCGTAGCTTGGCTTTTCGTTTCCTTCCTCGACTCCCGTTCTCGTCTCGTCTATCCGGGTTATAACTCCTAAATGTGCTTGAAATTGTACTTAACCTGCCAAATAGCACGAGCATCGACAGTATCAACTTTCTAATAAAAATCGACACTAAATGTATAAATTAGGAGAAAGAAAAGCTCTAAAATGGGTATCGGGGGACGATAAAATAAAATATAAACCGTGTTCATCATGCATTCTGGTAAGTCTTTTGGTTGTTCTTTGTTTGTTGTTTTCTTTTAGGTTTGTTGTATTTGAAATGGTTTTTGTTCACCCTGCGCTCTAGCTGGCTCATCCGGCTAACGTTATTCAGCCCCCAGACTTTCTCCTGACACTCCTTAGAGCAGATGCGGTCGGTGTGGCCTTTACTAGGCCTCTTCCTCCTTGATCCGCCGAAGAGTTGGAGGTCGGGATGGAGTGGCATGATCGGGTGTACATGGTGAGGTTTTTGCGATTTTGTTTTGAATTTGCTTTTGTGAGTTAGGTTTTTGTGGCTACTTTGTTTGGTTTCGTTGTTCAGGACTCGTCGACTACTTACCAGCGGTTATGGCAAGCTGTGAACCGCTTCTGGGCTTACACATCGGGGAGGGCTCCTTCCTCGGCTCACGATACGTCTGAGCCTCGATTAGTACGTGTTGATTTTGCAGATGGTTTTAGGTTAGGTTCTTATGGTGTTTTTGTTTTCTGAGGATAGTATGCCTTTTTTTGTAGGATGTCCTTGACATTGTATCACAGTTGGGAGCACGAGTATCTCAGCTTAAGGCGGCCGAGCTTAGTTTGATCCAATCCGTGCGGACTCGTAATAATGAGATCGCTAAGCTTAAGGAACACCAGACATGGTTTCATAGCGAGTCCTCGGGATGAGGCGAGGCTCGGGTTCAGGCTGAGGTTGAAGTTAAAGCTAAATCTATGGTTGAGGGTCAGGCTACCGATGTTGATGAGAAGGTTGGGCTCACAGGAGTGGCCTCGAGCACGGGGATGACTACCGTGGGCTTGCTGGCTTGGTTGGACCATTCAGTAGGTGACAGGATGAGGTCTACCACCTTTGAGCTTGATGACCTAGGCTTAGATGATGATATCGGTGAGTTTGTATTAGCCGTAGCAGCAACATCGAGGGGTTCTCCCTAGTTTATAAACCCGGATTTGTATGTTTATTTGTTTGATTAAACTTTCTCGTTGCCCAAGTTGTTTTACGAACGCGCATGATTCGCTTGCTTTTATTAGGAATCCTGAAATGTTAGCTTCGATAACATGTAATACGTAAACACTTCAAATTTGATTTGTTTATAGTTGAACTGCGATTTAAGGTGTTTTAAATGCATTAGGATTGATAGAGAGTGCTAAAATGCTTTTAGGATTTGTTAGTTTGAGCCAGGAACTGGATCAAGTAGAACGCCGATTAAAACATTTGACTCTGAGTGAGCATGGAATGTTTGAAGCATGTATAATATAATTTATGACCAAAAGCTTTGACCAAGTGCGTATGTGATGCTTAAGACTTGTATAAGAATGTTTGGATACCAATGCATGTGTACAAAAAAAAGTTGGACCACTTTTTATGCTTTATTGATAGTGCCGCATAGGGCTACAACACGCCTAGGTGGAGTAGCTTGTCCCCCAAAAGAAAAAAAAAGAAAAAGAAAAAAAATGTCCAAGTCTGGTGGGTCGGAGCGACGAAATGGGTCTTCCATCCTTGACAATGGAATTTTTGTTCTTGTATTGTGCTTGTAAGCCTTAGAAAAGTAGGTGACCGATTTAGGAAATTGTTCTTATTGCTTGAGGTTGCCGGATATCAGAGAAATGAGGTGCGTATTGTCGAGCATCCCAATTCTTAGGCGTGGTGCCTCTGGCGCCTCGATTTTCAGGCGCCTGGCCTGAGGAGGCTAAGCGCGTGATTATGGAATTTTTTGCGACATGGTGAGTGTAAATTTCCTAATTACGTTATTGTTGTAGCTATATATCTAAGCCATGGGTGCTCTCTTTTATACATAGTTAACACCCAAATGAGTCTTGATATCTCCTTTTAATTTATTGAGTCATGTCGGGTTTCGGTCGACTTCTAACCGATTGGATGAACTCCTTCAAGAAAGGTGAACATTAAGAGTTATTGAGTAACGGTTTGTCCGTTGTCACGTCGTTAAAGCAAATTAAGGTGTAATAGGATTTCTTAAACGCGTGCTCGCGCTTTTGGAACGCTAAATATTATGTATTTACATTTCCACGGGGTGACGTGTGCCCTTTGCCCGAGGAAATAGATGCATCAACGAGTGGCATTCATTTCACCCTTCCATTTCGATTCAAGGTGAAGTTCCTGTGGAGCGGTTTCGTCGATTTTTAGATATTTCTTTGCTGATAGAGGCCAAGCGTTTCTTTGGTGAAGGTGGTATTAACTTGGAACGCCTCGTTATGGAGTTCTCGCACGTATTCATCGTGCTCCATTTCGTAGTTCTAGATCCATTTTACAGGTACGTCATTGTCTGACTTTATCAACTTTGTTCGAAGCTGTCCTAGTTCTAAATTATGACATTGTATTGTATCGGGCTCATGCAGGTTTGGTTACAAGTGAGGCTATGGCTAATCGAGCCACCTCGGCTTATCAAAGGTTACAATTGTTAGAGGTTATGGACGCTGCCACCCATTGTCGCTCGCACCCACGCGGACTCTCACGACACCCACCCATATGACTCGTCATGTGGTCTAGGCTGGTCCGATCCCGCGTCCGAGGAGATATGTCAGACCCTTGATTTGGTTGACGATTTGAATTGTACTAGTTAGATGTATGTACGCATCTATGTTTCCGTTGAATCGATCGAGATGTGGCTGTAAATGTTTAACGACCGAATCATTTGGTCTAACGACCGGTTTAGTGAACTAAATTTGTTGCCGATTTTTGGAGTCGCCACGAGCAATTATGGGATGCTCGAAAACCGTTCAAGTCAACGACTTTAATCCTTAGTTGGCTCAAAGCTGAGTGACATGGGGACCTAACGATATAGACATGTACCTTAAGCATTGATCAACACATTTTAAATCATATTTTATAGTCCCTCGATACCTATTCTTGAGCTTTTCTTCTTCCTAAATTATATGTTTAATGTCGATTTCTATTAGAAAGTCGATACTGCCAATTCTCGTGTTATTTTACAGGTTAGGTGCAATTTCGAGCATATTTAATAGTAATAACCTGGATAGCCGAGACGAAAACGGAAGACGAGGAAGAAAACGAAAAGCCGAGAAGCAAATAAGAGCTCAACCACGAGTTCAGCAGCACCCACTCGATCGAGTGGTGCTAAGCACTCGATCGAGTGCCTCATATTCGAGACCAACTAGACTGCACCAGAGTTTTCGGCCAATCCCTCTTTTCAGCCCAAAGACGGACAAGATTTGGAGCAATTACGGGTCCAGTCGATCGAGTGGCATTGCATGCACTCGATCGAGTGCATCTTACCCCGGGCAGCATATTAAATTTCGAGATGCTTAGATTTTCGGCCTGTTTTGGAAGTCCAACTGATTTGTCTTTAAATCAGTTTTCTTAGGAGATTGTCAAGACACTTTATTCTATCCTTTTTCATACTTTCAAAACACTCTTTACGTTACTTTTACTTTTTGCTTAGCATTGAAGTTTGCGCTTTTCCCCGTTTTCTTCGCGAGATACATCGAATTCTGTTCTTCCCATTTCAGATCTCGAATTGTTCGGTTCGATACTTTTAATTTTAATTTCAATTTCAGTTTTCTAGTTTTAATCCTTGTCTTAATTCATCTTTAGTTTCGTAGTTATTTTGATTTCAGTTTTTGTTTATTATGCGTTAGTATAGAATTATTATCGTTTGCGTAGTTTAATTCAATTTGTATTCACTATGTTTATTTGCAATTCGTATTTTGTGAATTTATTTACAATCATCATGTGTAGCTAAATTTTATCTAGGGTTTAAGGGGATCGATGTGTATTAATTGGGTTAGAGTAAATTGACATGTCTCTGATCGTATGAACTGTCGCCTGAATATTGTTTTAACTCTGATTGATTGATTACTGGCCAGGATTAATTGATTAGTATCACAATTAGGACTTTTCACCGACCGGGTTAAGGACTAATTAGGTCACGATAGTTTGGGTAGACTAGCTTAATTCTAGCGACCGCAGGTTAAGTTTAGTTCTAAAGTTTGTAGAAGTACCGACCGGACCTACACCTTAGACAGTTCGATTATTGACCTGTTAGTTGACACCTGACCCGATTGATATCATTGTGAACCTGAGACCCTAGACTTCTTTATTATTGATTTACCTTTTAGTAATTAGTTGTCAGCCTATTAAACAAGAAAAACAGTGACCAGTAGTCTTATGTCTAGACCTTAGAACAAGTATTTGAGTCCCGTCTCCTGGTGGTTCGACCCCTACTTCACTATCTGCATTAGTTTGTGGACTTTAGGGTATCTTTTATTAGGGATACGACTTACCCCTGTCAAATTTTGGCGCCGTTGCCGGGGAGACAGTGTTATTTAATTGCTTGTTTTGTGTTTTAGTCTTTTAATTACCTTGTCTCGAGGAACTTCAGTTCCTTGAGACCGTTTCTCACATTTGTTTTTCTGTAGTTTCCTCGTATGCCCAGGTCCTCTCGAATTTCAGGCTACGTACCACCATACGATCCTGAACCAGAGAGAACTCTCCGCATGTCTAGGAAATTCTACAAGGAGATTTCTGAGACAGAAAGATCGGAATCAGTGGAACATTCGGACGACGAGCACATATCTGAATCGCTGTCCTTTGAATAGGATAATTCCACTATTGCCCTAGAGACACCGCTGGTCAAGATGCCTCCCAAACTTGCTAGCCACTCCGAGCCGGAGCAAAGTGCCCTACCAAAACCATTGAAGAGGCCTACGGCCACTACGGGTACATTTGAGATTCGCCCCGCCTTTATTACATTGGTGGAGCGAAATGAATTCGGTGGAGGTCCTGATGAAGACCCGGCAAAGCACATGAAGCTCTTCACCAACTATTGCTCTACTATTCCACTCCCCGCGGGAGTAACACAAAAAGAAGTGATGGAGATGCTTTTCATGTTCTCCTTACGCGATAACGCAAGAGACTGGATCACGGATCTAGACCGTGTTTCTGAGGAAATCACATATTGGAACTCCCTAGCCTTAGCTTTTTACAAGCATTACTACACGCCGCAGAAGACCAACATGTTGAGGAGTCAGATTACTAACTTCGGACAGACATCTCACGAGAATATCTACAAGGCATGGGTAAGGTTTAAAAAGCTAGTCAAGGAGTGCCCACATCACGGATTCGAGGTATGGTTTTTGTGCAATCAATTTTATAATGGTTTATATGACGATTGCCGAGCTACGCTCGATTCTGCAGCTAATGGCAGGTTCCAAAACAACGTTGATGATGATAAAGCATGGAAGCTAATTGAAGATATGGCAACTCATCACTCACATTGGGGAAATCCACGAGGTAACACCCGAGGAAATAGTGGTGACTCCGAGTCATCAAATGCCATAGTTAGCCACTTAGCCGCTTTAACTAAGCAACTTGATTCTATGAAGCTTGCTAGGACCCAACAACAACAACAAGGAGGTATGTACCAAGTGAATTCAATGTCCGAGGTAGTTTGTGAGAATTGTGGGAATACGGGTCATTATGGACAAGAGTGTGCAAGTTTAGAAATGGCAAATGTTTTCCAATCAATGAGACCACACCTCCCATACATGAACCAACCGGGCTATCACAAGTCCTCGTTGTCCTATAGGAGCCAGAACGTGCTTAACCCACCACCACCCGGTGGTAACAAAACCGTCCCATATGTAGCACCCCATAACCGACCCTCCCAAAGCAATAACCGACAACAATTCCAAGGAGGGCAACAACAAAACTGAGGTAACCAACAGTAGGGTAATAACCAACCTTGAGGTAACCAACAAGGGTGAGGGAACCAACAACAATTAGAACCGATCCCACAAAACCAAACCCAAGCTCAAGCTCCAACCAATACCGAGTATGCGGAAATCAAAGCCTTATTGATGTAAGGTATCCAAGCTCACAATAAGCAAGAAACCCAAATTAACCGGATACTTGCCCATAACAAGATCCTAGATACCCAAGTTGCCCAACTTGCCGCCCAAAAGAAAGATAGGACACCGGGTACTTAACCTCCTCAAGGCGAACAATCGCACGAGCAAGCCAACGCGATAACATTGAGAAGCGGAACTCATTATGACGGTAAGAAAATGCACGAGGAGTATGTTGTGGTTGATGAAACAGAGTTGGAGAAGCAAGAGCTAGCCGAAGAAGCATTGAGTAGGCCACGGATTGAGGCTACTCGATCGAGTAACACCACATCACTCGATCGGGTATTCTTTGTTACTCGGCTTGTCTCCGGGCAACGGTATTTTCCCGCTCTCGATCAGATCTTGGATCAGATGCTTCATTTTCCAGCATTTCTCCGTGTCATGCCCATTACCTCGATGATATTGGCAATAGGCCTGAACATTGTAGCTTTTGGACCTTTTCTCTACTGGAGTTTCTGGAGTTGGGCCTATTGGTTGAATCAGGCCCTTTGAAGATAGCCTTTGTAAGGCATAGGTATAGGTAGTCCCTATATTCGTGAATACCCGATTTGGAGTATTCTTTTTGGATGAGGTGTCAAGCAGATTAACCTCATCGAAGATGCTGCGAGTTGCAGCTACAGGTGTGGGCTTGCTCACAGATGAGTTGGCCCCTCGATAGCCCTTAGTAGAGGCCTTAGTCAGGCCCTCTAACCGTAAGTCGTCCTCGATCCTTGTACCCATTTCAGTTAGGGTAGCAAAATTGGGGATGACAGCATACCGGAGAGATGGACGCAGTAGGAAGGGAGGTGGTTCTTGACAAAAGCCTCCACTAGAACTTTCTCGCTGGGCTTATCAACCAGCTTCACACTCTCGGCCCTCAATCTTTGGAGATATCTGGTGAACCCTTCTTTGGGCTCTTGGGCCATTACTTCCAGAGTACGCATTGTAGTCTGGATCTCGGTATTATCAGCGTAATTCCGAGCAAATTTGGTCGCCACATCGTCCCAAGTCTTGTATTTCTTGGAATCGAGCCTGTAGTACCAAGCCTTGGGATGCTTTTCAAGGGAGGAAGGGAATAAATGCTTAAACATGGTCAACTTCACCCCTTTGACCGCCATAAAATCTTTGAAAGCCCGGATGTGGTGGACCGGGTCTTCAGTACCCTCAAACATTGGAATTCCCGTGAGGTTGAGGTTAGCAGGTAGCTCGTCATTTAAAGGCGAATAGGAACGAGCATTTTCAGTGTGGATCGAGTTGTTCGTTGACAGGTGAACCTGTTCTTCGAGCCTGCGAACAACGCTGATTAGTTCAGCTATGGGCCCAGTGGGCTCAGATCCCTTAATAGGGGCTACCTTCTCTACGGCACTCACACGGGTGGCCAAGGTCGTTTGGTCGGTCTGGATGGCAGTCAATTGAGTCTCGATCTTGGCCAGTGCGGTGGTCAGTTGATCCAAAGTCGACTGCATTTTATGTTGTCTGGTTTCGGGTGGCATGTCTGTAAGAACACCGCATAATCAGAAACTAGCCCAAATCCTGGAGTGGAAAGTACATCCCGAGCAAAACTGAAAAGGGAAATGACTCGGAAACACACCTAGACGGGTGACTTGTGAAAGGTGGGCCTCCCTTAGGATCCGGCAATGTGGGCCGAGTCCTGTTCGAAGGAAGGTCCACGTGAGACATCCCCAGACTTTGGACTCGAATGTGTAGACGGGTCCTCCTTTGTAAGAATATGTCTTACGTAGGTGGGCTTTGCCTTAGTCTAATAAGGCGGACTGGGATAGGGAAGAAACTCGTGATGTAAGATCGACGGAGTTTCGATGCTAAAGACTTCGATGACTTATGACACGACCCGACACATGCTAAATACGGGAAGTTCTAAGAAGAGAAAGGTTTTGGGAGAGGATTTTTGGAAAATCCGAAAAAAAAATGGTGGAGGGGTCCGATTTTTCGAAAGAAAATCGGAAAACATATCGGGCCATGGTTTTGAAGGTTAGAAAATTTTTCGAGTTTTGAAATGGGCAGAATACCGGCTAGAAATAGGTTGTTTTGAGTAAATTCATAAGTCCTAAATTCAGTATACATCCCGGGTTTTGAAATTGGATAGTTTGAAAAAGATGCAATTTTTGAAAAAGACGGTTTTGAAAAAAAAATGACACGGAAACCAAGTAGCATATAGTCACGCAAGCATTATAACGGCACTATGTATGCTTTACACTAAGTCTCGGTCGGTCTAAAAAGGGTCTATACCCGTGCACATAGTCTAGACGTTGATCGGGACGGACTTTCTAAGTCGAGTTGAGCTTAGAACATGCCACAAAACCCACTCGAATCGACTATGGACACCTTTGACATATCCATATTGGAGTACATCACGGTATAGTGGGACGTCGGTCGCGAGTACCGGCCCGAGAAAATATAGGGTTATGCATGAACCGTAAAACTAAGATGCGTATTGTACTAGTCAAACGATTTCTATTCGAGTCTCACCCTGAGGATGCCGATGGTAAGTCACGCATCAGTTAATCCCCAGTGGAGTCGCCAAATTGTGGACATGACATAGGTCCACCCTGACGCGGCCACGCGCGAGTTTGGGGAGGCGAATGAATCTCCTTATGAGATGGGTCGAATTTAAATTTAAATCAAAGTGGAGTCGCCACCGAACTTTGTGGGAGTTCGGGCCCGTTCGAACCCACTCTATGTTGTAGTGGGCCATATACAAAATATGGCCCATTTTCGATGTCAGAGTTTATTGGGCTCGTCCCTTTGCATTGCGATACCGATACCGTCACTACCGGTTATCGTGTATTGAATGACTCTCGTGCGCCAACGGTTTCGGGCATCCGGAAACCGAGGTTCTGAGTAAGGGGTGAGGGTACGTGTTGGGAAGCCCACAAAGGACACCCAACCCCACCCGCACATTGGTGGCCTCTACTAAGATATCGAGTGACTTTCTAATACGCGCGTTAGTTGAACGATGAAAATGTTGTGCAAACAATATGTTCCCTAGACATGCGAAAAATTGAATGGGTTTCTATGTCGATTTAATGCAACTAATTCTAACGTCGAAGTTAAATTTAGCATGCGAGTTCATTTTAGTACAATAAAATAAACAATGAAAATAAATCGACAAGAAATAACAAACTTGTTAGTAACGGTATAACGATAATAACGGTTTGTAGAATGATGCAATATGGAATGACGTAAATAAGATGATGCATGGTTTTGAAAAAGTGATGTTTTACGTGATTGATTGACACGTGTCGACTTAAGTCGTAAAAAACGTTAACGAGACTCGAATGGCCTTGTAGGACTCACGGCTTGACGTGATAAAGGGGCTACTCGACCGAGTCATTGAGGGACTCGACCGAGTGGACCTTTGGAAAGGCTTCTGTCCGTATTTCGAGACGTCACTCGACCGAGTTATGAGGGAACTCGACCGAGTGCACGGCCACTCGATCGAGTCATGGCGAGACTCGACCGAGTGGTTGTCAAAATAGCATTTTGTCTCGTTTTTAGGGTGCCACTCGACCGAGTGGGCTAGGCACTCGATCGAGTGCCCCCTGTACGAACCAGGGTTCGCTTTGCAATTTGTTATCGATTTTGGAAATTGCCTTTTGATTTTGATAATTTGGTGAGTTTGTTGAATCGGGCATAAATATTATGGATTTATGCTCGATTCATATATATCATACTTGTCATATTCGACGTTCGATTATTGAATCGATATCGAATATTAGAGTGGAACTAAAAAAAAAAAATTGCTAGAAGTTGTTTAAGTTAACTAAAACGATATAAATTTTCCTCCGCGTTTATAGTGTTGCATTCTTATCGAATTAATGACATCTATTTTAAGCATCAAGGGAAAATCGTATTAGCTAAAATGTTTGACTAAATCATTTAGATTCGACATCCAATTGTTGAATTGGTATCGAATCCAACGGGTTGACACTTTGCTCGAATTGAAAGACTTGATTCCCTCGGCTTCCCGACATCGTAATGAATCCCTAGGGATTATGTGATGTCGGATCCGCGTCAACGGGTTTCGACCCTTATTAAAGAAAAAAGTACTTGTTTTGAAAAATGATTTTGAGAATCGATGAAATATGCGATGAATGACGAAATAAGAGAATTATGGTTGAAGTTAATTCGCCTCAACAATCGAGCGATCGGGGTGATGGGATAAGCGACCGGCAACGCTGAGTGCAATACTCTTGTAATATTCGGGTTTCCTTATCCCGTCATCGCTCACACTCGACACGAATAGACGAATATTTTAGTATTTTATACTAGTTATATTATCGATATTATAGATGCGAAAATAAAATAATAAAAACGAAAAAGGAAGATGAAGATGACGAGAGGGAGAGAGGAGAAGAAAGGAGAATGGGTTTTACACCCTCAACCTACATGTTCTTGTCTCGGATAGGACTCGCTTGATTGTGGCTTGGGCACGGGAGTTTGAGGTTGATGTCAGTCGAGTTAGGATGGTTTTAGGGTTTGTAAGTTGCTAGGGTTAGGGCTTGATTAGGGTTTGATTAGGGTTGAATTAGATGTGTAGAGATGTGTGTAAAAGTTCTAAGTAGGGTTTTCCCCACATTTAGACCTTTGCTCGACCCGAGCAAAACTCGAAAACATCAACAATAAAATACCAACGGTCTTGCAAACGAAACATGGGAAGCTCGACATCGAACAACTAATCCCTTCAACCACCCTCCTTATATCATCCTAAGGTTAAGTACAAGGTCACAATAACATGAAAATTCTCAAAAACAACCAAAGATTGTGACCACAAAACAACACCCAAAATCATCGGAAATGACACTACGCCCATTATTTCTCCGAATCCTAAACATGATCACATGTGCTACAAAATATCACCAATGGTAAATGATGCATACCACTATTCTCCACAACCCACACATGTGATCGACCTAAACACCTCTAACACCTTATATAACACAAAACAACACTTCAATCGCATAATATTTAGTGCTACGACTACATCCGCACCGCGATTCTTCTCACCTTAACCAACTATCCTACCTGACCGACCTTCTAAGTCACCCTTCTTATGACACCACGCCAAGAATGAAGAAAGTATTGTGAATTTTTTTTCCTAAATCCCTCATTTTGCCTAGAGCATCCGCCCTTGCGGATTTTCACTCTAGCTTTTCATTTTTTTCTTTCAACTCATACTACTCTCGTGGCACGCAACTCAATTTTTCTTTTTACTCAGAGCACCCTTTCGGGTTTTCACTCCGTCCTCGGCCACATTTCCCATTCTTCCCTTGGCGCCCTTCCGGGTTTTCACCTAGCCGGGTATTTTTTTCTTTTCTCTTTTTTTCATTCATTTATTTTGAACTACAACTCAAAGATGAGTAATATATTTATATATTTCCCTTCCCCACACTTATTCCGAGCATTGTCCTCAATGTGAGATAAAGGACATCAATAAAAACAATAAACGGGGACAAAGGGTCTTCAACTTCGAGATAAACAACTCGTCGCACTCATTCTAATGTCACACGGACAGTCACAACACCAAACTCCGACTCCAAAATCAACACTACTAAACTCGGCCATGAAGGATAATTTCAAATGACTACGAGACCAAAGCAAACTTGCAACAACAACTAAACAATGCCACCAAAAGTCTGTCGTAATCAATAATGCAACACAATCGATAACAAAAACTCGGCAGAACTTGGCCAAAATCCACATCAATAACACAACCGAACTGGCTGACTCACGCTAATACTCACGACATCACAACTCGATTCCGACGACCAACCCCAATAACAACAACACGACCAACTGATTCAGATAAAAGAGAACTGAATCGCAACACAATCAACACCAATTTGCCACCGACCCGACAACAATTGAAAACAACGAGTCAGAAACACACAGCTCGTGAAACCACTGACCCGTAGAGACGGTGGACTGACTGGTGATGACAAACAGAACGACAGATTGACTGACCTGATGGAACATCTGACGACGACAGCACGACTCACAATCAACACTACCAAACGTCGGCCAACACTAACACCAATAACAAAACCAACTTCCGTCTTGATTAATAACATCAACCCAACGCTTCCCTATGTCGTCGAAACTCACACACCCCTCCACACTTCTCCAACATCTAGAATTCAAAAACAGCCCCCAAACTCTAGGGTTTGAGAAGAAATCGAATTTGGGTCAATAAAGGGTAATTTGGGAGTTAGGATGTGTAAGAGGGAGAGGAATATGATGTTGACGGATTGAATTGTAGTGGGTAGGCAAGAAGAAGAACAGTGAGGTGGAAATTGGAAGAAAGATTGAAATGAAGGGGATGAAAGGAGAAAGAAGAGAAGGTTTGTTGGTATAGCGTGCTCTTGGATTTTATTTCTTCTTTTTTTTTAAGAAAGAGAATGTACCTGTACAGCATGAAGAGGCGCGAGGACTGCACGGGGGTTGAGCGACTCGTGTGAATAGCTGGAAAGTTGACCTTCGGAGTCAATTTTCTTCAATTCCACGTTGATTTTTTGGTACTCCATTATGCTAGTCGCCCCAAGCTCCCACAAGCTGCACGGATTCCTGAAAAAATTGACATCACACTCAAAATCAATAAAAAAAAAAAACATCGACTTATTCGACAAAAATACGAAAAACGATTATAACTCCAATATTATGAAATATGACCCATAATAAAATTAATAAAAATATATATTAGACACGGGTTGCCTCCCGGAAGCGCTCTTGTTTTACGTCGTTGGCTCGACATATTGCACAGTAGCTCACTAGATTATTATCTGACTTGATCTAGAGTTTAATCTTACGAATGAAAGATGGCCCATTATCATGATGACAGACGCGAAATACTGGACGGTCGTCATCTTTCCCCATCTTCTTCTTAATCCACCCGTCGTACCAAGCTTTGGTCGTACCTCGACAGATTCTCGCATCCTTACGGCTAGCCCATAAAATTTTGCACTTCGGTGGTGTAGGAGTGGGATCCTGCAATTCAGAATTAATGCTCGGAATTGGTAGTTCCCGACTTCTCCTAGAAGGAGGGTTAGTAGAAATAACACATAGAGAACGGACCTGTGTATTAGTCGAATTAGGTGGACTAATTTCAAATTTAACCACCCTCCCATTAAATTCCATGGTCAAGGAACCGTTAGGAACATCAATCCGGGTTCCTCCGGTCTTCAAGAAAGGTCGACCCAATAAAATTGGGATAGCATCGGCATCATGTGCCATATCTAAAACATAAAAATCAGCTGGAAAGACTAATTTATCGACCTTGACCATCACATTCTCTACAACCCCTCTAGGTACAACGCTAGACCGATTAGCAAGTTGAACAACCACTTTTGTACTCTTTAGAGGACCAAGTGCTAATGACTCATAGACTTGGAACGGAAGGACATTTATCGATGCCCTTAAAGCTAACATGGCTCTTTCAAACCGCATATGACCTATAGTGCAAGGTATAGTAAACATACCCGGATCACTACACTTTGGAGGGGTCTTGGTCCTAAACAAAGCCGACACAAGTTCACTAGCTTGACCCTTAGGCTTTTTCACATTACGTTCCTTTTGATTTCTCTTGATTGTACAAATTTCTTTTAAGATTTTGCATATCTAGGAACGTTTTTAAGTAAGTCAAGTAAAGGAATATTTACCTCGCATCTACGAAATGTTTCGTAAATATCGGTGTCATGCTCCTTCTTTCTAGTATCTTTCAAAGCTTCGGGAAACGGTGGAAGTGGCTCATAAGTCGGAAAAATCGGGGTCGACATCGCCTCCTTGGACTTAGAAACAATTTCACTTCCCTCTTCATTAGGGAGCTTCCCCTTATCGATCACAAGCTCCTCCTCTTCACGAATAATCACCGTCTTAGGCTTGGTTTTAGGCTTTTCAACCTCAACCAATTGCCTACCATTTCGCAAAGAAACCACGATCACATTGTGCTTCGGAGTTTCTACCGCTTGAGAAGGTAAACCACCCGACTGTTTAGCTTCCAAACGATTGACCGCGGTAGCTAGTTGACTCATTTGATTCTCAAGATTTTTGAAATTCTGCTTATTCTCTGCTCGATCTTGAGTAACACTAACAGTGAGAGCCCGAATCATATCCTCCGTGGACATTGATGAGCTCGATGATTCTTGTGGAATAGCTTGTTGCTGTGGCACTGGTGTTGTGAACTGTTGTCCTTGAGGCCGTGGAATAAATTGACCCCTAGGAGGACCAACTTGGTGAGATTGCCCCTTCCAACCGGAGTTGTAAGTATTAGAGTACGGATCCCACTTTCTATTGTTGGACTGACTTTCCCAAATCCCGTTCACCATCTCCGAATCATGCTTTTGGATTTGGGGACAAAGATCGCTCGGGTGACCTGAAATAGAGCAAATACCACAAACAATAGTTGATTGCTTACCTACCATCATAGCATGCACCATCGAGGTTAAACTATCAACTTTCTTCTCTAAGCTCGTATTTGAACTCAATAAGTTCACACCACGGCGTCCATCTTTTCTAGCAAAATCCCTAGAACTCTCGGCTAGCTCTGTGATAATATTCCAAGCATCCGTGGGATTCTTGTTCACTATGCCTCCACCGCTAGAAGAATGAACCATACGACCATCCTCCGGGGTAAGTCCACCACAAAAGTATAAGATGAGATCTTGGTCGGAATACCCATGACAAGGACAACCGGCGCATAGTTGCTTGAAGCGTTCAAGGAACTCGTACATAGTCTCTCCCGTATGTTGCTCCACATTACTAATGGCTTTCTTCAAGTGTGCAGAATGGGATGGTGGGAAGTACTTCTCCAAGAATGCCTTCTTCATATCCACCCAAGTTGTGACACTATTAGGTGGTAAATAATACAACCAATCTCTTGCATTCCCCTTCAATGAAAAGGGAAAAGCTCGTAGCTGCAGTTGTTCATCAGTCACACCGGCCGGCTTCATACTAGAACATACAATATGGAAATCTGAAAGATGTTTATTCGGATCTTCGATGCTCGTTCCATTGAAAGTGGGTAGATGATAGATCAGACCCGATTTCAATTCAAAAGTTGCTCCCTCGGCTAGAGCTGAAAAAGTAATGCATAACGGTTGAACCGTAAGATCAGGAGTTGTGAGCTCCTTCAGAGTACGTGTTTCTCTCGCCATAATTACTTCGTCCTCAGATTCGGGTACAGACTCCGGTATAGAATCTAGATCGCTTTCGGTCTCGGGTTGATCGAAGATGATCAATTCACTATTATCCTCCCGTCTCCACCTGAAAATTGAACGTTCGATCTCTGAGTCGAAAGGCTCGAGTGGATTGTTAGTGGAACGAGTATTATGCATATACTAGCGTATCTAAAAAAAATAAAAAATAAAAATCTACACTAAACAAGACACAAAAATTAACTATTGCCTTCCCCGGCAACGGCGCCAAAATTTGGTGAGCCTAGGTCGTATGCTCCCAAAGATAAATAATTAAGTCCTATTACCTTTAACAATATAGTAGAGGTAAGTCGGGTGTCGAATCCACAGGGAAGGCGATGTAAATTAATGTGTGAATAAAATAAATAAAAGTAACAAGAATAATGGGGGTTTTGTGATTGAATTGTCTAATAAGTAAAATAAGGAAAGTAAAATAACTAATAATAAGAATTCAGATAATTAAGAGACTCGACTCAAAGAAAATCCACTAACTAGTTAAACAATTGATCATCGACTACTAATCCGAATTTAATCCTTGAGTATTCTATTGTGAAACTGAAAGTCTCAATTGTTCCGTAGATAATATTACTTAGGTCAAAACGCGATAATAAGCAACCTAATTATTGAACAACCTAATCCACACGTCTAGATTTAATTCAATAACAGCATGAACGATATGAACAAATCAATAGAAATAACGACCTTTAACACACGCGGTTATTGGTTCGAATTATATGTTTATTCCTCCCTTTACCCAATTACGATGAAACGCATACAAATAATTAGGTCTAAAGGTTGCAACTTTATCTAGTGAATTGAACATTTACGGATTCAAACACCAAGAATTGCAATAGATTGAAGATTGAAATAATCAATTGGCCAAAAAGATTAAACAAACAACAATCATAAAATTAGCACAAGGAATAAACAATACTCAAGTAATTAAATAAAGATTAAGAAAAGTCTCACAATCAATTAACTAGTAGCTTCAGATCTTTGACCCGAGAAGGAAGATTAGTTACACATGAGAAAATTAGGGTTCTTCTTTTTTTCTAATTGATGAACGTAATGTGAATTTTTATGAATGATGAATAATAATCTCCCTCTAATAATATGGAGTCTAATAGTAATAATAATAAAAATAGGAAAGTCTAGTTATTTCCTAACTCTAATAATAATATAATAATAAATAATAATTAAGCTGACACGGAATCCAAAACAATTCCGTCTTCAATCCCGAGCCGCGCTTTGACTTTTCACTCGGTTTTGTTGGGCTTGATCTTCATACTCTCCGTCTCGAGCCCAAATCACAATAACAAGGAAATAGAGTTCTAAAAACCGTCTTTTGTCCAATAAAGCATAATTTGCTAGATAAAACCAATTAGACGATTTTCACTCTAAATCCGCATCTTTAATCATCGAATCTAGCTCAAATCTCCGTCGTAAACACATACAAAACACGCTAGATCAGGTTTGTAAAGTTGTGAATTGTGCATGGAAGAGGGTGTTTATATAGGCTTTGGCATGCACCCTCGTCTAGGGTTACTCGACCGAGTAGCCCCTTGACTCGGTCAAGTGGCCCAAGTGACCGCAGTCGGGCCAGCTTGAGGGCCCACTCGATCGAGTGGGCTGACACTCGATCGAGTGGGTCAGCCGCGGTGCAAAGGGCCGGTTTTTTTGGACTGTGGTTTAGATATTTTGTGGGTTTTGTATTTGAATTGGACTTTTGATGTTTGAATGGCTATTGTTTATTTATCTCGGAACGGCTTTGACTGGGGTTTGACCCAATCGCTAAAAGTCGGTTTTATTTCTGGTGTCGGTTTTGACCCAAATTAGTCTTGTTTGATTGGAAACGACCCACTAGGCCTAAATTTGAGGTCAGTTTTGTGAGATTTGTACTCCGTGAGTGCTTAAGCCAGCAACTAATGGTTTCGGGCCCATATCCGAGCGCGTAGAAACACGTTTGCGTCCGATCATCATCGGGTGTTTTTTGGAAACTGCTATAGACACCTGGCAGTCAAAATGTGGGTGTCTACACTTAGGGTTTTCTTAAGTTGTGTGTAGAAGTGTTAGGGTTTTTGTAAAAGTGTTGAATTGTGCATGCAAGAGGGTGTTTATATAGGCAATTGCTCCCCCTCCTTGTCTAGGGTTACTCGATCAAGTACATGCCCTGATGGACTTGATCGAGTGGCCCACCTGAAAGAGGATCGCGGGTTTGCTCTCGAAAACGGCTTTGACCGGGTTTTGACCCGGACGCTAAAATACGGTTTTATTTCCGGTGTTGGTTTTGACCCAAATTAGTCTTATTTGATTGGAAATGACCCACTAGGCCTGAATTTGATGTCGGTTTTGTGAGATTTGTACTCCGTAAAAAGCCCAAGCCAGAAACTAATGGTTTCGAGCCCACATCCGAGCGCGTAGAAACACGTTTGCATCCGATCATCATCGGGTGTTTTTTGGAAACTACTATAGATATCTGGCGGTCAAAATGTGGGTGTCTACAAGAAGGGTCATGAAACATTTACAAATGCGACATCAATTCATATTTGTAATCCATTCAAATACATAGTGAAAAATTCAGTCTTGACTTGATGCCCGTGGTTTTTCCTCTTAGTTTCAAAGTGTAGACACCCGCATTTTGCATGTTCGTATGTAACACCCCGTGTTTTTGACCATTTTAGTTATTTCTAATAACGATTAATATTAATAAATCGAGTCTCAATAAACTATTTTAAGTAGTAATATTCAATTTTTGTGTTTTTGTAACCTTTCTATTTCACTTCACTGTTTGCAAAACCGAAATTTCTATCGTTTTCACAATTCTGCGCGATTTTGTAAAACGGTTCCTATTTTCTCATACGGACTTCGATTGAGGCGTTTCAAAAGCCTAAATTTATTATTTTTTCAATACCTAAACAATAGTCAAATCCAAAATTACAATTTCTAAGTGCATCACAAAAATATTGTACTGGACAGCTCCATTGCTACGAAAATCGTCACCCGACGAATCGTTTCTCGACATTCGATTTCTGTACTTCCTTTGTAACCTTTGTGGGACCAAAATAACTCCAAACTATCATACTTACACATTCTATACCTTCATCTTGAATTCCAAGGGTCAAAAAATGTTTTTCTAATCAAAAACACCAAATAGGGTAATGTACCTTCAAAACTAAGATTAGCTACTTTGAGTAATTGACAAATTCTTGTCCACCCTTTGCTCCCCCATCAAATGCATGACTTGAGTGCTATTAAACACCCTTCATCTCTTCATTTACTCATTCATTCACTCACTTAAACACTCCTTCAAAGATCCATCTAAAAACCAAAGAAAACCATGCAAATTTTCCTAAGTTTTTAAGGTGTTTACACAACCATATCTCAAAAGAACATACTCTCTCTTTTCCTTACCTTATACTCTTTATTTTTAAGTTTTCTTCCTAGTATAATTACTAACTTACTTTGTTTGTGTGTCCTTCTAACTTATTCAAGAGGAGCAAGGGAAAAGGAGCATCGATCTTAGTTTTCTTATATCTTGTAGAATCGATTATTTATGCTTCAGGTAACCTAACTTTTCTTCACCCTCAAAACTCGTAGTATAGTTTTTAGACTCTAAATAACATATAACATCATGTTTAAGACTAAATCGTTAGATCACCAAGTTTATAGTTAACTATTTGTTGATTTATCACTTGAAGATACATGATGTAAAATGGATTCTATGATGTATGATGTATGTTTACGATTTTTCTGTGTAAAATATGTTTCGAATTAGCCTTAGGTTCCTTCATTAAAGTTATAGATCTGAGTATCTAGAATATATGAAAAATATGAAAAGTAATTTTTTATGAATATATATATATATATATATATATATATATATATATTTGATAATAATTTATTTCGTAAACTGGTACTGTATGAATTTATATACTATCTAGGTAAATAATATGTTTCTTGATGTTAAATATTTATTTTGGACTTGAAAAAACTATATTATGTTCCTGATGATATCTAGTATATGCGCACCAAATTTCATTTAAATCCAACATATATATTTTCATTTATAAAATTTGTACTAAAATGGGTCATATCTGGAAAGATGATTTTATTTAAGAACTTTTATAAAGTATTTTAATCTAAATTTCTTGTTTTAATAAGTTACGTATAAATATAGGTATCTAAAATAAATATTTGGTTAACTTTCGTGATTTTTAAGTATTTTAAAAGATTTAAAAGAAAGTATTAAAAATCGTATCATTTTCGTTTTTAATTTCTTAAAAATAATAAAACTTCTTAATTCTAGGAAATGAATATATATATGTGTGTGTGTGTGTGTGTAATACGAAAATCGTAATTTAAAAATGACATTTGAAAAATGACTACTTTGTATCCTTAATGATGTTACCGATTTCGTTATTACTTAAATTTATTTTTGTGAACTCTAAGTTTTGAGAAATATAATACTTGATAAGGTTAAAAATAATTTTTATAATTATTATAAATTTATTTTATTTTTGGAATATTTTACTAAGCATAAAAGGTTTTAAAATATAAGTATACTTGTACAAATACGAAACCGTATAAAAATACTAAATGCCTACACTTGAAGTATAAATGTACTAAACACTTATGCCTAAAAGTATAAAGTACTAAAATATGAATAACCTAAAAGTATTAAGTTAAACATCACTTAAACTTATTAATAACCACGCACATAAGACTAGTTAATGACTAAGTCAAAATTAAAGGTTGACTATTCCATCTTGGTCAAACTTTGACTTTTTATGTCAACATAGATCAAGTCAAGAAAAATAAACTCATCTTAAATAATGTACTTAGAAATAATTGAATCTTTAATCAAATCTCAACTAATGAACGCTTCAAATAATATACCTCAAATAAAATGTTCCAAATCTCTTATATCAGTATACTAAAAACTATCAGTTAAGATAACTTTTACGACAATTGATAAGGTTTGTTTATCTTAAAATCGATATACTTAAATTCCGTAGGAACAACCGTACTTCCAGTCGGTGTGTTACCTAAGCCGGTGATCAGACACGTTTTAACGAACGATGTTATCGATACCAATAATAGTGAAAATGGACATGTGCCCTGGCAGTACCCTCTTCATCATCCCATGTTGTAATGACTTGTTCCGAGTCAATATACAGCCCACAGACCGGCCATCCTTATGGAACCCGGTATTGTTTCATCTCTCTGGTCATCAGACATGTGCCCCACGATGACCGGTGAGCTCGATATTCCAGAAACTTCGTCTTTATAAGACACCCAAATTCAGCCTACGTTTCATGTTGGGCGCTATCTTGGTAAAATTTAGAAGACGATGCGATAGAAGACAACTTCGAAAGTAGACTACGACACTCGGAGTCACTGCTCATGGGAGGCCATGATGCATCCTGTCGGTGCGAGAAAATGCTAAGAAGTAAATGGGCAGTCAACTCTTTATGAGTTTGTCGGTAGAGTAGTAGTCGTCCAGTTGCCATTGAGGTGCTCGGTTGTGTAAAGGTTCTCTTTCCTGAGATCAAGAGTATGGATTGGGTGTGTGCGCATAGATAGACAAGGGTACTGATCAGCTCTCACTCTCTATATCAGATATTTTTGGGGGCGGGATACCTTCTGGCCTTTGCCTTAGAAGTGTATGGGACATGTTCTGTTTAGCGGGGCCTCTGAGTCCATGCACTTGCAGTCCTTCTTCTCCGTATGTCTGTCAACTAAATCGAGTCAGTTTAGGTGTTCGATCCTATTGAGCACTAGGGGTGAGATGTAAACCTCCTAGTATCGATATGATTGGCGGGATTGATGTTCCCATCCGCACTTATGGTGACATGCAAGTCTTAAGTATGCATGAGACATTAGTAGTCACGTCTCGTGCATTGTGTGTGAAAGAAACCATTGTTTTTAAAACTAAATGACTATAGTTTTCTAAATTATATGTTTCGGTATGCCTCGTTAGTATTCTATATTCACATGATAAATTAGTTTGAATGAACACGTATGTTCAAAAGTGATATACTCATCGTGTTTCACATGTTACATGCTGCATGAGTTGATTCACATGACGTATGCTCGATGAGGATATATCCATTACGTTTCTCATGTTATTCACAAGATGTATGCTTTACTGTTTACTTCTCTCATGCCATTCACATTATGCTTTACTGTTTTACTTCTCACATGCTACTTACATGATGTATATTTCACTGTTTCACATGTTATTCACATAATGTATGCTTTATCGTAATTCACATCGCATGCTTGTTTTACATGCCATTATGTTCGCATGCTAAACTGAACTCACTTCATGTGTATCTCACATTGTACACGTGTCGATTTGTAATGTGACATGCCTGCTTATCTGTTAATTAGATAACCTAAATATTTTACTACATTGATTATTCGGGGCCGTGTTAGAAGGATGGTTAGGTTACTCCCACTAAGTGGGACATGTATATTTAAATATGCATTCAGGTTAACGAACCCTCAAGACTGGACATGGGGGCATGCATGAGTGCAAGAGATACAGTTTAGCAGATGAGAGTGTCAAACTATAAAACTTGTAACACAAATTTTGTTAGACTATTGTATGTAGAAATTTGTAATTCGGTTTTCAGTTGTTGTATTTTAAAACGGTTCATTTATCGATAAAAGACTCACTTGTGTCAACGGTTTTTTATTTTTACCACTTTTACGACATAATTATTTTTCCATCTTGTTAATTAACGTCATTGGAAGAACCAGGTTGTTACATCGTATCTATAGCAGCTTCCCGCCAAACACTCGATGATGATCGGACGTCAACGTGCTTCAAAACGCTCGAGTGTGGGCTTGTAGTCAATAGTATCGGACTGGGACACATAACAGAGTACAAATCTCTCAAAACCGACCACAAAATCAGACTCAGTGAGTCATTTCCAATCAAATAAAGCTATTATAAGTCATAACCGACACTAGGCCCAAAACTGTCTTTTACCAACCAAATCAAACCCGGTCAAAATCGAAAACTCGAAACGAAAAAAAATACCAAATGACGTCCAATACAAAGTCAAAATACAATCCAAACTTGCCTCGTACAATACGGATATCAATCCCGTAGTTCGAGCAACTCCCATATAACGCGACTTCAATCGCGAGCCTTGTTGCGCCTCAGAAATGAGGCGCCAACACTCCCCCGCCTAAGAACCAAGGCGCAAGCACAAGGCTTCCCGAAACGTACGGTGTATGATTGTTGAGTGAGTGTTATGAATTTATCCAGGTTAGAAGTTGTTTGATGAAGAATTTATTGGTGTATGATTATTGCAGATTTGTTTATTACTGCAATGGTTTGGGTATGCCATCAAGCACTAAAACGTTGTCCAGGACAACGATATTGCATTGTAGCTAAGGATGGCAGTGGGTACAAGACCGGACCTAGTCCCGTCGGGACTAGGTTGGACCCTAATGGAGCGGGTTTGGGTCCCATATTTTTGGACCCAACGGGCAAGGGTTGGGTCTGGGTCATTCAAAAAACACGGTTCCAGGTATGTGTCCAGGACCCGACCTAGTCCCGTCGGGACTAGGTTGGACCCTAATGGAGCGGGTTCGGGTCCCATATTTTTGGACCCAACAAGCAAGGGTCGGGTCTGGGTCATTCAAAAAAACAGGGTTCCAGGTATGTGTCTATGTAATGAGACTCATACCCGATCCATGGACCAACTTAATTTGAAAATAAAACTCATCAATTTTTATGCATATTTCATCAAATTTAGCTCTTATAACTTTTTTTTTATCTTTCTTAGTAGAGTTTTAAGCAACAATTTAGGATGTTTTTTTGTTGCATATGATTAAAATTATTACTCCCTCTCATCCATTCAATCCTTCACCTAACATATATCATCACTTTTAAGAAAAGTAGTAAAAGTAAGGGTATTATTAGTAAATCAAATAGTTTTGTGGGTCCACCCAACTTAAAGTAAGAAAAAAACAATGCCATTTTTTGTAAATAGAGGACAAAGGATATGAGGATTATAAGGTAAAATAATTTGCCAAAAAGAAAATGTAAAGAAATAATTGAATTGTCCATTTATAGTAAGTGTAAAGAACTATTTGGATGGGAGAAAGTATGATTTTCGACTACAAATTGAAATTGTTGTTGGTTTTGGGATTTGCTACAGGTTTTTCTTATAAACTTCTTATATTTTAGACTCACGGGTAGACTACCCAGACCCGCCCCAACACTGATGGGTCGGGTCTGCGTCCAGAGTAGGTATGATGGGTCTGGATCAATCTAGTAGACCCGACCCATTGTCATCCCTAGTTGTTAGGGGTGTTCACCGGTCCAAACCCGGACCGGACCGGACCGGACCGGCTTGACCCGCGGACCGGAAACCCATAAAATCTAAACCCGCGGACCGGACCGGTTAACAAAAAACCCGGACCGGACCGGACCGGACCCTCTTAAGACCGGACCGGACCGGACCGGACCGACAAAATACACTAAATTTGATTAATTTTTTTATGTGTGGACCGGACCGGACCGGACCGGGGACCGGCATCCAAGTTTTTGGAGAACCGGGGACCGGACCGGTATGTAGTCGGTCCGGACTGGACCGGACCGTACGGTCCGGTTCGGTCGAGTTTGCCGGTCCGGGTCACTTTTTGAACACCCCTACTAATTGTAGCTCTGCTACTGAGATGTATGACAGCTCCAAGAATCTTATAGCTGATGGACGAAATCTTTGCTAATTCTAACCACCAAATAGAACCAACACACCTAAGCTAGTAGCTAGGGCAAGTCAGGTCGATCCACGGAGACGGTACTCAAACTTAGGAATGCTAAACTCCGGACTAAGTTCAAGGAAATGAAGAAGAAGATTTAATGATATGATGCAAGGGTGGACTAACTAGAATAATGACTAGACTAGGATACAAAACTAAACAAATTAAAGCAATAAGAAGAAAGATAACTATGACTAAAGATGTGAAGGATTCAATAAGGAAAAGGGTAGAGTTAGGTCGGGTTCAAAGATGAATAGGCGAATAGGGGAACGAAGGTGTCGGTGTAGTCTAATCACTAAGGTAAGTCTGCACTCTCGCGACTAAGACAAACCCGAAAACCCATGCTAAGATACTACCCAAAATATGAGAATTCAGCCACAAGGAATGCAATCAACAAGCAAGAAGAAACAAGCAAGAATAGCATGGCCACTACTACTCTAACAAGCAAATCATCCAACATGTAGAGAGCACAACAGTAGGCTAGCAACAAAAACTACACTTTCACCAACAATTCACCCTAATAATCACCCATGATTAACATCTCATCCCCTACTAACCCCACAAGAGTCTACTCAGATATGGCTAGAAGATTACAAACATGAACTAAGAATCTCAACAAAGCAATAACAACATTCATTATGGATTCTAAACAATGATCAACAATAAACATAAACAAAGATGGAAACTTTAAGTAAAGGAGAAGAAGATTATACCAACTTAACAATAGATAATGAAAAGATGCAAGCTTTGAATAAAATCAACTCACAAGGATCACCAAATGTTGTCAAGATTGAGGAACCCAATACAAGTCTTCAAATATTCAAAGGGATTACAAGAATTAAGAACTAGATTAAGGCTAAATGAAGAAGAATTAAGGAAAACTTAATGCTAAACTCTCTCAAAGAGGCTACTAATGATCTAGGGTTTCATAATAATTCAAAAAAAATACAAGAGGGGTATATATAGGGTTGCACAAGTGGGGAGATGGAGCGACGAGGGCTTAGGCCCAAAAGAGGCCTCACGACCGTGTAGAGGGCGACACGGTCGTGTCTTCTTTGTTCGCCCCGGGCATGTTTCTCACCTTCACGGGCATGTCGCTTCTCAATAGGCCTCTTGTTTCTTGTCTTCTCGACCCGGTTGGCGACATGGTGGGTCGCTCCTAGGGTCGCTTGATAAGTGTAGTTTGTAATGCCTATTTGTTGTGTTTGGTCCCGGTTTCTCTTGTGGAATCGCTCTTTGGAGCGGTTTCTAGGCTACTTACACTTATTCTAGTTTGTTTTAGGCTCCTTAGACTAATATTGGAGAAATGGAACGATTTCGACTCGTTTCCGACACATTTGGAGCCATTGAAGAGAAGCGACGATCACTCGATGGCTTAGACTCGATCCCGAGACCTTGGGACCCATTCCCGAGCCCCTTAGACTCGATCCCGAGCACCAAGAATCGATGAGAAGCCTATGAAGAGAAAATAGGAACCTTTATGATCATCTTGGAGGCCTACAAGACTCTTCCCGGACGGGAAGCCTTCCCGGTCGGGAAGGAGTGCAAGAAAGAAGCGCGTTCGGATGGACCATCCCGGTCGGGATCATCACCCTTCCCGACCGGGAAGAGCATAACACCGCCCGGTGTTAAGCATAACACCGCCCGGTGTTATTCATCCCGGTCGGGACCACCACCTTCCCGGCCGGGAAGAAGCAGCTGTAGCCGTGACTCTTTCTTTTCTTCTCCTTCACTCTTGTAACCTTATAAAGACCCCTTTCTTTGTATTGTTTAAGGACCTTAGACTACTCTACATTATTCTAAACCCTAGATAGACTCTCTTCAACCTTAGTTTAATCTTTTGTTAATCTTAACTTAATCTTAGTAATTAGTCTTTTATTAAGAGAATTCTTCAAGATTCATCCAAGATTGACAACCTTGGGAGACTAATTTGGGTTTTTCTTATTAATACAAGTTCTTATCTTTTCATCTTCTTGTTAGTAGGTATAATCTTCTTACTCTCTTTACTCTTAATCCTTGTTTAATCTTTCAAGTTTTAATCTTTACATATTGTTCATTGTTCTTGTTAGTTCATAATGAATGTTTGGATTATTATGTTGATATCTCTTGCTAGTGTTAGTATTAGTTTGATAATGTGTGAGTAGACTTATTGTGGGGTTAGTAGGGGGATTAAGTGTTGATTATAGATGATTAGGGTTTGATTGTGGGTAAAGGTGAACTCTTTGTTGCTAGTCACATATTGAGCACACTATGTGTTTGTTGAATTGCTTGTTTGAGTAGTAGTGGCCATGCTCCTCATGCTTGTCTTCTTCTTCTCATTGTGTGATTGCATTGATTTGTGGTTGAATCCTTGTGTATTGGGTAATATCTTGCATGAGTATTCGGGTTTAGTCTTTGACACGAGAGTGCGGACTTTGGCTTTGACGCGAGAGCGCGGACCGACCTTAGTAACTAGGTGACACCTACACCCTCGATCTCCCAACGATCCTACTACACATATGAACCCAAACTAACCCTACCTTTTCCCAATTTGAATTCTCCATCTTGTTAGCTTTTATTCATCTTGTTAGTTGATTGTTTTAGCTTTAGTGTTCCATTTAGTCCTTGTTGCATCTAGTTCATTGTCAATCTAGTTCATTGTCAATCTAGTTTCTCCTCTTCCAATCATCTTAGTTAATCAATTCTTGTCATTCCTCCATTTCTTTGTGTTGTTTTGGTAATTTAGTCTTGTTTGTGAGTGACCCTAGTCTAGGCACCTTCTACCGTCCCCGTGGACTCGACCCAACTTACCCTAGCTACCCGTTAGGATTAGTTGGCTATTATTTGTTGGCGGGATTCACGGCAAATCCCTACCATAGTCGCTCTTCCTTGACTCTTAAGCGATGTCGTGACTCGGGACGGGTTCGTATGACAACAAAATCGACTCAGAAAGTTAAGTTTCACGCCAAATGAACCTACAAGCACAATCATAGCTAAAAGAGGCATTAATAGCACAAAACCGCTTCTAAAAGCGACTAAATCAAAGGAATAAAGAGACAAAGACGAGAAAAAGAGACTAAATATCAGGCACATCAATAGCGGAAATAAAGATTCGATCTTTTATGCTCTTAAAGTGAAAAGTAATTAATTTTGGTGTCTCAATAAGACGGTTTTGTAATAAACAAATGATAGTATTGTAATCTTGTAAGATTATGATTTTCTGAACTCTCGATCTTGCAAGAAATAAAGAACACTCGAGTTTGAGAACTCTCAACTTCGCAAGGATTCAAGAACTCAGTTTTCAACCTCGTAAGGAAGAAAAGATTATTTCGATATCGCAAGAAAGAAATAAAGAATTTAAAACTCGCAAGTTTGTAAGCGCACACAATAAAATACTATATGTAGCATTTGAGAACCTATATTTCATTTCAAATCATCATTGTCAAATTGGAAAAGTGAAATGATGCATTTTACAATGACATGCGTTAAGGTGTCGTTTGGAAATGAGCCTTTTTGTAAGGGCGTTAGATTTGGTTGGCTTCTACAAAATCTAAATTCACACATTCACTTTGTTTTCCAAACAAAGTATTTGGGTCAAATCCAAATTTCAAAATGAAATTCGTATTCCCAAACGGATCATTATTGAATATCTGAATTCAATCTCCCTAAATAATGAACAGAAACTACCTATTTATAGTTAAACTTGACTCAACTTGAAGTAGGAAAGAAACAACTAATCCAACTAAAATTAACTAACAACTAACAAACTAGCAAAAACAAACTAGTACTCACTAATTAACTAGGAAAGGACATGGAGAGATATAGAATATCAAAAACCCTAAAAAAACTCTCCCCCTCCTGCCTCACCCCCAAACCCCAAAAAATTCATCTAGTTCTAGGGGTTGCCATCTACCAATTCCGTAGTGGTAAGCCTCAATCATTAGTACTAGTATTAATTTTAATTTATTTAGATTACATAATAATTCTTGCCTCTCTAGGTTGGAGATTTGTCCCCATCAATTGATGGGTTTGTTCCTATGTTTTTGGTGGGTTTGTTCTCTCCAATGGAGAGGTGCAAGAACTATGTGCAAGATCATGAGAGCCGTGAAATTTCTACCTATGGTGCCACAATTGAGGTCAGATTTTGGTCTACTATTTGTCAAAATAGAGAAAGATCATTCTTTTGAACACTATATCATCAGATCAATAGATTCTTCGCGAAAGGCTGTGTCAATAAACAACGATATGTTGAAAGTTATGCAGAAGCATGTTATTCTAATAACGATCTTTGGCTCAGGAAGAATGATCTTTATTTATTTATTACAAATTTGTATTTTGTTCAATTTGATATCCTTTGTACATGCCGTATGGCCTATTATTAGGGTTGTGCATCCGTCTAAACCCGACCCGGACCCTGTTGGACCCGAAACCGGAATGATAAATTTCACTGACCCTAGCCCTTACCCTGTATCGACAAACATTGGACCTGGAGCGACCTTGAAAAATTCGGGTCTTGACCCGGACCGGACCGGTTAGGCCCTGTTGGGTCGTTGACATAAACTACATGTACTGTACACAACTACTAAAGGAAGCAGGAAGTACGGCTACTTCATATTTCATTACTTATGTAGGCTTCATAGTTCAATCTCAAACCGGGAATGGCGTAAAAGACGATGAATGGCGCCGGAACACGAAATTGATGACGAAAACTGGATCAACGCAAGAAAATCATGAAAATCCATATCTATCACCGAAAAAGCGAAAATAGAAACAAATTCAACGCAAAAATAATAATAAAAAACAAAATTAAATTTAAAACAAAAAAACAAAACCAGATGAGCTTTAACAAAAACCGGTTTGTACCTGGCGTAGAAGGATGAAAGGTTTGCCAGAGGGAGCACTGGAGCAGGGAGGAAATGGGGATTTAGGGTTTGTAAATTGTGACTGTTGTGCTGAGGAGGGAGCAGGGAGGGATGAATTAGGGTTTAGGCTGAGGGATGAATGGGTGGGGTGATTGAGTAATGGGCTGAGAAGTACACTAACACAATACACTACTAGTCTACTACACAAGCCCAAAGCCCACAAAAATAGGGCCAACCGGTCTAGATCAGTTAATTCTGGATCTGACCCGGTCCGGACCGGAACCCTGAAATCCAGAATTTGTTTGACCGACACCTGGATCGGTCTTCATTATTCCGGTTCCGGTCTTCATTATTCCGGTCCAGGCCGGTCTATTTTTCCAGTTCAACCCGGCTTTTGCACAGTCCTACTTATTATTAATGAAATTGATCTTCAATTTAAAAAAAAATAGGGAAGTAAATACTTCCTCCTTACAAAATCTTAAGAAAAGTGAAAAACATTACCTAACTATCCCTCTTCATTACAGCCTAGGTATATTAGTCATGATAATGGTGTAACAAAAAACAACAAAGAGGATATAGGGGTCATTTTACACAGAAATTTTTACCGTTAATGGAAACGGAGCTAACCAAAAAAATTCTCAAAATGAAATATGGGGGTTTATTTAAGAATAAGCAGGGAGTAACTAACTGACTCGAATTAATAAAATATGGGGAAATCCTTTTTTTGTACTCAAAGTAATTACTCGTATTGCCTAAATTCTACTTAGTAGAATGCTCCGTATGAATTAATGATCTTGCATCATAGTGACTTGGGGGAAATACTGTAGTTTATATAATACTCCCTCGTTCACAAATGATTATCATATTTCAATATAATACTACTCTCATATATTCATGAAATGGTTGAACCAAAAAAAATATTCATAAAATGGAACAATCATTTAAAAACGGCATGAGTAGCATGCAACGATGGGGACAACGTTTTACTCAATACCGTTGTCCCCACAACGATAGTTTCAATTATGCCCCCAGGTCAATAGGTACTGACTTGGGTTTTTTTACTTCTCTCATCCAATCAATGGTTTACATTGAATATTTGACAACTTTGGGTTACATTGGATATTTGACAACTTTTAAGAAAGTGGATAAAAATAGAGGTATTATTGGTAAAGAAAATGGTACTATAAAAGAAATAGTTAATGGTAAGACAAGGGACTCAACTTTGAATTTTTTTCCGGTTAAGAGTTCGAACTTTTAAACTTTTCAGTTAAGGAATTGACATCCTTTTCCGTCACTAATTTCGTTAATGTGAGTTGATCACGTTATTTATATGAAAAAATTGACATTGATTTTTAAAAAACTTCTTAATAAGTCTAATTAATGGAATCGTTAATTGTGAAAACGGGTTTTAAAAGACTGTTTTAACGGAAATTGCTAAATCTGGAATTTTGGAAGTCTTGAAAAAATGGTAGTTTCTGGAAAATCATGATTTTTAATTTTAATAATAATTTTTGGATATTGTGGACATGACATAGGTCCACCCCGACGCGGCCACGCGCGGGTTTGGGGAGGCGAATGAATCTCCATGAGATGGTCAAATGGAAATTTAAATCGAAGTCGGAGTCGCCACCGAATTTTATGGTTATTCGGAACCGTTCGAGCCCACTCTATGTCGTAGTGGGCCATGTACAAAATATGGCCCATTTCCGATGTCAGAGTTTATTGGGCTCGTCCCTTTTGCATATCGATATAGATGCCGACTGGGCGGTTAATCGTATATTGAATGACTCTCGTTGCCAATGGTTTCGGACATCCGGAAACCACGGTTCTGAGTAAGGGGTGAGGGTACGTGTTGGGAAGTTCACTAAGAACACCCAACCCCGCCCGCACATTAGCAGCCTCTACTAGGATATCGAATGACGTTTTAATGCGCGCGTTAGTTGAACGATGAATGATTATGCAAACATTGTTTTCCTAAACATGTGAGGAATTGAATGGGTTGCTATGTCGTTTAATGCATGCAGAATTGATTAACGTCAAAGTTGAATTTAGCATGTGAGATTCGTTTTAGTATAATAAAACAAATGAAATAAAAGGATGAATTTGCTACAAAAGATGAACAAACGAGTTAGTATCGATTTGTAAATAATAATAGCAAATAATAAATATGCGAAATCGAAAAAAATAAATATTAATCGAAATCTGAAAAATATTGTTTGAAAAGAACGTTGTTTTGTATAAAAAACGAAGTTCGAAAAATAGTAAAAAAACGGAACAAAGGCACGGCAAACAGCCGACCGCGCGACTCGCCCGGGACTCCGGCGGGTCGCGTGGTGGCCTGTTTCGGGTCCGGTTTTCGAAAACTCGAAGTTTTTATTAAATCGCGTATGAATATTGCATGATTCGTACTCGACTTAATATTTTCGATATTCTTTATATTCGACGGTTAACTACGAAATTAATATCGAATACTTGGAATAGTTTTAGAAAAGATTTTTAGAAACCGATCGAAGAATAA
The DNA here is from genome assembly GCA_958450325.1 of Agrostemma githago. NCBI lineage: Eukaryota > Viridiplantae > Streptophyta > Magnoliopsida > Caryophyllales > Caryophyllaceae > Agrostemma > Agrostemma githago. Next base: position 62,578,137 of record OY288239.1, on the reverse strand, counting down.
ATAATAAAACGAACGAAAAAGTTGAAAAAAAGAAGTCCCGGATTCCAGGCCTGCGCGCGAGTCGCTTGGGCATGGCGCGACTCGCGTGCGGGTCTGTCCGTTTTTGTTCGAAAATTGTTATTTTGAACGAAAAGTAAAAGAAAAAGAATTTTGACAAAAAAGATGTAACGATTTCTGAAATCATCGAAATCTTAATATAATTCTTTTCGATACGATATTCGATTATAGAAAAATCGATATCGTATGTTTAAGAATATTCGTTATGAAAATAGTTTTTCGTTAATAACGATATTAGAAAAATAATAAGAAAACGACTCTTGACCCATAAGAAACGGACGAAGAGGAGAAAGGGAGAGAAAGGAAGAAATCGGGTTTGATTACACCCTCAACCTACATGCTCTTGTTGACTCGGATCGGGACTCGTCGGAATGTGGCTAGGCACGGGAGTGTCGAGGCAACGTCGGTTGGGTTAGGTGAAGGTTCGGACGGGTGAAGGTTCGGGTATGGGAGCCGGTTTTCCTTCGGGTTTTGAACGTAATATCGGTTTAACGATGCTAAGGAATTATATGTGTCGGGATGCTAGATAACTATTGCTGAAAAATCGTGTGTGTATGTGTGAAATTGGTGTCAATCAATGTCCTTTTTGTGTTGGATGCAAGGGGCTATTTATAGGAAATTCCCGACCTTGGCTTGGGAGAGTTTGACTACCGCTTAGGATAGGAAATGTAGGAATTTGAGGGAAATAAGAATTCCGCTTTCTTGTGGAGGAAGAAAGGCAAACCGGTGGATTTGCTCTTGTTTTGGACTGTTTCGGCCGAGTGTCTTACACTCGGTCGGATGCTTTAATCGGTTTTTGAATAGGACTCCTGTTTGAGCTAGAATTACCGCTTGAGTAAGAAGCTGAGGAGAACGAGAATTCCGTTTTCTTGTGTGGGAAGAAAAGAAGAATACCGGCTGGTATGTACTACTTGGCCGAGTGGTTTAGCTCGGTTGAGTGTTTGAGTCGGTTCTCGGATAGGATTCCTACTCGGGATCGAATTCTACCTTAAACGGAATTGTTTATTATTTTGTGAATGGCTGATTTTTGTAGAGTTGGAGTGTGGACCAACCGTGTGAGATGTCACGGTGGACTCACGGGTCTCGAGAAATATCTTTGACCGGGTTTTGACTCGGTCGCTAAAAGACGGTTTTACCCCTGGTGACGGATTCGACCCAAATTAGTGTTATTTGACTCGAAACGACCCACTGGGCCTGAATTTGAGGTTGGTTTTGTGAGATTTGTACTCCTTAAAATGCCTAGGCCCAATATCCATCATTTCGAGCCCATTTTCGAGTACGTTAGAGCACGTTAGCGTCCGATCATCATCGGGTGTTTGTCGGGAACTACTATAGACACCTGGCGGTCAAAATGTGGGTGTCTACAGAGCCCCCACTCTGACTGAGGCTTGGACAAGGCAAAAGTCAGAGTAGCTACCAGGTCAATCAAGGATTAAAACCTGGCAGCTTCCGATCGGGTCGTTTAGGGTCCATTAGACCTGCGTGAAGGGCCCGCCGGCCATGGGCTAGAAATGTACCTGAATTGATGATAACTCCGTGGGGGAATTCGTCGCATGAGACTTAAAATGGGCCTGTATGTGGGCTCACCTTGTTAAATGCCGCTGGGGAGTTATGCAAATCGCATTGTCCTGCTTGAGTCGTCCTGTACATATTTATGCAAAGCTGCAAAATTTTGCATGTAACATTTGTAGGAAAAATGACTCGTGCTGGGGAATAAAAATTTCGAGAAAAGGGTTTGAATTTTTGAGTTTGAAAAAGTCTTTGAAAAATTAGAGAATTTTGTTTTGACTTTGAAAAGGAATAGGAATGCTCGGGATGACTTAGCTAAGCCTTAGGACAATGGCTTGTATGCTAAATGCTCTAGGATTGGGAATCCTAAGGTGAGGAGGAGAACTTATTTTCATGCTATAAATACCCCTTCTTGCTCCATAAATTTCATAATTCCACAATTCCTTAGTTCCTCAAAGAAAAGAATAAGCCCTGAAAAATTTATCCTTTCTTTTAGCAAATCAAATATGGGAATCGATCGATTAGTCGGAATGTTGCACGAGTGGTCCAAATATTTTAGGGATGCCGATAGGGCTATCCTAAATCAGAATGGCATTACCCAATTGTCCGTGATCCGTCAGATGCAAGTAGACTGCCACTTCTTGGATGCTTGCCTATCCTATTGGGATGATACCTATCATGTATTTGGTTTTCCTCGAGGAGAGATTTGCCCTATTCCTGAGGAAATTGCTGCTGCAGGAGGATGGAATCCTATACTTCGCCCTGCTATCCCTTTTTCGGTTTCTGACCCAAGGAGGAAGTTAAGGGAATTCTTAGGGCTTTCCCATATGGAGGTATCCCGTATGCTAGAAGGAGATACCGTTTCCTTGATTGATCTAGCTGAAAAATTCATGAACCCAGATGATGTCTGGGTCAGGCCGGTTCATAGCCGTAGGGCCTTCACTTTCTGTATGCTTCATGTTTATGCCTTCGAAGGGCATATGGACTTGTTATCTTGCATGGGCCATGTCAGACTTTTCACCGTGGCTGATCTGATGGAGACGGAACACAGCCCGGCTTGGCTGATTACAGGGGAGATTATCCAGGGCTTGGACAATCGTAAGAGGGATCCGTCAGCCAGGTTGACTGGGAGTACCCGGCTTCTGCAGGTATGCCGTTCCTTTGAATTTTTTGAATTTTTTTGAATTTCCGGCTTTTCCCATTTTTCCGGTTTTCTATGCGATTTTTCCCGATTTCCCGGCTTCTGCGGTTCTCTCGGTTTTCACGTCTTTTCACGTTTTTTTTTTTTTTTTTTACGTGATTTTGACGATTTTGATTTTTGCGGGTTTTTCAGCTATGGCTATTCGAGAGATTATCGATCTTGGACCCTCCCTTAAATGTGAGCCGATATCAACCCAGGCAAGTTATGTCGAGGAGACGAGCCATTGCCTTTTCTTGCTTCAATACCCAAAAATATTGGGATGAGGTGCTATCTTTCCATGGAGGCCTGTTGATCCGTTGGGCCGTGCCATGGTGGCCGATTTACCTTTGGACTGGTCTGGAATCTCGAGATAGGGCTAGATATCAGGTAATCCTATCTTTTAGGCAAACAATTCACCTCTTTCCCGATCGCATACTTAGGCAATATGGTCGGGCGCAAAGAATCCCAGAAATCGAGGCCGTTGTGAGTGAGTCTACTCAGCTAACAGATGTGATGTGTGACACCTGGATGCAAAGGTGGTATACACGAGCTACTTGGCCTGTTCTTAAAAATTCTCATTCGATCTGGGTAACCGATTCTTATGTAAGATGGACCCTAGCTGACTCAGCTAAGACCCGGGCTGCCCTGAAAATTGACGAGGCTTATGACCTGTTACGCCGGGAGCATGCTAAAGACAATAGGAGCTTCTTTACTGAGGGAACTACTTCGACAGGTCAGAAAAGAAGATCTAAGACTCAGACTGAAGGGTCCAGTAATAAGGGTGCACGGGGAAGGGTGAGCCCCCAGATGGACTTAGAAAGGAGACTAGGGCCAAGACTGGCTGCTAAGGATCGACTTGGCCCTCGAGACAGGCTTCCCGAGCCGGTCAGGGCTCGGCTTGGGCCGGTGCAACAGATGGAAAACCCAAAATCGAAGAAACGGGTTCGAGCAAAGGAAGTTCCCCTTGTGATTAGGGAACGTTCGCCCCCGCCCCATCGGCCTCGGGCTCCACGTGACCCGAAAGATAAGGGAAAGGGTAAAATGTACGAGTAGTCTCCTAAATTTATTATTTAAGTATTACTACTAGTTTTTGTGGTGTGATTTTGTTGCTTCTTTTTTTTTGTGATGTATTTTTTTGAAATAATAAAAAGACATATTAGTGAATACCGTTCCCGTCTTTTCGTTATTGCAATGGTTGTACCCTTTTGAGGGGTTGCCTACGTATCCAAAATTAATGGAATCAAACCTTCCGTAGTTCAGAAGCATTTTTGCAATTTTCGAAATACATCAAGATTACTAATTCGAGATGTGCAACGGTAGGATAAATGATCCTAACTTATTGACTTGCTTAAAATTTTGAAAATTCATAAAAAAGACGTTTTTATAAACTCTTTGCAAATGACATTGAAATAGGGTTTATGGGTAGTAACGCTTCAGTTGGTCCAAGTTTGTTGGATTAACGAACTCGTTTCCGTCCAAGTCTGTTAGCATTACTGCTCCTCCTGAAAGAATTTTCTTCACTAAATATGGCCCAGCCCAATTGGGTTTGAACTTTCCTCTTGGGTCAACTGGTAGTAAAGCTCGAACAGATTTTAGGACTAGATCGCCCTCTTTGATGTTCCTGGGCCTAACCCTTTTGTTAAAAGCCCGTTGGATCCTTTTCTGATATATCTGAATATTATTCAGAGCCCGGGATCGCCGTTCGTCCAAGAGGATTAGCGAGTCATATCGGGCTTGGACCCAATCTGCTTCAGGTACCTGGCTTTCGAGCAGAATCCTAAGAGAGGGCACTTCTAGCTCGACCGGTTGGACTGCTTCCATTCCATATGTCAGATAGTATGGAGTTGCTCCGGTTGCAGTTCGAATTGATGTCCGATATCCCCATAAGGCAAAGGGTATCTTGTCGGGCCAGTCCCGGTAATTCTCAGCCATCTTCTTAAGAATGGTGACAATTGTTTTATTGGCTGCCTCTACCGCTCCATTTGTCTGAGGACGGTAAGGTGACGATGTATGCCTTTGGATCTTGTATTTTTCCAGTAGAGTGGCACTTTCAGCTTGGAAATGGGTCCCGTGATCGCTGATGAACTCGTGTGGAATCCCATATCGACATATAATTTTGTTTTGGATGAACTTAGCCACATGTTTGGCATTCAAGATCCGGTATGACTCGGCTTCGACCCATTTGGTGAAATAGTCGATAGCCACTAGAATGAAACAATGACCTCCTGTCCCAGAAGGGTTCACTTTCCCGATTATATCAATTCCCCATGTCGAGAATGGCCATGGTGATGTCATTGTATATAGTAGGGATGAAGGCATATGCTGAACATTGGCGAAAATCTGACAGTTGTGACAGTGTTTGACATACAGCTGACAGTCAGTTTCCATGCTATTCCAATAGTAACCGAGTCTTGCGATTTTTCGGGCCAACATATGGGCATTCATGTGTGGTCCGTTTTCGCCATCGTGCACCTCGGCCATAACTCTTTCGGCTCGAGTTTTGTCAATGCATAGAAGTAAAGCCCCCTGTGCTGTCTTCTTATATAGCTGTCCATCGTCTGTGCGGATGAACTGGGTTGCCCATCTTCGCAGAGCTTTCTTGGCCCGGTTTTCAGTTCCCGGAGGATATTCCCCTGACGTCAAGTAGGTTAGAACAGCCTGGTACCAAGGTTCTGGATCAGTTATCTCAATATCTTGGATAGTGTTGATATATGCTGGCTCAGACCGTCTTTCGACACAAATGGGCATGCTGGTTAGATGTGCTGGGATATTCAGTAAAGATGCTAATTTTGACAGAGCATCTGCAAACTGGTTTTCTTCCCGAGGCAGATAAATGTACTCCACCTTTTGGAATTGTTTTTCGAGAACCCTTACTCGTGCTTGGTAAGCCACGAGATTTGCGTTCCGAGTCTTCCATTTTTGTAGGGTTTGGTTTATGACTAATGATGAGTCACCGTGGACCCGGAGGTTTGTTACTCCTAAATCGGCGGCGGCTTGCAACCCGTGAATGCATGCTTCGTATTCGGCTGCGTTATTAGTCACGTCAAAATCTAGCTTGATGGATAACGGGGTATGTTCACCTTGTGGTGAGATTAGCAAGATCCCGACACCAAATCCTCGAAAGTTGGACGCTCCGTCAAAATACAGATCCCATGTGTTGGTGTCGGTATGGAATATGTCTTCATCTGGAAAGGCCAAAGTATCGGTGTGACCTTCCTCGGATACCGGGCTATCGGCGAGGAATTCTGCTACTACCCGACCCTTGATGGCTTTTAAAGGTACGAACTTGAGGTCGAACTCAGCTAGCATTAAAGTCCATCTGGATATACGGCCGTTAAGGATGGGCTTCTCGAATAGATATTTGATTGGATCCATCTTGGATAGTACATGTACCTCGTGACTAAGCATATAGTGTCGGAGCTTTTTAGTGGCCCATACTAATGCTAGACACGTCTTCTCGAGCATAGTGTATTTGCATTCATATTCCAAGAACTTCTTACTGATGTAGTAAATGGCCCGTTCTTCAGAATTGACCGTCTGGGCTAGCATAGCGCCCATGGCTGTCTCAGTCGTTGTTAAATATAGCGATAAAGGCAAATCGTGCTGAGGTGGCATTAGCACCGGTGGAGAGGATAGAATTTCCTTGATTTTGTCGAAAGCCATTTGACATTTGTCGTCCCATAGTGTTCGTTCTCCTATCTTCAGTTTCTTGAAAATGGGTTCACATACCATGGTTAGCTTTGAAATGAATCGGCTTATATATTGGACTTTCCCGAGAAACCCCCTTATCTCCTTTTCGGTTTTAGGCGGTTGCATCTCGGTTATCGCCTTGATCTTTGCTGGGTCAACTTCGATGCCCCGTTGGCTGACAATGTGGCCCAGTAGCTTGCCCGATGTTACCCCGAAACTGCATTTTTGAGGGTTTAACCTCATGTTGTACTTGCGTAGTCGGGTAAAGAACTTCCTTAGAGCTGCAATGTGCCCGTTTCGGTCCTTGGATTTGACAATCATATCGTCGACGTAGACCTCTACTTCCTTATGCATCATGTCATGCAATAAAGTAGTAGCGGTCCGTTGATAAGTGGCACCAGCGTTAATAAGCCCAAATGGCATCACTGTATAACAGTAAGTCCCCCAAGGTGTGATGAAGGTGGTCTTACTCATGTCTTCTTCCGCCATTTTGATCTGATTGTATCCGGCATACCCGTCCATAAATGACAGAAGGGCATGATCGGCCGTGTTATCCACCAGTATGTCGATGTGTGGCAACGGAAAATCATCTTTTGGGCTGGCCTTATTAAGGTCCCGGAAATCTACACATACTCGGACTTTGCCATCCTTTTTGGGTACTGGTACTATGTTTGCAACCCAGTCTGGATATTCAGACACTTGAATAAAGCCCGCTTTGAATTGTTTATCAACTTCTTCTTTGACTTTGAGAGACCATTCGGGCCTCATTCTTCGGAGTTTCTGTTTTACCGGCTTGTACCCGTCTTTGATGGGTATTCGGTGTTCAGCTATTTCCCGGTCTATTCCCGGCATGTCCTTGTAAGACCATGCAAAGACGTCTTTGAATTCCTGGAGGAGATCCGTGAATTGCCGTCTCTCCTCGGGATCTAAAGATAGGCCCAACTTAAGTATCTGAGGCTCTAAAGGGGTTCCTACGTTGATGGAATCGGTTTCTTCGATTACCGGATTTCGGGACTCCCTTTGTTCAAGTTGCTCGACTAGATGCGGAGGCAGTGGTACCTGTTCGTCGGGTTTCTCAATGTCATTGCAAGTAAGATTTTTGAAAACATTTTGAAAATAAGCCAAGTCGTAAGCGGAACGGTTATCGTTATTATTGATAGTAAATTTTGAAAAGAGCTCGAAGAGAGCTGCCATCTGATCGTTGGTCAGAGGCGGGATAGGGAGAGCCCTCGGGACAGACTCCGGGGCTCCCGATGGTGAGGCTAAAGAAGGGAGAGGGGTTACAGACTCGATCCTAGTACTGGACCTTCTAGACTTTGACTCAGACTCCGACTCTGACTCTGACTCGGACTCGGACTCAGATTCAGACTCGATAGCATGCATATCTCCTTCGCCAGTAGTTAGCTTGTAGACTCGACCCTGGCTGTCGGTCCATTTGGTTGTCTTCCTCCAAGCTCTCTTCCCGGTGTCGGCACCAACTTCCGAGATCAGCTTAGTTGGATCGAACCTGCTGCTGCGAAGGATCAAGCTGACTAGCTCTTGCTTAGGGGTAGGGATGATCTTGTCTTCCCCAAAGAGTAGTCCTAGAATGGGCTCAGTGTTGCTTGGGCCCTCCTTTGATTCGGCCTGAATAAGGGCGAATATGTCGTCTGGAATGAAATTGCATTCCCGAGCCAGTTTGGTCCCGGGATATGAGATGGTGGGCCGATAGAGGCCTGTTTGCACGGTTTCGAATACCGGGGTGACGAACGTGACCGCCTTGGTTTGGTTCGTGTAGCCGGATGCCATAGTATAGCCTAGACCGAGGTGAAATTGCCCGTTGTTCAGGGTTTCGATGATCTTTCCCGGTGGAAGATATGGCCTTGATGTGACTCCCGGTAGGCAACCTAGGTTCTGTAGCATCGTATAGATGCTAACGGTGAAGTATGGCTGAAAAAGGTACCCTTCTTCGATCATTCCCACAAAGTTGAACCCTCGTGGGTCGGCTGAGCCCGTCGTGTTACAGCTTGACACGGTTATGGGAGTAGCTTCGAGGGTGATGATCCCGTCCTGTAAAGGTAGTTTGACCTTTTGGTGAAGAGTGGAGGACACTGCTTTGACCGCGTGAATCCATGGTCTTCCAAGTAGCAGATTGAAAGATGAAGTAACATCGATCACTTGGAATTCTAACTCCTTCTCGATCGGGCCTGTTATGATGGTTAGTTTAACGGCCCCAGCCACTGATTTTGGGCTTCCATCAAAAGCCTGGATAGTCTTCGCGGTCGGAAGGTAGTCAGCCTCGGTAATGCCGAGGGCCTTGGCTGTCCTTAAAGGAAGGACGTTAACTGCAGACCCGTCATCAATTAGGGTCATCGGGAGATATTTGTTTCGACAAATCACCGTGATGTACAGGGCCAAGTTATGCGCGGTCCCGAATGGTGGAAGGTCGGATTCAGAGAAGGTGATAAGTGGGCCTTCTCCTATGGGCTTGTCCTTGAGATATGGCAAGACCGTGGCTACCATTTCAGCGGGGGTAACCGATGAGTCGACCTTGATTTCATCAAGGGCCTTAGTAAGCGCCGCTCGATGCTCCTGTGAACTAACCAAAAGTTGCCATATAGTGATATCGGTTCGGACCCTCTTCAATTGTCTGACTAGGGCCGTGTCGGCGTTTGGTTCTTCAGGAGTGAGTTCCGTCCTGGAAGGTTCAGTGACGGTTTCCGGGGTGGCTGTGATGGTGTGTGTACCGGCCAGAGCTCTGGCTTTAGCCCTCCGGATTTTCTCAATGGTAACGGGGATAGCCTCCCCTTTAGCCAGGTAAATATCGTCTTCATCGTCGTTCCATATCCCGTTGATTTGGGAAATGAAAGGGGAAATGAGATGAGTGCAGTCAACTACCTCTCCAGTAAAAATAGCATGAGTAGCGAGAGGATTGTTTTTGTTACTTGGCTTGTCACTGGGTAGTGGTATTTTCCCATTTTCGATCAGATCTTGGATAAGATGCTTCAATTTCCAGCATTTCTCCGTATCATGCCCATTGCCTTGGTGGTAGTGGCAATAGGCCTGAATGTTGTAGCTTTTGGACCGTTTTTCTACGGGAACTTCCGGAGTTGGGCCTATCGGTTGGATTAGGCCCTTCGAAGATAGCCTTTTTAGGGCATTATCATAGGTTGTTCCTATGTCAGTGAATACCCGATTTGGAGTATTCTTCTTGGTTGAGGTGTCAAGTGAATTTACCTCGTCGAAAATGCTTCGGGCCGCCGTTGTGGTGGCGGGCTTGCTGGAGGAGGAACTAGCTCCTTGATACCCCTTGGTAGAGGCCTTAGTAAGGCTCTCTTGCCTTAAATCGTCTTCGATTCTGGTACCCATTTCGGTCAAAGTTGCGAAGTCGGGTATAATAGCGTACCTGAGATGGACTCGGTAAGCAGGGAGGAGGTTTTTGACAAAGGCCTCCACTAGAATTTTTTCGCCGGGCTTGTCAACCAGCTTAACACTTTCGGTCCGCCACCTTTGGAGGTATTTGGTGAAACCCTCCTTTGGCTCTTGGGCCATAACTTCCAGAGTACGCATGGTAGTCTGAATTTCGGCATTATCCGCGTAGTTCCGTGCGAATTCCATTGCAACGTCGTCCCAAGTTTTGAATTTCTTGGGGTCGAGCCTGTAGTACCAGGCTTTTGGGTGTTTCTCCAGAGAGGAAGCAAAGAGATGCTTGAACATGGTCGATTTGACCCCCTTGACAGCCATGAAGTCTTTGAAAGCCCGAATGTGAAGTACCGGATCTTCAGTCCCATCGAACATTGGTAAGCCCGTTAAGTTAAGGTTAGCGGGCAATTCATCAGTTAGGGTCGAATAGGTACGGGCATTTTCCGTGAGAATGGTGTTCTGGTGGTCGAGTGGACCTGTTCCTGCAGCTTTTGGACTGCGCCGGCTAGCGCGGCTAAGGGCCCATCGTCATCGATCGAGGCGTTAGGAGTTCCCTGTTCTACGGCACTAACCCAAGTGACAATAGCGATCTGGTCTTCCCTCATTTGCCTCAATTGGGTCTGGATTTGGGCCAACGTGGTGTTCAACTCATCTATGGCTTTTTGCGTCATGGTTCGAGTGAAGGGTGGCCTGTCTGTAAGAGCACCACGTAATTAGCAACTTAACCCGAATCCTAAGGAAAGTACATCTCGAGCAAGGGAAAAAAGAAAAAGACTAAAAAGACGGTAAATGACTCGGAAAAGACACCTAGACGGGTGACTTGTGAAGAGGTGGGCCTTCCTCAGGATCCAACGCTGTGGGTTGGGCCCTGTCCGGAGGAAGGTTCACGTGAGACATTCCCAGACTTTTAGACTCGATTGTGTAAACGGGCCAACCTTTGTAGGAGTATGTCCTACGTAGGTGGGCCTTGCCTTAGTTAGGTAAGGCGGACTAGGATGGGGGGGGGGAACTCGTGATGTAAGATCGACGGAGTTTCGACGCTGGAGACTTCAACGACTTATGACACGACCCGACACTGCTAAATACGGGAAGCCTTAAGAAGAGGAAGGTTTTAAAATATGAATTTTTGAAAAGCCCGAAATGAATCGGGTGGAGAAATTAGGCCCTTTTTCGAAAAAGAAAAAAGGAGTGGGCCGAATGACGGGTTTTGAAAGTTTCGAAAGTAATTTCGAGTTTTGAATTGGGCATAATACCGGCTAGAAAAAGGCTATTTTGAGTAAAATCATAAGTCCTAAGTTCGGTATATGACCCGGGTTTTGAAATTGGATATTTTGAAAAAAGGATGCAAATTTTGAAAGATGACGGTTTTGAAAAGATATGGATCAAGTAGCACGTAGTCATGGAAACAGTATAACGACGCCATGTATGCTCTTAATCTAAGTCTCGGTCAGTCTGTAAGGGTCTATACCAGTGTACACAGCCTATCAAGAATCGGGGCGGACTCCCTAACTCGAGTTGAGATTAGGACATGCCGTAAAACCCATATGAATCGGCTAATGGACACCTTTGACATAACCAGTTTGGACTATATCAACGGTATAGTGGGACGTCGGTCGCGAGTACCGGCCCGGGAAAATGGGGTTTATGCATGAACCGTAAAACTAAAACGCGCATTGTACTAGTCAAACGATTTCTATTCGAGTCTCACCCTGAGGACACCGAAGGTTATTAACTCATCGGAAAATCCCCAGCGGAGTCGCCAAATTGTGGACATGACATAGGTCCACCCCGACGCGGCCACGCGCGGGTTTGGGGAGGCGAATGAATCTCCATGAGATGGTCAAATGGAAATTTAAATCGAAGTCGGAGTCGCCACCGAATTTTATGGTTATTCGGAACCGTTCGAGCCCACTCTATGTCGTAGTGGGCCGTGTACAAAATACGGCCCATTTCCGATGTCAGAGTTTATTGGGCTCGTCCCTTTTGCATATCGATATAGATGCCGACTGGGCGGTTAATCGTATATTGAATGACTCTCGTTGCCAATGGTTTCGGACATCCGGAAACCACGGTTCTGAGTAAGGGGTGAGGGTACGTGTTGGGAAGTTCACTAAGAACACCCAACCCCGCCCGCACATTAGCGGCCTCTACTAGGATATCGAATGACGTTTTAATGCGCGCGTTAGTTGAACGATGAATGATTATGCAAACATTGTTTTCCTAAACATGTGAGGAATTGAATGGGTTGCTATGTCGTTTAATGCATGCAAAATTGATTAACGTCAAAGTTGAATTTAGCATGTGAGATTCGTTTTAGTATAATAAAACAAATGAAATAAAAGGATGAATTTGCTACAAAAGATGAACAAACGAGTTAGTATCGATTTGTAAATAATAATAGCAAATAATAAATATGCGAAATCGAAAAAAATAAATATTAATCGAAATCTGAAAAATATTGTTTGAAAAGAACGTTGTTTTGTATAAAAAACGAAGTTCGAAAAATAGTAAAAAAACGGAACAAAGGCACGGCAAACAGCCGACCGCGCGACTCGCCCGGGACTCCGGCGGGTCGCGTGGTGGCCTGTTTCGGGTCCGGTTTTCGAAAACTCGAAGTTTTTATTAAATCGCGTATGAATATTGCATGATTCGTACTCGACTTAATATTTTCGATATTCTTTATATTCGACGGTTAACTACGAAATTAATATCGAATACTTGGAATAGTTTTAGAAAAGATTTTTAGAAACCGATCGAAGAATAAATAATAAAACGAACGAAAAAGTTGAAAAAAAGAAGTCCCGGATTCCAGGCCTGCGCGCGAGTCGCTTGGGCATGGCGCGACTCGCGTGCGGGTCTGTCCGTTTTTGTTCGAAAATTGTTATTTTGAACGAAAAGTAAAAGAAAAAGAATTTTGACAAAAAAGATGTAACGATTTCTGAAATCGTCGAAATCTTAATATAATTCTTTTCGATACGATATTCGATTATAGAAAAATCGATATCGTATGTTTAAGAATATTCGTTATGAAAATAGTTTTTCGTTAATAACGATATTAGAAAAATAATAAGAAAACGACTCTTGACCCATAAGAAACGGACGAAGAGGAGAAAGGGAGAGAAAGGAAGAAATCGGGTTTGATTACACCCTCAACCTACATGCTCTTGTTGACTCGGATCGGGACTCGTCGGAATGTGGCTAGGCACGGGAGTGTCGAGGCAACGTCGGTTGGGTTAGGTGAAGGTTCGGACGGGTGAAGGTTCGGGTATGGGAGCCGGTTTTCCTTCGGGTTTTGAACGTAATATCGGTTTAACGATGCTAAGGAATTATATGTGTCGGGATGCTAAATAACTATTGCTGAAAAATCGTGTGTGTATGTGTGAAATTGGTGTCAATCAATGTCCTTTTTGTGTTGGATGCAAGGGGCTATTTATAGGAAATTCCCGACCTTGGGTTGGGAGAGTTTGACTACCGCTTAGGATAGGAAATGTAGGAATTTGAGGGAAATAAGAATTCCGCTTTCTTGTGGAGGAAGAAAGGCAAACCGGTGGATTTGCTCTTGTTTTGGACTGTTTCGGCCGAGTGTTTTACACTCGGTCGGATGCTTGAATCGGTTTTTGAATAGGACTCTTGTTTGAGCTAGAATTACCGCTTGAGTAAGAAGCTGAGGAGAACGAGAATTCCGTTTTCTTGTGTGGGAAGAAAAGAGGAATACCGGCTGGTATGTACTACTTGGCCGAGTGGTTTAGCTCGGTTGAGTGTTTGAGTCGGTTCTCGGATAGGATTCCTACTCGGGATCGAATTCTACCTTAAACGGAATTGTTTATTATTTTGTGAATGGCTGATTTTTGTAGAGTTGGAGTGTGGACCAACCGTGTGAGATGTCACGGTGGACTCACGGGTCTCGAGAAATATCTTTGACCGGGTTTTGACTCGGTCGCTAAAAGACGGTTTTACCCCTGGTGACGGATTCGACCCAAATTAGTGTTATTTGACTCGAAACGACCCACTGGGCCTGAATTTGAGGTTGGTTTTGTGAGATTTGTACTCCTTAAAATGCCTAGGCCCAATATCCATCATTTCGAGCCCATTTCCGAGTACGTTAGAGCACGTTAGCGTCCGATCATCATCGGGTGTTTGTTGGGAACTACTATAGACACCTGGCGGTCAAAATGTGGGTGTCTACAGATATTAATACGTAAATCGTTTTGTAATTACTATTTTTATTAATCGTTATTGTCGGAATTAGACGATTAACGAGAAAACCCTTTAAAAACCGAGTTTAAGGATTCTGGAAAATTTTCTTTTCTGGACAGAATGTCCATAAATATATTTTAGCTATTTTACGTAATTTTTGTACTATTTATTAAAGTCTTTGATTAATAGTATTGATTTTTGGACAAATTACGATTTATCGTTAAAGTGCTCCGTCTTACCTAAAAGAATTATTTTTCCAACAATTTTGAAGGTTTATAAATCTGAAACTTTAAGAGTTAAATCACTCCTTAACATACTTTAAATATATTCATTGGTTTAATTAAATAAAATACGTTAAAATATTTAATTTGACATTTGCCGTAAAATCCTATTTATAATTGTATTGTCGAAACTAATAATAATTAGAGAATTTTAGCTTTGTAACTTTTTAAAACACCTTGATTAGTAGTATTAAAATGTTTAAGACATTTTTAAACATTTTATAAACACTTTTAAGATATTTTAATAATTTAATAAACCTAAATGCTCTCACTTTGATATTTAATATCGTTAAGGCCGAAAGTACTAGTTTTATAAATCTATATCGTTTACTAAAGTGTCGTATTAGTATAAACTAATATTTTCGCTATTTTGATATGGTGCTATTTTTAGTAAAATTTCTAAAAATAAAAGTTTTCTAAAATAGAAAGTTTCCTCCTTTGGAAAGTGATCCTTTTTTTCTTTTATTCTCTTATTATTTATAACGATTACATCTTTTGAATATCGATAATGACTTTGTTTTGGAGTTATAGAATAAGAACAAGTGTGGATTAAAATAATAGTCTGGGAGGTACGTTTTTGCCATCAGCTATAAGGCCGGTGTGTCTATTTGGGACACATTTGATCGTTTAACATTATCATTATCTCCACAACAATATATCCAGAGAAAATCAAGGAAACAAATAGATGACGTCAATCCATTGAGCATAAATAATTATCAGAAAGCACCAAAACGATAAATTGTTTTACGTTTACCACTAAGAGGATAATGGATTTCTGAGAATACAGGTTAGAATTTACCATGAAATTCTGCTTTTCGCCTTTCACAACAAAAACCAAAAGATGCTACACAATGACTCGCTGATCTCATCATACTGTACAAGAACTAAATATCGGAGAATATTGGAAAAAAGAAAAGAAATACAATCAGTAAGTCTCCATTGTGACGGGTAAACCCACTTGATGAATGACAAAGCATTTGTTACCCACTTGCCACCATTTTTTTGTCTTATCTAAACTATTTGGCCCGTTACAAGCTTGTGACAGGTTTACACGTCATAATTTGTGCACAGAAATATCATCTTTTACTCCGTATATCTTAAGCCTAATGGAGCTGCAATCCAGAACCTAGGCTCGTTTACAAATCATAGTCTGTAGAAGCCCTAGCCTTCTCTCTTTCCCACAGAGCTGCCCTTAGCGACTCCACTGTGAAATTACCCCTATAACCTTCTGATTCATCGTTCAGCAATGAATTACCGCACGATTGATGCTGTCTTAACTGCATTCTTCCACTTCGACTCCCCACATCATGTCGAGGAGTAGACATAGCACTCGAGTCCATAAACATGTCGCCTTCCAATATGCGAAGCACCTGATCCCACGTCAAACTACCATCAAATTACAAGCACATAATCATGTCTTGAGAAATGAATTGAATAAGGATCAATTTAGAAAACCTGAGACATTCGCGGTCTAGAATGTGGGTCCCGTCTGATACACAAGGATGCAGCTTGCATCAGGTAGCAGACCTCCTGGTCTGAGTACTGGTCACCAAGACGAGGGTCAATCAGTTCCTCAGTGGCGCCTTCTTCCAGCAAAGGTCGTGCCTGTTCAAGAATGTACAAGCACACTGATAAGAAAGAGATCTTACACACAAGATTAGACACAACAGTTCTCTCGGTTGGGTCAACAGTGTAATTCTAGGTCTAGAATTTTATGTTTCTGTACTTGTGTCAAATTGTGTTTGAATCATATTTGTTCGGGTTTGCTTTTACTCGTTCTTTTCCGGTCCTGGTTGGCATTATTGGGTTGGTCAATTTTATCAGTTCTAAGCAAGACCAGTATCAGAAAAACATTGATATTGACACACAATCCCACAATAGAAAGGGTTTTCAATGCTTCTCACACATGTACTGGAAAAATGGATGTGGGAGTGCAACAAACATTTCCCCAGTAAATTCTCACCCATTCAGTTAGGCATTGTTGACCCTTTGGACGGGTAAGGTCCACAGCTTTTCGTCCGGTAAGGAGCTCTACTAGTACAACACCAAAAGAGTACACGTCAGCCTTCTCCGTGATCTGCCCACTTTGAGCATACTCTGGAGCCAAATACCTGTCACAAAGACAAGAAAATTAGATTGACAAATGACGTATAACAAGAAGTTCAAGAAAGTGCATTTAGATGTACCCAAATGTGCCTATGACTCTCGTTTCCACTCCGGTGTCTCCATCAGGTTGCCACCTCGCCAAGCCAAAATCACCCACCTGCAATATACAAAGAAGCAATTTAGGACACCAGGTTGTATCCAGTAAGGTAGCTTACACCAAGAGAGTAAAACCGCACGTCATTCAACCTAAGACCCCAATAAAAGAAGTTTACAGTGACTAGTATTATTTTTTCAGTATGTCCTTCCCACTTTTTGAATACAAGGGAAATTTTGAAATAAGAAGAATGTGAACAAAAAAAGTATTATTAGGTATAACAAGCGGACGAAAAAAAATGCTTATGTAAAGCCGTTGTAAACTCGTGTATTGCATCCTAGAGACCATTTTGATTAGCTTGTTGAAAAGATAGCTAAACATACAGACTGCGAGACAAAGAGAGTACTACTATTTTACAGCGGCTCATAATATAATGTTTCATACCAGCGGCTCATAATCATGGGTCAGCAAAATATTATTAGGACGCATGTCGCGGTGAACTATGCAGCCAACTCTACACTCCTCGTGAAGATACCGCAACCCCCGTGCAGCTCCAACAGCAATCTTCTGACGTGCATACCATGCAAGTGGAGTCCGATTCCTCCCTGACATAGTGAAATCGCACAGCTCAGGAACTTCAGAAAATAAAGAAAAATCTATGCCGCTTTTGGAACATTTGGGTGCCACAATACAAACAAATACTATCTTAAAGAAAACATCAGCAAGAGAGGTGTATTACCATACAAATGCGTGTCCAGGGACCTATTGCATATATATTCATACACCAGCAACCTCCTTTTGTCCTCGATACAAAACCCAATGAGCATGACAACATTTCTGTGCTGAGCACAGCTCAAAACCTCAACTTCTGAGCAAAACTCATTATCACCCTGCGAACTAGCCAACTTGTGCTGCTTCACTGCAATTGCCTGGCCATCAGGAAGTATTCCTCGGTGCACTGAACCAAAACCACCCTCGGCCAGGAAATTAGCCTGCGAAAATCCATTTGTGGCAATTTCCAGCTCAGCATAGCTGAACCACCTTGGCGGTTTCCCGAAAACCGGACCCTTATGCTGGCAGATTGAACATAGTGGTGGTGGTCCGAGAGGAGCACTTCTTGATAAAGACATGGCTTCTCTTACACTTCCACCGAAATCTACATCAGGGCGGAATCTTCTAGATCCGATTCCAGGGTCCCGATCAATTCTGGTGAATTTCTTGAGTAATGGTCTCGCCGGAGAACTCTCATTTTTATCACCAATTACATTTGACTGCTTCTCATGGTTCTGAGAGGATCTTAGATGTGAAATTACGTATTCACCCATCCAAGGTCGAATAATTGAGCTTGTTGAACAAGGAGATGAGCCCTCATCCTCTGACTCAGGGTCAGAAACGACAAAATCCCGACTGCTATCTTTTCTTATGACTAAATCCTCCTTTTTCAAGTTGCTACTTGTTACCGAGGCGACAAAGGGTGACATTCCTTGATCAGAGCTAGACACTGAAGAACTCCCAACTTCGGTTGCAGTAAATAATTCAGGACTACTGCTAGGAGTCACAAGAGGCCCTCGTATGGAAGTTTCCTCACCTCGGGAACCCGTTGGGCCAGCTAGCTGAAGCTCGTTTAAAGGTGATGCATTCAGATTCAATCGCAGGACTTTTGCCTGAGAACGTTTCATGACAACAATATTGCAGTGTAGCTCATCCATGCACCGTTTTTCCTCGTGCTTAAGCTGCCTGCGTGAACCATGATTAGAAAACTAAGATTCTATGCCTAACATGGCAAGAATACCAATGAGAAGGAAATTACTTGTCTATGACAACCCAACTAGCCTGACATTTCTTGGCTTCAGCAGCCACAGCTCCTAGAGGTAGAGCAGGAACAAGTTTTATCTTCACGTTAATCTGCAAAATGTGTTAATATCAGAAGTCTAAAACAAAATCAAACAATTGTACACCATATTGTGCTTAGCACAGAAATTAAGGGCATCGTAAGATGAGCATGAAAGGTAATATAAAATGGAAACAAATATTCGTAGCATACAAAACACAAAGATTACATTTGAAAAGTTCATCCTTGGAATCTCAAAAATGAGAACCCGTTCTATTCATGAACAAAGAAAGCAATACTCACGATACAAACGGACCAATGGGAAAACAAGCCAACCTTGTTGGGATCATAGACATCATGCAACTGAAGAATCATCTGAGAACAAGAGTCGGTCAGCTCGATTTTCTGGTCTAAACTTGTTCCTGCAAAGGCCTTCTTATGACCACTGGCACAGTCTCCAGCAAATCTGGGGAATCCCCATAGCTTCCTGCCTGTTAAAAACCCCAATTTTAATGCATCCAATTTGATATACTCCATAGCACATCTAAGTAACTAAATTGACATCCATAAGACACTTTGAACCACATTCACCATCAAACCAATTTTGAGGATTTCATAAATTTTTTTTTTTTGAAAATTAAAAATTAAAAAATGAAACCTCATTTCTTTTCTTTGCATTCAAAAATCACAAACACAAAAACACAATAGTATAGTACTCCTAATAATTACCAACACAATATGAGAAGCATCAAAGTCAGTGTCAAATAAAAGGGTGGACATAGCAAATAGTACAAACAAAAGGGTAGTAAATGGGTAGTGTTCAAACAAAGGAACATCATAATCATATCATTACTCATTAGTGATCACAGAGTAATAAAAAAAACATTTTTAGAATTTCAACCAAAATATAATTATGGTACAATTATAGAAAGTTTGGAGGACAGAGATGATTGCACAAGTGAAGAGAAGAGATGAAATGATTTGATGAGAGAGTACCTGAAGTAGGTGGAGGCAGAACCACAAGCAAAGTAATACAATCCCCAGGCTGAACAATATGAGTCAATGCCCAAACTAAAGCTGTTTTTGGGACTTCTTTTGATGCTTTTACAGCCACCATAACCTTCTCAACGCTCTTCTCTAAACTTCCACCCTTCTCTTGCTGCTTCCCTGTTTTCTGCTCCAACCCCCCACTCATCTTCACTATCAAACAACAACAACAACCCAATGAATGAATGAACACCCACTTCCCTTCTCAACTCAACTCAACCAAAACAAAACAAACAAACCCTTCATTCCATACATTATTCAAAGAAAAATCCCAAAAATACAAAAAAAAAAAAAGAAAAAAAAAACGAATACTGTATGATCTTCCAAGTGAGTTGACTATTCTCAAACAGTCACCCAACCATTAAATAAATAAAGTTGGCAAATAATTTGAACTCCAAAACACACACTTTTCTTTCAACCCCTCCCTCCCTCCAATAATAATGCTTCTACTCTTTCCCTAGAGGCTAGAGGTGCTGCTACTGTCTGTCGACTTGTAACAAACAAAGACAAAAACTTTATTATGTCATAGAAATTGCCAAAATTAATTCATTAATTCAATTGGATATATCTTGCTTGTTTTGATGGTAAATAAAATGACTTGATGATAGGAACAAAAAGTTTCAGACCATCATGGAAGTCTGCAACGTTAAAAGGGGAAACAGTTTCATAGAAAATGACATATGCTTGGAGCCCAACGCTTATATTTTCCCTTTTTTTTGAATGTAAATACTGCCATCCATATGATGTGATGAAACCCTTAAAACTCTGCAGCCGTCAAAAGATCCAATAAGGCTATGTTTATTGGGGGTCTGAGGATGAGTCTGAGTATGAGTCTGAGATTCAGATTTATTGAGTCTGAGAGTCATACCTGGATAATGTGGTTGGTACGAGTCTGAGTCTCAGACGGATTTAAGTTTAAAGGGAGTCTGAAGTTGAGTCTGAATAAAAGTCTGAGGCTCAGATTCTTTGAGTCTGAGACTCATACCTGGTTAAAGTGGTTGAGACGGTCTGAGACTTGGATAAGTCTGAAGTTGAGTCTTGGATTTCAAAGACTCATCCTCAGACTCGTTCATTCAGTTCAGTTTAGTTCCGTTCATTTTAAATCAGTTCAATTCAAATAAATTATTATTATTATTACTAATTATTATTAATAATATTAATTATTATTATTACTGTATTATTATTATTATTATTAATGACATTTTTATAATAATTAATATTAATATAATAATAAAAATTAATATTATTATTATTATTTTTATTAATATTATTACTATTAAATATATATTAATGTGGATTATTAATATTAATATTATAATATTATTAATAATTAAACTTATTATTATTAATTATTATTACTACTATTGTTATTGTTATGATTATTATTATTATTATAATTATAATCAATATAATAATAATCATTAATATTTTTGATATAATAATTAACATTATTATTTATTTTTATTTTTATTAATATTATTTGTTATTATTATTATTATTATTATTATTATTATTATTATTATTATTATTATTATTATTTCATGCTAATTTATTTCAGTTCCACTCAGTTCAGTTCAGTTTAATTCAACTCATTCCATTTTATCTCAATTTACTTCTGTCCTAAAGCACATAGTCAAAATAATTTGTATTAAGTGATATAGTTGTATATAGATGAAAAAACCAAATTCGTATGATAAATGATAAATAATATTGTACGTAACCTGAATGACCCGACCCAAATAAGTCAACCCGAACTTGATTTGATACTCAAACTAAAGATCCGAGCTTAACCCGTAACCTGAATTGACTCGAGTTAGTCCGAAATTGACCCGACTATTATTATAAAAAACGAGTCGATATCTCTAATTAAAAAAAGATGAAAATAATAAACCCAAAACCCAAAATGATCTGGTCTGGTCCAAAGTTAACGCGAAACTCACCTGACCCGATTGACTTTTTTGTCAGGTCTACCGACAATCCAACCCGAACTCGACCCACTCGTCCGATTGACACCTTTAATAATGACCACTTGGAAATAAAATTATTTTTTATGTCACAAGATTTATTTAACAACTAATTAATTAATTGTAATTATTCGAGTTATAAAATAAACGTAGATATTGAGGTAAATAAAAAAGGTAGGTAAAAAGTTGAAATGAGATGAGATAAATAAAAAATTAAAATAAGATAGGTAAAAAGTAGAAGTGAGATGAGGTAAATAAAAAATTAATAAAATAAAATAAGGTAGGTAAAAGGTTGAGGTAAGATAAATAAAAGTAATAATATAAAATAATATATGTGAGATGAGAGAGTCTGAGATGAGTCTGTGGATAAAGTGTGATTTTGTAATGAGTCTGAGTCTGAGTCTGAAGAATAAAAGATGAGTGGAAAGCTGAGGTGGCAGAGTCTGAGAAAAAAAGGTGAGTCTGTGGTTAAACTTAGTCTAATACTGTATGATATATTTTTTATTACAAGAGTACTTCCTCTATTTAGTTTTATATTTCTTGGGTAGAGTAGCATATACAGTGAAAAATTAAAGTTGAGAGAAAATATAGAATCAAAAATTATATTGATCACGTAAAAAAATATGATAAGTAAGAAATTTAAAGATGAACCATCTTTAAAAAATAGTGAGATTAAAATTGGATGGAGGAGTATATATGACGTATAATAGCCGTAGATGTTATAATCAAATCAATTGATGTGACTAAATGCAGAGTTAATAAACGGTTTTGAAAAAAAAAAAAACCCGGATTTACTGCACTGTATAAAAAAAATCAGAAGGTGAAAAGTCTAATGTACCCTTCTTATTACTACCGTCTCCAACTACACAGAAATCAATTAATACAAACTTGTTTACCCCACAATGTTTC
This sequence comes from Agrostemma githago, assembly GCA_958450325.1. Lineage (NCBI taxonomy): Eukaryota > Viridiplantae > Streptophyta > Magnoliopsida > Caryophyllales > Caryophyllaceae > Agrostemma > Agrostemma githago. The sequence continues at coordinate 62,555,870 of OY288239.1, read as the reverse complement.
ATAACCTGCAAAAGCTGAAACATGCATCATTAACATTTTTGTACTTGTAAATATAAGGGTAATTAAAGAATCAACTCGGGCTAAGTTTTTTAAATAGGGAGGAGATTAACAACTTGTCTTGTGTTTGTTTGTGTGAAAAAGAGTGAAGAGGATATGGCCATATGATTATGGGTGAATGTAAAAAAGCGGGAAAGACAGTAAAGGATTTTCTTTTCTTGTATTTCTAGTTTGAGAAAGACGGTAAAGGATACTCCGTATTCGGATACAGAAAGAAAAGGTCAGGAAATTGGAAACTTTAATTACAGAAATTTGAAATTCAAAAAAACTTTGGTAGAGTATTTTTTTAATGGGTGTTGAGGAATTTTATGGAAAAATTGTTGGATCTTAAAAAGACAAAAAGGGGAAGAAATCAAAATGGGAAAATAAGAAAGGGAAATTATTTAATTATTAGGGGTAGAAGGTGCAGAAGAAGATCAATGGAAGAGGCCAGAGGGTGACAAGTACAGAAGTAATAAATGTAATGGAGTTTTGCGTTTAGTTTGTTGGGTTTCCATAGAATTAACTTGCACGTTATGATAAATGGCCAGATTTGAAACTTTCTATTAAAATAATGTTCAAAAATAAATTAATTGTTATTTTGGATCGGAATGAAAATTAATGGGATTTTCTACTTTGTATCCCTGAATTTTTTGCTTTTCTACCTTGTACTCCTACACTTTTTACTTGTATACGTGGTACCCTTGTAATTTACTAAAAGTTTCGTTGGTACCCTAAACTTTATTATTATCTTTATTGGTACCTCCAACTTTTTTTTTCCGTCAAGTTTTGGCAACAAATTACCTTTTTATGTTCAAGATTAAAAGTTAAACGTCATTTAACATACCTAATAATTAACTTAAACTAACAATTTTGTACGTGTTTGCAGTTATACTCCGAATCTAAGCGGATTATATTTTTGACGTTATATTGTCAAATCAAATGATAACATTTAAATTAAGCTCAATTACTTGTTAATTATCTAAGTTAAACGATACTGAAGTCTTAATTCTAATCTAAAAACATAATCTAATGACAAAACTTGATGAATTTTTTTTTCGGGGCGCTAGTTAAATTAATAATAAAATTCAAGGGTACCATGTATAGACATAGAAAAGGTAGGGGTACCAGGTAGAAAAGTGAAAAATATAGGGGTACCACGTAGAAAATCTCAAAACTAATTATCAAAATGGGGCTAAGGTAGGTTTGGATATAGGTTCGATTTGGGACGGACTAAACCCGCCATTAGGAATGACGGGTCTTCAAAATCATAAAAAGACGGAAAAAAAAAATTAACCCATGGACTCGCCATTGGCAGTGGCGGGTTTAAGCCCATTAACCCGCCATCGTTAATGGCAGGTTTATGTTCATTAGTTACCACATACTTCTCTATAATAACTTATAGCTCAATAATTTATTAGTGTTGCAGTGAGAGATGGAGTCATTAGTTGCACTTGAGGTCATGGCCGCAAAGGCTCGAATACTTCTAGGTACAATTTTAGACCATTTCTTTTTCTATTAAAATAATGTTCAAAAATAAATTAATTGTTATTTTGGATCGGAATGAAAATTAATGGGATTTTCTACTTTGTATCCCTGAATTTTTTTGCTTTTCTACCTTGTACTCCTACACTTTTTACTTGTATACGTGGTACCCTTGTAATTTACTAAAAGTTTCGTTGGTACCCTAAACTTTATTATTATCTTTATTGGTACCTCCAACTTTTTTTTTCCGTCAAGTTTTGGCAACAAATTACCTTTTTATGTTCAAGATTAAAAGTTAAACGTCATTTAACATACCTAATAATTAACTTAAACTAACAATTTTGTACGTGTTTGCAGTTATACTCCGAATCTAAGCGGATTATATTTTTGACGTTATATTGTCAAATCAAATGATAACATTTAAATTAAGCTCAATTACTTGTTAATTATCTAAGTTAAACGATACTGAAGTCTTAATTCTAATCTAAAAACATAATCTAATGACAAAACTTGATGAATTTTTTTTTCGGGGCGCTAGTTAAATTAATAATAAAATTCAAGGGTACCATGTATAGACATAGAAAAGGTAGGGGTACCAGGTAGAAAAGTGAAAAATACAGGGGTACCACGTAGAAAATCTCAAAACTAATTATCAAAATGGGGCTAAGGTAGGTTTGGATATAGGTTCGATTTGGGACGGACTAAACCCGCCATTAGGAATGACGGGTCTTCAAAATCATAAAAAGACGGAAAAAAAAAATTAACCCATGGACTCGCCATTGGCAGTGGCGGGTTTAAGCCCATTAACCCGCCATCGTTAATGGCAGGTTTATGTTCATTAGTTACCACATACTTCTCTATAATAACTTATAGCTCAATAATTTATTAGTGTTGCAGTGAGAGATGGAGTCATTAGTTGCACTTGAGGTCATGGCCGCAAAGGCTCGAATACTTCTAGGTACAATTTTAGACCATTTCTTTTTTCCAAAAAAAAGTCCCTACGGAGAGTCGAACAGCGTCAAGCCGTCAAGCGTTTATATTACTAGTTGTTTGCCCGTGCAAAATTGCACGGATGTATCAAAAATTTATATTTAAATTAGAAATGATTTAATAAATATTAGAAAGAATATGAAAAATTAATAGTTTTAAACATATATACTAATATCCAAGACTATACAATATAAACGCTTATATCATGTTCAATTAATGTAACGTTATGAGACATACGAAAACTATATTCTTTCATGTATACAATATAGTACTCCGTACTTATTTCAGCTTATTTTATCCGAGTAGACGCTTATATATAGACCAACGAATAATTTTGCAATTTCTTGCATCTGTAAATTTAATAATATGTACGAAGTAATAATATTGTCAGCGGTAGAACAAATGTTATGATGGTTATAAAATTATTCTGTCCTGCCTGTGTGTGTGTGTGTATGTGTGTGTGTATATATATATATATATATATCATATTCAGTTAATTGAAATTAAATTTTACTTGTAAACTATTCAATAATTAGCTTATTACCGCACGTGAAATAATAATTGAGATGCAGTATTGAGTCAATATTTTCAATATCATTATGTAGACACCCGCATTTTGACTACCAGGTGTCTATGGCAGTTTCCAAAAAAACACCCGATGATGATCGGACGCTAACATGCTTCCACGCGCTCGGATACGAGCTCAAATCCATTAATTGTTGGCTAACACACTTACAGAGTACAAATATCACAAAATCAACCTCAAATCCAGGTCCAGTGGGCCGTTTCCAATCAAATAAGGCTAATTTGGGCCGAAACCAACACCGGAATTAAAACCGACTTTTTGCGATTGGGTCAACCCCGGTCAAAGTCATTTCCGAGACACACAAAACAGCCCCTCACATCATCAAAAAGTCCAAGTCAAAAACAAAACCCATTAAACATCCAAAGTCAAGGTCCAAGTCAATGGACCCGTGCAACCCGTTGGGCCACTCGATCGAGTGCCCGACCTACTCGATCGAGTGGGCCTATTTCGAGCCCGGCTGCAGGCGTGATGGGCCACTCGACCGAGTTAGCCACCTACTCGGTCAAGTAACCCTAAACCGGGTGCCCTAGCCTTGCCTATATAAGCAACCCCCATGCAATGCATTATACAACTTTTTACCACTTCAAAAAACCCTAATCTCTACACACCTTTGAGCAATCATACACATACAACTCTAAGCAATACACTAGCAAAAACCCTAAACCTAGTTTAGGAATCAATCTCGAGCCACCATAACTTAACCTTCATTCACCTTGAAGACTCTTGTGTTAAAGTCACGGTTACGAGTTCAATCCGAGACAAGAACATGTAGGTTAAGTGTGTCAAAACCCTTTCTTTTCTCCTTCTCTTCCTCACGTCGTCTTCATCTTCTTCTCGCATCCTTTTTTTTCGTTTTTTATTTTGTTCATTGCATCTTAATATCGATAATACTATTAATACCAAAGCATTAAAATACTTATCGATTTGTGTCAAATAAGAAGGATATCGGAATAAGAAAACACGAATATACAAGTGTACTACACACAGCATTGACGGTCGCTTATTCCGGTACCCCGACTATTTGGTTATTGAGATAAGTCAACTTAAACAATAATTCGTTAGTATTTTTTGTCGTCATCATCATTAATCTTGCATTCATCAATTTTTAAAATCAATTTTCAATAAGGGTCGAAACCCGTTGACGCGGATCCGACATCACAATCCCTCGAGATTTATTTCGATGTCGGAAAAGCCGAGGGAATCAAGTCCTCTAATTTAAGCAAAGCGTCAGTTTCGTAGGTTCGATACCAATTTCATAATTGGAGGTCGAATCTAGCAAATCTAGTCAATTTAATTCAATCAATTCGATTTTTCGTTGATGCTAACGTAGATGTCACGTTATAATTATGACAGTACGAATGCGGAGAGAAATTCATGTCGTCTTGATTGACTTAAAACGACTCAAATCAATTTTCTTTATTTTTTCCGCTCTAATATTCCATATCGATTCAATAATCGAATATGGGATACGACGAACATTCAAATTTAGAATCGGGTATAAATTCAAACAATATTTATATTCGGTTCAACCAAATCTATGATTTATAAAAAACCCGAATCGAGCATAAGTCATACAATATTTATGCTCAATTCGGTAAAACTGTCGAATTATCAAAAATCAAAAGCAATTTGCAAGCGAATTACAATTCGTACAGGGGGCACTCGACCGAGTGCCTAGCCCACTCGGTCGAGTGGCACCCCAAAATCGGATCAGAATGCTTACTACGACCCCCACTCGGTCGAGTCTCACAGTGACTCGGTCGAGTGGCCATGTACTCGACCGAGTTGGCCAATAACTCGGCCAAGTATGGTCTGAAACGCAAAGCAGAAACCTTTTTTAGAGGTTCACTCGATCGAATCCATCGACCACTCGATCGAGTGGCCTCATCACGACCAAAACTGTGAGTCGAACATTCTTCTTTTCAAATTCGATAGTATTTTACGACTTAGGTCAACATGTGCCCAATTAATCACGTGTATACTATCTTTTCAAACCATGCATCATCTCGTTTGTATCACTCAATTCAATTCAATATTTGCACAAACCGTTATTATTCGTTATCTCGTTACTTACAGTTTGCTTGTTTCTTTTGTCAATTTTTGTCGTTTATTTTATTTTACTAAAATGAACCCACATGCTAAAATTCAACTTCGACGTTAGAATTAATCGCATTAAATTGACTTAGAAACCCTTTTTAATTCCATTCACATGTTTAGGGAAAATAATCTTTGCATATCATTTTCCCGTTCAACTAACGCGCGTATTGGAAAGTCATTCGAATTCTTAGTAGAGGCCGCTAATGTGCGGGCGGGGTTGGGTGTCCTTTGTGGGCTTCCCAACACGTACCCTCACCCCTTACTCAGAACCTCGGTTTCCGGATGCCCGAAACCGTTGGCGTACGAGAGTCATTCAATAAGCAATATCCGATAATGTCGGTATTGGTATCAAATGCAAAGGGACGAGCCCAATAAACTCTGACATCGGAAATGGGTCGTATTTTGTATACGGACCACTACGACATAGAGTGGGCTCGAATGGTTCCGAATAACCACAAAATTCGGTGGCGACTCCACATAGACCTAAATTTCAATTCGATCCATTCTCACATGGAGATTCATTCGCCTACCCAAACCCGCGCGTGGCCGCGTCGGGGTGGACCTATGTCGTGTCCACAATTTGGCGACTCCGCTGGGGATTAACTGATGCGTGACTTACCATCGGCATCCTCAGGGTGAGACTCGAATAGAAATCGTTTGACAAATACAATACGCGTTTTAGTTATACGGTTCATGCATAACCCATATTTTCCCGGGCCGGTACTGGTGACCGACGTCCCACTATACCGTTGATGTACTCCAATATGGATATGTCAAAAGGTGTCCATAGTCGATTCGAGTGGGTTTCTCGGCATGTTCTAAGCTCAATTCGACTTAGAGAGTCCGTCCCGATCAACGTCTAAACTATGTGCACTGGTATAGACCCTTTCTTGACCGACCGAGACTTAGTGTAGAGCATACATAGCGTCGTTATAATGCTTGTGTGACTACGTGCTACTTGGTTTCCGAGTCGTTTTCAAAAATGTCAACTTTTCAAAAATTGCATCTTTTTCAAGACATTCGATTTCAAAACCCGGGACATACCGAATTTAGGTCTTATGATTTTACTCAAAATGGCCTATTTTCTAGATGGTATGCTGCCCAATTCAAAACTCAAATTACTTTCAAAACCCGCGGCCCAATGCTCTTTCGTTTTTCTCAAAAATTGGGCCCTCAACCGAGTTTTCTCGGACTTCTTCAAAAACAATCAATTTTCAAAACTTCCCTCTTCTTAGGACTTCCCGTATTTAGCAGTGTCGGGTCATGTCGTAAGTTGTCGAGGTCTCTAGTGTCGAAACTCTGTCGATCTTACATCACGGGTTTCTTTCCTATCCCAGTCTGGCTTATTAGACTAAGGCAAGGCCTACCTACGTAGGACAAACCCCTACAAAGGAGGGCCCGTCAACACAATTGAGTCAAAAGTCTGGGGATGTCTCACGTGAACCTTCCTTCGAACAGGACTAGGCCCACTCGCCGAATCCTAAGGAAGGCCCACATTTCCCAAGTCACCCGTCTAAGCGTCCCTTCGAGTCATTCCCTCTTTTAGTCTTGTTCCGGATGTACTTTCTATTCCGGGATTTTTGGGCTAGTTTCTGATTACGCGGTGTTCTTACAGACAGGCCATCCGCAACCCGACATCAGCGCAAAATGGAAGAGTTGAAAGATGCCCTAACCAAGATCGAGACTCAACTGACTTCCATTCAGGCTAACCAAGCAACGTTAGCTACCCGCCTGAGCGCCGTGGAGAAAACAGCCCCAGTTGAAGGAGCTGAGCCCACTGGGCCCATAGCCGAGTTGATCAGTGTTGTTCGTAGGCTCGAGGAGCAAGTCCACTTATCGACGAACAACTCGATCCACACCGAAAATGCTCGTATTTATTCACCTTTGAATGACGAGCTGCCTGCCAACCTCAACTTGACGGGAATTCCTATGTTTGAGGGTACCGAAGACCCGGTCCATCATATCCGGGCCTTCAAGGACTTCATGGCGGTCAAAGGGGTAAAGTCCACCATGTTCAAGCACCTATTCTCTTCCTCTTCGGAGAAGCATCCCAAGGCCTGGTTCTACAGGCTCGACCCCAAGAAATACAAGACTTGGGACGATGTGGCGACCGAATTTGCTCGGAACTACGTCGATAACACTGAAATCCAGACTACAATGCATACTCTGGAGGTCATGGCTCAAGAGCCCAAAGAAGGGTTCACAAAATACTTTCAAAGATGGAGGGCCGAGAGCGTGAAGCTGGTCGACAAGCCCGGCGAGAAGGCCCTAGTGGAGGCTTTTGTCAAAAACCTCCTCCCATCCTACCGGGTCCATCTCCGGTATGCCATCATCCCCAACTTCGCTGTCCTTACTGAAATGGGCACGAGAACCGAAGATGACTTGAGACTGGAGAGCCTGACTAAGGCCTCTACTAAAGGTTATCAAGGGGCTAGTTCATCTACAAACAAGCCCACACCTGCAGCTGCAACTCGCAGCATCTTCGACGAGGTAAACCTGCTTGACACCTCATCTAAAAAGAATACACCAAATCGGGTATTCACAGATATAGGGACTACCTATACTTATGCCTTACAAAGGCTATCTTCAAAAGGCCTGATCCAGCCGATAGGCCCAACTGCAGAACCTCCAGTAGAGAAGAGGCCCAAAACTTACAATGCCCAAGCCTACTGTCAGTATCACCGGGGTAACGGGCATGATACTGAAAAATGTTGGAGGTTAAAGCACCTGATTCAAGATCTTATCGAGAGCGGGAAAATCCCGTTGCCCGGAGATAAGCCGAGCAACAAAGAAAACCCGTTCAGCGCCCATGCTATATTCTCGGGAGAGGTAATAGATTATGCTCACCTCATTTCTCCTTTTATCCCACAAATCAATGGGATATGGTTCGATGACGAGGACGATGTCTACTTAGCCAAAGGGGAAGCTGTCCCCATCACTCTCGAAGAGGTCCGAAAGGCTAAATCTAAAGCTTTAGCCACCAACCACCTCGCCGCAGCCGGGCGTTCTACTCCTATATCCGTCACTGAACCTGCCAGGACAGAGCCTACCCTCGAAGAACCAAGCCCGGACACGGCTTTGGTCCAGCAATTGAAGAGGGTTCGAGCTGACTTAACTGTATGGCAAATCTTAGTTAGCTCGCAGGCTCATCGGGAAGCACTGACTAAGGCTCTCGATGAAATCAAGGTCGACTCACAGGCTACCCCATCTGAAATGGTAGCCACTATCATGCCTTATCTCAAAGGCAAATCCAAGGAAGAGGGCCCACTCATCACCTTCTCCGAGTCCGACCTACCGGTATTTGGGCCCAATCATAATCTGGCCCTATAAATTACCGTCATTTGCCGAGGCAAATACCTCCCGATGACGCTTATCGATGACGAATCCGCCGTAAATGTCCTTCCTCTAAGGACCGCAAAAGCCCTCGGCATCACCGATGCCGACTATCTCCCGACAACGCAAACTATCCAGGCTTTCGACGGAAGCCCAAAACCAGTCACCGGGGCCGTGAAATTGAAGATCATAACGGGCTCGATCGAAAAAGAGTTAGAGTTCCAGGTGATTGATGTCACCTCATCCTTTAACCTACTGCTAGGGAGGCCGTGGATCCATGCAGTCAAGGCCGTATCCTCTACCTTACATAGGAAAGTCAAGATGCCACTTCGGGACGACATCATCACACTAGAGGCTACTCCTATCACCGTGGCTAGCTGTAATGCCACAAACTGGGCCGAACCACGAGGATTCGACTTCGTGGGCATGATTGATGAGGCATATCTCTTCAAGCCTTACTTCACCGTTAGCATCGACACGATGCTACAAAATCTGGGTTACCTACCCGGAGCCACCTCAAGGCTGTACCTTCCGGCAGGGAGGATCATCGAGGTCCTGGACAACAGAGAGTCTCGGCTCGGTTTGGGATATACTATGAGCTCGGAAAACGTGGCCCGGGCATATGGAATCAAGTTCGTCACTCCCGTGTTTGGGGCGATCCAGGTGGGCCTCTACCAACCTACCATCACATATCCCGAGACCAAAACGGCTCGGGAATGCAACTACATCCCTGACGATATATTCACCATCGTCCAGGCCGAATCCCAGAAGGATGAAAACAATTCTGAGCCCGTGCTGGGGCTCTTATTTGGAGAAGACAAGGCCGTCCCCGCTCCGAAAGACGACTTGGTCAACCTGATCCTTCGCAACAATCGGTTTGACCCAACAAAGCTGATCACCGAAGTTGGTGCAGATACAGGGAAGCGAGCCTGAAGGAAGACCATCAAGTGGACCGACAGTCAAGGACGGGTCTACAAGCTGACCACCGGCGAGGGAGACATGCCGGATACCGAGTCAGAGTCAGAGTCAGAGTCAGAGTCCGAGTCGGAGTCTGAGTCCGAGTCTATAGGGTCTGGCGCTAGAGTCGAGTCTGTAACCCCTTTTCCCTTATCCACTGAGGTCTCGGGGCCTGTCTCAAGACCTCTCCCTATCCCGCCACTGACCAACGATTTGATGACCGCTCTTTTCGAGCTTTTCACAAAATTTACCAATAATAATAATATCGAAAACCGTTCTGCTTACGACTTGTCTTATTTCCAAAATTTTCTCAGTTTCAAAGATTTTATATGCAATGACATTAAGAAACCCAACGAACAGGTACCTCTACCTCCACATCGATCGAGCAGCTCGAACAAAGGGAGTCCCGGGATCCGGTAATCGAAGAAACCGAGTCCATCAACGTGGGAACCACTTTAGAGCCCCAGATGCTTAAGTTGGGCCTGTCCTTAGATCCAGAGGAGAAAAGACAATTCACATACCTCCTACAGAAATTCAAAGACGTTTTCGCATGGTCCTACAAGGACATGCTGGGTATAGATCGGGAAATAGCCGAACACCGAATACCCATCAAAGATGGGTGTAACCGGTAAAGCAAACACTCCGAAGGATGAAGCCCGAATGGTCTCTCAAAGTCAAAGAAGAGGTAGACAAACAATTCAAAGCAGGCTTTATACAAGTGTCTGAATATCCAGACTGGGTTGCAAACATCGTGCCGGTACCCAAGAAGGACGGCAAGGTGCGGGTATGTGTAGACTTCCGGGACCTTAACAAGGCTAGCCCAAAAGATGATTTTCCGTTACTACACATCGACATACTAGTGGATAACACGGCCGATCATGCCCTTCTATCGTTCATGGACGGGTATGCCGGATACAACCAGATTAAAATGGCAGAAGAGGATATGAGTAAGACCACCTTCATTACACCTTGGGGTACTTACTGTTACATTGTTATGCCATTTGGGCTTATCAATGCCGGGGCCACTTATCAACGGACCGCCACTACCTTACTGCATGACATGATGCACAAAGAAGTGGAGGTCTACGTGGACGACATGATCGTTAAGTCCAAGGACCGGAGTGGGCACATCGCGGCCCTAAGAAAATTTTTCACCCGACTGCGCAAATACAACATGAGGCTAAATCCTCAAAAATGCAGCTTCGGGGTAACATCGGGCAAATTACTGGGCCACATCGTTAGCCAACGCGACATCGAGGTCGACCCAGCTAAAATCAAAGCCATCACCGAGATGCAACCATCCAAAACCGAAAAAGAAATACGGGGGTTTCTCGGGAAAGTCCAATACATCAGCCGGTTCATCTCAAAATTAACCATGGTATGTGAGCCCATTTTCAAGAAACTATAGATAGGGGAGCGAGTACTGTGGGACGACAAATGTCAAACGGCATTCGATAAAATCAAGGAGATAGTGTCTGCTTCGCCAGTATTGATGCCACCTCAACCCGGCTTGCCTTTGTCGTTATACCTAACAACGACCGAGACAGCCATGGGGGCTATGCTGGTCCAGACAGTCGATTCAGGAGAACAGGCTATTTACTACATCAGTAAAAAGTTCCTCGAATATGAATGCAAATACACAATGCTCGAAAAGACGTGCCTAGCGCTGGTTTGGGCCACTAAAAAGCTCCGACATTACATGCTGAGCCACGAGGTACATGTATTATCCAAAATGGATCCTATCAATTACTTGTTCGAGAAGCCCATCCTCAACGGTAGGATGTCCAGGTGGACTTTAATGTTAGCTGAGTTTGACCTCAAGTTTGTACCATTAAAAGCCATCAAGGGCCGGGTAGTAGCCGAGTTCCTCGCCGATAGCCCAATATCTGAAGAGGACCGCACCGACACTTGGGCCTTTCCTGATGAAGACATATTCCATACTGACACCGAGACATGAGATTTGTATTTTGATGGAGCATCCAACTTTTGAGGATTCGGGGTCGGGATTCTGCTGATCTCACCACAAGGAGAACACACTCCCTTGTCCATCAAATTGGACTTTGACGTGACCAATAACGCAGCCAAATACGAAGCATGCATTCACGGGTTGCAGGCCGCCGCCGATTTAGGGGTAACAAACCTCCGGGTCCACAGTGATTCATCACTGGTCATCAATCAGGCTTTGCAAAAATGGAAAACTCGGAACGCCAGTCTCGTGGCTTACCAAGCACGGGTAAGGGTTCTAGAGAAGCAATTCCAAAAGGTAGAATACATTTATCTGCCCCGGGAAGAAAATCAATTTGCAGATGCACTTTCCAAACTAGCATCTCTACTAAACATTCCGGATCACCTGACCAGCATGCCGATCTGCGTCGAAAGACGGTCCGAGCCGGCCTATATCCATGTCATCCAAGACATTGAGCTAGCCGATCCGGAACCATGGTATCAGTCGGTCCTAGTCTACTTGGCAACGGGAGAATATCCCCCGGGAACTGAAAACCGGGCTAAGAAAGCCCTGCAAAGATTGGCAACCCAATTCGTTCGCACGGATGACGGGCAATTGTACAAAAAGACGGCACAGGGGGCTCTTCTCCTATGCATCGACAAAATACAAGCCGAAAAGGTAATGGCCGAAGTACACGACGGTGAAAACGGCCCGCATATGAACGCACATATGCTAGCCCGCAAAATCATGAGGCTCGGGTACTATTGGAACACCATGGAAACAGACTGTCAGTTGTATGTCAAACACTGCCATAACCGTCAGATCTTTGCCATTGTACAGCATATGCCGTCCTCCCACTTATATACCATGACATCACCATGGCCATTTTCGACATGGGGCATAGACATAATTGGAAAGGTACATCCTTCCGGAACGGGAGGTCATTGCTTCATTTTGGTGGCCATCGACTACTTCACCAAATGGGTCGTAGCCGAGTCATACCGTGTCTTGAACGCCAAGCACGTGGCCAAATTTATCCAGAATAAAATAATATGCCGGTATGGGATCCCTCACGAGTTCATCAGTGATCACGTGACCCACTTTCAAGCTGAAACTGCCGCATTGCTGGCAAAATATAAAATTCAAAGGCATACATCTTCACCTTACCGACCTCAGACAAATGGAGCGGTAGAAGCGGCCAATAAAACAATTGTCACCATACTTAAAAAGATGGCTGAGAATTACCGGGACTGGCCCGACAAGATACCCTTTGCCCTATGGGGATATCGAACCTCGATCCGCACCGCAACCGGAGCAACCCCGTATTACTTGATATACGGAATGGAAGCGGTCCAACCGGTCGAGCTAGAAGTACCATCCTCAGGATTTTACTTGAAAGCCAAGTACCTGAAGCAGATTGGGTCCAAGCCCGATACGATTCGCTAGTCCTTTTAGACGAACGGCGATCCCGGGCCCTCAACAACATCCAAATATATCAAAAGAGGATCCAACGGGCTTTCAACAAAAGGGTTAGGCCCAGAAATATCAAAGAAAGGGATTTGGTCCTAAAATCGGTTCGTGTCTTACTACCGGTTGACCCAAGGGGTAAATTCAAACCCAACTGGGCTGGGTCATACTTAGTAAAAAAGGTCCTATCAGAAGGAGTGGTGATGCTGACAGACTTGGACGGGAACGAATTTGTCAACCCAACCAACTTGGACCAGCTGAAGCGCTACTACCCCTAAAGCCCATCTCAATGTCATTTGCAAAATTAATAAAAATTTGTCTTTTTATAAATTTTCAAAAATTATAGACAAGTCAATAAGCTAGAATTAATTATTCTACCGTCACACATCTCGAATTAATAATCTTGATGTATTTCAAAAATTGCAAAAAATCAATTAAATCAATTCTGAACTACGTTTGGTTTGATTCCGCTATTTGTGGATACGTAGGCAACCCCTCAAAAGAGTACAACTACTGAAATAAACGAAAGACGGGAACGGTGTTCAATAATATGTCCTTTTATTTCGATTACAAAAAAAAAAAAATGCCGGACACGGCATACACCAAAAAAATCACACCACAAAAAAATAATAATAGTAATATTCAAATAATAAAGCAAGGAGACTAATATCCGGGTATTTTCCCCTTCCCTTTGTCCTTCGGGTCGCGTGGAGCCTGAGGTCTTCGAGGTGGTGGCGAGCGTTCCCGAATCACAAGTGGAACCTCCTTAGCACGAGCCCGTTTCTTCGACGATGGGTCTTCTACCACAGTCTTCGGTCCAATTCGAGCCCGCACGTGCTCGGGTAGTCTATCCCGTGGGCCAAGTCGGTCCTGCACGGGTAACTTTGGGCCTAGTCTCCTTCCCAAGTCAGTCTGGTGGCTCACCATCCCCCAAGCACCTTTAGCGCTAGACCCTCCAGCTTGAGTCTTGATCTTCTTCTGTCCTGACATGAGACAGACTAGGGTAGCAGGGGTGTCTCCTTCATCAAAAAAAGCCCCTGTTGTCCTTAGCTTGCTCCCTTCGCAGCAGGTCGAAAGCTTCATCATCCTTCAGAGCAGCTCGGGCTTTAGCATCCCCTGCTTTGGTCCACTTCGTGTAAGAGTCTGAAACCCAGATCGAGTGGCGAGATTTGACAACGGGCCAAGTATGCCGTGTGTACCATCTTTGCATCTAGGTATCACACATCACATCAGTCAGTTGGGTAGGGTCATTCACAACTGCTTCAACTTCAAGGATTCGCTGGGTCCATCCATACTGCCTTAGTATGCGATCTGGGTAGAGATGAACCGTCTGCCTGAAAGATAGGATCACTTGATAGCGAGCTCTGTCCCTCGGGTCCAAGCCACTTCAAAGGTAGATGGGCCACCACGGAACTACCTGTAGACACCCGCATTTTGACTGCCAGGTGTCTATGGTAGTTTCCCAAAAAACACCCGATGATGATCGGACGCTAACATGCTTCTGTGCGCTCGGATACGGGCTCAAATCCATTAATCGCTGGCTAACACACTTACAGAGTACAAATCTCAAAAAATCAACCTCGAATCCAGGTCCAGTGGGCCGTTTCCAATCAAACAAGATTAATTTGGGCCAAAACCGACACCGGAAATAAAACCGACTTTTTTACGATTGGGTCAACCCTAGTCAAAGTCGTCTCCGGGACATGCAAAACAACCATTCACGACATCAAAAGTCCAAATCAAGAAGCAAAACCAACAGTCCAACTTCAGACGGGCCATCAGGTCAAGTCCATCAGGGCACAAAACCCTAAACATCCAAATACATGGGCAATGCCTATATATACACCTCATGCAACACCACATGACAAAACTTTTTCACAACCTCAAGAACCCTAATACACATCTCTACACAATCCTAATCAATATCAAATCAAACCCTAATCAATATCAAACTCTCAACACATCAAGACTCATACCCTAAGCAATTCTACACTAGCAAACCCTAAACTTAATTTTAGGAATCAATCCCGAGCCACCATAACTTAACCTCCATAAAACCTCGAAGACTCTTGTGTAAAGCCACGGTGACAAGTCTGTTCCGAGACAAGAACATGTAGGTTGAGGGTGTCAAAACCCCTTTCTCTCCTTCCTCTCTTCCTCTCGTCATCTTCATCTTTTTCGCGTTTTTTTTGTTTTATTTTGTTCCTTGCATTATAATATCGATAATAACTAATACAAAACACTAAAATACTTATCGATTTGTGTCGAATAAGAGGGGTATCGGAATAAGGAAACACGAATATACAAGTGTACTGCACACAGCGTTGACGGTCGCTTGTTCCAATACCCCGATTATTTGATTATTGAGATAAGTTAACTTAAACAATTTTTTTTTAATTTCGTTTTCATCATTGTTCGAGTCATATATTTACATTAATTTTCAAAAAAAAGCATTATATTTAATAAGGGTCGAAACCCGTTGACGCGGATCTGACTTCCTAATCCTTAGGGATTTATTTCGATGTCGGAAAAGCCGAGGGAATCAAGTTTTCATTCAAGCAAAGTGTCGATACGTTAGATCCGATGCCAATTCCATAATTGGATGTCGAGTCTAACAATCTAATCAAACAATTTAGCCAATTCAATTTTTCGTTGATGCTAACGTAGATGTTATTTAATTCGTTCGAATCATGACACTACAAACGCGGAGGAATATCTTGGTTATTTTAAACGTTTCAAATCTCTTTATTTTTTTTTATTTTTTTTTCACTCTAAGTATTCCATATCGATTCCATAATCGAATATGGGATATGACGAGCATCAAAATTAAAATCGAGTATAAATTATTCCAAGTATTTAATACCGATTTCATAATCGAATATTGAATACGACGAATATCGAAAATATTAAGTCGAGTGCAAATTACGCAATATTTGTACGCGATTTAATAAAATCATCAATTTTCCGAAGAAAACAATTTCGCTCTTTTTTATTATTATTCTTCGAACATCGTTTTTTTAGACAAAACATTTTTTTTAGATCTCGATATATTTTTTTCCTTGACCTCGGTCAACACGTGTTAATCCATCACGTGACCTACTATTATTTTCAAAACCATGCATCATACTACATTATTCGCAAACTGTTATTATCGTTATACCGTTACTAACAAGTTTGTTATTTTCTTGTCAATTAATTTTTGTTTATTTTATTTTACTAAAATGAACCCACATGCTAAAATTCCACTTTGACGTAGAATTAATTGCATTAAATTGACTTAGAAACCCTTTTCAATTCCATTCACATGTTTAGGGAAAATAATCTTTGCATATCATTTTCCCGTTCAACTAACGCGCGTATTGGAAAGTCATTCGAATTCTTAGTAGAGGCTGCTAATGTGCGGGCGGGGTTGGGTTTCCTTCGTGGGCTTCCCAACACGTACCCTCACCCCTTACTCAGAACCTCGGTTTCCGGATGCCCGAAACCGTTGGCGCACGAGAGTCATTCAATACACAATATCCGATAACGTCGGTATTGGTATCAAATGCAAAGGGACGAGCCCAATAAACTCTGACATCGGAAATGGGCCGTATTTTGTATACGGACCACTACGACATAGAGTGGGCTCGAATAGTTCCGAATAACCACAAAATTCGGTGGCGACTCCACTTCGACCTAAATTTCAATTCGATCCGTTTCATATGTTGATTCATTCGCCTACCCAAACCCGCGCGTGGCCGCGTCGGGGTGGACCTATGTCATGTCCACAATTTGGCGACTCCACTGGGGATTAACTGATGCGTGACTTACCATCGGCATCCTCAGGGTGAGACTCGAATAGAAATCGTTTGACTAGTACAATACGCGTCTTAGTTTTACGGTTCATGCATAACCCATATTTTCCCGGGCCGGTATTCGCGACCGACGTCCCACTATACCGTTGATGTACTCCAATATGGATATGTCAAAAGGTGTCCATAGTCGATTCGAGTGGGTTTCGCGGCATGTTCTAAGCTCAACTCGACTTAGAAAGTCCGTCCCGATCAACGTCTAGACTATGTACACTGGTATAGACCCTCTTTAGACCAACCGAGACTTAGTGTAAAGCATACATGCTGTTGTCATAATGCTTACGTGACTATGTGCTGCTTGGTTTCCGTGTCGTTTTCAAAAACCGTCATTTAAAAAAATACATCTTTCCAAAAATATTCAAATTTTCAAAAACTCGGAAAGCTGCCAAAATTTAGGACTTATGATTTGACTCAAAACAAGCTTATTTTCTAGCCGGCATGCCGCCCATTTCGAAATTCGAACTTCCGATCCACCATTCGATTTTCGAATTTTCAAAAATTCAATTTCAATTTTCAAATCTTCGAGATGCCGTTTTTGATTTTCAAATCTCCGGGATCTCATCTTCAATTTTCAAATCGTCGGAATTTTTTTTTCCGACATTCAAATTTTCAATTTTCAAGATATCCAATTTCAAAACCCGGGACACATACCGAATTTAGGACTTATGATTTTACTCAAAATAGCCTATTTCTAGCCGGTATTCTGCCCATTTCAAAACTCGAAAATATTTTCGAACTTTCAAATTTAGGGCCCGACGCACTTTTCGTTTTTTTTTTGAAAAATCGGGCCCTTCCCCGAGTTCTCTCGGATTTTCCAAAAAAAAATCATTTTCAAAACCTTCCTCTTCTTAGGACTTCCCGTATTTAGCAGTGTCGGGTCATGTCATAAGTCGTCGAAGTCTTTAGCGTCGAAACTCTGTCGATCTTACATCACGGGTCTCTTCTCTATCCCAGTCCGCCTTATTAGACTAAGGCAGGGCCCACCTAAGTAGGACATACTCTTACGAAGGAGGGCCCGTCAACACAATCGAGTCAAAAGTCTGGGGATGTCTCACGTGAACCTTCCTTCGAACAGGACTCGGCCCACATGCCGAATTCTAAGGGAGGCCCACCTTTCACGAGTCAGCCGTCTATGTGTCTTTTCCGAGTCAACTTTTTTTTACAAGGCATAGCCCTATAACAAAAGGTTCACGGTCCTTACGTCTAAGGGTCACTCGTCCAACAATCGAGTCTTAACAAAATCTTCAATCCCACTTGGGGGCTACCCCTTAGCGGAGCGATCAATCACGGTTGCCCTAAGGGTCATGTCTTACACGTGTCTCACGTACCCCACCTTTGAGTCACTTAGACGCCACACCATCTGAGTCCTTAGTCTCATTTGGGGGCTATTCTCCGACGGAGCGATTAATCACAGTCACTTTGAGAATCACACCCTACACATTCGTCTTAGGAGGGTCTAACCCAAGTCAAATATGGTCGCCCCATTTTCGGACTCACCCTTCTGCAGCTCGAGTCTAATTTGCGGTCGTTACCTCGTCTAGGTCAACATTCAAGTATCCCGGTCCGAGAGACTTTGTCGACCCGTCACCCTGGGCCGTGTCTGGTTTGACTCTCTCTCTTGCGCAAAGCCGAGTTTAGGCGAGTTCTAACACCTGTCGTTTCTTCCGATCAGGGACCCTATGAACGAGACACTATGAAACCACAACAAATCCCATGCCGTCAAGAAAGGAGATATCCAGGGTAGTATGCTTATGCTATCTTGCTCCATTAACAACATCTTCTCGAAAATCGATACTGCCCTAGATAACCTAAGTTCCAGGGTAACCATCATCGAAGAAGACCTTGTAAGAACCCGATCCCGTCTAACACAGCTAGAGCAGGTAAGGCAGCCAGTCACCCAACTGAGCCATTCGAAGGGTGAACACTCTTACGAAACTGTCCGATACCCTCAAGATGGCAAGGCCGAGAGAGGTAACCCTCAAGTCACCTCTCCAAAAATCAAGAACCAGTCAAAGGAAAGGACATTTACTCACTTGGATATGTCCTACACCGTCGCTTTCCAGAGGTTGGTTCCGAAGGGCCTAGTGCTACCTATAGTCCCAACAGCCGACCCACCTGTGGAGAAACGTTCCAAAGCATGGAACGCCGAGCATTACTGCGAATTCCACAGAGGGAGGGGACACGATACAGAACAATGCTGGAAGCTGAAACACCTCATTCAAGACTTCCTCGATGCCGGGAAGACTCCCGTTTTGGAAAAATTGTCACTTGCAAAGCCCCTCGTGGACTACACAGGGCCCGATGACCGAAGCATCCAATCTACCTCTCATTCACCCAAGAGTCCGGATTTGATTTAAGTCTGAGTCTGAGTCTGAGTCTAGGATGTTCTATTCCAAAGCCAAGGTCAAAGTCAGAGTCAGAGTCAGTTGTATTCTGTCCTCTTTTTCATAATTCAATAAAATCAGCTTTCAATATTCTTTCTCATATATATTTTCCTTATGTGTTTTCGAGAACATGATGAACACCATCATACACTGTGAGCACACGCACATGACTATTATAGGCACATCTATAATGACTGCAGGAAACCGAGCCCGTGTTTTCTTTTTACCTATTCCGTGTCTGGTATAGAAAAGCCACACGACTACCCGTAGCAGGAGCGGTATCGAATCCTATGACAAATCTAGGTAATCTCCTAGTTTGGGTTCAAGACAGGAGGCAAGCCCATTTCCCACAATAAAACACCCATCCGATAAGACTGACCAATCCCTACCTTAGGTGTTAGTCTGACCGACAAAAAAACAAAAAAGGCTCAAAAAAAAAAAACTGGACACAAAAAAAAAATCAAAAGTCCATGAGAAAAAAGCAAAAGGCAAAAAAAAAAAAGCAGGCCATCATCAAAAAAATTCAGAATACCCATGACCACGGTCAACGGTCAATTCAAGTGAAAGCCCCACGACCAGGGTACGGTCAAAATTATCTAAAGCCCATGACCGGGGCTAAGAGGTCAATCATCAAAAAATTCAGAATACCCATGACCGTGGTCAACGGTCAATTCAAGGGAAAGCCCCACGACCAGGGTACGGTCAAAATTATCAAAACCCATGACCGCGGCTAAGAGGTCAATCAAAAATCAAATACCCATGACCGTGGTCAACGGTCAACTCAAGTGAAAATCCTTTGACCGTGGTACGGTCAAATTCAAAATTATCCATGCCATCCAATAGGGGAGTAACAATCAAGCTGGTCAGCTAACACCACACTCAGCCTTTCCACATTACAACCCTCAAGACCTTTCCGAGACCCAGGCCAGAGACATCCCAGAATTTTGAGGATTCAAGCTCCATAGGATACCCTTAACAATTAGGGCCAGACATGGAAACCAAATCCCGCATTATCAAACCAGCCCTCGAAGCCTTAGCTCCACAGAACCGAGCTCCAGATTTCAAGTCATCAAAACCATATCCCACATTATCAAACCAGCCCTCGAAGCCTTAGCTCCACAGAACCGAGCTCCAGATTTCGAGTCATCAAAGCCATTTACTTCCTAGCACCACATTTCCAAAAACATCAAATTCCCCGAGAGCATAACTCGTTAAAAATCCCGAGAACAAAAGTCGTTAAAATTCCCCGAGAGCAGAACTCGTTAAAAATCCCGAGAGCAGAACTCGTTAAAAATCCCGAGAACAAAACTCGTTAAAATCCCATCCAAACCAGTTACCAACCCCAAACACGGGAACTCAACTTGCAGTCGGCATAGAACATGCCCAAATAGTTCACACCACCTCTGGGGGCTACCCCAGAGAACGCTCACAGTCACAGGATTAACATCCTAACCATTCTAGCCCTTTGATCAAGACATCATTGGGAATGCACCTAGCCTACACCGTCGCTATGGCTAGTTACACACAAAGTCCTAATTAACTAGGCGCCATAATACATCTTCTAGTCCACTGAACTACGGCTTGGTTTGATTTCACCACACGTGAATACGTAGGCAGCCTTTCAACAGAGGCACAACCACCCACATTGACACAAATTCAAGAAGCGTCATCCTTCCGGTCACGACACCGTCATGTTCTCAAGAGCTAGCTTTGTCATCCTGGGGGCTTCTCCTAGGCAGAAGTTCTCCTTCCACTCACAAAATCCAAAATACTTTCAAAAACTAGCCTCCTTTCTGTAGTGTGTCCTAGTACTCGGCTCCGTCGAAGACAAGAATCTGTCAGGACTCGAAGTTATACCTATTTCGGACTGTACCCTAAAATCAGAGATCCAGAAGGGCACCAGACTAAAACAGTCTCATTACAAACTACTGAAGTCCCCTATAGCATATCCATCCCATTTCGATGTTCGACCGTGTTGCCACTCGCCTAGGCTACGGAATAGCGCAACTCGAGAGTCTCGTCATCTTAGGTGGCCCATCCCCTACCGAGTCACGGTCCAACCCTTAGAGAGTCCAGTCCGTGTCGGTCAACTCGTCCTGTCGCGTCCAGAGTCGAGTTTGTCGGTATGTCTCTCTCCAAATTCTCATTTTAAAATTTGCAAAACTTAGCCATTTGAGAAAATCCTTTTCGACAAGGTCAAATTTCGGTCTATTTAAACTGCAAATTTCTACCCCTTTTCCATTTTGAAAACCTAGCCCGTGGGTGCTTTCAGGATTTCAATTTCAAAAATTTCAAAAAAATCAAAAATCATTTTCCCAGCGCGAGTCATTTTACTACCTACGTGTTGCATGCAAATTTTATGTGACTTATACATGTACGACTCAAACAGGGATGTGCAACCCACTACATCTCCCCAGCGGAAGCCAACAACGGCATTTCACGGAATGAGCCTACATACAGGCGCACCCAGGACTTATGCGACAAGTCCAATTCCCCACGGAGTTACCGTCATCAGCTCAGGTATGACTTCTAGCTTGTGGCTGGCGAGCCCTTCACGCGAGTCTAATGGACTATAAACGACCCAACCGAAAGTCCGCCAAGTTTCAATCCTCGATTGGCCTGGTGGCTACTCTGACTTTCGCCTTTCCAAGCCTCAGTAAGAGTGGGGGTTCTGTAGACACCCGCATTTTGACTGCCAGGTGTCTATGGTAGTTTCCCAAAAAACACCCGATGATGATCGGACGCTAACATGCTTCTGTGCGCTCGGATACGGGCTCAAATCCATTAATCGCTGGCTAACACACTTACAGAGTACAAATCTCACAAAATCAACCTCGAATCCAGGTCCAGTGGGCCGTTTCCAATCAAACAAGATTAATTTGGGCCAAAACCGACACCGGAAATAAAACTGACTTTTTTACGATTGGGTCAACCCTAGTCAAAGTCGTCTCCGGGACGTGCAAAACAACCATTCACGACATCAAAAGTCCAACTCAAGAAACAAAACCAACAGTCCACCTTCAGACGGGCCATCAGGTCAAGTCCATCAGGGCACAAAACCCTAAACATCCAAATACATGGGACATGACACAACTTTTTCACAACCTCAAGAACCCTAATACACATCTCTACACAATCCTAATCAATATCAAATCAAACCCTAATCAATATCAAACTCTCAACACATCAAGACTCAAACCCTAAGCAATTCTACACTAGCAAACCCTAAACCTAATTTTAGGAATCAATCCCGAGCCACCATAACTTAACCTCCATAAAACCTCGAAGACTCTTGTGTAAAGCCACGGTGACGAGTGCGTTCCGAGACAAGAACATGTAGGTTGAGGGTGTCAAAACCCCTTTCTCTCCTTCCTCTCTTCCTCTCGTCATCTTCATCTTTTTCGCGTTTTTTTTGTTTTATTTTGTTCCTTGCATTATAATATCGATAATAACTAATACAAAACACTAAAATACTTATCGATTTGTGTCGAATAAGAGGGGTATCAGAATATGGAAACACGAATATACAAGTGTACTGCACACAGCGTTGACGGTCGCTTGTTCCAATACCCCGATTATTTGATTATTGAGATAAGTTAACTTAAACAATATTTTTTTTTAATTTTGTTTTCATCATTGTTCGAGTCATATATTTACATTAATTTTCAAAAACAAGCATTATATTTAATAAGGGTCGAAACCCGTTGCCGCGGATCTGACATCCTAATCCTTAGGGATTTATTTCGATGTCGGAAAAGCCGAGGGAATCAAGTTTTCATTCAAGCAAAGTGTCGATACGTTAGATCCGATGCCAATTCCATAATTGGATGTTGAGTCTAACAATCTAATCAAACAATTTAGCCAATTCAATTTTTCGTTGATGCTAACGTAGATGTTATTTAATTCGTTCGAATCATGACACTACAAACGCGGAGGAATATCTATATCGTCTTGGTTATTTTAAACGATTCAAATCTCTTTATTTTTTTTTCACTCTAAGTATTCCATATCGATTCCATAATCGAATATGGGATATGACGAGCATCAAAATTAAAATCGAGTATAAATTATTCCAAGTATTTAATACCGATTTCATAATCAAATATTGAATACGACGAATATCGAAAATATTAAGTCGAGTACAAATTACGCAATATTTGTACGCGATTTAATAAAATCATCAATTTTCCGAAGAAAACAATTTCGCTCTATTTTATTATTATTCTTCGAACATCGTTTTTTTTAGACAAAACATTTTTTTTAGATCTCGATATATTTTTTTCCTTGACCTCGGTCAACACGTGTTAATCCATCACGTGACCTACTATTCTTTTCAAAACCATGCATCATACTACATTATTCGCAAACTGTTATTATCGTTATACCGTTACTAACAAGTTTGTTATTTTCTTGTCAATTTATTTTTGTTTATTTTATTTTACTAAAATGAACCCACATGCTAAAATTCCACTTTGACGTAGAATTAATTGCATTAAATTGACTTAGAAACCCTTTTCAATTCCATTCACATGTTTAGGGAAAATAATCTTTGCATATCATTTTCCCGTTCAACTAACGCGCGTATTGGAAAGTCATTCGAATTCTTAGTAGAGGCCGCTAATGTGCGGGCGGGGTTGGGTGTCCTTCATGGGCTTCCCAACACGTACCCTCACCCCTTACTCAGAACCTCGGTTTCCGGATGCCCGAAACCGTTTGCGCATGAGAGTCATTCAATACACAATATCCGATAACGTCGGTATTGGTATCAAATGCAAAGGGACGAGCCCAATAAACTCTGACATCGAAAATGGGCCGTATTTTGTATACGGACCACTACGACATAGAGTGGGCTCGAATGGTTCCGAATAACCACAAAATTCTGTGGCGACTCCACTTCGACCTAAATTTCAATTCGATCCGTTTCATATGGAGATTCATTCGCCTATCCAAATCCGCGCGTGGCCGCGTCGGGGTGGACCTATGTCATGTCCACACTACCCATCGAATTAGCGGGCCACCATGGAAAGACAAAACCTCGTCCCAATATTTTTGCGTAATCTGACGAGAAAAATCAATGGTCCGCCGCCTCGTCATCACCAAGTTATGACGATAGTTGCTCGCATCAAGGGGAGGATCTATCACTGATAGCCTCTTATATAGCCAAATCTGAAAAAAAGAAACAAAAGAATGAGTTCCCAAAGCAAAATAAACGCCCGCCTAAGGCCACTCGATCGAGTACCTGGGACACTCGATCGAGTGGTACCCCTGAACACAAACAGGGGGCTTTTTACGAGGGCACTCAATCGAGTGCCAAGATGACTCGATCGAGTGGTACCCCTGAACACAAACAGGGAGCTTTTTTCGAGGGCACCCGGTCGAGTGCCAGGGTGACTCGATCGAGTGCCTACTGCAGCAGCCAATCCGAAAAAAATCAAAAATCAAAAAATCAAAAAAAAAATTGCAAAGTAACATACTTGCAGCAATCGGGTGCTCCCGGTAAGACGAATTGATGAGTCCCTCTTGCGGCTGTCCAGTCCTTGGATAATCTCGCCCGTAATCACCCAGGCCGGGCTGTGTCCAGTCTCCATCAAATCTACCACGGTCAGAAGACGGGTGTTTCCCATGCAGGATAACAAATCCATATGACCCTTGAAAGCATATACGTGGAGCATACAGAAAGAAAAAGCCCTACGGCTGTAAGCCGGTCTGACCCGAACATCAAGGGAATTCATAAATTTCTCAGCCAAGTCGATCAGAGAAATTTTATCACCTTCCTTCATGCGGGATACCTCGTTGTGAGAAAGCCCTAGAAATTCTCGAAGCTTCCTCCTCGGGTCATAGATCGAGTACGGGACGGCTGGACGAAGTGCCGGGTTCCATCCTCCTATAGCTGCAATCTCCTCAGGTAAAGGGCAAACTTCGCCCCGAGGAAAAGCAAAGACAAGAGATATGTCATCCCAGTAAGCCAAGCATGCGTCCAGGAAATAACGATCAACCACCATCTGACGGAACGGGTACAGCTGATTTATACCCGTTTGATTCAAAGCTACCCTATCCGTGTCCCTAAAGCGACGGGACCACTCCTGCAGCATAACGGTCAATCTATCGATTCCCATGGCTAATTCCTTAAGAAAATAAAGAGATTTTCTTTTTGCCTTAAGGGAAATAAAGAGACTTTCTTTAAAGAAGGGATCGATTTGTGATGAGAATTATGGAGAAGTCAAGAGCAAGAGAGGGCTATATATAGCATTAGCCTAGCAAACTGTTTAGGAAAATTTCCTAATCCTAGTTGGAATCAAGCCGCAAGCCTAGTCTTGATATTAGCACGGAAATCTCCACCCCGAACTTTCCTAATCTTTGTTAGGAGTCAAAAATCTCAAAGTTTCCAAAATTCAAAAATCTCAAATTTTCAAGATTTCAAAATTCAAGTTTTCAAAAAATCATTTTTCCCCAACGCGAGTCATTTTGCTACCTACGTGTTGCGCGCATTTTATGTGACTTGTACAGGTATGACTCAAACAGGGACATGCAACCCACTATACCTCCCCAGCGGAAGCCAACGGTGGCATTTAACGAGATGGGCCTACATTCAGGCGCACCCAGGACTTATGCGACAAGTCCAATTCCCCACGGAGTTATCGTCATCAGCTCAGGTATGACTTCTAGCCTATGGCTGGCGAGCCCTTCACGCGAGTCTAATGGACTATAAACGACCCGACCGGAAGTACGCCAGGTTTCAATCCTCGATTGGCCTGGTGGCTACTCTAACTTTCGCCTTGTCCAAGCCTCAGTCAGAGTGGGGGCTCTGTAGACACCCGCATTTTGACTGCCAGGTGTCTATGACAGTTTCCAAAAAAACACCCGATGATGATCGGACGCTAACATGCTTCCACGCGCTCGGATACGGGCTCAAATCCATTAATTGTTGGTTAACACACTTACAAAGTACAAATATCACAAAATCAACCTCAAATCCAGGTCCAGTGGGCCGTTTCCAATCAAATAAGGCTAATTTGGGCCGAAACCGACACCGGAATTAAAACCGACTTTTTGCGATTGGGTCAACCCCGGTCAAAGTCGTTTCCGAGACACACAAAACAGCCCCTCACATCATCAAAAAGTCCAAGTCAAAAACAAAACCCATCAAACATCCAAAGTCAAGGTCCAAGTCAATGGACCCGTGCAACCCGTTGGGCCACTCGATCGAGTGCCCGACCCACTCGATCGAGTGGGCCTGTTTCGAGCCCGGCTGCAGGCGTGACGGGCCACTCGACCGAGTTAGCCACCTACTCGGTTGAGTAACCCTAAACCGGGTGCCCTAGCCTTGCCTATATAAGCGACCCCCATGCAATGCATTATACAACTTTTTACCACTTCAAAAAACCCTAATCTCTACACACCTTTGAGCAATCATACACATACAACCCTAAGCAATACACTAGAAAAAACCCTAAACCTAGTTTTAGGAATCAATCCCGAGCCACCATAACTTAACCTTCATTCACCTCGAAGACTCTTGTGTTAAAGGCACGGTTACGAGTTCGATTCGAGACAAGAACATGTAGGTTGAGGGTGTCAAAACCCTTTCTTTTCTCCTTCTCTTCCTCACGTCGTCTTAATCTTCTTCTCGCATCCTTTTTTTTCGTTTTTTTATTTTGTTCATTGCATCTTAATATCGATAATACTATTAATACCAAAGCATTAAAATACTTATCGATTTGTGTCGAATAAGAAGGATATCGGAATAAGAAAACACGAATATACAAATGTACAGAACACAGCTTTGACGGTCGCTTATTCCGGTACCCCGACTATTTGATTATTGAGATAAGTCAACTTAAACAATAATTCGTTAGTATTTTTTGTCGTCATCATCATTAATCTTGCATTCATCAATTTTTAAAATCAATTTTCAATAAGGGTCGAAACCCGTTGACGCGGATCCGACATCACAATCCCTCGGGATTTATTTCAATGTCGGAAAAGCCGAGGGAATAAAGTCCTCTAATTTAAGCAAAGCGTCGGTTTCGTAGGTTCGATACCAATTTCTTAATTGGAGGTCGAATCTAGCAAATCTAGTCAATTTAATTCAATCAATTCGATTTTTTGTTGATGCTAACGTAGATGTCACGTTATAATTATGACACTATGAACGCGGAGAGAAATTCATGTCGTCTTGATTGACTTAAAACGACTCAAATCAATTTTCTTTATTTTTTCCGCTCTAATATTCCATATCGATTCAATAATCGAATATGGGATACGACGAGCATTCAAATTTAGAATCGGGTATAAATTCAAACAATATTTATATTCGGTTCAACCAAATCTATGATTTATAAAAAACCCGAATCAAGCATAAGTCATACAATATTTATGCTCAATTCGGTAAAACTATCGAATTATCAAAAATCAAAAGCAATTTCGAAGTCAATTCAATTTGCAAGCGAATTACAATTCGTACAGGGGGCACTCGACCGAGTGCCTAGCCCACTCGGTCGAGTGGCACCCCAAAATCGGATCAGAATGCTTACTACGACCCCCACTCGGTCGAGTCTCACAGTGACTCGGTCGAGTGGCCATGTACTCGACCGAGTTGGCCAATAACTCGGCCGAGTATGGTCTGAAACGCAAAGCAGAAACCTTTTTTAGAGGTTCACTCGATCGAATCCATCGACCACTCGATCGAGTGGCCTCATCACGACCAAAACCGTGAGTCGAACATTCTTCTTTTCAAATTCGATAGTATTTTACGACTTAGGTCAACATGTGCCCAATTAATCACGTGTATACTATATTTTCAAACCATGCATCATCTCGTTTGTATCACTCAATTCAATTCAATATTTGCACAAACCGTTATTATTCGTTATCTCGTTACTAACAGTTTGCTTGTTTCTTTTGTCAATTTTTGTCGTTTATTTTATTTTACTAAAATGAACCCACATGCTAAAATTCAACTTCGACGTTAGAATTAATCGCATTAAATTGACTTAGAAACCCTTTTTAATTCCATTCACATGTTTAGGGAAAATAATCTTTGCATATCATTTTCCCGTTCAACTAACAGGCGTATTGGAAAGTCATTCGAATTCTTAGTAGAGGCCGCTAATGTGCGGGCGGGGTTGGGTGTCCTTTGTGGGCTTCCCAACAGGTACCCTCACCCCTTACTCAGAACCTCGGTTTCCGGATGCCCGAAACCGTTGGCGTACGAGAGTCATTCAATACACAATATCCGATAATGTCGGTATTGGTATCAAATGCAAAGGGACGAGCCCAATAAACTCTGACATCGGAAATGGGCCCTATTTTGTATACGGACCACTACGACATAGAGTGGGCTCGAATGGTTCCGAATAACCACAAAATTCGGTGGCGACTCCACATAGACCTAATTTCAATTTGATCCATTCTCACATAGAGATTCATTTGCCTACCCAAACCCGCGCGTGGCCGCGTCGAGGTGGACCTATGTCATGTCCACACATTAAAAGTGAACTTTCTAGCTTATACACAAATGAAAAACAACAAAACGATATATGAAAGTTGTATTTGAAGAAATTAATAAATAATTATTGATAAGAAGGGTTATGGATGTACGTTTAAGATTTTGCATAACCCTAGAATGTTTATATCGTTTAAGGCGTCAAGTCATTTTGAATGTCTTCATCTACTACTACTATTCTTGACTCTCCTTTTAATGATCTCTGTTCGATCCTTCGAGAAGCTATATTAGGAGTAGCAATTCCTCGTTTGGTCCTTAGTTAATCAACTTGTAATTTTTGATGTTTCGCCCCTCTTGCGCACCAAAAAAATGGTAGTGGACTCTATTTTGTTTTTGTTATTTTTATTTTTATTTTGCTTGAACCCTACATTATCTTATTTGTGCCACAATAAGCGTTTGATATAATTAGATATGAATCATGTCATACTTATGATATGGGTTGGTCATTTAATGATCGGGTGACAATACACTCTCCGACTTATTCACTTGTTTATCTTTTATATTATTTGCGAGTAATATTTTAATAAAGGTGACAAATGACTGAGACGAAGGGAGTAATATAAGAGTAAATTAATAATTACTCGCTTGTAAAATGTCGATTTTTAAAGTTAATCCACTTTAATTTATTTTTCAAATTACTCCCAACGAATTGTCAATACCCACATCATCATAATTGAAATTAATGCAGAAAATGAAGATCGACATTGGTTTTCGATGCCTCCACCTTTGTTTTCGGCCACGTGTTCCACGCCATTTGTACTCCGTCGATTCCTTTCGATGACATGTTAGCTGTCGCTTTTGATTGAATTGGTCGATTGCTTGATTTTTTTGGGGGAAATTGATTTGATTGAATTGAGGGTTTTAGGTTTGATTGATTTTTTTGGGTTTTTTTAGTTAGAATTATTGGACAGAAGAAAAAACAATCTCTCCAAATTCATCAAACAAATCGAGATATTGGTGAGATGGGGGAGAGAATAAAAGTTGACAGAAGTGGGGAGTTAAAAATGGTGAGGAGTGGGGAGTTTAAAGATGGGGAGGAGTTGGGAGTTAACATGATGGAAGTGAGAAGTTTTTTTAAGTAACCGTCCGTAATTTTATTTAATTGCATTGACGGTTAATTTATTAAATGAAAACAGTTTTTTTGTCACATAGGACCTGCCATGTATGCGTCAAGTCACCGCCACATGGAATGCTGAGGTGGATGAACATGGAAGCCGGAAATGTTTCTGCTTTAAAAGATTAAGATAAGATTCTTTCCGTTTCGTTCATCTCTTTGTCTTTGATTAAAATAATCCCGACAACGAATTTAAAATACAAAGGCTTCCGTCTCGTTCATTTCTTTATCTTTGATTAAAATAATTCCGACAATGAATTTAAAACGCAAAGAAATGAACAAGACAGAAGGAGTATTCATTTTTTTTCATCAAAATAAGACTCTGAAATAAATAAATTAAAGTTGTGGGTCGGTTTAGAAACTGATATATTAACTGAAAATCAATCGATAATATATAAAGCTTCACGTTCTTTAAAATAAATTATATTCTAGTCGACAAGTGGTAGAATGATTAAACGATTGACTTGAGGTCATGTGCTCGACACTCCATATAGAAACTTATTTTGTGAAAAATAAATAAATAAAGAGGGTTTAAAATAGTGCATAGCGGTGGCCGATGTAACACCCGCTATTTTTCTAAGCATTTTTATTCTTTCCGTTAGGACTCCGTCTTAACTCGCTCTGTCACTTTTCGGCCTCATATTTCATCATTTTACTAAGCTATATTTTTATTTTATGGCTTATGTATTGACTTACCATTTTTATTTAATTAAGACATAGCTACAGTGTGTTATAATCTCACTTCTACAGTGTTTCCGCCACTGTATTGCGTTAGAATTTCTAGGGGATTACAGTTGGTATCAGAGCATCACTGCTCCCAACGCTTACACCTGAAATTTGGGAAAATACCAGTAAATTATTTAAACAGTAAATAAAAATATTATTAGAGATGGGTAGAAACAAGTAAGGACTTATTTGTTTAGCTTTCATGTTCCTGAAACTCAATGATTAACATTGAATACTTGTTTTATATGTCCAAGAAGAAGATGATAAGTGGACAAGATGCTGACGTGATGCTGCTCCAGATCGAGACAGGACTTACTTAATACTCTCATCACCTGCTGACTCGAGTGGACAACTTGGTGCTCCAAGAAAATGCCGACGGTGACTTTTCAGCTCCTATTCAGTTTGCTCAAGATACAGCTAGATGATCAAGAGTAGATTCCAGTTCCATCACGGTGCAGCAGACTCAGATGTGAAATCACTTTGGATTCAAACAGAGCGACCCAATACTAGTGTGCTTATTCCTCTACTTGAAGTTGAAGAAATCCAGCTAGATTCCTTTGTGATCTACGGTGGTCAGAAGATTCTCTTCTAGTTTAAGATCTTAATTATCTAGGATCATTGATTCTTTTCTTTCATCTTCAACCCTCTGATTCTTCCAATTCTTCTCTTATATTCTCATCTTCATTCTTATGGTGAGTCCTTCTTCTATTATTCTACTTTACCATCTTTCTCTTGAGATTCTTTGCTTAGACCGTATTCTGTCTTAGTGAATCTTTTTAGAAGTTAAATATTTTGGAGGTTTAGTTAACTCCTTATTACCAACGGTTTGAGGATTGAGAGTTGTGCTCTGTTATCTAATCTAGTGAGCTTTTGAGGAATTGATTTGAATGGTATTAGTTGATTAACGGAATTAGGATTGTACCATAGAGATTGATCAAGCTTGGTTATGAATTACTTGATCGTATAGAGGACTTAGAGTTGAGTAAATTTCTGGATAGTGAGAATTATATCATATTTTGATGGATACCTAATACCCAACATAGAACCTAGTCAACTGTAAATAATAATATTACTTGGGATTCCTACCTAATGTTGACTTGATGGACTAATTGTGGAATTTTGGGATCATAAATCACTGTTTAAGAAGTTAGGCTGAGTGTTGTGGTACCATTTCAGGTCCTCATTAATGTTTAGTAAATTTTGGTTGACATAGATTACCCGTATTTCTTAAGGATTAGATCATTGATCGTTGTTTAAGGTTGTAACCTATGAACTTTGGAGTTGAGTGATCTAACTTGGATAAATTGTTGTTGTCCCTGGAGAAGAGAACTATCGTGCACAATCACAGTTTGGTTTTATTGTGCTGTTTTGAGGAATACTATTATACGGATCATCTTATTGGGACTGTTTTAACCTTAGACCAACGAAATTGTGGCGTCGTTGAGTTAATAAATATTTTGGTGGTTTCACTGATACAATATGAAATTTGGTGGAATTTTTAGAAACCTTAGCCCAATGACGTGTTTGAAGATGTGAGTGTTTGCGTCATTACCAATAGGTTTGAGCGTGTTTGAGGATTTGTTATACTTTCCCCAACTTCTTTACTTGTGGCATTATAAACATGTTGGTAATATGAGAATTCTGTGCCCGAACATTGTTAATTGGTGGATTTTATTTAGTGTTTCTTACTCGAGAAATTTGAAATATACCTCGAGTTTAGACCTTATGAGCTTTGAATTTACGAGCCTTAGTGATTACAAGTTTGGGTATGTTTTGATGACCGTTGGAATCTTAATTAATGGATTAGTCTAAATCATTTGTGGATTCTTAGCATACTAATTGAAAGATTATATAAGTATGTAAGGCTTAATTTTGGAGGCTATGGCAGTTAATGATTTTGGAAGTTGTAGATTGAGTAGGACCACCCTGTACCGATATTGCATTTAGCGTTACTTGATGGGCCAATTAGGAACCCGTGTTTTTGAGAGCCGTGCTAGGAATCTCGAGATGGTTAATTTCTTCTATAATCCTTGAGAGCTCTTTTCTTCTCACAACTCCGTCTTCCTTTCTACTTCTCTTGAATTCTGTTACCGCATCTGCTGCCAATCCCTTTGACCTTTATCGATTTTGAAAACTCTTATTTTAATTTATTGTTTATCCTTGTTCTATTTATCCGTTAACCATTTTTTTTAACTTTCTATTTTATAAAAAGTTTGACTAGTTTAAAAAAAAATGGATTATCGTAAAATTTTAACATTTTGAGTTATAATTACTAGTTGTGAGAATCCCCATTGTAACACCCGCTATTTTTCTAAGCATTTTTATTCTTTCCGTTAGGACTCCGTCTTAACTCGCTCTGTCACTTTTCGGCCTCATATTTCATCATTTTACTAAGCTCTATTTTTATTTTTGAGTTTAATGATTTTTATTTTTAATTTTTAAAGATTTAATTCTTTCAAATCTATTTATTTGATTTTCTTCGTAAACTAATTTATTTTCCGCGAGGAATTTTATTTCTCTTCGAATTGACGTTTTTAAGCTCGGATTTAAGTTATTCCTCTTCCTAAAAATGCCAAAATACATTTGTATAATATTTTCAACTAAGAAATATTTTTATTTACTAAAGAGTAGCCATTTATGATTTTTAATACGAAGTTTCGCGAATAATTATTTTCTTGCGCGAGGTTTACTCGATTTGCTTTGAAATACCTTTAACTACTTTACGATCCTTCTTTTTATCAACTTATAAATTATTTGAGACCATTTCCTCACATTTTGGACCGACAAAGCTTCTTGTCACAATTTTACTACGTATTATTTATACGTTTCATTTTATCACGTTAAACCGTAAACGTAAGATTATTTTCTTCCATTTGTTCCATGCTTTATTACTCAAACTTTTTACTCTCCCTCACATTCATTCTTTTGGCTGGTTTCCTCACACATTTCACCTAGTTTTCATCTAAATTTTAATGCTATTCATTCTTAACAAAACCATCCATTTTCTTACATCTTTTATTCACTTTTAACATAAGAAAAAGATTCTTTTATTCTTCATTTCTGGCCGTGACACTCCTCTCCTCTCCTAGGCTGACTTTTGTTTAATTCGAGCCTTGATCGCATCATTTTTATCGTCAAAATAATCCTCTTTCCGATCCCTTCGTTAAGGTAATAATCGATGTTGTTTTCGATCATTATTTACCTTGTTTTTATTAGTTTTCTCATGGTATTTTTCTGCCATGATTTTTATATATTGTAGGATTTGTGGTCGATCCCGAGGCCGACGAATATATTATCGATTCGGATTTGGACTGAGGTAACGTCGATGTTACTCGGTATTTCATGATTTTAATTGTATATTTGCATGTTGTAGTGATAAGTGTAGTTTGTAGTGCCTATTTTGTTGTGTTTAGTCCCGGTTTCTCTTGTGAAATCGCTCTTGTGAAATCGCTCGGTGGTTCTTGTGTGAGGCTCGGTGCTTGGAATCATCTCAAGTGGACCCCTATGGGACTCGGGATTGAACCTAAGGCATTGAGTCATCCTTGCTTTACTTCATTTGCTCTTTAAGCGCCGGAAACGAGATAAAATCGTTTTGTTTCTCTATGATTGACCTTGGAACCCTAAAACACACTAGAAGAAGCATAAGAGGCCTTAAAACCGCTCCTAGGAGCAGTTATGGCAAAGAGAAAAGGATAAAGCACGTGAAATAAACACTACAAAGCAAACTTATCGTTTGGTCATTATATTTATGCATTTGGTCTTCCACGGGCGGCCCAATCTAAATACGTTCATTTATGCACTCAATATACTATTAGTGGGCCAATCTACATAACCTCATTATTTATGCGTCCATTCTGTTTACTCTGATATAGAGTGGGCCATTATTAGCAAAAAGGTGATCGACATTAATTAAAAGGATTAAAATACTAATATATTAAAAGGATTAAATATATTATGCATATATGTGGACACAAGAATTTTATATTTTGGTGTTCGATATTTTGTTCAATATTTGTTGATATCTGAAGATATTATCATATAAAATAAATATCTTCAGATACCAAAGAATATGTTTTTATTCTTTTCTTATTCTGTAAGGCAGATTAGATCTATAAATTGAAATCAGTCTTAGGGTTAGAGGAGAAGAGAAACCAAGCCACAAAAAATGTTTTTTTTGGTAAAATGCAAGTTGTATTGAAAGAATGCGTAAATAATTACAAACAAGTCAAAACAAGGCCTATAAGGGGGCATTTGTTTCGTGCATAAGTATGAATTTGGAATGAGAAATAATATCAAGATGGTATGAGATTGGAATTTGATTCCTCATACCTTATGTTTGTTTCGATTCTAGTTGGTATCGAGTTAATACTTGACTAGTGTCAATAATCTTCAAAAAAACATTTAAAATCTTTATTTTCTAATAATTTAATTATTTTCATGTATATTATGCTTTAATCAGATATTTTTTTTATAACATGTCAAACAAGTATCATTTTCTGTTAAATTGATTCCCATTGGTATCAATTTCATACCCAAGGAGGGGGTTGGTTATGGGAAACACATACCTCATGGGTTTGAGGTATGGGTATGAAAACATATTTTTTTCGCAAACAAACACAAGGTTTTGGGTTAGATGATTCCAAACTCATACCTTATGCCCAAATTTGATCAACCAAACGCATCCTAAGAGATTCATAAGCCAAGTCCTATCTTGCTGATTCAATTGGCCTTTTTCCCGAATATTTATTCTAAGATACATATCAGATTTAAGTCACTGACAAACACTATCTGTCTGAGTATTTGTCCCTCCAACCTCCCCTAATTCCTTTGCCACAAAAAAAGGTGTCTATTCTTCTTACTACCAAATTGTAGGGAAAACTATCCTAATGTATGATTAAGTCGATAAGACCCTCGCACGGTATCCAGTTCGTAAATAAGTCGATAAGACCTACAAACTGCACCAAATACCGAAACCTAAAAAAATCCTAGAGATGGAATCAAGAGAGTCACAAAAATTGTAGTCTCTAATCTTTCAATAATAAAAATTGTTGTATTCGTATTATTTTCTCGCCTTGTTATTATATTATCGCAGGGTCGAATTTTATGGTTTACAATATAATTTCGACTTAATTATTTTATAGTGAACAAATCCTAAATTAAGTGAACAAGCTCATCTAAAATTTTTCTTTCAATACTTACTTAAGAAAAATAATGATATTTGATGAGTTTATTGGTAACTCATTAATTTTAATAGAGACAAATAAAATAATTGTTACATTGCACGTCTATAATTATAAATTAGGGTTATTTAACAAGAATAATCCAAACTTTGGGTGATATTCCATAAATAAAACCAACTTTGATTAATTTGGGAATAAATTCATGTATAAGACACATCAAACACGAATGGATTCGGGTTACTTGCTACCTCCTACGCTTATACACTATTCCATTATGGTTAAATTAATGTTACTAAACTAACTGATAACAATCATATATAATCGTAATTATTGAGCTTATCGGCAATAGACGTCCATAAAACTTCTTCCTAGTATTTTCTCCCTTCTTGACAGTCCTAATCACTACTCGTAACTTATGGTTGCAGAAAATATCTTTCGAGATGTTAGATCCCCATGAATTCGTAGAACTTGAATTTGATTTGAGAATTATTGCGCAAAATTAGGGTTTAAGATTTGGTTTAAGGGAGAGAATTTGAGTTTAGGGGAAGAATCAACATAGATGTGGAAAGGAAGAAGATGTAGTTGCGTTAATTAATGAATGGCTATGGGACCCACATAAACCTGCTGCATCCGTTCATTAATGAACAAATTTCATTCGTGTTTGATGAGTCTCATACATGCAGTTATTTCCAAATTAATTAAAGTTAGTTTTATTTATGGAATACCGTCCAAAGTTGGGATTATTCCATTTAAATAACCCTATAAACTATACAACATAATTTTTTTGTGTAAAGTTATACCATTAAATTTCTTTTGAAAAAAACATTCCTATGAAAATAACTTTCACAAAAAATTGTCATATTTTGATAAATATGGAAAACAGAAGTATGAATGTCCCAAGAAGCATGAATGACACATCAAAAAAAAGAGGTAGTATTTTCTATGGTATACAATTTCAAGATATTAGTTAGGTCCTAATTTTAATTAGTTTAATTTCAAATTATTTTGTCAACTCAGAAATGGAATCAAGAAAAAAATAATGAAATTTAAATCAAAATTTATTCATAAATAATTAACTAAAAAGCAAACTTCTATATATAACGTGTTGAGCACGAGATCTATACTAGTTACTCATCATCTATTTACCTTCAGTGTCCTATAAAAACTAACTAGGTATGTGGCCCGTGAAATTCACGCGATTATCTGTTTCAATTTTTTTATCGTATTGTTAATATATTTCTAACCAAGGGTTGTCAAATAATTCAGATAAAAATGTTGTCATCGGTGATCTTACAAAATTCATATAAAGTCACTAGTTAATTCATATCTTACAAAATTGAAGGGAATGTTCATAAAATAAAGTGAATGAAATGTAAAAGAAAGTCCCCAATTATTTATATCTCTTCATTGTTTTATACTTCTATTAAATTTTTAGTTATAATATGAAGTTTTTAATGCTAAATAATACTTCTTTTGTCTCTGTAGAAGAGTCACTCTTTTCTTTTTGGATTGTCTCTCTAAAAGAGTTACATTTTACTTTATTTCTCTTTTGTCTGATTTCAATGGTTACCATTAGTTGTGACCCCATATATTTTTTCATCTTTCATTTTTCACCACACATTTTTATTCCCCTTAATTCTTACTAAATAGAGGGGTGACCCTCTTAGTGAGACAAATGGAGTATAATTATTCATATTAACTTTGACTGATCATTATGACGAAAGGGAATTAAATGGTGAAACAACCAAACTATGAATTTTTTTAGAAAACTATTAAGTTTTTCTTAAGAATAATAAATTATGTTTAATTGAAATATTAAGTTTTGTTTGTCATTTCCTTACTAATTTTTTTTATTGATGATTTACCTTTAATTAGACTCAAGTATTAAATACATTACCCAAATACTTGTCATCCTTAGTATGTTACTTTGATTAACACTTTACAACTTTTTCTTAATCATATTTTGTAAATTTCTTCAACTTTGAATATAAATAAAAGTTCATTCTTATGAACACAAAACCCATGAGATTTCAAGTTAACTCGAAACATATTTATTAAAATAATCAATATAAAAGTCAATTAAAATAAAATTATTATACCTAAAAAAATGAGAAATTGCATATTTGATTATTGGCTTTGCATAAGTTCACTAAACAAAAACAAATGCAAAAGATAAATTAACACTAAAATTAGAATCAAGGAAGAACAATTACAAAACAGAAGAAAATATTTATAACATAGAACGAATGAAATGTGAATAAGAACTTTCAAAATTCAAATGGTTTTTTTTAACTCTCAAATATATATTGCTTTTTTTGTTATATAACTAGGTTTTTTTCCCGTGCTATGCACGGGATCCTCTAGGACTAATTTAATGGAAATTATTTTGAACAAATTATACAGTATAATGGATTTAATAAAATAAGGGAAGTACTCACAACATTTTTCTATTTTCTTCTCACTTCGTTAAAATAATCCTCACATATAATTTTGAAAGGAGAAGTAAACGAAAAAAAGGTTGGGAGTTATAATTTGAATGAGTTAGTAATTTATTTTCAATTTGAACCTATTTTGAAGAATTAACGTATCCAAAGTTAATTAATCTGGAGTTACTAAAAGTAGGGGTGTAAACGAGTCGAGCCGAGCACGAGCTTGGCCTTTCACGACTCGTGCTCGTTAAGCAAAATTCAAACTCGAGCCGATCTCGAGCTTACCCGAGCTTGAAAAAATTGAGCTCGGAACCAAGCTCGCGAGCTAAAATACGAGTTCAAGCCGAGTTCAAGCCTAACTCGCGCCTATATATAATTATTAAAATTTACGTTTTTTTGCACCAATGTGTTTTAATAAATTAGGATCCAAAAAACATATACAAATGTATTAGGCAAGTTAATAAGAACATTTTATATGGTGAAAAAACTATGTAACTATTATTTGTATTTTTTTAATAAATAAGAACAAAATATTAACTAATCACATCAAATCAAGCTGCTCACGAGCTTTTCGAGCCGAGCCATGCCTTGCTCACCTCGACTCGTTAAGTTGTCGAGCCGAGCCCGAGCTCGAATCGAGCTCGCATGAGCCGAGCTTTGACTAAGTCAAGCTCGAGCTGCTCGCGAGCTGTCTCGTCTCATTAACACCCCTAACTAAAAGATAGAGGACGTAATAGAAAAAGCATAGACAACAAAAATTATTATTTTTTTGAGAGTGTAAATAATACTCATAATAACAATGAAGGTTATATATAAAGTGATCGTATTTGATATGATCCTTAATACTCTTGAAATTTTTTTGTTGATGAAACTAAAAATTTTCCTTAATTGAGATAAGGTAGATTGGTTATATGCTTGTAAATAACCAATACAAATGTTGTATGTCCCGAGACCTTCTCTACATAAAGATTATATTGTTATGATTTGTATAAGATGCATCGGCGAGTGGTCTTAGTACTTTTAGTGGTGCTTAGTTTAGTGGGAGTTATTTCGATAATTGATATGTGTGACATATTGTCATTTGGTTATTGTAACCGAATTTTATCCCTAAATAATTTACATTGATGAAATAGATCACTAAGTACGTGACTTAGTCTTGGAACTCTATTTGGATGATAGTTAGGGTATTGTATTGGGACATTTGAATACCCGTAAATGAGTAGTGTGTGAGCTACTAGTTGATGAGTAAGTTCCTTGAGCCATAGGTATTGGGATACTAGGCCAGGTACACAGGTGTATGTTTTGGAACATGCATTAGACAGACCCGTCGAAAAGGATTTTACTAAGATTTTGCTTAGTGTCAGTAAAGTTCTTTACAAGTTATGAACTTGATGGTCTTTAGTCCTGAGTCTTTGACTATTCTGTACATGTGATGTGTATGCTTTGATACTATTCCTCATCAGCTGTGAAAGGGGGCTATGGATGGTTATTGGGCATGCATGAATCATGTGATAGGATGTTGTTAGACAAGAGGGAATTTGTTCTTCCTTTATTGAAGGAAAATTATTGTTTCTTGGCCGCTCGAGGAGTGTGACTTGTGTAAATGTGTGGCCACGCTCAGATGAGATGAACGTCATACATCTTCTCTTTCAACAAGTCAACTCAAAGATTCGAGTAAAAGATTGAGATATGTGAGGATGATACTTCTTCTTACCTCATTCTCAATTGAAGACAATAGTAGCAACGAGACTTAACGTCATTCGTGAGAGGGCATGTACAAGTGGGAGACTGAAGGAGTTATGTCCATTGTCGTATACGGATTAACTCGCTTAAGTCTATGTATCCGATATGCCTTATCTTGCTAGAGGTCGATGTCGGGTTGACATGTAAATAGGTTACGTGTTTGGTAGTCTTAAGTGGGTCCATTGGGTCACACAGAATGTGTACGGGATATTTAATATATATCGATATATTAAATATATCGGGTCATTAGTAATACGGACCCAACTGCGTTGTTTGGTTTTGGTAATTAGAGTTATGGTAATAATCTAATTATGGTAATTAGAGTTATGATAATAACCTAATTTTAGTTTCTCATCTTCTATGTAAGAAAGTTCATATGATGAACCAAGATATGAAATTTAGAGTATTGACTCATAATATATATATATATATATATATATATATATATATATATATATATATATATATATATAATCCCCATGGTCTTGTACAGCTTTTTATGTCAATAAAAATGCTGAGAAGGAACGAGGTGTTCCTAGATTAGTCATTAACTATAAACCTCTAAACAAAGTTTTAAAATGGATTAGGTATCCTATACCTAATAAAAAAGATTTACTGGATCGTTTATATGATGCAATCATATTTTCTAAATTTGATTTAAAATCTGGTTATTGGCAGATTCAAATTAACCCAGCAGATAGATATAAAACTGCTTTTAATGTTCCATTTGGTCAATATGAATGGCATGTTATGCCATTTGGATTAAAAAATGCCCCTTCGGAATTTCAAAAAATTATGAACGATATTTTTAATGACTATAGCAATTTTATTATTGTTTATATCGATGATATTCTAGTATTTTCTAAAACCATAGAAGAACATTTTAAACACCTTAACATTTTTAAAAAAATTGTAATTTCAAACGGTTTAGTTATATCCAAGCCTAAAATGAATTTATTCCAAACCAAAATTAGGTTTTTGGGTCATAATATTGAAAAAGGAAAGATCATTCCTATAAATAGAAGTATTGAGTTTGGGTCAAAATTTCCAGATGAGATTACGGATAAAACTCAACTTCAAAGATTTTTAGGAAGTTTGAACTATATTTCCCCTTATTATGCTGATCTAGCAAAAGATACAGCCATCCTTTATGATAGATTAAAAAAGAATCCCGGTGCATGGTCTAAAGATCATACTATTGCTGTCAGAAAAATTAAAAGCAAAGTAATATCTTTGCCATGCCTTATGCTAGCAAATCCGTTTTGGGATAAAATTGTTGAAACTGATGCTTCAGACATTGGTTATGGAGGAATTCTTAAACAAGTTAATCCCACGGATAAAAAGGAATATTTGGTCAGATTCTATTCCGGAAAATGGAATTCTGCTCAATCTAATTATGCGACTGTTGCAAAAGAAGTTCTTGCAATAGTTAGATGCATGTTAAAATTTCAAAATGATTTATATAATCAAAAATTTATAATCAGAACTGATTGCAGCTCCGCAAAATTTATGTTTCAAAAAGATTTTAAGCATGATGTTTCGAAACAAATGTTTGCCAGATGGCAAGCACATTTAGCCCCTTTTGATTTTGATATTTTTTATAAAAAAGGTACTGAAAATCATCTCCCAGATTTTTTAACAAGGGAGTATTTATCTGTTTAAATGTTACATTTTTCAGGAATGTACCGTGGCAGTGGTCGTGGCACTTATTCCTCTAATAGAGGAAGGGGAAAGTATTCTCCTAAAAAGGAAGGCAATTCAGAACCTGGGCCATGTAATATCCTAATCCAGCATGGAAGTAAAAAGCTTATAGCTAAAAATATTAATGATGAAATCATTAAGAAAGAAGATTTTGAAGAATTCCAACTTTGGAAACAAAAGGGACAAGATAAAATCTCTCCTTCATTTAGAAAGATAGTTAAAGAATCAATGGACGAAAAAGAAAAAATGGTTAAAAACCAAGAAGAAAGGATTATACTCATTCTCAACATGTTCGATAAAAAACGGGAA
Organism: Agrostemma githago; assembly: GCA_958450325.1. Classification (NCBI taxonomy): domain Eukaryota; kingdom Viridiplantae; phylum Streptophyta; class Magnoliopsida; order Caryophyllales; family Caryophyllaceae; genus Agrostemma; species Agrostemma githago. Next base: position 62,514,032 of record OY288239.1, on the reverse strand, counting down.
AATCAGCCCTGGAGTCTATGTGAGAAATACCTCATGAAAAATAATTTTATGATGGAGTCATATAAAAATAGAAATTTTTATGAAAATATACTTTCATCAAATGGTTGTGAAATCAATCATTTCACGGGTAATGACGCAGAAATTTATAACTTTTCAAAAATTATTATTAGAGAGGTTATTACCATTGAAGAATGGGGAATCACTCCTTTTACCACGAAATCCTTAATTAACAAAGGATCTCGTATTGACTACAATTATTGGGATTATATCCAAGCTTTCGATAAGACTTTTCTTTACGAGAATGATAAAAGAAGTCATACATGGTTTATAAAAATTAGCCAAGAAGTTATAACCGAAGTTATACCGCCATGGTTAATAAAATGGTGGCAATTTTATGGAACTTGAGAGGAAATATTACCTCCAATATTTAAAGATCTTTATAATGAGTGGAAAGAAATTATACCAAAGGCTCCGGAGGATAATATTCCTGGACTTATTCAAATGCAATTTTTTATTGAATTTTCTATTCCTTGGATATGGAAATTCAGTCCAAAAACGGGTTATACCCAGGAAAATTTATTCTGTCTAAAAAGAGAGTCATATTCTCGCTTCTGGAATACTATGCTCAGAGAAAATAAAGACACCAAGAAACTAAATTGTAGTTCTACCCTTGACCTTATCCAAGAAAAAATTGATAGTTATACTATCCTCTACCTTAATGATGAAGATAATCATTCAGATAGTGCTCCTTGTGAGTCCATGGATGTCCAGGACAAAACAGAAGAAGAGATTGTCCAATACTATTTAGCTTTAGCTCATAAAGCTATAGCTCAAAAGACTGATAATAATGATGCTAAATCACAAAAGAGTGATGTTTCTATGGCAATGTCGATAACATCAACCAGCAAAAATAAATTTAATATTTTACAAGACGCTCAAGACCCAGAGGATAATATCGAGAAAGATACTCAGATTATTCAAGACTTGGCAAATAGTTTCAAGTGATAATAAGAGCTATTAAAATTATAGTTAGGTGCACTAACTTCATCTAATTGAAGTTATAATGGAATAATGCACATTCCTACCTTTTGTGTTTCAAAAGACACAATTATGAAGAACTTTGAAAAAGGATGCAATTTTTGGAAGCATTGGTGAAGATGTTACGTAAAGATGCTTTCCCAATATTGGTGTGTTCTATGGCACACTTGTTCCTTCCTTTAAAAGATGGGCTTTCAAAAGGCTTTCAATGTATTAATAAGTACATACACTGTTTTATATTCGTTGTTGTACTGTTAAATATTCGTTGTACTATTTTTATTTTGTTGTTTTCCCCCGCTCCTTGCTTATAAAAGGATGCGTTTTTATGCTTTGAAGGCAGACTCCTTCCTAGCCTTGTTAGTCTCTCTTTCAGTTGTAAAAAAAATCTCCTATTATCAATAAAAGTTTACTAAGCGTTCTTCATCTTCTGACTACAAATTAAGTCTGTAAGTTATTTTAATTTTAATTTTTTAACTTTATTCTTATTTATTTATTGTTAGGATGAGCCTTATAGGCTAAATCCTTTGTTGAATTATGTCTTGACTTGATTAAACTAACTATTGGACCATGGTTAGGTCTTCAACTAACTGGTTTTTATTACTTATCAACATAAATGAAGAGGGTTTAGTGAGGGTACATATTGTATTAAATTTAAACTGGCGTTAGGGACCTTTGAGGGAGGCACCGTTGCCATTTGCCTAGTAGGCGTCGGCTTTTGCTGTCCCCGGTTGGTTTAATTTGCCTATTCACAGTTTAAACTTAATATATTTTGTGGTAAAATCCCAATCACTTGTAATATGACCTTTCTTAGTTTATTTTATGTTTATAAGTCAGTAAAGATCCGGCAGATGTGTCAAAAGGCTTTCAATGTATTAATAAGTACATACACTGTTTTATATTCGTTGTTGTACTGTTAAATATTCGTTGTACTATTTTTATTTTGTTGTTTTCCCCCGCTCCTTGCTTATAAAAGGATGCGTTTTTATGCTTTGAAGGCAGACTCCTTCCTAGCCTTGTTAGTCTCTCTTTCAGTTGTAACCTGGCTCTGATACCACATCTGCCGGATCTTTACTGACTTATAAACATAAAATAAACTAAGAAAGGTCATATTACAAGTGATTGGGATTTTACCACAAAATATATTAAGTTTAAACTGTGAATAGGCAAATTAAACCAACCGGGGACAGCAAAAGCCGACGCCTACTAGGCAAATGGCAACGGTGCCTCCCTCAAAGGTCCCTAACGCCAGTTTAAATTTAATACAATATGTACCCTCACTAAACCCTCTTCATTTATGTTGATAAGTAATAAAAACCAGTTAGTTGAAGACCTAACCATGGTCCAATAGTTAGTTTAATCAAGTCAAGACATAATTCAACAAAGGATTTAGCCTATAAGGCTCATCCTAACAATAAATAAATAAGAATAAAGTTAAAAAATTAAAATTAAAATAACTTACAGACTTAATTTGTATTCAGAAGATGAAGAACGCTTAGTAAACTTTTATTGATAATAGGAGATTTTTTTACAACTGAAAGAGAGACTAACAAGGCTAGGAAGGAGTCTGCCTTCAAAGCATAAAAACGCATCCTTTTATAAGCAAGGAGCGGGGGAAAACAACAAAATAAAAATAGTACAACGAATATTTAACAGTACAACAACGAATATAAAACAGTGTATGTACTTATTAATACATTGAAAGCCTTTTGAAAGCCCATCTTTTAAAGGAAGGAACAAGTGTGCCATAGAACACACCAATATTGGGAAAGCATCTTTACGTAACATCTTCACCAATGCTTCCAAAAATTGCATCCTTTTTCAAAGTTCTTCATAATTGTGTCTTTTGAAACACAAAAGGTAGGAATGTGCATTATTCCATTATAACTTCAATTAGATGAAGTTAGTGCACCTAACTATAATTTTAATAGCTCTTATTATCACTTGAAACTATTTGCCAAGTCTTGAATAATCTGAGTATCTTTCTCGATATTATCCTCTGGGTCTTGAGCGTCTTGTAAAATATTAAATTTATTTTTGCTGGTTGATGTTATCGACATTGCCATAGAAACATCACTCTTTTGTGATTTAGCATCATTATTATCAGTCTTTTGAGCTATAGCTTTATGAGCTAAAGCTAAATAGTATTGGACAATCTCTTCTTCTGTTTTGTCCTGGACATCCATGGACTCACAAGGAGCACTATCTGAATGATTATCTTCATCATTAAGGTAGAGGATAGTATAACTATCAATTTTTTCTTGGATAAGGTCAAGGGTAGAACTACAATTTAGTTTCTTGGTGTCTTTATTTTCTCTGAGCATAGTATCCCAGAAGCGAGAATATGACTCTCTTTTTAGACAGAATAAATTTTCCTGGGTATAACCCGTTTTTGGACTGAATTTCCATATCCAAGGAATAGAAAATTCAATAAAAAATTGCATTTGAATAAGTCCAGGAATATTATCCTCCGGAGCCTTTGGTATAATTTCTTTCCACTCATTATAAAGATCTTTAAATATTGGAGGTAATATTTCCTCTGAAGTTCCATAAAATTGCCACCATTTTATTAACCATGGCGGTATAACTTCGGTTATAACTTCTTGGCTAATTTTTATAAACCATGTATGACTTCTTTTATCATTCTCGTAAAGAAAAGTCTTATCGAAAGCTTGGATATAATCCCAATAATTGTAGTCAATACGAGATCCTTTGTTAATTAAGGATTTCGTGGTAAAAGGAGTGATTCCCCATTCTTCAATGGTAATAACCTCTCTAATAATAATTTTTGAAAAGTTATAAATTTCTGCGTCATTACCCGTGAAATGATTGATTTCACAACCATTTGATGAAAGTATATTTTCATAAAAATTTCTATTTTTATATGACTCCATCATAAAATTATTTTTCATGAGGTATTTCTCACATAGACTCCAGGGCTGATTTTCCCGTTTTTTATCGGACATGTTGAGAATGAGTATAATCCTTTCTTCTTGGTTTTTAACCATTTTTTCTTTTTCGTCCATTGATTCTTTAACTATCTTTCTAAATGAAGGAGAGATTTTATCTTGTCCCTTTTGTTTCCAAAGTTGGAATTCTTCAAAATCTTCTTTCTTAATGATTTCATCATTAATATTTTTAGCTATAAGCTTTTTACTTCCATGCTGGATTAGGATATTACATGGCCCAGGTTCTGAATTGCCTTCCTTTTTAGGAGAATACTTTCCCCTTCCTCTATTAGAGGAATAAGTGCCACGACCACTGCCACGGTACATTCCTGAAAAATGTAACATTTAAACAGATAAATACTCCCTTGTTAAAAAATCTGGGAGATGATTTTCAGTACCTTTTTTATAAAAAATATCAAAATCAAAAGGGGCTAAATGTGCTTGCCATCTGGCAAACATTTGTTTCGAAACATCATGCTTAAAATCTTTTTGAAACATAAATTTTGCGGAGCTGCAATCAGTTCTGATTATAAATTTTTGATTATATAAATCATTTTGAAATTTTAACACGCATCTAACTATTGCAAGAACTTCTTTTGCAACAGTCGCATAATTAGATTGAGCAGAATTCCATTTTCCGGAATAGAATCTGACCAAATATTCCTTTTTATCCGTGGGATTAACTTGTTTAAGAATTCCTCCATAACCAATGTCTGAAGCATCAGTTTCAACAATTTTATCCCAAAACGGATTTGCTAGCATAAGGCATGGCAAAGATATTACTTTGTTTTTAATTTTTCTGACAGCAATAGTATGATCTTTAGACCATGCACCGGGATTCTTTTTTAATCTATCATAAAGGATGGCTGTATCTTTTGCTAGATCAGCATAATAAGGGGAAATATAGTTCAAACTTCCTAAAAATCTTTGAAGTTGAGTTTTATCCGTAATCTCATCTGGAAATTTTGACCCAAACTCAATACTTCTATTTATAGGAATGATCTTTCCTTTTTCAATATTATGACCCAAAAACCTAATTTTGGTTTGGAATAAATTCATTTTAGGCTTGGATATAACTAAACCGTTTGAAATTACAATTTTTTTAAAAATGTTAAGGTGTTTAAAATGTTCTTCTATGGTTTTAGAAAATACTAGAATATCATCGATATAAACAATAATAAAATTGCTATAGTCATTAAAAATATCGTTCATAATTTTTTGAAATTCCGAAGGGGCATTTTTTAATCCAAATGGCATAACATGCCATTCATATTGACCAAATGGAACATTAAAAGCAGTTTTATATCTATCTGCTGGGTTAATTTGAATCTGCCAATAACCAGATTTTAAATCAAATTTAGAAAATATGATTGCATCATATAAACGATCCAGTAAATCTTTTTTATTAGGTATAGGATACCTAATCCATTTTAAAACTTTGTTTAGAGGTTTATAGTTAATGACTAATCTAGGAACACCTCGTTCCTTCTCAGCATTTTTATTGACATAAAAAGCTGTACAAGACCATGGGGATTTAGATGGTCCTATAAGTTTTTTCTCTATAAGAGAATTTATTTCTTTTTTGCAAAAAGTCAAATATTCAGAATTCATTTGACAAGGTCTTGCCTTTGTAGGAATATTTTCATCCTTAAAACCTTCTTCGTAAAGAAGGTCAACAATATGTTTTTTCCTACTCCAAAAAGCATTTGGGTGGTCATTACAAATATCTAATGAAAATTGATTTTCAATTTCTGAAATCTTTGTTTTAAGCTTAGGGTTACTAAGTTTTTCATTCATAGTTAAAATATTAACTTCGTGCTTTAAAAACCCTAATTGATTCTCTTTTAAAGATATTTGGTTATACATTTCATGTATAGTTTTAACAAAAGGTTTCATTATAAAATTGAAAATAATAGTTTTGTCTTTATAGGTTGCTATTAACCTATTTTTATCTACACTTTGAAAAGGATAAATTTTATTAATAAAGGGTGTTCCAAGTATGATCGGAGTTGAAAGTTTATTTTTAACAAGTAAGAAACTCAAGGGGATACAAGTATCATTAACACAAATGTACGCTTTTGGAAGTTTAAACTGGATATCAAGTTTATCTCCACCTGCTTGAGATAAAGTGTGAGTAGTTTTTTCAAAATATCTGGTAGGAATTAATCCTTCTTGTATAACATTTAAATCAGCTCCAGTATCAATTAGAGCGGTAAATTCTTTAAAATATCGATCATCAATTCTAAGTAAGACTTTTACATACCATTTTTGGCCTGTAACAATTTCTAATGTTTGAAGAAATTTACTAGCCGTATTAGATTCATTAGGTAATTTATCCTCCCTTATATTAGTGGGTTGATTGTTATTCATGTTTTGACAATTTTTTAGAAAAGAAACATCATCATCATCATTATTAATGATGTTATTATTTTTAGAAAGTTCTTCTTGGAAAATAACTAGAGTTTCTAAATTGGAAATTCTTGTGTCATTATGTTTATTTTGAAATTTTAAATCTTTTATCTCAGATTTTAAAGTCTCCATTTCTTTTAAAATGTCATGTAAGGAAGTAGGATTTGAGTGTTTCCTTTTATTTTGGAGAAGTTTATAAACTTCGGACATGGTATATGGGTTTTTATCAGTGACGATATCATCGTTTTTGTATTTATTCGTACTTTTGGAAGTACTGGGAATATTTTCAATAACTTTAGACCGTATTTCGGGGTCTTGGATTGTTTTTAACAAATCTATCCATTGATCATTATCAAGGACATTAATATGATTCTCTTGGAATTGAGATATTAAATTATAAAATTCATCCTTATTAGGATTCTTACAAGATTTTCCCATACCACACGGTGTGCATTCTGAACTGGAGGATTCGGAATAATTTTCTAAATCATTATCAATGATTTTGATATTATCATTACTAGAATTACTTAGACTTCCTTCAGTTTCACTATTAGAATCCATATTGTCTAAAAATAATTTTGACAACTTATCTTTAAGATCGTCATCAATCTCCAAATTATTAATCTGTTTTTGAGTCCAGCAATTATTTGCCATGTGACCCTTTTTATTGCACTTAAAGCATCTTATTTGCTTAGAAGCGTTATAATCTTTTTTGTAATTCTTTTTATACTGTTGCCTCTGAAACTTCCTTTGGGATTTCCCCTCTAGATTTTTTCTAGAATACTTCCTTTTTTTGTATCTATGGTAATTATCGTTTATGTTATTATTCCTCTTCTTTTTAGAAGAAGAAGTCATATCCATACCAAATTGTTCACAAAATTCACCTAGTTGATGTTTTTCCACTAAATTTTGATTTTTCAATTGTTGGTTCAGTTTTATCTCATTACAAAGGTTTAAACCTTCTTGGGTACAAACTTTTATTAGTTGACCATAATTGTAATCATCATAGTGAATAGAGGCTCTATTCTCTCTAAGAGTTTTTCTAACCCTTTCGGCAAATAAATGAGGTAGACCGTCAATAAATTTGGCCTTCCAATGAGGACTATTAGTCTCAGGCAATAACATAACTCTACTAAGAAATGTGTCTTTATACCACCTAAATTCAGTTAAAGTTTTACATCTTTGATTTTGTAATAGAGTCCTAGTAGACTCTTGATTATTAGCATATTGACCTGTAAAATGATCAACAATATTTATAACTAAAGTATAAACAGCTTGGTGAGAAGTAACACCATTCTCAATTTTAACAGTATTATATATACCAAGTTTCTCTTCTTCAGATAAGTAGTTGTCCCACCAACCTTTTAGTTGGCCAGTGAAACCTGCTACTATCATTTTAGCAACAGTGGTATCATCATTATTAGCATTCTTACAAATAGTAGAATACATAAGCATTCTATGCACATGGTTATGAATTTGTTTTTCAGAATAACAATCTATATTCCATTCATAAATATGGGTTCCACTGTAACTGTTATTAATATGATATTCTTGTTCTTCATGAAGAAGATCCATCGGCGAAGGTCTAGTGTTATAATAAAGAGTATTGATTGGTTTATCAAACCATTTATTCTTTCTGATAACATTAATATTGTCATCATTTTCTGGATTTAACTCATCATCCAGGGTCTTAATACTGAGACTAGCAACTTTATCAGCCAAAGTACTGATTAATTTTTCAGTCAATTCTTTTTCTTGATCTGTTTTGAATTTAAAATTCTTAATTTCAGGTGGATCCTGGATATTAGTTTGAATATTCGGAATTCTTGAAAATGAAGGTTTAAATTTTTCTATTTTATCCTGAACAAGATTATTAATTAGATTAATGACTTTGTCAGTTTTTTTATGTAAATCCGCAATATGGTCACCAAGAATTTTTAAGTAAAGATTGGCATAATTATTCTGTTGGATCAAGCTATTAAGATGATTAGTAGTAATTATAGCAACATCATTTTCAAATATTTTTGAAAGAGCTATATAGCCGCACCCATCTAGTTTAAAGGATTGTAAAGGGGGGTAAACTCCTTTGAGATCTTCACCATTTAAAAGTTTGAAATTTCTTTCAAGAACTGATAAATAATTAGATAAATAAGTAGCACAATACCAAGGAACAAAATGTATGATTTCATTTTTTAAAATACAAAAATCATAAAATTCGTCTTGAAGAATTTGTTGTTCGCAATTATTAAAATTATGAAAAAACCAATCTCTAAATTTTTCCCATATAAGAGAATGGAATTCATTACTAATTATTTTTCTGATTTCTGAACCAGAAGTAAAGTCCAATAAAGGTGTATTAATCATTAAAATTAAAACTCATTTGAGACATAGTCTCTGATTCCTTTTTTGGTTGTCTTTTTAAAATTTTGTCTGGATGAAGTCGTAAAATGTCTTCATCAATTTCCATTACTTCATCATCTCTTATTTGAGAAGTTGAGAATCTAGATGGGGTAGGAACATCTAGATCATGGTCTAGAGCTGAAATAAAAGTCCTATTAGAAATAGATCTGGTCAGTCTAGAAGTACTACTTCTTGGTCTGAAATGGTTGTCACCAAAATTTAAAGTCACAGCTCCTTCCGGAGTTTGTTTAACATCAAATAAGTTTGTTTGCATAATAGGTTGTGGAGGCATTGCCTTTGTAATCGTCCAATTTTCAGGAAAAGATATTTCTTCCCATTTAATAGATTGTCTAGTAGTAATATTAGATCTATTACAATTAGTTTCGATAACAATAGTTTCATTTATATCCTTATCCGTCAATCTGCAGTGAGGATTTAATGTGTATAATGGTTTAAAATAAATTCTATAGCAGATGCATATTAGCTCTGATCCTTTAGCATAGTTATAACCATGAGTTTTAACATTTAATGTCAAAGCATCAAGGATATTAGTATCTGTTAAAGATAACTGTAAATTTGGGTAAACATCAAAATAAACTGGACCATGAGCTAAGCTAGACTTAACTACTCCCATGATTGACTTCCCAAAATCTAAATTTCTACCGTCTCTTAGAGCTGCTATAAAGCTCTCTGGTAATCCTTCAAGAGTTAAAGGTTTGAAAGCCACTTGGACTAATCCTATGTGAATAAATTTATTATCAGATTTTCTATAAGGTTCTAAATCAAAATTATTTAATAATTGGATGTGCATTTCATCATTATTTAAAGAAATAGATTCTTCAGTCGTTTTTACTACTTGTTTTAAACCTATTCTTTCAAACCGTCCTAATTTATAAATGGTCCTAGTATTAACTTTAGGAATAGTCCATTTGTTTAATAGTTCCATATCTTGAGGTAAATCGGTCTCTTTGGTGGTACTGTTTTTAACATGTTTATTACTCGAACTGACATGTTTAACGAATTTACTCATAACTGAGAAAATGTTGAATTATGACTTAACATATCTTAAACTCCCTACTGTCCATGGCTCTGACATGAAATGTATAACCAAATATCTTTAAAAGAGAATCAATTAGGGTTTTTAAAGCACGAAGTTAATATTTTAACTATGAATGAAAAACTTAGTAACCCTAAGCTTAAAACAAAGATTTCAGAAATTGAAAATCAATTTTCATTAGATATTTGTAATGACCACCCAAATGCTTTTTGGAGTAGGAAAAAACATATTGTTGACCTTCTTTACGAAGAAGGTTTTAAGGATGAAAATATTCCTACAAAGGCAAGACCTTGTCAAATGAATTCTGAATATTTGACTTTTTGCAAAAAAGAAATAAATTCTCTTATAGAGAAAAAACTTATAGGACCATCTAAATCCCCATGGTCTTGTACAGCTTTTTATGTCAATAAAAATGCTGAGAAGGAACGAGGTGTTCCTAGATTAGTCATTAACTATAAACCTCTAAACAAAGTTTTAAAATGGATTAGGTATCCTATACCTAATAAAAAAGATTTACTGGATCGTTTATATGATGCAATCATATTTTCTAAATTTGATTTAAAATCTGGTTATTGGCAGATTCAAATTAACCCAGCAGATAGATATAAAACTGCTTTTAATGTTCCATTTGGTCAATATGAATGGCATGTTATGCCATTTGGATTAAAAAATGCCCCTTCGGAATTTCAAAAAATTATGAACGATATTTTTAATGACTATAGCAATTTTATTATTGTTTATATCGATGATATTCTAGTATTTTCTAAAACCATAGAAGAACATTTTAAACACCTTAACATTTTTAAAAAAATTGTAATTTCAAACGGTTTAGTTATATCCAAGCCTAAAATGAATTTATTCCAAACCAAAATTAGGTTTTTGGGTCATAATATTGAAAAAGGAAAGATCATTCCTATAAATAGAAGTATTGAGTTTGGGTCAAAATTTCCAGATGAGATTACGGATAAAACTCAACTTCAAAGATTTTTAGGAAGTTTGAACTATATTTCCCCTTATTATGCTGATCTAGCAAAAGATACAGCCATCCTTTATGATAGATTAAAAAAGAATCCCGGTGCATGGTCTAAAGATCATACTATTGCTGTCAGAAAAATTAAAAACAAAGTAATATCTTTGCCATGCCTTATGCTAGCAAATCCGTTTTGGGATAAAATTGTTGAAACTGATGCTTCAGACATTGGTTATGGAGGAATTCTTAAACAAGTTAATCCCACGGATAAAAAGGAATATTTGGTCAGATTCTATTCCGGAAAATGGAATTCTGCTCAATCTAATTATGCGACTGTTGCAAAAGAAGTTCTTGCAATAGTTAGATGCGTGTTAAAATTTCAAAATGATTTATATAATCAAAAATTTATAATCAGAACTGATTGCAGCTCCGCAAAATTTATGTTTCAAAAAGATTTTAAGCATGATGTTTCGAAACAAATGTTTGCCAGATGGCAAGCACATTTAGCCCCTTTTGATTTTGATATTTTTTATAAAAAAGGTACTGAAAATCATCTCCCAGATTTTTTAACAAGGGAGTATTTATCTGTTTAAATGTTACATTTTTCAGGAATGTACCGTGGCAGTGGTCGTGGCACTTATTCCTCTAATAGAGGAAGGGGAAAGTATTCTCCTAAAAAGGAAGGCAATTCAGAACCTGGGCCGTGTAATATCCTAATCCAGCATGGAAGTAAAAAGCTTATAGCTAAAAATATTAATGATGAAATCATTAAGAAAGAAGATTTTGAAGAATTTCAACTTTGGAAACAAAAGGGACAAGATAAAATCTCTCCTTCATTTAGAAAGATAGTTAAAGAATCAATGGACGAAAAAGAAAAAATGGTTAAAAACCAAGAAGAAAGGATTATACTCATTCTCAACATGTCCGATAAAAAACGGGAAAATCAGCCCTGGAGTCTATGTGAGAAATACCTCATGAAAAATAATTTTATGATGGAGTCATATAAAAATAGAAATTTTTATGAAAATATACTTTCATCAAATGGTTGTGAAATCAATCATTTCACGGGTAATGACGCAGAAATTTATAACTTTTCAAAAATTATTATTAGAGAGGTTATTACCATTGAAGAATGGGGAATCACTCCTTTTACCACGAAATCCTTAATTAACAAAGGATCTCGTATTGACTACAATTATTGGGATTATATCCAAGCTTTCGATAAGACTTTTCTTTACGAGAATGATAAAAGAAGTCATACATGGTTTATAAAAATTAGCCAAGAAGTTATAACCGAAGTTATACCGCCATGGTTAATAAAATGGTGGCAATTTTATGGAACTTCAGAGGAAATATTACCTCCAATATTTAAAGATCTTTATAATGAGTGGAAAGAAATTATACCAAAGGCTCCGGAGGATAATATTCCTGGACTTATTCAAATGCAATTTTTTATTGAATTTTCTATTCCTTGGATATGGAAATTCAGTCCAAAAACGGGTTATACCCAGGAAAATTTATTCTGTCTAAAAAGAGAGTCATATTCTCGCTTCTGGGATACTATGCTCAGAGAAAATAAAGACACCAAGAAACTAAATTGTAGTTCTACCCTTGACCTTATCCAAGAAAAAATTGATAGTTATACTATCCTCTACCTTAATGATGAAGATAATCATTCAGATAGTGCTCCTTGTGAGTCCATGGATGTCCAGGACAAAACAGAAGAAGAGATTGTCCAATACTATTTAGCTTTAGCTCATAAAGCTATAGCTCAAAAGACTGATAATAATGATGCTAAATCACAAAAGAGTGATGTTTCTATGGCAATGTCGATAACATCAACCAGCAAAAATAAATTTAATATTTTACAAGACGCTCAAGACCCAGAGGATAATATCGAGAAAGATACTCAGATTATTCAAGACTTGGCAAATAGTTTCAAGTGATAATAAGAGCTATTAAAATTATAGTTAGGTGCACTAACTTCATCTAATTGAAGTTATAATGGAATAATGCACATTCCTACCTTTTGTGTTTCAAAAGACACAATTATGAAGAACTTTGAAAAAGGATGCAATTTTTGGAAGCATTGGTGAAGATGTTACGTAAAGATGCTTTCCCAATATTGGTGTGTTCTATGGCACACTTGTTCCTTCCTTTAAAAGATGGGCTTTCAAAAGGCTTTCAATGTATTAATAAGTACATACACTGTTTTATATTCGTTGTTGTACTGTTAAATATTCGTTGTACTATTTTTATTTTGTTGTTTTCCCCCGCTCCTTGCTTATAAAAGGATGCGTTTTTATGCTTTGAAGGCAGACTCCTTCCTAGCCTTGTTAGTCTCTCTTTCAGTTGTAAAAAAATCTCCTATTATCAATAAAAGTTTACTAAGCGTTCTTCATCTTCTGACTACAAATTAAGTCTGTAAGTTATTTTAATTTTAATTTTTTAACTTTATTCTTATTTATTTATTGTTAGGATGAGCCTTATAGGCTAAATCCTTTGTTGAATTATGTCTTGACTTGATTAAACTAACTATTGGACCATGGTTAGGTCTTCAACTAACTGGTTTTTATTACTTATCAACATAAATGAAGAGGGTTTAGTGAGGGTACATATTGTATTAAATTTAAACTGGCGTTAGGGACCTTTGAGGGAGGCACCGTTGCCATTTGCCTAGTAGGCGTCGGCTTTTGCTGTCCCCGGTTGGTTTAATTTGCCTATTCACAGTTTAAACTTAATATATTTTGTGGTAAAATCCCAATCACTTGTAATATGACCTTTCTTAGTTTATTTTATGTTTATAAGTCAGTAAAGATCCGGCAGATGTGGTATCAGAGCCATGGACAGTAGGGAGTTTAAGATATGTTAAGTCATAATTCAACATTTTCTCAGTTATGAGTAAATTCGTTAAACATGTCAGTTCGAGTAATAAACATGTTAAAAACAGTACCACCAAAGAGACCGATTTACCTCAAGATATGGAACTATTAAACAAATGGACTATTCCTAAAGTTAATACTAGGACCATTTATAAATTAGGATGGTTTGAAATAATAGGTTTAAAACAAGTAGTAAAAACGACTGAAGAATCTATTTCTTTAAATAATGATGAAATGCACATCCAATTATTAAATAATTTTGATTTAGAACCTTATAGAAAATCTGATAATAAATTTATTCACATAGGATTAGTCCAAGTGGCTTTCAAACCTTTAACTCTTGAAGGATTACCAGAGAGCTTTATAGCAGCTCTAAGAGACGGTAGAAATTTAGATTTTGGGAAGTCAATCATGGGAGTAGTTAAGTCTAGCTTAGCTCATGGTCCAGTTTATTTTGATGTTTACCCAAATTTACAGTTATCTTTAACAGATACTAATATCCTTGATGCTTTGACATTAAATGTTAAAACTCATGGTTATAACTATGCTAAAGGATCAGAGCTAATATGCATCTGCTATAGAATTTATTTTAAACCATTATACACATTAAATCCTCACTGCAGATTGACGGATAAGGATATAAATGAAACTATTGTTATCGAAACTAATTGTAATAGATCTAATATTACTACTAGACAATCTATTAAATGGGAAGAAATATCTTTTCCTGAAAATTGGACGATTACAAAGGCAATGCCTCCACAACCTATTATGCAAACAAACTTATTTGATGTTAAACAAACTCCGGAAGGAGCTGTGACTTTAAATTTTGGTGACAACCATTTCAGACCAAGAAGTAGTACTTCTAGACTGACCAGATCTATTTCTAATAGGACTTTTATTTCAGCTCTAGACCATGATCTAGATGTTCCTACCCCATCTAGATTCTCAACTTCTCAAATAAGAGATGATGAAGTAATGGAAATTGATGAAGACATTTTACGACTTCATCCAGACAAAATTTTAAAAAGACAACCAAAAAAGGAGTCAGAGACTATGTCTCAAATGAGTTTTAATTTTAATGATTAATACACCTTTATTGGACTTTACTTCTGGTTCAGAAATCAGAAAAATAATTAGTAATGAATTCCATTCTCTTATATGGGAAAAATTTAGAGATTGGTTTTTTCATAATTTTAATAATTGCGAACAACAAATTCTTCAAGACGAATTTTATGATTTTTGTATTTTAAAAAATGAAATCATACATTTTGTTCCTTGGTATTGTGCTACTTATTTATCTAATTATTTATCAGTTCTTGAAAGAAATTTCAAACTTTTAAATGGTGAAGATCTCAAAGGAGTTTACCCCCCTTTACAATCCTTTAAACTAGATGGGTGCGGCTATATAGCTCTTTCAAAAATATTTGAAAATAATGTTGCTATAATTACTACTAATCATCTTAATAGCTTGATCCAACAGAATAATTATGCCAATCTTTACTTAAAAATTCTTGGTGACCATATTGCGGATTTACATAAAAAAACTGACAAAGTCATTAATCTAATTAATAATCTTGTTCAGGATAAAATAGAAAAATTTAAACCTTCATTTTCAAGAATTCCGAATATTCAAACTAATATCCAGGATCCACCTGAAATTAAGAATTTTAAATTCAAAACAGATCAAGAAAAAGAATTGACTGAAAAATTAATCAGTACTTTGGCTGATAAAGTTGCTAGTCTCAGTATTAAGACCCTGGATGATGAGTTAAATCCAGAAAATGATGACAATATTAATGTTATCAGAAAGAATAAATGGTTTGATAAACCAATCAATACTCTTTATTATAACACTAGACCTTCGCCGATGGATCTTCTTCATGAAGAACAAGAATATCATATTAATAACAGTTACAGTGGAACCCATATTTATGAATGGAATATAGATTGTTATTCTGAAAAACAAATTCATAACCATGTGCATAGAATGCTTATGTATTCTACTATTTGTAAGAATGCTAATAATGATGATACCACTGTTGCTAAAATGATAGTAGCAGGTTTCACTGGCCAACTAAAAGGTTGGTGGGACAACTACTTATCTGAAGAAGAGAAACTTGGTATATATAATACTGTTAAAATTGAGAATGGTGTTACTTCTCACCAAGCTGTTTATACTTTAGTTATAAATATTGTTGATCATTTTACAGGTCAATATGCTAATAATCAAGAGTCTACTAGGACTCTATTACAAAATCAAAGATGTAAAACTTTAACTGAATTTAGGTGGTATAAAGACACATTTCTTAGTAGAGTTATGTTATTGCCTGAGACTAATAGTCCTCATTGGAAGGCCAAATTTATTGACGGTCTACCTCATTTATTTGCCGAAAGGGTTAGAAAAACTCTTAGAGAGAATAGAGCCTCTATTCACTATGATGATTACAATTATGGTCAACTAATAAAAGTTTGTACCCAAGAAGGTTTAAACCTTTGTAATGAGATAAAACTGAACCAACAATTGAAAAATCAAAATTTAGTGGAAAAACATCAACTAGGTGAATTTTGTGAACAATTTGGTATGGATATGACTTCTTCTTCTAAAAAGAAGAGGAATAATAACATAAACGATAATTACCATAGATACAAAAAAAGGAAGTATTCTAGAAAAAATCTAGAGGGGAAATCCCAAAGGAAGTTTCAGAGGCAACAGTATAAAAAGAATTACAAAAAAGATTATAACGCTTCTAAGCAAATAAGATGCTTTAAGTGCAATAAAAAGGGTCACATGGCAAATAATTGCTGGACTCAAAAACAGATTAATAATTTGGAGATTGATGACGATCTTAAAGATAAGTTGTCAAAATTATTTTTAGACAATATGGATTCTAATAGTGAAACTGAAGGAAGTCTAAGTAATTCTAGTAATGATAATATCAAAATCATTGATAATGATTTAGAAAATTATTCCGAATCCTCCAGTTCAGAATGCACACCGTGTGGTATGGGAAAATCTTGTAAGAATCCTAATAAGGATGAATTTTATAATTTAATATCTCAATTCCAAGAGAATCATATTAATGTCCTTGATAATGATCAATGGATAGATTTGTTAAAAACAATCCAAGACCCCGAAATACGGTCTAAAGTTATTGAAAATATTCCCAGTACTTCCAAAAGTACGAATAAATACAAAAACGATGATATCGTCACTGATAAAAACCCATATACCATGTCCGAAGTTTATAAACTTCTCCAAAATAAAAGGAAACACTCAAATCCTACTTCCTTACATGACATTTTAAAAGAAATGGAGACTTTAAAATCTGAGATAAAAGATTTAAAATTTCAAAATAAACATAATGACACAAGAATTTCCAATTTAGAAACTCTAGTTATTTTCCAAGAAGAACTTTCTAAAAATAATAACATCATTAATAATGATGATGATGATGTTTCTTTTCTAAAAAATTGTCAAAACATGAATAACAATCAACCCACTAATATAAGGGAGGATAAATTACCTAATGAATCTAATACGGCTAGTAAATTTCTTCAAACATTAGAAATTGTTACAGGCCAAAAATGGTATGTAAAAGTCTTACTTAGAATTGATGATCGATATTTTAAAGAATTTACCGCTCTAATTGATACTGGAGCTGATTTAAATGTTATACAAGAAGGATTAATTCCTACCAGATATTTTGAAAAAACTACTCACACTTTATCTCAAGCAGGTGGAGATAAACTTGATATCCAGTTTAAACTTCCAAAAGCGTACATTTGTGTTAATGATACTTGTATCCCCTTGAGTTTCTTACTTGTTAAAAATAAACTTTCAACTCCGATCATACTTGGAACACCCTTTATTAATAAAATTTATCCTTTTCAAAGTGTAGATAAAAATAGGTTAATAGCAACCTATAAAGACAAAACTATTATTTTCAATTTTATAATGAAACCTTTTGTTAAAACTATACATGAAATGTATAACCAAATATCTTTAAAAGAGAATCAATTAGGGTTTTTAAAGCACGAAGTTAATATTTTAACTATGAATGAAAAACTTAGTAACCCTAAGCTTAAAACAAAGATTTCAGAAATTGAAAATCAATTTTCATTAGATATTTGTAATGACCACCCAAATGCTTTTTGGAGTAGGAAAAAACATATTGTTGACCTTCTTTACGAAGAAGGTTTTAAGGATGAAAATATTCCTACAAAGGCAAGACCTTGTCAAATGAATTCTGAATATTTGACTTTTTGCAAAAAAGAAATAAATTCTCTTATAGAGAAAAAACTTATAGGACCATCTAAATCCCCATGGTCTTGTACAGCTTTTTATGTCAATAAAAATGCTGAGAAGGAACGAGGTGTTCCTAGATTAGTCATTAACTATAAACCTCTAAACAAAGTTTTAAAATGGATTAGGTATCCTATACCTAATAAAAAAGATTTACTGGATCGTTTATATGATGCAATCATATTTTCTAAATTTGATTTAAAATCTGGTTATTGGCAGATTCAAATTAACCCAGCAGATAGATATAAAACTGCTTTTAATGTTCCATTTGGTCAATATGAATGGCATGTTATGCCATTTGGATTAAAAAATGCCCCTTCGGAATTTCAAAAAATTATGAACGATATTTTTAATGACTATAGCAATTTTATTATTGTTTATATCGATGATATTCTAGTATTTTCTAAAACCATAGAAGAACATTTTAAACACCTTAACATTTTTAAAAAAATTGTAATTTCAAACGGTTTAGTTATATCCAAGCCTAAAATGAATTTATTCCAAACCAAAATTAGGTTTTTGGGTCATAATATTGAAAAAGGAAAGATCATTCCTATAAATAGAAGTATTGAGTTTGGGTCAAAATTTCCAGATGAGATTACGGATAAAACTCAACTTCAAAGATTTTTAGGAAGTTTGAACTATATTTCCCCTTATTATGCTGATCTAGCAAAAGATACAGCCATCCTTTATGATAGATTAAAAAAGAATCCCGGTGCATGGTCTAAAGATCATACTATTGCTGTCAGAAAAATTAAAAACAAAGTAATATCTTTGCCATGCCTTATGCTAGCAAATCCGTTTTGGGATAAAATTGTTGAAACTGATGCTTCAGACATTGGTTATGGAGGAATTCTTAAACAAGTTAATCCCACGGATAAAAAGGAATATTTGGTCAGATTCTATTCCGGAAAATGGAATTCTGCTCAATCTAATTATGCGACTGTTGCAAAAGAAGTTCTTGCAATAGTTAGATGCGTGTTAAAATTTCAAAATGATTTATATAATCAAAAATTTATAATCAGAACTGATTGCAGCTCCGCAAAATTTATGTTTCAAAAAGATTTTAAGCATGATGTTTCGAAACAAATGTTTGCCAGATGGCAAGCACATTTAGCCCCTTTTGATTTTGATATTTTTTATAAAAAAGGTACTGAAAATCATCTCCCAGATTTTTTAACAAGGGAGTATTTATCTGTTTAAATGTTACATTTTTCAGGAATGTACCGTGGCAGTGGTCGTGGCACTTATTCCTCTAATAGAGGAAGGGGAAAGTATTCTCCTAAAAAGGAAGGCAATTCAGAACCTGGGCCATGTAATATCCTAATCCAGCATGGAAGTAAAAAGCTTATAGCTAAAAATATTAATGATGAAATCATTAAGAAAGAAGATTTTGAAGAATTCCAACTTTGGAAACAAAAGGGACAAGATAAAATCTCTCCTTCATTTAGAAAGATAGTTAAAGAATCAATGGACGAAAAAGAAAAAATGGTTAAAAACCAAGAAGAAAGGATTATACTCATTCTCAACATGTCCGATAAAAAACGGGAAAATCAGCCCTGGAGTCTATGTGAGAAATACCTCATGAAAAATAATTTTATGATGGAGTCATATAAAAATAGAAATTTTTATGAAAATATACTTTCATCAAATGGTTGTGAAATCAATCATTTCACGGGTAATGACGCAGAAATTTATAACTTTTCAAAAATTATTATTAGAGAGGTTATTACCATTGAAGAATGGGGAATCACTCCTTTTACCACGAAATCCTTAATTAACAAAGGATCTCGTATTGACTACAATTATTGGGATTATATCCAAGCTTTCGATAAGACTTTTCTTTACGAGAATGATAAAAGAAGTCATACATGGTTTATAAAAATTAGCCAAGAAGTTATAACCGAAGTTATACCGCCATGGTTAATAAAATGGTGGCAATTTTATGGAACTTCAGAGGAAATATTACCTCCAATATTTAAAGATCTTTATAATGAGTGGAAAGAAATTATACCAAAGGCTCCGGAGGATAATATTCCTGGACTTATTCAAATGCAATTTTTTATTGAATTTTCTATTCCTTGGATATGGAAATTCAGTCCAAAAACGGGTTATACCCAGGAAAATTTATTCTGTCTAAAAAGAGAGTCATATTCTCGCTTCTGGGATACTATGCTCAGAGAAAATAAAGACACCAAGAAACTAAATTGTAGTTCTACCCTTGACCTTATCCAAGAAAAAATTGATAGTTATACTATCCTCTACCTTAATGATGAAGATAATCATTCAGATAGTGCTCCTTGTGAGTCCATGGATGTCCAGGACAAAACAGAAGAAGAGATTGTCCAATACTATTTAGCTTTAGCTCATAAAGCTATAGCTCAAAAGACTGATAATAATGATGCTAAATCACAAAAGAGTGATGTTTCTATGGCAATGTCGATAACATCAACCAGCAAAAATAAATTTAATATTTTACAAGACGCTCAAGACCCAGAGGATAATATCGAGAAAGATACTCAGATTATTCAAGACTTGGCAAATAGTTTCAAGTGATAATAAGAGCTATTAAAATTATAGTTAGGTGCACTAACTTCATCTAATTGAAGTTATAATGGAATAATGCACATTCCTACCTTTTGTGTTTCAAAAGACACAATTATGAAGAACTTTGAAAAAGGATGCAATTTTTGGAAGCATTGGTGAAGATGCTTTCCTAATATTGGTGTGTTCTATGGCACACTTGTTCCTTCCTTTAAAAGATGGGCTTTCAAAAGGCTTTCAATGTATTAATAAGTACATACACTGTTTTATATTCGTTGTTGTACTGTTAAATATTCGTTGTACTATTTTTATTTTGTTGTTTTCCCCCGCTCCTTGCTTATAAAAGGATGCGTTTTTATGCTTTGAAGGCAGACTCCTTCCTAGCCTTGTTAGTCTCTCTTTCAGTTGTAAAAAAATATCCTATTATCAATAAAAGTTTACTAAGCGTTCTTCATCTTCTGACTACAAATTAAGTCTGTAAGTTATTTTAATTTTAATTTTTTAACTTTATTCTTATTTATTTATTGTTAGGATGAGCCTTATAGGCTAAATCCTTTGTTGAATTATGTCTTGACTTGATTAAACTAACTATTGGACCATGGTTAGGTCTTCAACTAACTGGTTTTTATTACTTATCAACATAAATGAAGAGGGTTTAGTGAGGGTACATATTGTATTAAATTTAAACTGGCGTTAGGGACCTTTGAGGGAGGCACCGTTGCCATTTGCCTAGTAGGCGTCGGCTTTTGCTGTCCCCGGTTGGTTTAATTTGCCTATTCACAGTTTAAACTAATAATTTTGATTTAGAACCTTATAGAAAATCTGATAATAAATTTATTCACATAGGATTAGTCCAAGTGGCTTTCAAACCTTTAACTCTTGAAGGATTACCGGAGAGCTTTATAGCAGCTCTAAGAGACGGTAGAAATTTAGATTTTGGGAAGTCAATCATGGGAGTAGTTAAGTCTAGCTTAGCTCATGGTCCAGTTTATTTTGATGTTTACCCAAATTTACAGTTATCTTTAACAGATACTAATATCCTTGATGCTTTGACATTAAATGTTAAAACTCATGGTTATAACTATGCTAAAGGATCAGAGCTAATATGCATCTGCTATAGAATTTATTTTAAACCATTATACACATTAAATCCTCACTGCAGATTGACGGATAAGGATATAAATGAAACTATTGTTATCGAAACTAATTGTAATAGATCTAATATTACTACTAGACAATCTATTAAATGGGAAGAAATATCTTTTCCTGAAAATTGGACGATTACAAAGGCAATGCCTCCACAACCTATTATGCAAACAAACTTATTTGATGTTAAACAAACTCCGGAAGGAGCTGTGACTTTAAATTTTGGTGACAACCATTTCAGACCAAGAAGTAGTACTTCTAGACTGACCAGATCTATTTCTAATAGGACTTTTATTTCAGCTCTAGACCATGATCTAGATGTTCCTACCCCATCTAGATTCTCAACTTCTCAAATAAGAGATGATGAAGTAATGGAAATTGATGAAGACATTTTACGACTTCATCCAGACAAAATTTTAAAAAGACAACCAAAAAAGGAGTCAGAGACTATGTCTCAAATGAGTTTTAATTTTAATGATTAATACACCTTTATTGGACTTTACTTCTGGTTCAGAAATCAGAAAAATAATTAGTAATGAATTCCATTCTCTTATATGGGAAAAATTTAGAGATTGGTTTTTTCATAATTTTAATAATTGCGAACAACAAATTCTTCAAGACGAATTTTATGATTTTTGTATTTTAAAAAATGAAATCATACATTTTGTTCCTTGGTATTGTGCTACTTATTTATCTAATTATTTATCAGTTCTTGAAAGAAATTTCAAACTTTTAAATGGTGAAGATCTCAAAGGAGTTTACCCCCCTTTACAATCCTTTAAACTAGATGGGTGCGGCTATATAGCTCTTTCAAAAATATTTGAAAATGATGTTGCTATAATTACTACTAATCATCTTAATAGCTTGATCCAACAGAATAATTATGCCAATCTTTACTTAAAAATTCTTGGTGACCATATTGCGGATTTACATAAAAAAACTGACAAAGTCATTAATCTAATTAATAATCTTGTTCAGGATAAAATAGAAAAATTTAAACCTTCATTTTCAAGAATTCCGAATATTCAAACTAATATCCAGGATCCACCTGAAATTAAGAATTTTAAATTCAAAACAGATCAAGAAAAAGAATTGACTGAAAAATTAATCAGTACTTTGGCTGATAAAGTTGCTAGTCTCAGTATTAAGACCCTGGATGATGAGTTAAATCCAGAAAATGATGACAATATTAATGTTATCAGAAAGAATAAATGGTTTGATAAACCAATCAATACTCTTTATTATAACACTAGACCTTCGCCGATGGATCTTCTTCATGAAGAACAAGAATATCATATTAATAACAGTTACAGTGGAACCCATATTTATGAATGGAATATAGATTGTTATTCTGAAAAACAAATTCATAACCATGTGCATAGAATGCTTATGTATTCTACTATTTGTAAGAATGCTAATAATGATGATACCACTGTTGCTAAAATGATAGTAGCAGGTTTCACTGGCCAACTAAAAGGTTGGTGGGACAACTACTTATCTGAAGAAGAGAAACTTGGTATATATAATACTGTTAAAATTGAGAATGGTGTTACTTCTCACCAAGCTGTTTATACTTTAGTTATAAATATTGTTGATCATTTTACAGGTCAATATGCTAATAATCAAGAGTCTACTAGGACTCTATTACAAAATCAAAGATGTAAAACTTTAACTGAATTTAGGTGGTATAAAGACACATTTCTTAGTAGAGTTATGTTATTGCCTGAGACTAATAGTCCTCATTGGAAGGCCAAATTTATTGACGGTCTACCTCATTTATTTGCCGAAAGGGTTAGAAAAACTCTTAGAGAGAATAGAGCCTCTATTCACTATGATGATTACAATTATGGTCAACTAATAAAAGTTTGTACCCAAGAAGGTTTAAACCTTTGTAATGAGATAAAACTGAACCAACAATTGAAAAATCAAAATTTAGTGGAAAAACATCAACTAGGTGAATTTTGTGAACAATTTGGTATGGATATGACTTCTTCTTCTAAAAAGAAGAGGAATAATAACATAAACGATAATTACCATAGATACAAAAAAAGGAAGTATTCTAGAAAAAATCTAGAGGGGAAATCCCAAAGGAAGTTTCAGAGGCAACAGTATAAAAAGAATTACAAAAAAGATTATAACGCTTCTAAGCAAATAAGATGCTTTAAGTGCAATAAAAAGGGTCACATGGCAAATAATTGCTGGACTCAAAAACAGATTAATAATTTGGAGATTGATGACGATCTTAAAGATAAGTTGTCAAAATTATTTTTAGACAATATGGATTCTAATAGTGAAACTGAAGGAAGTCTAAGTAATTCTAGTAATGATAATATCAAAATCATTGATAATGATTTAGAAAATTATTCCGAATCCTCCAGTTCAGAATGCACACCGTGTGGTATGGGAAAATCTTGTAAGAATCCTAATAAGGATGAATTTTATAATTTAATATCTCAATTCCAAGAGAATCATATTAATGTCCTTGATAATGATCAATGGATAGATTTGTTAAAAACAATCCAAGACCCCGAAATACGGTCTAAAGTTATTGAAAATATTCCCAGTACTTCCAAAAGTACGAATAAATACAAAAACGATGATATCGTCACTGATAAAAACCCATATACCATGTCCGAAGTTTATAAACTTCTCCAAAATAAAAGGAAACACTCAAATCCTACTTCCTTACATGACATTTTAAAAGAAATGGAGACTTTAAAATCTGAGATAAAAGATTTAAAATTTCAAAATAAACATAATGACACAAGAATTTCCAATTTAGAAACTCTAGTTATTTTCCAAGAAGAACTTTCTAAAAATAATAACATCATTAATAATGATGATGATGATGTTTCTTTTCTAAAAAATTGTCAAAACATGAATAACAATCAACCCACTAATATAAGGGAGGATAAATTACCTAATGAATCTAATACGGCTAGTAAATTTCTTCAAACATTAGAAATTGTTACAGGCCAAAAATGGTATGTAAAAGTCTTACTTAGAATTGATGATCGATATTTTAAAGAATTTACCGCTCTAATTGATACTGGAGCTGATTTAAATGTTATACAAGAAGGATTAATTCCTACCAGATATTTTGAAAAAACTACTCACACTTTATCTCAAGCAGGTGAAGATAAACTTGATATCCAGTTTAAACTTCCAAAAGCGTACATTTGTGTTAATGATACTTGTATCCCCTTGAGTTTCTTACTTGTTAAAAATAAACTTTCAACTCCGATCATACTTGGAACACCCTTTATTAATAAAATTTATCCTTTTCAAAGTGTAGATAAAAATAGGTTAATAGCAACCTATAAAGACAAAACTATTATTTTCAATTTTATAATGAAACCTTTTGTTAAAACTATACATGAAATGTATAACCAAATATCTTTAAAAGAGAATCAATTAGGGTTTTTAAAGCACGAAGTTAATATTTTAACTATGAATGAAAAACTTAGTAACCCTAAGCTTAAAACAAAGATTTCAGAAATTGAAAATCAATTTTCATTAGATATTTGTAATGACCACCCAAATGCTTTTTGGAGTAGGAAAAAACATATTGTTGACCTTCTTTACGAAGAAGGTTTTAAGGATGAAAATATTCCTACAAAGGCAAGACCTTGTCAAATGAATTCTGAATATTTGACTTTTTGCAAAAAAGAAATAAATTCTCTTATAGAGAAAAAACTTATAGGACCATCTAAATCCCCATGGTCTTGTACAGCTTTTTATGTCAATAAAAATGCTGAGAAGGAACGAGGTGTTCCTAGATTAGTCATTAACTATAAACCTCTAAACAAAGTTTTAAAATGGATTAGGTATCCTATACCTAATAAAAAAGATTTACTGGATCGTTTATATGATGCAATCATATTTTCTAAATTTGATTTAAAATCTGGTTATTGGCAGATTCAAATTAACCCAGCAGATAGATATAAAACTGCTTTTAATGTTCCATTTGGTCAATATGAATGGCATGTTATGCCATTTGGATTAAAAAATGCCCCTTCGGAATTTCAAAAAATTATGAACGATATTTTTAATGACTATAGCAATTTTATTATTGTTTATATCGATGATATTCTAGTATTTTCTAAAACCATAGAAGAACATTTTAAACACCTTAACATTTTTAAAAAAATTGTAATTTCAAACGGTTTAGTTATATCCAAGCCTAAAATGAATTTATTCCAAACCAAAATTAGGTTTTTGGGTCATAATATTGAAAAAGGAAAGATCATTCCTATAAATAGAAGTATTGAGTTTGGGTCAAAATTTCCAGATGAGATTACGGATAAAACTCAACTTCAAAGATTTTTAGGAAGTTTGAACTATATTTCCCCTTATTATGCTGATCTAGCAAAAGATACAGCCATCCTTTATGATAGATTAAAAAAGAATCCCGGTGCATGGTCTAAAGATCATACTATTGCTGTCAGAAAAATTAAAAACAAAGTAATATCTTTGCCATGCCTTATGCTAGCAAATCCGTTTTGGGATAAAATTGTTGAAACTGATGCTTCAGACATTGGTTATGGAGGAATTCTTAAACAAGTTAATCCCACGGATAAAAAGGAATATTTGGTCAGATTCTATTCCGGAAAATGGAATTCTGCTCAATCTAATTATGCGACTGTTGCAAAAGAAGTTCTTGCAATAGTTAGATGCGTGTTAAAATTTCAAAATGATTTATATAATCAAAAATTTATAATCAGAACTGATTGCAGCTCCGCAAAATTTATGTTTCAAAAAGATTTTAAGCATGATGTTTCGAAACAAATGTTTGCCAGATGGCAAGCACATTTAGCCCCTTTTGATTTTGATATTTTTTATAAAAAAGGTACTGAAAATCATCTCCCAGATTTTTTAACAAGGGAGTATTTATCTGTTTAAATGTTACATTTTTCAGGAATGTACCGTGGCAGTGGTCGTGGCACTTATTCCTCTAATAGAGGAAGGGGAAAGTATTCTCCTAAAAAGGAAGGCAATTCAGAACCTGGGCCATGTAATATCCTAATCCAGCATGGAAGTAAAAAGCTTATAGCTAAAAATATTAATGATGAAATCATTAAGAAAGAAGATTTTGAAGAATTCCAACTTTGGAAACAAAAGGGACAAGATAAAATCTCTCCTTCATTTAGAAAGATAGTTAAAGAATCAATGGACGAAAAAGAAAAAATGGTTAAAAACCAAGAAGAAAGGATTATACTCATTCTCAACATGTCCGATAAAAAACGGGAAAATCAGCCCTGGAGTCTATGTGAGAAATACCTCATGAAAAATAATTTTATGATGGAGTCATATAAAAATAGAAATTTTTATGAAAATATACTTTCATCAAATGGTTGTGAAATCAATCATTTCACGGGTAATGACGCAGAAATTTATAACTTTTCAAAAATTATTATTAGAGAGGTTATTACCATTGAAGAATGGGGAATCACTCCTTTTACCACGAAATCCTTAATTAACAAAGGATCTCGTATTGACTACAATTATTGGGATTATATCCAAGCTTTCGATAAGACTTTTCTTTACGAGAATGATAAAAGAAGTCATACATGGTTTATAAAAATTAGCCAAGAAGTTATAACCGAAGTTATACCGCCATGGTTAATAAAATGGTGGCAATTTTATGGAACTTCAGAGGAAATATTACCTCCAATATTTAAAGATCTTTATAATGAGTGGAAAGAAATTATACCAAAGGCTCCGGAGGATAATATTCCTGGACTTATTCAAATGCAATTTTTTATTGAATTTTCTATTCCTTGGATATGGAAATTCAGTCCAAAAACGGGTTATACCCAGGAAAATTTATTCTGTCTAAAAAGAGAGTCATATTCTCGCTTCTGGGATACTATGCTCAGAGAAAATAAAGACACCAAGAAACTAAATTGTAGTTCTACCCTTGACCTTATCCAAGAAAAAATTGATAGTTATACTATCCTCTACCTTAATGATGAAGATAATCATTCAGATAGTGCTCCTTGTGAGTCCATGGATGTCCAGGACAAAACAGAAGAAGAGATTGTCCAATACTATTTAGCTTTAGCTCATAAAGCTATAGCTCAAAAGACTGATAATAATGATGCTAAATCACAAAAGAGTGATGTTTCTATGGCAATGTCGATAACATCAACCAGCAAAAATAAATTTAATATTTTACAAGACGCTCAAGACCCAGAGGATAATATCGAGAAAGATACTCAGATTATTCAAGACTTGGCAAATAGTTTCAAGTGATAATAAGAGCTATTAAAATTATAGTTAGGTGCACTAACTTCATCTAATTGAAGTTATAATGGAATAATGCACATTCCTACCTTTTGTGTTTCAAAAGACACAATTATGAAGAACTTTGAAAAAGGATGCAATTTTTGGAAGCATTGGTGAAGATGTTACGTAAAGATGCTTTCCCAATATTGGTGTGTTCTATGGCACACTTGTTCCTTCCTTTAAAAGATGGGCTTTCAAAAGGCTTTCAATGTATTAATAAGTACATACACTGTTTTATATTCGTTGTTGTACTGTTAATTATTCGTTGTAGTATTTTTATTTTGTTGTTTTCCCCCGCTCCTTGCTTATAAAAGGATGCGTTTTTATGCTTTGAAGGCAGACTCCTTCCTAGCCTTGTTAGTCTCTCTTTCAGTTGTAAAAAAATCTCCTATTATCAATAAAAGTTTACTAAGCGTTCTTCATCTTCTGACTACAAATTAAGTCTGTAAGTTATTTTAATTTTAATTTTTTAACTTTATTCTTATTTATTTATTGTTAGGATGAGCCTTATAGGCTAAATCCTTTGTTGAATTATGTCTTGACTTGATTAAACTAACTATTGGACCATGGTTAGGTCTTCAACTAACTGGTTTTTATTACTTATCAACATAAATGAAGAGGGTTTAGTGAGGGTACATATTGTATTAAATTTAAACTGGCGTTAGGGACCTTTGAGGGAGGCACCGTTGCCATTTGCCTAGTAGGCGTCGGCTTTTGCTGTCCCCGGTTGGTTTAATTTGCCTATTCACAGTTTAAACTTAATATATTTTGTGGTAAAATCCCAATCACTTGTAATATGACCTTTCTTAGTTTATTTTATGTTTATAAGTCAGTAAAGATCCGACAGATGTGGTATCAGAGCCATGGACAGTAGGGAGTTTAAGATATGTTAAGTCATAATTCAACATTTTCTCAGTTATGAGTAAATTCGTTAAACATGTCAGTTCGAGTAATAAACATGTTAAAAACAGTACCACCAAAGAGACCGATTTACCTCAAGATATGGAACTATTAAACAAATGGACTATTCCTAAAGTTAATACTAGGACCATTTATAAATTAGGATGGTTTGAAAGAATAGGTTTAAAACAAGTAGTAAAAACGACTGAAGAATCTATTTCTTTAAATAATGATGAAATGCACATCCAATTATTAAATAATTTTGATTTAGAACCTTATAGAAAATCTGATAATAAATTTATTCACATAGGATTAGTCCAAGTGGCTTTCAAACCTTTAACTCTTGAAGGATTACCAGAGAGCTTTATAGCAGCTCTAAGAGACGGTAGAAATTTAGATTTTGGGAAGTCAATCATGGGAGTAGTTAAGTCTAGCTTAGCTCATGGTCCAGTTTATTTTGATGTTTACCCAAATTTACAGTTATCTTTAACAGATACTAATATCCTTGATGCTTTGACATTAAATGTTAAAACTCATGGTTATAACTATGCTAAAGGATCAGAGCTAATATGCATCTGCTATAGAATTTATTTTAAACCATTATACACATTAAATCCTCACTGCAGATTGACGGATAAGGATATAAATGAAACTATTGTTATCGAAACTAATTGTAATAGATCTAATATTACTACTAGACAATCTATTAAATGGGAAGAAATATCTTTTCCTGAAAATTGGACGATTACAAAGGCAATGCCTCCACAACCTATTATGCAAACAAACTTATTTGATGTTAAACAAACTCCGGAAGGAGCTGTGACTTTAAATTTTGGTGACAACCATTTCAGACCAAGAAGTAGTACTTCTAGACTGACCAGATCTATTTCTAATAGGACTTTTATTTCAGCTCTAGACCATGATCTAGATGTTCCTACCCCATCTAGATTCTCAACTTCTCAAATAAGAGATGATGAAGTAATGGAAATTGATGAAGACATTTTACGACTTCATCCAGACAAAATTTTAAAAAGACAACCAAAAAAGGAGTCAGAGACTATGTCTCAAATGAGTTTTAATTTTAATGATTAATACACCTTTATTGGACTTTACTTCTGGTTCAGAAATCAGAAAAATAATTAGTAATGAATTCCATTCTCTTATATGGGAAAAATTTAGAGATTGGTTTTTTCATAATTTTAATAATTGCGAACAACAAATTCTTCAAGACGAATTTTATGATTTTTGTATTTTAAAAAATGAAATCATACATTTTGTTCCTTGGTATTGTGCTACTTATTTATCTAATTATTTATCAGTTCTTGAAAGAAATTTCAAACTTTTAAATGGTGAAGATCTCAAAGGAGTTTACCCCCCTTTACAATCCTTTAAACTAGATGGGTGCGGCTATATAGCTCTTTCAAAAATATTTGAAAATGATGTTGCTATAATTACTACTAATCATCTTAATAGCTTGATCCAACAGAATAATTATGCCAATCTTTACTTAAAAATTCTTGGTGACCATATTGCGGATTTACATAAAAAACTGACAAAGTCATTAATCTAATTAATAATCTTGTTCAGGATAAAATAGAAAAATTTAAACCTTCATTTTCAAGAATTCCGAATATTCAAACTAATATCCAGGATCCACCTGAAATTAAGAATTTTAAATTCAAAACAGATCAAGAAAAAGAATTGACTGAAAAATTAATCAGTACTTTGGCTGATAAAGTTGCTAGTCTCAGTATTAAGACCCTGGATGATGAGTTAAATCCAGAAAATGATGACAATATTAATGTTATCAGAAAGAATAAATGGTTTGATAAACCAATCAATACTCTTTATTATAACACTAGACCTTCGCCGATGGATCTTCTTCATGAAGAACAAGAATATCATATTAATAACAGTTACAGTGGAACCCATATTTATGAATGGAATATAGATTGTTATTCTGAAAAACAAATTCATAACCATGTGCATAGAATGCTTATGTATTCTACTATTTGTAAGAATGCTAATAATGATGATACCACTGTTGCTAAAATGATAGTAGCAGGTTTCACTGGCCAACTAAAAGGTTGGTGGGACAACTACTTATCTGAAGAAGAGAAACTTGGTATATATAATACTGTTAAAATTGAGAATGGTGTTACTTCTCACCAAGCTGTTTATACTTTAGTTATAAATATTGTTGATCATTTTACAGGTCAATATGCTAATAATCAAGAGTCTACTAGGACTCTATTACAAAATCAAAGATGTAAAACTTTAACTGAATTTAGGTGGTATAAAGACACATTTCTTAGTAGAGTTATGTTATTGCCTGAGACTAATAGTCCTCATTGGAAGGCCAAATTTATTGACGGTCTACCTCATTTATTTGCCGAAAGGGTTAGAAAAACTCTTAGAGAGAATAGAGCCTCTATTCACTATGATGATTTCAATTATGGTCAACTAATAAAAGTTTGTACCCAAGAAGGTTTAAACCTTTGTAATGAGATAAAACTGAACCAACAATTGAAAAATCAAAATTTAGTGGAAAAACATCAACTAGGTGAATTTTGTGAACAATTTGGTATGGATATGACTTCTTCTTCTAAAAAGAAGAGGAATAATAACATAAACGATAATTACCATAGATACAAAAAAAGGAAGTATTCTAGAAAAAATCTAGAGGGGAAATCCCAAAGGAAGTTTCAGAGGCAACAGTATAAAAAGAATTACAAAAAAGATTATAACGCTTCTAAGCAAATAAGATGCTTTAAGTGCAATAAAAAGGGTCACATGGCAAATAATTGCTGGACTCAAAAACAGATTAATAATTTGGAGATTGATGACGATCTTAAAGATAAGTTGTCAAAATTATTTTTAGACAATATGGATTCTAATAGTGAAACTGAAGGAAGTCTAAGTAATTCTAGTAATGATAATATCAAAATCATTGATAATGATTTAGAAAATTATTCCGAATCCTCCAGTTCAGAATGCACACCGTGTGGTATGGGAAAATCTTGTAAGAATCCTAATAAGGATGAATTTTATAATTTAATATCTCAATTCCAAGAGAATCATATTAATGTCCTTGATAATGATCAATGGATAGATTTGTTAAAAACAATCCAAGACCCCGAAATACGGTCTAAAGTTATTGAAAATATTCCCAGTACTTCCAAAAGTACGAATAAATACAAAAACGATGATATCGTCACTGATAAAAACCCATATACCATGTCCGAAGTTTATAAACTTCTCCAAAATAAAAGGAAACACTCAAATCCTACTTCCTTACATGACATTTTAAAAGAAATGGAGACTTTAAAATCTGAGATAAAAGATTTAAAATTTCAAAATAAACATAATGACACAAGAATTTCCAATTTAGAAACTCTAGTTATTTTCCAAGAAGAACTTTCTAAAAATAATAACATCATTAATAATGATGATGATGATGTTTCTTTTCTAAAAAATTGTCAAAACATGAATAACAATCAACCCACTAATATAAGGGAGGATAAATTACCTAATGAATCTAATACGGCTAGTAAATTTCTTCAAACATTAGAAATTGTTACAGGCCAAAAATGGTATGTAAAAGTCTTACTTAGAATTGATGATCGATATTTTAAAGAATTTACCGCTCTAATTGATACTGGAGCTGATTTAAATGTTATACAAGAAGGATTAATTCCTACCAGATATTTTGAAAAAACTACTCACACTTTATCTCAAGCAGGTGGAGATAAACTTGATATCCAGTTTAAACTTCCAAAAGCGTACATTTGTGTTAATGATACTTGTATCCCCTTGAGTTTCTTACTTGTTAAAAATAAACTTTCAACTCCGATCATACTTGGAACACCCTTTATTAATAAAATTTATCCTTTTCAAAGTGTAGATAAAAATAGGTTAATAGCAACCTATAAAGACAAAACTATTATTTTCAATTTTATAATGAAACCTTTTGTTAAAACTATACATGAAATGTATAACCAAATATCTTTAAAAGAGAATCAATTAGGGTTTTTAAAGCACGAAGTTAATATTTTAACTATGAATGAAAAACTTAGTAACCCTAAGCTTAAAACAAAGATTTCAGAAATTGAAAATCAATTTTCATTAGATATTTGTAATGACCACCCAAATGCTTTTTGGAGTAGGAAAAAACATATTGTTGACCTTCTTTACGAAGAAGGTTTTAAGGATGAAAATATTCCTACAAAGGCAAGACCTTGTCAAATGAATTCTGAATATTTGACTTTTTGCAAAAAAGAAATAAATTCTCTTATAGAGAAAAAACTTATAGGACCATCTAAATCCCCATGGTCTTGTACAGCTTTTTATGTCAATAAAAATGCTGAGAAGGAACGAGGTGTTCCTAGATTAGTCATTAACTATAAACCTCTAAACAAAGTTTTAAAATGGATTAGGTATCCTATACCTAATAAAAAAGATTTACTGGATCGTTTATATGATGCAATCATATTTTCTAAATTTGATTTAAAATCTGGTTATTGGCAGATTCAAATTAACCCAGCAGATAGATATAAAACTGCTTTTAATGTTCCATTTGGTCAATATGAATGGCATGTTATGCCATTTGGATTAAAAAATGCCCCTTCGGAATTTCAAAAAATTATGAACGATATTTTTAATGACTATAGCAATTTTATTATTGTTTATATCGATGATATTCTAGTATTTTCTAAAACCATAGAAGAACATTTTAAACACCTTAACATTTTTAAAAAAATTGTAATTTCAAACGGTTTAGTTATATCCAAGCCTAAAATGAATTTATTCCAAACCAAAATTAGGTTTTTGGGTCATAATATTGAAAAAGGAAAGATCATTCCTATAAATAGAAGTATTGAGTTTGGGTCAAAATTTCCAGATGAGATTACGGATAAAACTCAACTTCAAAGATTTTTAGGAAGTTTGAACTATATTTCCCCTTATTATGCTGATCTAGCAAAAGATACAGCCATCCTTTATGATAGATTAAAAAAGAATCCCGGTGCATGGTCTAAAGATCATACTATTGCTGTCAGAAAAATTAAAAACAAAGTAATATCTTTGCCATGCCTTATGCTAGCAAATCCGTTTTGGGATAAAATTGTTGAAACTGATGCTTCAGACATTGGTTATGGAGGAATTCTTAAACAAGTTAATCCCACGGATAAAAAGGAATATTTGGTCAGATTCTATTCCGGAAAATGGAATTCTGCTCAATCTAATTATGCGACTGTTGCAAAAGAAGTTCTTGCAATAGTTAGATGCGTGTTAAAATTTCAAAATGATTTATATAATCAAAAATTTATAATCAGAACTGATTGCAGCTCCGCAAAATTTATGTTTCAAAAAGATTTTAAGCATGATGTTTCGAAACAAATGTTTGCCAGATGGCAAGCACATTTAGCCCCTTTTGATTTTGATATTTTTTATAAAAAAGGTACTGAAAATCATCTCCCAGATTTTTTAACAAGGGAGTATTTATCTGTTTAAATGTTACATTTTTCAGGAATGTACCGTGGCAGTGGTCGTGGCACTTATTCCTCTAATAGAGGAAGGGGAAAGTATTCTCCTAAAAAGGAAGGCAATTCAGAACCTGGGCCGTGTAATATCCTAATCCAGCATGGAAGTAAAAAGCTTATAGCTAAAAATATTAATGATGAAATCATTAAGAAAGAAGATTTTGAAGAATTTCAACTTTGGAAACAAAAGGGACAAGATAAAATCTCTCCTTCATTTAGAAAGATAGTTAAAGAATCAATGGACGAAAAAGAAAAAATGGTTAAAAACCAAGAAGAAAGGATTATACTCATTCTCAACATGTCCGATAAAAAACGGGAAAATCAGCCCTGGAGTCTATGTGAGAAATACCTCATGAAAAATAATTTTATGATGGAGTCATATAAAAATAGAAATTTTTATGAAAATATACTTTCATCAAATGGTTGTGAAATCAATCATTTCACGGGTAATGACGCAGAAATTTATAACTTTTCAAAAATTATTATTAGAGAGGTTATTACCATTGAAGAATGGGGAATCACTCCTTTTACCACGAAATCCTTAATTAACAAAGGATCTCGTATTGACTACAATTATTGGGATTATATCCAAGCTTTCGATAAGACTTTTCTTTACGAGAATGATAAAAGAAGTCATACATGGTTTATAAAAATTAGCCAAGAAGTTATAACCGAAGTTATACCGCCATGGTTAATAAAATGGTGGCAATTTTATGGAACTTCAGAGGAAATATTACCTCCAATATTTAAAGATCTTTATAATGAGTGGAAAGAAATTATACCAAAGGCTCCGGAGGATAATATTCCTGGACTTATTCAAATGCAATTTTTTATTGAATTTTCTATTCCTTGGATATGGAAATTCAGTCCAAAAACGGGTTATACCCAGGAAAATTTATTCTGTCTAAAAAGAGAGTCATATTCTCGCTTCTGGGATACTATGCTCAGAGAAAATAAAGACACCAAGAAACTAAATTGTAGTTCTACCCTTGACCTTATCCAAGAAAAAATTGATAGTTATACTATCCTCTACCTTAATGATGAAGATAATCATTCAGATAGTGCTCCTTGTGAGTCCATGGATGTCCAGGACAAAACAGAAGAAGAGATTGTCCAATACTATTTAGCTTTAGCTCATAAAGCTATAGCTCAAAAGACTGATAATAATGATGCTAAATCACAAAAGAGTGATGTTTCTATGGCAATGTCGATAACATCAACCAGCAAAAATAAATTTAATATTTTACAAGACGCTCAAGACCCAGAGGATAATATCGAGAAAGATACTCAGATTATTCAAGACTTGGCAAATAGTTTCAAGTGATAATAAGAGCTATTAAAATTATAGTTAGGTGCACTAACTTCATCTAATTGAAGTTATAATGGAATAATGCACATTCCTACCTTTTGTGTTTCAAAAGACACAATTATGAAGAACTTTGAAAAAGGATGCAATTTTTGGAAGCATTGGTGAAGATGTTACGTAAAGATGCTTTCCCAATATTGGTGTGTTCTATGGCACACTTGTTCCTTCCTTTAAAAGATGGGCTTTCAAAAGGCTTTCAATGTATTAATAAGTACATACACTGTTTTATATTCGTTGTTGTACTGTTAAATATTCGTTGTACTATTTTTATTTTGTTGTTTTCCCCCGCTCCTTGCTTATAAAAGGATGCGTTTTTATGCTTTGAAGGCAGACTCCTTCCTAGCCTTGTTAGTCTCTCTTTCAGTTGTAAAAAAATCTCCTATTATCAATAAAAGTTTACTAAGCGTTCTTCATCTTCTGACTACAAATTAAGTCTGTAAGTTATTTTAATTTTAATTTTTTAACTTTATTCTTATTTATTTATTGTTAGGATGAGCCTTATAGGCTAAATCCTTTGTTGAATTATGTCTTGACTTGATTAAACTAACTATTGGACCATGGTTAGGTCTTCAACTAACTGGTTTTTATTACTTATCAACATAAATGAAGAGGGTTTAGTGAGGGTACATATTGTATTAAATTTAAACTGGCGTTAGGGACCTTTGAGGGAGGCACCGTTGCCATTTGCCTAGTAGGCGTCGGCTTTTGCTGTCCCCGGTTGGTTTAATTTGCCTATTCACAGTTTAAACTTAATATATTTTGTGGTAAAATCCCAATCACTTGTAATATGACCTTTCTTAGTTTATTTTATGTTTATAAGTCAGTAAAGATCCGGCAGATGTGGTATCACATCTGCCGGATCTTTACTGACTTATAAACATAAAATAAACTAAGAAAGGTCATATTACAAGTGATTGGGATTTTACCACAAAATATATTAAGTTTAAACTGTGAATAGGCAAATTAAACCAACCGGGGACAGCAAAAGCCGACGCCTACTAGGCAAATGGCAACGGTGCCTCCCTCAAAGGTCCCTAACGCCAGTTTAAATTTAATACAATATGTACCCTCACTAAACCCTCTTCATTTATGTTGATAAGTAATAAAAACCAGTTAGTTGAAGACCTAACCATGGTCCAATAGTTAGTTTAATCAAGTCAAGACATAATTCAACAAAGGATTTAGCCTATAAGGCTCATCCTAACAATAAATAAATAAGAATAAAGTTAAAAAATTAAAATTAAAATAACTTACAGACTTAATTTGTAGTCAGAAGATGAAGAACGCTTAGTAAACTTTTATTGATAATAGGAGATTTTTTTACAACTGAAAGAGAGACTAACAAGGCTAGGAAGGAGTCTGCCTTCAAAGCATAAAAACGCATCCTTTTATAAGCAAGGAGCGGGGGAAAACAACAAAATAAAAATAGTACAACGAATATTTAACAGTACAACAACGAATATAAAACAGTGTATGTACTTATTAATACATTGAAAGCCTTTTGAAAGCCCATCTTTTAAAGGAAGGAACAAGTGTGCCATAGAACACACCAATATTGGGAAAGCATCTTTACGTAACATCTTCACCAATGCTTCCAAAAATTGCATCCTTTTTCAAAGTTCTTCATAATTGTGTCTTTTGAAACACAAAAGGTAGGAATGTGCATTATTCCATTATAACTTCAATTAGATGAAGTTAGTGCACCTAACTATAATTTTAATAGCTCTTATTATCACTTGAAACTATTTGCCAAGTCTTGAATAATCTGAGTATCTTTCTCGATATTATCCTCTGGGTCTTGAGCGTCTTGTAAAATATTAAATTTATTTTTGCTGGTTGATGTTATCGACATTGCCATAGAAACATCACTCTTTTGTGATTTAGCATCATTATTATCAGTCTTTTGAGCTATAGCTTTATGAGCTAAAGCTAAATAGTATTGGACAATCTCTTCTTCTGTTTTGTCCTGGACATCCATGGACTCACAAGGAGCACTATCTGAATGATTATCTTCATCATTAAGGTAGAGGATAGTATAACTATCAATTTTTTCTTGGATAAGGTCAAGGGTAGAACTACAATTTAGTTTCTTGGTGTCTTTATTTTCTCTGAGCATAGTATCCCAGAAGCGAGAATATGACTCTCTTTTTAGACAGAATAAATTTTCCTGGGTATAACCCGTTTTTGGACTGAATTTCCATATCCAAGGAATAGAAAATTCAATAAAAAATTGCATTTGAATAAGTCCAGGAATATTATCCTCCGGAGCCTTTGGTATAATTTCTTTCCACTCATTATAAAGATCTTTAAATATTGGAGGTAATATTTCCTCTGAAGTTCCATAAAATTGCCACCATTTTATTAACCATGGCGGTATAACTTCGGTTATAACTTCTTGGCTAATTTTTATAAACCATGTATGACTTCTTTTATCATTCTCGTAAAGAAAAGTCTTATCGAAAGCTTGGATATAATCCCAATAATTGTAGTCAATACGAGATCCTTTGTTAATTAAGGATTTCGTGGTAAAAGGAGTGATTCCCCATTCTTCAATGGTAATAACCTCTCTAATAATAATTTTTGAAAAGTTATAAATTTCTGCGTCATTACCCGTGAAATGATTGATTTCACAACCATTTGATGAAAGTATATTTTCATAAAAATTTCTATTTTTATATGACTCCATCATAAAATTATTTTTCATGAGGTATTTCTCACATAGACTCCAGGGCTGATTTTCCCGTTTTTTATCGGACATGTTGAGAATGAGTATAATCCTTTCTTCTTGGTTTTTAACCATTTTTTCTTTTTCGTCCATTGATTCTTTAACTATCTTTCTAAATGAAGGAGAGATTTTATCTTGTCCCTTTTGTTTCCAAAGTTGGAATTCTTCAAAATCTTCTTTCTTAATGATTTCATCATTAATATTTTTAGCTATAAGCTTTTTACTTCCATGCTGGATTAGGATATTACATGGCCCAGGTTCTGAATTGCCTTCCTTTTTAGGAGAATACTTTCCCCTTCCTCTATTAGAGGAATAAGTGCCACGACCACTGCCACGGTACATTCCTGAAAAATGTAACATTTAAACAGATAAATACTCCCTTGTTAAAAAATCTGGGAGATGATTTTCAGTACCTTTTTTATAAAAAATATCAAAATCAAAAGGGGCTAAATGTGCTTGCCATCTGGCAAACATTTGTTTCGAAACATCATGCTTAAAATCTTTTTGAAACATAAATTTTGCGGAGCTGCAATCAGTTCTGATTATAAATTTTTGATTATATAAATCATTTTGAAATTTTAACACGCATCTAACTATTGCAAGAACTTCTTTTGCAACAGTCGCATAATTAGATTGAGCAGAATTCCATTTTCCGGAATAGAATCTGACCAAATATTCCTTTTTATCCGTGGGATTAACTTGTTTAAGAATTCCTCCATAACCAATGTCTGAAGCATCAGTTTCAA
Source organism: Agrostemma githago (assembly GCA_958450325.1). NCBI lineage: Eukaryota > Viridiplantae > Streptophyta > Magnoliopsida > Caryophyllales > Caryophyllaceae > Agrostemma > Agrostemma githago. The sequence continues at coordinate 62,474,770 of OY288239.1, read as the reverse complement.
CAATTTTATCCCAAAACGGATTTGCTAGCATAAGGCATGGCAAAGATATTACTTTGTTTTTAATTTTTCTGACAGCAATAGTATGATCTTTAGACCATGCACCGGGATTCTTTTTTAATCTATCATAAAGGATGGCTGTATCTTTTGCTAGATCAGCATAATAAGGGGAAATATAGTTCAAACTTCCTAAAAATCTTTGAAGTTGAGTTTTATCCGTAATCTCATCTGGAAATTTTGACCCAAACTCAATACTTCTATTTATAGGAATGATCTTTCCTTTTTCAATATTATGACCCAAAAACCTAATTTTGGTTTGGAATAAATTCATTTTAGGCTTGGATATAACTAAACCGTTTGAAATTACAATTTTTTTAAAAATGTTAAGGTGTTTAAAATGTTCTTCTATGGTTTTAGAAAATACTAGAATATCATCGATATAAACAATAATAAAATTGCTATAGTCATTAAAAATATCGTTCATAATTTTTTGAAATTCCGAAGGGGCATTTTTTAATCCAAATGGCATAACATGCCATTCATATTGACCAAATGGAACATTAAAAGCAGTTTTATATCTATCTGCTGGGTTAATTTGAATCTGCCAATAACCAGATTTTAAATCAAATTTAGAAAATATGATTGCATCATATAAACGATCCAGTAAATCTTTTTTATTAGGTATAGGATACCTAATCCATTTTAAAACTTTGTTTAGAGGTTTATAGTTAATGACTAATCTAGGAACACCTCGTTCCTTCTCAGCATTTTTATTGACATAAAAAGCTGTACAAGACCATGGGGATTTAGATGGTCCTATAAGTTTTTTCTCTATAAGAGAATTTATTTCTTTTTTGCAAAAAGTCAAATATTCAGAATTCATTTGACAAGGTCTTGCCTTTGTAGGAATATTTTCATCCTTAAAACCTTCTTCGTAAAGAAGGTCAACAATATGTTTTTTCCTACTCCAAAAAGCATTTGGGTGGTCATTACAAATATCTAATGAAAATTGATTTTCAATTTCTGAAATCTTTGTTTTAAGCTTAGGGTTACTAAGTTTTTCATTCATAGTTAAAATATTAACTTCGTGCTTTAAAAACCCTAATTGATTCTCTTTTAAAGATATTTGGTTATACATTTCATGTATAGTTTTAACAAAAGGTTTCATTATAAAATTGAAAATAATAGTTTTGTCTTTATAGGTTGCTATTAACCTATTTTTATCTACACTTTGAAAAGGATAAATTTTATTAATAAAGGGTGTTCCAAGTATGATCGGAGTTGAAAGTTTATTTTTAACAAGTAAGAAACTCAAGGGGATACAAGTATCATTAACACAAATGTACGCTTTTGGAAGTTTAAACTGGATATCAAGTTTATCTCCACCTGCTTGAGATAAAGTGTGAGTAGTTTTTTCAAAATATCTGGTAGGAATTAATCCTTCTTGTATAACATTTAAATCAGCTCCAGTATCAATTAGAGCGGTAAATTCTTTAAAATATCGATCATCAATTCTAAGTAAGACTTTTACATACCATTTTTGGCCTGTAACAATTTCTAATGTTTGAAGAAATTTACTAGCCGTATTAGATTCATTAGGTAATTTATCCTCCCTTATATTAGTGGGTTGATTGTTATTCATGTTTTGACAATTTTTTAGAAAAGAAACATCATCATCATCATTATTAATGATGTTATTATTTTTAGAAAGTTCTTCTTGGAAAATAACTAGAGTTTCTAAATTGGAAATTCTTGTGTCATTATGTTTATTTTGAAATTTTAAATCTTTTATCTCAGATTTTAAAGTCTCCATTTCTTTTAAAATGTCATGTAAGGAAGTAGGATTTGAGTGTTTCCTTTTATTTTGGAGAAGTTTATAAACTTCGGACATGGTATATGGGTTTTTATCAGTGACGATATCATCGTTTTTGTATTTATTCGTACTTTTGGAAGTACTGGGAATATTTTCAATAACTTTAGACCGTATTTCGGGGTCTTGGATTGTTTTTAACAAATCTATCCATTGATCATTATCAAGGACATTAATATGATTCTCTTGGAATTGAGATATTAAATTATAAAATTCATCCTTATTAGGATTCTTACAAGATTTTCCCATACCACACGGTGTGCATTCTGAACTGGAGGATTCGGAATAATTTTCTAAATCATTATCAATGATTTTGATATTATCATTACTAGAATTACTTAGACTTCCTTCAGTTTCACTATTAGAATCCATATTGTCTAAAAATAATTTTGACAACTTATCTTTAAGATCGTCATCAATCTCCAAATTATTAATCTGTTTTTGAGTCCAGCAATTATTTGCCATGTGACCCTTTTTATTGCACTTAAAGCATCTTATTTGCTTAGAAGCGTTATAATCTTTTTTGTAATTCTTTTTATACTGTTGCCTCTGAAACTTCCTTTGGGATTTCCCCTCTAGATTTTTTCTAGAATACTTCCTTTTTTTGTATCTATGGTAATTATCGTTTATGTTATTATTCCTCTTCTTTTTAGAAGAAGAAGTCATATCCATACCAAATTGTTCACAAAATTCACCTAGTTGATGTTTTTCCACTAAATTTTGATTTTTCAATTGTTGGTTCAGTTTTATCTCATTACAAAGGTTTAAACCTTCTTGGGTACAAACTTTTATTAGTTGACCATAATTGTAATCATCATAGTGAATAGAGGCTCTATTCTCTCTAAGAGTTTTTCTAACCCTTTCGGCAAATAAATGAGGTAGACCATCAATAAATTTGGCCTTCCAATGAGGACTATTAGTCTCAGGCAATAACATAACTCTACTAAGAAATGTGTCTTTATACCACCTAAATTCAGTTAAAGTTTTACATCTTTGATTTTGTAATAGAGTCCTAGTAGACTCTTGATTATTAGCATATTGACCTGTAAAATGATCAACAATATTTATAACTAAAGTATAAACAGCTTGGTGAGAAGTAACACCATTCTCAATTTTAACAGTATTATATATACCAAGTTTCTCTTCTTCAGATAAGTAGTTGTCCCACCAACCTTTTAGTTGGCCAGTGAAACCTGCTACTATCATTTTAGCAACAGTGGTATCATCATTATTAGCATTCTTACAAATAGTAGAATACATAAGCATTCTATGCACATGGTTATGAATTTGTTTTTCAGAATAACAATCTATATTCCATTCATAAATATGGGTTCCACTGTAACTGTTATTAATATGATATTCTTGTTCTTCATGAAGAAGATCCATCGGCGAAGGTCTAGTGTTATAATAAAGAGTATTGATTGGTTTATCAAACCATTTATTCTTTCTGATAACATTAATATTGTCATCATTTTCTGGATTTAACTCATCATCCAGGGTCTTAATACTGAGACTAGCAACTTTATCAGCCAAAGTACTGATTAATTTTTCAGTCAATTCTTTTTCTTGATCTGTTTTGAATTTAAAATTCTTAATTTCAGGTGGATCCTGGATATTAGTTTGAATATTCAGAATTCTTGAAAATGAAGGTTTAAATTTTTCTATTTTATCCTGAACAAGATTATTAATTAGATTAATGACTTTGTCAGTTTTTTTATGTAAATCCGCAATATGGTCACCAAGAATTTTTAAGTAAAGATTGGCATAATTATTCTGTTGGATCAAGCTATTAAGATGATTAGTAGTAATTATAGCAACATCATTTTCAAATATTTTTGAAAGAGCTATATAGCCGCACCCATCTAGTTTAAAGGATTGTAAAGGGGGGTAAACTCCTTTGAGATCTTCACCATTTAAAAGTTTGAAATTTCTTTCAAGAACTGATAAATAATTAGATAAATAAGTAGCACAATACCAAGGAACAAAATGTATGATTTCATTTTTTAAAATACAAAAATCATAAAATTCGTCTTGAAGAATTTGTTGTTCGCAATTATTAAAATTATGAAAAAACCAATCTCTAAATTTTTCCCATATAAGAGAATGGAATTCATTACTAATTATTTTTCTGATTTCTGAACCAGAAGTAAAGTCCAATAAAGGTGTATTAATCATTAAAATTAAAACTCATTTGAGACATAGTCTCTGACTCCTTTTTTGGTTGTCTTTTTAAAATTTTGTCTGGATGAAGTCGTAAAATGTCTTCATCAATTTCCATTACTTCATCATCTCTTATTTGAGAAGTTGAGAATCTAGATGGGGTAGGAACATCTAGATCATGGTCTAGAGCTGAAATAAAAGTCCTATTAGAAATAGATCTGGTCAGTCTAGAAGTACTACTTCTTGGTCTGAAATGGTTGTCACCAAAATTTAAAGTCACAGCTCCTTCCGGAGTTTGTTTAACATCAAATAAGTTTGTTTGCATAATAGGTTGTGGAGGCATTGCCTTTGTAATCGTCCAATTTTCAGGAAAAGATATTTCTTCCCATTTAATAGATTGTCTAGTAGTAATATTAGATCTATTACAATTAGTTTCGATAACAATAGTTTCATTTATATCCTTATCCGTCAATCTGCAGTGAGGATTTAATGTGTATAATGGTTTAAAATAAATTCTATAGCAGATGCATATTAGCTCTGATCCTTTAGCATAGTTATAACCATGAGTTTTAACATTTAATGTCAAAGCATCAAGGATATTAGTATCTGTTAAAGATAACTGTAAATTTGGGTAAACATCAAAATAAACTGGACCATGAGCTAAGCTAGACTTAACTACTCCCATGATTGACTTCCCAAAATCTAAATTTCTACCGTCTCTTAGAGCTGCTATAAAGCTCTCTGGTAATCCTTCAAGAGTTAAAGGTTTGAAAGCCACTTGGACTAATCCTATGTGAATAAATTTATTATCAGATTTTCTATAAGGTTCTAAATCAAAATTATTTAATAATTGGATGTGCATTTCATCATTATTTAAAGAAATAGATTCTTCAGTCGTTTTTACTACTTGTTTTAAACCTATTCTTTCAAACCATCCTAATTTATAAATGGTCCTAGTATTAACTTTAGGAATAGTCCATTTGTTTAATAGTTCCATATCTTGAGGTAAATCGGTCTCTTTGGTGGTACTGTTTTTAACATGTTTATTACTCGAACTGACATGTTTAACGAATTTACTCATAACTGAGAAAATGTTGAATTATGACTTAACATATCTTAAACTCCCTACTGTCCATGGCTCTGATACCACATCTGCCGGATCTTTACTGACTTATAAACATAAAATAAACTAAGAAAGGTCATATTACAAGTGATTGGGATTTTACCACAAAATATATTAAGTTTAAACTGTGAATAGGCAAATTAAACCAACCGGGGACAGCAAAAGCCGACGCCTACTAGGCAAATGGCAACGGTGCCTCCCTCAAAGGTCCCTAACGCCAGTTTAAATTTAATACAATATGTACCCTCACTAAACCCTCTTCATTTATGTTGATAAGTAATAAAAACCAGTTAGTTGAAGACCTAACCATGGTCCAATAGTTAGTTTAATCAAGTCAAGACATAATTCAACAAAGGATTTAGCCTATAAGGCTCATCCTAACAATAAATAAATAAGAATAAAGTTAAAAAATTAAAATTAAAATAACTTACAGACTTAATTTGTAGTCAGAAGATGAAGAACGCTTAGTAAACTTTTATTGATAATAGGAGATTTTTTTACAACTGAAAGAGAGACTAACAAGGCTAGGAAGGAGTCTGCCTTCAAAGCATAAAAACGCATCCTTTTATAAGCAAGGAGCGGGGGAAAACAACAAAATAAAAATAGTACAACGAATATTTAACAGTACAACAACGAATATAAAACAGTGTATGTACTTATTAATACATTGAAAGCCTTTTGAAAGCCCATCTTTTAAAGGAAGGAACAAGTGTGCCATAGAACACACCAATATTGGGAAAGCATCTTTACGTAACATCTTCACCAATGCTTCCAAAAATTGCATCCTTTTTCAAAGTTCTTCATAATTGTGTCTTTTGAAACACAAAAGGTAGGAATGTGCATTATTCCATTATAACTTCAATTAGATGAAGTTAGTGCACCTAACTATAATTTTAATAGCTCTTATTATCACTTGAAACTATTTGCCAAGTCTTGAATAATCTGAGTATCTTTCTCGATATTATCCTCTGGGTCTTGAGCGTCTTGTAAAATATTAAATTTATTTTTGCTGGTTGATGTTATCGACATTGCCATAGAAACATCACTCTTTTGTGATTTAGCATCATTATTATCAGTCTTTTGAGCTATAGCTTTATGAGCTAAAGCTAAATAGTATTGGACAATCTCTTCTTCTGTTTTGTCCTGGACATCCATGGACTCACAAGGAGCACTATCTGAATGATTATCTTCATCATTAAGGTAGAGGATAGTATAACTATCAATTTTTTCTTGGATAAGGTCAAGGGTAGAACTACAATTTAGTTTCTTGGTGTCTTTATTTTCTCTAAGCATAGTATCCCAGAAGCGAGAATATGACTCTCTTTTTAGACAGAATAAATTTTCCTGGGTATAACCCGTTTTTGGACTGAATTTCCATATCCAAGGAATAGAAAATTCAATAAAAAATTGCATTTGAATAAGTCCAGGAATATTATCCTCCGGAGCCTTTGGTATAATTTCTTTCCACTCATTATAAAGATCTTTAAATATTGGAGGTAATATTTCCTCTGAAGTTCCATAAAATTGCCACCATTTTATTAACCATGGCGGTATAACTTCGGTTATAACTTCTTGGCTAATTTTTATAAACCATGTATGACTTCTTTTATCATTCTCGTAAAGAAAAGTCTTATCGAAAGCTTGGATATAATCCCAATAATTGTAGTCAATACGAGATCCTTTGTTAATTAAGGATTTCGTGGTAAAAGGAGTGATTCCCCATTCTTCAATGGTAATAACCTCTCTAATAATAATTTTTGAAAAGTTATAAATTTCTGCGTCATTACCCGTGAAATGATTGATTTCACAACCATTTGATGAAAGTATATTTTCATAAAAATTTCTATTTTTATATGACTCCATCATAAAATTATTTTTCATGAGGTATTTCTCACATAGACTCCAGGGCTGATTTTCCCGTTTTTTATCGGACATGTTGAGAATGAGTATAATCCTTTCTTCTTGGTTTTTAACCATTTTTTCTTTTTCGTCCATTGATTCTTTAACTATCTTTCTAAATGAAGGAGAGATTTTATCTTGTCCCTTTTGTTTCCAAAGTTGGAATTCTTCAAAATCTTCTTTCTTAATGATTTCATCATTAATATTTTTAGCTATAAGCTTTTTACTTCCATGCTGGATTAGGATATTACATGGCCCAGGTTCTGAATTGCCTTCCTTTTTAGGAGAATACTTTCCCCTTCCTCTATTAGAGGAATAAGTGCCACGACCACTGCCACGGTACATTCCTGAAAAATGTAACATTTAAACAGATAAATACTCCCTTGTTAAAAAATCTGGGAGATGATTTTCAGTACCTTTTTTATAAAAAATATCAAAATCAAAAGGGGCTAAATGTGCTTGCCATCTGGCAAACATTTGTTTCGAAACATCATGCTTAAAATCTTTTTGAAACATAAATTTTGCGGAGCTGCAATCAGTTCTGATTATAAATTTTTGATTATATAAATCATTTTGAAATTTTAACACGCATCTAACTATTGCAAGAACTTCTTTTGCAACAGTCGCATAATTAGATTGAGCAGAATTCCATTTTCCGGAATAGAATCTGACCAAATATTCCTTTTTATCCGTGGGATTAACTTGTTTAAGAATTCCTCCATAACCAATGTCTGAAGCATCAGTTTCAACAATTTTATCCCAAAACGGATTTGCTAGCATAAGGCATGGCAAAGATATTACTTTGTTTTTAATTTTTCTGACAGCAATAGTATGATCTTTAGACCATGCACCGGGATTCTTTTTTAATCTATCATAAAGGATGGCTGTATCTTTTGCTAGATCAGCATAATAAGGGGAAATATAGTTCAAACTTCCTAAAAATCTTTGAAGTTGAGTTTTATCCGTAATCTCATCTGGAAATTTTGACCCAAACTCAATACTTCTATTTATAGGAATGATCTTTCCTTTTTCAATATTATGACCCAAAAACCTAATTTTGGTTTGGAATAAATTCATTTTAGGCTTGGATATAACTAAACCGTTTGAAATTACAATTTTTTTAAAAATGTTAAGGTGTTTAAAATGTTCTTCTATGGTTTTAGAAAATACTAGAATATCATCGATATAAACAATAATAAAATTGCTATAGTCATTAAAAATATCGTTCATAATTTTTTGAAATTCCGAAGGGGCATTTTTTAATCCAAATGGCATAACATGCCATTCATATTGACCAAATGGAACATTAAAAGCAGTTTTATATCTATCTGCTGGGTTAATTTGAATCTGCCAATAACCAGATTTTAAATCAAATTTAGAAAATATGATTGCATCATATAAACGATCCAGTAAATCTTTTTTATTAGGTATAGGATACCTAATCCATTTTAAAACTTTGTTTAGAGGTTTATAGTTAATGACTAATCTAGGAACACCTCGTTCCTTCTCAGCATTTTTATTGACATAAAAAGCTGTACAAGACCATGGGGATTTAGATGGTCCTATAAGTTTTTTCTCTATAAGAGAATTTATTTCTTTTTTGCAAAAAGTCAAATATTCAGAATTCATTTGACAAGGTCTTGCCTTTGTAGGAATATTTTCATCCTTAAAACCTTCTTCGTAAAGAAGGTCAACAATATGTTTTTTCCTACTCCAAAAAGCATTTGGGTGGTCATTACAAATATCTAATGAAAATTGATTTTCAATTTCTGAAATCTTTGTTTTAAGCTTAGGGTTACTAAGTTTTTCATTCATAGTTAAAATATTAACTTCGTGCTTTAAAAACCCTAATTGATTCTCTTTTAAAGATATTTGGTTATACATTTCATGTATAGTTTTAACAAAAGGTTTCATTATAAAATTGAAAATAATAGTTTTGTCTTTATAGGTTGCTATTAACCTATTTTTATCTACACTTTGAAAAGGATAAATTTTATTAATAAAGGGTGTTCCAAGTATGATCGGAGTTGAAAGTTTATTTTTAACAAGTAAGAAACTCAAGTGGATACAAGTATCATTAACACAAATGTACGCTTTTGGAAGTTTAAACTGGATATCAAGTTTATCTCCACCTGCTTGAGATAAAGTGTGAGTAGTTTTTTCAAAATATCTGGTAGGAATTAATCCTTCTTGTATAACATTTAAATCAGCTCCAGTATCAATTAGAGCGGTAAATTCTTTAAAATATCGATCATCAATTCTAAGTAAGACTTTTACATACCATTTTTGGCCTGTAACAATTTCTAATGTTTGAAGAAATTTACTAGCCGTATTAGATTCATTAGGTAATTTATCATCCCTTATATTAGTGGGTTGATTGTTATTCATGTTTTGACAATTTTTTAGAAAAGAAACATCATCATCATCATTATTAATGATGTTATTATTTTTAGAAAGTTCTTCTTGGAAAATAACTAGAGTTTCTAAATTGGAAATTCTTGTGTCATTATGTTTATTTTGAAATTTTAAATCCTTTATCTCAGATTTTAAAGTCTCCATTTCTTTTAAAATGTCATGTAAGGAAGTAGGATTTGAGTGTTTCCTTTTATTTTGGAGAAGTTTATAAACTTCGGACATGGTATATGGGTTTTTATCAGTGACGATATCATCGTTTTTGTATTTATTCGTACTTTTGGAAGTACTGGGAATATTTTCAATAACTTTAGACCGTATTTCGGGGTCTTGGATTGTTTTTAACAAATCTATCCATTGATCATTATCAAGGACATTAATATGATTCTCTTGGAATTGAGATATTAAATTATAAAATTCATCCTTATTAGGATTCTTACAAGATTTTCCCATACCACACGGTGTGCATTCTGAACTGGAGGATTCGGAATAATTTTCTAAATCATTATCAATGATTTTGATATTATCATTACTAGAATTACTTAGACTTCCTTCAGTTTCACTATTAGAATCCATATTGTCTAAAAATAATTTTGACAACTTATCTTTAAGATCGTCATCAATCTCCAAATTATTAATCTGTTTTTGAGTCCAGCAATTATTTGCCATGTGACCCTTTTTATTGCACTTAAAGCATCTTATTTGCTTAGAAGCGTTATAATCTTTTTTGTAATTCTTTTTATACTGTTGCCTCTGAAACTTCCTTTGGGATTTCCCCTCTAGATTTTTTCTAGAATACTTCCTTTTTTTGTATCTATGGTAATTATCGTTTATGTTATTATTCCTCTTCTTTTTAGAAGAAGAAGTCATATCCATACCAAATTGTTCACAAAATTCACCTAGTTGATGTTTTTCCACTAAATTTTGATTTTTCAATTGTTGGTTCAGTTTTATCTCATTACAAAGGTTTAAACCTTCTTGGGTACAAACTTTTATTAGTTGACCATAATTGTAATCATCATAGTGAATAGAGGCTCTATTCTCTCTAAGAGTTTTTCTAACCCTTTCGGCAAATAAATGAGGTAGACCGTCAATAAATTTGGCCTTCCAATGAGGACTATTAGTCTCAGGCAATAACATAACTCTACTAAGAAATGTGTCTTTATACCACCTAAATTCAGTTAAAGTTTTACATCTTTGATTTTGTAATAGAGTCCTAGTAGACTCTTGATTATTAGCATATTGACCTGTAAAATGATCAACAATATTTATAACTAAAGTATAAACAGCTTGGTGAGAAGTAACACCATTCTCAATTTTAACAGTATTATATATACCAAGTTTCTCTTCTTCAGATAAGTAGTTGTCCCACCAACCTTTTAGTTGGCCAGTGAAACCTGCTACTATCATTTTAGCAACAGTGGTATCATCATTATTAGCATTCTTACAAATAGTAGAATACATAAGCATTCTATGCACATGGTTATGAATTTGTTTTTCAGAATAACAATCTATATTCCATTCATAAATATGGGTTCCACTGTAACTGTTATTAATATGATATTCTTGTTCTTCATGAAGAAGATCCATCGGCGAAGGTCTAGTGTTATAATAAAGAGTATTGATTGGTTTATCAAACCATTTATTCTTTCTGATAACATTAATATTGTCATCATTTTCTGGATTTAACTCATCATCCAGGGTCTTAATACTGAGACTAGCAACTTTATCAGCCAAAGTACTGATTAATTTTTCAGTCAATTCTTTTTCTTGATCTGTTTTGAATTTAAAATTCTTAATTTCAGGTGGATCCTGGATATTAGTTTGAATATTCGGAATTCTTGAAAATGAAGGTTTAAATTTTTCTATTTTATCCTGAACAAGATTATTAATTAGATTAATGACTTTGTCAGTTTTTTTATGTAAATCCGCAATATGGTCACCAAGAATTTTTAAGTAAAGATTGGCATAATTATTCTGTTGGATCAAGCTATTAAGATGATTAGTAGTAATTATAGCAACATCATTTTCAAATATTTTTGAAAGAGCTATATAGCCGCACCCATCTAGTTTAAAGGATTGTAAAGGGGGGTAAACTCCTTTGAGATCTTCACCATTTAAAAGTTTGAAATTTCTTTCAAGAACTGATAAATAATTAGATAAATAAGTAGCACAATACCAAGGAACAAAATGTATGATTTCATTTTTTAAAATACAAAAATCATAAAATTCGTCTTGAAGAATTTGTTGTTCGCAATTATTAAAATTATGAAAAAACCAATCTCTAAATTTTTCCCATATAAGAGAATGGAATTCATTACTAATTATTTTTCTGATTTCTGAACCAGAAGTAAAGTCCAATAAAGGTGTATTAATCATTAAAATTAAAACTCATTTGAGACATAGTCTCTGACTCCTTTTTTGGTTGTCTTTTTAAAATTTTGTCTGGATGAAGTCGTAAAATGTCTTCATCAATTTCCATTACTTCATCATCTCTTATTTGAGAAGTTGAGAATCTAGATGGGGTAGGAACATCTAGATCATGGTCTAGAGCTGAAATAAAAGTCCTATTAGAAATAGATCTGGTCAGTCTAGAAGTACTACTTCTTGGTCTGAAATGGTTGTCACCAAAATTTAAAGTCACAGCTCCTTCCGGAGTTTGTTTAACATCAAATAAGTTTGTTTGCATAATAGGTTGTGGAGGCATTGCCTTTGTAATCGTCCAATTTTCAGGAAAAGATATTTCTTCCCATTTAATAGATTGTCTAGTAGTAATATTAGATCTATTACAATTAGTTTCGATAACAATAGTTTCATTTATATCCTTATCCGTCAATCTGCAGTGAGGATTTAATGTGTATAATGGTTTAAAATAAATTCTATAGCAGATGCATATTAGCTCTGATCCTTTAGCATAGTTATAACCATGAGTTTTAACATTTAATGTCAAAGCATCAAGGATATTAGTATCTGTTAAAGATAACTGTAAATTTGGGTAAACATCAAAATAAACTGGACCATGAGCTAAGCTAGACTTAACTACTCCCATGATTGACTTCCCAAAATCTAAATTTCTACCGTCTCTTAGAGCTGCTATAAAGCTCTCTGGTAATCCTTCAAGAGTTAAAGGTTTGAAAGCCACTTGGACTAATCCTATGTGAATAAATTTATTATCAGATTTTCTATAAGGTTCTAAATCAAAATTATTTAATAATTGGATGTGCATTTCATCATTATTTAAAGAAATAGATTCTTCAGTCGTTTTTACTACTTGTTTTAAACCTATTCTTTCAAACCATCCTAATTTATAAATGGTCCTAGTATTAACTTTAGGAATAGTCCATTTGTTTAATAGTTCCATATCTTGAGGTAAATCGGTCTCTTTGGTGGTACTGTTTTTAACATGTTTATTACTCGAACTGACATGTTTAACGAATTTACTCATAACTGAGAAAATGTTGAATTATGACTTAACATATCTTAAACTCCCTACTGTCCATGGCTCTGATACCACATCTGCCGGATCTTTACTGACTTATAAACATAAAATAAACTAAGAAAGGTCATATTACAAGTGATTGGGATTTTACCACAAAATATATTAAGTTTAAACTGTGAATAGGCAAATTAAACCAACCGGGGACAGCAAAAGCCGACGCCTACTAGGCAAATGGCAACGGTGCCTCCCTCAAAGGTCCCTAACGCCAGTTTAAATTTAATACAATATGTACCCTCACTAAACCCTCTTCATTTATGTTGATAAGTAATAAAAACCAGTTAGTTGAAGACCTAACCATGGTCCAATAGTTAGTTTAATCAAGTCAAGACATAATTCAACAAAGGATTTAGCCTATAAGGCTCATCCTAACAATAAATAAATAAGAATAAAGTTAAAAAATTAAAATTAAAATAACTTACAGACTTAATTTGTAGTCAGAAGATGAAGAACGCTTAGTAAACTTTTATTGATAATAGGAGATTTTTTTACAACTGAAAGAGAGACTAACAAGGCTAGGAAGGAGTCTGCCTTCAAAGCATAAAAACGCATCCTTTTATAAGCAAGGAGCGGGGGAAAACAACAAAATAAAAATAGTACAACGAATATTTAACAGTACAACAACGAATATAAAACAGTGTATGTACTTATTAATACATTGAAAGCCTTTTGAAAGCCCATCTTTTAAAGGAAGGAACAAGTGTGCCATAGAACACACCAATATTGGGAAAGCATCTTTACGTAACATCTTCACCAATGCTTCCAAAAATTGCATCCTTTTTCAAAGTTCTTCATAATTGTGTCTTTTGAAACACAAAAGGTAGGAATGTGCATTATTCCATTATAACTTCAATTAGATGAAGTTAGTGCACCTAACTATAATTTTAATAGCTCTTATTATCACTTGAAACTATTTGCCAAGTCTTGAATAATCTGAGTATCTTTCTCGATATTATCCTCTGGGTCTTGAGCGTCTTGTAAAATATTAAATTTATTTTTGCTGGTTGATGTTATCGACATTGCCATAGAAACATCACTCTTTTGTGATTTAGCATCATTATTATCAGTCTTTTGAGCTATAGCTTTATGAGCTAAAGCTAAATAGTATTGGACAATCTCTTCTTCTGTTTTGTCCTGGACATCCATGGACTCACAAGGAGCACTATCTGAATGATTATCTTCATCATTAAGGTAGAGGATAGTATAACTATCAATTTTTTCTTGGATAAGGTCAAGGGTAGAACTACAATTTAGTTTCTTGGTGTCTTTATTTTCTCTGAGCATAGTATCCCAGAAGCGAGAATATGACTCTCTTTTTAGACAGAATAAATTTTCCTGGGTATAACCCGTTTTTGGACTGAATTTCCATATCCAAGGAATAGAAAATTCAATAAAAAATTGCATTTGAATAAGTCCAGGAATATTATCCTCCGGAGCCTTTGGTATAATTTCTTTCCACTCATTATAAAGATCTTTAAATATTGGAGGTAATATTTCCTCTGAAGTTCCATAAAATTGCCACCATTTTATTAACCATGGCGGTATAACTTCGGTTATAACTTCTTGGCTAATTTTTATAAACCATGTATGACTTCTTTTATCATTCTCGTAAAGAAAAGTCTTATCGAAAGCTTGGATATAATCCCAATAATTGTAGTCAATACGAGATCCTTTGTTAATTAAGGATTTCGTGGTAAAAGGAGTGATTCCCCATTCTTCAATGGTAATAACCTCTCTAATAATAATTTTTGAAAAGTTATAAATTTCTGCGTCATTACCCGTGAAATGATTGATTTCACAACCATTTGATGAAAGTATATTTTCATAAAAATTTCTATTTTTATATGACTCCATCATAAAATTATTTTTCATGAGGTATTTCTCACATAGACTCCAGGGCTGATTTTCCCGTTTTTTATCGGACATGTTGAGAATGAGTATAATCCTTTCTTCTTGGTTTTTAACCATTTTTTCTTTTTCGTCCATTGATTCTTTAACTATCTTTCTAAATGAAGGAGAGATTTTATCTTGTCCCTTTTGTTTCCAAAGTTGGAATTCTTCAAAATCTTCTTTCTTAATGATTTCATCATTAATATTTTTAGCTATAAGCTTTTTACTTCCATGCTGGATTAGGATATTACACGGCCCAGGTTCTGAATTGCCTTCCTTTTTAGGAGAATACTTTCCCCTTCCTCTATTAGAGGAATAAGTGCCACGACCACTGCCACGGTACATTCCTGAAAAATGTAACATTTAAACAGATAAATACTCCCTTGTTAAAAAATCTGGGAGATGATTTTCAGTACCTTTTTTATAAAAAATATCAAAATCAAAAGGGGCTAAATGTGCTTGCCATCTGGCAAACATTTGTTTCGAAACATCATGCTTAAAATCTTTTTGAAACATAAATTTTGCGGAGCTGCAATCAGTTCTGATTATAAATTTTTGATTATATAAATCATTTTGAAATTTTAACACGCATCTAACTATTGCAAGAACTTCTTTTGCAACAGTCGCATAATTAGATTGAGCAGAATTCCATTTTCCGGAATAGAATCTGACCAAATATTCCTTTTTATCCGTGGGATTAACTTGTTTAAGAATTCCTCCATAACCAATGTCTGAAGCATCAGTTTCAACAATTTTATCCCAAAACGGATTTGCTAGCATAAGGCATGGCAAAGATATTACTTTGTTTTTAATTTTTCTGACAGCAATAGTATGATCTTTAGACCATGCACCGGGATTCTTTTTTAATCTATCATAAAGGATGGCTGTATCTTTTGCTAGATCAGCATAATAAGGGGAAATATAGTTCAAACTTCCTAAAAATCTTTGAAGTTGAGTTTTATCCGTAATCTCATCTGGAAATTTTGACCCAAACTCAATACTTCTATTTATAGGAATGATCTTTCCTTTTTCAATATTATGACCCAAAAACCTAATTTTGGTTTGGAATAAATTCATTTTAGGCTTGGATATAACTAAACCGTTTGAAATTACAATTTTTTTAAAAATGTTAAGGTGTTTAAAATGTTCTTCTATGGTTTTAGAAAATACTAGAATATCATCGATATAAACAATAATAAAATTGCTATAGTCATTAAAAATATCGTTCATAATTTTTTGAAATTCCGAAGGGGCATTTTTTAATCCAAATGGCATAACATGCCATTCATATTGACCAAATGGAACATTAAAAGCAGTTTTATATCTATCTGCTGGGTTAATTTGAATCTGCCAATAACCAGATTTTAAATCAAATTTAGAAAATATGATTGCATCATATAAACGATCCAGTAAATCTTTTTTATTAGGTATAGGATACCTAATCCATTTTAAAACTTTGTTTAGAGGTTTATAGTTAATGACTAATCTAGGAACACCTCGTTCCTTCTCAGCATTTTTATTGACATAAAAAGCTGTACAAGACCATGGGGATTTAGATGGTCCTATAAGTTTTTTCTCTATAAGAGAATTTATTTCTTTTTTGCAAAAAGTCAAATATTCAGAATTCATTTGACAAGGTCTTGCCTTTGTAGGAATATTTTCATCCTTAAAACCTTCTTCGTAAAGAAGGTCAACAATATGTTTTTTCCTACTCCAAAAAGCATTTGGGTGGTCATTACAAATATCTAATGAAAATTGATTTTCAATTTCTGAAATCTTTGTTTTAAGCTTAGGGTTACTAAGTTTTTCATTCATAGTTAAAATATTAACTTCGTGCTTTAAAAACCCTAATTGATTCTCTTTTAAAGATATTTGGTTATACATTTCATGTATAGTTTTAACAAAAGGTTTCATTATAAAATTGAAAATAATAGTTTTGTCTTTATAGGTTGCTATTAACCTATTTTTATCTACACTTTGAAAAGGATAAATTTTATTAATAAAGGGTGTTCCAAGTATGATCGGAGTTGAAAGTTTATTTTTAACAAGTAAGAAACTCAAGGGGATACAAGTATCATTAACACAAATGTACGCTTTTGGAAGTTTAAACTGGATATCAAGTTTATCTCCACCTGCTTGAGATAAAGTGTGAGTAGTTTTTTCAAAATATCTGGTAGGAATTAATCCTTCTTGTATAACATTTAAATCAGCTCCAGTATCAATTAGAGCGGTAAATTCTTTAAAATATCGATCATCAATTCTAAGTAAGACTTTTACATACCATTTTTGGCCTGTAACAATTTCTAATGTTTGAAGAAATTTACTAGCCGTATTAGATTCATTAGGTAATTTATCCTCCCTTATATTAGTGGGTTGATTGTTATTCATGTTTTGACAATTTTTTAGAAAAGAAACATCATCATCATCATTATTAATGATGTTATTATTTTTAGAAAGTTCTTCTTGGAAAATAACTAGAGTTTCTAAATTGGAAATTCTTGTGTCATTATGTTTATTTTGAAATTTTAAATCTTTTATCTCAGATTTTAAAGTCTCCATTTCTTTTAAAATGTCATGTAAGGAAGTAGGATTTGAGTGTTTCCTTTTATTTTGGAGAAGTTTATAAACTTCGGACATGGTATATGGGTTTTTATCAGTGACGATATCATCGTTTTTGTATTTATTCGTACTTTTGGAAGTACTGGGAATATTTTCAATAACTTTAGACCGTATTTCGGGGTCTTGGATTGTTTTTAACAAATCTATCCATTGATCATTATCAAGGACATTAATATGATTCTCTTGGAATTGAGATATTAAATTATAAAATTCATCCTTATTAGGATTCTTACAAGATTTTCCCATACCACACGGTGTGCATTCTGAACTGGAGGATTCGGAATAATTTTCTAAATCATTATCAATGATTTTGATATTATCATTACTAGAATTACTTAGACTTCCTTCAGTTTCACTATTAGAATCCATATTGTCTAAAAATAATTTTGACAACTTATCTTTAAGATCGTCATCAATCTCCAAATTATTAATCTGTTTTTGAGTCCAGCAATTATTTGCCATGTGACCCTTTTTATTGCACTTAAAGCATCTTATTTGCTTAGAAGCGTTATAATCTTTTTTGTAATTCTTTTTATACTGTTGCCTCTGAAACTTCCTTTGGGATTTCCCCTCTAGATTTTTTCTAGAATACTTCCTTTTTTTGTATCTATGGTAATTATCGTTTATGTTATTATTCCTCTTCTTTTTAGAAGAAGAAGTCATATCCATACCAAATTGTTCACAAAATTCACCTAGTTGATGTTTTTCCACTAAATTTTGATTTTTCAATTGTTGGTTCAGTTTTATCTCATTACAAAGGTTTAAACCTTCTTGGGTACAAATTTTTATTAGTTGACCATAATTGTAATCATCATAGTGAATAGAGGCTCTATTCTCTCTAAGAGTTTTTCTAACCCTTTCGGCAAATAAATGAGGTAGACCGTCAATAAATTTGGCCTTCCAATGAGGACTATTAGTCTCAGGCAATAACATAACTCTACTAAGAAATGTGTCTTTATACCACCTAAATTCAGTTAAAGTTTTACATCTTTGATTTTGTAATAGAGTCCTAGTAGACTCTTGATTATTAGCATATTGACCTGTAAAATGATCAACAATATTTATAACTAAAGTATAAACAGCTTGGTGAGAAGTAACACCATTCTCAATTTTAACAGTATTATATATACCAAGTTTCTCTTCTTCAGATAAGTAGTTGTCCCACCAACCTTTTAGTTGGCCAGTGAAACCTGCTACTATCATTTTAGCAACAGTGGTATCATCATTATTAGCATTCTTACAAATAGTAGAATACATAAGCATTCTATGCACATGGTTATGAATTTGTTTTTCAGAATAACAATCTATATTCCATTCATAAATATGGGTTCCACTGTAACTGTTATTAATATGATATTCTTGTTCTTCATGAAGAAGATCCATCGGCGAAGGTCTAGTGTTATAATAAAGAGTATTGATTGGTTTATCAAACCATTTATTCTTTCTGATAACATTAATAATGTCATCATTTTCTGGATTTAACTCATCATCCAGGGTCTTAATACTGAGACTAGCAACTTTATCAGCCAAAGTACTGATTAATTTTTCAGTCAATTCTTTTTCTTGATCTGTTTTGAATTTAAAATTCTTAATTTCAGGTGGATCCTGGATATTAGTTTGAATATTCGGAATTCTTGAAAATGAAGGTTTAAATTTTTCTATTTTATCCTGAACAAGATTATTAATTAGATTAATGACTTTGTCAGTTTTTTTATGTAAATCCGCAATATGGTCACCAAGAATTTTTAAGTAAAGATTGGCATAATTATTCTGTTGGATCAAGCTATTAAGATGATTAGTAGTAATTATAGCAACATCATTTTCAAATATTTTTGAAAGAGCTATATAGCCGCACCCATCTAGTTTAAAGGATTGTAAAGGGGGGTAAACTCCTTTGAGATCTTCACCATTTAAAAGTTTGAAATTTCTTTCAAGAACTGATAAATAATTAGATAAATAAGTAGCACAATACCAAGGAACAAAATGTATGATTTCATTTTTTAAAATACAAAAATCATAAAATTCGTCTTGAAGAATTTGTTGTTCGCAATTATTAAAATTATGAAAAAACCAATCTCTAAATTTTTCCCATATAAGAGAATGGAATTCATTACTAATTATTTTTCTGATTTCTGAACCAGAAGTAAAGTCCAATAAAGGTGTATTAATCATTAAAATTAAAACTCATTTGAGACATAGTCTCTGACTCCTTTTTTGGTTGTCTTTTTAAAATTTTGTCTGGATGAAGTCGTAAAATGTCTTCATCAATTTCCATTACTTCATCATCTCTTATTTGAGAAGTTGAGAATCTAGATGGGGTAGGAACATCTAGATCATGGTCTAGAGCTGAAATAAAAGTCCTATTAGAAATAGATCTGGTCAGTCTAGAAGTACTACTTCTTGGTCTGAAATGGTTGTCACCAAAATTTAAAGTCACAGCTCCTTCCGGAGTTTGTTTAACATCAAATAAGTTTGTTTGCATAATAGGTTGTGGAGGCATTGCCTTTGTAATCGTCCAATTTTCAGGAAAAGATATTTCTTCCCATTTAATAGATTGTCTAGTAGTAATATTAGATCTATTACAATTAGTTTCGATAACAATAGTTTCATTTATATCCTTATCCGTCAATCTGCAGTGAGGATTTAATGTGTATAATGGTTTAAAATAAATTCTATAGCAGATGCATATTAGCTCTGATCCTTTAGCATAGTTATAACCATGAGTTTTAACATTTAATGTCAAAGCATCAAGGATATTAGTATCTGTTAAAGATAACTGTAAATTTGGGTAAACATCAAAATAAACTGGACCATGAGCTAAGCTAGACTTAACTACTCCCATGATTGACTTCCCAAAATCTAAATTTCTACCGTCTCTTAGAGCTGCTATAAAGCTCTCTGGTAATCCTTCAAGAGTTAAAGGTTTGAAAGCCACTTGGACTAATCCTATGTGAATAAATTTATTATCAGATTTTCTATAAGGTTCTAAATCAAAATTATTTAATAATTGGATGTGCATTTCATCATTATTTAAAGAAATAGATTCTTCAGTCGTTTTTACTACTTGTTTTAAACCTATTCTTTCAAACCATCCTAATTTATAAATGGTCCTAGTATTAACTTTAGGAATAGTCCATTTGTTTAATAGTTCCATATCTTGAGGTAAATCGGTCTCTTTGGTGGTACTGTTTTTAACATGTTTATTACTCGAACTGACATGTTTAACGAATTTACTCATAACTGAGAAAATGTTGAATTATGACTTAACATATCTTAAACTCCCTACTGTCCATGGCTCTGATACCACATCTGCCGGATCTTTACTGACTTATAAACATAAAATAAACTAAGAAAGGTCATATTACAAGTGATTGGGATTTTACCACAAAATATATTAAGTTTAAACTGTGAATAGGCAAATTAAACCAACCGGGGACAGCAAAAGCCGACGCCTACTAGGCAAATGGCAACGGTGCCTCCCTCAAAGGTCCCTAACGCCAGTTTAAATTTAATACAATATGTACCCTCACTAAACCCTCTTCATTTATGTTGATAAGTAATAAAAACCAGTTAGTTGAAGACCTAACCATGGTCCAATAGTTAGTTTAATCAAGTCAAGACATAATTCAACAAAGGATTTAGCCTATAAGGCTCATCCTAACAATAAATAAATAAGAATAAAGTTAAAAAATTAAAATTAAAATAACTTACAGACTTAATTTGTAGTCAGAAGATGAAGAACGCTTAGTAAACTTTTATTGATAATAGGAGATTTTTTTAAAACTGAAAGAGAGACTAACAAGGCTAGGAAGGAGTCTGCCTTCAAAGCATAAAAACGCATCCTTTTATAAGCAAGGAGCGGGGGAAAACAACAAAATAAAAATAGTACAACGAATATTTAACAGTACAACAACGAATATAAAACAGTGTATGTACTTATTAATACATTGAAAGCCTTTTGAAAGCCCATCTTTTAAAGGAAGGAACAAGTGTGCCATAGAACACACCAATATTGGGAAAGCATCTTTACGTAACATCTTCACCAATGCTTCCAAAAATTGCATCCTTTTTCAAAGTTCTTCATAATTGTGTCTTTTGAAACACAAAAGGTAGGAATGTGCATTATTCCATTATAACTTCAATTAGATGAAGTTAGTGCACCTAACTATAATTTTAATAGCTCTTATTATCACTTGAAACTATTTGCCAAGTCTTGAATAATCTGAGTATCTTTCTCGATATTATCCTCTGGGTCTTGAGCGTCTTGTAAAATATTAAATTTATTTTTGCTGGTTGATGTTATCGACATTGCCATAGAAACATCACTCTTTTGTGATTTAGCATCATTATTATCAGTCTTTTGAGCTATAGCTTTATGAGCTAAAGCTAAATAGTATTGGACAATCTCTTCTTCTGTTTTGTCCTGGACATCCATGGACTCACAAGGAGCACTATCTGAATGATTATCTTCATCATTAAGGTAGAGGATAGTATAACTATCAATTTTTTCTTGGATAAGGTC
Source organism: Agrostemma githago (assembly GCA_958450325.1). Lineage (NCBI taxonomy): Eukaryota > Viridiplantae > Streptophyta > Magnoliopsida > Caryophyllales > Caryophyllaceae > Agrostemma > Agrostemma githago. The sequence continues at coordinate 62,452,782 of OY288239.1, read as the reverse complement.
AAGGGTAGAACTACAATTTAGTTTCTTGGTGTCTTTATTTTCTCTGAGCATAGTATCCCAGAAGCGAGAATATGACTCTCTTTTTAGACAGAATAAATTTTCCTGGGTATAACCCGTTTTTGGACTGAATTTCCATATCCAAGGAATAGAAAATTCAATAAAAAATTGCATTTGAATAAGTCCAGGAATATTATCCTCCGGAGCCTTTGGTATAATTTCTTTCCACTCATTATAAAGATCTTTAAATATTGGAGGTAATATTTCCTCTGAAGTTCCATAAAATTGCCACCATTTTATTAACCATGGCGGTATAACTTCGGTTATAACTTCTTGGCTAATTTTTATAAACCATGTATGACTTCTTTTATCATTCTCGTAAAGAAAAGTCTTATCGAAAGCTTGGATATAATCCCAATAATTGTAGTCAATACGAGATCCTTTGTTAATTAAGGATTTCGTGGTAAAAGGAGTGATTCCCCATTCTTCAATGGTAATAACCTCTCTAATAATAATTTTTGAAAAGTTATAAATTTCTGCGTCATTACCCGTGAAATGATTGATTTCACAACCATTTGATGAAAGTATATTTTCATAAAAATTTCTATTTTTATATGACTCCATCATAAAATTATTTTTCATGAGGTATTTCTCACATAGACTCCAGGGCTGATTTTCCCGTTTTTTATCGGACATGTTGAGAATGAGTATAATCCTTTCTTCTTGGTTTTTAACCATTTTTTCTTTTTCGTCCATTGATTCTTTAACTATCTTTCTAAATGAAGGAGAGATTTTATCTTGTCCCTTTTGTTTCCAAAGTTGGAATTCTTCAAAATCTTCTTTCTTAATGATTTCATCATTAATATTTTTAGCTATAAGCTTTTTACTTCCATGCTGGATTAGGATATTACATGGCCCAGGTTCTGAATTGCCTTCCTTTTTAGGAGAATACTTTCCCCTTCCTCTATTAGAGGAATAAGTGCCACGACCACTGCCACGGTACATTCCTGAAAAATGTAACATTTAAACAGATAAATACTCCCTTGTTAAAAAATCTGGGAGATGATTTTCAGTACCTTTTTTATAAAAAATATCAAAATCAAAAGGGGCTAAATGTGCTTGCCATCTGGCAAACATTTGTTTCGAAACATCATGCTTAAAATCTTTTTGAAACATAAATTTTGCGGAGCTGCAATCAGTTCTGATTATAAATTTTTGATTATATAAATCATTTTGAAATTTTAACACGCATCTAACTATTGCAAGAACTTCTTTTGCAACAGTCGCATAATTAGATTGAGCAGAATTCCATTTTCCGGAATAGAATCTGACCAAATATTCCTTTTTATCCGTGGGATTAACTTGTTTAAGAATTCCTCCATAACCAATGTCTGAAGCATCAGTTTCAACAATTTTATCCCAAAACGGATTTGCTAGCATAAGGCATGGCAAAGATATTACTTTGTTTTTAATTTTTCTGACAGCAATAGTATGATCTTTAGACCATGCACCGGGATTCTTTTTTAATCTATCATAAAGGATGGCTGTATCTTTTGCTAGATCAGCATAATAAGGGGAAATATAGTTCAAACTTCCTAAAAATCTTTGAAGTTGAGTTTTATCCGTAATCTCATCTGGAAATTTTGACCCAAACTCAATACTTCTATTTATAGGAATGATCTTTCCTTTTTCAATATTATGACCCAAAAACCTAATTTTGGTTTGGAATAAATTCATTTTAGGCTTGGATATAACTAAACCGTTTGAAATTACAATTTTTTTAAAAATGTTAAGGTGTTTAAAATGTTCTTCTATGGTTTTAGAAAATACTAGAATATCATCGATATAAACAATAATAAAATTGCTATAGTCATTAAAAATATCGTTCATAATTTTTTGAAATTCCGAAGGGGCATTTTTTAATCCAAATGGCATAACATGCCATTCATATTGACCAAATGGAACATTAAAAGCAGTTTTATATCTATCTGCTGGGTTAATTTGAATCTGCCAATAACCAGATTTTAAATCAAATTTAGAAAATATGATTGCATCATATAAACGATCCAGTAAATCTTTTTTATTAGGTATAGGATACCTAATCCATTTTAAAACTTTGTTTAGAGGTTTATAGTTAATGACTAATCTAGGAACACCTCGTTCCTTCTCAGCATTTTTATTGACATAAAAAGCTGTACAAGACCATGGGGATTTAGATGGTCCTATAAGTTTTTTCTCTATAAGAGAATTTATTTCTTTTTTGCAAAAAGTCAAATATTCAGAATTCATTTGACAAGGTCTTGCCTTTGTAGGAATATTTTCATCCTTAAAACCTTCTTCGTAAAGAAGGTCAACAATATGTTTTTTCCTACTCCAAAAAGCATTTGGGTGGTCATTACAAATATCTAATGAAAATTGATTTTCAATTTCTGAAATCTTTGTTTTAAGCTTAGGGTTACTAAGTTTTTCATTCATAGTTAAAATATTAACTTCGTGCTTTAAAAAACCTAATTGATTCTCTTTTAAAGATATTTGGTTATACATTTCATGTATAGTTTTAACAAAAGGTTTCATTATAAAATTGAAAATAATAGTTTTGTCTTTATAGGTTGCTATTAACCTATTTTTATCTACACTTTGAAAAGGATAAATTTTATTAATAAAGGGTGTTCCAAGTATGATCGGAGTTGAAAGTTTATTTTTAACAAGTAAGAAACTCAAGGGGATACAAGTATCATTAACACAAATGTACGCTTTTGGAAGTTTAAACTGGATATCAAGTTTATCTCCACCTGCTTGAGATAAAGTGTGAGTAGTTTTTTCAAAATATCTGGTAGGAATTAATCCTTCTTGTATAACATTTAAATCAGCTCCAGTATCAATTAGAGCGGTAAATTCTTTAAAATATCGATCATCAATTCTAAGTAAGACTTTTACATACCATTTTTGGCCTGTAACAATTTCTAATGTTTGAAGAAATTTACTAGCCGTATTAGATTCATTAGGTAATTTATCCTCCCTTATATTAGTGGGTTGATTGTTATTCATGTTTTGACAATTTTTTAGAAAAGAAACATCATCATCATCATTATTAATGATGTTATTATTTTTAGAAAGTTCTTCTTGGAAAATAACTAGAGTTTCTAAATTGGAAATTCTTGTGTCATTATGTTTATTTTGAAATTTTAAATCTTTTATCTCAGATTTTAAAGTCTCCATTTCTTTTAAAATGTCATGTAAGGAAGTAGGATTTGAGTGTTTCCTTTTATTTTGGAGAAGTTTATAAACTTCGGACATGGTATATGGGTTTTTATCAGTGACGATATCATCGTTTTTGTATTTATTCGTACTTTTGGAAGTACTGGGAATATTTTCAATAACTTTAGACCGTATTTCGGGGTCTTGGATTGTTTTTAACAAATCTATCCATTGATCATTATCAAGGACATTAATATGATTCTCTTGGAATTGAGATATTAAATTATAAAATTCATCCTTATTAGGATTCTTACAAGATTTTCCCATACCACACGGTGTGCATTCTGAACTGGAGGATTCGGAATAATTTTCTAAATCATTATCAATGATTTTGATATTATCATTACTAGAATTACTTAGACTTCCTTCAGTTTCACTATTAGAATCCATATTGTCTAAAAATAATTTTGACAACTTATCTTTAAGATCGTCATCAATCTCCAAATTATTAATCTGTTTTTGAGTCCAGAAATTATTTGCCATGTGACCCTTTTTATTGCACTTAAAGCATCTTATTTGCTTAGAAGCGTTATAATCTTTTTTGTAATTCTTTTTATACTGTTGCCTCTGAAACTTCCTTTGGGATTTCCCCTCTAGATTTTTTCTAGAATACTTCCTTTTTTTGTATCTATGGTAATTATCGTTTATGTTATTATTCCTCTTCTTTTTAGAAGAAGAAGTCATATCCATACCAAATTGTTCACAAAATTCACCTAGTTGATGTTTTTCCACTAAATTTTGATTTTTCAATTGTTGGTTCAGTTTTATCTCATTACAAAGGTTTAAACCTTCTTGGGTACAAATTTTTATTAGTTGACCATAATTGTAATCATCATAGTGAATAGAGGCTCTATTCTCTCTAAGAGTTTTTCTAACCCTTTCGGCAAATAAATGAGGTAGACCGTCAATAAATTTGGCCTTCCAATGAGGACTATTAGTCTCAGGCAATAACATAACTCTACTAAGAAATGTGTCTTTATACCACCTAAATTCAGTTAAAGTTTTACATCTTTGATTTTGTAATAGAGTCCTAGTAGACTCTTGATTATTAGCATATTGACCTGTAAAATGATCAACAATATTTATAACTAAAGTATAAACAGCTTGGTGAGAAGTAACACCATTCTCAATTTTAACAGTATTATATATACCAAGTTTCTCTTCTTCAGATAAGTAGTTGTCCCACCAACCTTTTAGTTGGCCAGTGAAACCTGCTACTATCATTTTAGCAACAGTGGTATCATCATTATTAGCATTCTTACAAATAGTAGAATACATAAGCATTCTATGCACATGGTTATGAATTTGTTTTTCAGAATAACAATCTATATTCCATTCATAAATATGGGTTCCACTGTAACTGTTATTAATATGATATTCTTGTTCTTCATGAAGAAGATCCATCGGCGAAGGTCTAGTGTTATAATAAAGAGTATTGATTGGTTTATCAAACCATTTATTCTTTCTGATAACATTAATATTGTCATCATTTTCTGGATTTAACTCATCATCCAGGGTCTTAATACTGAGACTAGCAACTTTATCAGCCAAAGTACTGATTAATTTTTCAGTCAATTCTTTTTCTTGATCTGTTTTGAATTTAAAATTCTTAATTTCAGGTGGATCCTGGATATTAGTTTGAATATTCGGAATTCTTGAAAATGAAGGTTTAAATTTTTCTATTTTATCCTGAACAAGATTATTAATTAGATTAATGACTTTGTCAGTTTTTTTATGTAAATCCGCAATATGGTCACCAAGAATTTTTAAGTAAAGATTGGCATAATTATTCTGTTGGATCAAGCTATTAAGATGATTAGTAGTAATTATAGCAACATCATTTTCAAATATTTTTGAAAGAGCTATATAGCCGCACCCATCTAGTTTAAAGGATTGTAAAGGGGGGTAAACTCCTTTGAGATCTTCACCATTTAAAAGTTTGAAATTTCTTTCAAGAACTGATAAATAATTAGATAAATAAGTAGCACAATACCAAGGAACAAAATGTATGATTTCATTTTTTAAAATACAAAAATCATAAAATTCGTCTTGAAGAATTTGTTGTTCGCAATTATTAAAATTATGAAAAAACCAATCTCTAAATTTTTCCCATATAAGAGAATGGAATTCATTACTAATTATTTTTCTGATTTCTGAACCAGAAGTAAAGTCCAATAAAGGTGTATTAATCATTAAAATTAAAACTCATTTGAGACATAGTCTCTGACTCCTTTTTTGGTTGTCTTTTTAAAATTTTGTCTGGATGAAGTCGTAAAATGTCTTCATCAATTTCCATTACTTCATCATCTCTTATTTGAGAAGTTGAGAATCTAGATGGGGTAGGAACATCTAGATCATGGTCTAGAGCTGAAATAAAAGTCCTATTAGAAATAGATCTGGTCAGTCTAGAAGTACTACTTCTTGGTCTGAAATGGTTGTCACCAAAATTTAAAGTCACAGCTCCTTCCGGAGTTTGTTTAACATCAAATAAGTTTGTTTGCATAATAGGTTGTGGAGGCATTGCCTTTGTAATCGTCCAATTTTCAGGAAAAGATATTTCTTCCCATTTAATAGATTGTCTAGTAGTAATATTAGATCTATTACAATTAGTTTCGATAACAATAGTTTCATTTATATCCTTATCCGTCAATCTGCAGTGAGGATTTAATGTGTATAATGGTTTAAAATAAATTCTATAGCAGATGCATATTAGCTCTGATCCTTTAGCATAGTTATAACCATGAGTTTTAACATTTAATGTCAAAGCATCAAGGATATTAGTATCTGTTAAAGATAACTGTAAATTTGGGTAAACATCAAAATAAACTGGACCATGAGCTAAGCTAGACTTAACTACTCCCATGATTGACTTCCCAAAATCTAAATTTCTACCGTCTCTTAGAGCTGCTATAAAGCTCTCTGGTAATCCTTCAAGAGTTAAAGGTTTGAAAGCCACTTGGACTAATCCTATGTGAATAAATTTATTATCAGATTTTCTATAAGGTTCTAAATCAAAATTATTTAATAATTGGATGTGCATTTCATCATTATTTAAAGAAATAGATTCTTCAGTCGTTTTTACTACTTGTTTTAAACCTATTCTTTCAAACCATCCTAATTTATAAATGGTCCTAGTATTAACTTTAGGAATAGTCCATTTGTTTAATAGTTCCATATCTTGAGGTAAATCGGTCTCTTTGGTGGTACTGTTTTTAACATGTTTATTACTCGAACTGACATGTTTAACGAATTTACTCATAACTGAGAAAATGTTGAATTATGACTTAACATATCTTAAACTCCCTACTGTCCATGGCTCTGATACCACATCAGAGCCATGGACAGTAGGGAGTTTAAGATATGTTAAGTCATAATTCAACATTTTCTCAGTTATGAGTAAATTCGTTAAACATGTCAGTTCGAGTAATAAACATGTTAAAAACAGTACCACCAAAGAGACCGATTTACCTCAAGATATGGAACTATTAAACAAATGGACTATTCCTAAAGTTAATACTAGGACCATTTATAAATTAGGATGGTTTGAAAGAATAGGTTTAAAACAAGTAGTTTATGTTTAAAGAATCTATTTCTTTAAATAATGATGAAATGCACATCCAATTATTAAATAATTTTGATTTAGAACCTTATAGAAAATCTGATAATAAATTTATTCACATAGGATTAGTCCAAGTGGCTTTCAAACCTTTAACTCTTGAAGGATTACCAGAGAGCTTTATAGCAGCTCTAAGAGACGGTAGAAATTTAGATTTTGGGAAGTCAATCATGGGAGTAGTTAAGTCTAGCTTAGCTCATGGTCCAGTTTATTTTGATGTTTACCCAAATTTACAGTTATCTTTAACAGATACTAATATCCTTGATGCTTTGACATTAAATGTTAAAACTCATGGTTATAACTATGCTAAAGGATCAGAGCTAATATGCATCTGCTATAGAATTTATTTTAAACCATTATACACATTAAATCCTCACTGCAGATTGACGGATAAGGATATAAATGAAACTATTGTTATCGAAACTAATTGTAATAGATCTAATATTACTACTAGACAATCTATTAAATGGGAAGAAATATCTTTTCCTGAAAATTGGACGATTACAAAGGCAATGCCTCCACAACCTATTATGCAAACAAACTTATTTGATGTTAAACAAACTCCGGAAGGAGCTGTGACTTTAAATTTTGGTGACAACCATTTCAGACCAAGAAGTAGTACTTCTAGACTGACCAGATCTATTTCTAATAGGACTTTTATTTCAGCTCTAGACCATGATCTAGATGTTCCTACCCCATCTAGATTCTCAACTTCTCAAATAAGAGATGATGAAGTAATGGAAATTGATGAAGACATTTTACGACTTCATCCAGACAAAATTTTAAAAAGACAACCAAAAAAGGAGTCAGAGACTATGTCTCAAATGAGTTTTAATTTTAATGATTAATACACCTTTATTGGACTTTACTTCTGGTTCAGAAATCAGAAAAATAATTAGTAATGAATTCCATTCTCTTATATGGGAAAAATTTAGAGATTGGTTTTTTCATAATTTTAATAATTGCGAACAACAAATTCTTCAAGACGAATTTTATGATTTTTGTATTTTAAAAAATGAAATCATACATTTTGTTCCTTGGTATTGTGCTACTTATTTATCTAATTATTTATCAGTTCTTGAAAGAAATTTCAAACTTTTAAATGGTGAAGATCTCAAAGGAGTTTACCCCCCTTTACAATCCTTTAAACTAGATGGGTGCGGCTATATAGCTCTTTCAAAAATATTTGAAAATGATGTTGCTATAATTACTACTAATCATCTTAATAGCTTGATCCAACAGAATAATTATGCCAATCTTTACTTAAAAATTCTTGGTGACCATATTGCGGATTTACATAAAAAAACTGACAAAGTCATTAATCTAATTAATAATCTTGTTCAGGATAAAATAGAAAAATTTAAACCTTCATTTTCAAGAATTCCGAATATTCAAACTAATATCCAGGATCCACCTGAAATTAAGAATTTTAAATTCAAAACAGATCAAGAAAAAGAATTGACTGAAAAATTAATCAGTACTTTGGCTGATAAAGTTGCTAGTCTCAGTATTAAGACCCTGGATGATGAGTTAAATCCAGAAAATGATGACAATATTAATGTTATCAGAAAGAATAAATGGTTTGATAAACCAATCAATACTCTTTATTATAACACTAGACCTTCGCCGATGGATCTTCTTCATGAAGAACAAGAATATCATATTAATAACAGTTACAGTGGAACCCATATTTATGAATGGAATATAGATTGTTATTCTGAAAAACAAATTCATAACCATGTGCATAGAATGCTTATGTATTCTACTATTTGTAAGAATGCTAATAATGATGATACCACTGTTGCTAAAATGATAGTAGCAGGTTTCACTGGCCAACTAAAAGGTTGGTGGGACAACTACTTATCTGAAGAAGAGAAACTTGGTATATATAATACTGTTAAAATTGAGAATGGTGTTACTTCTCACCAAGCTGTTTATACTTTAGTTATAAATATTGTTGATCATTTTACAGGTCAATATGCTAATAATCAAGAGTCTACTAGGACTCTATTACAAAATCAAAGATGTAAAACTTTAACTGAATTTAGGTGGTATAAAGACACATTTCTTAGTAGAGTTATGTTATTGCCTGAGACTAATAGTCCTCATTGGAAGGCCAAATTTATTGACGGTCTACCTCATTTATTTGCCGAAAGGGTTAGAAAAACTCTTAGAGAGAATAGAGCCTCTATTCACTATGATGATTACAATTATGGTCAACTAATAAAAGTTTGTACCCAAGAAGGTTTAAACCTTTGTAATGAGATAAAACTGAACCAACAATTGAAAAATCAAAATTTAGTGGAAAAACATCAACTAGGTGAATTTTGTGAACAATTTGGTATGGATATGACTTCTTCTTCTAAAAAGAAGAGGAATAATAACATAAACGATAATTACCATAGATACAAAAAAAGGAAGTATTCTAGAAAAAATCTAGAGGGGAAATCCCAAAGGAAGTTTCAGAGGCAACAGTATAAAAAGAATTACAAAAAAGATTATAACGCTTCTAAGCAAATAAGATGCTTTAAGTGCAATAAAAAGGGTCACATGGCAAATAATTGCTGGACTCAAAAACAGATTAATAATTTGGAGATTGATGACGATCTTAAAGATAAGTTGTCAAAATTATTTTTAGACAATATGGATTCTAATAGTGAAACTGAAGGAAGTCTAAGTAATTCTAGTAATGATAATATCAAAATCATTGATAATGATTTAGAAAATTATTCCGAATCCTCCAGTTCAGAATGCACACCGTGTGGTATGGGAAAATCTTGTAAGAATCCTAATAAGGATGAATTTTATAATTTAATATCTCAATTCCAAGAGAATCATATTAATGTCCTTGATAATGATCAATGGATAGATTTGTTAAAAACAATCCAAGACCCCGAAATACGGTCTAAAGTTATTGAAAATATTCCCAGTACTTCCAAAAGTACGAATAAATACAAAAACGATGATATCGTCACTGATAAAAACCCATATACCATGTCCGAAGTTTATAAACTTCTCCAAAATAAAAGGAAACACTCAAATCCTACTTCCTTACATGACATTTTAAAAGAAATGGAGACTTTAAAATCTGAGATAAAAGATTTAAAATTTCAAAATAAACATAATGACACAAGAATTTCCAATTTAGAAACTCTAGTTATTTTCCAAGAAGAACTTTCTAAAAATAATAACATCATTAATAATGATGATGATGATGTTTCTTTTCTAAAAAATTGTCAAAACATGAATAACAATCAACCCACTAATATAAGGGAGGATAAATTACCTAATGAATCTAATACGGCTAGTAAATTTCTTCAAACATTAGAAATTGTTACAGGCCAAAAATGGTATGTAAAAGTCTTACTTAGAATTGATGATCGATATTTTAAAGAATTTACCGCTCTAATTGATACTGGAGCTGATTTAAATGTTATACAAGAAGGATTAATTCCTACCAGATATTTTGAAAAAACTACTCACACTTTATCTCAAGCAGGTGGAGATAAACTTGATATCCAGTTTAAACTTCCAAAAGCGTACATTTGTGTTAATGATACTTGTATCCCCTTGAGTTTCTTACTTGTTAAAAATAAACTTTCAACTCCGATCATACTTGGAACACCCTTTATTAATAAAATTTATCCTTTTCAAAGTGTAGATAAAAATAGGTTAATAGCAACCTATAAAGACAAAACTATTATTTTCAATTTTATAATGAAACCTTTTGTTAAAACTATACATGAAATGTATAACCAAATATCTTTAAAAGAGAATCAATTAGGTTTTTTAAAGCACGAAGTTAATATTTTAACTATGAATGAAAAACTTAGTAACCCTAAGCTTAAAACAAAGATTTCAGAAATTGAAAATCAATTTTCATTAGATATTTGTAATGACCACCCAAATGCTTTTTGGAGTAGGAAAAAACATATTGTTGACCTTCTTTACGAAGAAGGTTTTAAGGATGAAAATATTCCTACAAAGGCAAGACCTTGTCAAATGAATTCTGAATATTTGACTTTTTGCAAAAAAGAAATAAATTCTCTTATAGAGAAAAAACTTATAGGACCATCTAAATCCCCATGGTCTTGTACAGCTTTTTATGTCAATAAAAATGCTGAGAAGGAACGAGGTGTTCCTAGATTAGTCATTAACTATAAACCTCTAAACAAAGTTTTAAAATGGATTAGGTATCCTATACCTAATAAAAAAGATTTACTGGATCGTTTATATGATGCAATCATATTTTCTAAATTTGATTTAAAATCTGGTTATTGGCAGATTCAAATTAACCCAGCAGATAGATATAAAACTGCTTTTAATGTTCCATTTGGTCAATATGAATGGCATGTTATGCCATTTGGATTAAAAAATGCCCCTTCGGAATTTCAAAAAATTATGAACGATATTTTTAATGACTATAGCAATTTTATTATTGTTTATATCGATGATATTCTAGTATTTTCTAAAACCATAGAAGAACATTTTAAACACCTTAACATTTTTAAAAAAATTGTAATTTCAAACGGTTTAGTTATATCCAAGCCTAAAATGAATTTATTCCAAACCAAAATTAGGTTTTTGGGTCATAATATTGAAAAAGGAAAGATCATTCCTATAAATAGAAGTATTGAGTTTGGGTCAAAATTTCCAGATGAGATTACGGATAAAACTCAACTTCAAAGATTTTTAGGAAGTTTGAACTATATTTCCCCTTATTATGCTGATCTAGCAAAAGATACAGCCATCCTTTATGATAGATTAAAAAAGAATCCCGGTGCATGGTCTAAAGATCATACTATTGCTGTCAGAAAAATTAAAAACAAAGTAATATCTTTGCCATGCCTTATGCTAGCAAATCCGTTTTGGGATAAAATTGTTGAAACTGATGCTTCAGACATTGGTTATGGAGGAATTCTTAAACAAGTTAATCCCACGGATAAAAAGGAATATTTGGTCAGATTCTATTCCGGAAAATGGAATTCTGCTCAATCTAATTATGCGACTGTTGCAAAAGAAGTTCTTGCAATAGTTAGATGCGTGTTAAAATTTCAAAATGATTTATATAATCAAAAATTTATAATCAGAACTGATTGCAGCTCCGCAAAATTTATGTTTCAAAAAGATTTTAAGCATGATGTTTCGAAACAAATGTTTGCCAGATGGCAAGCACATTTAGCCCCTTTTGATTTTGATATTTTTTATAAAAAAGGTACTGAAAATCATCTCCCAGATTTTTTAACAAGGGAGTATTTATCTGTTTAAATGTTACATTTTTCAGGAATGTACCGTGGCAGTGGTCGTGGCACTTATTCCTCTAATAGAGGAAGGGGAAAGTATTCTCCTAAAAAGGAAGGCAATTCAGAACCTGGGCCATGTAATATCCTAATCCAGCATGGAAGTAAAAAGCTTATAGCTAAAAATATTAATGATGAAATCATTAAGAAAGAAGATTTTGAAGAATTCCAACTTTGGAAACAAAAGGGACAAGATAAAATCTCTCCTTCATTTAGAAAGATAGTTAAAGAATCAATGGACGAAAAAGAAAAAATGGTTAAAAACCAAGAAGAAAGGATTATACTCATTCTCAACATGTCCGATAAAAAACGGGAAAATCAGCCCTGGAGTCTATGTGAGAAATACCTCATGAAAAATAATTTTATGATGGAGTCATATAAAAATAGAAATTTTTATGAAAATATACTTTCATCAAATGGTTGTGAAATCAATCATTTCACGGGTAATGACGCAGAAATTTATAACTTTTCAAAAATTATTATTAGAGAGGTTATTACCATTGAAGAATGGGGAATCACTCCTTTTACCACGAAATCCTTAATTAACAAAGGATCTCGTATTGACTACAATTATTGGGATTATATCCAAGCTTTCGATAAGACTTTTCTTTACGAGAATGATAAAAGAAGTCATACATGGTTTATAAAAATTAGCCAAGAAGTTATAACCGAAGTTATACCGCCATGGTTAATAAAATGGTGGCAATTTTATGGAACTTCAGAGGAAATATTACCTCCAATATTTAAAGATCTTTATAATGAGTGGAAAGAAATTATACCAAAGGCTCCGGAGGATAATATTCCTGGACTTATTCAAATGCAATTTTTTATTGAATTTTCTATTCCTTGGATATGGAAATTCAGTCCAAAAACGGGTTATACCCAGGAAAATTTATTCTGTCTAAAAAGAGAGTCATATTCTCGCTTCTGGGATACTATGCTCAGAGAAAATAAAGACACCAAGAAACTAAATTGTAGTTCTACCCTTGACCTTATCCAAGAAAAAATTGATAGTTATACTATCCTCTACCTTAATGATGAAGATAATCATTCAGATAGTGCTCCTTGTGAGTCCATGGATGTCCAGGACAAAACAGAAGAAGAGATTGTCCAATACTATTTAGCTTTAGCTCATAAAGCTATAGCTCAAAAGACTGATAATAATGATGCTAAATCACAAAAGAGTGATGTTTCTATGGCAATGTCGATAACATCAACCAGCAAAAATAAATTTAATATTTTACAAGACGCTCAAGACCCAGAGGATAATATCGAGAAAGATACTCAGATTATTCAAGACTTGGCAAATAGTTTCAAGTGATAATAAGAGCTATTAAAATTATAGTTAGGTGCACTAACTTCATCTAATTGAAGTTATAATGGAATAATGCACATTCCTACCTTTTGTGTTTCAAAAGACACAATTATGAAGAACTTTGAAAAAGGATGCAATTTTTGGAAGCATTGGTGAAGATGTTACGTAAAGATGCTTTCCCAATATTGGTGTGTTCTATGGCACACTTGTTCCTTCCTTTAAAAGATGGGCTTTCAAAAGGCTTTCAATGTATTAATAAGTACATACACTGTTTTATATTCGTTGTTGTACTGTTAAATATTCGTTGTACTATTTTTATTTTGTTGTTTTCCCCCGCTCCTTGCTTATAAAAGGATGCGTTTTTATGCTTTGAAGGCAGACTCCTTCCTAGCCTTGTTAGTCTCTCTTTCAGTTGTAAAAAAATCTCCTATTATCAATAAAAGTTTACTAAGCGTTCTTCATCTTCTGACTACAAATTAAGTCTGTAAGTTATTTTAATTTTAATTTTTTAACTTTATTCTTATTTATTTATTGTTAGGATGAGCCTTATAGGCTAAATCCTTTGTTGAATTATGTCTTGACTTGATTAAACTAACTATTGGACCATGGTTAGGTCTTCAACTAACTGGTTTTTATTACTTATCAACATAAATGAAGAGGGTTTAGTGAGGGTACATATTGTATTAAATTTAAACTGGCGTTAGGGACCTTTGAGGGAGGCACCGTTGCCATTTGCCTAGTAGGCGTCGGCTTTTGCTGTCCCCGGTTGGTTTAATTTGCCTATTCACAGTTTAAACTTAATATATTTTGTGGTAAAATCCCAATCACTTGTAATATGACCTTTCTTAGTTTATTTTATGTTTATAAGTCAGTAAAGATCCGGCAGATGTGGTATCAGAGCCATGGACAGTAGGGAGTTTAAGATATGTTAAGTCATAATTCAACATTTTCTCAGTTATGAGTAAATTCGTTAAACATGTCAGTTCGAGTAATAAACATGTTAAAAACAGTACCACCAAAGAGACCGATTTACCTCAAGATATGGAACTATTAAACAAATGGACTATTCCTAAAGTTAATACTAGGACCATTTATAAATTAGGATGGTTTGAAAGAATAGGTTTAAAACAAGTAGTAAAAACGACTGAAGAATCTATTTCTTTAAATAATGATGAAATGCACATCCAATTATTAAATAATTTTGATTTAGAACCTTATAGAAAATCTGATAATAAATTTATTCACATAGGATTAGTCCAAGTGGCTTTCAAACCTTTAACTCTTGAAGGATTACCAGAGAGCTTTATAGCAGCTCTAAGAGACGGTAGAAATTTAGATTTTGGGAAGTCAATCATGGGAGTAGTTAAGTCTAGCTTAGCTCATGGTCCAGTTTATTTTGATGTTTACCCAAATTTACAGTTATCTTTAACAGATACTAATATCCTTGATGCTTTGACATTAAATGTTAAAACTCATGGTTATAACTATGCTAAAGGATCAGAGCTAATATGCATCTGCTATAGAATTTATTTTAAACCATTATACACATTAAATCCTCACTGCAGATTGACGGATAAGGATATAAATGAAACTATTGTTATCGAAACTAATTGTAATAGATCTAATATTACTACTAGACAATCTA
This sequence comes from Agrostemma githago, assembly GCA_958450325.1. Lineage (NCBI taxonomy): Eukaryota > Viridiplantae > Streptophyta > Magnoliopsida > Caryophyllales > Caryophyllaceae > Agrostemma > Agrostemma githago. The sequence continues at coordinate 62,437,651 of OY288239.1, read as the reverse complement.
TTAAATGGGAAGAAATATCTTTTCCTGAAAATTGGACGATTACAAAGGCAATGCCTCCACAACCTATTATGCAAACAAACTTATTTGATGTTAAACAAACTCCGGAAGGAGCTGTGACTTTAAATTTTGGTGACAACCATTTCAGACCAAGAAGTAGTACTTCTAGACTGACCAGATCTATTTCTAATAGGACTTTTATTTCAGCTCTAGACCATGATCTAGATGTTCCTACCCCATCTAGATTCTCAACTTCTCAAATAAGAGATGATGAAGTAATGGAAATTGATGAAGACATTTTACGACTTCATCCAGACAAAATTTTAAAAAGACAACCAAAAAAGGAGTCAGAGACTATGTCTCAAATGAGTTTTAATTTTAATGATTAATACACCTTTATTGGACTTTACTTCTGGTTCAGAAATCAGAAAAATAATTAGTAATGAATTCCATTCTCTTATATGGGAAAAATTTAGAGATTGGTTTTTTCATAATTTTAATAATTGCGAACAACAAATTCTTCAAGACGAATTTTATGATTTTTGTATTTTAAAAAATGAAATCATACATTTTGTTCCTTGGTATTGTGCTACTTATTTATCTAATTATTTATCAGTTCTTGAAAGAAATTTCAAACTTTTAAATGGTGAAGATCTCAAAGGAGTTTACCCCCCTTTACAATCCTTTAAACTAGATGGGTGCGGCTATATAGCTCTTTCAAAAATATTTGAAAATGATGTTGCTATAATTACTACTAATCATCTTAATAGCTTGATCCAACAGAATAATTATGCCAATCTTTACTTAAAAATTCTTGGTGACCATATTGCGGATTTACATAAAAAAACTGACAAAGTCATTAATCTAATTAATAATCTTGTTCAGGATAAAATAGAAAAATTTAAACCTTCATTTTCAAGAATTCCGAATATTCAAACTAATATCCAGGATCCACCTGAAATTAAGAATTTTAAATTCAAAACAGATCAAGAAAAAGAATTGACTGAAAAATTAATCAGTACTTTGGCTGATAAAGTTGCTAGTCTCAGTATTAAGACCCTGGATGATGAGTTAAATCCAGAAAATGATGACAATATTAATGTTATCAGAAAGAATAAATGGTTTGATAAACCAATCAATACTCTTTATTATAACACTAGACCTTCGCCGATGGATCTTTTTCATGAAGAACAAGAATATCATATTAATAACAGTTACAGTGGAACCCATATTTATGAATGGAATATAGATTGTTATTCTGAAAAACAAATTCATAACCATGTGCATAGAATGCTTATGTATTCTACTATTTGTAAGAATGCTAATAATGATGATACCACTGTTGCTAAAATGATAGTAGCAGGTTTCACTGGCCAACTAAAAGGTTGGTGGGACAACTACTTATCTGAAGAAGAGAAACTTGGTATATATAATACTGTTAAAATTGAGAATGGTGTTACTTCTCACCAAGCTGTTTATACTTTAGTTATAAATATTGTTGATCATTTTACAGGTCAATATGCTAATAATCAAGAGTCTACTAGGACTCTATTACAAAATCAAAGATGTAAAACTTTAACTGAATTTAGGTGGTATAAAGACACATTTCTTAGTAGAGTTATGTTATTGCCTGAGACTAATAGTCCTCATTGGAAGGCCAAATTTATTGACGGTCTACCTCATTTATTTGCCGAAAGGGTTAGAAAAACTCTTAGAGAGAATAGAGCCTCTATTCACTATGATGATTACAATTATGGTCAACTAATAAAAGTTTGTACCCAAGAAGGTTTAAACCTTTGTAATGAGATAAAACTGAACCAACAATTGAAAAATCAAAATTTAGTGGAAAAACATCAACTAGGTGAATTTTGTGAACAATTTGGTATGGATATGACTTCTTCTTCTAAAAAGAAGAGGAATAATAACATAAACGATAATTACCATAGATACAAAAAAAGGAAGTATTCTAGAAAAAATCTAGAGGGGAAATCCCAAAGGAAGTTTCAGAGGCAACAGTATAAAAAGAATTACAAAAAAGATTATAACGCTTCTAAGCAAATAAGATGCTTTAAGTGCAATAAAAAGGGTCACATGGCAAATAATTGCTGGACTCAAAAACAGATTAATAATTTGGAGATTGATGACGATCTTAAAGATAAGTTGTCAAAATTATTTTTAGACAATATGGATTCTAATAGTGAAACTGAAGGAAGTCTAAGTAATTCTAGTAATGATAATATCAAAATCATTGATAATGATTTAGAAAATTATTCCGAATCCTCCAGTTCAGAATGCACACCGTGTGGTATGGGAAAATCTTGTAAGAATCCTAATAAGGATGAATTTTATAATTTAATATCTCAATTCCAAGAGAATCATATTAATGTCCTTGATAATGATCAATGGATAGATTTGTTAAAAACAATCCAAGACCCCGAAATACGGTCTAAAGTTATTGAAAATATTCCCAGTACTTCCAAAAGTACGAATAAATACAAAAACGATGATATCGTCACTGATAAAAACCCATATACCATGTCCGAAGTTTATAAACTTCTCCAAAATAAAAGGAAACACTCAAATCCTACTTCCTTACATGACATTTTAAAAGAAATGGAGACTTTAAAATCTGAGATAAAAGATTTAAAATTTCAAAATAAACATAATGACACAAGAATTTCCAATTTAGAAACTCTAGTTATTTTCCAAGAAGAACTTTCTAAAAATAATAACATCATTAATAATGATGATGATGATGTTTCTTTTCTAAAAAATTGTCAAAACATGAATAACAATCAACCCACTAATATAAGGGAGGATAAATTACCTAATGAATCTAATACGGCTAGTAAATTTCTTCAAACATTAGAAATTGTTACAGGCCAAAAATGGTATGTAAAAGTCTTACTTAGAATTGATGATCGATATTTTAAAGAATTTACCGCTCTAATTGATACTGGAGCTGATTTAAATGTTATACAAGAAGGATTAATTCCTACCAGATATTTTGAAAAAACTACTCACACTTTATCTCAAGCAGGTGGAGATAAACTTGATATCCAGTTTAAACTTCCAAAAGCGTACATTTGTGTTAATGATACTTGTATCCCCTTGAGTTTCTTACTTGTTAAAAATAAACTTTCAACTCCGATCATACTTGGAACACCCTTTATTAATAAAATTTATCCTTTTCAAAGTGTAGATAAAAATAGGTTAATAGCAACCTATAAAGACAAAACTATTATTTTCAATTTTATAATGAAACCTTTTGTTAAAACTATACATGAAATGTATAACCAAATATCTTTAAAAGAGAATCAATTAGGGTTTTTAAAGCACGAAGTTAATATTTTAACTATGAATGAAAAACTTAGTAACCCTAAGCTTAAAACAAAGATTTCAGAAATTGAAAATCAATTTTCATTAGATATTTGTAATGACCACCCAAATGCTTTTTGGAGTAGGAAAAAACATATTGTTGACCTTCTTTACGAAGAAGGTTTTAAGGATGAAAATATTCCTACAAAGGCAAGACCTTGTCAAATGAATTCTGAATATTTGACTTTTTGCAAAAAAGAAATAAATTCTCTTATAGAGAAAAAACTTATAGGACCATCTAAATCCCCATGGTCTTGTACAGCTTTTTATGTCAATAAAAATGCTGAGAAGGAACGAGGTGTTCCTAGATTAGTCATTAACTATAAACCTCTAAACAAAGTTTTAAAATGGATTAGGTATCCTATACCTAATAAAAAAGATTTACTGGATCGTTTATATGATGCAATCATATTTTCTAAATTTGATTTAAAATCTGGTTATTGGCAGATTCAAATTAACCCAGCAGATAGATATAAAACTGCTTTTAATGTTCCATTTGGTCAATATGAATGGCATGTTATGCCATTTGGATTAAAAAATGCCCCTTCGGAATTTCAAAAAATTATGAACGATATTTTTAATGACTATAGCAATTTTATTATTGTTTATATCGATGATATTCTAGTATTTTCTAAAACCATAGAAGAACATTTTAAACACCTTAACATTTTTAAAAAAATTGTAATTTCAAACGGTTTAGTTATATCCAAGCCTAAAATGAATTTATTCCAAACCAAAATTAGGTTTTTGGGTCATAATATTGAAAAAGGAAAGATCATTCCTATAAATAGAAGTATTGAGTTTGGGTCAAAATTTCCAGATGAGATTACGGATAAAACTCAACTTCAAAGATTTTTAGGAAGTTTGAACTATATTTCCCCTTATTATGCTGATCTAGCAAAAGATACAGCCATCCTTTATGATAGATTAAAAAAGAATCCCGGTGCATGGTCTAAAGATCATACTATTGCTGTCAGAAAAATTAAAAACAAAGTAATATCTTTGCCATGCCTTATGCTAGCAAATCCGTTTTGGGATAAAATTGTTGAAACTGATGCTTCAGACATTGGTTATGGAGGAATTCTTAAACAAGTTAATCCCACGGATAAAAAGGAATATTTGGTCAGATTCTATTCCGGAAAATTGAATTCTGCTCAATCTAATTATGCGACTGTTGCAAAAGAAGTTCTTGCAATAGTTAGATGCGTGTTAAAATTTCAAAATGATTTATATAATCAAAAATTTATAATCAGAACTGATTGCAGCTCCGCAAAATTTATGTTTCAAAAAGATTTTAAGCATGATGTTTCGAAACAAATGTTTGCCAGATGGCAAGCACATTTAGCCCCTTTTGATTTTGATATTTTTTTATAAAAAAGGTACTGAAAATCATCTCCCAGATTTTTTAACAAGGGAGTATTTATCTGTTTAAATGTTACATTTTTCAGGAATGTACCGTGGCAGTGGTCGTGGCACTTATTCCTCTAATAGAGGAAGGGGAAAGTATTCTCCTAAAAAGGAAGGCAATTCAGAACCTGGGCCATGTAATATCCTAATCCAGCATGGAAGTAAAAAGCTTATAGCTAAAAATATTAATGATGAAATCATTAAGAAAGAAGATTTTGAAGAATTCCAACTTTGGAAACAAAAGGGACAAGATAAAATCTCTCCTTCATTTAGAAAGATAGTTAAAGAATCAATGGACGAAAAAGAAAAAATGGTTAAAAACCAAGAAGAAAGGATTATACTCATTCTCAACATGTCCGATAAAAAACGGGAAAATCAGCCCTGGAGTCTATGTGAGAAATACCTCATGAAAAATAATTTTATGATGGAGTCATATAAAAATAGAAATTTTTATGAAAATATACTTTCATCAAATGGTTGTGAAATCAATCATTTCACGGGTAATGACGCAGAAATTTATAACTTTTCAAAAATTATTATTAGAGAGGTTATTACCATTGAAGAATGGGGAATCACTCCTTTTACCACGAAATCCTTAATTAACAAAGGATCTCGTATTGACTACAATTATTGGGATTATATCCAAGCTTTCGATAAGACTTTTCTTTACGAGAATGATAAAAGAAGTCATACATGGTTTATAAAAATTAGCCAAGAAGTTATAACCGAAGTTATACCGCCATGGTTAATAAAATGGTGGCAATTTTATGGAACTTCAGAGGAAATATTACCTCCAATATTTAAAGATCTTTATAATGAGTGGAAAGAAATTATACCAAAGGCTCCGGAGGATAATATTCCTGGACTTATTCAAATGCAATTTTTTATTGAATTTTCTATTCCTTGGATATGGAAATTCAGTCCAAAAACGGGTTATACCCAGGAAAATTTATTCTGTCTAAAAAGAGAGTCATATTCTCGCTTCTGGGATACTATGCTCAGAGAAAATAAAGACACCAAGAAACTAAATTGTAGTTCTACCCTTGACCTTATCCAAGAAAAAATTGATAGTTATACTATCCTCTACCTTAATGATGAAGATAATCATTCAGATAGTGCTCCTTGTGAGTCCATGGATGTCCAGGACAAAACAGAAGAAGAGATTGTCCAATACTATTTAGCTTTAGCTCATAAAGCTATAGCTCAAAAGACTGATAATAATGATGCTAAATCACAAAAGAGTGATGTTTCTATGGCAATGTCGATAACATCAACCAGCAAAAATAAATTTAATATTTTACAAGACGCTCAAGACCCAGAGGATAATATCGAGAAAGATACTCAGATTATTCAAGACTTGGCAAATAGTTTCAAGTGATAATAAGAGCTATTAAAATTATAGTTAGGTGCACTAACTTCATCTAATTGAAGTTATAATGGAATAATGCACATTCCTACCTTTTGTGTTTCAAAAGACACAATTATGAAGAACTTTGAAAAAGGATGCAATTTTTGGAAGCATTGGTGAAGATGTTACGTAAAGATGCTTTCCCAATATTGGTGTGTTCTATGGCACACTTGTTCCTTCCTTTAAAAGATGGGCTTTCAAAAGGCTTTCAATGTATTAATAAGTACATACACTGTTTTATATTCGTTGTTGTACTGTTAAATATTCGTTGTACTATTTTTATTTTGTTGTTTTCCCCCGCTCCTTGCTTATAAAAGGATGCGTTTTTATGCTTTGAAGGCAGACTCCTTCCTAGCCTTGTTAGTCTCTCTTTCAGTTGTAAAAAAATCTCCTATTATCAATAAAAGTTTACTAAGCGTTCTTCATCTTCTGACTACAAATTAAGTCTGTAAGTTATTTTAATTTTAATTTTTTAACTTTATTCTTATTTATTTATTGTTAGGATGAGCCTTATAGGCTAAATCCTTTGTTGAATTATGTCTTGACTTGATTAAACTAACTATTGGACCATGGTTAGGTCTTCAACTAACTGGTTTTTATTACTTATCAACATAAATGAAGAGGGTTTAGTGAGGGTACATATTGTATTAAATTTAAACTGGCGTTAGGGACCTTTGAGGGAGGCACCGTTGCCATTTGCCTAGTAGGCGTCGGCTTTTGCTCTCCCCGGTTGGTTTAATTTGCTTATTCACAGTTTAAACTTAATATATTTTGTGGTAAAATCCCAATCACTTGTAATATGACCTTTCTTAGTTTATTTTATGTTTATAAGTCAGTAAAGATCCGGCAGATGTGGTATCAGAGCCATGGACAGTAGGGAGTTTAAGATATGTTAAGTCATAATTCAACATTTTCTCAGTTATGAGTAAATTCGTTAAACATGTCAGTTCGAGTAATAAACATGTTAAAAACAGTACCACCAAAGAGACCGATTTACCTCAAGATATGGAACTATTAAACAAATGGACTATTCCTAAAGTTAATACAAGGACCATTTATAAATTAGGATGGTTTGAAAGAATAGGTTTAAAACAAGTAGTAAAAACGACTGAAGAATCTATTTCTTTAAATAATGATGAAATGCACATCCAATTATTAAATACTTTTGATTTAGAACCTTATAGAAAATCTGATAATAAATTTATTCACATAGGATTAGTCCAAGTGGCTTTCAAACCTTTAACTCTTGAAGGATTACCAGAGAGCTTTATAGCAGCTCTAAGAGACGGTAGAAATTTAGATTTTGGGAAGTCAATCATGGGAGTAGTTAAGTCTAGCTTAGCTCATGGTCCAGTTTATTTTGATGTTTACCCAAATTTACAGTTATCTTTAACAGATACTAATATCCTTGATGCTTTGACATTAAATGTTAAAACTCATGGTTATAACTATGCTAAAGGATCAGAGCTAATATGCATCTGCTATAGAATTTATTTTAAACCATTATACACATTAAATCCTCACTGCAGATTGACGGATAAGGATATAAATGAAACTATTGTTATCGAAACTAATTGTAATAGATCTAATATTACTACTAGACAATCTATTAAATGGGAAGAAATATCTTTTCCTGAAAATTGGACGATTACAAAGGCAATGCCTCCACAACCTATTATGCAAACAAACTTATTTGATGTTAAACAAACTCCGGAAGGAGCTGTGACTTTAAATTTTGGTGACAACCATTTCAGACCAAGAAGTAGTACTTCTAGACTGACCAGATCTATTTCTAATAGGACTTTTATTTCAGCTCTAGACCATGATCTAGATGTTCCTACCCCATCTAGATTCTCAACTTCTCAAATAAGAGATGATGAAGTAATGGAAATTGATGAAGACATTTTACGACTTCATCCAGACAAAATTTTAAAAAGACAACCAAAAAAGGAGTCAGAGACTATGTCTCAAATGAGTTTTAATTTTAATGATTAATACACCTTTATTGGACTTTACTTCTGGTTCAGAAATCAGAAAAATAATTAGTAATGAATTCCATTCTCTTATATGGGAAAAATTTAGAGATTGGTTTTTTCATAATTTTAATAATTGCGAACAACAAATTCTTCAAGACGAATTTTATGATTTTTGTATTTTAATTTAATTTGCCTATTCACAGTTTAAACTTAATATATTTTGTGGTAAAATCCCAATCACTTGTAATATGACCTTTCTTAGTTTATTTTATGTTTATAAGTCAGTAAAGATCCGGCAGATGTGGTATCAGAGCCATGGACAGTAGGGAGTTTAAGATATGTTAAGTCATAATTCAACATTTTCTCAGTTATGAGTAAATTCGTTAAACATGTCAGTTCGAGTAATAAACATGTTAAAAACAGTACCACCAAAGAGACCGATTTACCTCAAGATATGGAACTATTAAACAAATGGACTATTCCTAAAGTTAATACTAGGACCATTTATAAATTAGGATGGTTTGAAAGAATAGGTTTAAAACAAGTAGTAAAAACGACTGAAGAATCTATTTCTTTAAATAATGATGAAATGCACATCCAATTATTAAATAATTTTGATTTAGAACCTTATAGAAAATCTGATAATAAATTTATTCACATAGGATTAGTCCAAGTGGCTTTCAAACCTTTAACTCTTGAAGGATTACCAGAGAGCTTTATAGCAGCTCTAAGAGACGGTAGAAATTTAGATTTTGGGAAGTCAATCATGGGAGTAGTTAAGTCTAGCTTAGCTCATGGTCCAGTTTATTTTGATGTTTACCCAAATTTACAGTTATCTTTAACAGATACTAATATCCTTGATGCTTTGACATTAAATGTTAAAACTCATGGTTATAACTATGCTAAAGGATCAGAGCTAATATGCATCTGCTATAGAATTTATTTTAAACCATTATACACATTAAATCCTCACTGCAGATTGACGGATAAGGATATAAATGAAACTATTGTTATCGAAACTAATTGTAATAGATCTAATATTACTACTAGACAATCTATTAAATGGGAAGAAATATCTTTTCCTGAAAATTGGACGATTACAAAGGCAATGCCTCCACAACCTATTATGCAAACAAACTTATTTGATGTTAAACAAACTCCGGAAGGAGCTGTGACTTTAAATTTTGGTGACAACCATTTCAGACCAAGAAGTAGTACTTCTAGACTGACCAGATCTATTTCTAATAGGACTTTTATTTCAGCTCTAGACCATGATCTAGATGTTCCTACCCCATCTAGATTCTCAACTTCTCAAATAAGAGATGATGAAGTAATGGAAATTGATGAAGACATTTTACGACTTCATCCAGACAAAATTTTAAAAAGACAACCAAAAAAGGAGTCAGAGACTATGTCTCAAATGAGTTTTAATTTTAATGATTAATACACCTTTATTGGACTTTACTTCTGGTTCAGAAATCAGAAAAATAATTAGTAATGAATTCCATTCTCTTATATGGGAAAAATTTAGAGATTGGTTTTTTCATAATTTTAATAATTGCGAACAACAAATTCTTCAAGACGAATTTTATGATTTTTGTATTTTAAAAAATGAAATCATACATTTTGTTCCTTGGTATTGTGCTACTTATTTATCTAATTATTTATCAGTTCTTGAAAGAAATTTCAAACTTTTAAATGGTGAAGATCTCAAAGGAGTTTACCCCCCTTTACAATCCTTTAAACTAGATGGGTGCGGCTATATAGCTCTTTCAAAAATATTTGAAAATGATGTTGCTATAATTACTACTAATCATCTTAATAGCTTGATCCAACAGAATAATTATGCCAATCTTTACTTAAAAATTCTTGGTGACCATATTGCGGATTTACATAAAAAAACTGACAAAGTCATTAATCTAATTAATAATCTTGTTCAGGATAAAATAGAAAAATTTAAACCTTCATTTTCAAGAATTCCGAATATTCAAACTAATATCCAGGATCCACCTGAAATTAAGAATTTTAAATTCAAAACAGATCAAGAAAAAGAATTGACTGAAAAATTAATCAGTACTTTGGCTGATAAAGTTGCTAGTCTCAGTATTAAGACCCTGGATGATGAGTTAAATCCAGAAAATGATGACAATATTAATGTTATCAGAAAGAATAAATGGTTTGATAAACCAATCAATACTCTTTATTATAACACTAGACCTTCGCCGATGGATCTTCTTCATGAAGAACAAGAATATCATATTAATAACAGTTACAGTGGAACCCATATTTATGAATGGAATATAGATTGTTATTCTGAAAAACAAATTCATAACCATGTGCATAGAATGCTTATGTATTCTACTATTTGTAAGAATGCTAATAATGATGATACCACTGTTGCTAAAATGATAGTAGCAGGTTTCACTGGCCAACTAAAAGGTTGGTGGGACAACTACTTATCTGAAGAAGAGAAACTTGGTATATATAATACTGTTAAAATTGAGAATGGTGTTACTTCTCACCAAGCTGTTTATACTTTAGTTATAAATATTGTTGATCATTTTACAGGTCAATATGCTAATAATCAAGAGTCTACTAGGACTCTATTACAAAATCAAAGATGTAAAACTTTAACTGAATTTAGGTGGTATAAAGACACATTTCTTAGTAGAGTTATGTTATTGCCTGAGACTAATAGTCCTCATTGGAAGGCCAAATTTATTGACGGTCTACCTCATTTATTTGCCGAAAGGGTTAGAAAAACTCTTAGAGAGAATAGAGCCTCTATTCACTATGATGATTACAATTATGGTCAACTAATAAAAGTTTGTACCCAAGAAGGTTTAAACCTTTGTAATGAGATAAAACTGAACCAACAATTGAAAAATAAAAATTTAGTGGAAAAACATCAACTAGGTGAATTTTGTGAACAATTTGGTATGGATATGACTTCTTCTTCTAAAAAGAAGAGGAATAATAACATAAACGATAATTACCATAGATACAAAAAAAGGAAGTATTCTAGAAAAAATCTAGAGGGGAAATCCCAAAGGAAGTTTCAGAGGCAACAGTATAAAAAGAATTACAAAAAAGATTATAACGCTTCTAAGCAAATAAGATGCTTTAAGTGCAATAAAAAGGGTCACATGGCAAATAATTGCTGGACTCAAAAACAGATTAATAATTTGGAGATTGATGACGATCTTAAAGATAAGTTGTCAAAATTATTTTTAGACAATATGGATTCTAATAGTGAAACTGAAGAAAGTCTAAGTAATTCTAGTAATGATAATATCAAAATCATTGATAATGATTTAGAAAATTATTCCGAATCCTCCAGTTCAGAATGCACACCGTGTGGTATGGGAAAATCTTGTAAGAATCCTAATAAGGATGAATTTTATAATTTAATATCTCAATTCCAAGAGAATCATATTAATGTCCTTGATAATGATCAATGGATAGATTTGTTAAAAACAATCCAAGACCCCGAAATACGGTCTAAAGTTATTGAAAATATTCCCAGTACTTCCAAAAGTACGAATAAATACAAAAACGATGATATCGTCACTGATAAAAACCCATATACCATGTCCGAAGTTTATAAACTTCTCCAAAATAAAAGGAAACACTCAAATCCTACTTCCTTACATGACATTTTAAAAGAAATGGAGACTTTAAAATATGAGATAAAAGATTTAAAATTTCAAAATAAACATAATGACACAAGAATTTCCAATTTAGAAACTCTAGTTATTTTCCAAGAAGAACTTTCTAAAAATAATAACATCATTAATAATGATGATGATGATGTTTCTTTTCTAAAAAATTGTCAAAACATGAATAACAATCAACCCACTAATATAAGGGAGGATAAATTACCTAATGAATCTAATACGGCTAGTAAATTTCTTCAAACATTAGAAATTGTTACAGGCCAAAAATGGTATGTAAAAGTCTTACTTAGAATTGATGATCGATATTTTAAAGAATTTACCGCTCTAATTGATACTGGAGCTGATTTAAATGTTATACAAGAAGGATTAATTCCTACCAGATATTTTGAAAAAACTACTCACACTTTATCTCAAGCAGGTGGAGATAAACTTGATATCCAGTTTAAACTTCCAAAAGCGTACATTTGTGTTAATGATACTTGTATCCCCTTGAGTTTCTTACTTGTTAAAAATAAACTTTCAACTCCGATCATACTTGGAACACCCTTTATTAATAAAATTTATCCTTTTCAAAGTGTAGATAAAAATAGGTTAATAGCAACCTATAAAGACAAAACTATTATTTTCAATTTTATAATGAAACCTTTTGTTAAAACTATACATGAAATGTATAACCAAATATCTTTAAAAGAGAATCAATTAGGGTTTTTAAAGCACGAAGTTAATATTTTAACTATGAATGAAAAACTTAGTAACCCTAAGCTTAAAACAAAGATTTCAGAAATTGAAAATCAATTTTCATTAGATATTTGTAATGACCACCCAAATGCTTTTTGGAGTAGGAAAAAACATATTGTTGACCTTCTTTACGAAGAAGGTTTTAAGGATGAAAATATTCCTACAAAGGCAAGACCTTGTCAAATGAATTCTGAATATTTGACTTTTTGCAAAAAAGAAATAAATTCTCTTATAGAGAAAAAACTTATAGGACCATCTAAATCCCCATGGTCTTGTACAGCTTTTTATGTCAATAAAAATGCTGAGAAGGAACGAGGTGTTCCTAGATTAGTCATTAACTATAAACCTCTAAACAAAGTTTTAAAATGGATTAGGTATCCTATACCTAATAAAAAAGATTTACTGGATCGTTTATATGATGCAATCATATTTTCTAAATTTGATTTAAAATCTGGTTATTGGCAGATTCAAATTAACCCAGCAGATAGATATAAAACTGCTTTTAATGTTCCATTTGGTCAATATGAATGGCATGTTATGCCATTTGGATTAAAAAATGCCCCTTCGGAATTTCAAAAAATTATGAACGATATTTTTAATGACTATAGCAATTTTATTATTGTATATATCGATGATATTCTAGTATTTTCTAAAACCATAGAAGAACATTTTAAACACCTTAACATTTTTAAAAAAATTGTAATTTCAAACGGTTTAGTTATATCCAAGCCTAAAATGAATTTATTCCAAACCAAAATTAGGTTTTTGGGTCATAATATTGAAAAAGGAAAGATCATTCCTATAAATAGAAGTATTGAGTTTGGGTCAAAATTTCCAGATGAGATTACGGATAAAACTCAACTTCAAAGATTTTTAGGAAGTTTGAACTATATTTCCCCTTATTATGCTGATCTAGCAAAAGATACAGCCATCCTTTATGATAGATTAAAAAAGAATCCCGGTGCATGGTCTAAAGATCATACTATTGCTGTCAGAAAAATTAAAAACAAAGTAATATCTTTGCCATGCCTTATGCTAGCAAATCCGTTTTGGGATAAAATTGTTGAAACTGATGCTTCAGACATTGGTTATGGAGGAATTCTTAAACAAGTTAATCCCACGGATAAAAAGGAATATTTGGTCAGATTCTATTCCGGAAAATGGAATTCTGCTCAATCTAATTATGCGACTGTTGCAAAAGAAGTTCTTGCAATAGTTAGATGCGTGTTAAAATTTCAAAATGATTTATATAATCAAAAATTTATAATCAGAACTGATTGCAGCTCCGCAAAATTTATGTTTCAAAAAGATTTTAAGCATGATGTTTCGAAACAAATGTTTGCCAGATGGCAAGCACATTTAGCCCCTTTTGATTTTGATATTTTTTATAAAAAAGGTACTGAAAATCATCTCCCAGATTTTTTAACAAGGGAGTATTTATCTGTTTAAATGTTACATTTTTCAGGAATGTACCGTGGCAGTGGTCGTGGCACTTATTCCTCTAATAGAGGAAGGGGAAAGTATTCTCCTAAAAAGGAAGGCAATTCAGAACCTGGGCCATGTAATATCCTAATCCAGCATGGAAGTAAAAATCTTATAGCTAAAAATATTAATGATGAAATCATTAAGAAAGAAGATTTTGAAGAATTCCAACTTTGGAAACAAAAGGGACAAGATAAAATCTCTCCTTCATTTAGAAAGATAGTTAAAGAATCAATGGACGAAAAAGAAAAAATGGTTAAAAACCAAGAAGAAAGGATTATACTCATTCTCAACATGTCCGATAAAAAACGGGAAAATCAGCCCTGGAGTCTATGTGAGAAATACCTCATGAAAAATAATTTTATGATGGAGTCATATAAAAATAGAAATTTTTATGAAAATATACTTTCATCAAATGGTTGTGAAATCAATCATTTCACGGGTAATGACGCAGAAATTTATAACTTTTCAAAAATTATTATTAGAGAGGTTATTACCATTGAAGAATGGGGAATCACTCCTTTTACCACGAAATCCTTAATTAACAAAGGATCTCGTATTGACTACAATTATTGGGATTATATCCAAGCTTTCGATAAGACTTTTCTTTACGAGAATGATAAAAGAAGTCATACATGGTTTATAAAAATTAGCCAAGAAGTTATAACCGAAGTTATACCGCCATGGTTAATAAAATGGTGGCAATTTTATGGAACTTCAGAGGAAATATTACCTCCAATATTTAAAGATCTTTATAATGAGTGGAAAGAAATTATACCAAAGGCTCCGGAGGATAATATTCCTGGACTTATTCAAATGCAATTTTTTATTGAATTTTCTATTCCTTGGATATGGAAATTCAGTCCAAAAACGGGTTATACCCAGGAAAATTTATTCTGTCTAAAAAGAGAGTCATATTCTCGCTTCTGGGATACTATGCTCAGAGAAAATAAAGACACCAAGAAACTAAATTGTAGTTCTACCCTTGACCTTATCCAAGAAAAAATTGATAGTTATACTATCCTCTACCTTAATGATGAAGATAATCATTCAGATAGTGCTCCTTGTGAGTCCATGGATGTCCAGGACAAAACAGAAGAAGAGATTGTCCAATACTATTTAGCTTTAGCTCATAAAGCTATAGCTCAAAAGACTGATAATAATGATGCTAAATCACAAAAGAGTGATGTTTCTATGGCAATGTCGATAACATCAACCAGCAAAAATAAATTTAATATTTTACAAGACGCTCAAGACCCAGAGGATAATATCGAGAAAGATACTCAGATTATTCAAGACTTGGCAAATAGTTTCAAGTGATAATAAGAGCTATTAAAATTATAGTTAGGTGCACTAACTTCATCTAATTGAAGTTATAATGGAATAATGCACATTCCTACCTTTTGTGTTTCAAAAGACACAATTATGAAGAACTTTGAAAAAGGATGCAATTTTTGGAAGCATTGGTGAAGATGTTACGTAAAGATGCTTTCCCAATATTGGTGTGTTCTATGGCACACTTGTTCCTTCCTTTAAAAGATGGGCTTTCAAAAGGCTTTCAATGTATTAATAAGTACATACACTGTTTTATATTCGTTGTTGTACTGTTAAATATTCGTTGTACTATTTTTATTTTGTTGTTTTCCCCCGCTCCTTGCTTATAAAAGGATGCGTTTTTATGCTTTGAAGGCAGACTCCTTCCTAGCCTTGTTAGTCTCTCTTTCAGTTGTAAAAAAATCTCCTATTATCAATAAAAGTTTACTAAGCGTTCTTCATCTTCTGACTACAAATTAAGTCTGTAAGTTATTTTAATTTTAATTTTTTAACTTTATTCTTATTTATTTATTGTTAGGATGAGCCTTATAGGCTAAATCCTTTGTTGAATTATGTCTTGACTTGATTAAACTAACTATTGGACCATGGTTAGGTCTTCAACTAACTGGTTTTTATTACTTATCAACATAAATGAAGAGGGTTTAGTGAGGGTACATATTGTATTAAATTTAAACTGGCGTTAGGGACCTTTGAGGGAGGCACCGTTGCCATTTGCCTAGTAGGCGTCGGCTTTTGCTGTCCCCGGTTGGTTTAATTTGCCTATTCACAGTTTAAACTTAATATATTTTGTGGTAAAATCCCAATCACTTGTAATATGACCTTTCTTAGTTTATTTTATGTTTATAAGTCAGTAAAGATCCGGCAGATGTGGTATCAGAGCCATGGACAGTAGGGAGTTTAAGATATGTTAAGTCATAATTCAACATTTTCTCAGTTATGAGTAAATTCGTTAAACATGTCAGTTCGAGTAATAAACATGTTAAAAACAGTACCACCAAAGAGACCGATTTACCTCAAGATATGGAACTATTAAACAAATGGACTATTCCTAAAGTTAATACTAGGACCATTTATAAATTAGGATGGTTTGAAAGAATAGGTTTAAAACAAGTAGTAAAAACGACTGAAGAATCTATTTCTTTAAATAATGATGAAATGCACATCCAATTATTAAATAATTTTGATTTAGAACCTTATAGAAAATCTGATAATAAATTTATTCACATAGGATTAGTCCAAGTGGCTTTCAAACCTTTAACTCTTGAAGGATTACCAGAGAGCTTTATAGCAGCTCTAAGAGACGGTAGAAATTTAGATTTTGGGAAGTCAATCATGGGAGTAGTTAAGTCTAGCTTAGCTCATGGTCCAGTTTATTTTGATGTTTACCCAAATTTACAGTTATCTTTAACAGATACTAATATCCTTGATGCTTTGACATTAAATGTTAAAACTCATGGTTATAACTATGCTAAAGGATCAGAGCTAATATGCATCTGCTATAGAATTTATTTTAAACCATTATACACATTAAATCCTCACTGCAGATTGACGGATAAGGATATAAATGAAACTATTGTTATCGAAACTAATTGTAATAGATCTAATATTACTACTAGACAATCTATTAAATGGGAAGAAATATCTTTTCCTGAAAATTGGACGATTACAAAGGCAATGCCTCCACAACCTATTATGCAAACAAACTTATTTGATGTTAAACAAACTCCGGAAGGAGCTGTGACTTTAAATTTTGGTGACAACCATTTCAGACCAAGAAGTAGTACTTCTAGACTGACCAGATCTATTTCTAATAGGACTTTTATTTCAGCTCTAGACCATGATCTAGATGTTCCTACCCCATCTAGATTCTCAACTTCTCAAATAAGAGATGATGAAGTAATGGAAATTGATGAAGACATTTTACGACTTCATCCAGACAAAATTTTAAAAAGACAACCAAAAAAGGAGTCAGAGACTATGTCTCAAATGAGTTTTAATTTTAATGATTAATACACCTTTATTGGACTTTACTTCTGGTTCAGAAATCAGAAAAATAATTAGTAATGAATTCCATTCTCTTATATGGGAAAAATTTAGAGATTGGTTTTTTCATAATTTTAATAATTGCGAACAACAAATTCTTCAAGACGAATTTTATGATTTTTGTATTTTAAAAAATGAAATCATACATTTTGTTCCTTGGTATTGTGCTACTTATTTATCTAATTATTTATCAGTTCTTGAAAGAAATTTCAAACTTTTAAATGGTGAAGATCTCAAAGGAGTTTACCCCCCTTTACAATCCTTTAAACTAGATGGGTGCGGCTATATAGCTCTTTCAAAAATATTTGAAAATGATGTTGCTATAATTACTACTAATCATCTTAATAGCTTGATCCAACAGAATAATTATGCCAATCTTTACTTAAAAATTCTTGGTGACCATATTGCGGATTTACATAAAAAAACTGACAAAGTCATTAATCTAATTAATAATCTTGTTCAGGATAAAATAGAAAAATTTAAACCTTCATTTTCAAGAATTCCGAATATTCAAACTAATATCCAGGATCCACCTGAAATTAAGAATTTTAAATTCAAAACAGATCAAGAAAAAGAATTGACTGAAAAATTAATCAGTACTTTGGCTGATAAAGTTGCTAGTCTCAGTATTAAGACCCTGGATGATGAGTTAAATCCAGAAAATGATGACAATATTAATGTTATCAGAAAGAATAAATGGTTTGATAAACCAATCAATACTCTTTATTATAACACTAGACCTTCGCCGATGGATCTTCTTCATGAAGAACAAGAATATCATATTAATAACAGTTACAGTGGAACCCATATTTATGAATGGAATATAGATTGTTATTCTGAAAAACAAATTCATAACCATGTGCATAGAATGCTTATGTATTCTACTATTTGTAAGAATGCTAATAATGATGATACCACTGTTGCTAAAATGATAGTAGCAGGTTTCACTGGCCAACTAAAAGGTTGGTGGGACAACTACTTATCTGAAGAAGAGAAACTTGGTATATATAATACTGTTAAAATTGAGAATGGTGTTACTTCTCACCAAGCTGTTTATACTTTAGTTATAAATATTGTTGATCATTTTACAGGTCAATATGCTAATAATCAAGAGTCTACTAGGACTCTATTACAAAATCAAAGATGTAAAACTTTAACTGAATTTAGGTGGTATAAAGACACATTTCTTAGTAGAGTTATGTTATTGCCTGAGACTAATAGTCCTCATTGGAAGGCCAAATTTATTGACGGTCTACCTCATTTATTTGCCGAAAGGGTTAGAAAAACTCTTAGAGAGAATATAGCCTCTATTCACTATGATGATTACAATTATGGTCAACTAATAAAAGTTTGTACCCAAGAAGGTTTAAACCTTTGTAATGAGATAAAACTGAACCAACAATTGAAAAATCAAAATTTAGTGGAAAAACATCAACTAGGTGAATTTTGTGAACAATTTGGTATGGATATGACTTCTTCTTCTAAAAAGAAGAGGAATAATAACATAAACGATAATTACCATAGATACAAAAAAAGGAAGTATTCTAGAAAAAATCTAGAGGGGAAATCCCAAAGGAAGTTTCAGAGGCAACAGTATAAAAAGAATTACAAAAAAGATTATAACGCTTCTAAGCAAATAAGATGCTTTAAGTGCAATAAAAAGGGTCACATGGCAAATAATTTCTGGACTCAAAAACAGATTAATAATTTGGAGATTGATGACGATCTTAAAGATAAGTTGTCAAAATTATTTTTAGACAATATGGATTCTAATAGTGAAACTGAAGGAAGTCTAAGTAATTCTAGTAATGATAATATCAAAATCATTGATAATGATTTAGAAAATTATTCCGAATCCTCCAGTTCAGAATGCACACCGTGTGGTATGGGAAAATCTTGTAAGAATCCTAATAAGGATGAATTTTATAATTTAATATCTCAATTCCAAGAGAATCATATTAATGTCCTTGATAATGATCAATGGATAGATTTGTTAAAAACAATCCAAGACCCCGAAATACGGTCTAAAGTTATTGAAAATATTCCCAGTACTTCCAAAAGTACGAATAAATACAAAAACGATGATATCGTCACTGATAAAAACCCATATACCATGTCCGAAGTTTATAAACTTCTCCAAAATAAAAGGAAACACTCAAATCCTACTTCCTTACATGACATTTTAAAAGAAATGGAGACTTTAAAATCTGAGATAAAAGATTTAAAATTTCAAAATAAACATAATGACACAAGAATTTCCAATTTAGAAACTCTAGTTATTTTCCAAGAAGAACTTTCTAAAAATAATAACATCATTAATAATGATGATGATGATGTTTCTTTTCTAAAAAATTGTCAAAACATGAATAACAATCAACCCACTAATATAAGGGAGGATAAATTACCTAATGAATCTAATACGGCTAGTAAATTTCTTCAAACATTAGAAATTGTTACAGGCCAAAAATGGTATGTAAAAGTCTTACTTAGAATTGATGATCGATATTTTAAAGAATTTACCGCTCTAATTGATACTGGAGCTGATTTAAATGTTATACAAGAAGGATTAATTCCTACCAGATATTTTGAAAAAACTACTCACACTTTATCTCAAGCAGGTGGAGATAAACTTGATATCCAGTTTAAACTTCCAAAAGCGTACATTTGTGTTAATGATACTTGTATCCCCTTGAGTTTCTTACTTGTTAAAAATAAACTTTCAACTCCGATCATACTTGGAACACCCTTTATTAATAAAATTTATCCTTTTCAAAGTGTAGATAAAAATAGGTTAATAGCAACCTATAAAGACAAAACTATTATTTTCAATTTTATAATGAAACCTTTTGTTAAAACTATACATGAAATGTATAACCAAATATCTTTAAAAGAGAATCAATTAGGGTTTTTAAAGCACGAAGTTAATATTTTAACTATGAATGAAAAACTTAGTAACCCTAAGCTTAAAACAAAGATTTCAGAAATTGAAAATCAATTTTCATTAGATATTTGTAATGACCACCCAAATGCTTTTTGGAGTAGGAAAAAACATATTGTTGACCTTCTTTACGAAGAAGGTTTTAAGGATGAAAATATTCCTACAAAGGCAAGACCTTGTCAAATGAATTCTGAATATTTGACTTTTTGCAAAAAAGAAATAAATTCTCTTATAGAGAAAAAACTTATAGGACCATCTAAATCCCCATGGTCTTGTACAGCTTTTTATGTCAATAAAAATGCTGAGAAGGAACGAGGTGTTCCTAGATTAGTCATTAACTATAAACCTCTAAACAAAGTTTTAAAATGGATTAGGTATCCTATACCTAATAAAAAAGATTTACTGGATCGTTTATATGATGCAATCATATTTTCTAAATTTGATTTAAAATCTGGTTATTGGCAGATTCAAATTAACCCAGCAGATAGATATAAAACTGCTTTTAATGTTCCATTTGGTCAATATGAATGGCATGTTATGCCATTTGGATTAAAAAATGCCCCTTCGGAATTTCAAAAAATTATGAACGATATTTTTAATGACTATAGCAATTTTATTATTGTTTATATCGATGATATTCTAGTATTTTCTAAAACCATAGAAGAACATTTTAAACACCTTAACATTTTTAAAAAAATTGTAATTTCAAACGGTTTAGTTATATCCAAGCCTAAAATGAATTTATTCCAAACCAAAATTAGGTTTTTGGGTCATAATATTGAAAAAGGAAAGATCATTCCTATAAATAGAAGTATTGAGTTTGGGTCAAAATTTCCAGATGAGATTACGGATAAAACTCAACTTCAAAGATTTTTAGGAAGTTTGAACTATATTTCCCCTTATTATGCTGATCTAGCAAAAGATACAGCCATCCTTTATGATAGATTAAAAAAGAATCCCGGTGCATGGTCTAAAGATCATACTATTGCTGTCAGAAAAATTAAAAACAAAGTAATATCTTTGCCATGCCTTATGCTAGCAAATCCGTTTTGGGATAAAATTGTTGAAACTGATGCTTCAGACATTGGTTATGGAGGAATTCTTAAACAAGTTAATCCCACGGATAAAAAGGAATATTTGGTCAGATTCTATTCCGGAAAATGGAATTCTGCTCAATCTAATTATGCGACTGTTGCAAAAGAAGTTCTTGCAATAGTTAGATGCGTGTTAAAATTTCAAAATGATTTATATAATCAAAAATTTATAATCAGAACTGATTGCAGCTCCGCAAAATTTATGTTTCAAAAAGATTTTAAGCATGATGTTTCGAAACAAATGTTTGCCAGATGGCAAGCACATTTAGCCCCTTTTGATTTTGATATTTTTTATAAAAAAGGTACTGAAAATCATCTCCCAGATTTTTTAACAAGGGAGTATTTATCTGTTTAAATGTTACATTTTTCAGGAATGTACCGTGGCAGTGGTCGTGGCACTTATTCCTCTAATAGAGGAAGGGGAAAGTATTCTCCTAAAAAGGAAGGCAATTCAGAACCTGGGCCATGTAATATCCTAATCCAGCATGGAAGTAAAAAGCTTATAGCTAAAAATATTAATGATGAAATCATTAAGAAAGAAGATTTTGAAGAATTCCAACTTTGGAAACAAAAGGGACAAGATAAAATCTCTCCTTCATTTAGAAAGATAGTTAAAGAATCAATGGACGAAAAAGAAAAAATGGTTAAAAACCAAGAAGAAAGGATTATACTCATTCTCAACATGTCCGATAAAAAACGGGAAAATCAGCCCTGGAGTCTATGTGAGAAATACCTCATGAAAAATAATTTTATGATGGAGTCATATAAAAATAGAAATTTTTATGAAAATATACTTTCATCAAATGGTTGTGAAATCAATCATTTCACGGGTAATGACGCAGAAATTTATAACTTTTCAAAAATTATTATTAGAGAGGTTATTACCATTGAAGAATGGGGAATCACTCCTTTTACCACGAAATCCTTAATTAACAAAGGATCTCGTATTGACTACAATTATTGGGATTATATCCAAGCTTTCGATAAGACTTTTCTTTACGAGAATGATAAAAGAAGTCATACATGGTTTATAAAAATTAGCCAAGAAGTTATAACCGAAGTTATACCGCCATGGTTAATAAAATGGTGGCAATTTTATGGAACTTCAGAGGAAATATTACCTCCAATATTTAAAGATCTTTATAATGAGTGGAAAGAAATTATACCAAAGGCTCCGGAGGATAATATTCCTGGACTTATTCAAATGCAATTTTTTATTGAATTTTCTATTCCTTGGATATGGAAATTCAGTCCAAAAACGGGTTATACCCAGGAAAATTTATTCTGTCTAAAAAGAGAGTCATATTCTCGCTTCTGGGATACTATGCTCAGAGAAAATAAAGACACCAAGAAACTAAATTGTAGTTCTACCCTTGACCTTATCCAAGAAAAAATTGATAGTTATACTATCCTCTACCTTAATGATGAAGATAATCATTCAGATAGTGCTCCTTGTGAGTCCATGGATGTCCAGGACAAAACAGAAGAAGAGATTGTCCAATACTATTTAGCTTTAGCTCATAAAGCTATAGCTCAAAAGACTGATAATAATGATGCTAAATCACAAAAGAGTGATGTTTCTATGGCAATGTCGATAACATCAACCAGCAAAAATAAATTTAATATTTTACAAGACGCTCAAGACCCAGAGGATAATATCGAGAAAGATACTCAGATTATTCAAGACTTGGCAAATAGTTTCAAGTGATAATAAGAGCTATTAAAATTATAGTTAGGTGCACTAACTTCATCTAATTGAAGTTATAATGGAATAATGCACATTCCTACCTTTTGTGTTTCAAAAGACACAATTATGAAGAACTTTGAAAAAGGATGCAATTTTTGGAAGCATTGGTGAAGATGTTACGTAAAGATGCTTTCCCAATATTGGTGTGTTCTATGGCACACTTGTTCCTTCCTTTAAAAGATGGGCTTTCAAAAGGCTTTCAATGTATTAATAAGTACATACACTGTTTTATATTCGTTGTTGTACTGTTAAATATTCGTTGTACTATTTTTATTTTGTTGTTTTCCCCCGCTCCTTGCTTATAAAAGGATGCGTTTTTATGCTTTGAAGGCAGACTCCTTCCTAGCCTTGTTAGTCTCTCTTTCAGTTGTAAAAAAATCTCCTATTATCAATAAAAGTTTACTAAGCGTTCTTCATCTTCTGACTACAAATTAAGTCTGTAAGTTATTTTAATTTTAATTTTTTAACTTTATTCTTATTTATTTATTGTTAGGATGAGCCTTATAGGCTAAATCCTTTGTTGAATTATGTCTTGACTTGATTAAACTAACTATTGGACCATGGTTAGGTCTTCAACTAACTGGTTTTTATTACTTATCAACATAAATGAAGAGGGTTTAGTGAGGGTACATATTGTATTAAATTTAAACTGGCGTTAGGGACCTTTGAGGGAGGCACCGTTGCCATTTGCCTAGTAGGCGTCGGCTTTTGCTGTCCCCGGTTGGTTTAATTTGCCTATTCACAGTTTAAACTTAATATATTTTGTGGTAAAATCCCAATCACTTGTAATATGACCTTTCTTAGTTTATTTTATGTTTATAAGTCAGTAAAGATCCGGCAGATGTGGTATCAGAGCCATGGACAGTAGGGAGTTTAAGATATGTTAAGTCATAATTCAACATTTTCTCAGTTATGAGTAAATTCGTTAAACATGTCAGTTCGAGTAATAAACATGTTAAAAACAGTACCACCAAAGAGACCGATTTACCTCAAGATATGGAACTATTAAACAAATGGACTATTCCTAAAGTTAATACTAGGACCATTTATAAATTAGGATGGTTTGAAAGAATAGGTTTAAAACAAGTAGTAAAAACGACTGAAGAATCTATTTCTTTAAATAATGATGAAATGCACATCCAATTATTAAATAATTTTGATTTAGAACCTTATAGAAAATCTGATAATAAATTTATTCACATAGGATTAGTCCAAGTGGCTTTCAAACCTTTAACTCTTGAAGGATTACCAGAGAGCTTTATAGCAGCTCTAAGAGACGGTAGAAATTTAGATTTTGGGAAGTCAATCATGGGAGTAGTTAAGTCTAGCTTAGCTCATGGTCCAGTTTATTTTGATGTTTACCCAAATTTACAGTTATCTTTAACAGATACTAATATCCTTGATGCTTTGACATTAAATGTTAAAACTCATGGTTATAACTATGCTAAAGGATCAGAGCTAATATGCATCTGCTATAGAATTTATTTTAAACCATTATACACATTAAATCCTCACTGCAGATTGACGGATAAGGATATAAATGAAACTATTGTTATCGAAACTAATTGTAATAGATCTAATATTACTACTAGACAATCTATTAAATGGGAAGAAATATCTTTTCCTGAAAATTGGACGATTACAAAGGCAATGCCTCCACAACCTATTATGCAAACAAACTTATTTGATGTTAAACAAACTCCGGAAGGAGCTGTGACTTTAAATTTTGGTGACAACCATTTCAGACCAAGAAGTAGTACTTCTAGACTGACCAGATCTATTTCTAATAGGACTTTTATTTCAGCTCTAGACCATGATCTAGATGTTCCTACCCCATCTAGATTCTCAACTTCTCAAATAAGAGATGATGAAGTAATGGAAATTGATGAAGACATTTTACGACTTCATCCAGACAAAATTTTAAAAAGACAACCAAAAAAGGAGTCAGAGACTATGTCTCAAATGAGTTTTAATTTTAATGATTAATACACCTTTATTGGACTTTACTTCTGGTTCAGAAATCAGAAAAATAATTAGTAATGAATTCCATTCTCTTATATGGGAAAAATTTAGAGATTGGTTTTTTCATAATTTTAATAATTGCGAACAACAAATTCTTCAAGACGAATTTTATGATTTTTGTATTTTAAAAAATGAAATCATACATTTTGTTCCTTGGTATTGTGCTACTTATTTATCTAATTATTTATCAGTTCTTGAAAGAAATTTCAAACTTTTAAATGGTGAAGATCTCAAAGGAGTTTACCCCCCTTTACAATCCTTTAAACTAGATGGGTGCGGCTATATAGCTCTTTCAAAAATATTTGAAAATGATGTTGCTATAATTACTACTAATCATCTTAATAGCTTGATCCAACAGAATAATTATGCCAATCTTTACTTAAAAATTCTTGGTGACCATATTGCGGATTTACATAAAAAAACTGACAAAGTCATTAATCTAATTAATAATCTTGTTCAGGATAAAATAGAAAAATTTAAACCTTCATTTTCAAGAATTCCGAATATTCAAACTAATATCCAGGATCCACCTGAAATTAAGAATTTTAAATTCAAAACAGATCAAGAAAAAGAATTGACTGAAAAATTAATCAGTACTTTGGCTGATAAAGTTGCTAGTCTCAGTATTAAGACCCTGGATGATGAGTTAAATCCAGAAAATGATGACAATATTAATGTTATCAGAAAGAATAAATGGTTTGATAAACCAATCAATACTCTTTATTATAACACTAGACCTTCGCCGATGGATCTTCTTCATGAAGAACAAGAATATCATATTAATAACAGTTACAGTGGAACCCATATTTATGAATGGAATATAGATTGTTATTCTGAAAAACAAATTCATAACCATGTGCATAGAATGCTTATGTATTCTACTATTTGTAAGAATGCTAATAATGATGATACCACTGTTGCTAAAATGATAGTAGCAGGTTTCACTGGCCAACTAAAAGGTTGGTGGGACAACTACTTATCTGAAGAAGAGAAACTTGGTATATATAATACTGTTAAAATTGAGAATGGTGTTACTTCTCACCAAGCTGTTTATACTTTAGTTATAAATATTGTTGATCATTTTACAGGTCAATATGCTAATAATCAAGAGTCTACTAGGACTCTATTACAAAATCAAAGATGTAAAACTTTAACTGAATTTAGGTGGTATAAAGACACATTTCTTAGTAGAGTTATGTTATTGCCTGAGACTAATAGTCCTCATTGGAAGGCCAAATTTATTGACGGTCTACCTCATTTATTTGCCGAAAGGGTTAGAAAAACTCTTAGAGAGAATAGAGCCTCTATTCACTATGATGATTACAATTATGGTCAACTAATAAAAGTTTGTACCCAAGAAGGTTTAAACCTTTGTAATGAGATAAAACTGAACCAACAATTGAAAAATCAAAATTTAGTGGAAAAACATCAACTAGGTGAATTTTGTGAACAATTTGGTATGGATATGACTTCTTCTTCTAAAAAGAAGAGGAATAATAACATAAACGATAATTACCATAGATACAAAAAAAGGAAGTATTCTAGAAAAAATCTAGAGGGGAAATCCCAAAGGAAGTTTCAGAGGCAACAGTATAAAAAGAATTACAAAAAAGATTATAACGCTTCTAAGCAAATAAGATGCTTTAAGTGCAATAAAAAGGGTCACATGGCAAATAATTGCTGGACTCAAAAACAGATTAATAATTTGGAGATTGATGACGATCTTAAAGATAAGTTGTCAAAATTATTTTTAGACAATATGGATTCTAATAGTGAAACTGAAGGAAGTCTAAGTAATTCTAGTAATGATAATATCAAAATCATTGATAATGATTTAGAAAATTATTCCGAATCCTCCAGTTCAGAATGCACACCGTGTGGTATGGGAAAATCTTGTAAGAATCCTAATAAGGATGAATTTTATAATTTAATATCTCAATTCCAAGAGAATCATATTAATGTCCTTGATAATGATCAATGGATAGATTTGTTAAAAACAATCCAAGACCCCGAAATACGGTCTAAAGTTATTGAAAATATTCCCAGTACTTCCAAAAGTACGAATAAATACAAAAACGATGATATCGTCACTGATAAAAACCCATATACCATGTCCGAAGTTTATAAACTTCTCCAAAATAAAAGGAAACACTCAAATCCTACTTCCTTACATGACATTTTAAAAGAAATGGAGACTTTAAAATCTGAGATAAAGGATTTAAAATTTCAAAATAAACATAATGACACAAGAATTTCCAATTTAGAAACTCTAGTTATTTTCCAAGAAGAACTTTCTAAAAATAATAACATCATTAATAATGATGATGATGATGTTTCTTTTCTAAAAAATTGTCAAAACATGAATAACAATCAACCCACTAATATAAGGGATGATAAATTACCTAATGAATCTAATACGGCTAGTAAATTTCTTCAAACATTAGAAATTGTTACAGGCCAAAAATGGTATGTAAAAGTCTTACTTAGAATTGATGATCGATATTTTAAAGAATTTACCGCTCTAATTGATACTGGAGCTGATTTAAATGTTATACAAGAAGGATTAATTCCTACCAGATATTTTGAAAAAACTACTCACACTTTATCTCAAGCAGGTGGAGATAAACTTGATATCCAGTTTAAACTTCCAAAAGCGTACATTTGTGTTAATGATACTTGTATCCCCTTGAGTTTCTTACTTGTTAAAAATAAACTTTCAACTCCGATCATACTTGGAACACCCTTTATTAATAAAATTTATCCTTTTCAAAGTGTAGATAAAAATAGGTTAATAGCAACCTATAAAGACAAAACTATTATTTTCAATTTTATAATGAAACCTTTTGTTAAAACTATACATGAAATGTATAACCAAATATCTTTAAAAGAGAATCAATTAGGGTTTTTAAAGCACGAAGTTAATATTTTAACTATGAATGAAAAACTTAGTAACCCTAAGCTTAAAACAAAGATTTCAGAAATTGAAAATCAATTTTCATTAGATATTTGTAATGACCACCCAAATGCTTTTTGGAGTAGGAAAAAACATATTGTTGACCTTCTTTACGAAGAAGGTTTTAAGGATGAAAATATTCCTACAAAGGCAAGACCTTGTCAAATGAATTCTGAATATTTGACTTTTTGCAAAAAAGAAATAAATTCTCTTATAGAGAAAAAACTTATAGGACCATCTAAATCCCCATGGTCTTGTACAGCTTTTTATGTCAATAAAAATGCTGAGAAGGAACGAGGTGTTCCTAGATTAGTCATTAACTATAAACCTCTAAACAAAGTTTTAAAATGGATTAGGTATCCTATACCTAATAAAAAAGATTTACTGGATCGTTTATATGATGCAATCATATTTTCTAAATTTGATTTAAAATCTGGTTATTGGCAGATTCAAATTAACCCAGCAGATAGATATAAAACTGCTTTTAATGTTCCATTTGGTCAATATGAATGGCATGTTATGCCATTTGGATTAAAAAATGCCCCTTCGGAATTTCAAAAAATTATGAACGATATTTTTAATGACTATAGCAATTTTATTATTGTTTATATCGATGATATTCTAGTATTTTCTAAAACCATAGAAGAACATTTTAAACACCTTAACATTTTTAAAAAAATTGTAATTTCAAACGGTTTAGTTATATCCAAGCCTAAAATGAATTTATTCCAAACCAAAATTAGGTTTTTGGGTCATAATATTGAAAAAGGAAAGATCATTCCTATAAATAGAAGTATTGAGTTTGGGTCAAAATTTCCAGATGAGATTACGGATAAAACTCAACTTCAAAGATTTTTAGGAAGTTTGAACTATATTTCCCCTTATTATGCTGATCTAGCAAAAGATACAGCCATCCTTTATGATAGATTAAAAAAGAATCCCGGTGCATGGTCTAAAGATCATACTATTGCTGTCAGAAAAATTAAAAACAAAGTAATATCTTTGCCATGCCTTATGCTAGCAAATCCGTTTTGGGATAAAATTGTTGAAACTGATGCTTCAGACATTGGTTATGGAGGAATTCTTAAACAAGTTAATCCCACGGATAAAAAGGAATATTTGGTCAGATTCTATTCCGGAAAATGGAATTCTGCTCAATCTAATTATGCGACTGTTGCAAAAGAAGTTCTTGCAATAGTTAGATGCGTGTTAAAATTTCAAAATGATTTATATAATCAAAAATTTATAATCAGAACTGATTGCAGCTCCGCAAAATTTATGTTTCAAAAAGATTTTAAGCATGATGTTTCGAAACAAATGTTTGCCAGATGGCAAGCACATTTAGCCCCTTTTGATTTTGATATTTTTTATAAAAAAGGTACTGAAAATCATCTCCCAGATTTTTTAACAAGGGAGTATTTATCTGTTTAAATGTTACATTTTTCAGGAATGTACCGTGGCAGTGGTCGTGGCACTTATTCCTCTAATAGAGGAAGGGGAAAGTATTCTCCTAAAAAGGAAGGCAATTCAGAACCTGGGCCATGTAATATCCTAATCCAGCATGGAAGTAAAAAGCTTATAGCTAAAAATATTAATGATGAAATCATTAAGAAAGAAGATTTTGAAGAATTCCAACTTTGGAAACAAAAGGGACAAGATAAAATCTCTCCTTCATTTAGAAAGATAGTTAAAGAATCAATGGACGAAAAAGAAAAAATGGTTAAAAACCAAGAAGAAAGGATTATACTCATTCTCAACATGTCCGATAAAAAACGGGAAAATCAGCCCTGGAGTCTATGTGAGAAATACCTCATGAAAAATAATTTTATGATGGAGTCATATAAAAATAGAAATTTTTATGAAAATATACTTTCATCAAATGGTTGTGAAATCAATCATTTCACGGGTAATGACGCAGAAATTTATAACTTTTCAAAAATTATTATTAGAGAGGTTATTACCATTGAAGAATGGGGAATCACTCCTTTTACCACGAAATCCTTAATTAACAAAGGATCTCGTATTGACTACAATTATTGGGATTATATCCAAGCTTTCGATAAGACTTTTCTTTACGAGAATGATAAAAGAAGTCATACATGGTTTATAAAAATTAGCCAAGAAGTTATAACCGAAGTTATACCGCCATGGTTAATAAAATGGTGGCAATTTTATGGAACTTCAGAGGAAATATTACCTCCAATATTTAAAGATCTTTATAATGAGTGGAAAGAAATTATACCAAAGGCTCCGGAGGATAATATTCCTGGACTTATTCAAATGCAATTTTTTATTGAATTTTCTATTCCTTGGATATGGAAATTCAGTCCAAAAACGGGTTATACCCATGAAAATTTATTCTGTCTAAAAAGAGAGTCATATTCTCGCTTCTGGGATACTATGCTCAGAGAAAATAAAGACACCAAGAAACTAAATTGTAGTTCTACCCTTGACCTTATCCAAGAAAAAATTGATAGTTATACTATCCTCTACCTTAATGATGAAGATAATCATTCAGATAGTGCTCCTTGTGAGTCCATGGATGTCCAGGACAAAACAGAAGAAGAGATTGTCCAATACTATTTAGCTTTAGCTCATAAAGCTATAGCTCAAAAGACTGATAATAATGATGCTAAATCACAAAAGAGTGATGTTTCTATGGCAATGTCGATAACATCAACCAGCAAAAATAAATTTAATATTTTACAAGACGCTCAAGACCCAGAGGATAATATCGAGAAAGATACTCAGATTATTCAAGACTTGGCAAATAGTTTCAAGTGATAATAAGAGCTATTAAAATTATAGTTAGGTGCACTAACTTCATCTAATTGAAGTTATAATGGAATAATGCACATTCCTACCTTTTGTGTTTCAAAAGACACAATTATGAAGAACTTTAAAAAAGGATGCAATTTTTGGAAGCATTGGTGAAGATGTTACGTAAAGATGCTTTCCCAATATTGGTGTGTTCTATGGCACACTTGTTCCTTCCTTTAAAAGATGGGCTTTCAAAAGGCTTTCAATGTATTAATAAGTACATACACTGTTTTATATTCGTTGTTGTACTGTTAAATATTCGTTGTACTATTTTTATTTTGTTGTTTTCCCCCGCTCCTTGCTTATAAAAGGATGCGTTTTTATGCTTTGAAGGCAGACTCCTTCCTAGCCTTGTTAGTCTCTCTTTCAGTTGTAAAAAAATCTCCTATTATCAATAAAAGTTTACTAAGCGTTCTTCATCTTCTGACTACAAATTAAGTCTGTAAGTTATTTTAATTTTAATTTTTTAACTTTATTCTTATTTATTTATTGTTAGGATGAGCCTTATAGGCTAAATCCTTTGTTGAATTATGTCTTGACTTGATTAAACTAACTATTGGACCATGGTTAGGTCTTCAACTAACTGGTTTTTATTACTTATCAACATAAATGAAGAGGGTTTAGTGAGGGTACATATTGTATTAAATTTAAACTGGCGTTAGGGACCTTTGAGGGAGGCACCGTTGCCATTTGCCTAGTAGGCGTCGGCTTTTGCTGTCCCCGGTTGGTTTAATTTGCCTATTCACAGTTTAAACTTAATATATTTTGTGGTAAAATCCCAATCACTTGTAATATGACCTTTCTTAGTTTATTTTATGTTTATAAGTCAGTAAAGATCCGGCAGATGTGGTATCAGAGCCATGGACAGTAGGGAGTTTAAGATATGTTAAGTCATAATTCAACATTTTCTCAGTTATGAGTAAATTCGTTAAACATGTCAGTTCGAGTAATAAACATGTTAAAAACAGTACCACCAAAGAGACCGATTTACCTCAAGATATGGAACTATTAAACAAATGGACTATTCCTAAAGTTAATACTAGGACCATTTATAAATTAGGATGGTTTGAAAGAATAGGTTTAAAACAAGTAGTAAAAACGACTGAAGAATCTATTTCTTTAAATAATGATGAAATGCACATCCAATTATTAAATAATTTTGATTTAGAACCTTATAGAAAATCTGATAATAAATTTATTCACATAGGATTAGTCCAAGTGGCTTTCAAACCTTTAACTCTTGAAGGATTACCAGAGAGCTTTATAGCAGCTCTAAGAGACGGTAGAAATTTAGATTTTGGGAAGTCAATCATGGGAGTAGTTAAGTCTAGCTTAGCTCATGGTCCAGTTTATTTTGATGTTTACCCAAATTTACAGTTATCTTTAACAGATACTAATATCCTTGATGCTTTGACATTAAATGTTAAAACTCATGGTTATAACTATGCTAAAGGATCAGAGCTAATATGCATCTGCTATAGAATTTATTTTAAACCATTATACACATTAAATCCTCACTGCAGATTGACGGATAAGGATATAAATGAAACTATTGTTATCGAAACTAATTGTAATAGATCTAATATTACTACTAGACAATCTATTAAATGGGAAGAAATATCTTTTCCTGAAAATTGGACGATTACAAAGGCAATGCCTCCACAACCTATTATGCAAACAAACTTATTTGATGTTAAACAAACTCCGGAAGGAGCTGTGACTTTAAATTTTGGTGACAACCATTTCAGACCAAGAAGTAGTACTTCTAGACTGACCAGATCTATTTCTAATAGGACTTTTATTTCAGCTCTAGACCATGATCTAGATGTTCCTACCCCATCTAGATTCTCAACTTCTCAAATAAGAGATGATGAAGT
This sequence comes from Agrostemma githago, assembly GCA_958450325.1. Lineage (NCBI taxonomy): Eukaryota > Viridiplantae > Streptophyta > Magnoliopsida > Caryophyllales > Caryophyllaceae > Agrostemma > Agrostemma githago. The sequence continues at coordinate 62,404,759 of OY288239.1, read as the reverse complement.
AATGGAAATTGATGAAGACATTTTACGACTTCATCCAGACAAAATTTTAAAAAGACAACCAAAAAAGGAGTCAGAGACTATGTCTCAAATGAGTTTTAATTTTAATGATTAATACACCTTTATTGGACTTTACTTCTGGTTCAGAAATCAGAAAAATAATTAGTAATGAATTCCATTCTCTTATATGGGAAAAATTTAGAGATTGGTTTTTTCATAATTTTAATAATTGCGAACAACAAATTCTTCAAGACGAATTTTATGATTTTTGTATTTTAAAAAATGAAATCATACATTTTGTTCCTTGGTATTGTGCTACTTATTTATCTAATTATTTATCAGTTCTTGAAAGAAATTTCAAACTTTTAAATGGTGAAGATCTCAAAGGAGTTTACCCCCCTTTACAATCCTTTAAACTAGATGGGTGCGGCTATATAGCTCTTTCAAAAATATTTGAAAATGATGTTGCTATAATTACTACTAATCATCTTAATAGCTTGATCCAACAGAATAATTATGCCAATCTTTACTTAAAAATTCTTGGTGACCATATTGCGGATTTACATAAAAAAACTGACAAAGTCATTAATCTAATTAATAATCTTGTTCAGGATAAAATAGAAAAATTTAAACCTTCATTTTCAAGAATTCCGAATATTCAAACTAATATCCAGGATCCACCTGAAATTAAGAATTTTAAATTCAAAACAGATCAAGAAAAAGAATTGACTGAAAAATTAATCAGTACTTTGGCTGATAAAGTTGCTAGTCTCAGTATTAAGACCCTGGATGATGAGTTAAATCCAGAAAATGATGACAATATTAATGTTATCAGAAAGAATAAATGGTTTGATAAACCAATCAATACTCTTTATTATAACACTAGACCTTCGCCGATGGATCTTCTTCATGAAGAACAAGAATATCATATTAATAACAGTTACAGTGGAACCCATATTTATGAATGGAATATAGATTGTTATTCTGAAAAACAAATTCATAACCATGTGCATAGAATGCTTATGTATTCTACTATTTGTAAGAATGCTAATAATGATGATACCACTGTTGCTAAAATGATAGTAGCAGGTTTCACTGGCCAACTAAAAGGTTGGTGGGACAACTACTTATCTGAAGAAGAGAAACTTGGTATATATAATACTGTTAAAATTGAGAATGGTGTTACTTCTCACCAAGCTGTTTATACTTTAGTTATAAATATTGTTGATCATTTTACAGGTCAATATGCTAATAATCAAGAGTCTACTAGGACTCTATTACAAAATCAAAGATGTAAAACTTTAACTGAATTTAGGTGGTATAAAGACACATTTCTTAGTAGAGTTATGTTATTGCCTGAGACTAATAGTCCTCATTGGAAGGCCAAATTTATTGACGGTCTACCTCATTTATTTGCCGAAAGGGTTAGAAAAACTCTTAGAGAGAATAGAGCCTCTATTCACTATGATGATTACAATTATGGTCAACTAATAAAAATTTGTACCCAAGAAGGTTTAAACCTTTGTAATGAGATAAAACTGAACCAACAATTGAAAAATCAAAATTTAGTGGAAAAACATCAACTAGGTGAATTTTGTGAACAATTTGGTATGGATATGACTTCTTCTTCTAAAAAGAAGAGGAATAATAACATAAACGATAATTACCATAGATACAAAAAAAGGAAGTATTCTAGAAAAAATCTAGAGGGGAAATCCCAAAGGAAGTTTCAGAGGCAACAGTATAAAAAGAATTACAAAAAAGATTATAACGCTTCTAAGCAAATAAGATGCTTTAAGTGCAATAAAAAGGGTCACATGGCAAATAATTGCTGGACTCAAAAACAGATTAATAATTTGGAGATTGATGACGATCTTAAAGATAAGTTGTCAAAATTATTTTTAGACAATATGGATTCTAATAGTGAAACTGAAGGAAGTCTAAGTAATTCTAGTAATGATAATATCAAAATCATTGATAATGATTTAGAAAATTATTCCGAATCCTCCAGTTCAGAATGCACACCGTGTGGTATGGGAAAATCTTGTAAGAATCCTAATAAGGATGAATTTTATAATTTAATATCTCAATTCCAAGAGAATCATATTAATGTCCTTGATAATGATCAATGGATAGATTTGTTAAAAACAATCCAAGACCCCGAAATACGGTCTAAAGTTATTGAAAATATTCCCAGTACTTCCAAAAGTACGAATAAATACAAAAACGATGATATCGTCACTGATAAAAACCCATATACCATGTCCGAAGTTTATAAACTTCTCCAAAATAAAAGGAAACACTCAAATCCTACTTCCTTACATGACATTTTAAAAGAAATGGAGACTTTAAAATCTGAGATAAAAGATTTAAAATTTCAAAATAAACATAATGACACAAGAATTTCCAATTTAGAAACTCTAGTTATTTTCCAAGAAGAACTTTCTAAAAATAATAACATCATTAATAATGATGATGATGATGTTTCTTTTCTAAAAAATTGTCAAAACATGAATAATAATCAACCCACTAATATAAGGGAGGATAAATTACCTAATGAATCTAATACGGCTAGTAAATTTCTTCAAACATTAGAAATTGTTACAGGCCAAAAATGGTATGTAAAAGTCTTACTTAGAATTGATGATCGATATTTTAAAGAATTTACCGCTCTAATTGATACTGGAGCTGATTTAAATGTTATACAAGAAGGATTAATTCCTACCAGATATTTTGAAAAAACTACTCACACTTTATCTCAAGCAGGTGGAGATAAACTTGATATCCAGTTTAAACTTCCAAAAGCGTACATTTGTGTTAATGATACTTGTATCCCCTTGAGTTTCTTACTTGTTAAAAATAAACTTTCAACTCCGATCATACTTGGAACACCCTTTATTAATAAAATTTATCCTTTTCAAAGTGTAGATAAAAATAGGTTAATAGCAACCTATAAAGACAAAACTATTATTTTCAATTTTATAATGAAACCTTTTGTTAAAACTATACATGAAATGTATAACCAAATATCTTTAAAAGAGAATCAATTAGGGTTTTTAAAGCACGAAGTTAATATTTTAACTATGAATGAAAAACTTAGTAACCCTAAGCTTAAAACAAAGATTTCAGAAATTGAAAATCAATTTTCATTAGATATTTGTAATGACCACCCAAATGCTTTTTGGAGTAGGAAAAAACATATTGTTGACCTTCTTTACGAAGAAGGTTTTAAGGATGAAAATATTCCTACAAAGGCAAGACCTTGTCAAATGAATTCTGAATATTTGACTTTTTGCAAAAAAGAAATAAATTCTCTTATAGAGAAAAAACTTATAGGACCATCTAAATCCCCATGGTCTTGTACAGCTTTTTATGTCAATAAAAATGCTGAGAAGGAACGAGGTGTTCCTAGATTAGTCATTAACTATAAACCTCTAAACAAAGTTTTAAAATGGATTAGGTATCCTATACCTAATAAAAAAGATTTACTGGATCGTTTATATGATGCAATCATATTTTCTAAATTTGATTTAAAATCTGGTTATTGGCAGATTCAAATTAACCCAGCAGATAGATATAAAACTGCTTTTAATGTTCCATTTGGTCAATATGAATGGCATGTTATGCCATTTGGATTAAAAAATGCCCCTTCGGAATTTCAAAAAATTATGAACGATATTTTTAATGACTATAGCAATTTTATTATTGTTTATATCGATGATATTCTAGTATTTTCTAAAACCATAGAAGAACATTTTAAACACCTTAACATTTTTAAAAAAATTGTAATTTCAAACGGTTTAGTTATATCCAAGCCTAAAATGAATTTATTCCAAACCAAAATTAGGTTTTTGGGTCATAATATTGAAAAAGGAAAGATCATTCCTATAAATAGAAGTATTGAGTTTGGGTCAAAATTTCCAGATGAGATTACGGATAAAACTCAACTTCAAAGATTTTTAGGAAGTTTGAACTATATTTCCCCTTATTATGCTGATCTAGCAAAAGATACAGCCATCCTTTATGATAGATTAAAAAAGAATCCCGGTGCATGGTCTAAAGATCATACTATTGCTGTCAGAAAAATTAAAAACAAAGTAATATCTTTGCCATGCCTTATGCTAGCAAATCCGTTTTGGGATAAAATTGTTGAAACTGATGCTTCAGACATTGGTTATGGAGGAATTCTTAAACAAGTTAATCCCACGGATAAAAAGGAATATTTGGTCAGATTCTATTCCGGAAAATGGAATTCTGCTCAATCTAATTATGCGACTGTTGCAAAAGAAGTTCTTGCAATAGTTAGATGCGTGTTAAAATTTCAAAATGATTTATATAATCAAAAATTTATAATCAGAACTGATTGCAGCTCCGCAAAATTTATGTTTCAAAAAGATTTTAAGCATGATGTTTCGAAACAAATGTTTGCCAGATGGCAAGCACATTTAGCCCCTTTTGATTTTGATATTTTTTATAAAAAAGGTACTGAAAATCATCTCCCAGATTTTTTAACAAGGGAGTATTTATCTGTTTAAATGTTACATTTTTCAGGAATGTACCGTGGCAGTGGTCGTGGCACTTATTCCTCTAATAGAGGAAGGGGAAAGTATTCTCCTAAAAAGGAAGGCAATTCAGAACCTGGGCCATGTAATATCCTAATCCAGCATGGAAGTAAAAAGCTTATAGCTAAAAATATTAATGATGAAATCATTAAGAAAGAAGATTTTGAAGAATTCCAACTTTGGAAACAAAAGGGACAAGATAAAATCTCTCCTTCATTTAGAAAGATAGTTAAAGAATCAATGGACGAAAAAGAAAAAATGGTTAAAAACCAAGAAGAAAGGATTATACTCATTCTCAACATGTCCGATAAAAAACGGGAAAATCAGCCCTGGAGTCTATGTGAGAAATACCTCATGAAAAATAATTTTATGATGGAGTCATATAAAAATAGAAATTTTTATGAAAATATACTTTCATCAAATGGTTGTGAAATCAATCATTTCACGGGTAATGACGCAGAAATTTATAACTTTTCAAAAATTATTATTAGAGAGGTTATTACCATTGAAGAATGGGGAATCACTCCTTTTACCACGAAATCCTTAATTAACAAAGGATCTCGTATTGACTACAATTATTGGGATTATATCCAAGCTTTCGATAAGACTTTTCTTTACGAGAATGATAAAAGAAGTCATACATGGTTTATAAAAATTAGCCAAGAAGTTATAACCGAAGTTATACCGCCATGGTTAATAAAATGGTGGCAATTTTATGGAACTTCAGAGGAAATATTACCTCCAATATTTAAAGATCTTTATAATGAGTGGAAAGAAATTATACCAAAGGCTCCGGAGGATAATATTCCTGGACTTATTCAAATGCAATTTTTTATTGAATTTTCTATTCCTTGGATATGGAAATTCAGTCCAAAAACGGGTTATACCCAGGAAAATTTATTCTGTCTAAAAAGAGAGTCATATTCTCGCTTCTGGGATACTATGCTCAGAGAAAATAAAGACACCAAGAAACTAAATTGTAGTTCTACCCTTGACCTTATCCAAGAAAAAATTGATAGTTATACTATCCTCTACCTTAATGATGAAGATAATCATTCAGATAGTGCTCCTTGTGAGTCCATGGATGTCCAGGACAAAACAGAAGAAGAGATTGTCCAATACTATTTAGCTTTAGCTCATAAAGCTATAGCTCAAAAGACTGATAATAATGATGCTAAATCACAAAAGAGTGATGTTTCTATGGCAATGTCGATAACATCAACCAGCAAAAATAAATTTAATATTTTACAAGACGCTCAAGACCCAGAGGATAATATCGAGAAAGATACTCAGATTATTCAAGACTTGGCAAATAGTTTCAAGTGATAATAAGAGCTATTAAAATTATAGTTAGGTGCACTAACTTCATCTAATTGAAGTTATAATGGAATAATGCACATTCCTACCTTTTGTGTTTCAAAAGACACAATTATGAAGAACTTTGAAAAAGGATGCAATTTTTGGAAGCATTGGTGAAGATGTTACGTAAAGATGCTTTCCCAATATTGGTGTGTTCTATGGCACACTTGTTCCTTCCTTTAAAAGATGGGCTTTCAAAAGGCTTTCAATGTATTAATAAGTACATACACTGTTTTATATTCGTTGTTGTACTGTTAAATATTCGTTGTACTATTTTTATTTTGTTGTTTTCCCCCGCTCCTTGCTTATAAAAGGATGCGTTTTTATGCTTTGAAGGCAGACTCCTTCCTAGCCTTGTTAGTCTCTCTTTCAGTTGTAAAAAAATCTCCTATTATCAATAAAAGTTTACTAAGCGTTCTTCATCTTCTGACTACAAATTAAGTCTGTAAGTTATTTTAATTTTAATTTTTTAACTTTATTCTTATTTATTTATTGTTAGGATGAGCCTTATAGGCTAAATCCTTTGTTGAATTATGTCTTGACTTGATTAAACTAACTATTGGACCATGGTTAGGTCTTCAACTAACTGGTTTTTATTACTTATCAACATAAATGAAGAGGGTTTAGTGAGGGTACATATTGTATTAAATTTAAACTGGCGTTAGGGACCTTTGAGGGAGGCACCGTTGCCATTTGCCTAGTAGGCGTCGGCTTTTGCTGTCCCCGGTTGGTTTAATTTGCCTATTCACAGTTTAAACTTAATATATTTTGTGGTAAAATCCCAATCACTTGTAATATGACCTTTCTTAGTTTATTTTATGTTTATAAGTCAGTAAAGATCCGGCAGATGTGATATATATATATATATATATATATATATATATATATATTCTTCTTATAAAGAGTTATAAGAGAGATATAGAGAGAAGTTGTGAGATGGTCTCACAAACCTTTATACTAGCATATACGTCGTAGTTTCGTACCCGCGTGGATACCAAAGGAGGCATCACGTTTGGGATGTTTTATTCTGAGAATTATTTATTCAGTCCGTGGAGATTATATATATACTTTCGTCCGTGGGAATTATTTATTCGGTCCGTGGAGATTATATATATATACTTCTGGGTTTATTATACTTCTTATTAATACGATGTTCCGCTGCAAATAAGGTATAATTATTATCCCTCTAGTTTTGTCTTTTCGATTAAAACTTGTAACAGGTCCTTGGCTTTAAGGGTTGTAACCCTACATTCGTCTGAATAATACATTATGCTTAAGTGAAATATTAAGTTTTGTTTGTCATTTCCTTACTAATTTTTTTATTGATGATTTACCTTTAGAGTTTAGACTAAAATATTAAATACATTAATTTTTTTAATAACAATAAATTTATGTTTTAAGTGAAATATTAAATTTTTTTCCATTGCCTTCAAAAAAAACATCGACATGTGGAATAAAATTTAATGCTTTAAGCTTCCTTTCAGAATATATTATATAGACAATTTAATAAATATAAATTATAAATGAGGCAAAATTGTTGTGATCTTTAATAATGTGATAAATTATAAATATAATAAAAATAAAACTTTACAATATATATAACACTTCCTCCAACTTTCTATCTTCTTCTCACTCCAAAATGGCACAAAGATTTTAATTGGTTAGGTTTAAATAATGAAAAAATAATAAGGAGTTATGGGTTGGTAATGAAAAAGTAAAGAAAAATAATGAAGTTAATGTATAAATGGATTAAAATAATGAAAAAGTATGGACAAATAAGGAAATAAATGAAATAGGAAGAAGATAGAAAGTTGGCTGAAAATGGTAAGTGAGAAGAAGATAGAAAGTTGGATGAAAATGGTAAGTAAGAAGAAGATAGAGAGTTGGAGGAAGTAAGAAAACTCAAAATTAAAAAAAGATAAATTTTTGTAAAATATTAAATTGTTAAAAAAAACATGAAAGCATCCGTTGTTCCGGTTATGGAAACAATAGACCCGACTTCGGACTCGGATCTTATGATTATGGTATTGCTCGGATGGTACTCGTTTGACTTCCTCTGGGTCTCTCCTTTCTCACACTCCGGTGGTCGGACTTTCCCGGCGAAGATGGCCTGCTCCCTGCACAGTGAACGCACAGGGCCTCGGAGGTGTCCGAGGGAACCCTCTCCGATGCCTAAGTCAGTCCGTGAAATGCCTTAATGAACCTAGTTCGTGAGGAGCTAGGTGACGTTTTTTAGAGTGAGAGTCTAGAGAGAGAAAATTCAACCCCCTCAATGTGGGAAATGGGAGAGTATTTATACCTTCCCATAAGAGAGAGAAAAGAGAAGAGGAGAGAGGAAAAATGAGTGGGTGAGAGAGTCACAAGTGGATTCACCTCATCCACTCATTCTCCTTTACCTTAGGCAAAATGACGGAGGGGCCCCTGGTTTCTCCTGCCTCTGCTGGGGGCGAGAGCACCCTGGGGGCCAGCAGGCAGGGGGGCTTGACTGCCCTGTTTGGCTGGCGGCATGGCTTTGCCGCGTAGGTGAATGCCTTGGAGGTTTTCAGTGATCTTTGTTCGGTGGTCTGCAGGGCAGGCCCTCCTCTGTTCCTGGGTCGGGCCATCCTGGGGCTCAAATGGCGGGCGACCCTCAGCAGGCTACCGACCCCCATCAATTGGCCCTCACCGGCTGAGGAGAAGCAGGGCTTCCCTTTGGCAGGCGATCTCTTGACTGGGATGGCGGGAGGTTGACTCTTTTGAACAACTTAGCATTTAATGCGTAGCCTGTTCCCGAGGGAGAACACTAAACCGTATTGGGCATGCAAAGAGTTGGAATGTCTTTTGCTCATGATTACTTCTCTTGTAAAGTGCATTTTTGGACAGCGTGCCAGTTTGATGATTGGCTCTCCTTCTCACAGAGGTGGTTGGAGCACCATTAATGGCTTGCATTTGTTCTTATATAAGTTGTGTTCTTCTCCATCATTTTCACGCCTCATCTTCAACCTCCCCACTATTCTTTCTCAAAAAGAGCCAATGTCTTGGATTAAGAAAACAGTCTTCCGCTGCGGAGTTTACGTTGAGGTCCTCTGTTTCAGAGGGCGTCGTCGGTTGAAGTATTCTAAGCGGGCTCACCAAATTCTTTGCTGCTGTAGACGGAAAAGCTCCCGCCCTCAACGGGATATTAAGAGGAAGACCCTCTCCAAGGCTGGCAAACGCCCAGAGAGGTCTCCCTCTTCTGCTGATCCTTCATCTGGATACTGCTCCCAGGCAGGGGGCTGCTATGACAGGGGATGCCATAGGTGCTTCCCTTGGTTGCATCTAGAGCAATTTGATCCCAATTGCCCTGAACTGACCTCTTCTCCTGAGTCAGGCCCTTCCTCTCCTTTGGTGAGGAGGGTGGACCGTGGTTTTTCTGATGATGCAAGGGCCGTCCCTTTTGGCCATGATTGGGACACAAGCAGCCATGACTCTGAAGATAGTGAAGGCCAGGGCTATTCTTCTGGTAAGGGCGAAGATGAGGGCCCTGATGATCCTTTTAAGGATTCTGACGACTGGGACTGGGGGTCCGCTTTAGATGATGACAGCCCTGGGGATTATTCCCCAGATTTCGATGATGATTAGGCCTGCTTCGCAGGCTGCTCGAGTCAGGATATCAGGCTCTTTTTGTAACTTTTTATTTTTCCACTCTGTAATTTTGGACCTTTCAGGTCTTTTGAACTTAATGAAAATCAGGTGGGCCTTTTTGACTTCCTCATGTGCATTTTTTTTTAACGAGTGAATGGGTGACGTCATGTCATGATTGCCTCTGACCTCTGTTACCTTTTCAAGGTTTTTCTTGGGAAGCGATGGGTGGTCGGTATTTGAAAGCGTGACACGTGGGGGTACTTTCTGGGGAAGTCTTTTAGGATGGGGGACTCTTCATTTCCCCTGCCTATAAAAGCACTCCTACTCCCCCCATTTCCCTCTTTTACGCTTTTTGAAAAACCCGAACCCTTCCTCATACACTTTCATCACCGAAAACGTTCTAGACTGAGGAGCTTTCTTTCTCGGACCTTCAACCAGCAGCCGTCGCTTTAGGTTAGAATCCTATCCTAAGTCCTCGTCTTTTTCATTTTCTCGCTTTTTCTTCTTCTTAAATCATTATGCCCAGTCACCGCGCTCGCATCCTCACGTTTACCTTGCCTCCTCTTCTGGGGGGCTTGGTGTTAGGATGATCGAAGAAGACCACTCGGAGAGGAGTGAAGATGCTAATTCTCCTGAACCTGCTCCTTTTGACGTCGTTGATTCCGACGACGAGGCGATGAAAATTGACCCTTCCAGCATTGCCGGCCCACTCGTCCCCCGGGAAACGGGGAAGGTTTATTACTTAGACAAGGCCAAATACAAGACCCCCCCTGAAAACTTACCCGGAGTCTAAAAACCGGGACTTGATCTTGGAGAGCAACGCCGCCGGGGTTATTGAGCGATTTTACAATTTTGGGGAGGGGTATACAATTGTTGTCCCTGGAGAGAAAGACACCGTGTGCTGCCCTTCTGATGGCTGCATAGCTGTCTACCACAAATGTTTAGAGTTTGGCCTGCGTTTTCCTCTACACCCTTTTTTGGAGGAGACTTTCAGGCGGATGAATGTGGCCATTGCTCAGCTGACCGCCGTGACAGTCAGATCACTAATAGCCTACACATGGACCTGCCTATTTCATGGCGAGGGGCCCTCAATTGATGCCCTGAGACTTATGGCCGGCTTGGCGATGGTGTCTTCTGGGGCTGAAGGTTCCCCTGGATACTTTTCCATCCTCAGACAGAAGAAACACTCTCTAGTCTGGCCAGTTCTAAACAGCCTGAAGGATTGGAAGAATAATTTTCTGTATGTGCACAGCGCCACGGGGTGGAGGATTCCTCGACATTTTAGGAATCATGTGCATACTCGTCTGGAAACCCGCAAGGAATATCACCCTGGTGTTGGGGGGAGGGCTCTAGAGGTGAAGCTGACTGATAAGGAGCAGGATCTGGTTAAGAAGTTTGCTGCCGCTATAGACAAATCAGGCGTGTTTGGCCCTGATTTCTGGCTCCCTCATGCGAAGCTCATAGCTACTGACGAATACTTGACCCGCGTGGGTCTGAATCCTGGCCTTGACGGAGGTAGTTCAGGGATATTGCAGACTCTGTCCTGCTTCATCTTCCTGTCTTTTTCTGACCAATTTTTTCTTTGCCCTGCAGATCTTGCCACTTGTCTTTGGTCAAGGAAAGAGGCGAGGGATCTCGGCCTAGACGAAGACTTCACTATTGTTACAAAGCGCCCCTCCCTTCCTTCCAGCTACAAGAAAAGTGGAAAAAACTTGATGAAGTACGTGAAGGACGTGGCTGCAAATCGGGTGAGGCTCCATCTTCCTCCTAAGAGAACGCCTGTAAGGCCGGCGGCTCTTTCTGCTCCCCGAGATATAGATAAGGAGGCTACCTCGGAGGCCACCCCCTCTCCTGCCAGCAAGCAGGGAGGCTCTTCTGCAGGGACTCATCCCCCCATGGGGTCAAAGCCGACTGACTCTGAGGAGACTGGGGAGAGTACCCCTTTGGAGAGCAGGAAGAGAAAAGACAGGGAGACTGCGACTGTCACCCCTGTGGTGGACCTGGAGGCTGACGCTGACACGCCTGACCCCAAGTGTCCTGCTTCTGATGCCCCCGACACCCTCTTTTCGGAGGAAAATACTGAATTTCATTACACTGTTGGTGATAGTCTAGATGTTTCCGCCCTGCTTTCTGACTCCAGTGCTGTTTTGGCGGACCGTCTGACTAAGACTGTGACCTCCACTACTACCCAAGTGATTCAGTACATTCAGCGTACCTCCAGGGTTTTCCAGGCTTCAGCTGAACTGGCGGCCCTCAATCGCTTGAGCGACGAAGAGCTGGTTGTGACCCCTGGACTCCCCCTCTCTGATCGCCTATCACTGGTTGAGGGGGACGTTACCCTTATTGCCAGTTCGAAGGATCAACTGGCGAAGTGTGAGGGCGATCTAGGGGATGCCCAAGCCCAGGTTACGCATTGGCAGGCTCGGGGTGACCAGGCCATGAGGGAGGTAACTATCCTGGAGGCGAGGTTGAAGCAGGCGATGAATGAGCTGAAGGGGGCCAAGAAAGCGATCGCTGAGCTGGAACATACCAAGAGAAGGGTGGTTGATCTAGAGGAGCGCTTGTCAAAGGCTGACTCAGATCTTCAGAGAGCGCAGGGTGACTTGAAGACAAAAGGCGAGGAGTGGCAGAAGGAAAAAGATGTCATCCTTCAAGAAGCTCAATCTGCCGTGGCGATGAATTTTCAGGCTGGAGCTACCTCATCTTTGTAGTTCGTTATGGAAGTCACCAGAGAAATGCTCCCAAACTTTGATGAGGATGCTTTCCAGGACTTATATGCTACTAAGAATGAAGCCCGAGCCAACAGATCGCCTGAGGAGGCTACTGATCCTGAACAAGGTGCCCCTCCTGCTTAACATGAAGGGCAGTCGTCCTCCGAGGGCTCTTGTCCCTACCCTGCTGCGCCCTTGTTTCCTCGCTGACATAATCCTTTTTTGCGCGTTGGGCCTGATTTGGCCGGCTGCCTATGTAATATTTTTAACTCCTGTTCCTGAACTCTCACTGTTCTTTTCTGTTGAACTCTTTTTATTTGTTATGAATATATTTTCTTTACTTTTGTTTGATGCTCTTCTTCTAAGGCGTGGCCTGACCCTAGCTTCTGGTCGAAGTCTAGGGGGCCTGCCCCCTGCCTACCCCTGGGCAGGCAGGGGGACTTTGCGTTTTTTATACAAGGTTGGGGGGTTGCCCCCAGTTCTTGTTCATTCGGCACGTGGGGCCCGGCCTGACCCTGGCTTCTGGTCGAAGTCCAGGGGGCCTGCCCCCTGCCTGCCCAGAGGTAGGCAGGGGGACTTAAATTTTTGTTGGAGGGTCTATTTCTCTTGGTTTTAGCAACAGGGGGGCCTCCCTCTATTGCCCCCTGCTCGTTTGTGTGTGAAAACGCCAGTTTGAACAGACAACGAGTATAGATTTGAGATTTTTCATTTCTTCAAAAACTTTTACAGTAATTGTGGTCGGAGCCGTCGACATTCTGTTTTGACCGTCCTCCGCCAATTTTTCTGATAAGATAACTACTTAGCTTTTCTAATGCTAGACATAATATTTCTTTAAGGTGTCCGCATTCCAGTGGGCGGTCAGCTCTTGTCCTTCAAGATTAGCAATTCTGTAGGTACCTGGCCCCATAATCGGAGTCACCTCATATGGGCCCTCTCAGTTGGCGCTCAGTTTTCCATGCTCTCTTGACCTTCCTACAGCCTGCGTTTTTCTTAAAACCAGATCTCCCACTTTGAAACTTCTTTCGTTTACTTTTTTGTTGTACGCCTTCCTTATCCGTTGTTGGTAGGCGGCTATGTTAATGCTGGCTTCTTGCCTGACTTCGCTGACTAGGTCTAGGGCCTTAGCCATTGCTGCCTGGTTATCCGCCCTGTCATATTGCTGGGATCGCAGGGTAGGTATTCGCGCTTCAATGGGTAGCAGGGCCTCTGCCCCATAAATCAGGCCAAAAGGGGTTTGACCCGTAGATTCTTTCCGGGTGGTCCTGATTGACCATAGGATGCTTGGCAACTCATCTGCCCACCTGCCCTTGAGGTCATCCACCATCTTTTTTAGTCCATTCAGGATTTGCTTGTTGGCAGCCTCAGCCTGCCCGTTAGTTTGTGGATGGCAGACGGCGGAATAGGCGACTGCTATACCATGACCTTCCAGCTAAACTCTCAAGGGATTATTGTCAAATTGCCTCCCATGATCAAATACCAGCATTTTTGGCAGACCAAATCTGGTTATGATATTCCTCCAGATTACCTTTCTGACTGCAGGTTCAGTGATGTTAGGGACTGCTTCGACTTCAATCCATTTTGTAAAGTAGTCAATCCCCACTATCAAAAACTTCCGGCCTCCCATAGCTGCAGTGAAGGGGCCCAATATGTCCATCCCCCACTGAGCGAAGGGAATGGGAGACAAGATTGGCCTGAGCTCCTGGGTTGGAGCGTGAATTGAAGAGGCAAATAACTGACATTTCCTGCATCTTCGTGTTAAGTCTCTTGCATCGGATAGCAGGGTTGGCCAATAGTAGCATGCCCTCAGGGCCTTGTGGGCAAATGACCTCTCTCCTATATGGTGGCCGCGGATTCCTGAGTGGATATCGTCTAGAACCTCTGCAGCCTGTCTTGCCCCCAGGCATCTGAGTAGTGGTGAGGAAAACGACTTCTAGTACAGTTCTTCATTGATCAATATGAACCATGCAGCTTTTGCCGACATTTTTCTTTTTTGAGCAGGGTCAGACGGAAGGGTTCCGTATTTTTTGAATTGGATGATTGGGGTCATCCAATCTTCAGGCTCTGACTCTTCAACTACATTGACCGGCTGGGAAGGGGTGGTAGATTTCTCTTAAACTACGTCTACCCAGACTGACCTTCTTATGTCTTGCAGGCTTGAACTGGCCAGCTTAGATAGGGCGTCTGCCCGGTTATTATGGGACCGGGGGATTTGCCTGATCTCATAAGATTTTAACCTTGATAGTTCTTGCTTTACCTTTTCTAGGTAAGCAGCCATGGTTTGATCTCTAGCCTCGTACTCACCGTTAATCTGGTTAGCTATGAGCTGGGAGTCTGTTGCTAGTATAACTCGTTCTACTCCTGCAGCTTTGGCCAGACTGATGCCTGCAAAGACGGCCTCATATTTGGCCTCGTTGTTTGATGCAGGGAAGGTGAATCTGAGCGCATGCTCGAAGTCCACTCCTTCAGGGCTGGTCAGCACAATCCCCGCCCCTGCACCGTTGGCTGTAGATGATCCATGATGATCCATCTGTATACACCATCCATTCTCCGGCGGGCGGATCATCCTCTTCTGAATGGGAACATTCAGCCAGGAAATCCGCCAAGGCCTGTGCCTTGATGGCGGTCCTGAGCTGGTACGAGATTCCCAGTCCACTCAGCTCTATGGCCCATTTCAACAACCTCCCGGATTTTTCAAATTTTTCTAACACCTTTTCAAGGGGTTGGTCGGTTAGCACCACGACAGGGTGGGCGTCAAAGTAGGGCCTGAGTTTCCTAGCAGTAATGATGACCACATAGGTTGCCTTCTCGACCAACGGATAATTCTTTTCAGCTGCCCCAGGGCATGGCTCACAAAGTATATTGGCTACTGGGAGCCTGCTTCCTCCCTTAGGATCACCGCGCTGACTGTTGTGTTCGTCACGGCGATATATAGGAAAAGCTTCTCCTCTGCCACTGGCCTTTGCCAAGGTGGGCAGTTTCTTTAAATGTTCCTTCAGCTGTTGGAAGGCCTCTTTCTGTTCGTCCTCCCATTTGAACTGCTTGTTTCCCTTCAACACTTTGAAGAAGGGTGTTGATTTATCGGCCGACCTGGCAATGAACCGCGCCAGGGTGGCCATCCTGCTAGTCAGGAACTGGATATCTCTTATGGTCCTTGGTTCTGGGAGGTTTAATACTGCCTGGACTTTCTCGGGATTTGCATCGATGCCCCTGACGCTTACTAAAAAACCCAGAAACTTTTCGGAGCGGACACCGAAGGTACATTTCTTTGGGTTTAGTTTCATCTGATATGCGCGCAGGGAAGAGAAGGTCTCCTGCAGGTCCCTAAGGTGCTCTGCATCCCCTTTGCTTTTCACAATGGCGTCGTCGACGTAGGCCTCCAAGTTTCTGCCCTTCTGCTTCTCAAAAACCTTGTCGACCAATCGTTGGTAAGTGGCGCCTGCGTTCTTGAGTCCGAACGACATCATTTTGTACATGACCGTGCCAGCGCTGGTGATGAAGGCGCACTTTACCCTGTCTGGTTGCCAGAGGTAGACTTGGTGATAGCCTGAAAAGGCATCCAAGAAACTTAATGTGGTGTATCCACTGGTGGCATCTACCATCTGGTCAATCCTCGGGAGTGGGTAGCAGTCTTTTGGGCAGGCTTTGTTGAGATTGGTGAAGTCCACGCACATCCTCCATGCCCCTGAGGACTTTTTCACCATCACAACATTCGCCAGCCATTCAGGGTTGTGGACATGACATAGGTCCACCCCGACGCGGCCACACGCAGGTTTGGGGAGGCGAATGAATCTCCATATGAGAATGGATCGAATTGAAATTTAAATCTAAGTGGAGTCGCCACCGAACTTTGTGGGAGTTCGGACCCGTTCGAACCCACTCTATGTCGTAGTGGCCCGTGTACAAAATACGGCCCATTTCTGATGTCAGAGTTTATTGGACTCGTCCCTTTGCATTGCGATACCGACACCGTCACTTCCGGTTATCGTGTATTGAATGACTCTCGTGCGCCAACGGTTTCGGGCATCCGGAAATCGAGGTTCTGAGTAAGGGGTGAGGGTACGTGTTGGGAAGCCCACAAAGGACACCCAACCCCGCCCGCACATTAGTGGCCTCTACTAAGATATCAAGTGACTTTCTAATACGCGCGTTAGCTGAACGAGAAAATGTTATGCAAACAGTATGTTCCATAGACATGCGAGAAATTGAAAGGGTTTCTATGTCGATTTAATGCAATTAATTCTAACGTCGAAGTTAAATTTAGCATGCGAAGGTTTATTTTAGTACAATAAAATAAACAAAATAAATTGACAAGAAAACAACAAACTTGTTAGTAACGGTATAACGATAATAACGGTTTGTAGAATGATGCAATATGGAATGACGTAAATATGATAATGCGTGGTTTTGAAAAAGTGATGTTTCGTGTGATAGATTAGACACGTGTTGACCTAAGTCATAAAAAAAAGGTTAACGAGACTCGAATGGTATTGTAGGACTCACGATTTGACATGATAAAGGGCCACTCGACCGAGTCATTGGACTCGACCGAGCGGACCTCTGAAAAGTGTTCTGTCCCGTATTTTAGACCCTACTCGATCGAGTTATTGACGAACTCGACCGAGTACGCTGCCACTCGACCGAGTCATTGTGAGACTCGACAGAGTGGAGGTCGAAAAAGCATTTTGTCTCGTTATTTGAGGTGCCACTCGACCGAGTGGGCTAGGCACTCGATCGAGTGCCCTTTGTACGAACCAGGGTTCGTTTTGCAACTCGTTATCGGTTTCGAAATTGCTTTTGATTTTGATGATTCAATGAGTTTGTTGAATCGGGCATAAAAATTATGGAATTTATACTCGAAACTTAACTTCGATACTCGTCATATCCCATATTCGATTATTGAATCGATATGGAACACTAGAGTGAAATTTGAAGAAAAAGGCTATAAGTCGTTTTAAGTTAACTAGCACGATATAAATTTTCTCCGCGTTTATTAATGTCGCAATTAATTCAATCGAATTAGAAGACATCTATATTAGCATCTACGAAAATCGTGTTAATTAATTTATTTGACTAAATCATTAGATTCGACATCCAATTATGGAATTGGTATCGAATTTAATAAATCGATACTTGAATTAAAAAACTTGACTTGATTCCCTCCGCATCCCGACATCACAATTAATTCTTGCGAATTGTTTGATGTCGGATCCGCATCAACGGGTTTCGACCCTTATTAAAAAAAGTACTTGATTTGAAAAAAAAAGGTTCTAGAATTGATAAAATATGCAATTGAATGATGATGCGAACGAAAATGAAAAACTTTTATTTAGGTTGACTTGTTTCAATAACCAAGTGATCGGGGTGATGGGATAAGCGACCGGCAACGCTGAGTGCAATACTCTTGTATATTCGGATTTCCTTATCATACCATCATTCACACTCGACACAAATTCACAAGTATTTTAATGTTTTATACTAGTGATATTAACGATATTACGGATGCGATAAGTAAATAAAAAAACAAAAAAAACGAAATAAAGAGGGAGATGACGAGAGAGAAAAGAGAAGGAAAGAAAGCGGGTTTTGGCACCCTCAACCTACATGTTCTGGTTCTCGGACGAGACTCGTAGTTGTGGCTTGCACGGGAGTATCGAGATGTAAGTTGAGTTGTGGTGGTTTAGGGTTTGCCTCCTAAGTACTAGGGTTAGGGTTTTGATGTATGTAGATTAGTGTAGAATAGGGTTGAATTAGGGTTGAAAAGGATGATCAAAAGTTGTTCAAAAGTTTGTGCATGGGGGTGTTTATATAGGCTAGGCTATGTACCCCCGGCTAGGGTTACTCGACCGAGTAGCCCCTTGACTCGGTCGAGTGGCCCAAACGTCAGCAGCCGGGCTCGAATGAGGGCCCACTCGATCGAGTGGGCTGAGCACTCGATCGAGTGGGTCAGCTGGATCGCGCGAGTCCAATGTTTTGGACCTCGAGATGGGTTTTGTATTTGGGGTGAGTTTTTGATGTTTATGTGGCTGTTTTTTGTGTGTCTCGGAAACGACTTTGACCGGGGTTGACCCAATCGTAAAAAGTCGGTTTTGTTTTCGGTGTCGGTTTTGACCCAAATTAGTCTTGTTTGAGTGGAAACGACCCACTGGGCCTGAATTTGAGGTCTGTTTTGTGAGATTTTTACTCCATAAGTGCTTAAGCCAACAACTAATGGTTCTGAGCCCATGTCCGAGCGCGTAGAAACACGTTAGCGTACGATCATCATCGGGTGTTTTTTGGAAACTACCATAGACACCTGACAGTCAAAATGCGGGTGTCTACAGAGCCCCCACTCTGACTGAGGCTTGGACAAGGCGAAAGCCAGAGTAGCTACCAGGCCAATCGCGGATTGAAACCTAGCAGACTTTCGTTCGGGTCGTTTATAGTCTATTAGACTCGCGTGAAGGGCTCGCCAGCCATAAGCTAGAAGTCATACCTGAGCTGATGACAATACCTCCATGAGGAATCAGACTTGTCGCATAAGTCCTGGGTGCGCCTATATATGGTCCCATCCCGTGTTATTCCGGGGAAAATGCCACATAGGGCTTTCCGCTGGGGAGATATGTGGGTTGCATGTCCCTGCTTGAGTCGTACTTGTATAAGTTACATAAAATTTTACATGTAACACGTAGGTAGAAAATATGACTCGCGCTGGGGAAAATGATTTTTGAATTTTTGAAAATTTTGAAAATTTTGGAATTTGGAATTTTTGAAATTTTTGACTCCAAAGAATTTTAGGAAAGTTCGGGATGACTAATTCCTAGGTTAAGATTAGGGAATCTCGAGACGAGGCCTGTATGTTGATTTCCTGTTAGATTTAGGAAACTTCATGGAAAAGTGATATGGAAAGAGGGTTGTAAGGTTGATGCTATATATAGCCCTCCCTTGTCTTTGGTTTTCTTCACCAACTCCTCATAATTCATCCCTTCTAAAAAAGAAAGTCTCTTTATTCCCTTCAAGAATTTTGACCATGGGATTCGATCGATTAGCCGTGATGTTGCAAGAATGGTCCCGACACTTTAGGGATACAGATAGGGTGGCTCTCAATCAGACGGGTATTGCACAGCTGTACCCATTCCGTCATATGCAGGTCGATCGTTATTTCCTTGATGCCTGCTTGTCTTACTGGGACGATATATATCATGTCTTTGCCTTTCCCCGGGGAGAAGTTTGTCCCTTGCTGATAAGTGTAGTTTGTAGTGCCTAATTTGCTGTGTTTTGGTCCCATTTCCTTGCGGAATCGCTCCTTGGGAGCGGTTCATGGGCTACTTATGCTTCCTCTAGCTCGTTTCAGGTTCCCGAGACCATTCATGAAGAGTTGGAGCGATTCCGACTCAATACATACAGTTTTCGGAGCCAACGAAGCGGAGGAACGATCACTCAATGCCTTGGATTCGACCCCGAGACCTTGGGACCCGATCCCGAGACCCGAGAGTTGATGAGAAGTCCATGTGAAGCAAGGAGGAACCTTAAAGATCATATTGGAGGCCTACAAGAATCATCCCCGACGGGAAGAAACTCATCCCGTCCGGGATGAGGTGCGCATTTAGCATTCCTTCTTCATTCTTGTAACCCTATAAATACTCCTCCTTTGTAATGTTTAAGGACCATAATTTTACCCTAGATTGTTTTAGGCCTCTCTTAAGATTTCAAAACCCTAATTAATCTCTTTTAATCTTTAGTCAATCCTTAGTTAATCTTAGTTTAATCTAGTTTAGATAATCTTATATTAAGTGGGTTCTTGAAGATTTCTCCAAGCTTGACATCCTTGGGATTAATTTGGGTTCTTATTTATACAAGATTGCATCTTTTTCTTTCTCTTGTTGTTGGTATAATCCTCTTTACTCTTGTTCTTGTTTATTTAATCAAGTTTGAATCTTTTTATATTGTTATTGTTATTGTTCTTGTTCTTCATTATGGATGTTTGGTTTGTGATGTTGTTTTCTCTTACTATTGTTAGTTTATTCTTGATAATGAGTGAGTAGCCTCCTTGTGGGTTAGTAGGAGGATTTAGGGTAGATTATGGGTGATTAGGGTTTGATTAGGGGAAAAGGGTGAATCTTTGTTGTTAGTCACATATTGGTGACTCTATGTGTTTGTTGATATGCTTGTGTGAGTAGTAGTGGCCATGCTTCCCATACTTGTGCTCATCTTCTCATTGTTTGTCTATTTTGTGGTTGTGTTGAGGTTAGTCTTAGACGCGAGAGCGCGAACTTACCTCGGTGTTGGTCTACGTAGCGAGAGCCCGGACCGACTCTAGCAATTAGGAGACACCTACACCCTTGACCACCCCAATTACCCTACTACACTTATGAACCCGACCTAACCCACTTCTTTTCATATTTGATTCAACTTCTTAGTTAGTCATCGGTTCTTCTAGTTTGCTTGTTAGTTTGATCTTTAGTTATTCCGATTTAGCATTGTGTTAGCCAAGTCATTGTTAGTCCACTTCCTTCATCTCCAACCACCATAGTTTACCATTTATTGTCTTCTTTGTGTTTGTTTGTGACTTAGCCTTGTTTGTGAGCGGACCTAGTCTAGACTTTACCATACCGTCTCCGTGGATATCGACCCTACTCGCCCTAGCTACCCACTAGGAATAGTCGGTTATTTATTGACGGCGGGACCCGCGACTAATCCCACCATCAATTTGGCGCCGTTGCCGGGGACGGTGCATTGTTTAGACTTAGTTTGCTTATAGCTAGACTTAGTTACCCTTCTTTGTGCTCTTCTATCATCTCTTGTGCATATTCTCTAGATTCTTCTTTTTTTCCTTAGTTTTATTTCTTCATTTTCTCTTTGTTTTTCGATTGTGCTTGTTTATTGTTGTTGCCTAGTGCCCCAAAAGCACTAGGTGTTCTCACGTTTGCTCAAGTGTGTAGTGTATGCCTAGGGGGAGAGGCGAATTCTTTCTCTTCAATCCAGAGCCGGAAAGACTCTTTAGAGCCTTTCGCCAACGGACGATTGGCCGGGTTAGAATCTCTCAACCAAGCGCAAGCAATACTCATCAAGAGCAAGCTCAAGGAAGCGATTTTGAGGAAGCATCTCGAGAGACGGCCGAAGGGAATTTCACCCATCCTTTTGGATATTCTAGTCCTAGTTCCCCCTCTACATCTACTTCAACTCCATCTTCACCACCATCTCCCTTACATCCAACTATGCCGAAGTTTTCGTCTCACTCTACATTTACGGAAGATGTCTTGCCGGGACCGAATGCTCTACCGGCCGCTTATGCCGGAAATTTTGTGGCCAAGACTCAATTCATCCAACTTGTGGAGAGAAATCAATTTAGTGGTTTGCCCACCGAAGACCCGCACCAACACATGGAGATTTTCTCCGATTATTGTGACGCTATTTCTCAAACCGGGGTTACACAAGATCAAATCCGTTGGGTATTATTTCCATTCTCATTAATTGGCGAAGCGAAGCAATGGATCAAGAGTCTCGATAGGGCAACCATGGGCATCGATACTTGGAAGAAACTTGCATTGGCATTCTACCAAAATTTCTACCCTCCGGAGAAGACTAATTTGCTAAGGGCCTCCATCACCGGTTTCCAACAACGGGATGAAGAGAGCCTTTATGAAGCTTGGGAGAGGTTTAAATCTTTGGTTAGATCGTGCCCCCACCATGGACTTTCACAATGGTTTTTAGTCCAACAATTTTGGAACGGCCTTTATGAGGACTCAAGAAATATACTCAATATGGGCTCCAATGGTAGGTTCGCCGAGGTCGATGATGACCAAACATGGGCAAGAATTGAGGAGATGGCGGTTCATAATTCTCAATACTCAAGGCCTAGGAAGGCAAATCGAGGAGGTAGGCACGGGGTTGATGCTATTACTCAATTAAGCATTGACCTTGGAGCTCAATTGAAAACACACATGGAGACCATTGACAAGAAGCTCCAAAGCCACCTCAACCAAGTCCAAGGCACTAGTTCCTCCCACCAACACTCAATTCAAGAAGTGAGTGCTTTGGGATTTGCACCTCCTTTGCCTTATTATGGGATGTGTGATACTTGTGGAATCTTTGGTCATGATCCTATGCATTGTCAAGGAAGCGTTGAGCAAGTGAACGCCTTTCAAGCGTTCAAGCAAGGTGCCTCCTATTCTAATCAATACCAAGCTTCCAATCAAGTCCCTCAACAACAAGCTCTACAACTTCGTCCCTATGTTCCACCTCCCTTAAGGGACAACAATCAAGGCAACCAAGGTTATCAAGGCAACTCAAGGCCCTTCAACAACTTCAAGAAAAATAACCAAGGTACCTTCCACAACAACAATCAAGGGTTCCAACAAGGGAACTTCAATCAAGGTGGTTTCCAAGGAAACCAAAACTTCGAAAGACAACAAAACCACAACAATGGCATCAATCAAGGCCTTAATCAAGGCAATTCTCATGGATTCCAAGGGAACCATCAACAACAAGCAACTCAAGCTAACCGTCAAGAAAGCAAGCCTAGGAGCCGATCTCCTATTCATGATTACGGTACTCCATTAGCCCTCACCGATACTCCGCACAATCCGCAATCCCCACCTCGTGATTTTGACATTCAAAAATCTATGTTGGAGATGCAAAGGGGTCAAATGGAGATGTCAAAAAACCAACAAGAGTTCTATGCTTTTATTCAAAGGGACAACATGGCGAGAGATGCTCATACGAAGATGCTTGAGACCCAAATAGCTCAACTTGCTTCGGGTAGCTCTTCAAGGCAAAAGGGGCTATTACCTCCTCAAGGTGAAACACCGAAATTTGAGCATGTAAATGCTATTACCACGAGGAGAGGTACATCTTATGACCCCCCTTCATTCCCTAGTGAGCAAGAACCAATGCAAGAACACATCCAAGATGATGTATCTCCGATTCAAGAAAATTCAAGCAAGGAAGATCCAATGGAGGAGCAAGTCTTATGGGAGATTGAGAAACCCCAAGAAGACAAGCTTCCCCCACTTCAAGCAAAAGACAAGGGTAAAAGGAAAGTGTCGTTTGAAGAGTCCACCCCTATTGAGCAAAACAAGATTCAAATCAAGTTGCCTTTCCCAACAAGGCAAATGAAGACTAAAATTGATGCCCAATTTGACAAATTCCTAGACATTGTGAAGAAATTGGATGTTAATGTCCCATTCACCGAGTTACTTACCCAAATCCCGGCATATGGAAGATTCATGCGAGAAATCCTAGCTAGGAAGAGATCCATCGACAAGGAAGAGACTATTGCGTTCACAAGGGTGGTGAGCGAGCTTATTCAAGGTTCCACGCTTCCAAAGTTGAAAGATCCGGGTAGTTTCTCGATCTCATGCACCATAGGCAATTACAAAATCGAGAGAGCATTATGTGACTTGGGTGCGAGTGTGAGCATCATTCCTTATTCCATTTGTTGCCGACTCGGGATGAAGGAGCTAAAGCGCACCTCCATTACACTCCAAATGGCCGATATTTCATTCAACCGACCATTGGGGATGCTAGAGGACGTGCCGGTACGGATCGGGAAGTTCTTCATTCCGGTCGATTTCATCGTGCTCGATATGCCGGAAGATGCCAACACTCCCATTATCCTTGGGCGCCCGTTTCTACACACCTACGGTGCTATGATCGATGTGAAGAATGGTAGGATCACCTTCGAGTTAGGCGAAGAAAAGCTAGTGTTTGACCTCCAAGGCAACACTTCGCCTACTAATGATGAGTCTTGCAATATGATCCACGCCACGAAAGACATTGATCTAGGGGGAGAGTCAGGACAAAGCTTGAAGAAGAACTCTTGTGAACTCGAAGATGATGACTCCGAGATTGGAGAGGATGAGTGCCCATATCATGGGTTTGATGACAAGTTGAAAGGCAAGAAGCAAGATGAGCCTCCCTTGGGGCCGCATGAGGACAAGTGGACGTTTGGGTATATCCCGAAGGATCAAAAGTATAAGTTCAAGCCATTGAACTTACAAGATCGGGATGCCCCGGGAACGTCGAGACAAGGTCATGGAGAGCCTTGGTTTTTGGATGCTTATATTACTAGCTTGATTGAAGACTTTGCTAGGGCCTTCGACTTGTTTCTTCGTGCCCTCGATGAAGACGGAATGGGTTTTAGTATTGTTGAAAAAGATTGAAGAATGCACCATCCTTGGTTTGACGGAGTTCCACAAGAACCGTCTCATTGTATATATCTCTATCCCTTGTAATTTCTATTAGTTTTGTGAAATTCTTGATTATTTGGATTGTTGATGAGCGATGTGAGGGAGGGAATTTGATGTGTGTATGAGCTTTGTTTGATAGGTGAAGCGAAGGTGATTCCTAGGGAGGAGTGGTCATTGTTTGAGCTTGGATCGTGTGAAGGGGAGTCGGTTTTTGAAGCTTGGAACGAGCTTTTGGGAGCTATAGAGGGTTAGGAGACTCTTCCCGGCCGAGAAGAGTGCATCCCGACCGGGAAGGATGACCCATCTCGTCCGGGAAGGGTGTCATCCCGTCCGGGATGAGTGCGACAAAAGTTGGGGCTACTGGAGTGCCATCCCGACCGGGACGAAGGCTTCCCGACCGGGACGAGCAGGTCATCCCGACCGGGACCACCCATCCCGACCGGGATGAACCCCCTGTTCCTCCTTTGGCCTTTTCTTCGTCGTTTGAGCCCACCCTACCACTTTATGCCCCCTCCCAACCTCCCTACATGTCCTTACTCTCATAATATGATCCCTACACCTCATATACACATTTTCACCTCACTTTCTCTTCACTTTACACCGACTTTCACATCAAAACCCACCTCATTTTGCCTTTCTGCCCCAACCATGGAACCGTATCGCGATTGGGAAAGAATAACAATGACGACGACTAGCTACATGCCGAAATTGATTTATGAGACGATGGAGCGAGTGAGTTGCTAACCGTATGGTACGACAACTATCCTCTCTTTTCCGTCTTTTATAGCTTGTTTGCCCTTGTTTGTTCCCCTCCCCTTATATACTTTTGTGTCATGGTGGCCCTCGGGGCCTTGGTATT
Organism: Agrostemma githago; assembly: GCA_958450325.1. Lineage (NCBI taxonomy): Eukaryota > Viridiplantae > Streptophyta > Magnoliopsida > Caryophyllales > Caryophyllaceae > Agrostemma > Agrostemma githago. The sequence continues at coordinate 62,379,501 of OY288239.1, read as the reverse complement.
TGTTGCTCCCAACTCTCGATGATGTGACTACATCGGGAGTCATTTCAAAATCCAAATTTTTCAAGATTTTCACCCTTTTGTTGGAATTAGTCGGATTTGGGCGGAATCCGGGCTAGGTGACTTGATCACACCTAGTCCTCCCCACCCATTCCCTTTTATTTCTTTCTTTTTTTTTCATCCCCCTTACCATATCTTTTCTTGTCTCGGCCCACGGTGACTTGACTACACACCGGCCGGACACTTTCTACCCTTTTCTCCACTTTTTAATTTTTAACTTTATTTTCGTAGTTTATTTTCTTTTGTGCTCCCATACACTACGGTCGAGCATGAGGACATTGCTCGGCTTAAGTGTGGGGGGCGATATTCTATCATAGTTAGTTTTATTTTCGTAGTTTTTCGAAAAGTCTTTAAAAATCCTAAAAATTTGAAATTTTTTCACAAAAATAAAAAAGATTTTCCTTTTGTGTGTTTTTCCTTTTATGTCTTTGTATCATATATGTGTTTTGTTGTGCGTGTTTTGCCTCCCTTTTTCCTCTTAGGTCGCCAAATCGCCGCTAACTTTGGAAAGCTTTCAAGACATCCGGTAACACCTTTTATCCCCTTTTCCTCTTTACTTCTTGTGATGTTCGGAGGAGATTTGTGATGTTGTGTGTTCGGGAGGAGATTTGTAAAGTTTGGTGTTGGTTGGTGGCTTGTTTGGAAGCTCGGGGTGGTATTTGTGTTGTTTATGTGTTTGTTTTGTTTTGTTTTTGTTTTGTGGCCTTTTGTCTCTTTTTCTTCCGTTTTCGTCGCGTCTTTATTTTGTGTTGTGTAGTTGTGTCTTGTGTGTAAATAGGTTTTCGAAAACCCGGTTTAGAGGCTAGTGTGCGAGTGTTTACTTTCCCTTCCTAGTGGTATAAATCGAGTCTTGGACTTTAGTCTAGTAGAATGACCCTAAATCAATGATTTCGTTGGTCCTTTACCTTGAGTCCACCTAGCTTACTAGGGATTTACTACGGGATTTGCATTTTGACCATTTTGACCACCCACGGTGTGAAAAAGCCTTGGTTGCCGAGTCTCGTCCCTTAGGTGACCATGTTCGGAATTGTTCGGAATTGTTTGACCCGCATGACTCTTTTCTTCCTCCTTCATTTTTGTAACCCTATAAATACTCCTCCTTTGTAATGTTTAAGGACCATACTTTTACCCTAGATTGTTTTAGGCCTCTCTTAAGATTTCAAAACCCTAATTAATCTCTTTTAATCTTTAGTTAATCCTTAGTTAATCTTAGTTTAATCTTGTTTAGATAATCTTGTATTAAGTGGGTTCTTGAAGATTTCTCCAAGCTTGACATCTTTGGGATTAATTTGGGTTCTTATTTATACAAGATTGCATCTTTTTCTTCCTCTTGTTGTTGGTATAATCCTCTTTACTCTTGTTCTTGTTTATTTAATCAAGTTTGAATCTTTTTATACTGTTATTGTTATTGTTCTTGTTCTTCATTATGGATGTTTGGTTTGTGATGTTGTTTTCTCTTACTATTGTTAGTTTATTCTTGATAATGAGTGAGTAGTCTCCTTGTGGGTTAGTAGGGGGATTAAGGGTAGATTATGGGTGATTAGGGTTTGATTAGGGGTAAAGGGTGAATCTTTGTTGTTAGTCACATATTGGGCACTCTATGTGTTTGTTGATATGATTGTGTGAGTAGTAGTGGCCATGCTTCCCATACTTGTGCTCATCTTCTCATTTTTTTGTCTATTTTGTGGTTGTGTTGAGGTTAGTTTTAGACGCGAGAGCGCGAACTTACCTCAGTGTTGGTCTACGTAGCGAGAGCCCGGACCGACTCTAGCAATTAGGAGACACCTATACCCTTGACCACCCCAATTACCCTACTACACTTATGAACCCGACCTAACCCACTTCTTTTCATATTTGATTCAACTTCTTAGTTAGTCATTGGTTCTTCTAGTTTGCTTGTTAGCTTGATCTTTAGTTATTCCGTTTTAGCATTGTGTTAGCCTAGTCATTGTTAGTCCACTTCCTTCATCTCCAACCACCATAGTTTACCATTTATTGTCTTCTTTGTGTTTGTTGGTGACTTAGCCTTGTTTGTGAGCGGACCTAGTCTAGACTTTACCATACCGTCTCCGTGGATATCGACCCTACTTGCCCTAGCTACCCACTAGGAATAGTGGGTTATTTATTGACGGCGGGACCCGGGACAAATCCCACCATCAATTTGGCGTCGTTGCCGGGGACGGTGCATTGTTTAGACTTAGTTTGCTTATAGCTAGACTTAGTTACCCTTCTTTGTGTTCTTCTATCATCTCTTGTGCATATTCTCTAGATTCTTCTTTTTTCCTTAGTTTTATTTCTTCATTTTCTCTTTGTTTTACGATTGTGCTTGTTTATTGTTGTTGCCTAGTGCCCGAAAAGCACTAGGTGTTCTCACGTTTGCTCAAGTGTGTAGTGTATGCCTAGGGGGAGAGGCGAATTCTTTGTCTTCAATCCAGAGCCGGAAAGACTCTTTAGAGCCTTTCGCCAACGGACGATTGGCCGGGTTAGAATCTCTCAACCAAGCGCAAGCAATACTCATCAAGAGCAAGCTCAAGGAAGCGATTTTGAGGAAGCATCTCGAGAGACGGCCGAAGGGAATTTCACCAATCCCTTTGGATATTCTAGTCCTAGTTCCCCCTCTACATCTACTTCAACTCCATCTTCACCACCATCTCCCTTACATCCAACTATGTCGAAGTTTTCGTCTCACTCTACATTTACGGAAGATGTCTTGCCGGGACCGAATGCTCTACCGGCCTCTTATGCCTGAAATTTTGTGGCCAAGACTCAATTCATCCAACTTATGGAGAGAAATCAATTTAGTGGTTTGCCCACCGAAGACCCGCACCAACACATGGAGATTTTCTCCGATTATTGTGACGCTATTTCTCAAATCGGGGTTACACAAGATCAAATCCGTTGGGTATTATTTCCATTCTCATTAATTGGCAAAGCGAAGCAATGGATCAAGAGTCTCGATAGGGCAACCATGGGCATCGATACTTGGAAGAAACTTGCATTGGCATTCTACCAAAATTTCTACCCTCCGGAGAAGACTAATTTGCTAAGGGCCTCCATCACCGGTTTCCAACAACGGGATGAAGAGAGCCTTTATGAAGCTTGGGAGAGGTTTAAATCTTTGTTAGATCGTGCCCCCACCATGGACTTTCACAATGGTTTTTAGTCCAACAATTTTGGAACGGCCTTTATGAGGACTCAAGAACTATACTCAATATGGGCTCCAATGGTAGGTTCGCCGAGGTCGATGATGACCAAACATGGGCAAGAATTAAGGAGATGGCGGTTCATAATTCTCAATACTCAAGGCCTAGGAAGGCAAATCGAGGAGGTAGGCACGAGGTTGATGCTATTACTCAATTAAGCATTGACCTTGGAGCTCAATTGAAAACACACATGGAGACCATTGACAAGAAGCTCCAAAGCCACCTCAACCAAGTCCAAGGCACTAGTTCCTCCCACCAACACTCAATTCAAGAAGTGAGTGCTTTGGGATTTGCACCTCCTTTGCCTTATTATGGGATGTGTGATACTTGTGGAATCTTTGGTCATGATCCTATGCATTGTCAAGGAAGCGTTGAGCAAGTGAACGCCTTTCAAGCGTTCAAGCAAGGTGCCTCCTATTCTAATCAATACCAAGCTTCCAATCAAGTCCCTCAACAACAAGCTCTACAACTTCATCCCTATGTTCCACCTCCCTTAAGGGACAACAATCAAGGCAACCAAGGTTATCAAGGCAACTCAAGGCCCTTCAACAACTTCAAGCAAAATAACCAAGGTACCTTCCACAACAACAATCAAGGGTTCCAACAAGGGAACTTCAATCAAGGTGGTTTCCAAGGAAACCAAAACTTCCAAAGACAACAAAACCACAACAATGGCATCAATCAAGGCCTTAATCAAGGCAATTCTCATGGGTTCCAAGGGAACCATCAACAACAAGCAACTCAAGCTAACCGTCAAGAAAGCAAGCCTAGAAGCCGGTCTCCTATTCATGATTACGGTACTCCATTAGCCCTCACCGATACTCCGCACAATCCGCAATCCCCACCTCGTGATTTTGACATTCAAAAATCTTTGTTGGAGATGCAAAGGGGTCAAATGGAGATGTCAAAAAACCAACAAGAGTTCTATGCTTTTATTCAAAGGGACAACATGGCGAGAGATGCTCATACGAAGATGCTTGAGACCCAAATAGCTCAACTTGCTTCGGGTAGCTCTTCAAGGCAAAAGGGGCTATTACCTCCTCAAGGTGAAACACCGAAATTTGAACATGTAAATGCTATTACCACGAGGAGAGGTACATCTTATGACCCCCCTTCATTCCCTAGTGAGCAAGAACCAATGCAAGAACACATCCAAGATGATGTATCTCCGATTCAAGAAAACTCAAGCAAGGAAGATCCAATGGAGGAGCAAGTCTTATGGGAGATTGAGAAACCCCAAGAAGACAAGCTTCCCCCACTTCAAGCAAAAGACAAGGGTAAAAGGAAAGTGTCGTTTGAAGAGTCCACCCCTATTGAGCAAAACAAGATTCAAATCAAGTTGCCTTTCCCAACAAGGCAAATGAAGACTAAAATGGATGTCCAATTTGACAAATTCCTAGACATTGTGAAGAAATTGGATGTTAATGTCCCATTCACCGAGTTACTTACCCAAATCCCGGCATATGGAAGATTCATGCGATAAATCCTAGCTAGGAAGAGATCCATCGACAAGGAAGAGACTATTGCGTTCACAAGGGTGGTGAGCGAGCTTATTCAAGGTTCCACGCTTCCAAAGTTGAAAGATCCGGGTAGTTTCTTGATCCCATGCACCATAGGCAATTACAAAATCGAGAGAGCATTATGTGACTTGGGTGCGAGTGTGAGCATCATTCCTTATTCCATTTGTTGCCGACTCGGGATGAAGGAGCTAAAGCGCACTTCCATTACACTCCAAATGGCCGATAGTTCATTCAACCGACCATTGGGGATGCTAGAGGACGTGCCGGTACGGATCGGGAAGTTCTTTATTCCGGTCGATTTCATCGTGCTCGATATGCCGGAAGATGCCAACACTCCCATTATCCTTGGGCGCCCGTTTCTACACACCTCCGGTGTTATGATCGATGTGAAGAATGGTAGGATCACCTTCGAGTTAGGCGAAGAAAAGCTAGTGTTTGACCTCCAAGGCAACACTTCGCCTACTAATGATGAGTCTTGCAATATGATCCACGCCACGAAAGACATTGATCTAGGAGGAGAGTCGGGACAAAGCTTGAAGAAGAACTCTTGTGAGCTCGAGGATGATGACTCCGAGATTGGAAAGGATGAGTGCCCATATCATGGGTTTGATGACAAGTTGAAAGGCAAGAAGCAAGATGAGCCTCCCTTGGGGCCGCATGAGGACAAGTGGACGTTTGGGTATATCCCGAAGGATCAAAAGTATAAGTTCAAGCCATTGAACTTACAAGATCGGGATGCCCCGGGAACGTCGAGACAAGGTCATGGAGAGCCTTGGTTTTTGGATGCTTATATTACTAGCTTGATTGAAGACTTTGCTAGGGCCTTCGACTTGTTTCTTCGTGCCCTCAATGAAGACGGAATGGGTTTTAGTATTGTTGAAAAAGATTGAAGAATGCACCATCCTAGGTTTGACGGAGTTCCACAAGAACCGTCTCATTGTATATATCTCTATCCCTTGTAATTTCTTTTAGTTTTGTGAAAATTCTTGATTATTTGGATTGTTGATGAGCGATGTGAGGGAGGGAATTTGATGTGTGTATGAGCTTTGTTTGATAGGTGAAGCGAAGGTGATTCCTAGGGAGGAGTGGTCATTGTTTGAGCTTGGATCGTGTGAAGGGGAGTCGGTTTTTGAAGCTTGGAACGAGCTTTTGGGAGCTATAGAGGGTTAGGAGACTCTTCCCGGCCGAGAAGAGTGCATCCCGACCGGGAAGGATGACCCATCTCGTCCGGGAAGGGTGTCATCCCGTCCGGGATGAGTGTGACAAAAGTTGGGGCTACTGGAGTGCCATCCCGACCGGGACGAAGGCTTCCCGACCGGGACGAGCAGGTCATCCCGACCGGGACCACCCATCCCGACCGGGATGAACCCCCTGTTCCTTCTTTGGCCTTTTCTTCGTCGTTTGAGCCCACCCTACCACTTTATGCCCCCTCCCAACCTCCCTACATGTCCTTACTCTCATAATATGATCCCTACACCTCATATACACATTTTCACCTCACTTTCTCTTCACTTTACACCGACTTTCACATCAAAACCCACCTCATTATGCCTTTCTGCCCCAACCGTGGAACCGTATCGCGATTGGGAAAGAATAACAACAACGACGACTAGCTACATGCCAATATTGATTTATGAGACGATGGAGCGAGTGAGTTGCTAACCGTATGGCACGACAACTATCCTCTCTTTTCCGTCTTTTATAGCTTGTTTGCCCTTGTTTGTTCCCCTCCCCTTATATACTTTTGTGTCATGGTGGCCCTCGGGGCCTTGGTATTTGTTGCTCCCAACTCTCGATGATGTGACTACATCGGGAGTCATTTCAAAATCCAAATTTGCAAGATTTTCACCCTTTTGTTGGATTTAGGTTGATTTGGGCGGAATCCAGGCTAGGTGACTTGATCACACCTAGTCCTCCCCTCCCATTCCCTTTTATTTCTTTCTTTTTTTTTTCATCCCCCTTACCATATCTTTTCTTGTCTCGGCCCACGGTGACTTGACTACACACCGGCCGGACACTTTCTACCCTTTTCTCCACTTTTTAATTTTTAAATTTATTTTCGTATGATGAGGGTCGAAGAGCCTGCGTCGGGCCACCTGCCCAGCAGGCCCCATGAAGACCCCGTCCAAGGAACCAAGGAGCCCGCCCAGCAGGCCGTTGGGATAAGATACCAGGATTCCCACAGTAAAGCAAAACTACAAGGAAGCCGCCTGCCCGGTAGGGTAAGGCAACTGGTTGTGAAGAGCGTGCAGGCACTACCTGCTCGCCTGCCTCCGAGCGACCTTCTCCCTGAGCAGGGCCGGGGCCCCAGAAGCCCCCTCTGTCATTTTGCCTACAGGTAAGAGAGAACGAGTGGATGGGGAAAAACCACGTGTCAATTTCCCATCCACTCATTCTTTCTCTCCCCACTCCTCTTTTTCTCTCTCTTGTGGGAAGGTATAAATACTCTTTCATTTCCCACATGAGAGGGGTTGGATTTTCTCTCTCTAGACTCTCACTCCTAAAAAACGCCACCTAGTTCCTCACGAGCTAGGTTCATCAAGGCATTTCACGGACTGACTTAGGCATCGGAGAGGGTTCCCTCGGACAACCTCCGAGGCCCTGTGCGTTCATTGTGCAGGGAGCAGGCCGACTCCGCCGGGGAGGTCCGATCAAAGGAGAGGGATAAAGGAGAGGTTCAAGGAAGTCAGACGATATGTTACTCACCAATAATCCGATTACACGACCCGGATCCAGAGCCGGGTTAATTGTTTCCGTGACCGGAACAATTTGGCGCCGTCTGTGGGGAAGAAAACGGTTGTGCTCACGAATTACCCACAAAAATCAACCATTCCTAATCACAAAAAAAAACTAAAACAATCAAAATAATCATGCCAGAAATCGTTGACGCCAGTGCAGGGGCGGGTCCGACGGTCCCACCGGTGACCCCCCTGTATGGTATGCCGCAGCCAGAGAGGGTTCCTCCCGCCACAATCCTGGGGGTGGGGGGAACCAGTCTCCTCGGCGTGCCAAACGCTGCTGTGACACCTGAGTTGGGGACACACCCAGGACATACTCTGAATCTGACACCGGCTCAGATGGCGCAGACAGCCGCCTTCTTCTCTGCAATGCTAAACCAGGAGTTCACTCCTGAGGACCTGGTAGGCAGGGTCGCATCGGCCCCCAAGCAGCCACCCTCAATAAGCAGGGATGGAGCTGGGGGCACGAAGCGGACCGCCGCCAGAAATGCTCAGAGGAAAGCAAGAAGGACGGCACAAGTATACGCGCAGGTGCAAAGGCGTATCACAATAGGCAGCCCAGAGCCACCTGCTCAACAGCAGGCATTCTCCATTCACACAAAGGAATCTGCGTCTGGAGAACAGAGAGGTTTATCCCGGGAATTGCAGGAGAGAATGAGGCCCAGGGAGCCCATGTCAAAGCGCCTGGGAGAAAAGCAAGGTGGAGTCTTCTCCAGGTTAACACCGGCGGTCAAAGAGCAGTCAGCCCCGGGTTTGTCCCAAAGCCTGCAGTCTAGGCTCAACCGGGGGCAACCGCTTGAATCTAGATACCACCAGGGTGAGAACCTCTGCCACTCTCAGAGAAAGAGACCCAGGCAAATCTCCCCTGAGACAGAAGATGAAGCAGCAAGCAGGCCGCCTCCAAGGCACCGCTCCCCCAGTACGAGGAAACCGACCCATAGACAATGGGATATGCACGGTAACCAGTCTGGGGAAAGCAGGTCAAGAATGGTAGGCAGGCCCACAAAAACCCCACTTCATCCTGAGGTACAAGAATACCCCATCCCGAAAATTAAAATGCCGACCATTAAGTTTGACGGGACAACAGACCCAGAAGACCACTTGGCGGCATTCGAGAGCCACATGGGCATGTACGACGTGGATGACGCCATCTGGTGCAAAGTCTTCCCGACCACCCTGGTAGGGCTCGCACAAGGGTGGTTCAGGGATCTCCGCCAAGGATCAATCAAGTTCTTCATAGAATTGGCCGAGATCCTCCTCGAACAATATGCTGGGAATAAAAGGAGACGCCTCACTCGCTTCGATCTTATGACCCTAAAACAGAAAAAGGGTGAAAGTGTAAGGGAGTACCTGAGGAGGTTTGACCTATCCTACCAGCAGGTCAGGGAGATCGATGATTCCACCGCTGCCTATGCCCTGACAATCTCCCTGCTCCCAGGAGAAATGAAAAATCAGATGATCAGGGCCCAGCCAGAAACCTTGGCCATGGCCAGGAAAATCGTTGAAGGGTTCATTCTGCAGGAGGAGTTCCACAGCCTGCCGGATACCCCAGCAGGCCAAACAAGGCCGCAGGGAGGACCGCAGGGTGGGCGTGGCAGAAATGAGCCAGACAAGCAGAGAGAAGAAGGAGACACTCCCAAGAAGGAACGTACAACATACCAACCAAGATTTGACAGCTACACGGCCCTCAATAGGCCGAGAGCAGAAATCTTCGAGTTAGAAAAAGAAACAGCAAAATGGACTCGTCCAAACAAGCCTCGCAGTCCAAAAGGAGATCCCAAAAAATTCTGCACGTTCCATGACTGCATAGGTCATACCACAGAGGAATGCCGCCACTTAAAAGACGAAATAGAAAAACTAATAAGAAACGGCTGGCTGAGTAACTATGCAGCAAGGAACAAACCCCAGAAAGAGGTGGCAGACAAACCTGAGGGCTCAGCCCAAAATCGCATGGTCATCCATGTAGTATCAGGGGATGCAGAGGGGCGGACCAGCAGGCGCAGCCAGAAAAGGCAGATCCGCGAACTGCGGAACCAAATTTGCTACGCCGAAAAGGCAGGCAGCCCAAAGGGCACTACCCTAAGCATCACCCCTGAAGATGCAGGGAGAGTCGTGTACCCACATAGTGACCCTCTGGTCTTAACCCTGGAAATCAACAATCATATTGTCAAGAGGTGTATGGTGGATACTGGCGCCTACACAAATCTCTTATACAAAGATGCTTTTGAGAAGATGAACCTTGAAAGAAGGCACCTGAAGCCAGCCCTCGGATCTTTGTATGGATTCAATGGAGCAGGCATGCTACCCATGGGAGTTATCAATCTGCCTGTTACATTTGGGGAGGGGACCTCAGCAAGAAATATCAGAGCGTCATTTGTTGTGGTGGATGCCAAATCCGCGTACAACGCCCTGATAGGCCGAGCCACCCTAGATGAAATAGAAGCTGCTGTATCAATTAGGGCCCTCACTATAGCCTATGTAACAGATTTTGGCATGGAGGGGAAGGTCCACGGGGATCAGAAGTCGGCCAGACACTGTTATTCCGTGGCCCTGCAAGCCCATGAGACAGAGAGAAAAGGGAAGCGAAAAGCCCAATGCTCTCCCAGCAGGGAAGGTGAGATCCCGACTGCCCTGCAAGAGTCAGTCCACCTAGAGCCTGAGGGGGAAAGCATGCTAGTAGACTTAGAGCCAGGGAGGCAGGTCCTTATAGGAGCCGACCTGGAGGAGTCCTATCAAAAGGAACTAATTGCAGTCCTAAGAGAGAATAGGGACGTATTCGCCTACTCTGCAGACGAGATGCCAGGGGTCGACCCGGCCTTTATTGTTCACAAGCTGAACATTAATCCGGAGGCTCGCCCTGTGAAGCAGAAGAAAAGGAACATGTCCGTAGAAAAAGATGCGGCAATAAAAGAGGAAATAGACAAACTCCTGAAGGCGGACTTCATCGAAGTCTGTGATTACCCTGAATGGCTGGCAAACGTTGTCATGGTAAAAAAATCATCAGGCGCATGGAGAATGTGCGTAGATTTTACCAATCTCAACAAGGCCTGCCCTAAGGACTGCTACCCTCTGCCCAGAATAGATCAGCTAGTGGACGCCACTAGTGGATACACCACGCTAAGTTTTCTGGACGCGTTCTCAGGGTACCATCAAGTGTACCACTGGCAGCCAGACAGAGTAAGGTGCGCCTTCATAACCAGCCATGGCACCTACATGTACAAAATGATGCCATTTGGGCTGAAGAATTCCGGCGCCACCTATCAGCGGTTGGTAGACAGAGTCTTCGAAAGTCAGAAGGGAAGAAACTTAGAAGCCTATGTTGACGACGCGATCGTCAAAAGTAAGGGGGACAAGGAGCATCTGACAGACCTTCAAGAGACCTTCACTTCCCTGCGGTCATACAAGATGAAGCTGAACCCGAAAAAATGCACATTTGGGGTCCGATCCGGGAAGTTCCTAGGTTTTTTGGTCAGCTCCAGGGGGATAGACGCCAACCCTGAGAAAATTCAGGCGGTCCTAGACCTCCCGGAGCCTAAAACCATCAGGGACATTCAGAGGCTCACAGGCAGAATGGCCGCCCTGGCCCGGTTTATCGCCAGGTCAGCAGACAAGTCCACCCCTTTCTTCAAAATATTAAAGGGGAACAAACAATTCAAATGGGAAGACGAACAGAAGAAAGCCTTCGAGCAATTGAAGGAGCACCTGAAGAAACTCCCTACCCTGGCAAGACCGGTAGCCGGAGAAAAGTTATACCCGTACATCGCTGTCACGAACACGACGGTAAGTGCTGTGATCCTAAGGGAGGAAGCAAACTCACAGCAACCCATCTACTTTGTGAGTCACGCCCTGGGAACAGCCGAAAGAAATTACCCCCTGATAGAAAAGGCCGCCTATGCAGTCATCATTGCAGCCAGAAAACTCAGACCCTACTTTGACGCAAATCCTGTCGTGGTCCTCACCGACCAACCACTGGAGAAAGTGTTGGAAAAGTTTGAGAAATCAGGGAGACTGATGAAATGGGCGATCGAGTTAAGTGGGCTGGGGATATCTTACCAGCCAAGAACAGCCATCAAAGCCCAAGCCTTGGCCGATTTTCTGGCTGAATGCTCCCATTCAGGGGAAGAAGAGCCCCCTGCCGAGGAGTGGATCGTACACACTGATGGATCCTCAACAGCCAATGGTGCAGGCGCAGGCGTCGTTTTAACAAGCCCCGAGGGAGTGGATTTTGAGCATGCGCTCAGGTTCACCTTCCCGGCGTCAAACAACGAGGCGGAATATGAGGCTGTAATCACAGGGATAAAACTGGCTAAAGCTGCAGGGGCAGAGCGAATTACGCTAGCTATCGATTCTCAGCTCATTGCCAATCAAATTAACGGAGAATATGAGGCCAGAGATCAGACCATGGCCACATACCTTGAGAAAGTAAAACAGGAGTTGTCGGGCCTGAAATCCTATGAAATCCAGCAAATACCTCGATCGCAGAACAACCGAGCCGACGCTCTGTCAAAGCTGGCCAACTCCAGCCTACAGGACATACGGAGATCAGTGTGGGTCGATGTTTTGCATGAAAAATCTACCAGCGCCTGTCAGGCGGTTAACACTGTCGAGGAAGGGCCGGAAAGTTGGATGACCCCCTTCATCCAGTTCAAAAAGCATGGTATCCTGCCATCAGACACGGCGCAAAAGAGAAAGGTACAGGCCAAAGCAGCCTGGTTCATAATCATTGGTGAAGAACTGTACAAGAAATCTTTCACCTACCCCCTGCTAAAATGCTTGGGGGCAGACCAGGCTGCCGAAGTCCTAGAGGACATCCACTCAGGAATCTGTGGACATCACATCGGAGGAAGATCGCTGGCCCACAAGGCCCTAAGGGCAGGCTACTACTGGCCTACGATGCTGGCAGATGCCAGAAGCCTGACCCAGAAGTGCAGAAAGTGTCAACTCTTTGCCCCATCAATCCATGCCCCGGCCCAGGAACTCAGGCCAATCCTATCCCCCATCCCCTTCACTCAATGGGGGATGGACATACTAGGACCTTTCACGGTGGCCATTGGGGGCAGGAAGTTCTTGATTGTGGCTATAGACTACTTCACCAAATGGATAGAAGCTGAAGCAGTACCAAATATTACCGAGCCGGCGGTCAGAAAAGTGATATGGCGGAATATTATCACCAGATTCGGCCTGCCAAAAATGTTGGTATTTGATCATGGCAGGCAATTTGACAATGATCCCCTGAGAATCTGGCTAGAAAGCCACAACATCGCAGTTGCCTACTCGGCCGTCTGTCATCCTCAAACCAACGGACAGGCAGAGGCAGCCAACAAGCAAATCTTAAATGGCCTTAAGAAAATGGTAGATGACCTCAAGGGTAGATGGGCTGACGAGCTTCCCAGCATACTCTGGTCAATCCGAACCACCCGAAAGGAATCTACAGGCCAGACCCCGTTCGGTCTAGTATATGGAGCAGATGCTCTGTTACCAATTGAGGCAAGGATCCCATCTCTGCGCTCCCTGCAATACAACCGGACTGAGAATGAAGCTGCAATGGTTGAGACCTTAGATCTGGTCAATGAGATAAGGGAGGAGGCCAGTACCAACATTGTTGCCTACCAGCAACGAATGAGGAAAGCCTTCAACAGTAAAGTGCGCCAGAGAAATTTCCAGATGGGTGATCTGGTTCTCAGAAAAACGCAGGCTGTTGGAAAGTCAAGGGAGCACGGAAAACTAAGTGCCAACTGGGAAGGTCCATACCAAGTGACTCAAATCCTAGGACCAGGCACATATAAAATCGCCAACCTTGAAGGACAAGAATTGCATGCTTACTGGAATGCGGACACCCTGAAGAAATATTATGTCTGAACCAGGTCTAAAGATAGTTTTTATTTTTGCTAAAAACAATGGCGGAGGACGGTCAAAGAATGTCGATGGCTCCGACCACCCTAATGTCAAAAGTTTCATAAAGAAATGAGAAAGCTTCAGATTTATACTCGTTGCCTGTTCAAACTTGCGCTTTCACACACAAACGAGCAGGGGGCAATAGGGGGAGGCCCCCCTGTTGCCAAAGTTAGGAAAAATGAACCCCCCAACAAAAAATCAAAACCTCTGTGCTTACCTCTGGGCAGGCAGGGGGCAGGCCCCCTGGACTTTGAACAAAAGCCAGGGACAGGCCGGATCAACAAGGACTGGGGGTAGGCCCCCCAACCTCGTATAAAAAACGCAAAAGCCTCCCTGCTTACCTCTGGGCAGGTAGGGGGCAGGCCCCCTGGACTTTGAACAAAAGCCAGGGACAGGCCGGATCGACAAGGACTGGGGGCAGGCCCCCCAACCTTGTATAAAAAAAAATCAAAACCTCTCTGCTTACCTCTGGGCAGGCAGGGGGTATGCCCCCTGGACTTTGAACAAAAGCCAGGGACAGGCCGGATCAACAAGGGCTGGGGGCAGGCCCCCCAACCTTGTATAAAAAACGCAAAAGCCTCCCTGCTTACCTCTGGGCAGGCAGGGGGCAGGCCCTTGGACTTTGAACAAAAGCCAGGGACAAGCCGGATCGACAAGGACTGGGGGCAGGCCCCCCCAACCTTGTATAAAAAACACAAAAGCCTCCCTGCTTACCTCTGGGCGGGCAGGGGGCAAGCCCCCTGGACTTTGAACAAAAGCCAGGGACTGGCCAGATCAACAAGGACTGGGGCAGGCCCCCAACCTTGTATAAAAAACGCAAAAGCCTCCCTGCTTACCTCTGGGCAGGCAGAGGACAGGCCCCCCTGGACTTTGAACAAAAGCCAGGGACACGCCGGATCAACAAGGACTGGGGGCAGGCCCCCCAACCTTGTATAAAAAACGCAAAAGCCTCCCAGCTTACCTCTGGGCAGGCAGGGGGCAGGCCCCCTGGACTTTGAACAAAAGCCAGGGACAGGCCGGATCAACAAGGACTGGGGGCAGGCCCCCCAACCTTGTATAAAAAACGCAAAAGTCTCCCTGCTTACCTCTGGGCAGGCAGGGGGCAGGCCCCCTGGACTTTGAACAAAAGCCAGGGACAGGCCAGATCAACAAGGACTGGGGGCAGGCCCCCCCAACCTTGTATAAAAAACACAAAGAGCCTCCCTGCTAACCTCCGGGCAGGCAGGGGGCAGGCTGTACATCAAACTCATACGAGAAACCGAACGAAAGCAGACAAAAACAAACAAAAAGATCTGCATAAAAGGAATAAAGTGGCAAGGGCACACAGGATAAGAGTTTTCTAAAAAAGTGATTACAGTAAAACACGGCAGCCGACCACCAAAGGGCTCGGCGCGCAAAGAAATAAAGAAGTCAAAGCATCTGCATAGGCGCAGCGGGGGACGAACAAGAGCCCTCTGAGGAAGACTGCCCTCCATATTAAGCAGGGGGATCATCTGGGCCAGAAGTAGCAGCCCCCTCGGCCAGCCTGCGTATCTGGGCCTCGTCATTGGCAGCGTAGAGGGCCCGGAAAGCTTCTTCATCAAAGCCAGGGAACATCTCCCTGACAGCTTCCATGACTACCCCTAAACAAGAGTTAGCGCCATTCACAAAACCCGCTGACACGGCCGTTTCCACCTCTTGGATTATTTCCTCCCTCTCTTTCTCCCACTCCTCAGTCTTCGTCGCTAGATCACCAAGAGCTGCCTGAAGATCTGAATTTGCCTTGGAAAGGCGCTCCCCTAGATCGACGACACTTTTCTTGGCATGATCCAGCTCAGCTAAAGCCTTCCTGGCCTGCTCCAGCTCTGCGAAGGCCTGCTGAGCTCTTTTTGACTCCTCCTCCAGGCGGGACACCTCCCTGACAGCCTTCTCATTCTGAGACTTCCAGTGGATCGCCTGATTCCTGGCCTCTTCCAGCTCGATTTCCCTTTTCGCCAATTGATCCTTCAAACTGGCAATAAGAGCAACGTCCCTTTCGACTGCAGAAAGGCGGTCAGAGTTAGCCAGTTCCTCGTCACTCAGACGGTTAAGGGCCGCCAACTCTGCAGAAGCCTGGATGATTCTGGAGGTACGCTGAACGTACTGAGTCACCTGATGGGTGGCAGAATGGACGGTCTTGAGGAGATGATCCGCCAAAACTGCCCCGGAGTCGGAAAGCAAGGCGGAAACATCTTGGCTATCGCCAGCGGTGTAATGGAATTCAGCGTTCTCCTCAGAAAAGAGGGTACCAGGAACCCCCTGAGCGAAGCGCTTTGGTTCAGGCGTAGCAGTTTCCAAGTCCACCACTTGGTCAGCATTCGGAGCCTCCCTGCTCCTCTTTCTAATCAGCCCTCTGGGAGTGCTTTCCTCAGTCTCTTCGGAGCCCGCGGCCCGCGGTCCCGAGGGAATCTGAACCCCTGCAGAAAGGCCCCCCTGCCTACCAGCAGGTGAGGGAGTAGCCTCACAGGCGATCACCTTCGCAACCGGGAAAGGGGTGGCCTCAGAAACCGCCGTTTTTGCAGGCGTTGATCTGGGAGGAGCGGGGAGCCTTGTTCTACTAAACTACAAGCCCTTCAGGTGCTTCATCAAGTTCTTCTCACCTTTCTTGAAATCAGGGGGAAGAGAAGGGCGACTTTGGACGACAGTAAGAGTCTCGGTCAGACCCAGGCGCCTCACCTCCCCTTTTCTCCAAATGAAGGTAGCAAGAGCTGCAAGGCAAACAGACGAACAATCAAGACACTTCAAAAGAAAAAAGGGTAAGGGAGAATCATCAACACTCCTGAATTACCTTCATTTAGACCCGGATTCATGCCCAACCGGGTCAGATATTTATCAGTCGCAATGAGCTCCGCATGGGGGAGCCATAATGTAGGGCCATATACCCCATATTTATCAGTATGAGCGGCAAAATAGTCTGTCAGTTCCTTGTCCTTCTCGCTCTGCTTCACCTCCAAGGCTTTTCCACCCACGCCAGGGTGATACTCCTCGGGGGTCTCTAGTCTGGTGTGGACATGATTCCTGAAATGACGGGGAATCCTCCACCCATGGGCACTGTGCACATAAAGGAAGTTGTTCTTCCAGTCTCTCAGACTGTCCATGGCTGGCCACACCAAAGTATGTCCCTTATGCCTCAAAAGGGATCAATATCCAGGGGAGCCCACACTCCCAGAAGAGAGCATTTGTAGGCCGACCATAAACCTCAGGGCATCAATGGAGGGCTCGGCGCGATGGAACAAGCAAGTCCAAACATACGAAATTAATGACCTGACAGCCGTGGCTGTCAGCTGGGTAATGGCCACATTCATACGCCTGAAAATCTCTTCCAGGGAAGGATGAAGGGGAAAGCGAAGGCCGAACTCCAGGCACTTGTGATACACCGCTATACACCCGTCGGGAGGGTTACGTACGGTGTCTTTCTCGTCGGGGACGACAATTGTGTACCCATCCCCAAAATTGTAAAACCGCTCAATCGCACCGGCGACATTTTTTGCAAGAATCAAGTCCCGATTTTTCGGGTCGGGGTAAGTACTCAAGGGAATGCGGTACTTGACTTTATCTAAATAATAAACCTTACCCTTTTCCCGACGAATAAGGGGGCCAGAGGTCCTGGAGGGGTCAATTTCCAGTGCCTCGTCATCCGAATCAATAACGTCGTACAAAGGAGGATCAGGAGAGTTACCACCTCCACTATCCGTCGAATTTTCTTCCTCAACTACCCCAGAGCCAACCTCCCTAGAGGAGGAGGCAAAATTCTCCCTACCTTTTTCCCCTTCCTCCCTCCTTGATGGGTCAGTAAAAGGTAGGATCCGCTCACGAGTTCTAGACATTGTAACTCTAATGGAAGCGGAAAACAAGAAATCGAAAAGAAAAAGCAAGAAATGGAAGACAAAAGTCTAACCTAAGGTCGTCTGCCGGTGCGGTGAAAGCCTGAAGGAGAAATCTCCCAGAGAAATGGGGGTACAAAGTAAGGCACGAGTCGTCAACACCAAAGGGTTTTGCAGAAAAAGAGAAAAGGAAGATTTCAAGAGGAAAGAAAGATTGAAGAAGGAAAAAGAGGAAGAATGGGTGACTGATTAGTTTTATAGGAGAAAAGGCATACAAAGAGTCGCCAAATTCTCAGGAATCCGCCCAAAAACTACTGTCCACGCGTCACTCCCTCAGAAGTCAGCCTTGTGTAGTTTCCCAAGGGTAGCCTCGAAAGGACCAAAGGGTGTCAAAGGATTGATCACCCTGTGACGTCCCCTCTTCATTCAAACAAAAAAGTAATAAACAAATATTAAAAATACAACACACAAACAAATTGCCTGAGTTTCATTTCATTAGCCTTAAAAGGGAAAATTACATCTAGTGCCAAACAAGAAAATAAAATACACAAGGGCCTAGAAATTCCGGCCCGACAAAGTCAAATACCCTGCTACGCAGGCCTAATCGTCATCCAAGTCTGGGGAATGGTCCCCAGGGCTGCCTGGGCCCCCAAAATCCGAGCCCCAGTCCCAATCTGGGGAATCCTGGAAAGGATCATCAGGGATTCCGTCCCCATCCTTGTCACTCAAGCAACCAAGACCCTCGCTATCATCGGAGTCTCGGCTGCTATCCTCCCAGTCCCTGCCAAAGGGAACGGCCTGGGATTCGTCGCAGGTGAGACAACCTGTCCTCCTCACAGGCGAGGAGGGGCCTGACGCCAGGGAGGAGTCAGTATCAGAGAAGTTAGGGTCAAACTGCTCGGGGTGCAGCCACGGAAAGCATTTGTGGCATCCCCGGTCAAAGCAACCCCCTCCCTCAGGGCAACGCCTGAATCTGAGAGCAGCAGGGGGCGGGGATCTCTTGAGACGCTTGCTCAACCTAGTAGGGACTTTTCTACCACTCCGACGAGAATGAAGCCGTGAACGACGGCTACGACGGATAGCTCGATAAGCAGCTCGAGCGTACCGGAGCATCCAAAATCCTCTAAAAAGGAAAGTAACATAGTGAACTCCACGGCGAGTCACGAATTTTTTGATCCAAACCATGATTAAGACAAAGAAAGAAAGGAAAGTTGGAGATGGGTCATGAAAATGGCGAAGGAAAATGCAATTTATACAAGGAAGAAGGCCAAGGCATTGAATAACATCCCAACCACCCTGACAGGAGAAACGACCAATCGACACACCAGCACGCTGCCCAAAAATCCATTTGGTGCACGAGGCAATCATGACCCAAGGAACAATTAAACTCTTGGCATGCCCAATGACAGAAGAGACTCCCCCTCGGGAATACACGAATGCATTAAATGCACTGGTAAGAGACACAAGTCAACTCCCCTCCACCAAGAGTCCACCTGCCAAAGGGGAACCCTGCTTCCCCTCCAGCAGGTGAGGGCCAATTGATGAGGGTCGAAGAGCCTATGTCGGGCCACCTGCCCAGCAGGCCCCGTGAAGACCCCGTCCAAGGAACCAAGGAGCCCGCCCAGAAGGCCGTTGGGATAAGATACCAGGATTCCCACAGTAAAGCAAAACTACAAGGAAGCCGCCTGCCCGGTAGGGTAAGGCAACTGGCTGTGAAGAGCGTGCAGGCAATACCTGCTCGCCTGCCTCCGAGCGACCTTCTCCCGGAGCAGGGCCGGGGCCCCAGAAGCCCCCTCTGTCATTTTGCCTACAGGTAAGAGAGAACGAGTGGATGGGGAAAAACCACGTGTCAATTTCCCATCCACTCATTCTTTCTCTCCCCACTCCTCTTTTTCTCTCTCTTATGGGAAAGTATAAATACTCTTCCATTTCCTACATGAGAGGGGTTGGATTTTCTCTCTCTAGACTCTCACTCCTAAAAAATGCCACCTAGTTCCTCACGAGCTAGGTTCATCAAGGCATTTCACGGACTGACTTAGGCATCGGAGAGGGTTCCCTCGGACAACCTCCGAGGCCCTGTGCGTTCATTGTGCAGGGAGCAGGCCGACTCCGCCGGGGAGGTCCGATCAAAGGAGAGGGATAAAGGAGAGGTTCAAGGAAGTCAGACGATCTGTTACTCACCAATAATCCGATTACACGACCCGGATCCAGAGCCGGGTTAATTGTTTCCGTGACCGGAACATCTTTCTTTTCTTTTGTGCTCCCATACACTACGGTCGAGCATGAGGACATTGCTCGGCTTAAGTGTGGTAGGCGATATTCTATCATAGTTAGTTTTATTTTCGTAGTTTTTCGAAAAATCTTTAAAAATCCTAAAAATTTGAAATTTTTTCACAAAAATCAAAAAGATTTTCCTTTTGTGTGTTTTCCCTTTTATGTCTTTGTATCATATATGTGTTTTATTGTGCGTGTTTTGCCTCCCTTTTTCCTCTTAGGTCGCCAAATCGCCGCTAACGTTGGAAAGCTTTCAAGACATCCGGTAACACCTTTTATCCCCTTTTCCTCTTTACCTCTTGTGATGTTCGGAGGAGATTTGTGATGTTGTGTGCTCGGGAGGAGCTTTGTAAAGTTTGGTGTTGGTTGGTGGCTTTTTTGGAAGCTCGGGGTGGTATTTGTGTTGTTTATGTGTTTGTTTTGTTTTGTTTTTGTTTTGTGGCCTTTTGTCTCTTTTTCTTCCGTTTTCGTCGCGTCTTTGTTTTGTGTTGTGTAGTTGTGTCTTGTGTGTAAATAGGTTTTCGAAAACCCGGTTTAGAGGCTAGTGTGCGAGTGTTTACTTTCCCTTCCTAGTGGTATAAATCGAGTCTTGGACTTTAGTCTAGTAGAATGACCCTAAATCAATGATTTCGTTGGTCCTTTACCTTGAGTCCACCTAGCTTACTAGGGATTTACTACGGGATTTGCATTTTGACCACCCACGGTGTGAAAAGGCCTTGGTTGCCGAGTCTCGTCCCTTAGGTGACCATGTTCGGAATTGTTCGGAATTGTTTGACCCGCGTGACTCTTTTCTTCCTCCTTCATTCTTGTAACCCTATAAATACTCCTCCTTTGTAATGTTTAAGGACCATACTTTTACCCTACATTGTTTTAGGCCTCTCTTAAGATTTCAAAACCCTAATTAATCTCTTTTAATCTTTAGTTAATCCTTAGTTAATCTTAGTTTAATCTAGTTTAGATAATCTTGTATTAAGTGGGTTCTTGAAGATTTCTCCAAGCTTGACATCTTTGGGATTAATTTGGGTTCTTATTTATATATACAAGATTGTATCTTTTTCTTCCTCTTGTTGTTGGTATAATCCTCTTTACTCTTGTTCTTGTTTATTTAATCAAGTTTGAATCTTTTTATATTGTTATTGTTATTGTTCTTGTTCTTCATTATGGATGTTTGGTTTGTGATGTTGTTTTCTCTTACTATTGTTAGTTTATTCTTGATAATGAGTGAGTAGTCTCCTTGTGGGTTAGTAGGGGGATTAAGGGTAGATTATGGGTGATTAGGGTTTGATTAGGGGTAGGGTGAATCTTTGTTGTTAGTCACATATTGGGCACTCTATGTGTTTGTTGATATGCTTGTGTGAGTAGTAGTGGCCATGCTTCCCATACTTGTGCTCATCTTCTCATTTTATGTCTATTTTGTGGTTGTGTTGAGGTTAGTCTTAGACGCGAGAGCGCGAACTTACCTCGGTGTTGGTCTACGTAGCGAGAGCCCGGACCGACTCTAGCAATTAGGACCTATACCCTTGACCACCCCAATTACCCTACTACACTTATGAACCCGACCTAACCCACTTCTTTTCATATTTGATTCAACTTCTTAGTTAGTCATCGGTTCTTCTAGTTTGCTTGTTAGCTTGATCTTTAGTTATTCCGTTTTAGCATTGTGTTAGCCTAGTCATTGTTAGTCCACTTCCTTCATCTCCAACCACCATAGTTTACCATTTATTGTCTTCTTTGTGTTTGTTTGTGACTTAGCCTTGTTTGTGAGCGGACCTAGTCTAGGCTTTACCATACCGTCTCCGTGGATATCGACCCTACTTGCCCTAGCTACCCACTAGGAATAGTCGGTTATTTATTGACGGCGGGACCCGCGACAAATCCCACCATCACTTACCTGAGGAAATTGCTGCCGTGGGAGGATGGAACCCGATACTTCGTCCTGCCGTCCCGTATTCAGTTTATGACCCGAGGAGAAAGCTTCGTGAATTTTTAGGGTTTTCTCACAACGAAGTATCCCGCATGATGGAGGATGGTAATATTTCTCTGATCGACTTGGCGGAGAAATTCATGAATCCTCTCGATGTCCGGGTCAGACCGGTTCATAGCCGTAGGGCTTTTTCTTTCTGTATGCTCCATGTTTATGTTTTTGAAGGTCACATGGATTTATTGTCTTGCATGGGTAATGCCCGCCTCTTGACCGTGGTTGATCTGATGGAGACGGAGCACAGTCCGGCTTGGCTTATCACGGGCGAAATTATCCAAGGCCTGGACAACCGCAAGAGGGATTCGTCAGCCCGCTTGACCGGGAGTACCCGTTTGTTGCAAGTATGTCGGATTTTTCCTGACTTTTATTTTCTTGATTTTTGACATATTTTTTCGCGGTTTTTTTTTCTGCTGCAGTGGGCACTCGAGCGAGTCACCCTGGCACTCGATCAAGTGCCCTCGTTAAAAAGACCCCTGTTCGTGTTCAGAGGTACCACTCGATCGAGTGTCCCTCAGGCACTCGACCGAGTGCCCTTAGGCGGACGCCTATTTCGTCTCGGGAACTCATATTTTTGCCTTCTTTTTCAGATTTGGCCATACGAGAGGCTATCAGTGATAGATCCTCCTCTTGACGCGAGCAATTACCGTCATAACCAGGTGATGACGAGGAGACGGGCCATTGATTTTTCTCGCCAGATTACCCAGAAGTATTGGGACGAGGTGTTGTCATTCCATGGTGGTCCATTGATTCGATGGGTAGTGCCGTGGTGGCCCATCTATGTTTGGACTGGCTTGGACCCGAGGGACAGAGCTCGTTATCAAGTGATTTTGTCTTTCAGGCAGACGATCCATCTTTATCCTGACCGCATACTAAGGCAGTACGGTTGGACCCAGAGAATCCCGGAGATTGAAGCAGTTGTGAGTGACCCTACCCAACTAACTGATGTGATGTGCAATACCTGGATGCAAAGATGGTATACCCGACATACTTGGCCTATTCCCACATCTCGTCACTCCATCTGGGTCTCAGACTCTTATGTGAAGTGCACTAAAGCAGGCGATGCCAAAGCCCGAGCTGCTCTGAAGGTCGATGAAGCTTTTGATCTGCTGCGAAGGGAGCAAATTAAAGACAATAGGGGCTTCTTCGACGAAGGTGACACTCCAGCTACTCTGGTCCGTCTAATGTCAGGTCAGAGAAAGAAGACTAAGACTCAAGCTGAAGGGTCTAGTGCTAGAGGTGCGCGGGGGAACGTGAGCCCCCAGACTGACTTGGAAAGGAGTCTGGGCCCGAGACTAGTAGTGCAGGACCGACTTGGCCCACGGGATAGACTCCCCAAGCACGTGCGGGCCCGACTTGGACCAAAGACGATAGCAGAAGACCCGCCGTCAAAGAAACGGGTTCGGGCTAAGGAGGTTCCCCTCGTGATTCGGGAACGCTCGCCCCCGCTCCGGCGACCCCGGGCTCCGCGCGACCCAAAGGACAAAGGAAAGGGCAAAATCCACGAATATTAGTTTCCTTTGTTTTATTATTTAAGTATTATTATTATTTTTGTGGTGTGATTTTTTTTGGGTGCCGTTTTTGGCGTTTTCTTTTTTGAATTTCCCAAGTTCATCGGGTTTTAATAAAAGATATATTAGTGAATACTGTTCTCATCTTTTCGTTTATTGCAGTGGTTGTACCCTTTTGAGGGGTTGCCTACTTATCCGCAATTGGCGGAATCAAACCAAACGTAGTTCAAAATGGACTTTTTTTTGCAATTTTCGAAAAACATCGAGACTATTAGTTCAAGATGTGCGACACTAGAATAATTAATTCTAACTTATTGACTTGTCTATAATTTTTGAAAATTTATAAAAAGATGGATTTTTATAAACTTTTTCAAATGACATTGAGATAGGGTTTAAATGTAGTAGCGCTTCAACTGGTCCAAGTTGATTGGGTTGACGAACTCGTTCCCGTCCAGGTCTGTCAGCATCACTGCTCCTCCTGATAGGACCTTCTTGACTAAATATTGCCCAGCCCAATTGGGTTTGAATTTTCTTCTTGGGTCAACCGGTAGTAAAGCACGGACCGATTTTAGGACCAGATCCCCTTCTTTGATGTTTCTGGGCCTAACACTTTTGTTGAAAGCCTGTTGGATCCTCTTTTGATATATTTGGATATTGTTGAGGGACCGGGATCGCCGTTCGTCTAAAAGGACTAGCGAATCGTATCGGGCTTGGACCCAATCTGCTTCCGGTACTTGGCTCTCAAGTAAAATCCTGAGGGATGGTACTTCTAGCTCGACCGGTTGGACCGCCTCCATCCATATGTCAGATAATATGGAGTTGCTCCGGTTGCGGTGCGAATTGACGTCCGGTACCCCTAGAGAGCAAAAGGTATTTTGTCGGGCCAATCTCGGTAATTCTCAGCCATCTTTTTAAGTATGGTGACAATTGTTTTATTAGCTGCTTCTACCGCTCCGTTTTTTTAGGGTCGGTAGGGTGAGGATGTATGCCTTCGAATTTTATATTTTGCTAGCAAGGCGGCAGTTTCGGCTTGAAAGTGGGTCCCATGATCAGGTGATAAACTCGTGTGGGATCCCGTGTCGGCATATGATCTTGTTCTGGATAAATTTGGCCACGTGCTTGGCGTTCAAGACACGGTATGACTCGGTTTCGACCCATTTGGTGAAATAGTCGATGGCCACCAGAATGAAGCAATGACCTCCCGTCCCGGAAGGGTGCATATTTCCAATTATATCAATACCCCATGTCGAAAATGGCCATGGTGATGTCATGGTATATAATAGGGAAGATGGCATATGTTGTACATTGGCAAAGATCTGACAGTTATGGCAGTGTTTGACATATAGCTGACAGTCTGCTTCCATGGTATTCTAATAATATTCGAGCCTCATGATTTTTCGGGCTAGCATATGGGCGTTCATATGCGGGCCATTTTCACCATCGTGTACCTCGGCCATAACCTTTTTGGCCTGTATTTTGTCGATGCATAAGAGGAGAGCCCCCTGTGCCGTCTTTTGTATAACTGCCCGTCGTCCGTGCGAACAAATTGGGTTGCCAATCTTCGCAAAGCTTTCTTGGCCCGATTTTTAGTTCCCAGGGGATATTCTCCCGTTGCCAAGTAGGTTAGGACGGCCTGATACCAAGGTTCTGGATCAGTTATCTCGATATATTGGATGGCGTTGATATAGGCCAGCTCGGACCGCCTTTCGACACAGATCGACATGCTAGTTAGATGCTCTGATATGTTTAGCAGGGATGCTAATTTGGAAAGTGCATCTGCAAACTGATTCTAGATATATTTCACCTTCTGGAATTGTTTCTCTAGAACCCTTACTCGTGCTTGGTAAGCCACAAGATTGGGGTTTCGAGTTTTCCATTTTTGGAGCGCCTGGTTGATGACCAGTGATGAGTCACCGTGGACCCAGAGGTTCGTTACCCCTAAATCAGCGGCGGCTTGCAACTCGTGAATGAAAGCTTCATATTCGGCTGCGTTATTGGTCACGTCAAAGTCCAATTTGATGGATAACGGGGTGTGCTCCCCTTGTGGTGAGATTAACAGAATTCCGACCCCAAATCCTCGGAAGTTGGATGCTCCATCAAAATACAAATCCCATGTCTTGGTGTCGGTACGGAATATGTCTTCATCAGGAAAGGCCCAAGTATCGATGTGTCCCTCTTCAGATACCGGACTGTCGGCAAGGAATTCTGCCACTACCCGGCCTTTGATGGCTTTTAATGGTACGAACTTGAGGTCGAACTCAGCTAACATTAAAGTCCATCTGGACATCCTACCATTGAGGATGGGCTTCTCGAACAGGTACTTGATAGGATCCATTTTGGATAACATATGTACCTCGTGACTAAGCATGTAATGTCGGAGCTTTTTAGTGGCCCAAACCAAAGCTAGGCACATTTTCTCGAGCATTGTATACTTGCATTCGTATTCTAAGAACTTTTTACTGATGTAGTAAATAGCCCGTTCTTCTGAATTGACTGTCTGGACCAGCATAGCCCCGATGGCTGTCTAGGTCGTTGTTAGGTATAACGACAAAGGCGAACTGGGATGAGATGATAATGGGATCTCCTTGATTTTATCGAAAGCCGCTTGACATTTATCGTCCCACAGTACCCGTTCTCCTATCTTCAATTTCTTGATAATGGGCTCACATACCATGGTTAATTTTGAAATGAACCGGCTGATGTATTGGACTTTCCCGAGAAACCCCCTTATTTCTTTTTCGGTCTTGGGTGGTTGCATCTCGGTGATGGCTTTGATTTTAGCTGGGTCGACCTCGATGCCGCGTTGGCTAACGATATGGCCCAGCAATTTGCCTGATGTTACCCAGAAACTACACTTTTGAGGGTTCAGCCTCATATTGTATTTGCACAGTCGGGTAAAGAATTTTCTTAGGGCCGCAATGTGCCCACTTCGGTCCTTGGATTTGACGATCATGTCGTCGACATAAACCTCCACTTCTTTATGCATCATATCATGTAATAAAGTAGTGGCGGTCCGTTGATAAGTGGCTCCGGCGTTGATAAGCCCAAACGGCATGACGGTGTAACAATAAGTACCCCAAGGTGTAATGAAGGTGGTCTTACTCATGTCTTCTTCTGCCATTTTGATTTGATTGTATCCGGCATACCCATCCATGAATGATAGAAGGGCATGATCGGCCGTGTTATCCACCAGTATGTCGATGTGTGGTAACGGAAAATTGTCTTTTAGGCTGGCCTTATTAAGGTCCCGTAAATCCATGCATACCCGCACCTTGCCGTCCTTCTTGGGTACCGGCACGATGTTCACGACCCAGTCTGGATATTCAGACACTTGTATAAATCCCGCTTTGAATTGCTTGTTGACTTCTTCTTTGACTTTTAGAGACCATTCGGGCCTCATTCTTCGGAGTTTCTGTTTTACCGGTTTGCACCCATCTTTGATGGGTATTCGGTGTTCAGCTATTTTCCGATCTATTCCTGGCATGTCCTTGTAGGACCATGCGAAGACGTCCCTGAATTCCTCGAGAAGGTCTGTGAATTGTATTCTCTCCTCGGGATCTAAGGATAGGCCCAACTTAAGCATCTGGGGCTCTAAAGTGGTTCCCACATTGATGGACTCGGTTTCTTCGATTACCGGATCTCGGGACTCCCTTTGTTCGAGCTGCTCGATCAGATGCGGAGGTAGAGGTACCTGTTCGCCGGGTATCTCAATGTCATTGCATATAAAATTTTTGAAATCGAGAGAATTTTGGAAATAAGACAAGTCGTAAGCAGAACGGTTTTCGTTATTATTATTAATGGTAAATTTTGAGAAAAGCTCGAATAGAGCGGCCATCTGCTCGTTGGTCAGTGGTGGGATAGGGAGAGGTCTTGGGACAGGCCCCGAGACTTCAGTGGAAGTGGCTAAATGAAGAGGGATTACAGACTCGACTCTAGCAACAGACCCTCTAGACTTGGACTCAGACTCCGACTCTGACTCCGACTCAGACTCGGACTCGGTATCCGGCATGTCTCCCTCGCCGGTGGTTAGCTTGTAGGTCCGACCCTGGCTGTCGGTCCACTTGATGGTTTTCCTCCAGGCCCTTTTCTCGGTGTCTGCACCGACTTCGGAGATTAGCTTTGTTGGGTCAAACCGATCGCTGCGAAGGATTAGGTTGAACAAATCATCCTTTGGAGCAGGGACGGCCTTGTCTTCTCCAAATAGGAGCCCCAACAGGGGTCGGAGTTGTTTTCACCTTCTTTGGACTCGGCCTGGATAAGGGTGAATATATCATCAGGGATGAAATTGCATTCCCGAGCCGTTTTGGTCTCGGGATATGTGATGGTGGGTTGGTAGAGGCCCACTTGAGTAGCTCCAAAAACTGGAGTAACGAAGTAGTCAGTTAACTTCGGGCTATAAGGGCCTAAGTAAGTGCCCTTGAGGATGTTGGTGGCCTTGTGGATACCGACCCGGACCACATTTTCCGGGGTTATAGCATACCCCAATCCGAACTGTGATTCGCCATCGTTTAGGACCTCGATAATCTTCCCAGCTGGAAGATATGGCCTCGAGGTAGCCCCCGGTAAGTAGTCCAAGTTTTGTAGCATCGTGTCGATGCTAATGGTAAAGTAAGGCCTCAAGAGATATTCCTCCTCGATCATGCCCACGAAGTCAAATCCTCGTGGGTCGGCCCGGCCCGTAGCAATGCCGCTTGCTACGGTAATGGGGGTTGCTTCCAGTGTGATGACACCGTCACGAAGCGGCATCTTGACTTTTCTGTGGAGGGTAGAGGATACGGCCTTGACTGCATGGATCCAAGGCCTTCCTAGTAGTAAGTTAAAAGATGAGGTGACATCGATCACCTGAAACTCCAATTCTTTTTCGATTGGGCCCGTTATTATTGTTAGCTTAACGGCCCCGACTACCGGTTTTGGGCTTCCATCGAAAGCCTGGATAGTCTGCGCCATCGGGAGATAGTCGGCATCGGTGATGCCGAGGGCTTTAGCGGTCCTTAGGGGAAGGACATTCACGGCAGATCCGTCATCGATCAGGGTCATCGGGAGGTACTTCCCTCGACAGATGACCGTGATATACATGGCAGATTATGATTGGGCCCGAACGGTGGTAGATCGGACTCAGAGAAAGTTATGAGTGGGCCTTCCTTCGACTTGCCCTTAAGATAGGGCATGATAGTGGCTATCATTTCAGCGGGGGTAACCTGAGAGTCGACCTTGATTTCGTCGAGAGCCTTAGTCAGTGCCTCTCGATGTGCTTGCGAGCTAACCGGAAGCTGCCATATGGTTAGATCAGCTCGAACCCTCTTCAATTGTTGGACCAAAGCCGTGTCACTGCTTGGTTCTTCGAGGGTGGATTCCGTCCTGGCAAGTTCAGTGATGGTTGTTGGAGTAGAGCACCCGGCTGTGGCGAGGTGCTTAGTGGCTAAGGCTTTGGACTTAGCTTTTCGAACCTCTTCACTGGTGATGGGGACAGCTTCCCCTTTGGCTAGGTAAACGTCATCCTCGTCATCAAACCATATCCCGTTGATTTGTGGGATATAAAGGGAAATGAGGTGAGAACAGTCGATTACCTCTCTCGTGAATATAGCATGGGCACTGAACGGGTTTTCATTGTTGCTCGGCTTGTCCCCGGGCAACGGTATTTTCCCGCTTTCAATCAGATCTTGGATCAGATGCTTCAGCTTCCAACATTTTTCTGTGTCATGCCCATTACCTTGGTGATACTGGCAATAGGCTTGGACATTGTAGCTCTTGGGCCTCTTCTCCACTGGAAGTTCGGGAATCGGGCCTATTGGTTGAATAAGGCCTTTTGAAGATAGCCTTTGTAAGGCGTAGGTATAGGTAGTCCCTATATCCGTGAATATCCGAGTTGGTGTATTCTTTGTGGATGAGGTGTCAAGCAGATTAACCTCATCGAAAATGCTGCGAGTTGCAGCTACAGGTGTGGGCTTGCTCACAGATGAATTGGCCCCTTGATAGCCCTTGGTAGAGGCCTTAGTCAGGCTCTCTAACTGTAAGTCGTCCTCGATCCTTGTACCCATTTTAGTTAGGGTAGCAAAATTGGGGATAACAGCATACCGGAGAAGGACCCGGTAGGAAGGGAGGAGGTTCTTGATAAACGCCTCCACTAGCACTTTCTCGTTGGGCTTATCAACCAGCTTCACACTCTCGGCCCGCCATCTTTGTAGATACCTGGTGAACCCTTCTTTGGGCTCTTGGGCCATCACTTCCAGAGTACGCATTGTAGTCTGGATCTTGGTATTATCAGCGTAATTTCGAGCAAATTCAGTTTCCACATCGTCCCAGGTTTTATATTTCTTGGAATCGAGCCAGTAGTACCAGGCCTTGGGATGTTTTTCAAGGGAGGAAGGGAATAAGTGCTTAAACATAGTGGACTTCACCCCTTTGACCGCCATAAATTCCTTGAAAGCCCGGATGTGGTGGACCGGGTCTTCAGTACCCTCAAACATTGGAATTCCCGTGAGGTTGAGGTTAGCAGGTAGTTCGTCATTTAAAGGCGAATAAGAACAAGCATTTTCAGTGTGGATCGAGTGGTTCGTTGATAGGTGAACCTTTTCTTCGAGCCTACGAACAATGCTGATTAGTTCAGCTATGGGCCCAGTGGGCTTAGACCCTTCAATGGGGGCTACCTTCTCTACGGCACTCACCCGGGAGGCCAGGGTGGTTTGGTCGGTCCGGATAACCGTCAAATGGGTTTCCATCTTGACCAGAGCGGCCTTCAGTTCGTCCAAGGTTTCTTGCATCTTGCGTTGACGTCTGGTTTCGGGTGACCTGTCTGTAAGAACACCGCGCAATCAGAAACTAGCCCGAATCCCGGAATAGAAAGTACATCCCGAACAAGACTGAAAAGGGAAATGACTCGGAAAAGACACCAAGACGGGTGACTTGTGAAAAGTGGGCCTTCTTTAGGATTCGGCGGGTGGACCGAGTCCTGCTCGAAAGAAGGTCCACGTGAGACATGCCCAGACTTTTAGACTTGATCGTGTAAACGGGCCCTCCTTTGTAGGAGTATGTCCTACGTAGGTGGGCCTTGCCTTAGTCTAATAAGGCGAACTGGGATAGGGAAGAAACCCGTGATGTAAGATCGACAGAGTTTCGACGCTAAAGACTTTGACGACTTATGACATGACCCGACACTGCTAAATACGGAAAGTCCTAAGAAGAGGAAAGTTTTGAAAATGGATTGTTTTTGGAAAATCCGAGCAAGCTCGAGGAGGGGCCCAATTTTTCGAAAAAAGATCGGAAAGTGCATTGGGCCACAAATTTGAAGGTTTGAAAATAATTTCGAGTTTTGAAATGGGCAGAATACCGGCTAGAAATAGGCTATTTTGAGTAAAATCATAAGTCCTAAATTCGGTATATGTCCCGGGTTTTGAAATTGAATATCCGGAAAAAGATGTATTTTTTTGAAAAGTTGACGGTTTTTGAAAACGACACGGAAACCAAGTAGCATGTAGTCAGGCAAGCATTATAACGACGCCATGTATGCTTTACACTAAGTCTCGGTCGGTCTAAAAAGGGTCTATACCAGTGCACATAGTCTAGACGTTGATCGGGACGGACTTTCTAAGTCGAGTTGAGCTTAGAACATGCCGCGAAACCCACTCGAATTGACTGTGGACACCTTTGACATATCCATATTGGAGTACATCACGGTATAGTGGGACGTCGGTCGCGAGTACCAGCCCGTGAAAATATAGGGTTATGCATGAACCGTAAAACTAAAACGCGTATTGTACTAGTCAAACGATTTCTATTCGAGTCTCACCCTGAGGATGCCGATGGTAAGTCACGCATCAGTTAATCCCCAGCGGAGTCGCCAAATTATGGACATGACATAGGTCCACTGCGACACGGCCACGCGCAGGTTTGGGGAGGCGAATGAATCTCCATATGAGAATGGATCGAATTGAAATTTAAATCTAAGTGGAGTCGCCACCGAACTTTGCGGGAGTTCGGGCCCGTTCGAACCATCTCTATGTCATAGTGGGCCGTGTACAAAATACGGCCCATTTCCGATGTCAGAGTTTATTGGACTCGTCCCTTTGCATTGCGATACCGACACCGTCACTACCGGTTATCGTGTATTGAATGACTCTCGTGCGCCAAGGGTTTCGAGCATCCGGAAATCGAGGTTCTGAGTAAGGGGTGAGGGTACGTGTTGGGAAGCCCACAAAGGACACCCAACCCCGCCCGCACATTAGCGGCCTCTACTAAGATATCAAGTGACTTTCTAATACGCGCGTTAGTTGAACGGGAAATGTTATGCAAACAGTATGTTCCCTTGAAATGCGAGAAATTGAAAGGGTTTCTATGTCAATTTAATGCAACTAATTCTAACGTCGAAGTTAAATTTAGCATGTGAAGGTTAATTTTAGTACAATAAAATAAACAAAATAAATTGACAAGAAAACAACAAAATAACGATAATAACGGTTTGTAGAATGATGCAATATGGAATGACGTAAATATGATAATGCGTGGTTTTGAAAAAGTGATGTTTCACGTGATAGATTAGACACGTGTTGACCTAAGTCATAAAAAAAAGGTTAACGAGACTCGAATGGTATTGTAGGACTCACGGTTTGACATGATAAAGGGCCACTCGACCGAGTCATTGTGGGACTCGAACGAGTGGACCTCTGAAAAGTGTTCTGTCTCGTATTTTAGACCTTACTCGATCCAGTTATTGATGAACTTGACCGAGTACGCTGCCACTCGACCGAGTCATTGTGAGACTCGACCAAGTGGAGGTCGAAAAAGCATTCTGTCTCGTTATTTGAGGTGCCACTCGACCGAGTGGGCTAGGCACTCGATCGAGTGCCCCCTGTACGAACCAGGGTTCGTTTTGCAACTCGTTACCGGTTTCGAAATTGCTTTTGATTTTGATGATTCGATGAGTTTTTTGAATCGGGCATAAATATTATGGAATTTATACTCGAAACTTAACTTCGATACTCGTCATATCCCATATTCGATTATTGAATCGATATGGAACACTAGAGTGAAATTTGAAGAAAAAGGCTATAAGTCGTTTTAAGTTAACTAGCACGATATAAATTTTCTCCGCGTTTATTAATGTCGCAATTAATTCAATCGAATTAGAAGACATCTATATTAGCATCAACGAAAATCGTGTTAATTAATTTATTTGACTAAATCATTAGATTCGACATCCAATTATGGAATTGGTATCGAATTTAATAAATCGATACTTGAATTAAAAAACTCGACTTGATTCCCTCCGCATCCCGACATCACAATTAATTCTTGCGAATTGTTTGATGTCGGATCCGCATCAACGGGTTTCGACCCTTATTAAAAAAAGTACTTGTTTTGAAAAAAAAGGTTTTAGAATTGATAAAATATGCAATTGAATGATGATGCGAACGAAAATAAAAAACTTTTATTTAGGTTGACTTGTTTCAATAACCAAGTGATCGGGGTGATGGGATAAGCGACCGGCAACGCTGAGTGCAATACTCTTGTATATTAGGGTTTCCTTATCCCACCATCATTCACACTCGACACAAATTCACAAGTATTTTAATGTTCTATACTAGTGATATTAACGATATTACGGATGCGATAAGTAAATAAAAAAAAATGAAAAAATGAAAAAAAGAGGGAGATGACGAGAGAGAAAAGAGAAGGAAAGAAAGCGGGTTTTGGCACCCTCAACCTACATGTTCTGGTTCTCGGATGAGACTCGTAGTTGTGGCTTGCACGGGAGTATCGAGATGTAAGTTGAGTTGTGGTGGTTTAGGGTTTGCCTCCTAAGTACTAGGGTTAGGGTTTTGATGTATGTAGATTAGTGTAGAATAGAGTTGAATTAGGGTTGAAAAGGATGATCAAAAGTTGTTCAAAAGTTTGTGCATGGGGGTGTTTATATAGGCTAGGTTATGCACCCCCGGCTAGGGTTACTTGATCGAGTAGCCCCTTGACTCGTTCGAGTTGCCCAAACGTCAGCAGCCGGGCTCGAATGAGGGACCACTCGATCGAGTGGGCTGAGCACTCGATCGAGTGGGTCAGCTGGATCGCGCGGGTCCAATGTTTTGGACCTCGAGATGGGTTTTGTATTTGGGCTGAGTTTTTGATGTTTATGTGGCTGTTTTTTGTGTGTCTCGGAAACGACTTTGACCGGGGTTGACCCAATCGTAAAAAGTCGGTTTTATTTCTGGTGTCGGTTTTGACCCAAATTAGTCTTGTTTGACTGGAAACGACCCACTGGGCCTGAATTTGAGGTCTGTTCTGTGAGATTTTTACTCCATAAGTGCTTAAGCCAGCAACTAATGGTTCTGAGCCCATGTCCGAGCGCGTAGAAACACGTTAGCGTTCGATCATCATCGGGTGTTTTTTTGGAAACTACCATAGACACCTGGCAGTCAAAATGCGGGTGTCTACAAGGGTAATCACAAGCTTCTATGAAATCTGCCATTAAAAGTTTTTCGATCTCTTCTTTTATGGCCTGATCCTTCTCGGCGGACATGTTTCTCTTCTTTTGTTTCACAGGGCGGGCGTCCGCACTTACGTTCAGCCTGTGAACGATATGTGCTGTATCAACCCCCGGCATTTCGTCAGCCGAGTATGCGAATACGTCCCTGTTGTCCTTCAGAACTTTGATCAATTCATCCTGGTAAGACTCTTCCAGGTCGGCCCCTACAAGGACTTGTCTTCCCGGTTCCAGATCCACCAGCATGCTTTCCCCCCCAGGTTCAAGGTGGTCAGCTGCCTGCTGGCTAGCTGCAATCTCTCCCTCTCTGCTGGGGTAAGAGTCTGCCTTTCTTTTCCCTTTTCGCTCTGTTTCGTGGGTGTGCAGGGCTACGGAGTAGCACTGTTTAGCTGACTCTTGGTCGCCATGCACTTTTCCCTCCATGCCGAAGTCCGTGACATAGGCTATGGTCAGAGCTCTAATTGATATGGCAGCTTCGATCTCATCTAGGGTTGCTCTGCCAATCAGGACGTTGTATGCTGATTTGGCGTCTACAACGACGAAGGACGCCCTGATGTTTCTGGCTGAGGCACCCTCTCCAAATATGACTGGCAGATCAATGATCCCCATGGGGAGTATACCTGCCCCGCTAAACCCGTACAGTGATCCAGGGGCAGGCTTTAGGTGTCTTTTTTCCAGATTCATTTTGTCGAATGCGTCCCTATACAGCAGATTTGTATAGGCTCCTGTGTCCACCATGCATCTTCTCACGATATGGTTGCTGATAACGAGGGATAACACCAAAGGGTCACTGTGAGGGTAGATTACCCGCCCTGCATCCTGGGGAGTGATGCTCAGGGTCAGGCCCTTAGGACTTCCGGCCCTCTCAGCGTAGCATATTTGATTACGGAGTTTGCGGATCTGCCTTTTCTGGCCTCTTTTGCTTGTCTGGCCTTCCGCATCCCCTGACACTACATGGATTACCATGCGATTCTGCACTGCTCCCTCTGGTTTGTCCACTACTTCCTTCTGACCTTTGTTTCTGGCAGCATAATTGCTCAACCACCCATTCCTGATGAGTTTCTCAATCTCATCTTTCAGGTGCCTGCATTCCTCAGTGGTGTGCCCCACACAATCGTGGAAGGTACAAAACTTTTTGGGGTCTCCCTTTAGGCTGCGTGGCTTACTCGGGCGGTTCCACTTAGCCGTCTCTTTTTCCAGTTCAAAGATTTCTGCCCTGGATTTGTTTAGAGCTGTGTAGCTATCAAATCTGGGCTGATAGGTTACACGCTCCTTCCTAGGAGTGTCTCCCTCCTCATTTTTCTGCCTGCCAGCCTCGCCCCTGCTGCGTCCACCCTGCGGTCCCCCTTGCGGCCTAGAAGGTCCTGTGGGGTTATTCGGCAGGATGTGAAATTCTTCCTACAGCATGAAGCCCTCAGCGATTTTACGAGCTTTGGCCAGGGTCTCTGGCTGTGCTCTGATCATTTGGTTCTTCATCTCCCCTGGAAGTAGGGAGATGGTCAGCGTATATGCTGCGGTTGAGTCGTCAAATTCCTTGACCTGTTGGTAGGACAGGTCGAATCTCTTCAGGTATTCCCTGACAGTCTTACCCTCCCTCTGCCTGAGGGTCATTAGATCAAAGCAGGTTAGCCGGCGCCTCTTGTTCCCTGCATACTGGTTCGAGAAAGCCTCGGCTAGTTCTACGAAGTAGCTGATAGATCCCTGCGGTAGATCCCTGAACCACCCTTGTGCCATCCCTACAAGGGTAGTGGGGAATACCTTGCACCAAACCGCGTCATCAACATCATACATCCTCATGTGGCTTTCGTTTGCCGCCAGTTGATCTTCCGGGTCGGTAGTTCCATGGAACTTGATGGAGGGCGTCTTAATTTTTGGAATGGGATATTCCTGCACGTCAGGGTGAAGGGGTGTTTTGGTGGGTCGGCCTACCCTTCTTGACCTGCTTCCCCCAGAGTGGTAACCGTATTCATCCCATCTTTCAGGGGTCGGTTTTCCAGCGCTGGGGGAGCGGTGCCTGGGTGACTGCCTGCTCATAGCTTCATCATCCCTGTTAGGGGAGTGGTGCCTGGACCATTTTTTCTGGGGTGGCCCCAGGTTATCACCCTGACGATGCTTTGACTCCAATGGCTGCCCGTGGTTGAGCCTTGATTGCAGGCTGTGGGATTGATAAGTGTGGTTTGTAGTGCTTATTTGTTGTCTTTGGTCCCGGTTTCTCTTGTGGAATCGCTCTTCGGAGCAGTTTTAGAGGCTACTTACGCTTCTTCTAGCTTTTGTTAGGTTCCTAGGACCATTATTGGAGATATGGAGCGATTTCGACTCGTTTCCGACACATTTGGAGCCATCGAAGAGAAGCGACGATCACTCGATAGCCAATACTTGATCCCGAGACATTGAGACCCATTCCCGAGCCCCTTGGACCCGATCCCGAGCACCGAGAATCGATGAGAAGACTAACGAGAGCAAGGAGGGACCTTTGGGACCATATTAGAGGCCTAGAAGACCCATCCCAGTCGGGACAACCCTCATCTCGGTCGGGATGAAGTGCTAACAAAGAAGCTCTTCTGCTGAGTCAACCGGGACGGGATGAAGCCATCCCGGACGGGACCATGAAGCCATCCCGGACGGAACCATCCATCCCGAACGGGATGAGCCTGCTGTAGCCGCGTGACTTCTTTTCATTCTCCTTCACTCTTGTAACCTTATAAATACTCCTCCCTTGTATTGTTTAAGTATCTTACATTAAATTAGAATATCTTAGACCTCTCTACATTCAAAACCCTAAATTTAGTGCTCCTCTCATTAGCCTAATCTTTCTTTAAAACTTTTGTTAATCTTAGATTATCTAGTTAATTAGTCTTGTATTAAGAAGATTCTTGAAGATTCATCCAAGCTTGACAACCTTGGAGATTATTTGGGTTTCTTATTAACGCAAGTTCTCATTTTTTTATCTCCTTGTTAGTTGGTATAATCTCTTCTCTCTTAATCTTTGTTAATCTTTCAAGTTTTAATCTTTACATATTGTTTATTGTTCTTGTTTGTTCATTATGAATGTTTGAATGTTTATGTTGATTACTCTTATTTATGTTAGTATTAGTTTGATAATGAGTGAGTAGATTCCTTGTGGGGTTAGTAGGGGGATTAAGTGTGGATTATGGGTGATCAGGGTTTGATTGTGGGTAAAGGTGATTCCTTTGTTGCTAGTCACGTATTGGGCACACTATGTGTTTGTTGTATTGTTTGTGTGGGTAGTAGTGGCCAATGCTTCTCATACTTGTTCTCATCTTCTCATTGTGTATTCGATTTGTGGTTGAATGCTTGTGTTTTGAGTAGCATCTAGCATGAATGTTCGGGTCTAGTCTTTGACACGAGAGTCCGGACTTTGGTTTTGGCGCGAGAGCGCAAACCGACCTTAGTAACTAAGTGGCACCTACACCCTTGATTACCCAATCATCCTACTACACTTATGAACCCGACCTAACCCTACTCTTTCCCATATTTGATTCCTCTACCCCTTTAGTCGATAATCTTGTTTAGTTTACTTGCTTAGTTAATCTTTAGTTATTTCATTAGTTCATATCATACATAGTACATTGCTAGTCCACTTTCAACTCCTCCAACCATCATAGTTAGTCAATTCTCATCATCTTTGTGTTTGTTTGTGACTTAGCCTCGTTTTTAGGTAGACTTAGTCTAGACACCTATAGCCGTCTCCGTGGATACGACCCGACTTACCCTAGCTACCCGTTAGGTATAGTTGGACTCTACTTGATCGATTGGGACCCACGGCAAACCCTACCATCAATTTGGCGTCGTTGCCGGGGACGGCGTTGTTTAGAGTTAGTTTGCTTATAGCTTGACTTAGTTACCCTTCTTGTGCTCTTCTTCTATCTCTTGTGCATATTTTGTAGGTTTTTGTTGTTTTCATAGCTTTCTTTCGTCTTTGTCTTTCGTTGTGTTCGTTTATTGTCTTTGCCTAGTGCCCATAAAGCACTAGGTGTTCTCACGTTTGTTTAAGTGTGTAGTGTATGCCTAGGAGGGGAGGCGATTTCTTTCTCTTCAATCCAGAGCCGGAAAGACTCTTTAGAGCCTTTCGCCAATGGACGATTGACCGGGTTAGAATCTCTCAACCAAGTGCTAGCAATACCAATCAAGAACAAGCTCAAGGATCCGACTTAGACGAAACACCTCGAGAGACGGCCGAAGGGAATTTCATCAATCCTTTTGGTACTTCTAGTCATGGTTCTCAACCTAGTTCTCCTTCTACATCTACATCAACACCATCTACAACACCCTCTCCCGCATATCCAATAATGCCTAAGTTCTCTTCGCACTCGACGTTTACGGAAGATGTCTTGCCCGGTCCCACCGCTTTACCGGAGACCTACACCGGCAAATTTGTGGCTAAGACTCAATTCATCCAATTGGTCGAGCGGAGCCAATATAGTGGCTTGCCAACGGAGGATCCACATCAACACATGGAGACTTTCTCAGATTATTGCGATGCCATATCACAAACGGGAATAACCCAAGACCAAATCCGGTGGGTATTATTTCCCTTCTCTTTGATCGGCAAGGCAAAGCAATGGTTCAAAGGCCTATATAAAGCGGCTCTTGGTATAGACACTTGGAAGAAGCTAGCCCTAGCATTCTACCAACAATTTTATCCACCGAAGAAGACCAATCTATTGAGAGCTTCTATCACGGGATTTCAACAACGTGATGAAGAAAGCCTCTATGAATCATGGGAAAGATTCAAAGCCTTAATCCGTTCTTGTCCCCATCATGCGTTGGCCCATGGTTCCTTGTACAACAATTTTGGAACAGTTTATATGAAGATTCTAGGGTTATACTCAACATGGGTTCCAATGGAAGGTTTACCGAGGTCGATGACGATCAAACATGGGCAAGAATTGAGGAGATGGCGGTACACAACTCCCAATATTCAAGGCCTAGGAAGACGAATCGAGGGGGAAGGCATGAAATTGATGCCATCACACAACTAAGTGCCGATCTTGGAGCCCAATTGAAAACTCACATGGATACTATTGATAAGAAGCTCCAAAGCCACCTTAATCAAGTTCAAAGCACTAGTTCCTCCAACCAACACACGATTCAATGAAGTTGAGGTAGTATTGAGCAAGTGAACGCCTTTCAAGCGTTCAAGCAAGGTGCCCCATATCCTCACATGTTTCAAGCTTCCCATCAAGCTTCCCAACAACAATCTCTACAACACCGTCCATATGTTCCACCTCCCTTAAGGGACAACAACCAAAGCTACCAAGGTTATGTAGGCAACCCAAGGCCATCCAACAACTTCAAACAACATAAGCAAGGTACCTTCAACAATAATAAAGGGTTCCAACAAGGGAACTTCAATCAAGGTGGTTTCCAAGGGAACCAACACTCCCAAGGACACCATAACTAAAACCATGGTAACAATAACAACAAGGATCTCATGGGTTCCAAGGGAACCATCAACAACAACAAGGATCTCAAGGTACTCAATATGAAAGCAAGCAAAGGAGTCGGTCTCCTATTCATGATTATGGCACTCCTCTAGCCATCACCAACACTCCTCATAACCAACAATCTCCACCTCGGGATTTAGATATACAAAAGCAAATGTTGGAGATGCAAAGAAGTCAATTGGAGACACAAAGATCCCAACAAGAACTTATTGCTCAACTTCAAAGAGATAACTTGGCAAGAGATGCTCATATGAAGATGCTCGAAACCCAAATAGCTTAAGTTGCTTCAGGTAGCTCTTCAAGGCAAAAGGGGCAACTACCTCCTCAAGGGGAAACGGCGAAATTTGAACGTGTGAATGATATTACCTTGAGGAGTGGTGCATCTTATGACTCCCCCTTACACCCTAATGAGCAAGAACCAATGAAAGAGGTTGTATCTCCACTTCAAGACAATTCAAGCTTGGGAAATCCAATGGAGGAACAAGTTTTGTGGGAAATTGAGAAACCCCACGAAAACAAACTTCCCCTACTTCAAGGAAAAGACAAAGGAAAAGGGAAGATGTCATTTGAAAAGTCCAACCCTAATGAGTAAGACAAGGTGCATATCAAGTTGCCTTTCCCAACACGGCAATTAAAGACTAAAGTGGATGTTCAATATGACAAGTTCCTAGATATTGTGAAGAAATTGGATGTAAGTGTCCCTTTTACCGATCTACTTACCCAAATCCCGGCATATGGAAGATTTATGAAAGAAATCCTGGCTAGGAAGAGATCCATCGACAAGGAAGAAACCATAGCGTTCACAAGAGAGGTGAGCGAGCTCATTCAAGGTTCTAAGCTTCCCAAGTTGAAGGGTCGGGAAGTTTCTCAATCCCATGCACCATAGGCCACTTGAATATTGATAGAGCATTATGTGATCTGGGTGCGAGTGTAAGCATCATTCCCTATTCCATTTGTGAGCGACTTGGGATGAAGGAGCTCAAGTGTACTTCTATTACACTCCAAATGGCCGATCGTTCACTCAACCGACCATTGGGGATGCTAGAAGATGTGCCACTAAGAATCGGGAAGTTCTTCATTCCGGTCGACTTCCTTGTACTTGACATGCCGGAAGATGCTATCACTCCTAATATCCTTGGGCGCCCATTTCTACATACCGCCGGTGCCATGATTGATGTAAAGAGCGGTAAGATCACATTTGAGCTAGGCAACGAGAAGCTCGTGTTTGACCTCCAAGGCAACACCTCGCCTACTAATGATGAGTCTTGTAATATGATCCACGCCATGAAAGACATCGATCTAGGGGATGAGTCGGGTAAAAGCTTGAAGAACAACTTCTATGGAATTGAGGATGATGATTCCGAGCTTGAGGCGGATGAATGCTCATATCATGATATTGAGGACAAGTTGCAAGGTAAGAAGAAAGTTGAGCCTCACTTGGGGCCACATGAAGATAGATGGACGTTTGGGTATATCCCGAAGGATCGCAAGTACAAGCTCAAGCCATTGAACTTAGTAGAGCCTCCCTTGACTGCCCTGTTTGGCTGGCGGCATGGCTTTGCCGGGCAGGTGAATGCCTTGGAGGTTTTCAGTGATCTTTGTTCGGTGGTCTGCAGGGCAGGCCCTCCTCTGTTCCTGGGTCGGGCCATCCTGGGGCTCAAATGGCGGACGACCCTCAGCAGGCTACCGACCCCCATCATCCGTCATGTGTGCAAAAACTAAATGCATAACAAAATCTTTTTTGCGATTAAAAAAATGTAAGTAGTAAGAAATTTATTAATAAATTAAAAAAATAGCTAAACTGATGGGAGGGATTTGCCGTGGATCCCCACCGTTCAAATAATAACCAACTAATCCTAACTGGGTAGAAAAGGTAAGTCGGGTCGAGTCCACGGGGACGGTAAAGAAGGTTTGAACCAAGTTCCACCTAAAGAGTTGACTAGGTCTCGCGGCTAAGCTAAACTAGAACGATGAGAAGGGAATAAACTATGACTATGACTAAGCTAGGGGTAACAACTAAGGCTAAACGAATCTATCGAACTAAAGAAATCAAACAAGGAGAGAGTAGGGTTAGGTCGGGTTCATAAGTGTAGTAGGATGGTTGGGTAATCGAGGGTGTAGGTTTCACCTAGTCACTAAGGTCGGTCCGCGCTCTCGCGTCAAAGCCAATGTCCGAACTCTCGTGTCTAAGACAAAACCCGAATACTCATGCAAGATATTACCCAATACACAAGGATTCAACCACAAATCAATCACCCAATGAGAAGAATAAAACAAGCTAGAGGAGCATTTGCAACTACTACTCTAACAAGCATTTCATCAAACACATGGGGTGCTCAACATATGACTAGTGACAAAGATTCAACCTTTACCCACAATCAACCCTAATCACCCATAATCAACACATAATCCCCCTACTAACCCCACAATAAGGTCTATTCACACATGTTCAAACTAATACTAACAATAATAAGAGGAAATAACACAAATATCCAAACATTCATAATGAAACTAACAAGAACAAGAACAATAAGAAAAGATTGAGACTTGAAAGATTAAACAAATATTAAGAGAAAAGAGATTATACCAACTACAAAGTGTATGAAAAGAAGAGAACTTGCATTAATGAGAGAAACCTAAAACAATCTCCCAAGGTTGTCAATCTTGGATGAATCTTGAAGAATTCCCTTATTACAAGGATTAAACTAAGATTAACGATTAAGTAAAGACTAATCGACACTAATCTATGCTAATCTAGTCTAAAGTAGTCTAAGGTTTAGTGGGTAATCCAGAACATAACATAAGATTACAAGAGGGGGGTATATATAGGGTTACAATGGATAAGGAGAAGAAAAGAAGCGAAGCGGAGCTGCAGGTGGCTCATCTCGGCCGAGATGAGATTGTCTCGCCCGAGAC
This sequence comes from Agrostemma githago, assembly GCA_958450325.1. Classification (NCBI taxonomy): domain Eukaryota; kingdom Viridiplantae; phylum Streptophyta; class Magnoliopsida; order Caryophyllales; family Caryophyllaceae; genus Agrostemma; species Agrostemma githago. The sequence continues at coordinate 62,337,628 of OY288239.1, read as the reverse complement.
GGGACTCATCTCGGCCGAGACGAGATGGTCTTGCCCGAGATGGCCTATAAAGCAGCCGGTTGAAACGCGCACTTCTTCCCGACCGAGAAGGTACTTGTTCTCGGCCGGGAAGGCTCTTGTAGGCCTCCAATATGATCTCTAAGGTCCCTCCACGCTTCTCATGGGCTTCTCATCGATTATCGGTGCTCGGGATCGAGTCTAAGGGGCTCGGAAATGGGTCCCAAGGTCTCGGGATCGAAACTAAGGCATCTAGTGATCGTTCCTTCTCTTCGTTGGCTCCAAAAGTGTAGGAAACGTGTCGGAATCGTTCCAGTTCTCCATGAATGGTCTTGGGAACCTAAAACGAACTAGAAGAAGCATAAGTAGCCCAGAAACTGCTCGAAAGAGCGATTTCACAAGAGAAACCAGGATTAAACATAACAAAATAGGCACTACAGACTACACTTATCAACTCCCCCACACTTAACCCTTACTCGCCCTCGAGTAAGCGCGAACTAACTACTAAACTAATAAAAACTAATATACTAGCCGAGCAGGTATTAGCGCACCCTACGCCCTTTCAACTCACGCGAGTACACTTAGAGGAAAAGTGCACTCCGCAAGGCAAGTGAGGTCTTGTGACAAAATCGTGGATGCAACCGGACACAAAAACACACAAACAAACAAACATAAAAACAAACAAGTAATCGGTTTCACCCAAAAAAGAAATAAATACCGCTTCCCTCTAAAAAGCGGTGAAAGAAACACAGGTTAAGGACTCAAGGCAAGTGACAACGTTCCCAAGCTAATAATACAAAACAATATGAACTAAACCCTAATAGTATGATAACAAAGCAATACAAACGTTGATAACTTACCTAGTTCCTCCTAACCTTCTAAGAACGTACTACGGGACGATAGGCGGGATGGAAAAGTGATGAACCACGAAGTTAGTCGACACTGTAGGTAAGTGAAGCCCCGCCCCCTTTAGCGTTAAGCCAAGAGGGTCGTCCCATGTCCAAAATCGCCCAACTAGTCCAAGTAAAAAGGTGGTCAAGGTTGCAAAATGAGGGAAGACCGACCATTACCGCTATCATCCTTCCTAGGGACTCGGTTCTTTGGTAGGCTCTTCGCGGTAATAGTCGGAAAAAGGCTTATTTTTGAGGGTGAGGGTTCTTTTTGTGAGATGGTTTTCTTTTGGCATTCTTTTCTTTTGCATTTGGCTTTTGAGTTGCTACACCACTTCTTTTTCTTCTTTTGTATTTTGTTTTTCTTTTGTTGTGCCTTTTCTTTTTCTTCTTTCTTTTCTTTCTTTTTTCTTTCATTTTCTTTCATTTTCTTTCCTTCCTTGGCTTGCCTTTTTGATATGTTTTGTTTTGTAGGCACTTGGAACCAAGTAAGACAATTTGCAACTTATTTGTGGAAACGTGTATGAGGTAGGGAAATGGGTAAGTCGGGACGGCGCCTTCCCTTCAAACCCACAAAAAGGGGAGAAACTTGGACTAATCAAACAATTTCGAACAAGGTCACCTAAGGGATGGGACTCGGCAACCAAGGCCTTTTCACACCGTGGGTGGTCAAAATGGTCAAAATGCAAACCCCGTAGTAAATCCCTAGTAAGCTAGGTGGAATAAAGGCGAGAAACCAACGAAATCACTGATTTATTGTCATTCTACTAGACTAAAGTCCAAGACTCGATTCACACTACTAGAAAGGGAAAGTAAACACTTGCACATTAGCCTGAAAACCGGGTTTTCGAAAACCTTTTTACACACTAGACACAACTACACATCACAAGACAAAGACATGACGAAAACGGAAAAAAAAGAGACAAAAGGCAACAAAACAAAACAAAACAAAACAAACATACAAAGAGAACAAACACCACCCCGAATTTCCAAATAAGCAACCAATCAACCACAAATCATCACAAGGCTCCACCCGAGCACACATCATCACAAATCTCTTCCACAGTCCACAAGAGATAAAGAGGAAAAAGGGATAGAAAGGCGTTACCGGATGTCTTGAAAGCCTTCCAAAGTCAACGGTGATTAGGCGACCTACAAGGAAAAAGGGAGGCAAGCACACACAACACAACACAAGTACGACACAACGACACAAAAAGAGAAAGACACAAAAGAAAATCTTTTTGATTTTTGTGAATTTTTTTCAAAATTTTAGGGTTTTTTAAAAAAATTTCGAAAAGAAACTACGACAAATAAAGCTAACTAGACTATCGCTCCCCCACACTTAAACCGAGCAATGTCCTCATGCTCGATCATAGTGTACGGAGACACTAAAAAGAAAAGAAACTACGAAAACAAAGCTAGAAATAAAAAAGAAAAGCGGAGAAAAGGTAGAATGTGTCCGGCCGGGGTGTAATCAAGTCACCATGGGCCGAGACGAGAAAAGATATGGATGGGGGAAAAATGAAAAGAAAATAAAAGGAAATGGGAGGGGAGGACTAGGTTTAATCAAGTCACCTAGCCCGGATTCCGCCCGAATCCGCATAAATTCTATCAAAAGAGAGAGAAAATCAAAGAAAAGTGAAAATACTTGTAAATTTGGATTTTGAAATGACTCCCGATGTAGTCACGTCATCGAGAGTCGGGAGCAATGACTACCAAGGCCCCGAGGGCCACCATGACACAAAAGTGTATAAGGGGAAGGGAACAAACAAAGGAAGACAAGCTATAAAAGACGGAAAAGAAATGAGAGTCGTCTTACCAATCGGTTAGCAACTCACTAATAACTCCATCGTCTCAATAGTCAATATTGGCACATTTGCTTATCTTTGTCATTGATATTCCTCTTCATTCTCGATATGGCCGCATGGTGGAAGTATTAAGCTTACAATGGTACAAGGAGGTGGGATTCGATGATGAAACTCGGTGCATAGTGAAGAGAAGATGAGATGAATGTATGTATGTGAAGTGTAGGGGTCATATGATAGGTGCAAGGGTAGGTAGGGAGGTTGGGAGGGGGTATAAATTGGTTGGGTGGGATCAAATGTCGAAGAAGAGGCAAAAAGGAGGAGCAGGGACCCATCTCGGTCGGGATGACATACCCGTCCCGGTCGGGAAGCTCCCTTTCCGATCGGGATCACACTCCTGTAAACTCGACTTTTGGTACACTCATCTCGATCGGGATGGCTCCTTCCCGGTCGGGATGGTTCATCCTTCCCAGTCGGGATGCCTTCTTCTCGGTCGGGAAGAGTCTTCTAGCCCTTCATAATCTTGATAGCTTCACCCACAAGGCCACCAATACAAACCCGACTTCCTAGCTCAAAATCCATGCTCTATCAATAAACATTCCTTTCTAAGATTCATCTTCACTTTGCACCTAACAAATAAGCTCAAAACATTCATCAAAGTCCCTCCCTCTCATCGCTCATCAAAATACCAAATCACAAGAATCTCACGAAACAAAGAGTCCTAGAAACAAAATCATAAATAACATAATTACAAACACAAAAACTAAAGAGAAGAGAGAAAGGGGAATGTACAACATGACGGTTCTTAAGGAACTCCGTCAAACCTAGGATGGTGGACTCTTCATTCCTAACTATAGCCTTCAAGGGCTCGGAGGAGCAAGTCAAATGCACGAGCCACATCATAATAAGGGCTCAAGCAAACGAGCCAAGCTATCCTCCACGGCCTCCAAGGTGGAGGCAAGAAGTAGTAATCCCAAGACCCAACGTCATCATTCATGTTGTCTCCGGGGTCTATCCATCTTACGAGCTGTAACGACCTCTTCCTCCCTAAGCATCGTCTCCAATCACTAGCAAGCTTCAAGTCTTCATCATGAGGCACAATAAACGGCTTTGGCCTCATTTCCTTGTTGCACACCCCACACCTTCCTCAAGTTGGTTCCCCATCTTCAAATTCCGGAACAACACTTGTCCCCACATCATCTTGGAGGAGAGAATTGAAACTATTACCGGCGGTTTCAATCTCTTCCAAACCATTTCTTCGCTTACTTGCGAGGGGCTCTTGATGTTCTTCCATATTACCGCACAAGGGCAACTTGAGGTCGTCATTTTCAGCCAAAAACTTCACAAATTCCACTAACTCATTCTACCCACTAACCTCCTCCAATTCTTCACCAACATTGCCTTCAACAAGGGTTATTTCTTCATTCGCCTCCTCTTGGGTGGACAATTGAGGTTCTTCAAAGAAAGTCTCGCTTCTCGAAGGAGATTCATTAGCGGCTTCGTCATTGGGTTGTTCCCCTTCCCCAAGTGAACATCCCTTATCAACTTGTGAAGCTCGAGTTAAAAACACGAGGGTTTGAGCCGTTAAAGCATTCAATCTAGCATTACGTTCCTCACTTTCCCTTCGGAGTTCGGCCAAGATTTCATAGTCTTTTTGCAATTGTAAGCTCATTTCTTGTTGCATTTGAAGCATCGATTGTTTTAACTCCAAGTTGGGCATTTGGCGGCCATTGGGGTTTTGGAGTGTTACTTGTGAACCTTGATGATGCCCAAGGGGTGGGGCATCATATGGTTGGTAGTGAGGTGAATATGATTGGTAGTATTATGGGTTTTGGGGCTCATATTGTAGTTGAGGTGAAAGGTAATGTGGTGGGTTTTGGGGAAATTGGCTTCCATATGGTGAATCATGATGAAACATGGTGGGTTCACAATGATTGTTTGAGTAATAGCCACCATGATCATATGATTTATAAGTGTTCACTTGTCGGTAGCCAATTACATTTCCTTGAAATTCATACCCACGAGTGTCTTGATTATCCCAAGGAGCTTGATAGTGGTAGGGAGATGTCATGTCATACCCTTGATTCATAGAGGGAGAGGAGTAGCTCATGGTAGCTTCTAGGTGTGGGGAGTTTAGATCAAACCTCACGTTGTGCGCGAAAACTAGGCTTGTACCCGGTTGGAAACCTCTCAAACTAACAACCGTCCGTTTATGCGGCTCTAAGTCGTAAGGAAGAGGGTGGTCACCACCTCTAGACAAAAACTGTAGACTAGGAGCAAACGTGAGAAGTCTAGTGCTTTTTGGGCACTAGACAAGAAAGAAATAAACTTCACACACACAAGAAGCAAAAGAAAACAAAAAAAACTACAAAAACGAAGACAAAATCAAGTAAATAGGAAAACAAAGTCTAAACTAGCACCGTCCCCGGCAACGGCGCCAAATTGATGGGAGGGATTTGCCGTGGATCCCCACCGATCAAATAATAACCAACTAATCCTAAATGGGTAGAAAGGGTAAGTCGGGTCGAGTCCACGGGGACGGTAAAGAAGGTTTGGTCCAAGTTCCACCTAAAGACTTGACTAGGTCTCGCGGCTAAGCTAAACTAGAATGATAAGAAGGGAATAAACTATGACTATGACTAAGCTAGGGGTAACAACTAAGGCTAAACGAATCTATCGAACTAAAGAAATCAAACAAGGAGAGAGTAGGGTTAGGTCGGGTTCATAAGTGTAGTAGGATGGTTGGGTAATCGAGGGTGTAGGTTTCACCTAGTCACTAAGGTCGGTCCGCGCTCTCGCGTCAAAGCCAATGTCCGCACTCTCGTGTCTAAGACAAAACCCGAATACTCATGCAAGATATTACACAATACACAAGGATTCAACCACAAATCAATCACCCAATGAGAAGAATAAAACAAGCAAGAGGAGCATTTGCAACTACTACTCTAACAAGCATTTCATCAAACAAATGGGGTGCTCAACATATGACTAGTGACAAAGATTCAACCTTTACCCACAATCAACCCTAATCACCCATAATCAACACATAATCCCCCTACTAACCCCACAATAAGGTCTATTCACACATGTTCAAACTAATACTAACAATAATAAGAGGAAACAACACAAATATCCAAACATTCATAATGAAACTAACAAGAACAAGAACAATAAGAAAAGATTGAGACTTGAAAGATTAAACAAATATTAAGAGAAAAGAGATTATACCAACTACAAAGTGTATGAAAAGAAGAGAACTTGCATTAATGAGAGAAACCCAAAAACAATCTCCCAAGGTTGTCAATTTTGGATGAATCTTGAAGAATTCCCTTAATACAAGGATTAAACTAAGATTAACGATTAAGTAAAGACTAATCTACACTAATCTAAGCTAAACTAGTCTAAAGTAGTCTAGGGTTTAGTGGGTAATCCAGAACATAACATAAGATTACAAGAGGGAGGGGAATATATAGGGTTACAATGGATAAGGAGAAGAAAAGAAGCGAAGCGGAGCTGCAGGTGGCTCATCTCGGCCGAGATGAGATGGTCTCGCCCGAGACGGGACTCATCTCGGCCGAGACGAGATGGTCTCGCCCGAGACGGCCCATACAGCAACCGGTTGAAACGCGCACTCCTTCCCGACCGAGAAGGCACTTGTTCTCGGCCGGGAAGGCTCATGTAGGCCTCCAATATGATCTCTAAGGTCCCTACATGCTTCTCATGGGCTTCTCATCGATTCTCGGTGCTCGGGATCGAGTCTAAGGGGCTCGGGAATGGGTCCCAAGGTCTCGGGATCGAAACTAAGGCACCGAGTGATCGTTCCTTCTCTTCGTTGGCTCCAAAAGTGTAGGAAACGTGTCGGAATCGTTCCAATTCTCCATGAATCGTCTTGGGAACCTAAAACGAACTAGAAGAAGCATAAGTAGCCCAGAAACCGCTCCAAAGAGCGATTTCACAAGAGAAACCGGGACTAAACATAACAAAATAGGCACTACAGACTACACTTATCATAAACACATAACAAATTTATAATGTAATTTTTTTTAAATGTATAAAATAACAAATAAATATTAATTTTGCTAAAAACCCTAAGAAATGAAAATAGATATTTAAAAAAATATTGTTAAACTATTTACTATTTTTAATAGTTGCTTGTAATGAAATGTGGGTGCAAATGTTTTGAAAAATAAGAATGATTTAAATTGAGTTATTTATTATAACAAACTACTCCCTCTGAGTTTCTAACATTGCCCCATTTTCCTTTTTGGGCTGAATTTAATTTTTTACCCACTTTTCATTTTAGGCCATAAATGTGTGGTTAACATTCACCCACCCATTTTTATCTCTTTCTTCTCCTTTTTTGAACCACTAATTTTCTCTTCCTTATTTTTTACTCCAAAAGTAAATGGGGCAATCATAAGAACTCGGAGGGAGTATTTAATATGGGTAAACGATCGAAAAGTTTGTGATACTTAATAATGTGATTAAATATACATTTAATAAAAATAAAAATGTACAACACATATGTAATAAAACAATTCAAAATTTAATAAGGATAAATTTTAAAATACAAAATTGTAAAAAAAAACCCATTAATGCATAGCTCGTGGCAAAAAATTAAATACTTAAGATACCCTTTTAACTATATAATATATATATATATATATATATATATATATATATATATATATATATATATATATATATATATATATATATATATATATATATATATAGATAAATAGATAGACAGATGTCGTCTTTGTTTTTTTTATTTGTATCTCATTAACCTTTTTTTTTAGCGAATAGATCATTTCATTAATAAAAAGTCATACGACATCTACAATTTATATTGAAATTGAATGAATACAATATATACTATAAAATTTGAGTAAAATAAGTTCTCGTCAAAACAAAGATCTCTCACTATGATTTTGATCTCCGCTTCTGCACATCCTCTTTCAACATATCGCTCTTTAATGATACAACTTTCCACAAGAGGGTCTTCGAATCTTCCGAAGGTTTGAGGAGAATCGATTTCATTTAACCTGATAGACTGTAACCGCCAGTCTGACATGAATTGAAATATCATACAATGAACGATTGTGGTACTGATCTTCCCGTCCTCTCCGCTATCATAGATTCAATATTTCTCCTAAAAGAGAGAGCGAAACCCACCAATTGATGGGGACGAAACTCTTCAAAGGGAGATGACTTATTATAACTAGAAATCTAATACCGATACTAATACTAAAACGATATAATAGTTAAATTGGGGGGGGGGGACTTACCACCAATTAAAGATGGTAGCCCGAAGGTTTTTTTGGGAGGCTAGGGTTTTTTGGAGGCTAGAGATGAGAGAGAAAGGTTTGGTTTGTATCTCATTAACCTTTGTGCGTGTTAAGTGCAAATTTTGTCATCACATCATCAAAATACTTAACTAATACTTCGACAAAGTCATCCTAAATCTTAGAATTTTAACTACGGAGTAATTATCAATTACATGCACACCAAATTGTTTTAATTCGCGTCACCAACACTACTACGGAAAGGACACCATTTTGGGATGGTCTCCAAGTCAAAGGTGTCTTTGGCTTAGAGACCATCTCCAAAAATTGATTTCTTTGAGTAAAGTTTAGAAGTCACTTTTAATAGATATATGGTTTCTTTGTTGTATATATTAAATACCTTATTTTCAAAGATATATGATTTCTTAGTTAAAGTCAACAAAATCATTTAACACACTTACATGATTTTTTGTCTTCTTCATTAATAACCATATAACTAAAAAAATTGTGCCTTTGATATTTTTTTTTTCTTTTTCTTTTTATTTTACTTTTCTATAATATCTGAGAGTCCAACTATTAAAAGTACATATACTATTTTTTATTAGTAAAAATAGACAAAGATTTCCAAAAAAAATAAGCATAATGTATATTAATGCAAGAATATTTCCAAAATTACATTGAAAGCCCGCAATAGCACAAATAATATCAATATTCTCGAAAATTAATGGGCATGTTTTCTCAAACAAAAGAAAAATACAAATTTATCAAAGCATCCACTTCAGTGACCAACTTTTAAACAGCTTCGTCCTTCATCTAAATCTTCTTCGTTGAGTATAAGATTTTGGAACATCTCTAAAATACAACATGACACACAAAAAATGACATCAGTAGAAACAAAAAATAATACAAATGAGAAATATACTCAAGAAAAGCACATAAAACTACAAATGAAAAACATATCTACAGTAAGAAAACTGCAAAAGTGCAATTTAGCAGATTTAAGAATATCGTAAATTGCAAAGGAGATGAATAACATGCGCAACCTTTTGTGTTTGGCTCAATGAATCCGGAGTATTTGGAAGCAATTGGTACATGAGGGCTGTATTTAGACCACACAACAAGTTGCATAATTCAGGTTCAGATATAATCCATGAGGATATCCTCATTGCTAAACATTCTCAAACTACATCATAAAGACAACATATTTTAGTTTTTACATATCAATCTGTAAGAAAGGAAACATCATCATTGATATTTATAAATCCAGATTTCACCTTAAATGTAAAAAACATCTCATCCACTCCTTATAATCGAATTTTCTCCTAATAAAAGTACACTTTTGTATTAATAGATTTATTGAAGGTAAACTGATTTTTTTTATAAAAAAAAAAGCAAAAAATAAACATTAGTAACAGCTACTGAGATACATACATTAAGATTTAATGAGTTTGTGGCAACTTCTTCATTCTTTTTCCCTCTTCTCCTTCGATAGCACTGACAGCAGTAAAATACATTCCATGTTAAGAAGTGGAAACTTATCATCATATAATATGGGATTTGTGATGCAAAGTTTTCAAATGCTACACCATAAAAAATGATACGAAAGACCTAACACATATAAGCATACAACTTTGAAAATTAAGTGAAGTATCAGGGTAAGCCTAGTGTTTGTATTTTGTAGCACTCGGAATATACAGCCTCTAAAAAATTCTATTCATTCTCATTACACTACTAGAAAAGGCTTACAAGAAATCATTAATAAGTAATCATTTAATTATAATCAATGGTGTCTATGGTTATAGAAATCAATTATTCCGAATAAATGATCTCTTATCTATTAACAAAGACATCATTTTTTCGAAAAAATGATTCCTTACCAAATTCAATTTAATACAAAGACATCCGGGAAAGTAGTGATTGAGCCCCTTTACTTTGTTCAATTGTGAAATCAAGTCCCTTAAATCTTGATTGTAGCAATTAGACCCCTTAACGTTGCCAATATGTGAAATTAAAACCTTTTTTATTTTTTCCGATCAATTGTTCAATTTCTCGTCAATTTCATGTCAATATTTCATTACTATCAATAAATATTTTACCCCAAAATACACCAATATAATATGTATACGTATAGAAATACATATTCCCAAGTACAAAGTGGTAAAAAAAAATACTATTCGTATTTGTAATGTACGTATTCGTATATAGCAAGTAGTTTGATAAATATTTTATCCCGTAATGTACGTATTCATATTCTATTGTAATGTATGTATTCTTATTTTACGGTAATGTACGTATTCGTATTCTAGTTTGAGAAATTGACGAGAAGTTGAGCAATTGATCGGAAAATAAATAAAAAAGGGTTTAATTTCACGTATTGACAAGGTTAAGGGGTCTAATTGCCCCAATCAAAAGTTGAGGGTTTTGATTTCACAATTGAGTAAGTAGAGAGGTTCAATCACTAGTTTCCCCGAAGACATCATTCTTCAAAAAATGATTTCTAACCAAATTAATCTAATACAAAGACACCATTTACCAAAAATAATGATTTGTAACTAAATTTAATCTAATGCAAGCAAAGACATCATTTTTTCAAAAAATGATTATTTTCTTATTTTCCAAATAATTGTTTGAACTTAAATCGAACTCATCAGTCATGGAGTATTTCCTAATCATTTCTGTATTGAAAAAAAAAGAGAAGAAGAGAGTGGGTCAATTGATTACGACGTAACCATGGTTCACAACCGCACCTTCTTCTTCCTCAATGGCCGCCTCCTCTTCTTCCCCCTTCAAGAAAAACAAGAGTTTTGATATCTAGAAATCGAACACCGTCGCTCTCTGAGCTTGGGGGTATATATCACTTTCCCCCAATTTCTCTAAACCTAATTTTTAAAAATTTTATCGTAAAACTGGCGGTCAAAATGTGGGTGTCTACAGAGCCCCCACTCTGACTGAGGCTTGAACAAGGCAAAAGTCAGAGTAGCTACCAGGTCAATCAAGGATTAAAACCTGGCAGACTTCCGATCGGGTCGTTTATAGTCCATTAGACCTGCGTGAAGGGCTCGCCAGCCATAAGCTAGAAATCGTACCTGGGTTGATGTTAATAATGTCGCAGGAGCTTGCCTTGGAAGCTATGGGTGTATCTGTTTACAGATACATCCCGTCTTGGAATTTCCCGGGAGCTTGCCTTGGAAGCTATGGATGTATCTGTTTACAGATACATCCCGTCTTGGAATTAAGCGGGTGCTTGCCTTGGAAGCTATGGGTGTATCTGCTTACAGATACATCCCGTCTTGGAATTACGCGGGAGCTTGCCTTGGAAGCTGTGGGTGTATCTGTTTACAGATACATCCCGAGAAAAGGTTGCTTGAGTTTCTCCACTGGGGAATTTTTGAGAATTCTTCGGGAGTCTTGGGTGTACCTGTCTGTTGACACAATTTGTATGTAACATTTAGGTGAAACACCGACTCACGCTGGGGAAGAAATGATTTTTGATTGATTTTTGGAAAGAAAATGCTGAAGAAGAAATTTTTTTTGAAAATGTTTGGAAATAAAAATGCTTGGGATGACTTGATTCCTGTTCAGATTCTGACACGGATTCCTAAAATCCCTGGTTAAGCCTGTATGCCTAGATGAAGTAGGGAGTGTGATAAAAATTCCTATTCCTGTGGTGACTAGGAAAGGAATTTTCTCTATTATAAATAGAGGGTTCTTGCTCTTTTTTTCATATTCCAACCCAAATCTTTTCTTTCTATCTTAAAATCCTTAGACTTTTAAGACAAAACAAAAAAACTATTCTTGCAATGGGTATTGATCATCTGACCGCGATGCTTCAGGCATGGGCTCAAGACTTTTGAGACGAAGATAAAGTTCAGCAAACTCAAATGGGAATTGTTGCTTTATTCCCACTTCAGCGACTTAGGGTAGATTCGCACTTTCTCGATGCTTGCTTATCCTTTTGGGATACTACCCACCATGTTTTCGCATTCCCTCGAGGAGAAATATGTCCCCTTCCCGAAGAAATTGCAGCTATAGGCGGTTGGTGCCCTAATGCTCGTCCTGTTATTCCCCCATTTTATCCTGACCCAAGGAGGAGATTAAGGGATTTTCTAGGCTTGTCGCATGCTGAGACGGCCCGTATGGTAAAGGGAGATTCGGTTTCCCTATTTGACCTAGCTGACAAATTCAAGAATCCAGTTGGCGCAAGAATTACTTCTACCCATAGGCGTAGGGCTTTTGCCTATTGTATGTTGCATCGATATGCCTTTGAAGGTCGGATGGATGCTGACTCGTGTTTGGGTGAAATCAGGCTAATTAGCATAGTTGACCAGATGGAGACAGGTCACAGCCCGGCTTGGCAGATAACCGGGGAGATTATTATGGGCCTTGATGCTAGAAGATTTGACTCGGATCAACAGTTGACAGGAAGCATCCGTCTTTTGCAGGTATTTAACCGTTTTTCCTCTTTTTTCCGAAAGATTACCCGAATTTTCCGAAAAAAAATTTTGAATTTTTTTCTCAAAATTCTCCAAATTTTCGAATTTTTTTTTGATTTTATCGAAATTTTGATTTTCTCGAAATTTTTAAAATTTTTTTCCTTTTTTTTCGATTTTTTAATTTTTTTCCGAAAATTTTTTTTGAAAATTTTCTGAAATTTTTTTTCGAATTTTTCCGAAAATTTTGAATTTTTTTATTTTTCGAAATTTTTTTGCAGATCTGGTTGTCCGAGCGTCTGTCAATCATAGAGCCCTCGGTGAACATATCTAGATATCGCAGCTGTCAAATTGGCTCCAGGTCCCGACGAATAAGCTTGAGTCATCATATAAATCGGAAATATTGGGATGAAGAGCTAACATTCCATGGCGGGCCTTTGATTAGATGGAATGTCATCTGGTGGTTCCTTTCAAGACTGACGAGATTAGCTAAAAGGGACAAAGCTCGTTATCTGGTGATCTTGTCTTTGGATTGGACCGTGCATATCTACCCGGATCGTATTCTGAGACATTTCGGTTCGTTTCAGCAGATCCCCGAGACTGAAGCAATCATTAGCGTTTCGCTCCAATTGACGGACGCTATGTGTGATACGTGGCTACAACGCTGGTTTACCCGTGTCATATGGGCTATACCTCGCCCTTGCCAAACCGTTTGGGTTTCTGAGTCATACCGAAAATGGACTTCTGAAGAATCCAAAGAGACCCGTAAAGCTTTGAAGACTGACGAGGCTTTTGACTTGGCCCGTCGAGAATCGGTAAAAGACAATAGGTGGTTCTTTGATAAAGAGGAAAATTCCAACTACCTTCGTCCAGCCGGAGTCGGGTTCTAAGTCAAAAACTAAGACTCGAGCTAATGAGACCGGTGCTACTGACTTGGAGAGAAGGCTCGGGCCGAAACTAGCGGTCCGAGATAGGGTAGGTCTGTGTGACAGGTTACCCGAGAAGGTGAGGGCCCGCCTAGGCCCGAGTGAGGTGACCGGGGAATCGAGTTTGAAGAAACGTGTCCGGGTCAAGGAGGTTCCCTTGGTGATTCGGGAGCGTTCACCTCCACGTCGAAGTCGGTGGACGGAAAAGGAAGCTAAGGACAAAGGAAAGGGGAAAATGCCTTAGTTTATTATTATTTAAGTATTAGTATTATTTATGTGTGTTTTTTTTTGATTTTTTTGTAACTTTCCGAGTTTATCAGATTTTTTTTTTGAAATTAATAAAAGAAATTTATTAAAAGCCGTTCCTGTTTTCTTTTCTCGATTGCAGTGGTTGTGCCCTTTTGAGGGGCTGCCTACGTATCCACAATAAATGGGATCAAACCCAACGTAGTTCAGACTTGATTTGCAATTTTGAAATACATCAAGACTATTGGTTCAAGATGCTTGTAACAGTAGAATAAGTAATTCTAGCTTTTGACTTGTCTTTAATAGTTTATGTTGAAAAGATGTTTTTAATAAACTTTTGCAAATGACATTGAGAGAGGTGGGTTAGGGGTAGTAACGCTTCAGCTGGTCCAGGTTAGTTGGGTTGACAAACTCGTTTCCGTCCAGATCCGCTAGCATTACTGCTCCGCCTGATAGAATCTTCTTTACCAGATATGGCCCAGCCCTGTTAGGTTTGAACTTTCCCCTTTGGTCTACTGGCAATAAAGCTCGAACAGACTTGAGAACCAAATCTCCTTCTTTGATGTTTCTGGGCCTCACCCTTTTGTTGAAAGTCCATTGGATCCTCTTCTGATAGATTTGTATATTATTGAGGACACGAGATCGTCGTTCGTCTAAAAGGACTAGCGAGTCATATCGCGCTCGAACCCAATCAGCTTCGGGTACTTGACTCTCGAGTAGGATTCTGAGTGACGACACCTCTAACTCAATAGGTTGGACCGCTTCCATCCCGTATGTAAGGTAATATGGTGTTGCCCCGGTCGCAGTACGAATCGAGGTCCGATATCCCCAAAGTGCAAATGGTATTTTGTCGGGCCAATCCCGGTAATTATCAGCCATCTTTTTGAGTATGGTGACAATTGTTTTATTAGCCGCCTCTACCGCCCCATTGGTTTGGGGTCGGTAGGGTGAAGATGTATGCCTTTGAATTTTGTACTTGGTTAATAATGCTACTGTCTCGGCTTGAAAGTGGGTCCCGTGGTCACTGATGAATTCGTGCGGGATCCCATATCGGCATATTATCTTATTTTGAATAAACTTGGCGACATGCTTGGCATTGAGAATACGGTAGGATTCAGCTTCGACCCATTTGGTGAAATAGTCGATAGCCACCAAAATGAAGCAGTGTCCTCCGGTTTCCGAAGGGTTTATCTTTCCGATTATATCGATTCCCCTTGTTGAAAATGGCCAGGGTGATGTCATGGTGTACAACAGGGATGGTGGCATATGCTGCACATTGGCAAAAATTTGACAATTATGGCAATGTCTAACATATAGCTGGCAGTCGGTTTCCATGCTATTCCAGTAGTATCCGAGTCTCATGATCTTTCGAACTAGCATTTGGGCGTTCATGTGCAGGCCACAGTCGCCGTCGTGCACCTCGGCCATAACCTTTTCAGCGTTGGCTTTATCAACACATCGAAGGAGAACCCCCTGTGCTGTCTTTTTGTAGAGTTGCCCATCGTCGGTGCGGATGAACTGGGTTGCCAGTCTTCGCAAGGCCTTTCTGGCTCGGTTGTCGGCTCCGGGTGGATATTCTCCGGTTGTTAGGTACGTCAACACAGCTTGATACCATGGCTCGGGATCGGGTATCTCGATATCTTTGATGTCGTGGATATATGCTGGCTCGGATCGTCTTTCGACACAGATCGGCATGCTGGTCACATGATCAGGAATATTTAATAAAGATGCCAGTTTTGAAAGTGCATCTGCAAACTCATTCTCTTCCCGAGGTAGGTATATATATTCTGGAATTGCTTCTCGAGATCCCTTACTCGTGCCTGGTAGGCCGCGAGATTAGCATTTCAAGTCTTCCACTTTTGAAGTGCTTGATTAATGACCAGAGATGAATCACCATGTACTCGGAGGTTCGTGACCCCTAAGTCGGCGGCGGCTTGTAGCCCGTGGATACGTGCTTCATACTCAGCGGCGTTATTAGTGACGTCGAAGTCTAATTTGATGGACACGGGAGTATGTTTCCCTCTTGGCGAGATTAGGAGAATCCCGACTCCAAATCCTCGAAAATTGGATGCCCCGTCAAAGAATAAGTCCCATGTTTCGGCGTCGGTGTGGAAAATGTCATCATCTGGGAAGGACCAAGTGTCGGTGTGTCCTTCTTCGGTTATGGGACTGTCAGCGAGAAATTCGGCTACTATTCGTCCTTTGATGGCTTTCAATGGTACGAACTTTAGATCGAACTCTGCCAATATTAGGGTCCATCTCGATATCCTACCGTTGACGATGGGCTTTTCGAAGAGGTATTTGATCGGATCCATTCTGGATAGTACTTGTACCTCATAACTGAGCATGTAATGTCGGAGCTTCTTGGTGGCCCAGACCAAAGCTAAACACGTCTTTTCGAGCATGGTGTATTTACACTCGTACTCTAAAAATTTCTTGCTGATGTAATATATAGCCCGTTCTTCGGAGTTGACCGTTTGAGCTAGCATAGCCCCCATGGCTGTCTTTGTTGTAGTTAGGTATAGTGACAAAGGCAAACCATGCTGAGGTGGCATCAGGACCGGTGGCGAAGACAAAATTTCTTTGATTCTATCAAAGGCTGCTTGACATTTGTCGTCCTATAGTAACCGTTCCCCTATTTTCAGCTTCTTGAAGATCGGTTCACACACCATGGTTAGCTTTGAAATGAACCTGCTGATGTATCAGACTTTTCTGAGAAACCCTCTTATCTCCTTTTCGGTTTTAGGGGGCTGCATCTCGGTGATGGCCTTGATTTTGGCTGGATCGACTTCGATACCACGTTGGCTAACGATATGACCCAGTAATTTGCCAGATGTTACCCCGAAACTGCATTTCTGAGGGTTTAGCCTCATGTTGTATTTGCGTAATCGGGTGAAGAACTTTCTCAGGGCGGCGATGTGACCGTCCCTGTCTTTAGATTTGACGATCATGTCGTCCACGTAAACTTCCACTTCTTTATGCATCACGTCATGTAATAAAGTCGTGGCAGTTCGTTGATAGGTGGCCCCGGCATTGATGAGACCAAATGGCATAACAGTATAGCAATAAGTACCCCAAGGTGTAATGAAGGTGGTCTTATCCATATCTTCTTCTGCCATTTTTATCTGGTTATACCCCGCATACCCGTCCATAAATGATAGAAGGGCATGATCAGCTGTGTTATCCACCAGTATATCGATGTGTGGTAACGGGAAATCGTCTTTCGGGTTTGCCTTGTTGAGGTCCCGAAAGTCTACACAGACACGTACCTTACCATCCTTTTTAGGGACTGGTACGATGTTTGCAACCCAATCTGGATACTCGGAGACTCGTATGAACCCAGCCTTGAATTGTTTGTCGACTTCCTCCTTGACTTTGAGGGACCATTCGGGCCTCATGCGTCGGAGTTTTTGTTTAACCGGCTTGAACCCTTCCTTGATCGGTATATGGTGCTCGGCTATTTCGCGATCAATCCCCGGCATGTCCTTGTAGGACCACGCGAAGATGTCTTTGAATTCTTGAAGGAGATTTACGAATTGTTGTTTCTCCTAGGGATCTAAGGATAGCCCTATCTTAAGCATCTGAGGTTCTAAGGCTGTTCCCATATTAATGGATTCAGTTTCTTCGATTCCCGGATTGCGGGATTCCCTTTGTTCTAGCTGCTCGATCAGATGTGGAGGCAAGGATACCTTCGCCGGGTTTCTCAATGTCATTGCACATAATATTTTTGGAATTAAGAAAATTTTGAAAATGAGACAAGTCGTAAGCAGAACGGTTGTTATTATTGACCATGAATTGAGAAAATAGCTCGAAAAGAGCTGCCATCTGATCACTAGTCAGTGGCGGGATAGGTAGGATGCCCGGGACAGACCCCGAGGCAGCAGGAGTAGCTAAAGGGAGAGGGGGAGTTACAGGACTGACCCTAGCACCGGACTCACTAGACTCAATCTTAGACTCTGACTCGGACTCCGACTCGGACTCAGACTCAGATTCTGGCATTTCTCCTTCCCATGTGATCAGCTTGTAAGTCCTCTCTTGACTGTCAGTCCATTTGACAGTTTTCCTCCAGGCTTTATTTCCGGTCCCGGATCCGACCTCCGAGATTAGTTTAGATGGATCAAAGGTGCGGCTGCGGAGAATGAGACTAACTAGCTCTTCCTTTGGTGCTGGTGTCGCGAGTTCCTCTCCATAAAGCAGCCCTAGTGCGGGCTCAGCATCCTTAGCATCTTCGGACTGGATAAGAGCGAAGATGTCATCAGGTATGTAGTTGCAATCCTGGGCCAAGTGGGTCCCAGGGCGCGTGGTGCTGGGCCGGTATAGGCCCGTTTGGACAGGCCCAAATACTGGAGTAACAAAAGTGACAGTGTTAGTCCTTGTTTGGCCCATATTCTCTGGGGTTATTGTATAACCCAGACCAGTTTGAGTCCTCCCGTTATCTAGGACTTCGAGGATTTTCTCTGCGGGGAGATTGGGCCTTGATGTAACCCCCAGTAGATAGCCCAGATTCTGCAACATCCGGTCAATGCTAACCGTGAAGTAGGGTCGGAAAAGATACTCTTCTTCAATGGTCCCTACGAAGTCGAACCCCCGGAGATCGGTGCGGCCCGAGGTGTTGCAGTTAGCCACAGTCATGGGCGTGGCTTCTAGAGTGATGACGGTGTCGTGCAAAGGTAGCTTGATTTTCCGATGCAGGGTGGAGGATACAGCCCTGGTCGCGTGGATCCAAGGTCTTCTTAAAAGAAGGTTAAAGGAAGAAGTCACGTCGATCACTTGAAATTCCAACACCTTCTCTATCGGGCCCGTTATGATAGTAAGTTTTGTGGCTCCGGCTACTGACTTTGGACTTCCGTCGAAAGCCTGAATGGTTTGAGCTGTGGGAATGTAGTCGGCCTCGGTAATGCTGAGGGCTTTGGCGGTCCTCAAGGGAAGGACATTGACTGCGGACCCCTTGTCGATTAGGGTCATGGGTAGGTACTTTCCACGGCAGATGACCGTGATGTAGAGGGCCATGTTGTGGGCTGGCCCAAATGGTGGTAGATCAGCATTGGAGAAGGTAATAAGTGGGCCTTCTTCTTTAGCTTTCCCCTTTAAGTGGGGCAGAACCGTGGCTACCATTTCAGCTGGGGTAGCCACGGAGTCGATTTTGACTTGATCAAGGGCCTTAGTGAGTGCCTCTCGATGTTCTTGTGAGCTAACTAGGAGTTGCCATATAGAGAGGTCAACTCGAGTCTTGCTCAGCTGCTTTACAAGAGCCTTTTCAGTGGTTGGCTCCTCCGGGGCGGGCTCCACCCTAGATGGCTCGGCGATGATGAGGGCTTGACTATTGGCTAAGACTTTCGACTTAACCTTCTGGATCTCCTCGGATGTGATGGGGACAGCTTCCCCCTTGGTGAGATAGACGTCGTCTTCGTCGTCGCACCAGATCCCGTTTATTTGCGGAACAAATGGAGAAATGAGGTGTGAGCAATCCACTATTTCCTCGGAGAAAATGGCGTGGGTGGCCAGGGGGTTATCCTTGTTGTTGGGTTTGCCCCCGGGCAAAGGGATCTTACCACTTTCGATGAGATCCTGGATTAGGTGATTTAGCTTCCAGCATTTCTCGGTATCGTGTCCCTTGCCCCGATGGTACTGACAGTAGGCCTGGATGTCGTAGACCTTGGAGCGTCGCTCGACCGGGAGTTCAGGTGTTGGGCCTATCGGGGTTATCAGGCCTTGTGACGATAGCCTCTGCAGGGCATTTTCATAGGTGGTGCCTATGTCGGTGAATACCCGGGGTGTGGTATTCTTCTTGAACGGGGTATCAAGTAGATTAACCTCGTCAAAAGTGCTACGAGTGGCAGCAGTAGATGTGGGCTTGCTTGTTGATGAGCTGGCCCCTTGGTACCCCTTGGCGGAGGCCTTAGTGAAGCTTTCCAACCTTAGATCATCTTCGATTCTCGTCCCCATCTCAGTCAGGACCGCGAAACTAGGTATGATGGCATACCGGAGATGGATCCGGTAAGCGGGAAGGAGGTTCTTGACGAAGGCTTCAGCCAGCATTTTTTCACTGGGCTTATCGACCAGTTTGACACTTTCAGCCCTCCAGCGTTGAAGGTATTTCGTGAATCCTTCCTTAGTTTCCTGGGCCATTATTTCCAGGGTGCGCATAGTGGTCTGGATTTCGGCATTATCCGCATAGTTTCGTGCGAATTCCATTGCAACATCGTCCCAAGTTTTGTATTTCTTGGGATCAAGCCTGTAGTACCAGGCTTTCGGGTGTTTCTCTAGAGAGGAGGCAAAAAGGTGCTTGAACATGGTCGATTTGACCCCCTTAACAGCCATAAAATTCTTGAAGGCCCGAATATGGAGTACCGGGTCTTCAGTCCCGTCAAACATTGGTAGGCCCGTTAAGTTGAGGTTAGCGGGTAGTTCATCGGTCAAGGGCGAATAGAAACGGGCATTTTCCGTGAGGATGGTGTTCCTGGTGGTCGAGTGGACCTGTTCTTGCAGTTTTTGGACCGCGCCAGCCAATGCGGCCAAAGGTCCGTCATCCTCGATCGAAGCATTGGGGGTTCCTTGTTCCACGGCACTTACCCGAGTGACGATGACAATCTGGTCTTCCCTCATTTGTCTCAATTGGTCTTGGATCTTGGTCAATGAAGCTGTCAACTCATCAATGGCTTCTTTCGTCATGGCTCGGGTGTGGGGTGGCCTGTCTGTAAGGGCACCGCGAAATCAGTAACTGACCCAGATCTTAAAATCAAAGAGTACATCCCGAGCGAGGAAAAGACTAGACGAGAAAAAGACCAAAAACCGACTTCTAGACGGATGACCCGTGGATGGTGGGCCTTCCTTAGGATTTGGCAAAGTGGGCCTAGTCCCGTTCGAAGGAAGGTCCACGTGAGAATTCCCCAGACTTTGGACTCGAATGTGTAAATGGGCTTCCCTTTGCAGGAGTTTGTTCTACGAAGGTGGGCCGTGCCTTGACAAGTAAGGCGGACTGGGATAGGGAGGAAATCCGTGATGTATGATCGACGGAGTTTCGACGCTATAAACTCTTACAACCTATGACAAGACCCGACACTGCTAAATACGGGAAGTCCTAAGGAGAAGAGGGCTTTGAAAAGGGAAATTTGTATTTGAAAACCGAGCAAAGTCGGATAAGATGGTCCAATTTTTTTTTTTTTGAAAATCGAAAAAAAGGTTATCGGACCGAGATTTCGGATTCTTGAAAGGGTTTAGACAGCATACCGGCTAAAAATAGGCACGGTCTGCTCTCCGGGTTTTGAGATTTCGGATTCTTGAAAGTCCTAAGTTCGGTAGCTTTCCGGGTTTTGAAAAAAGTGGATAGGTTTTGAAAAGATGCAAGTTTTTGAAAATGACGGTTTTTGAAAAGATGGTAAATAGATCAAGTAACACGTAGTCACGGGAACAGTATAATGACACCATGTATGCTCCTAATCTAAGTCTCGGTCGGTCGAATAGGGTCTATACCAACGACGATCGCTTTCTCGCAAATCAGGACGGACATCCTAAGCCGAGTTGGTCTTAGAACCTGCCGTAAAACCCATGCGAGTTCCGCCATCGAAGTCTTTAGTGCACCCATTTAGGAATGCACCGTGGTATAGTGGGACGTCGGTCACAAGTAACCGGCCCGGGAAAAATGGGGTTATGCATGAACCATTGAACTAAAACGTGTACATTACTATTCGAACGATTTCTTTTCGAGTCTCACCCTGAGGATGCCGATGGTAAGTGACTCATCAGTTGATCCCCAGCGGAGTCGCCAAATTGTGGACATGACATAGGTCCACCCCGACGCGGCCACGCGCGGGTTTGGGGAGGCGAATGAATCTCCATATTAGATGGTCAAATTGAAATTTAAATCGAAGTAGGAGTCGCCACCGAATTTTGTGAGAGTTCGGGCTCGTTCGAACCCACTCTATGTCGTAGTGGGCCATGTACAAAATATGGCGCATTACCGATGTCAGAGTTTATCGGGTTCGTCCCTTAGCATTTGATACCGATACCGACATTATCGGTAATCGTGTATTGAATGACTCCCGTTGCCAATGGATTCGGACATCCGGAAACCATGGTTCTGAATAAGGGGTGAGGGTACGTGTTGGGAAGTTCACTAAGAACACCCAACCCCGCCCGCACTTAGCGGCCTTTACTAAGATATCGTTCGTTTTGTATGTACACGCGTTAGTGTAGACACCCACATTTTGCCCGCCAGGTGTCTATAGTAGTTCCCGCCAAACACCCGATGATGATAGGACGTAAACGTGCTTTGACAGACTCGGATATGGGCTTGTAATCATGGACATTTGGCTTAGACATTTTAAGGAGTACAAATTTCATAAAACCAACCTCAAATCCATGCCCAGTGGGTCGTTTCGAGTCAAATAACACTAATTTGGGTCGAAACCGCCACCAGGGGTAAAACCGTCTTTTAGCGACCGAGTCAAACCCGGTCAAGGATATTTTTTCCCGAGTCACACGAGCTGGCCGTGACACTACACGGTTGATTCGGACTCAAACACAAAAAAATCAGCCTTCACAAATATTAAACAAATCTGTTTAAGGATAGAATTCGATCTCAAGTAGGAATTCTATCCGGAAACCGAATCAGACATCGACCGAGCATCAAAATACTCGGCCGAGATACCCCAGGACAGCCGAAATACCTCCCCACCAGCCGAGAATTTTGGCTTCTTCACTAAGAAACGAGAAGTTTATTCCCTTAGGAACTCTCGTATTTCCTATCCAAACCGGTGTTTCTTGTCACACAAGCAAGACCACCTCGGTTCCTATAAATAGGACCCTCCCTTCAACATCCAAAGGACCCCGAAATATATACCATCATCAACACATCAAAAATACCGAGAAAGTCAGCCAAAAGCAACATCCAAAATCCCGACGTAGTCCTGAAATAATTCCGAAATCCCGAAGCCTTATCCGTCCCATTACCCGGCCGAACCCACGCCTCACATACACACAAAAACACTCCAAAAACCGACACCTTAACTCACCCGCATCATCTCGACGCTCCCGTGCCTAAGCCACCGTCCGACGAGCCTTATACCGAGAACACAAAGCATGTAGGTTGAGGGTGTAAATCAAACCCGTCTCTTCTCTTTTCTCTTCCCTTTCTCTCGTTTTTTTATGGGTCTCTCGTCGGTCTTTTTCTTTTATTTTCTAATATCGATACTACTAAAAACTATTTTCCTATATTCTTAAAATATGATACCGATTTTATATAATCGAATATTGTATCGAAAAGAATTATATTAAGGTTTCGACGAATTCATTATATTTTTTTCGTTCAAAATCCTTTTTTTTACAACTTTTTCTTTCAAAAACAAACTTTTTCAAAACCTTTTCTAAAGTCATTCCGAATATTCGATATCGATTTCATAATCGAATATCGAATACGACGAATATCGAAAATATAAACCGAGTATAAATTAATCCATATTTGTACGCGATTTATAGCAATTTTCGACAAAAAAGTCAGACTCGTACGCGAGTCGCGCCCGGTCCAGGCGACTCGCGCACGAGTCTGTGATCCGGTTCTTTTTTTTTAGTTTTTCGTTCGTTTATTTTTATTATTTTACGAAACGATTTCTAAATTTACATCTTTTCCAAAACTATTCTAAATATTTGATAATCAACTATCGAATATAGTGAATATCGAGAATATTAAGTCGAGTACGAATTATGCGATATTCGTACGCGATTTAATCAAAATTTTCCGAAAACCGTTGTCGAAATCAGGCCGCCACGCGACCCGCATGAGTCTCGGGCGAGTCGCGCGGCTCTCGGCCTAGACGTGTCTTTTCCTTTTTTTTATTTTCTCGAACATCGTTTTTTATACAAAACAACGTTTTAGTAATATTTTTCAGATTTCGATTGATTTTTATTTTCTCGATTTCATATTTCTTTCATATATTATTATTTCAATCGTTACTAACCCGTTTTCTCGTGTTTGTAGCTATTTATTCTCTCATATTCTTTTTATCGTTTTATTAGACTAAAACGAACTTCACATGCTAAAATAACTTTGACGTTATTAGTTTAACATGCATTAAACGACTTAGCAACCCATTTTATTTTTCCTCACATGTCTTAGGAAAATAATCTCTGCATATCATTTCATCGTCGAACTAACGCGTGTACACAAAACCGAACGATATCTTAGTAAAGGCCGCTAAGTGCGGGCGGGGTTGGGTGTTCTCGCTGAACTTCCCAACACGTACCCTCACCCCTTACTCAGAACCATGGTTTCCAGATGTCCGAATCCATTGGCAACGAGAGTCATTCAATATACGATTAACCGCCCAGTCGGCATCGGTATCGATATGCTAAGGGACGAACCCGATAAACTCTGATATCGGAAATGGGCCAGGCTTTAAGTATGGCCCACTACGACATAGAGTGGGTTCGAATGGTTCCGAATAACCATAAAATTCGGTGGCGACTCCTACTTCGATTTAAAATTCTATTCGATCCACCTCATATGGAAATTCTATCGCCTCCCCAAAACCCGCGCTTCGCCGCATCGGGGTGGACCTACGTCATGTCCACAATTTGGCGACTCCGCTGGGGATTAACTGATGCGTCACTTACCATCGGCATCCTCAGGGTGAGACTCGAAAAGAAATCGTTCGATTAGTAATGTACACGTTTTAGTTCAATGGTTCATGCATAACCCCGTTCTATCCCGGGCCGGTTACTTGTGACCGACGTCCCACTATACCACGGTGCATTTCTACTTGGATGCACTAAAGACTTCGATGGCGGAACTCGTTTAGACTTTGCGGCATATCCTAAGACCAACTCGGCTTAGGGAGTCCGTCCTCAGTACGAGAAAGCGATCGTTGTTGGTATAGACCCTATTAGACCGACCGAGACTTAGACTAAGAGCATACATGGCGTCATTATACTGATTCTATGACTACATGCTACTTGATCCTTTTTGGTTCTTTTCAAAAACCGTCATTTTCAAAAAAACTCACATCTTTTCAAATCCATTCCTTTTTCAAAACCCGGAAAGCTGCCGAATTTAGGACTTATGATTTTGACTCAAAATAGCCTATTTTTAGCCGGTATGCTGTCCAAACCTTTTCAAAAAAAAAGCCCGAAATCTCGGCCCGATACCCTTTTCTCGGTTTTCAAAAAAAATCGGGCCTTCCAATCCGACTTTGCTCGGTTTTCAAATCCAAATTCCTTTTTCAAAATCCTCTTCTTCTTAGGACTTCCCGTATTTAGCAGTGTCGGGTCTTGTCATAAGTTAGAGTCTATAGCGTCGAAACTCCGTCGATCTTATATCACGGATTTCCACTCCATCCCAGTCCGCCTTACTTGTCAAGGCACGGCCCACCTTCGTAGGACCAACTCCTACAAAGGAAAGCCCATTTACACACTCGAGTCCAAAAGTCTGGGGAATTCTCACATAGACCTTCCTTCGAACAGGACTAGGCCCACTATGCCGAATCCTAAGGAAGGTCCATCATTCACGCATCACCCGTCTAGAAATTAGTCTCCGGTCTTCTTCTAGTCTAGTCTTTTTTATTAGCCTGGGATGTAATTTTAATTCTAAGATCTGGGTCAGTTACTGATTACGCGGTGCCCTTACAGACAGGTCACCCCACACTCGAGCCATGACGCAAAAAGCCATAGATGAATTGACAGCCTCGCTGACCCAAATCCAAGACCAACTGAGGAAAATGCGGGAAGACCAGATCGCCATCATTACTCGGGTTAGTGCCGTAGGACAGGGAACCCCCAACGCTTCGATCGATGATGATGGGCCTCTAGCCGCATTGGCCAGTGCAGTCCTCAAACTGCAAGAACAGGTCCACCTGACAACCCAAAGCTCCATCCATACGGAGAACGCTAGGATTTACACCCCACTTACCGATGAACTACCCACCAATCTCAATCTGACGGGTTTGCCAATGTTCGAGGGTACTGAAGACCCGGTCCACCACATTCGGGCTTTCAAGGAATTCATGGCCCTTAAAGGGGTTAAGTCCAACATGTTCAAGCACCTATTCGCTTCTTCTCTCGAGAAGCACCCAAGGGCCTGGTACTACCGACTCGATCCCAAGAAATACAAAACTTGGGATGACGTGGCAACGGAATTCGCTCGGAACTACGCCGACAATACGGAAATCCAGACCACTATGCGCACCCTGGAGGTAATGGCCCAGGAACCTAAGGAAGGATTCACAAAATACCTTCAACGCTGGAGGGCTGAAAGCGTCAAAATGGTCGATAAGCCTAGTGAAAAGGTGCTGGTTGAAGCCTTTGTCAAGAACCTACTTCCAGCTTACCGGGTCTATCTCCGGTACGCCATCATACCTAGCTTCGCGGTCCTAACTGAAATGGGAACAAGAATCGAGGATTATTTAAGACTGGAAAGCCTCACAAAGGCCTCCACTAAGGGATACCAAGGGGCTAGCTCATCAACAAGCAAGTCCGCTACTACTGCCGCCACTCGTAGCATTTTCGACGAGGTAAATGCACTCGATACCTCATCCCAGAAGACTACCACTCCCCGGGTGTTCACCGACATAGGCACTACCTATGAAAACGCCCTTCAAAGGTTATCATCAAAAGGCCTGATCACCCCGATAGGCCCAACACCTGATATCCCGGTCGAACGTCGCTCTAAGGCCTACAACCTCCAGGCCTACTGTCACTATCATCGTGGTAAGGGACACGATACCGAGAAATGTTGGAAACTGAAACACCTTATCCAGGATCTCATTGAAAGCGGGAAAATCCCTTTACCCGGGGGTAAGCCCAACAACAAAGACAACCCGTTGGCCACTCACGCCATCTTTTCCGGAGAAGTAATGGATTGTTCACACCTCACTTCTCCATTTATCCCACAAATAAACGGGATCTGGTGCGATGACGAAGATGATGTCTACCTCACCAAAGGGGAAGCTGTCCCCATCACACCTGAGGAGATTCAGAAGGTTAAGTCCAAAGCCTTAGCCACTAGTCAAGCCCTCATCATTGCCGAACCACTTAAAGTAGAGCCCGCTCCGGAAGAACCAACTCCTGAAAAGGCTCTTGTGAAGCAGCTAAGCAAAACTCGAGTTGACCTCTCTATATGGCAACTCCTAGTCAGCTCCCAAAAACATCGAGAGGCACTCACTAAGGCCCTCGATCAGGTCAAAATCGACTCTATGGCTACTCCAGCCGAAATGGTAGCCACAGTCCTACCCCACCTAAAAAGCAGATCCATAGAAGAAGGCCCACTGATCACCTTCTCCAATGCTGATCTACCACCATTCGGGCCGGCCCACAACATGGCCCTTTACATCACGGTTATCTGCCGTGGAAAGTACCTACCCATGACCCTAATTGACGACGGGTCAGCAGTCAACGTCCTTCCCTTAAGGACCGCCAAAGCTCTCGACATCACCGAGGCCGACTATATTCCAACAGCTCAAACCATTCAGGCTTTTGACGGGAGTCCAAAGTCAGTAGCCGGGGCCACAAAACTCACTATCATAACAGGCCCAATAGAGAAAGAGCTGGAATTTCAAGTGATCGACGTAACTTCTTCCTTCAATCTTCTTCTAGGAAGACCTTGGATCCATGCAACCAGGGCCGTGTCCTCCACTTTGCATCGGAAAATCAAGCTGCCTTTGCGTGACACCGTCATCACTATAGAAGCCACACCTATGACTGTGGCTAACTGCAACACCTCGGGCCGCACCGATCTATGGGGGTTCGATTTCGTAGGAGCCATCGAAGAAGATCATCTCTTCCGTCCTTATTTCACCGTCCCCCTAGACCGGATGTTAAAGAATCTGGGCTTTCTACCAGAGGTTACCTCAAGGCCCGATCTCCCGGCAGGAAAAATTCTTGAAGTTCTGGACAATGGGAGGACTCAAGCAGGCTTGGGCTACACCCTAACTCCGAAAAACATGGGTCTTACTGAAACCGGAAAGGTTACCTTCGTCACTCCAGTATTCGAGACTGCTCAGACCGGCCTATATCGGCCCACACGCCCTGGGACCCACTTGGCCCAGGACTGCAACTACATACCGGACGACATCTTCGCTCTCATCCAATCCGAAGATGCTAAGAATGCTGAGCCCGCACTAGGGCTACTTTTTGAAGAAGAACTCGCGATTCCAACACCGAAAGAAGAGCTAGTCAGCCTCATTCTCCGCAGTCGCACCTTTGACCCGTCTAAGCTAATCTCGGAAGTCGGGTCCGGAACCAGAGCTTGGAGGAAGACTGTCAAATGGACTGACAGTCAAGGAAAAACTTACAAGCTGATCACAGGAGAAGGAGAGATGCCAGAATCTGAGTCTGAGTCCGAGTCGGAGTCCGAGTCAGAGTCTAAGATTGAGTCTAGTGAGTCTGGTGCTAGGGTCAATCCTGTAACTCCCCCTCTCCCTTTAGCCATTCCTGGTGCCTCGGGGTCTGTCCCGGGCACCCTACCTATCCCGCCACTGACTAGTGATCAGATGGCAGCTCTTTTCGAGCTCTTTTCTCAATTCATGATCAATAATAACAACCGTTCAGCTTACGACTTGTCTCATTTTCAAAATTTCAAACACTTTATGTGCAATGACATTGAGAAAACCGACGAACAGGTATCCTTGCCTCCACACCTGATCGAGCAGCTAGAGCAAAGGGAATCCCGCAATCCGGTAATCGAAGAAACCGAATCCATCAACGTGGGAACAACCTTAGAACCTCAGATGCTTAGGATAGGGCTATCCTTAGATCCCGAGGAGAAACAACAATTCATAGTTCTCCTTCAAGAATTCAAAGACGTCTTCGCATGGTCCTACAAGGACATGCCGGGAATCGACCGCGAAATAGCCGAGCACCATATACCGATCAAGGAAGGGTTCAAACCGGTTAAACAAAAACTCCGGCGCATGAGACCAGAATGGTCCCTCAAAGTCAAGGAGGAAGTCGACAAACAATTCAAAGCTGGGTTTATACGAGTCTCTGAGTATCCGGATTGGGTTGCAAACATAGTACCAGTCCCTAAAAAGGATGGTAAGGTTCGTGTCTGTGTAGACTTTCGGGATCTTAACAAAGCAAGCCCGAAAGACGATTTCCCGTTGCCACACATCGATATACTGGTGGACAACACAGCAGATCATGCCCTTCTATCATTTATGGACGGGTATGCGGGGTACAATCAGATAAAAATGGCAGAAGAAGATATGGATAAGACCACCTTCATTACACCTTGGGGTACTTATTGCTATACAGTTATGCCATTCGGTCTCATCAATGCTGGGGCCACCTACCAACGAACCGCCACGACTTTATTGCATTACATGATGCATAAGGAAGTAGAAGTCTATGTGGACGACATGATCGTCAAATCCAAAGACAGGGACGGTCACATCACCGCCCTGAGAAAGTTCTTCACCCGATTACGCAAATACAACATGAGGTTAAACCCTCAGAAATGCAGTTTCGGGGTAACATCTGGCAAATTACTGGGTCATATCGTTAGCCAACGAGGTATCGAAGTCGATCCAGCCAAAATCAAGGCCATCACCGAGATACAGCCCCCTAGAACTGAAAAAGAGATAAGAGGGTTTCTCGGAAAAATCCAATACATTAGCAGGTTCATTTCAAAGCTAACCATGGTGTGTGAACCGATCTTCAAGAAACTGAAAATAGGAGAACGACTACTATGGGATGACAAATGTCAAGCAGCCTTCGATAGAGTCAAGGAAATTTTGGCCTCACCACCGGTCCTAATGCCACCTCAGCACGGTTTACCTTTGTCACTATACCTAACCACGACAGAGACAGCCATGGGGGCTATGCTAGCTCAAACGGTCAATTCCGAAGAACGGGCCATTTACTACATCAGCAAGAAGTTTTTAGAGTACGAGTGTAAGTACACCATGCTCGAAAAGACGTGCTTAGCCTTGGTCTGGGCCACTAAGAAGCTCCGACATTACATGCTTAGTCACAAAGTACAGGTGTTATCCAGAATGGATCCAATCAAATACCTCTTCGAAAAGCCCATCCTCAACGGCAGGATATCAAGATGGACCCTCATGTTAGCAGAGTTCGACCTAAAATTCGTACCACTGAAAGCCATCAAGGGACGAGTAGTAGCCGAATTTCTGGCTGACAGTCCCGTAACCGAAGAAGGACACACCGACACTTGGTCCTTCCCAGACGAAGACATTTTCCACACTGACACCGAAGCATGGGATTTGTACTTTGACGGGGCATCTAATTTCCGAGGGTTTGGGGTCGGAATTCTTCTAATCTCACCGAAAGGGGAACATACTCCCGTATCCATCAAACTAGACTTTGACGTCACCAACAACGCCGCTGAGTATGAAGCATGTATCCACGGGCTACAAGCCGCCGCCGACTTAGGGGTCACAAACCTCCGAGTACACGGTGATTCGTCTCTGGTCATTAATCAAGCGCTTCAAAAGTGGAAGACTCGAAATGCTAATCTCGTGGCCTACCAGGCGCGAGTACGGGATCTCGAGAAACAATTCCACAGGGTAGAATACATATACCTACCTCGGGAAGAGAATCAATTCGCAGATGCACTCTCAAAACTGGCATCTTTGCTAAATATTCCCGACCATATGACCAGTATGCCAATCTGTGTCGAAAGACGGTCCGAGCCAGCATATATCCACGACATCGAAGAAGTCGAGATACCCGATCCCGAGCCGTGGTATCAAGCTATACTGACATACCTAGCAACCGGGGAATATCCACCCGGAGCGGACAACCGAGCCAAAAAGGCCCTACGAAGACTGGCAACCCAGTTCATCCGCACCGACGACGGACAACTCTACAAAAAGACAGCACAGGGGGCTCTCCTTCGATGTGTCGACAAAACCAACGCCGAAAAAGTTATGGCTGAAGTACATGATGGAGAATGCGGTCCACACATGAATGCCCAAATGTTAGTCCGAAAAATTATGAGGCTCGGTTACTACTGGAATAGCATGGAAACCGACTGTCAACAATATGTTAGACATTGTCATAATTGCCAAAATTTTGCCAATGTACAACATATGCCACCATCCTTGCTATACACCATGACATCACCATGGCCATTTTCAACATGGGGAATCGACATAATCGGAAAGATAAACCCCTCGAGAACCGGAGGACACTGCTTCATTTTGGTAGCAATCGATAATTTCACCAAATGGGTCGAAGCTGAATCCTATCGTATCCTCAACGCCAGCCATGTTGCCAAATTCATTCAAAATAAGATAATATGCCAGTATGGGATACCTCATGAATTCATTAGTGACCACGGGACCCATTTTCAAGCCGAAACAGCAGCCTTGCTGACCAAGTACGGAATTCAAAGGCATACATCTTCACCCTACCGACCCCAAACCATTGGAGCGGTAGAAGCGGCTAATAAAACAATTGTCACCATACTCAAAAAGATGGCTGATAATTATCGAGACTGGACCGACAAAATACCATTTGCACTTTGGGGATATCGAACCTCGATTCGTACTGCGACCGGGGCAACACCGTACCTTACATACGGGATGGAAGCAGTCCAACCCGTTGAGTTAGAAGTGTCATCACTCAGAATCCTACTTGAAAGCCAAGTGCCTGAAGCTGATTGGGTTCGAGCACGATACGACTCGCTAGTCCTCTTAGATGAACGACGATCTCGTGCCCTCAATAATATTCAAATCTATCAGAAAAGAATCCAGCGGGCTTTCAACAAAAGGGTGAGGCCCAGAAACATCAAAGAAGGAGATCTGGTCCTCAAATCAGTTCGAGCTTTATTACCGGTGGACCCAAGGGGAAAATTCAAACCTAACTGGGCTGGGCCATATCTGGTAAAGAAGATTTTATCAGGTGGAGCGGTAATGCTAACGGATCTGGATGGGAACGAGTTTGTCAACCCAACTAACCTGGACCAGCTTAAGCGCTATTACCCTTAACCCACTTTTCTCAATGTCATTTGCAAAAACACTTTTTCAAACTTTTAAGGACAAGTCAAAGGCTAGAATTATTCATTCTACTGTTTTAAACATCTCGAACCAATAGTCTTGATTTATTTCGAAATTGCAAATTAATTCAGTCTGAACTACGTTTGGTTTGATTCCATTTATTATGGATACGTAGGCAGCCCCTCAAAAGGGCACAACCACTGCAATCGAAAAAAACAGGAACGGTTCTTTAATAAACCTTTCTTTATTTCAAAAAATAAATAATAATAAAATTACAAAAAAAATCCAAAAAAAAAACAAAACATCACAAAAAATAATACTAATACTTAAATAATAAAAAAAACTAAGGCATTTTTCCCTTTCCTTTGCCTTTAGCCTCCTTTTCGGTCCATCGGCGTCGAGGTGGGGGTGAACGCTCCCTAATCACCAAGGGAACCTCCTTAGCCCGGGCTCGTTTCTTCAAACTCGACTCCCCGGTCACCTCGTTATCACGCGGGCCTAGCCTGTCTCGGACCGCCGTCCTCGGTCCAAGTCTTCCCTCCAGACCATTAGCACCAGTCTCATTAGCCTGAGTCTTAGATTTTGACTTGGAATTCGACCCTGATTCAACAAAGGTAATGGGAGTCTCCTCGAAGAACCGCCTATTATTTTTGGCCGATTCTCGGCGGGCCAAATCAAGAGCTTCTTCGGTCTTCAAAGCTTTACGGGCCTCCTCGGATTCTTCAGAAGTCCATTTAAGATATGATTCAGAAACCCAAGTGGTGTGACAAGGGCGAGGTACAGTCCATATGACACGGGTGAACCAGCGCTGTAGCCACGTGTCACACATAGCGTCCGTCAATTGGATCGAAACGCTAATTATTGCCTCAGTCTCAGGGATCTCCTGAAACGAACCGAACTGTCTTAAGATACGGTCCGGATAAATATGGACAGTCCAGTCCAAAGACAAAATCACCAGGTAACGGGCTTTGTCTCTCCTAGTTAATCCCGTCAGCCTTGAAAGGAACCACCAAATGACGTTCCATCTGATTAAAGGCCCACCATGAAATATTAGCTCTTCATCCCAAAATTTTTGAGTTACGGGATGACTTGGTCTTATTCGGCGAGATCTTGAACCAATCTGACTGCTGCGATATTTGGATATGTTCACCGGGGGCTCTATGATCGACAGGCGCTCGAATAACCAGGTCTGCAAAATTTTTGAAAAGTCAAAAACTTTCGAAAAATCAAAAAAAAGAAAGTCGAAAAATTGGAATTTTCGAAAAATTCGGAAAATTCGAGAAATTCAAAAATTAAGAATTTTCGTAAAAATTCAAAAATTTCGGCAAAATCGAAAAATTCGAAAAAACCGGAAAAGTGGAAAGTCCGGAAAAATCCGGAAAATCCGGGATTACCAAAAAAGAAGGAAAAAATCGGAAATCGAGTATTTTATCGAAAAATGATTAAAATACCTGCAAAAGACGAATGCCTCCTGTCAATTGTTGATTTGGTTCAAGCCTCCTAGCGTCAAGGCCCATAATAATCTCCCCAGTTATCAGCCAAGCTGGGCTATGACCCGTCTCCATTTGATCAACTATGCTGATTAGCCTGATCTCACCTAAGCATGAATCAGCATCCATTCAGCCTTCGAAGGCGTACCTATGCAGCATACAAAAGGCAAAGGCCCTACGTCTATGGGTAGAAGTAATTCTTTCACCCACTGGGTTCATAAATTTATCAGCCAAGTCGAATAAGGAAACTGAATTTCCCTTCACCATACGGGCTGTCTCAGCATGTGACAACCCTAGAAAATCCCTCAGCCTCCTCCTTGGATCGGGATAAAATGGGGGAATAGCAGGACGAGCGTTAGGGCACCACCCTCCAATAGCTGCTATCTCTTCAGGAAGAGGACATATTTCTCCTCGAGGAAATGCAAAAATATGAAAGGTGGTATCCCAAAAGGATAAGCAAGCATCAAGAAAGTGCGAATCTACCCTAAGTCGCTGAAGTGGGAATAAAGCCACAATTCTCATTTGAGTTAACTGGACTCTATCTTCATCTCGAAAATCTTGGGCCCATGCATGAAGCATTGCGGTCAAATGGTCAATACACATCGCGAGAATAGTTTCTTTTATTTTATCCTAAAGAGTCTAAGGGATTTCGAGATAAAAGAAAAGATTTGGGATGTGAATATGAAAAATAAAAGCCAAAGCTCTTTATTTATAATAGAGGATATCCCTCTTCCTAGTCATCACAGGAATAGGATTTTACCGATTTTCCTCCTTCGCCTAGGCATACAAGGAAATTCCAAATATCTGTGTCAGAATCCGATTGGGAATCAAAGTCATCCCAAGCATTCTTATTTCCAAAACTTCCAAAAATTTCAGCTTTCCTCTTTTCAAATTTTTTCGAAAAAATCATCCCCAGCATGAGTCGGTGTTTCGCCTAAATGTTACATGCAATATGTTATGTGTCGGCATACAGGTACACCCAAGACTCCGAAAAATTCTAAGTTCCCCAGTGGAAAAGCTCATGCAAGCTCCCGCGCAATTCTAAGACAGGATATATCTGCAAACGGATATACCCGTGGCTTCCTAGGCAAGCTCCCACAACATTATCAGCATCAACCCAGGTATGATTTCTATTCTGTGGTTGGCGAGCCCTTCACGCGAGTCTAATGGACTATAAACGACCCGACCGGAAGTTTGCCAGGTTTTAATCCTCGATTGACCTGGTAGCTACTCTGACTTTCGCCTTGTCCAAGCCTCAGTCAGAGTGGGGGCTCTGTAGACACCCACATTTGGCTGCTAGGTGTCTGTAGCAGTTTCCAAAAAAACACCCGATGATGATCGGACGTGAACGTGCTTTAGCATACTCGAATATGGGCTCAAAATCGTTAGTATTTGGCTTGGACTTTTTACGGAGTACAAATCTCACAAAACTGACCTCAAATCAAGGCCCAGTGGGTCATTTCCAATCAAATAAAACTAATTTGGGTCAAAACCAACACCAAGGGCAAAACCGTCTTTTAACGACCAAGTCAAACCCCGGTCAAAGGCATTTCCGAGACATAAAAATCAGTCACGCAGCTTCAAAAGTCTGACTCGAAGTCAAAGACTACACAAAAACTCAACTACAAAAAGATAAAAGCAACTACACTTCTTCATTAGAGATAAAATTCTATCTCTAAAAGAGTATCCCACCCGACCAGACCCACTCGATCGAGTGGACCGGCCCACTCGGTCTTGTAGGCTCATAAAACCCACGGGAGCCGGTGTCAGACCGGGCACTCGATCGAGTGTCATACACCACTCGATCGAGTGACTCCCTTTTCTATCTGAAACCGGACTTTTTCTTATCCAAAGCCGGTATTCCTTTCTATCCAAAACCGGGCTTTTGCCTATCCAAAGCTGGAGTATTTCCCTATAAATACCCCACCCCCTCAACATAATTGAGGACGACGATTTTACAACCCTTTACGACGACAATTCTACACACCTTGCAATCTTACACCTTTACAACACTAGACTACGGTTTTACAACCGTATAATCTTCCATCTCTACACTTAAACTGCCATAACTATTCCTATATAGTCTCAAAGCTCCCATGCCTAAGCCACAACTAGACGAGCCCCGTTCTGAGAATTCAAAGCATGTAGGTTGAGGGTGCAAATTCAATCCCAACTTCTCTCTCTCCTCTCTTCCTGATGGGAGGGATTTGTCGTGCATCCCCACCGATCAATAAAAAAACCAACTAATCCTAACTGGGTAGAAAGGGCAAGTCGGGCCGAATCCACGGGGACGGTATGAGGTGTCTAGACTAAAGTCACCCAAATACAAGACTAGGTCAACTAAGGAACAATGACTAACTAAGAGGACGAATAAATTGAATAAGGAAAGAGTAGGGTTAGGTGGGGTTCATAAGTGTAGTAGGATAATTGGGAGATCGATGGTGCAAGATTCACTTAGTTACTAAGGTTGGTCCGCGCTCTCGCGTCAAAGCCTATGTCCGCACTCTCGTGTCAAAGACAAAACCCGAATACTTATGCAAGATGTTACCCAATACACAAGGATTCAACCACAAATCAATCACACAATGAGAAGAGGAAGACAAGCAAGAGGAGCATTTGCAACTACTACTCTAACAAGCATTTCAACAAACACATAGTGTGCATAATGTGTGGCCGAGACAAAGGATCAACCTTTACCCTCAATAAAACCCTAATCATCCATAATCAACACTTAATCACCCTACTAACCCCACAAAAAGTCTACTCACACATATCTAAACAAACATTAACATAAACAAGAGAAATCCACACAAACAACAAAACATACATAATGAAACTATTGAAAACTATGAACAATGAACAAAACAATGAACAAAGATTAAAACTTGAATGAATAAACAAAGATAAGAGTAAAGAAGAAGGAAGATTATACCTACTAACAAGAGGATGAAAGATTGAAACTTGTATTAATAAGAAAGACCCAAAACAACCTCCCAAGGTTGTCAATCTTGGTTGAATCTTGAAGAATTCCCTTAATACAAGACTAATTACTAGGATTAACGATAAACTAAAGACTAATCTACACTAATCCAAGCTAATCTAGTCTAAAGTAGTCTAGGGTTTAGTGGGTAATGTCTAACATAACATAAGATTACAAGAGGGGGGTATATATAGGGTTACAAGAGTAAGGGAAGCGAGAAAAGCGAAACAGCCCATTTCTGGGTCCATCTCGGCCGAGATGGAAGTGGTCTTGCCCGAGATGGTGTGGTCTCGCCCGAGATGGTGTGGTCTCGCCCGAGATGAAGGTGGTCTCAGCCGAGACGGCCCAGAACAGGAGCTGTTCCTTTTGTGCACTCCTTCCCGACCGAGAGGGCTATTATTCTCGCCCGGGAAGGGTCTTGTAGGCCTCCAATATGATCTTTAAGGTTCCTCCTTGCTTCACATGGGCTTATCATCGACTCTCGGGTCTCGGGATCGAGTCTATGGGGCTCGGGATCGGGTCCTAAGGTCTCGGGGTCGAATCCAAGGCATCGAGTGATCGTTCCTTCGCTTCTTTGGCTCCGAAAAGTGTATGTATTGAGTCAGAATCGCTCCAACTCTTCATGAATGGACTCGGGAACCTAAAACGAACTAATGGAAGCATAAGTAACCCATAAACCGCTCCCAAGGAGCGGTTTCACAAGGAAAATGGGACCAAAACACAATCAAATTAGGCACTACAAACTACACTTATCAACTCCCCCACATTTAACCCTTACTCGCCCTCGAGTAAGCACATGCTAACTACTAAACTAGCCGAGCGGGTATTAGCGCACCCTACGCCCTTTCAACTCACGCAAGAACACTTAGAGGACAAGTGCTCTCCGCAAGGCAAGTGGGGTCTTGCGACAAAACTGTGGATGCAACCGGACACAAAAACACACAAGCACACAAACATACAAACAGACAAGCAAAAGGTTGCACCCAAAAAGAAACAAATACCGCTTCCCTCTACAAAGCGGTGAAAGAAGCACCGATTTAGGATTCAAGGCAAGTGACAACGTTCCCAAGCTAGCAATACAAACCAAAATGGACAAAACCCTAATAGTATGACGACAAAGCAACAAAAACGTTGGTAACTTACCCAGGTTCCTCCTAACCTTCTAAGAACGTACTACGGGACGATCGGCGGGATGGAAAAAGGGTGAACCACGGTGTTAGTCGACACTTTAGGTAAGTGAGACCCCGCCCCCCATAGCGATGAGCCAAGAGGGTCGTCCCATGCCCAAAACCGCTTAACTAGTCCAAGTAAAAAGGTGGATATGATAGCAAAATGGGGGAAGACCGACCATTACCGCTATCATCCTTCCTAGGGACTCGGTCCTTTGGTAGGCTCTTCGCGGTAATAGTCGGAAAGAGGCTTATTTTTTAGGGTGAGGGTTCTTTTTGTGAGACGATTTTCTTTGGCATTTTCTTTCTTTTGCATATTTGCTTTTTGTGTTGCCATGCCATTTCTTTTTCTTCTTTTCTATTTTCTTTTTGGCTTTTTGTGCCTTTTCTTTTTCTTCAATCTTTTCTTTCTTTCATTTTCTTTCTTTTTCTTTTCTTTGCCCTTTTGGCTTGATTTGGCTCGAAGGCATTTCTTTGCAACTAAGAAAGATGATTTCAACAATTTGCAATTTTATTGTGTGGAGATGTGTAGGAGGTAGGGAAATGGGAGAGTCGGGGAGCGTCCTTCCCTTCAAACCCACAAAAAAGGGGAAAACTTGGACTAGTCAAAAAACTCCGAACACGGTCACCTAGGGGACGGGACTCGGCAACCAAGGCCTTTTCACACCGTGGGTGGTCATAATGGTCAAAATGCAAATCCCGTAGTAAATCCCTAGTAAGCTAGGTGGACTCAAGGTAAGAAACCAACGAAATCATTGATTTACGGTCATTCTACTAGACTAAAGTCCAAGACTCGATTTATACTACTAGAAAGGGAAAGTAAACACTTGCACACTAGCCTCTAAACCGGGTTATCGAAAACCTTTTTACACACTAGACACAACTACACATCACAAAGACTCGATTTATACTACTAGAAAGGGAAAGTAAACACTTGCACACTAGCCTCTAAACCGGGTTATCGAAAACCTTTTTACACACTAGACACAACTACACATCACAAAACAAAGACGAGACAAGAATGAAAGAAAAAGAGACAAAGGCAACAAAACAAAACAAAACAAAAACATAAAGATAACAAACACCACCCCGAACTTCCAAACAAGCCACCACAACCACAACAAATTTCAACAAGCTCCAGCCGAGCACACATCATCACAATTCTCCTCCAAACTTCACAAGAAACAAAGAGGAAAAGAGATAGAATGACGTTACCCGTTGTCTTGAGCTTTCCGAAAATTACGGCGATCAAGGAACCTATAGGGAAAAAGGGCAAAAACACGACACAACGACACAAAAAGAGAAAAACACAGAAAAGAAAATCTTTTTGATTTTTGTGAAAAATTTTCAAATTTTTAGGGTTTTTTTAAAGATTTTTCGAAAAAAACTACGAAAATAAAACTAACTACGATAGAATATCGCTCCCCCACACTTAAACCGAGCAATGTCCTCATGCTCGATCTTAGTGTATGGAGCCACTAAAAAAAGAAAAGAAACTACGAAAATAAAGCTAAAAATAAAAAATAAAGCGGAGAAAAGGGTAGAATGTGTCCGGCCGGGGTGTAGTCAAGTCACCATGGGTCGAGACGAGAAAAGATATGGATGGGGAAAAATGAAAAGAAAATAAAAGGAAATGGGTGGGGAGGACTAGGTATAATCAAGTCACCTAGCCCGGATTCCGCTCAAATCCGACTAACTCCTACAAAAAGGTGAAAATCTTGTAAAATTTGGATTTTTCAAATGACTCTCGATGTAGTCAAGTCATCGAGAGTCGGGACCAACCATTACCAAGGCCCCGAGGGCCACCATGACACAAATGATAAGGGGAAGGGGAACTAACAAAAGAAGACAAGCAATAAAAGACGGAAAAGAAAGGATAGTTGACGTACCATGCGGTTAGCAACTCACTCGCTCCATCGTCTCATAGGTCGATATCGGCACGTAGCTTGTCTTTGTCATTGCTATTCCTCTTCTTTCTCAATAAGGCCGCATGGTTGAAGTACTAGGCTTGCAATGGTATAATGAGGGTAGGATTTGGTGAGAAACTCGGTGTGTAGTGAAGAGAAAATGAGGTGAAGGGGTCATATGATAGGTGCAAGGGTAAGTAGGGAGGTTGGGAGGGGGTATAAAGTGGTAGGGTGGGCTCAAATGACAAAGAAAAGAGGCCAAAGGAGGAAGAAGGCATCATTCCGGTCGGGATGGATGGTCCCGGACGAGATGACATGCCCGTCCCGGTCGGGCAGCCCTTGTCCCGGTCGGGATGACACTCCAGTAGACCCAATTTTTGTCACACTCATCCCGGACGGGATGAGATCCTTCCCGGTCGGGATGGTTCATCCTTCCCGGTCGGGATGCACTCTTCTCAGCCGGGAAGAGTCCTTTTACCCTCTATAACTCCAAAAGCTCTTTCCAAGCTTCAAAAACCGACTCCCCTTCGCACGATCCAAGCTCTAACAATGATCCTCCTCTCTAGGATTCATCTTCTCTTCACACCTATCAAACAAGCTCAAAACATCCATCAAAATCCCTCCCTCACATCGCTCATCAAAAATTCCAAGATTACAAGGATCCCACAAAAGAAACAAACCCTAGAAACAAAATTATAAATAACACAATTACAAACACAAGAACTCTAAAGAAGAAGGAGGAAGAATATACAACGTGACGGTTCTTTAGGGACTCCGTCAAACCGAGGATGGTGGACTCTCATTCTTCAACCATAGCCCTCAAGGGCTTGGAGGAGCAAGTCAAACGCACGACCGACAGCGTAATGAAGGCCCAAAGAGTGCCCAAGCCAAGCTATCCTCCACGGCCTCCAAGGTGGAGCCAAGAAGTAGAAATCTAAAGACCCAACGTCATCTTGAATGTTGTCTCCGAGGTCTATCCATCCTACAAGCCTTACCGATCTCTTTCTCCCTAAGATTCGTCTCCTAGCACAACCAAAGCTCAAAATTCTAGCACAAGTGTCAAAAGGGAGCTTAACCCTCTTCTTATCATCAAGCAAACCCAAGTCATCAACAAGCTCCGGCCCAATATCTTCAAATCCTAAAACATCGTTCTTCCCCACATCGTCAATAAGAAGAGATTTGAAACTCAAGCAAGCGGTTTCAACCTCCTCTAAACCAAGATCCAAATTACATACAAGGGGTTCACAATGCTTCATTGGATTGTCAAATATGGGCAACTTGATTTCTTCATTCATGTCCCATGACTTCACAACACTTATCACCTCACTCAACTCATCCCAAAGTTCAACATCCTCCACAATAGTCTCACAAGAAGCGGCATGAAGCTCAAGAGGAGGGCAAGCGGTGGGGATTGAAGGTTCAACAAGTATAGAGGGGGTAGACTCTTGACTCTCCTCTATTAATTCGGTGTGTTCAATAATGACACTCTTCGAATTCCCACTATCCTCACCCAATTCTTCACCAAAAACTCCTTCATTAAGGATTATCTCCTCTTTCGCCTCTTCAAAGGAAATTTCGCTACCAAAAGGACCTTCATCGGCGGCTTCGTGATTAGGTTGCTCCCTTTGCTCAAGTGAGCACCCTTCATCGAGTTGCGATGTTCGGGATAAAAACATTACGGTTTTAACCGATAACGCATTTAATCGAGCATCCATCGCCTCGGACTCCCTTTGACAATGGGCCAAGAATTCTTGCATTTGAATGGCCATTTCTTGTTGGCTCCTTTGAAATTGAAGAAATGATTGATATGACTCCAAGTTGGGCGTTCGGTGGTCATTAGGGTTTTGGAGTGCTACTTGGTAGTGAGGTTGGGGTGATTGGTTGTACGGTGGGTTTTGGGGAAATTGGCTTCCATATCCTTGAAGCTCATACCCACGTGTTTCTCGATTACCAAATGAAGCTTGGTGGTAGTTCGGAGACATCATGGCATAGTCCCGATTCATGGAGGAAGAGGAGTAGCTTGTTGCGGCTTTTATGGGTGGGGAGTTTAGATCGAACCTCATGCTATACTCGAAAATCGTGGCTCGTACCCGGTTGAGGACCTCTCAATCTAGCAACCGTCCGTTAAAGCGGCTCTAAGTTGTAAAGAAGAAGATGGTCACCACCTCTAGGCACAAACTGTAGACTAAGAGCAAACGTGAGAAGTCTAGTGCTTTTTGGGCACTAGACAAGAAGGAAATAAACTTCACACACACAAGAAGCAAAAGAAAACAAAAAGAAAAAAAGAAAACACAAAAACAAAAGACAAATCAAGTAAATAGGAAAACAAAGTCTAAACTAGCACCGTCCCCGGCAACGGCGCCAAATTGATGGGAGGGATTTGTCGTTGATCCCCACCGATCAATAAAAAAACCAACTAATCCTAACTGGGTAGAAAGGGCAAGTAGGGTCGAATCCACGGGGACGGTATGAGGTGTCTAAACTAAAGTCACCCAAATACAAGACTAGGTCAACTAAGGAACAATGACTAACTAAGAGGACGAATAAATCGAATAAGGAAAGAGTAGGGATAGGTCGGGTTCATAAGTGTAGTAGGATAATTGAAAGATCGATGGTGCAAGATTCACTTAGTTACTAAGGTTGGTCCGCGCTCTCGTGTCAAAGCCTATGTCCGCACTCTCGTGTCAAAGACAAAACCCGAATATTTATGCAAGATGTTACCCAATACACAAGGATTCAACCACAAATCAATCACACAATGAGAAGAGGAAGACAAGCAAGAGGAGCATTTGCAACTACTACTCTAACAAGCATTTCAACAAACACATAGTGTGCATAATGTGTGACTAGTAACAAAGGAACAACCTTTACCCTCAATCAAACCCTAATCATCCATAATCAACACTTAATCACCCTACTAACCCCACAAAAAGTCTACTCACACATATCTAAACAAGCATTAACATAAACAAGAGAAATCCACACAAACAACAAAACATACATAATGAAACTAGTGAAAACTATGAACAATGAACAAAACAATGAACAAAGATTAAAACTTGAATGAATAAACAAAGATAAGAGTAAAGAAGAAGGAAATTTATACCTACTAACAAGAGGATGAAAGATTGAAACTTGTATTAATAATAAAGACCCAAAACAATCTACCAAGGTTGTCAATCTTGGTTGAATCTTGAAGAATTCCCTTAATACAAGACTAATTACTAGGATTAACGATAAACTAAAGACTAATCTACACTAATCTAAGCTAATATAGTCTAAAGTAGTCTAGGGTTTAGTGGGTAATGTCTAACATAACATAAGATTAC
Organism: Agrostemma githago; assembly: GCA_958450325.1. Classification (NCBI taxonomy): domain Eukaryota; kingdom Viridiplantae; phylum Streptophyta; class Magnoliopsida; order Caryophyllales; family Caryophyllaceae; genus Agrostemma; species Agrostemma githago. The sequence continues at coordinate 62,295,223 of OY288239.1, read as the reverse complement.
AAGAGAGGGGTATATATCGGGTTACAAGAGTAAGGGAAGCGAGAAAAGCGAAACAGCCCATTTCTGGGTCCATCTCTGCCGAGATGGAAGTGGTCTTCCCCGAGATGGTGTGATCTCGCCCAAGATGGTGTGGTCTCGCCCGAGATGAAGGTGGTCTCGGCCGAGATGGTCCGGAACAGGAGCTGTTCCTTTTGTGCACTCCTTCCTGACCGAGAGGGCTATTATTCCCGCCCGGGAAGGGTCTTGTAGGCCTCCAATATGATCTTTAAGGTTCCTCCTTGCTTCACATGGGCTTCTCATCGACTCTCGGGTCTCGGGATCGAGTCTATGGGGCTCGGGATCGGGTCCCAAGGTCTCGGGGTCGAATCCAAGGCATCGAGTGATCGTTTCTTCGCTTCTTTGGCTCCGAAAAGTGTATGTATTGAGTCAGAATCGCTCCAACTCTTCATGAATGGTCTTGGGAACCTAAAACGAACTAAAGGAAGCATAAGTAACCCATAAACCGCTCCCAATGAGCGGTTCCACAAGGAAAATGGGACCAAAACACAACAAATTAGGCACTACAAACTACACTTATCAACTCCCCCACACTTAACCCTTACTCGCCCTCGAGTAAGCACATGCTAACTACTAAACTAGCCGAGCGGGTATTAGCGCACCCTACGCCCTTTCAACTCACGCGAGAACAGTTAGAGGACAAGTGCTCTCCGCAAGGCAAGTGGGGTCTTGCGACAAAACTGTGTATGCAACCGGACACAAAAACACACAAACACACAAACATACAAACAGACAAGCAAAACGTTGCACCCAAAAAGAAACAAATACCGCTTCCCTCTACAAAGCGGTGAAAGAAGCACCGATTTAGGACTCAAGGCAAGTGACAATGTTCCCAAGCTAGCAATACAAACCAAAATGGACAAAACCCTAATAGTATGACGACAAAGCAACAAAAAACGTTGGTAACTTACCCAGGTTCCTCCTAACCTTCTAAGAACGTACTACGGGACGATCGGCGGGATGGAAAAAGGATGAACCACGGTGTTAGTCGACATTGTAGGTAAGTGAGACCCCGCCCCCTATAGCGATGAGCCAAGAGGGTCGTCTCATGCCCAAAACCGCTTAACTAGTCCAAGTAAAAAGGTGGATATGATTGCAAAATGGGGGAAGACCGACCATTACCGCTATCATCCTTCCTAGGGACTCGGTCCTTTGGTAGGCTCTTCGCGGTAATAGTTGGAAAGAGGCTTATTTTTTAGGGTGAGGGTTCTTTTTGTGAGACGATTTTCTTTGGCATTTTCTTTCTTTTGCATATTTGCTTTTTGTGTTGCCATGCCATTTCTTTTTCTTCTTTTCTATTTTCTTTTTGGCTTTTTGTGCCTTTTCTTTTTCTTCAATCTTTTCTTTCTTTTTCTTTTCTTTGCCCTTTTGGCTTGATTTGGCTCGAAGGCATTTCTTTGCAACTAAGAAAGATGATTTCAACAATTCGCAATTTTATTGTGTGGAGATGTGTAGGAGGTAGGAAAATGGGAGAGTCAGGGAGCACATCGAGTATACCTAAAGATATATCCCGTTCTAAGATCTTCTTAATCCCTTTACGAGTCGTAACAGAGGAGACACCCTTTCGAGGAGCGCCGCCTTAAACACTCAAGGGCCCTAAAATTGAGCGGAAGGTTTTTTTCGAGGACCACTGTACTCGATCGAGTTCCTCCATGACTCGGTCGAGTGGCCTCATTCACGTACCAAACGTGAGCCTTCAACATATTTCAAACCTTATCAAATATTTTCATGACTTCGGTTAACACGTGTCAAGTCAATCACGTGTCCTACTCTTTTCAAAAGCATGCATCATGTCTTTTATATCATTCTAGACTATTTACAAACCGTTATTATCATTACTAACTCAATTGTTTCTACTTTTTGTGTTTTATTTTCGTTGTTTGTTTTATTGTACTAAAACAAACCTCGCATACTAAATACAACTTCGACGTAATTCAAAGATGCATTAAATCAACATAGCAACTTATTCAAATCTTCACATGTTTAGTCAAAATACTGTTTGCATAACATTTCAACCGAATTACTAACGCGCGTATTCTAAAATTGAACGATATCTTAGTAGAGACCGCTAAGTGCGAGCAGGGTTGGGTGTTCTTTGTGAACTTCCCAACACGTACCCTCACCCCTTACTTAGAACCGTGGTTTCCGGATGTCTGAAACCATTGGCGCACGAGAGTCATTCAATACACGGTAACCGATAATGTCGGTATCGGTATCGCAATGCAAAGGGACGAACCCCAAAAACTCTGAAATTCAAATGGGCCATACTTGGTGCACGGCCCACCAAGATATAGAGTGGGTTCGAATGGGTCTGAACTCCCACAAAGTTCGGTGGCGACTCCAACTAGCATTTAAATTTCAACCTGAGAACAGTCTCACATTAGATTCGTTCGCCTCCCCAAACCCGCGCATGGCCACGTCGGGGTGGACCTATGTCATGTCCACAAACTGGAACATACGTACTGGCCTACATTACTGATTGACGCGCGGGCGTCGCGACTTGTGCAATCAAACAATATTTATAACTCCGACTAACCTAACTAATGTAGTAGTGGTAGGTCGGGATCGATCCACAGGGAGAGGGGTTAAGCCGTATTGGTCAAGTCTAGAGCTCAATCTTAGTGATCGGGATTGAGATGGGGGTTTTGGGATGAGAGGAGTCTAACTAATGCTAGCGAACTACACTACCGAGGCTAGGGACTATAATAGGAAAGGTGCTGGGGAGAGTCGGGATTCGGAAATGGGGTCTTAAAAGTCTCGGGATCGAGCTTTAGTTACAACGTCGAAAAGGAAGAGTACCACCTTTCGGTTTCTTCACCCAACCTACCTAAACCCACTTTCGCGACGAAAGAGTAAGTCTCAAATTAAAGTAATTTCTACCCCGAGTTTCCCCATATTGGTAGAGGCGAGTCAAGGTCGTCCTAGTCGCGATTCTAGGTCAACAAAGACACAAAAACCTTAAAATTGATAATCAACAAATAAACAACCCACCAACATCCCTTGAATCAAGTAATCCAAATCCTCCTCCCTAATTCCCCAACAAGGAATCCACTCACTAGTCATGGTGATAATCAACAATACACTAACTAAGGATAATCTAACTAAAGCATGCATAAAAACTACACTAACAATTACACTAAGAGAGAAACTAAGAAAACTACACTAACAATTACACTACGAGAGAAACTAAGAAAACTACACTAACAATTACACTAAGAGAGAAACTAAGAAATACTACACTAACAATTACACTAAGAGAGAAACTAAGAAAGGAGAGAAAAACATAAGCTAACTAATGGAGAGAAGGGAGAGGAGAGAATTTACCAACTATGGAGAGATCTAAAGTGAAAGATGAAGATTAATAATAAAGATTGAATCTTGGGAGAAATATACAAGAATTTGTCACTAATCCATGCATAAATCTTCAATCTTCAATATGAGCAATATAAATCTTCAAGAAATAATACAAGAGTTTTGTCACATAAACCCTTGCAAAACCCTTGAATCTTCAATAATCTTCAACAAAGATGGAAACTTGTGTAGTAATTACACTAATACTAAGTAGATCTACTAATAGTCTAGAGAATTTTCTAGGAAACTTACTACAAACTACTACTACTACTACTACTACTACTATGGAGATCTCCTACCCTAAGCTAAGGAGGCACAATTTAAGATTCTACTTCCTCCTCCTTTGGCTCAAAACCCTAGGATAAGTATATATAGAGTTCCTTAATGGGTCACACAAGCTTAAGGCCCATAATCCAATCCTTCTTCATTAAGCCTAGACCTTCACCCTTTGCATCTTCATGGGGCAAAACTTCACCCTGCGGTTGACGACATAGGCACCACCGGGTGAAATTTCACCCGGTGATATTTTCTTCACGAATCGTCATTTTTGGCGTCTTTTCTCCATCGGGCGAAATTTCACCCGGTGGGCGAAATTTTGCCCTTTCGTTTCGCCCGGTCGTAGCTGCCCACGGAAATCTTCGGGATTGGAAAATGTCGTCGGGCAAAACTTCGCCCAGTGATGACTCACCGGGTGAAGTTTCACCCAGTGGAGTCCCTCCTCTCTTCCGGTCTCTTTCTTCGTCGATCAATTGGATTACTCGAACTTTTAGTTGTGTGCTTTGCTCTTGGATCGTATCTCTCTCATGCTCGTAGAAGCTCAAACACGTTTTCGGTTAAAATCCTATCAAAATAGACAGAAAACTACCAAATACACGTAAAATGCAAAAGAGAGACACTAATGCGAGAACTACGCAAAATACGGAGATAATCGCACTCTATTCTCGCAAAACGGAGGAAAAACAGGTCTAAATGGGAGGAAAAATGGTCCAAATTTGGCACACAACAATTCCCCCACACTAAACTGTTGCTCGTCCTCGAGCAAAGACCCAAAAAGAAACTAACTACTACAAACTAAGCTAGCCTATGCTAAGCCGTTACGGTGCAATTAACGGGTCCGCTCCGTCCCTTCAACACACATCGAGATACCCATGAGGTAGAGTACCTCCATGCAAGGCAAGTTGGGGCTTGCTCAAAATTGGGGTTGCGACTAACACACACACAAGCACACAAAAACAAGAAAGACACACGGAAAGATAGTCGCAACCAAAGAGAAAATAAATCACCGAATCCCTCATCGAAACGGCAGAGAAAGCACCGATTTGAGCTTAAAACAAGCGAGAACACTACCAAGTTAGTAACACAAGATGACATGGACAAGATCCTAATAGGATGACAATCAAACAATAAAAACATTGAAAATTTACCAAGGTCCGTCTAATTCCACTAGAGATGCCTACAACGGGATGATAAATGGAGTGGATAACTGAGAACCATGGAGTTAGTAAGCACTGTAGGTAAGTGTTATGTCGTCTCCTAAGCTAAGCCTAGAGGATCGTCCCAAACTCGAGAAAGCCAATTAGACCAAAAGATGGATGTGTTTGCGAAATGGTAAAGATTGACAAATTACCGCTATTTTGCTTCCTCGGGACTCGGTCCTCTAGTAGGCATTTCACAGCAATAAGTCAACCAAGGGATTATTTGGATTTGGGAACGATGGTAAAGATTGCCAAATCACCGCTATTTTCCTTCCTCGGGACTCAGTCCTCTAAGAGGCATTTCACGGCAATAAGTCAATCAAGGGATTATTTGGGTTTGGGAATGATTTTTTGAGATTTTGATTTTCTTTTCGGTTTTCTTTTCCCATTATTTCGATCGAGGGCTTTTTTTTATAACATAACGTAACGCCCTTCTTCTTCATTTTTCCCTTTTACTTTTTGAATAGCTCTTTTTTGGCTAGATAGTTCATTTGAGATCAAGGTAAAGCATATTCTTGCAAACTTATTTGTGGAAATGGGTGAATGGTAGAAAATAGACTAGTCGGGTGTGCACCCCCTCCGAACCCACAAAAGGATGAAAATTTGGACTAAAGAAATGGCTTCTCAAGTAAGGTCACCTAAGATAACGGGGAACGGTAACCAAGGCCTTATCATTCCATGGGTGGTAAAGGTGGTCAAATGCAAATCCCGATGTAGACTCCTAGTAGAAAAGATGGACTTATGGTAAAAATCCAATGCAAAAATTGGTTCAAGGTCATTCTACTAGAAACATGTCCAAAAATCAAAAAGGGTTACTAACAAGGGAGTAATAAATACTCGGCCTAAACTCAAAATCGGGTTTTCGAAAACTTTACCTAGACAAACTATACACACAATGAAAAAGAACACACAAAAACGACAAAAACACAAGAAAACAAAACAAAATCACAAATATAGCCAAGCACTCTGAACTCCATTAAGTCAACACAATCCACAGCCACCAATTCCAAAATGTTCACCAAGTGAACCTCCAAATAGCATATATGCCCAAACTCCCATGCATAAGAGAAAGGGTAAAAACGAAGGTAGAAAATATTACCGTGCGGTCTTCATTTCATTTCCGCTAACTTGCGTGTCAATGCTAAATGGTTGGCGGTGTACCCACAAGAAGGAAATGCGAGGCAATACAAGTGACACAAAAACAAAAATAAAAGAAAAAAAGAAAACTAAAATGAATTTTTTTTTTTGGTTTTTTTGGTTTTTAAAGAAAAAATGAAAAAGAAAAGGAAGAAAAGGGATAGTAGATCCCTCCCCCACACTAAAACCGTGCATTGTCCCCAATGAACAAGTAGAGGAAGAATCGAAAGAAAAAAGAAAACAAAAAGAAAAGAGCGGAAAATCTTTTTGAATTTTTATGATTTTTCAAATGTTTTTGTATTTTTGATTTTTTTTCAAAATGAAGAAAGTAAAAAGAAAAGAAGAAAATAAAGAAAATAAAAGAGAGAAATAAAAGGAAAATGAAAAGAAAAAGGGAAAATCGATAAGATGGGAAAGGGCGTAGGTGTAATCACGTCACCTCGCCCGGATTCCGCACGAATCGGGAAAAACAAAAGAAAAAGAAGATTTTGGATTTTTCAAAATGGTCTTGGTGCGATCAAGTCACCTAAGACCGGGAGCAACAATCAGGTCCTTCTTCCCTAAGGTCCCTGGAAATAAAACCTCACGTTTGTGATGACCCAAGGATCACGTGAGGGGCTGAAAAGTCTCCAAACCAACCAATATATTATCACAAATTAACCAACAACAATAATTATCAAATGCCAAAAATTGGCGCTGCAAGACTGATAAAGATTACTGAAACTAGATAACAGATTACCGACGACTAACGACTGACATCTAACACCCCCACACTAACACTGAAGACACTCGACCACTCACATCGGACCTGGGGGAGGAGGTGGTGGGTAGTAAGACCCTGGCGGAGGCACACCGAAAATTTGATTAAAGAGGTTATGTTGCTGTTGCAACATCCTTTGGTTCTCCTCTGCCGCCATCCTCGCTGCTTGGGCATCCCTAGCAGCGTCCCTAGCCATCTCAAAACTACTCTGGTCAAACTCAAAGCCTTCCCTGGAGTACGTGTAAGAACCATGAGCAGTATCGTACGCATCTCGGTCTACATTATAGGCGTCCTGGGCCAAGTTCAGAGAGATGGTCGAGTTCTCCCAAGTCTGACGTGTATGGTCATAAACTTCCCCCCACTGGTTATAAAAGTCCTCTGATCCGAAGAACGAGGAGTGTCGTGGAGGACTCATGTTGACGTCCTCCTGAAAACCGGGGGTAGATTGGGTGAACGTAGAGTGTCTGTGCGGTGTAAAGTCGGGTGTGAAAAACTGGGAGGTCGGGGGTTCGGTCTAACGGGAGGAAGAGGATCCGTGTGATGATGACGGTAAAGTCCTATGACCCTCATCCCGAGAGGTTTCAACCTCCGGTTCCTCCTCCGACACATCTACGACCTCAACGTCATCGTCGCCATAATCTAAAGGTCCATCGGGGTATTGAACCATAAAGAACTTACCTCGGTGTTATCCCGAATGTACTCCCCAGACCTCTTCGGCTTGCCGAAGTTCTCTTCAATATCTAGCCTGACCCATTCGTGGTTAGGCATTGCAATAGCTCTCATTTCAGTAATCTTATACAAGAACAAACTGTCATAATCCCCTTTCTGGGGCCACACAAGGAAAGGACAATAAACTTCATCTATAAAAGTCCCGCTCCGTCAACTGGTGCTAAATCGCTAAAATCAATGTCCAAAGCTCTAGCTATCATCGTTACAATACCGCCACAAGAAATTTTCTTGCGGCTGCCCCTCGCAACCTGGGCAAAATGAGTAGCTAAGGCCTCAGACATATCAATAGACGGGCCTCTATTCAAAACCGCATCCTCCAATAACTATACAGCTGTGGCACTACATTTATGGTGCGTGTCATAGCTTGTCAAGAATGAGTTGGCAATGATACGTGCCAAACATCGAAGGATGGGGTTCCGAATGGAGAAAGAACGCATCTTCCCTCCCTTGAAAGTCCTCTGGCGGGCTATTTTTAACCAGAATCGATCTCGGCCAAATTTATCGTCCCAAGTCTGTCCCGCCCTAGGCCTTCCAAGGACCGAAGAAGGTAAACCAAGCAATGCACCAAAGTCCCTCAAGTTGAGGACGTACGAAGTTTCTCGCAGCTGAAACGAGACAGTGGCATTATCATCACCACTTAGCTCGAAAGTTGCGAAAAACTCGCACGTTAGCTTCTGAAAAGTTTCCTCCTTGGAGGCATAAAATCTGCTAAGACCAAGGCTTTGGCATATTGTTCAAACCTGCGGTTCTATACCCATACGCTCAAGTACATCTCGAGCCGCCCAACGAGTCGGCTCGAGACGACAGACCCAAAAGTTTTTACACTTATCAACATGAGCTTTTTTAGCGAAATATAAATCAGATTCAGCATGACAGAAACTACGGCGAATTTTTGGGTAACGTACCTCAAGCGGAACAGGTTGTTCGCGCGGTGTTGGTCTTGGTGTCTGAACCGGCATCGGGACAGATTCATCCCGAGCCTCGGCCGTCTCCTCCGACCTAGAGGACGATGTTGACCCCGAATTCCGCCCTAGCATTGAAGAAATCTATTTCCTCGCCATTTGCTTAACCCTTCTCATTCTTGATGCTTGAATTTGACAAATAAAGTGTTGACGGTCTCGGTTTGGGGTTTGTCGGAATCGGAACAATTTCTAGAAACAAACTCCAAGAAGATGTTAGGAATGTGATGAGGATGAGAAATATATGATTTAATTTGATTTTGGTGAAGGAATGGAGAGATTAGAGGTGGTTTAAGGTGGAGGATTTGGGGTTTGTTTGGGGTTTTTGGGGTTTGGTTGAGGAGAGAGAGAGAGGGGAAATGAATAATGAAGATGGGAAGGTGGGTTTGGTTGGGTAAGGCTGCCGCGGGGTGATTTTACGCCCGGTGGGCACCCACCGGGTGAAATTTCACCCGACGGTATTCGGGTCGAATTTGGCATTTCCGCGCAATTTCACCACCGGGCGAATTCGCCCGGTCAGACTCCACCGGGCGAAATTTCGCCCGGTCGGATTTCCGTCAAATTCCAAGTCGCAAAATTTTACCGCAGGGCGAAATTTCGCCCGGTGAGATTCCACCGGGTGAAATTTTACCCGACGGATTTCCCGTCAATTCCTTTAGTTTCGAGCAAAGTCGCCACCGGGTGAAATTTCACCCGGTAAAATAATCCATTTCGAAACGGGGCTTTTCTACGAAAAATCTCTATGACTTGGCCCAAACCATCCTTAGCTCTTCAAAAACATAACTTATCTTCTCAATCTTCAATCGATCATAATCGTTTATAGCACAACCCCAAATATTCCGAAAGAAATCTTCATGATTCCTGCAGATACCAAAGCAAGGAAGCTTCAAAAAGAAAAATCCAAAAGCTATTGTCCAAGGAGAAATACAAAGAGAAAAGTATATACAAATATTTACAAGGTGGTTATTATGGACACCACCAAACCGAATTGAATAGTTCGAGTTTAATCGGGGTTGCTTGAAAAGCAACCCGGAGGGTCTTGATCATTCATTTCGAATTCCACATTGCCGATCTTGAGATTTTCTCTAAACTCCGGCATATTCATAAGTTGTGCTACCTCGGGAAACATTGCAAATTCTTCGGGAATATCTTCGTCGGAGGTCGAACCAAGTATGAATAGGGCACCGTCGTCTTCTTCATCATCGTAGTTAAGATCTTCGGTAGAAGGTTCTTAATTTGATGGGAATTCTACCATTGGGTTCCAAAAATCCGTATTAGGAGGTTCTTCGGGAAGGAATGCGGGAAGCACAAATTGGACCATCTCATTAACGACATTGAAAGATAAACGTCCTCGCTTTACATCGATAATCAGCCCACCGGTAGCTAGAAAAGGCCGTCCCAAAAGGATAGGATTTCGCTCCTCAGTTGGCATGTCCAAAATGACGAAGTCGGTGGGGATATATAAATTCCCCACATTAACCATGAGATTACGAGCCAATCCGTAGGGCTCTTTAGTGGTTCTATGGCCATTTGCACGTTCACGGGAAAATAATCCAAGTCTTTAATATAAATAGTGCGAGCAATGGCTAAGGGCATCAAACTAATGTCGGCTCCAAGGTCGCACAAAGCCCGATCTATTAAGACATGGTCGATGGAGCATGGAATGGCAAAGCTACCCGGATCTTCAAGTTTGATAGGAATTGTGACTCTAGGATTGGACTTTAGAGATATGGGAGCTTTTTCCTTCTTGGCGGTTTTCAAAATGATGTCTCGGATGTAATCGGACGGGGTAGGCATAGATGCGCTTGTATCAATATTCTCGATAAGGTCGGTGAATGTTATCATGCCCAAGACTTGGTTGTTGGATAGGGTTTGTGGCATGTCATTCAAGGGTGGTACCTCAATTCTAGAGATTAAGTTCGTGTCCTCTATTGGAATTTGTTCAATAACGTACGCAATGTCTCCTAAAAGGTACTTTGATGGATCTCTTCTTGGTCTTTCGGTTATGTCCTTAACCACTTTCTCACCATTTTTATTGATTGAGGGATGAGATGTTTGCGGGTCAAAGGGTTTCACCGGTTCCTTTTTGCTCGTTACCTTAATGGCATTCACGGATGCATTATTGAAAGAGTCGATTGGCTCTTGAGAAGATTGGGCTTGCGAGGCCGAACGTGCCTCTAAAGCTTCAAGTCTAGCTCGGTTTGACGCATTTTCTTTCAATAGAAAATTGATGGTTTGTTGAATGTCATAAAGGGATTGAAAGTTACCTTGAAAGTTCCTTGGAGGACCTTGATTGAATGGATAATTGTTTCCAAAGGAAGGACCTTGATTGAATGGAGGATGAGTTCCATAAGGAGGAACATAGTTTGGTCTAGGAGGTCCTTGAGGATAGTAATAGCCTTGATTGAATTGATTTGTGTGAGGAGGTCTCGGTTGATAATAGAAACCATGAGAATTAGGATAAACCCTTTGATTGGGGGCTCTTGGAAAAGGATATGATCCTTGAGTAGGCATGGAATAAAATCCGGTCCCCGAATTAGGATTGTTCGTTTGAGATTTTTCATGGGTTCTTTGGGTGTTGGCTTGAAAAGCACTCTCCTTTCTCATACACAATTCGGAATCGTGGTCATATCTCCCGCAATGATCACATGGAATTTCAATACGATACAATTTCGGTGGTGAAATGGACGATCGTCTCGGTGAACTTACTCTTCTTGGTGGAGATGTTCTTTGTGGAGATGTTCTAATCTTTGGTGGAGAATTGGCTCTAGCAAGATACACCTCAAATTGCTTAACCAACTCCTCAACTCTAGCTTCAAGTTCGGTTCTACTCTCGGTTGACGATGTCGAGTCATCACTTAGCTCTTCATGTTGATCATTTTCGGAATATTCATCATTCTTGGCTATCCTTTCAATGAGTTTTGTAGATTCGATTTCATTTAACAAAAAGAAATCGCCTTTTGCCGCCGCATTAACATTATCTTTGGCATTATCCAATAACGAGTGGAAGAATATATGAAGTAAAAGCCAACTAGGGATACCGTGGTGCGGACATTTCCTTTGCAACATTTGAAATCGGTCCCAGGCTTTACTTATGCTCTCATTTTCTTGTTGTTGAAATGTTTGAATTTCTCTTCGGAATTTGTTGGTCTTGGATGGTGGGTAGTATTTTTCGAGGAATGCGTTGCTCAAGTGTTCCCAAGTGCGAAAAGTATTGTTGGGGAATCTCTTAATCCATCTCCTTGCTCCATCACGCAAGGTGCGAGGAAAGAGAATCCGACGTAGTTGGCACTCGGTGACACCTTCAAGCTTGACACCAATAAGACTTTCCTTGAAAAGATAAACATGCTCTATCACATCTTCATCCGGCAATCCTCGGAAAGTTTGTTGTTGAATTAAATGGATGATGGAAGGTTTAAGCTCGAAACTCTTCGGGATGGCTCCAATGAAGACGGGTGAAGAAATCTCTTCAATAGATGGTTGAGAATGGGACCCAAGTGTAGCCATACTTGAATCCTTGGAAGTTGTTTTGAGGATGGAGTGTTGAGAAATGGTAGAAATTGTTGGAGGATTACACTATCGAGTTGTTGCTTCGGTCACAATATTTCCAAGCGACTTGCTCTCCGAATGGGGATCAAGCAACCTAAATCAAGAGTAAACCTAGCAAAACCTCAACAAACAATGAGTCCTCCTAGCACCTAATGGCACTAGGGTAGGAGGAAAGAAAAACAATTATCCAATCACAATAAAACTAAGACTTAATCAATTAACTAATCACCGTCTCCCCGGCAACGGCGCCATTTTGACGCGCGGGCGTCGCGACCCGTGCAATCAAAGAATATTTATAACTCCGACTAACCTAACTAATGTAGTAGTGGTGGGTCGGGATCGATCCACAAGGAGAGGGGTTAAACCGTATTGGTCAAGTTTAGAGCTCAATCGTGATCGGGATTGAGATGGGGGTTTTGGGATGAGAGGAGTTATAAATATTGTTTGATTGCACGGGTCGCGACGCCCGCGAGTTAAACTAATGCTAGCGAACTACACTACCGAAGCTAGGGACTATAATAGGAAAGGTGTTGGGGAGAGTCGGGATTCAAAAATGGGGTCTTAAAAGTCTCGGGATCGAGTTTTAGTTACAACGTCGAAAAGGGAGAGTGCCACCTTTCGGTTTCTTCACCCAACCTACCTAAACCCGCTTTCGCAACGAAAAAGTAAGTCTCAAATTAAAGTTGACGGGGGATAAAACCCCCTGACGCATAGGCCCGACCCCCTTTACGGGTAGCCATCAACTGACCCAAAAAGACCTCTCTACTGATCAACATGCTGATGTCATGGGTGACATCACCCTACTACACCCTTTCCCTTATAAATACCCCACTTAGGGTGAGGGGAAAAGGGGACAATGAATTCATTCACATATTCCTCCCTACTCTCTCTGCCTCTCTTATCTCCCTAAAATATCTATATTTAGTCATACATTTTACTGACTTGGGCGTCGGAGGCTCCGTCCCGGGGGTTCCCCCAGGCCCGGAGTTCACCTTGCAGGATCACCGTCGGCACGCATCCGGAGCCGAGGAGAACCGCGAAGCTCAAGGTCAGGGACCCGTTTCCATACTGGAACAATTTGGCGCCGTCTGTGGGGAGAACGGTTGTGCTCACGAATTATCCACAAAAATCAACCACTCCCAAAAAAAAAAAAACTAGAATTTTCCAGATCTAATCTTACATGGAGATCGATCTGCAAGAAGTCATCGATAACCAAAATAATTTTCCTGATCCAATCCAAATCTGGAGGAAGAAATCAGAAGTAAAAAAAAATCATCATTCTTTTTCATGGACAAAGCTCCGATCTACTACAAGGCATTGTTTTGAAAATTGGTTCTCTGAAACCAAGATCAAGGAGAGGGAGAAGAATTCAAAAAGCAACAACACTTCATCTTCATGATAATATTTGGATCGAAGGTCAGACATATCAATTTTACGAATCTAGTTTTGTTGAATCCGAGAAAGCCAAAAAATTACAAGTACGTGATAAAATTCAACTCAGGTCGGCCGCCTAGTTCAGCAAGTTGGGCCGGCCACCTGAGACGATAAATAATCAGATCGGGTCGGCCACCTGATTCATCGTGATAAGTCGGCCACTTGAGTCAATCACCGTTGAGTCCGCCGTCATTAATGTTCGAGTGTCAGCCTCTCCCCGGTTTCCTATCAGGCCTCTGGCCGATGGATGCCCAGATCCCATTCGACGACATCATCATCGCAACTCCGAGTATGGTCGCCTAAGCATCGTTCTTTTATCCTACCTTGTGGGTGGGATTCCTTGTGTTCAATCTTTAAAGCACTCCTCGGCCTCCATCCTCGCGCAACTGCCTCCGAGTTTTCCCAACGGTCAAGGGGCCGTTCGCTATCTCCAAAATGGCAAATTACCTCCGGCCAGACTTATACACCTCGACCCAAAACCAAGTATGTTTTTACGATGAAAATGTCGTATGAATCTGCCAAGGTTCTTCATGAGAGTATCAAACTATATTTACCAGCAGGAGTTTTGGGTTCGATTGGACAAAGCGGAGCAAGTTAAAGGAGTTTTTATTTAGAAAAGGTAGAGGTGGAAAATGCTGAGGAGTGTGCGAAACACACGAGAAGAGCAAGTCCACTATCTTCATGTTAAAAAGAGGGATTGGTATGCATTTTCATATACTCCCTATTATATTTAATTCAAATTGCATCACAAACACACAAGAAAAGTTTAAATGGTGGTGTAAAAGAGGAGGTTGATTTATCATTCAAGACCCAATTTCATTACACGGGAATCCGGAAAATTACAAAGAGAATGACCCAATTCTTCCACCCACCACAATAATTCACAAATACTTTACAAAAATTAGCCCAACTTTTTGCCCGTCACAAAAAACTTCTCTAAAAATTTTACCCGAAAAATGGTGAAGATAAGTCACAAAAATGGGTATCAAATAAGCTCAATGTTTGTAGCTTGACAGAGACATGGCCCAGCCGACCTACGGCTCGGCCAAGATTTTGCCCTGCCGACTTACGGCTCGGCCCTATCGACTTACGGCTCGGCCAAGATGCTGCCCTGTCGATTTACGGTTCGGCCCTGCCGATTTACGGCTCGGCCAAGATGTTGCCCTGCCGAATTACGGTTCGGCCCTACCGACTTACGGCTCGGCCAAGATGTTGCCCTGTCGATTTACAGTTCGGCCCTGCCGACTTACGGCTCGGCCATGATGTTGCCCTGCCGATTTACGGCTCGCCCTGCCGACATACGGCTCGGCAAAGATGTTGCCCTGCCGATTTACGGTTCGCCCTGTCGACTTACGGCTCGGCCCTACCGACTTACGGCTCGGCCAAGAAGCTGCCCAGTCAACGTACGGCTCAACCTCGACGCCTGCAGAGACCACCTAGGTCCGTCAACCATCATGTGGAATTCTAAGAAGACAAGATTAATATTTACCCATCACCTATTCATTACTCTCATAGCTAATGGGTAGGGGGCAATAAAGGAGGAACCCCTGTTGCAAAATCCAGGAAAAGTAGACCACCCAACAAAAAAACAAGGATTGATACACATTTAGCCTTGTACAGAGCATAAGTCCCTCTGCCTACCTCTGGGCAGGCAGAGAGCAGGCCCCTGGACCTCGACCAGAAGCCAGGGTCAGGCCGGGCCCCACGTGCCGAACGATAAGTCCCTCTGCCTACCCCTGGGCAGGCAGGGGGCAGGCCCCCTGGACTTTGACCAGAAGCCAGGGTCAGGCCGGGCCCCACGTGCCGAACGAGAAGTCCCTCTGCCTACCTCTGGGCAGGCAGGGGGTAGGCCCCCTGGACTTCGACCAGAAGCCAGGGTCAGGCCGGGCCCCACGTGCCGAACGAGAAGTCCCTCTGCCTACCTCTAGGCAGGTAGGGGACATGCCCCCTGGACTTCGACCAGAAACCAGGGTCAGGCCCGGCCCCATGCGCCGAACGATAAGTCCCTCTGCCTACCTCTGGGAGGGCAGGGGGCAGGCCCCCTGGACTTCGACCAGTCGCCAGGGTCAGACCCGGCCCCATGCGCCAAACGATACGTCCCTCTGCCTACCTCTGGGCAGGCAGGGGGCAGGCCTCCTGGACTTCGACCAGAAGCCAGGGTCAGGCCGGGCCCCACGTGCCGAACGATAAGTCCCTCTGCCTACCCCTGGGCAGGCAGGGGGCAAGCCCCCTGGACTTCGACCAGAAACCAGGGTCAGGCCGGGCCCCACGTGCCGAACGAGAAGTCCCTCTGCCTACCTTTGGGCAGGCAGGGGGCAGGCCCCCTGGACTTCGACCAGAAGCCAGGGTCAGGCCGGGCCCCACGTGCCGAACGAGAAGTCCCTCTGCCTACCTCTGGGCAGGTAGGGGACAGGCCCCCTGGACTTCGACCAGAAGCCAGGGTCAGGCCCGGCCCCATGCGCCAAACGATAAGTCCCTCTGCCTACCTCTGGGTAGGCAGGGGGCAGGCCCCCTGGACTTCGACCAGAAGCCAGGGTCAGGCCCGGCCCCATGCGCCGAACGATAAGTCCCTCTGCCTACCTCTGGGCAGGCAGGGGGCAGGCCCCCTAGACTTCGACCAGAAGCCAGGGTCAGACCCGGCCCCATGCGCCAAACGATACGTCCCTCTGCCTACCCCTGGGCAGGCAGGGGACAGGCCCCCTGGACTTCGACCAGAAGCCAGGGTCAGGCCGGGCCCCACGTGCCGAACGAGAAGTCCCTCTACCTACCTCTGGGCAGGCAGGGGGCAGGCCTTCTGGACTTCGACAAGAAGCCAGGGTCAGGCCGGGCCCCACGTGCCGAACGAGAAGTCCCTCTGCCTACCTCGGGCAGGCAGGGGGCAGGCCCCCTGGACTTCGACCAGAAGCCAGGGTCAGGCCGGGCCCCACGTGCCGAACGAGAAGTCTCTCTGCCTACCTCCGGGCAGGCGGGGGCAGGCCCCCTGGACTTCGACCAGAAGCTAGGGTCAGGCCCGGCCCCATGCGCCGAACGATAACTCCCTCTGCCTACCTCTGAGCAGGCAGGGGGCAGGCCCCCTGGACTTCGACCAGACGCCAGGGTCAGGCCCGGCCCCATGCGTCGAACGATAAGTCCCTCTTCCTACCTCTGGGCAGGCAGGGGGCAGGCCCCCTGGACTTCGACCAGAAGCCAGGGTCAGACCCGGCCCCATGCGCCAAACGATACGTCCCTCTGCCTACCCCTGGGCAGGCAGGGGGCAGGCCTTCTGGACTTCGACAAGAAGCCAGGGTCAGGCCGGGCCCCACGTGCCGAACGAGAAGTCCCTCTGCCTACCTCTGGGTAGGCAGGGGGTAGGCCCCCTGGACTTCGACCAGAAGCCAGGGTCAGGCCCGACCCCATGCGCCAAACGATAAGTCCCTCTGCCTACCTCTGGGCAGGCAGGGGGTTGGGCCCCCTAGACTTCGACCAGAAGCCAGGGTCAGGCCCGGCCCCATGCGCCGAACGATAAGTCCCTCTACCTAACTCTGGGAGGGCAGGGGGCAGGCCCCCTGGACTTCGACCAGTCGCCAGGGTCAGACCCGGCCCCATGCGCCAAACGATATGTCCCTCTATCTACCTCTGGGCAGGCAGGGGGCAGGCCTCCTGGACTTCGACCAGAAGCCAGGGTCAGGCCGGACCCCACGTGCCGAACGATAAGTCCCTCTGCCTACCCCTGGGCAGGCAGGGGGCAGGCCCCCTGGACTTCGACCAGAAACCAGGGTCAGGCCGGGCCCCACGTGCCGAACGAGAAGTCCCTCTGCCTACCCCTGGGCAGGCAGGGGGCAGGCCCCCTGGACTTCGACCAGAAGCCAGGGTCAGGCCGGGCCCCACGTGCCGAACGAGAAGTCCCTCTGCCTACCTATGGGCAGGTAGGGGGCAGGCCCCCTGGACTTCGACCAGAAGCCAGGGTCATGCCCGGCCCCATGCGCCAAACGATAAGTCCCTCTGCCTACCTCTGGGTAGGCAGGGGGCAGGCCCCCTGGACTTCGACCAGAAGCCAGGGTCAGACCCGGCCCCATGCGCCAAACGATACGTCCCTCTGCCTACCCCTGGGCAGGCAGGGGACAGGCCCCCTGGACTTCGACCAGAAGCCAGGGTCAGGCCGGGCCCCACGTGCCGAACGAGAAGTCCCTCTACCTACCTCTGGGCAGCCAGGGGGCAGGCCCCCTGGACTTCGACCAGAAGCCAGGGTCAGGCCGGGCCCCACGTGCCGAACGAGAAGTCCCTCTACCTACCTATGGGCAGGCAGGGGGTTGGGCCCCCTGGACTTCGACCAGAAGCCAGGGTCAGGCCCGGCCCCATGCGCCGAACGATAAGTCCCTCTGCCTACCTCTGGGCAGGCAGGGGGCAGGCCCCCTGGACTTCGACCGGACGCCAGGGTCAGACCCGGCCCCATGCGCCAAACGATACGTCCCTCTGCCTACCTCTGGGCAAGCAGGGGGCAGGCCCCCTGGACTTCGACCAGAAGCCAGGGTCAGGCCGGGCCCCACGTGCCGAACGAGAAGTCCCTCTGCCTACCTCTAGGCAGGCAGGGGGCAGGCCCCCTAGACTTCGGCAAGAGGCCAGGGTCAGGCCCGGTCCCATGCGCCGAACGATAAGTCCCTCTGCCTACCTCTGGGCAGGCAGAGGGCAGGCCCCCTGGACTTCGACCAGAAGCCAGGGTCAGGCCCGGCCCCATGCGCCGAACGATAAGTCCCTCTACCTACCTCTGGGTAGGCAGGGGGCAGGCCCCCTGGACTTCGACCAGAAGCCAGGGTCAGGCCTGGCCCCATGCGCCGAACGTTAAGTCCCTCTTCCTACCTCTGGGCAGGAAGGGGGCAGGCCCCCTAGAATTCGACCAGAAGCCAGGGTCAGACCCGGCCCCATGCGCCAAACGATACGTCCCTCTGCCTACCCCTGGGCAGGCAGGGGGCAGGCCTCCTGGACTTCGACCTGAAGCCAGGGTCAGGCCGGGCCCCACGTGCCGAACGATAAGTCCCTCTGCCTACCCCTGGGAAGGCAGGGGGCAGGCCCCCTGGACTTCGACCAGAAGCCAGGGTCAGGCCGGGCCCCGCGTGCCGAACGAGAAGTCCCTCTGCCTACCTTTGGGCAGGCAGGGGGCAGGCCCCCTGGACTTCGACCAGAAGCCAGGGTCAGGCCGGGCCCCACGTGCCGAACGAGAAGTCCCTCTGCCTACCTCTGGGCAGGTAGGGGACAGGCCCCCTGGACTTCGACCAGAAGCCAGGGTCAGGCCCGGCCCCATGCGCCAAACGATAAGTCCCTCTGCCTACCTCTGGGTAGGCAGGGGGCAGGCCCCCTGGACTTCGACCAGAAGCCAGGGTCAGGCCCGGCCCCATGCGCCGAACGATAAGTCCCTCTGCCTACCTCTGGGCAGGCAGGGGGCAGGCCCCCTAGACTTCGACCAGAAGCCAGGGTCAGACCCGGCCCCATGCGCCAAACGATACGTCCCTCTGCCTACCCCTGGGCAGGCAGGGGACAGGCCCCCTGGACTTCGACCAGAAGCCAGGGTCAGGCCGGGCCCCACGTGCCGAACGAGAAGTCCCTCTACCTACCTCTGGGCAGGCAGGGGGCAGGCCTTCTGGACTTCGACAAGAAGCCAGGGTCAGGCCGGGCCCCACGTGCCGAACGAGAAGTCCCTCTGCCTACCTCGGGCAGGCAGGGGGCAGGCCCCCTGGACTTCGACCAGAAGCCAGGGTCAGGCCGGGCCCCACGTGCCGAACGAGAAGTCTCTCTGCCTACCTCCGGGCAGGCGGGGGCAGGCCCCCTGGACTTCGACCAGAAGCTAGGGTCAGGCCCGGCCCCATGCGCCGAACGATAACTCCCTCTGCCTACCTCTGAGCAGGCAGGGGGCAGGCCCCCTGGACTTCGACCAGACGCCAGGGTCAGGCCCGGCCCCATGCGTCGAACGATAAGTCCCTCTTCCTACCTCTGGGCAGGCAGGGGGCAGGCCCCCTGGACTTCGACCAGAAGCCAGGGTCAGACCCGGCCCCATGCGCCAAACGATACGTCCCTCTGCCTACCCCTGGGCAGGCAGGGGGCAGGCCTTCTGGACTTCGACAAGAAGCCAGGGTCAGGCCGGGCCCCACGTGCCGAACGAGAAGTCCCTCTGCCTACCTCTGGGTAGGCAGGGGGTAGGCCCCCTGGACTTCGACCAGAAGCCAGGGTCAGGCCCGACCCCATGCGCCAAACGATAAGTCCCTCTGCCTACCTCTGGGCAGGCAGGGGGTTGGGCCCCCTAGACTTCGACCAGAAGCCAGGGTCAGGCCCGGCCCCATGCGCCGAACGATAAGTCCCTCTACCTAACTCTGGGAGGGCAGGGGGCAGGCCCCCTGGACTTCGACCAGTCGCCAGGGTCAGACCCGGCCCCATGCGCCAAACGATATGTCCCTCTATCTACCTCTGGGCAGGCAGGGGGCAGGCCTCCTGGACTTCGACCAGAAGCCAGGGTCAGGCCGGACCCCACGTGCCGAACGATAAGTCCCTCTGCCTACCCCTGGGCAGGCAGGGGGCAGGCCCCCTGGACTTCGACCAGAAACCAGGGTCAGGCCGGGCCCCACGTGCCGAACGAGAAGTCCCTCTGCCTACCCCTGGGCAGGCAGGGGGCAGGCCCCCTGGACTTCGACCAGAAGCCAGGGTCAGGCCGGGCCCCACGTGCCGAACGAGAAGTCCCTCTGCCTACCTATGGGCAGGTAGGGGGCAGGCCCCCTGGACTTCGACCAGAAGCCAGGGTCATGCCCGGCCCCATGCGCCAAACGATAAGTCCCTCTGCCTACCTCTGGGTAGGCAGGGGGCAGGCCCCCTGGACTTCGACCAGAAGCCAGGGTCAGACCCGGCCCCATGCGCCAAACGATACGTCCCTCTGCCTACCCCTGGGCAGGCAGGGGACAGGCCCCCTGGACTTCGACCAGAAGCCAGGGTCAGGCCGGGCCCCACGTGCCGAACGAGAAGTCCCTCTACCTACCTCTGGGCAGCCAGGGGGCAGGCCCCCTGGACTTCGACCAGAAGCCAGGGTCAGGCCGGGCCCCACGTGCCGAACGAGAAGTCCCTCTACCTACCTATGGGCAGGCAGGGGGTTGGGCCCCCTGGACTTCGACCAGAAGCCAGGGTCAGGCCCGGCCCCATGCGCCGAACGATAAGTCCCTCTGCCTACCTCTGGGCAGGCAGGGGGCAGGCCCCCTGGACTTCGACCGGACGCCAGGGTCAGACCCGGCCCCATGCGCCAAACGATACGTCCCTCTGCCTACCTCTGGGCAAGCAGGGGGCAGGCCCCCTGGACTTCGACCAGAAGCCAGGGTCAGGCCGGGCCCCACGTGCCGAACGAGAAGTCCCTCTGCCTACCTCTAGGCAGGCAGGGGGCAGGCCCCCTAGACTTCGGCAAGAGGCCAGGGTCAGGCCCGGTCCCATGCGCCGAACGATAAGTCCCTCTGCCTACCTCTGGGCAGGCAGAGGGCAGGCCCCCTGGACTTCGACCAGAAGCCAGGGTCAGGCCCGGCCCCATGCGCCGAACGATAAGTCCCTCTACCTACCTCTGGGTAGGCAGGGGGCAGGCCCCCTGGACTTCGACCAGAAGCCAGGGTCAGGCCTGGCCCCATGCGCCGAACGTTAAGTCCCTCTTCCTACCTCTGGGCAGGAAGGGGGCAGGCCCCCTAGAATTCGACCAGAAGCCAGGGTCAGACCCGGCCCCATGCGCCAAACGATACGTCCCTCTGCCTACCCCTGGGCAGGCAGGGGGCAGGCCTCCTGGACTTCGACCTGAAGCCAGGGTCAGGCCGGGCCCCACGTGCCGAACGATAAGTCCCTCTGCCTACCCCTGGGAAGGCAGGGGGCAGGCCCCCTGGACTTCGACCAGAAGCCAGGGTCAGGCCGGGCCCCGCGTGCCGAACGAGAAGTCTCTCTGCCTACCTCCGGGCAGGCGGGGGCAGGCCCCCTGGACTTCGACCAGAAGCCAGGGTCAGGCCCGACCCCATGCGCCAAACGATAAGTCCCTCTGCCTACCTCTGGGCAGGCAGGGGGTTGGGCCCCCTAGACTTCGACCAGAAGCCAGGGTCAGGCCCGGCCCCATGCGCCGAACGATAAGTCCCTCTGCCTACCTCTGGGAGGGCAGGGGGCAGGGGGCAGGCCCCCTGGACTTTGACCAGTCGCCAGGGTCAGACCCGACCCCATGCGCCAAACGATATGTCCCTCTGTCTACCTCTGGGCAGGCAGGGGGCAGGCCTCCTGGACTTCGACCAGAAGCCAGGGTCAGGCCGGGCCCCACGTGCCGAACGATAAGTCCCTCTGCCTACCCCTGGGCAGGCAGGGGGCAGGCCCCCTGGACTTCGACCGAAGCCAGGGTCAGGCCGGGCCCCACGTGCCGAACGAGAAGTCCCTCTGCCTACCTCTGGGCAGGCAGGGGGCAGACCCCCTGGACTTCGACCAGAAGCCAGGGTCAGGCCGGGCCCCACGTGCCGAACGAGAAATCCCTCTGCCTACCTCTGGGCAGGCAGGGGGCAGGCCCCCTGGACTTCGACCAGAAGCCAGGGTCAGGCCCGGCCCCATGCGCCAAACGATAAGTCCTTCTGCCTACCTATGGGCAGGCAGGGGGTTGGGCCCCCTGGACTTCGACCAGAAGCCAGGGTCAGGCCCGGCCCCATGCGCCGAACGATAAGTCCCTCTGCCTACCTCTGGGCAGGCAGGGGGCAGGCCCCCTGGACTTCGACCAGACGCCAGGGTCAGACCCGGCCCCATGCGCCAAACGATACGTCCCTCTGCCTACCTCTGGGCAGGCAGGTGGCAGGTCCCCTGGACTTCGACCAGAAGCCAGGGTCAGGCCGGGCCCCACGTGCCGAACGAGAAGTCCCTCTGCTTACCTCTGGGCAGGCAGGGGGCAGGCCCCCTAGACTTCGGCAAGAGGCCAGGGTCAGGCCCGGTCCCATGCGCCGAACGATAAGTCCCTCTGCCTACCTCTGGGCAGGCAGAGGACAGGCCCCTGGACTTCGGCAAGAAACCAGGGTCAGGCCGGGCCCCATGTGCCGAGCCACAAGTCCCTCTGCCTACCTCTATGGCAGGTCCCCTGGACTTCGACTAGAAGCCAGGGTCAGGCCCGGTCCCATGCGTCGAACGATAAGTCCCTCTGCCCACCTCTGGGTAGGTAGAGGGCAGGCCCCTGGACTTCGGCAAGAAGCCAGGGTCAGGCCGGGCCCCATGTGCCGAGCCACAAGTCCCTCTACCTACCTCTATGGCAGGCCCCCTGGACTTCGACTAGAAGCCAGTGTCAGGCCCGGCCCCATGCGTGGAACGATAAGTCCCTCTGCCAACCTCTGGGCAGGCAGAGGGCAGGCCCCTGGACTTCGGAAAGAAGCCAGGGTCAGGCCGGGCCCCATGTGCCGAGCCACAAGTCCCTCTGCCTACCTCTATGACAGGCCCCCTGGACTTCGACTAGAAGCCAGGGTCAGGCCGTGCCCCATGAGCTGAACCACAAGGCCCTCTGCCTACCTCTGGGCAGGCAGGAGGCAGGCCCCCTGGACTTCGACCAGAACCAGGGACAGGCCGGGCGTCATAGGCGAGCCAGCAAGGCCTGAGGCACGCTCAAACTTTTTATAAAACATAAGTCCTTCTGTGTGCGTCAAACATGCAGGGGGCATGACTGAACTTTGGCCAGGTTCAATGATCTGTCGAGGTAGGTCATCCAATTGACAAAGCCTAACGGATACTTGGCCTTGTAAAGTATATAAGTCATTCTGCCTACATCAGAGCAGGCAGGCGGCACGTTCCTCGGGCTTCGACCAAAGCTCGTAGATTGGCCGAGCCAAGATCGCAGACCGACAAGGCGTAAATAGTAAATACTCGGACTTGTATTTAAGCGTAAGTCCTTATGTCTGCCTCCAAACAGGCAAGGAGCACGGCCCCCAAGACCTAGACAAGGTCCATAAACTAACCTGGCAGGCCTCTGGCACCCTGACACATCCGTATGAGATGTACCAGGGCATAAGCGTTGATCACAGGGCTTAGTGATTACCTGGTCATGTATAGAATGATAAAACCCCATGTACACCTCCGAGTACACAAAAGGCACGACGTCTGACGCCCTGACAGAATCCAGACGATGCTAGGGCAGACGCACCCACAAGGCCTAGTGAATGCTTGGCTTTGTACGAAAAACAAAGTCCGTCATTTAGTTTGTCGGTCCAATCATGCTTGGCACCGGACCCGCATACTCAGTATCCGACTCCGCTGAGGGCAAATTGACGGGGGATAAAACCCCCTGACGCATAGGCCCGACCCCCTTTACGGGTAGCCATCAACTGACCCAAAAAGACCTCTCTACTGATCACCATGCTGATGTCATGGGTGACATCACCCTACTACACCCTTTCCCCTATAAATACCCCACTTAGGGTGAGGGGAAAAGGGGACAATGAATTCATTCACATATTCCTCCCTACTCTCTCTGCCTCTCTTATCTCCCTAAAATATCTATATTTAGTCATACATTTTACTGAGTTGGGCGTCGGAGGCTCCGTCCCGGGGGTTCCCCCGGGCCCGGAGTTCACCTTGCAGGATCACCGTCGGCACGCATCCGGATCCGAGGAGAACCGCGAAGCTCAAGGTCAGGGACCCGTTTCCATACCGGAACAAAAGTATTTTCTACCCCGAGTTTCCCCATATTGGTAGAGGCGAGTCAAGGTCGTCCTAGTCGCGATTCTAGGTCAACAAATACACAAAAACCTTAAAATTGATAATCAACAAGTAAACAACCCACCAACATCCCTTGAATCAAGTAATCTAAATCCTCCTCTCTAATTCCCCAACAAGGAATCTACTCAGTAGTCATGGTGATAATCAACAATACACTAACTAAGGATAATCTAACTAAAGCATGCATAAAAACTACACTAACAATTACACTAAGAGAGAAACTAAGAAAACTACACTAACAATTACACTAAGAGAGAAACTAAGAAATACTACACTAACAATTACACTAAGAGAGAAACTAAGAAAGGAGAGAAAAACATAAACTAACTAATGGAGAGAAGGGAGAGGAGAGAAGTTACCAACTATGGAGAGATCTAAAGTGAAAGATGAAGATTAATAATAAAGATTGAATCTTGGGAGAAATATACAAGAATTTGTCACTAATCCATGCATAAATCTTCAATCTTCAATATGAGCAATATAAATCTTCAAGAAATAATACAAGAGTTTTGTCACGTAAACCCTTGCAAAACCCTTGAATCTTCAATAATCTTCAACAAAGATGGAAACTTGTCTTCTAATTACACTAATACTAAGTAGATCTACCAATAGTCTAGAGAATTTTCTAGGAAACTTACTACAAACTACTACTACTACTACTATGGAGATCTCCTACCCTAAGCTAAGGAGGCACAATTTAAGATTCTACTTCGCCCGGTGATGACTCACCGGGTGAAGTTTCACCCGGTGGAGTCTCTCCTCCCTTCCGGTCTCTTTCTTCGTCGATCAATTGGATTACTCGAACTTTTAGTTGTGTGGTTTGCTCTTGGACCGTATCTCTCTCATGCTCGTAGAAGCTCAAACACGTTTTCGGTTAAAATCCTATCAAAATAGACAGAAAACTACCAAATACACGTAAAATGCAAAAGAGAGACACTAATGCGAGAACTACGCAAAATACGGCGATAATCGCACTCTATTCTCGCAAAACGGAGAAAAAATGGGTCTAAATGGGAGGAAAAACGGTCCAAATTTGGCACACAACACTGATTCTATGAAAAATACGAATGTTTTTAGACCGGAGGGAGTATTATAAACTGTGGAATCTAAAGTTAGCAATGCCATGTTAGAGCTTGCTGAATTTATGATCAAGTACGGAGAGATAGATTAAGATGAAGGAATTAGTCTCTTAGATAGAGATAGGGAGTTGCATCACATTATAATTAAGATAAAATGGTCTAGTTTATGCTGTTTTGGTTTGTAATTAAGTTGAATACCAAGTGATGGACTAGTTTGGAGGCTTGAAGAATGAGTGTAGAAGGTAAAGTGAGAAGTATAGGTAGACCAAATATTACATGGACTGAGGTGAGACTTTGAGAGTGATATGAGACTACGTGTAATGTCAAGTGGAGCCAATGCAAATGTAGAAATATCAAGAATCATCAATGCTGCATGTTTCTGTTTTGAAGAAATGATATAGTATCTCTTAATGTAGTGTTACGACATTGACAATGGAGAATAAGATTATGATATGATGATAGTTGATTTCGCACCTAGCTATTTGCTTAATTAAATAAAATTATGTTGGTGAAATATCTCGTCTCTTGAAAGAAAATGCGAGGATTGGCTATCACATAGCGTTTTATTCAATTGTTGTTTGTCCCAGATCTTTCGCAGCAGGCAACAGAAGCAATGGAAGACATGTTGAAGATGATCCACTTAGTCTATAACACACAACTACTACGTATTATTAACCCGAATTTACCAATCAGCTGTAATGTTAATTTGAACCTCTTTTCCTCTGTAGAATGAGAGTTAGAAGGGATATCGGGAGAGGGAGACTGAGAGGGGGAGTGTAACACCCCCATTTACACAAGAGTCTTACTAAGAGATTCCCGAGTAAATAAAGGTGTTACCATCTCGGTGTGACTCGAGGTAGTAGTCCCAACACAATCAATCCAACCAGATACCGAATTTAAAATCAAAGTCAAATTGTTCCAAATTACAACGGAAGTCCCAAAAGTCAAAAGGAATAATCCGAAATCAAAATCAGAGTTAAGAAGCAGGGAGAGATAAAATTAATCAATCGTCTAAGTATAGTTTGTCGTCGCTCAACCCATCCCCCCCATGCATCGATAATGTCACCACATCACAATCTCACCTGCACGATTAACTGCTCCCCAAAAGGTCGGAAATACCAATTGTATCGTCATAGGCCCCCGAGAAAATAGGGTACAATTTAGACAAGGAAATCAAGGTCGGCAAGCTGAGTAAGGAAGAATAATACAGTTCTGTAAATAAACAGTTGAGCATGCGATAGAAAATTCTGATACCAATACACAATTACAATAATACAACCAGACCATAAACACGATCTCAATGACCGTAATCTCAATTCCAATCTCAATCTCAATTCCAATCTTGGTTTCCCATAGAAATAAACCACTATAGTACCAGGGGTCCCGTATTTATTAATGTGCACATCCCTCCTAAGGCCGACCCAAAGGAGGCGAATAACAAGGCAGGTTCGAGATCAACCGAACCTAGGTTACTTTTCTAGGTAACCTTCCCATTCCAAGCGTGGTCCGGCAGAAAACAACGCGACCGTAGCCTCTCATATCATACTCTGTATAGGAATCTCATCCCGATAAATGCTCAGCATTAGAATCTCAATAATTCCAATTCATCACAATAACTCATCATAATGCATACATGCTATCACAATGTCATTCATATGCTCATGCTCAACATATTATACAAACCAATATATATATATATATATATATATATATATATATATATATATATATATATATATATAACAGTAAGGTTAAACCTTACCTAATCAGTAAATCACCACATATCCGGTAGCACAGTTCACCACGGGAACTCTACAAAATTCGTTCCTAATAAAATATTATACACTTTAATTAATACCGAACCTAAAGTAATTAAATTATACAAGAACCAATACCGACCTAATGAGACTGACCCAACTTAACTAAATTATAAAACAAGGTTGACCCGACATAATTAGATTATACTCCCTCCTAGTTCTTTTTATTCTCCATCTTTTTTTTGGCACAAATATTAAGAAAAGAATAAGAATTGATTAAAGTAAGAAAATGTGGGGTATAAAGTAGAAATATGGTGTGGGTTTGTGAGTGAAGGAAAGAATAAATAAATGAGTAAAGTACAATCCAAAAATGAAAAGAGAGAAAATTGTTGAACTAGTGTCAAAAAGGAAAGAGGGAAGATAAAAAAACTAAGAGGGAGTATAAAGAAAACCAAACAACGGGCATG
This sequence comes from Agrostemma githago, assembly GCA_958450325.1. NCBI lineage: Eukaryota > Viridiplantae > Streptophyta > Magnoliopsida > Caryophyllales > Caryophyllaceae > Agrostemma > Agrostemma githago. The sequence goes on along the minus strand of OY288239.1, from coordinate 62,267,756 downwards.
ATAAAGGTTGCGGCCCGTGAGCAGGTACTCAGGTTGGCCCGAGCAACAACTAGACCCGACACCACGTATATCTATAGACACCACGCATCCAACGACCACAACACGTATATCTACAAACACGTATTTCTACAAACACCACTCCTATCAAACCCACGTACCACAACATCCTACTCCCATAAAATAGCAACACGTCCAACACCGACAATAATATCCCGGCTAGGATAGTTCCAACGAATTGTATACACTAGATAAAAGCCCGTGCGCTGCACGGGTTAGTTGGCTTAATTGCATTGATGATGTACCTTCGTTAAATAAGAAACTTAATCAAACTATGTCATTACAATAAATAAGATGATAACATGATATTAGTAATCAAACTTAATTTCAACTGAATTTGTAGTCTTAAGAGCTTATTTTAAAACTCAAAAGAACACATGATTGCTCTTATTTATAATATAAAATTTCATCACCTTATTATGAATTTTCAATGTGGAAATAATTTTACGCTTGTAGTCTTATTAAGAGATTTTTTAAGACTCAAAAGTTTTTGATTAATATCTAAGAACGAATGAATTTTTTAATTGATATCTAATAATGAAAGATTAGTCTTATTTATAATATAAGATTCTATCGTCTCATCATAATTTTTCGATGTATGATAATTTACTCAAGTTTCATAGTCTTAAGATCTGCTTTTAAGACCCAAAAAAACGCATGATTACTCTTATTTATAATATAGAATCATCCCCTTATTTTAATATTTTCGATGTAGGATAATTTTAGGTTTGTAGTCTTTTTAAAAGCTTTTTAAGACCAAAAAGATTGTTGGTTGATATTTAAAACCAAAAAATGACTCATTTATGATATAGAATTTCATCACCTCATCATAATTGTTATTTATATAATAAAAAAAAATTCACCTTATTATAATTTTTCGATGTGAGATAATTTACTTAAATTTATTTAAGTTTAGATATATTCTAATTAAGAACTTTTATTTATAGACGAATGATTACGCTTATTTATAATATATAGAATTTCATCAACCCATCTTATTTCGATGTGAGATAAATATACTTTAACTATATAGTCTTAGACTTAGGAACTTCATTTTAGTCTCAAAAGATTATTGGTTAATATCTAAGAACGAAAAATTACATAGAATTCTATCACATCATTATAATTTTTCGATATGTGATAATCTAATTCAACTCTGTTTGTAATCTTATTAAAAACTTTTTAAAGTTTTTTTTTGATATCTAAGGATGAATGATTAGTCTTATTTATAATATAGATTTACATCATCTCATCATAATTCGGAGAAACGATTACTTTTATTTATATAATAGAATTCCATCGTATTATCATACTCTCTTCGCTCACTATTTTTATTAAGGTGAGGGGTATTTAATAGTGAACGAAGAGAATATGATAATACGATGGAATTCTATTATATAAATAAAAGTTTATAGTCTTAAGAGTGTTTTAAGACTCAATAGTGTTTTTAAGACTCAAAAGAGAAGGGGTATAATTTTTCGATGTGGTATAATTACTTAAGTTTATAGTCTTAAGAGTTTTTTAAGAGTCAAAAGATTTTGATTGATATCTAAGAACAGATAATTAGTCTTTATATAATATAGAATTTCATCACCTTATTATAATTTGTCGATGTGGGATAATTTAACTAAAATTTATAGTCTTATTTATAATATAGAATCATCACCGTAACTTATTTTAATTGTTTTGATGTGGGATAATTTTAAGTTTGTAATCTTATTAAGACCTTTTTTTAAATCAAAAGTTTTTTAAAAAGACTACAAATTCATGACTTCATCATAATTTTTAAAAAAAATGATATAGAATTTCATCATAGTTTTTTAAAAAAACAAAAGTTTTTTTGTTGGTTGATATTTAAAAACAATGATTACTTTTAGTTGATGTCGAAGGGATTTTTTTTATTAGTTTTATTTATAATATAGGATTTCATCATCTTATTATAATTTTTTATTTAAGTGTATAGTCTTACCAACTTTTTTAAGACTCAAAAGATTTATGTTTGATGAAACTCTATAATTTTTCGAATGTGGATAGTTTTAATTAAGTTTATATAATCTTAATATATATTTTAAGACTCAAAAGATTTTTGGTTAATATTTAAGAGCACATGATTACTACGGAGTAATCCATTATTTATAATATAAAAATTTATCGTCTTATCATAATTTGTCGATGTGGAATAATTTAACTAAAATGTGGGATAAAAATTCATCATAATTTTTCAATGTGAAATGATTTTAAGTTTGTAGTCTTATATATTAAAAGTTTTTTGTCGATATTTAAAATTGAATGATTACTAGCTATTATTTATAATATAGAATTACATCGCACCATCATAATTTTTCGATGTGGGATAATTTAAAGGTTTTTCTTGGTCGATATTTATTTAAAACCGAATAATTACTCTTCTTTATAATAAAAAATTTCACCACCTCATCATAATTTTTCGATATTGGATAATTATTTAAGGTTTATAGTCTTAGGAACACTTTTTGAGATTCAAAAGACTTTTGGTAGATATCGAAGAACGAATTATTATTCTTTATTTATAATATAGAATTTCATCATCATATTATAATTTGTCGATGTGGAATAATTTTAAAACTGTTATATGTTAAAAATTCATTACATAATGTGAAACAAATAATATTCCCTCTGAGTTCCTATTATTGTCCCAAAAGGTTTTTGGTGAAAAATAAGGAAGGGGAAATGAGTGGTTGAAAAAAGAAGAAGGAAGAGAGAAATAAGAGAGCAATTGTAAATCACACATTGATGGCCTAAAAAGAAAAGTGTGACAAAAATCAAATTCAACCCAAAAAGGAAAGTTGAACAATAATAGGAACTCGGAGGGAGTATGAAATTTATACTCTAATGAAAGCATTTTTTTACCACGAATATAATTATTTTATTTTATAATTTATTTTACGATGATGTTTTTAAAAAATGAACTATAAAAGTTTTTAACTAAGAATGGTAAAACATCCTATTAATATGATAAATTAAATATATATATTATAACAATTAAAAGATTTTCTAGTTGATTTTTTTTATTATTTATGATACTTTCCTAATTTGAGGTTTGATGAAACGGATCAATTAGATCGCTCGAAAAAAACCTAATATATATATATATATATATATATATATAGTAAGGCTCTTATGAGTCCTTCTCTATATATGAGTCCATAAGTCCTCATCCCATCCATTGGATGAGATGAGGATGGATGGACATGATTCATTCTACAATTTGCATTAAAAAAAAAAGAAAAAAAGAAAAAGAAGGGAGATACTGCTTCCTAAAATAACTCCCATAATTTTAGGAAACAATAATATCACATTCATTCACCCATTCATTCATTCACGTTACCACATTCATCAAACCTAAAAAAACGCTTCCAACATCATCACGTTCATCCATCCATTCATTCAAAATCTGTGCTCGACATCACGTTACTATGGATCCAATGATCGCGAGATCATCATCAACTGTTGATAAATAATTCGTAGAGTACAACAATGGTGAGTTTCGATATTACTTTCATGTTTTGCGTCAATTTTATTCATTTCATTCATCATATATTCATATAAACGATTCATTACTCTTGTGTTAGTATAGATTGCAGATTGTTAGGTTTATTATTTAGGTTTTTTTTCATAATCTTCACTGTTTATTATTTAGGTTTTTCATTATCTTCATCAATTGTTATGCTTTCATTGCCATGGAAGTCATTAAGATGCTCCATATTATTAGATTTTACGTTCATAGTATGATTTTTAAAGATCTGATCATTATATGATTTTTTCGCACAAACATATATATGGAGTTATTGTAATGCACATAATGTGTTACTTTAATATAGACCGTCTGTTATTTTAATGTCTAACTCTGTGTATAGACATCTTCTGTTAATTGAATCTCGTGTTACTTTAATGCACTTCATCTGTTACTTTAATTCTTGTCATCTGTTACTGTAATGCATTGGAGTAACAAAGGATTTAAAATACTGTCATATTAAAAAAATACTGCTTCCTATAATGATGGAATGTGATTGTCATCAAAATAGGAAACAATATCAAAGTATAACGTTCTCATTCATACTCTTATTCATAGCAGTATACATGTTTATACTGTCATTCATACCTAATGTATTACAGTAACACGTTTGAAGCATTAGAGTAACATGTCATCGGATTTAGTTATTAATGTTTTGGTTAGAATACCGCTATATTTCAAGTTCTGATTGTTTGTTTGTCGCCACATTTATTGACATTGTTCTTGTTTTTGTAGTAGACGTAAAAGCAGAGGAATGGTGCAAGGATGTGGGTGAGAGTTTCACTCCATACATAGAGCAGATCTTCAAAGATGTAGATGATAAGAAGAAGAAGAAGAAGAAGAAAGAATCTTTAGGAAACGTCATGTAAGTCATCGTTCGACGATGAAGAAGGAGAATAAGAATAAGAAGAAGAAGAAGAAGTAGAACAATTCTGAGTAGGACAATATATTGTTAGAGTAACATACATTATTCATTAGAGTAACATACTAAATAAGTTACAGTAATACAATTTATGAGTTTGATTGATTTTCCAATATCTAGTCCTTAGAGTAACATCCTTTATTGGAGTAAAATGAGTTAGAATAACACACACTATGCGTTATAGTAACATACTTAATGAGTTACAGTAACATAGTTTATGAGTGTAATTTGATTTCCAATATCCAGTTCTTAGAGTAACATGTGTGAAACATTGGAATTATAATGGAGTTTTATAATTTTTGTTTTGGAGTATCCTTAATAGAAACATACATTATTCTTTTGGTTGATTGGAAGTCATGTTTTTGCAAAAGACTATTATCTAACGTAACAGATTTTATGAGTTAAAGTAACACAGTTCATGAATTAGAGTAACACATTATATGAGTTAAATTAACAGTTTTTGCAAGAGACTATTATACAACGTAACAGATTTTATGAGTAGTAACATAGTTTTATGAGTTAAAGTAACACAGTTCATGAATTAAAGTAACACATTGTATGAGTTAAAGTAACATAGTTTATGGATTATGGCAGTAACATAGTAACATACGTACAATGACAGTAGAAAAATGATGATTTTTTGGTGAAGATGAAAAAAAACTTAATTTTGAATAAACTTGTTGTGTGAGAGAAAGAGGCAATTAAAATATTGATATGAGAGAGATAAGATTTACATTGGGATAATTAAGGAAGGGAGAGAAATGATATATTTACCAAGATTTGTTAGTTATTTTCTTATTTCATCTCAAGCAATCACAACCATCCATCTTTCATTTGATCAATGGTCCAAGATTGGACTCATGGACTCAATATATATAAGAGGACTCACTTGATCCTTTCTCTCTCTATATATATATATATATTGATTTGATTTGATTTTTTAATCATTATTTATAAGTGATGAGAATCTTCAATATAACTTCTAATATATAAGATAAAAGATAGTCGTGTGAGATCTTGTTTAAATCGTCTAATAAAATACATTATGAATATCAATTTTTTATAATTTTTAGTAACACGTAACTAAAGATATAGACAAATAACCAAAGATATAGTCGTAATATATATAACTTTTATAATTTTTTATAAAACGAGTATCGACATACGTAACTAAAGATATAGTCGTTGGAACGGAGGGAGTATATAATAACAAAAATAACCATACGATGATAGTAATCCCGACACAACGAAAGTAACCCAAAACATAACAACCCAAAACGAGAGTAAGGAAATTTACCGAAGTTGGCCTTGGACCCTAGAATCTGGCGAATTGATAAGGTGGCAGGGGTGGTTCCGATCGACTAATTAGCAATGGTGGTGGCTGATGTTGGTGGGGAAGTGATTGGTGTGGGCGAAGGTAGTATAGGAGAAAGCAAAGGAGAGGCACGTAGGGTTGAATGGAAATAAAGAAATAGGAGTGTGCATAGGAGTTATAGTGTCATTGTTTAATAAAAGGAATGGGTTTTTGTATGTCGTGGCCCATTATTACAAGGAGTGAGATTGTTTTTCTCGTGGCCTACTAACGGGTTAACTTAATTGTTCAGTTTTACATGGGTTAATGCTTCTTTGTTCGAGTCGACTTTAGGTTAGACTGACATTATCGTCTTGACTCGTTTAGCTTACGGTTTGACCTTCTATAAAATACTGGTATTACAGGGAGTGATTGGGTGAGGGATCCTAAAAGCTAGGAGAGAAATTTGTACTCTGGGTAGTTATATGCTCACTTCGTCTTGTTTGCATAATCCGATCAAAGCATCACCTTTCTCCATCCCAACACAGTTATGATACCCTGAGTTCTGATATTTACTTTCCTTTTATCATTTTATATCTTCTATTCTTGCGTTTCCCGTACTGATGTGCGTGGTCAATCTTTCGAGAACTCACATATATCCTTTTCTCAGAGGATGTCACACCGATTCCCACTGACAGTACGAGAAGAAAGGGTGGCAGGATAGGAAGATGGCTGTAAGGAATCTCTGCAAGATCCCTTTGGTGCACCTTCACAAATGTTGTATTCCACAATTCAGTGCTGGCAATTTTATTTATCCGGGACAGTACAATTATGGACTACTAGTTAGCACTTTTGCTGGACTTGGTTTTGAAGTTGGTGTTATGCAACAATGATCTGGATTGTGCTTGTTTTCTACTCAATTAAGATACTTTTCTATGTTTTTGTAATCAGAAACTCTTTTTATTCAAGCACTGCCTCGTCCCTGGTTGTGAAACAAGGGCTATAGAATACAAAACTCCATCTAGATACCGAAAGTTTGTTTTCATAAAAACATTTTCATTTGAAGGAACTATTTTTGATAACATAAATATATGGTTTCCTGAGTCTATACAAATTAATACATATCAGCTGGTGTTATGTACATAATCAATTGATGGCATTGGTAAGAAGCATCATGCTGTACTAAATTATACGACGTCTGTGTATAGAAGATTCATTTTAACAACAAAATACCAGACATCAGCGACATGCTAGCTACTTAATTGACTCTACTGCAGATGTTTCTAACTTCTCCTTGATTCCCAGTGAGGACGTCCAGTGCTTGCAACTTAACCATGGCGTTTGCGAGTTCAATATTGAATAGAGTTGTGTTGAGGGACAGCTGTTGAACAAAGCCTTGTGTTTTTGGATGTTGGGCTATCTTTTGGTCAATTGGCAGTACTCCCCTCTGGTTGACGATTTGATTGAAGTAAGAGTTATCCACTGTGTTTAAGTTTTGAAGATTTTGATCAAGAAGAGTGAAGTTGTTGCTGGCGGCTGTGGTGCTCTGGGGACATGTTGACGTTAGATGGCTGTGAAGGTCAGGATCCATGAGCGGGTCGAACAGGGCAGTACCAGGGTAAAGACGATCCCTGAAGAACACACAATGTGCAACTCCGACCGTATGACATCCTGTGTAGGTGACACATATTTTATTATGCCAAGAGTACCGACTCACTAACTTGAAGTGAAAGGACTTGTTCATCTCTCAGAAAATTTGTGTAATAGAGTTTCCAGAGTTAAAATTAGGGGACTACTTTATGTCATCCGTTCATTTACTTAGCATTGTTCATATTTTATGAGTAAATTATCAATTTGTCATTTTTTAATTTACTAACCTAGTTTAACCTAACTATTCATTTACATAATTCTAATTACGATTCAAATAACAATAACTTCAAACACTTAATGTCATTATACTTAGTGTCACCCACTACTAATTATGCTAGCAAATTTTATTTTAATTAGCTCACTTCTTTAGTTTGATGCTTGTACTAATTATCCTAGATGCTAATTATAGATACATATCATTCAACACAAAATCAAGTGGAGTTAACCGCAATTAATCCTTCAATTTCATCAGTCAATACATTAATGAACACGAAAAAACACTAAGGGGTGAGCATAGATTTAGATGCAGCTCATTTTGATTCTAATGCCCATTTTGATTTAGATGCACTGCACGTTCCATTTACACGAGAATTCATTGCTATGTGTACAACCATCTATAGAATTGGTTCGTGAATTCAGTATTGTGTTAATGAGTAAACACAAATCTAATAACTTTGTGATTTCCTAGTGCATATTGGATTTTTGCAATGTTAGGATTAATGACTAGCAATTGTCGTATTCGAGACTCGAGTTGAATGTCGAACTAGGTGCGGAAATAAGATGATGTATTTTGTGAAGAATGTGGTTTGTCCCACATCTAAAGAATAGGGGAAGTGGTAGTTTTTCTATGTATAAATAGAAAAAGTTGTCTCACATCGATAGATTAACTAGGTGGAGGTGATTCTTTTTGTATAAATGGAGGTTACCCTTCCACCGTAGTAATAAACCCTAAATTGGAGTCTCTTAAGCATTGTCTTAGAGAGGGTTCCTCCGAGTTGTACTATTATCTCCACAGTAGTGAATATTGTTCTCCTTGTGTTCGTTGTTTTGTTCTTCTCGCGTAGTCGACAAATCGTTGGTAACGGGAGCCTCCGTTACAACATGCAACATAAACTCCAATGAAATCAAACCCAGAAATAAGACGCGGGACAATCTGATTCCGGGTTGAAGTGTGGCAGATTTATGGCTCAACTTAGGCTAGGGCTTGGGAGATCTGCGACTCGACCTAGGTTGGGACTTGAGAGATCTGCACCTCAACCTGGGTTTGAGCGTGGTTGTTCTGCGCCTCAACCTGGGTGGGGGGGGTGATGTTTTACGTCTCAAATTGGGTTGGGGCGTGACAGTTCTACGGTTTGATCTAAAATGAGGCATCTCAATCGTATATTTTGGTCGCGATTTCTTACTACAATGATGCGATTCATAATCATGCTAAAGTGTAGAAATTAAGAAAAAATTATCAAGAGATTGGAATTAGAATGACAAGAGTGAGTTAATTGGAGTCGGATTGCTTGACATCGGTATTCAATTTTAAAAAAATATGACTGGAGTTGAGGAAGCATGGAGATTAAATGTAAGTTAATGAATAAAGGGAGGATAGTATATAAAAGGATTAAATAAGGTAAGGGGCAAAATGGGTAAATCAATTAAAATACGGACGACATCAAGTAAAATTATGGACGACGAGAAGCGAGTGTAAAAGTACCTAGTAGAACAACCATTTCTCGTATGGTGAAATTTTTGGCAGCAAAGGCTGTAGCGATGTCCTCAACCGAGAGGAAAGGACTCGGAAGATCGCGTGCATCCTCCGCCTGTGATACTAATCCATCTCTTCTGCCGGTTTGTACTGGATAGTCGGGTCCTCCGCCCTGCTTAGAAAGACAGTTTGATAATCCTGTAATGTAGTAGAAATATACGTAGAAGAAAGTGGAGTGATATTTAGCAATGAGATTACCAGTTTGATGAGGACTTTAGTAGAAACTGCAATGATATCAGCACAGGAAATTAGACCAGGACATTGGGCTTCTACAACAAGCTTTACTGCATCCACAAATGTATATCCCCTCACACTGTGATTAGGACTTGCACTTTTCTCTGTCGAATTTCCCTCTATAAGGATTGATGCATCACACCCCTGTTCATCATCAATTAATAATAAATTAATAATGACTGATTAGCAATGTCACTAAACCCTGATAAATATCCCAGTCTCAATATTTTATACTCCGTATTTAGTATATGATGAGCCAATAGAAATTTATCAATAAACACGTTGTTGGTTGAGCTTTGACACATCAAATAGCAAATAATACAGATCACATAATAATGGAATGGGGAAAAATGAAGAAAAGTGAATGCATGCGTACAGTGACAAAGCAATCATGGAATTGCAAGCGGAGCAAAGCGGGAAGTAACGTGGGATCAATGTCGAACTGTGCTTTCACCTCAGTAGCAATAATAGCCTCAACATCGACATGCTTGTCAAAGCATTTGCCACTATAAAAACCGACATGAAGACCAGAAGAAGAAGAAGGTCCAGCAGGGGAAGGCAGAGGAGGGACAAGAGTGGAATTATTGATACCGGGTTGTGCCGGGAAATTCAAGGATAGAGAAGTAGAGGATGATGGCTGCAGCGAAGATGGCGCAGGAGGAGGAGGAGGAGGAGGTGGGTAGCCGCCGTGGGAATCGACAGTAGTCAGACACGGTGGTTCATCATATGAATCATAGCTACCACACACACCTACTTGGCTCAATCTTGATACAATGAACAACCAAATTTTCAACGTTCCAACAAAAGCACTTGCTGCAGGGTAGACCCTCATTGTTTGTCAGTCAATTGGTCTTAAGTTACGTGAGTTGTTGATATTTACACAAATTTGGCTTCTTTTTAGTTGATGTCATTAATTAATTAATTGGGTGGGCTAGAATAAGGTGGGAAAGGCATATTGTAGTTCCTAAGTCAATGTCTCTGATTGCTCCCTTCTTCTTACCCTTCTTTATCATATCATACAAAAGTGTCACCGCGTTCGGTGTAGCACAACATGTTAGAATAATACGGTCGGTCTACTCCTCCTTACGATTAATGCATGTTTCTTTCATGGTTTGCTTTGACGAGAGTATGTGGTATGACTATTCACTTATTCAGTGGCTAAATGAATGGATTAACCGTGGCAATAAAGCTTTTCGAGATTTACAATTAATTTTTGGATTTTTTTTAACGAACGTTTACTCAATATAATGATTTTTTCCTAAATTTTCCTATTCTATCATTTATAAATCTTTAGCTTTTTACCCTAAGATTCAAAAGTTTCTCTTTGTTTTATCAATTTATATAATCTATAACGCTTCTCAATTCAATTATGAATTCTAATTCAATTATTGATAATGTAATATCGATAAATTATTTACTTAATTATTTTGTTTATTGTATTACTCTGTATTATTGTTTGATTAATTATTTAGGCTTATATATTAGGGTTTATATATATATATATATATAATAACAAGGAAATTTCCATAGAAAAAAATAAATCTAAAAACAAAAAATCAAAAATGAAAAGAAAAGAAAAACAAAAAATAATAATAAAAAAAAAAAAAGAAGGAAATCTGAACGAAAAAGAAAAAAAGAATTTTCTTAAAAGAGCAAACCAAACCCTACGCTTCCCTCCCCCCGACCCTCACCCGCTCCACCACCCATACCACTCTCACCCACCCACCCACCCACCCACCGGTCCACCACCCAGACCCAACCTAATCTCCACTCTGACCACCCCACCCAAACCGACCCGGACCCGAACTCGAACCTCACCCACCAACCCACCCCAGCCATCACCGACCATACCACCGCCCTCGACCTCATCATCTCTCATTCTTACCGACCCAAAACGGTTCCTTTGTTTGTGGTGGTTCATGGATATGTTCATGGGTTTTTGGATTTTGAGAATTGTTAGAGAGAAAAACAAGAAAATTAATTTTGATGGGATAAAATGAAAAGGGTAAAGCGGTAAAATATCGTTAGAATTGAGTAAAAACTTGTTAGTAAAAGCACGACTCTTAATTTTCTTTAATCTTATGGCTAAATAAATGGATTAAGGAAGCGTTTGGTCTGAGATTTACAGGAAAAGAAGAGAGAATCAATCAATCCCTTTGTTCTAATTTGTTTAAACATTTTTTTTTCACTCCCTTTCCCCTTTTCATTCCTCCCCATTACCCTAAACCTTTCTAAGAACATGTACATTAGCAAGAATTACCCAATTCTCGTCCTCCACTTTTTCACCTTTTTCTCTATTCTATTCAACATTCAACTCAGCTTTCCACCCACCCTTACATTTTCACCAAAAATATTCAAGATAAACAAGAATTCATTTCTCACACTTTCTTACTTTTTTTTATACCCAACTATGCACCTCAACAATTCATCCATTAACATTTAATTACTCCTTCCTTCTTCTGAAATAAGCCCCATTGCGGTTTGGCACGGAGTTTAAGAAAAAGGTGAAAAAGTAAAAGTATAGTGTTGATATGGTGCATGTGATGAAAAAGAAATAGAGATGAAAATATTTCCTTAAGAGGAAATGTGACTAACTAAAAAAAAAAATCCATAAAAGGAATATGAGATTTATTCAAGAAGATGGAGGAAGCAATATTTAATCAAATATATCAAGTTATATATACTAAATCACTCTCTTTTAAATAAATGTTTCTGATTAACAATTGTTTGATCTTTAATTTTATTGTGTCACGTTCAAATCGAGTTGGGTTGGGGTTCGGTTCGCCAATCATCAGGTTCTATCGGGTTTTGTATGTATTTATGACGAAGATTTAAGCTAGATTCGATGATGAAAGGTGCAAATTTTGAGTAGAAATCGTCTAATTGGTTTTATTAAGTAAATTATGCTTTATTAGATAATGTGTGTAGACACCCGCATTTTGCCTGCTAGTGTCTATAGCAGTTTCCGAGAAAACACCCAATGATAATCGGACGTAAACATGACTTAATGCGCTCAAATACGGACTCAGAATCAATAGTATCCGACGTGAGCACTTAGCAGAGTACAAATCTCTCACAACCGACCTCAGGCCCAGTGAGTCGTTCCAATAAAATGAGACTAATTTGGGACAAAACCGACACCGAAAATAAAACTGTCTTTTTATGACCCAAAGCACGAACCAAGTCAAAACCGACCTTGCAAGCTTCTAGAAATAGCCCAAACAAACCATCAAAGTCAAGGTCAAATACAAGGCACAAAAATCTCAACCTCTCCTATATACACTCACCTGCCTATGCCACTCGATCGAGTAACGTGAGACCACTCGATCGAGTAGGCATTCAAAAACCAAGCAACTACCCTTTTTTAGGCCACTCGATCGAGTGTATCTAAGGCCACTCGATCGAGTGACCCCTAGATGGGGGGTAATTTCTATAAATACCTCCCCTTGCTCTTTACATTTTCAGATTTTTTGAACCCTAAGCAGCCATCACACTTACACACATTTGCAACCCTACACACAATAGCAAACCCGAGACAAAAACCTCCCAAAAAAATTGAGAAAACCGTCTCTACAAACACACACAAACCATAAACTCCCCTACATCCTTGATACTCCCGCGTACACGCCGCTACTAGACGAGTCCATTTCCGAGGCCAATTAAGCATGTAGATTGAGGGTGTCATCAAACCCCATCTTCTCTTTTCTCCTCTTCTCCCTCTCGTTTACACACACACACACACACACACACACACACACACTATATAGTACTCCCTCCATTTTTTATGTTTCTTCCCGTATTTCTTTTTGGACCGTTTTTTTGTTTCTTCTCATTTCTAATCTTTCCTTTTTTGTTCATCTTATTTTAGCCTTTTGTTCTCATTGAATTCATCCCATTGGATACAAGTCATTTTATAAGGCACACATTCATTACTTTACAATATTTTAACAACTTTCTTAATTTAAGTGCAAAAAGAAATGAGAAGAAACTTAAAAAACGGAGGGAGTATTTATTATTAGTATTACTAAATCGTTAACACTAACATTTTTATTTTCGTTCTTTTTTGTTCCGTCACATTTTAATTTATTTATTATCGCTATTAACGACTAATATATATATATATATATATATATGTATATATATATATATATATATATATATAGTTAAACCATTTTTAGATTAAATACGTTCAATTACGGTTTCCGTTTCAAGTCTGTTTAATCCCTTTACAAGTTGTAACAGAGGTGACACCCTTTCGAGGAGCGCCGCCCTAAACACTTAAGGGCATAACACGATCGCGGTAACATGTAGTTAAACATGTCCAATGCCATTTTCGAGATTAGTGCGAAACCCGTTGACGCGAAATCGAACATCACGTAATCCGTAAGGATTAGTAACGATGTCGTGACATGGAGGGAATCGATATTCGTCCTAATTTAATTAAAAACGATATCATAACACATTTTCCAAATATCCGATACCGATCTCGTAATCGTGCATGGTACGTTATGAGTATCGAAAAACTGAGTTGACTTTAAATTATAAGATATTTTTATGTAACTCGCCCAGCTATCGATTTAAAACAATAAAAATCCGAAACTACCACCCTTTCGAAAACGAGCAGCAGCTCGAACAGGAGGCACTCGATCAAGTGCCTTGGCTCACTTAGTCGAGTGACCCCTCAAAACAGAGGTAGGAGGTCCTCACGAAAGGCACTCGATCGAGTCCCCGCCATGACTCGATTGAGTGGCCCTCATACGTGAGCCTCCTACATATAACAAGCCTAGTCAAATCCTTTTTCTACGACTTTGGTTGTCACGTGTCAAGTCCATCACGTGTTTATCCTTTCAAAATCAAATCGAAGTTGGAGTGGCCACAGAACATTGTGGGAGTTCGGGCCCGTTCGAACCCACTCTATACTTTGGCGTACCGTGCACAAAGCATGGTCCGCTTTAGTACTAGAGCTTATGGGGGTTTGTCCTTTTGCATAACGATACCGATGCCGAGTTAGCGGGTATCGTGTATCGAATGACTCTCGTTCGCCAATGTTTTCGGGCATCCGGAAACCAAAGGTTCTGAGTAAGGGGTGAGGGTACGTGTTGGGAAGCCCACGAAAGACACCCAACCCTGCCCGCAATTACCTGCCTCTAATAGGATATCATTCGATTTTCATGTACGCGCGTTAGTAAGACGGTTAAATGATATGCAAACAACATTTTTAGCTACGCATGCGAAATACGTGTTTAGCTACGTCATTTAATGCTTCATTAATTATGTAGAGGTCGAATTTAGCATGCGATGTTCATTTAGAAAGCGGTAAATGGCAAACATCGAAAGTAAATAAACTCGAAAATAAATTACAAATTACACAGGAAATACTACCCGGAATTCATAATCCTTGGACAAACGGAATAATAAATGAGTTAGCTACGTTAAATGTAACCTATAAACGGAGCCGCAAATAGAAAACGTAATCGAAACCGTAAATCGACAAATTGGATGAACTAGGATTGCTTACACATTGCGTTGTACATCGATCGGAGGACAAAGGCTCTAATACGCGTTTAGCGTACGGGACCGAAGCGTAGTGCTAGCTTTATCCCGGGCCTCGAAGTCTTGTCCCGACTTATCATAACGAAATGATGATGTCTCGACCGATCGCACATCAAACACGACTAAGGAGTCGTCGACGTAGGACTAGTCATACGGGACATTTCTCAAAGTCAAAAATGTAATGAGGTAGAATAGGATATAATGTATGCATTTTGAAAAGGGAAACACAAGGTTGAATTAGCACGTGTCTACTAAAATTCGCAAACATGGCTTGACGGAGCCTTGTATCACCTTTAGGCTATCGTTGGATGCCTATAGGGGTCACTGATCAAGTCATTGAGGGGATTCGATCGAGTGGCCTTCCAGAAAAATCCCTGCCCATTTTTGAGGGGGTCACTCGATCGAGTGGCCCTTAGGCACTCGATTGAGTGCCCTCTGTAACAGGTGAAAGTTTGCTTCAAAACGATCCAATTCACGATTTGGTGATTCAATCGAGAAATGATCGAGCTAAATGTAAATATTAAACAATTTACACTAATTTGATTCTCGATAACTCGTTATGCACGACGTTCGGTTACGAAACCGTCATCAAGCATTTTAGAGTGTTGTTTGTGATAATTAATTAAACTAGAACGAATATCAATTTCCACGTCATGATGTCTTTGTCGATCCTTATGGACCATATGACGATTGATTCAGCGTCAACAGGTTTCATGCTAATTCAATTGTCGATAACTCTTTTATGTGCGACGTTTGACTACGGAGTCGACATCGGGCTTTTGGAGCGATGTTTTGAAAATGACACCGAATGTACTCAATAATAAATATCGGTGATCACGTTATAATTCGATGGTTATGCGTACGCCATAAGGCTCCCTAACCTTTAAGTGTCTAGGGCGGATCGCCTCGAAGGACGTTACCTCCAGTACGACTTGTTCGGGAGGATTATACGGACATTAGATGGAATTCATTATTGAACATATTCAATATGAAAACTCGATTTGTCGTTGCAAACTTAGATCCTTTGCGTTTCGATGTCGTAAATTGGCTTTTAAGACCTACGACTATCAATTTAGCATCGTTGGATGTTACTCAAATTGATTTAAAATAGTTTTGTTAAATTATGATATACGCGGTATTAATATATAAACAATATAAAAAAAGATGATAATAAATGTTAGATTGTTAGTAGTACGATAACTGAAAGTTAGATGCGAAAAGTAAAGTGTTAGTAGTTAGTAAACAGAAATTAAATGTTAGATGAACGTAAATAAAAGTTAGGAGTTAATGATTAACGATTATTACGTAAAAATGAAGGAGAAATAGAGATTAGAGAAGACGGGATTTGGTACTCCCTCAACCTACAAGCTTATTGTCTCGGAACACGGGCTCGTCAAGTGTCGGCGTAGGTACAGGAGCGGTCGAGAATGTTGGGTGAGTTATGGTGTGTGATTAGGTCTGTCTAGATAAATAATTTCTCCAGATTCCTTAAACTCGATTTTTAAAGGGTTTTCTCGTTAATCGTCTAATCTCGACAATAACATTTAATAAAAATAGTAATTACATATAGGATTTAAGTGTTAATATCCAAAAATTATTATTAAACTTTAAAATCATGATTTTCCAGAAACTATCAATTTTTCCAGATTTCACAAATTTCAATAAAACCGTCTTTTAAAACCCGTTTCCACAATTAACGATTCTTTTAATAAAATTTGTCGTTACAAATATTTTATTAAAGCACTAAAAATCCAAAAAATACATTTTATCATAAAACCATTAGAAACATTTTTTTCCAGATTTAAAACAAAAACCAAAAATCGGAAATTAAAATGACAAACACGGTTTTAAAGATAAATGATGATTTAAAGTGATTACTTAATTCACCCACTTAACAGTTCTGAAAAATTATGAAATAATTCAGAAAATTATTTTTCATCAGAAAGTTTATCCACGCCAAATTAAAGATTAAAATAAAATGTTTAAGTGTTAGAACTAAAAATCGGTTTTTGATCATTTTTTTCCAAAAACGGTAATAATTCAATAATCGATACATAAAATATCAGAAAAATACTAAATTATCAGAAATCAACAAAAGCATCATTTTTAAAAAATATACTCATATATTACAAGTTTAGGCCGAATATTACGATTTTACAAATTAATATGACAATTTAATTGTTAATCTCATAAAAGCGATAAAAATACCAAAACATGCAAATTTTCAACTTTTAAAAATTCTGGACAACAACTTTGTGACATACATATATTGTCAAAAATCAAATATAAAAATATACACGCAATTACACAAATAAAATCATGCAATACCGAGTAACATCGACGTTACCTCTAATCCAAATCCGAGTCGATTATAAATTTGTCAGCTTCGGGATCGTCCACAAATTTTACAACACACGACAAGCATGGTAGAAAATACCATGCAAAAAAACTAAGAAAATCAAGGTAAATAACGATCGAAAACAACATCGATTATTACCTTAACGAAAGGATCGGAATAATGATTAATTTCATGATGAAAGCGAGACGATTAAGACACCATTTTAGACAAGAATTTGCCTTGAAAGGCTGATTGATGTCACGGCCAAGAGAGAAGAAGGAAGGGATTTTTTTGTTGTTTAATTTGCAAAATGAATGTTTAGGAAATGAATGGTTTTCTAAGCATGAATGTTAAGAATTTTTTTGATGAAAACAATTCTACCACACCTTACATAAACCGGCCAAAAGGAGAGTAATGAGAGAATGAAAAGGTTGCTCATTAAGCATCAAATAAATGGGTAAGAAAAGAATTATATCTTTATGTTTTAACATAATAAAATGAAACGTGTAAAGAAAAACGTAGTAAGGGTGTGACAAGGTGGTGTGTCGCTTCAAAATATGGGAGAAAGGTCTCAATTAATTTGTAAGTTGATAAAAAGAAGAATCGTAAAATCGTTAAAGGTCTTTTAAAGCAATTCGAGTAAACCTCGCGTTGGAAAATAATTATTTACGAAACTTCGTAAAAAAATCATTAAAGGCCAAATTTTCGTAAATAAAAACATTTCTTAGTTGAAAATATTATATAAATGTGTTTAGACATTTGTAGGAAAAGAAATAACTTAAATCCGAGCTTAAAACGTTAATTCGTAGAGAAATAGAATCCTCGTGGAAAAATAATTAGTTTACGAAGAAAATCAAATAAATAGGCTTAAAAGAAATAAAATCTTTTAAAACAAAAAGAATATATCATTAGACTCAAAAATGAAAAGAAAGCTTGGAAAAATGATGAAACATAAGGCCGAAACGTGATAGAATTATGACGAAGTCATAGCAGAAAGGATAAAAGCGCTAGGAAATAGCGGGTGTTACACAGCATCCTCCTATAGAGCAATCCTGAAGCTGGGCCGATCCTTCCTCAGGATCTTATTTATACTATCCAGGCCAAATTGACTAAGGTCCGAAGATTGAGGAATGAGAGGATGAGGAAGTTGGAAGAAAGACGAGAAGGAGCTTCAGGCTCCCAAAACTAAGTTGGTACCTTTCTATCCATTGTTGTACATAGTGTTCATAATTGAGTTAGTTCTATCGGTTTTTGTTTGTTGGTATTTGATTAAGTATGCAGGTACATATTGTATTCACCGTTTTTCATGCCATGATAACCACCAAGCTATGCCCTTATTATTTCGTAGACAGTGAGAATCTAAGGGAAGTACACCCTTACACTTTCTCTCTCTCACTCTTACTTCAGAATTTGGTTTTGTACTTGAGAACTCTCTGGGGAATTTGGTTTGCCACATTTGATCAACGTTTCTTAAACCGTTGTTGTGAGGATTCCATAGGATTTATAACCCCTCAAATCCGTACAATAGCCTTTTCAAAAATCACCTAGCCAATTACCCACATATAAAAAGCATTGCACATATTATAGGGGATTGGAGGTGAGTGAAAAGTAAGTGTGGGGTAGCAAAGCGGTCTCTCCGACCCTTTTCAGAGAGTGTGAGTAGGGATGATATATTATCATTGTGACTTAGTAATTAGAGTGTTGGCATATGGTCAGACTTGATTCAACGAGAACTGACTCGCCATTTCATTCTTATTTCCCCTTTCTCTTAGATAAGACCCATCAATCATGGCATATTCCATTATTTCGACTAAACCATTATTACTACACCAATACCCACAATAAGGACATTGTGAACTTTAAAATGTGGGGTAGGGTGTTGTGTACTTTGTACTTGACAATATCTTGTGTTTTCTTTTTGTAGTTTAATCTTTTGGGAAAAACATTGTGGTGGCTGAGGAAAGGACGAAAACTCAAAAGGGCATTCCGGGTAAAATGGAGAATTGAGCTGCGAGCCACCACCAAAAAAATAGAAAAAAAATGAAGAAAAAAAAATTGAAAAGTGCAAAAATACCAAAAACAAGAGTCAATTCTTCGTATGTTGAGTATTTGGGAGTTATAAGAAGGGAGTGATAAGGTGGATTGGAAGGGTAGGATAGATTTTTATTTTGATTGGTGAAAAAATGTTTTATATATTTTGTTTTTGGGTGGATTTTGCACGATCACGTGGTATGGATTGATCATATTTGGTGACCACGTCATCATGTTTCCTTTGGAGTAATAAGAAGGGAAATATAAGGAGATGAAGAATGAAGAGTTGAGTTAGGTCACCTCGCTAGGTCTTGGGATAAGAAAAAGGTGTGTGGCCATTACACCTTACTTTAGAAAGATAAGAAGGTGGTTTTGAAATGAGCAACTTCAGGATGGTGATTTAGTCTTCATGTCGAGAGAGATTTAAGGTGGTTTGAGAGTGAGTGTTTTTACATCATTTTGAGCCTTTCTTGTTTTTCTTTCTATTTTATGAGGGAGTTGTTTTCTTGAGGGAGCGTCTAATGAAGGAAGAAGTGTAAGAGAAGAGTGGTCATTTACCTCATGCTTATAATTTGAACTTTTGTATGTCTTGTTGTTTTCGAGTTTACTCGGGACAAGTAAAGTTCAAGTGTGGGGTATTTGATAAGCACGAGTTATACCCTTCTTTTAAGGCGGGGTTTGATGCCATTTGAGGTGTTTTCATGGCTTATTACACACGTTTAGAGTGTTGTGTGGTTTAACCCCCATTCGTTGCCAATTTGGGGTGTTTCTATAGCTATGCTTGTAGGACATTTTGCTCACGTATCGATCTCGGCTATCCAAATAGATCAAAGGTGAGCTAAGAACGATATCTCCCCCTCTAACCAGACATTAGTGGTCAAGGAGTTCAAAGTATCTCATATCCCATATAGCAAGATCCTGAAGCATGAAAAATAAAGAAGCAAAAGCAAGCAAGAAAAATAAAGTATTGAATGAAGTGAAGAGCTGAAGACCGATTCAGGCTGCCAGGCGCAAACCGGCAGAATAGGCGCAGTCTGCGTAACACTGTTGGCACAATCTGCGCAATTCTGGCGTAGTTTGTGCATCACTGTTGGCAGTCTATGCCGAGACCTACGCAGCCTGCGCAATCCACTTAAATGCATATTTGGCTTTCTATTTTGCGCGAAGCTCGAGCTTTCCTTGGGATTTTCATTTAAGAAGTTAAGGTTTTTGGTATGAACACCATTATGAGGAGATAATCTCCTCAATCTTGGTGTAAATTCTTCCCTTTTGTGTAATTCTATCACTTTTGTGAGGCTTTCTCTTCCTTTTACTCATTTAATCTTATGGAATTCCTAATTTGTATTGTTTAATGATGTTTAATTGAAATATATTCACTAGGACCATAATCCTCTTCTTGCAATCATCTATCACTTTACTTGTGTGTATAAGAAGTTGTTCACCTATCAACACTCCTAGTAACAATCTTTGCATAAACATTAAAAAAACCTAATGCTCTCTAAATAGCGTTCTTAGGCGATTCGAACGACGACGGCGACTGAGATTTATGGACGTACGATGACTAGGAAATTGACCAAGAAGACGACTCAACATGCTAAGAAACCTTTTACAAGATTGCAGAAAGAAGATGATGACGCGTTGGCTTCTGAAAATAGCATGGACTCTATCGAGACTGAAGGCTCCAATATCAATAGCATACCGGTTCTTAATCTGGAAGAGGTTACCATTGTAGAGAGTGATGATAAATTTGTTGCGGAAACTAACCCTGAGCCGGAGAACTCTCAGGGATGGAAACAGAGGGAGGGTAAGAAAATAGTAGAAGCTATTGAGGAAGAAGAACTATTGAAAATTTCTCAGGAAGAAGTAAAGGAGGATGTTGAATATTTGCATAATGCTGTGTACTGTTTTATCATGGCGCCAATCCTCCATGGGAAGTCATTGAAAGGTATATTAAGCGTATCTGGAAAGCTCATGCAATAGACAAAATTTTGTTCCTGCCTAATGGGATTTTCCTCGTTCGGTTCAAGGAGAAGCAATCAAAGCGAGTTATACTAAATCAGGGGTATTGTATATTATTTGACCTTCAAATTAAATGGGTTATTCTAAATAATTTAAAAATAGATAATAAAATTTAGTTTAGCATATAAATAATATTAACGTATATATTAACCCGAAAGTCATAAAAATACGTTATTAGCTCAAATAATATGAAAGACGACATAAAAATAATAATATTAAAGGGGTAAAAATAGGTAAAAATATTGATTTATCAATTAATACTACCTCTTATTCGTTGGATTCCTACCATTTATTGAATATATGTCAGGTGTATTTTAATAAAATGGTAGGATTTCAATGAATTGGAGGGAGTACAATGGAATTAAAATTTAAAAGATTTTATATAAAGGAAAGTATCGGAAATATAACTTTTAAAATGAAAATCTTAAAAAAAAAAAACAAAAAAAGCGAAACATGTGTATTTATTGTAAAATAAGCTAAACATATACTAGGGTATTAGTCTGTTTCACACTAAATACACCAGGGTATTTCGTGTGAAACTGACTTTACACATGAGTATTTAGCATGTTTCACATTTAGTCTGTTTCACACTAAATATTCTTTTATTTAATATTTTTTTTTTAAAATTATGATTACTGTTAAAAAAAATTTGGGTTCGCAAATCCGTAATACACGTCAGCATCTATCCTAAATCTACCTAAACTAAATGGGCAAAGAAATGTATTTTATGAATAAGACGATTGTAGGTAAGTTTGAATTTTAGGTTTGTTAGAATTTTAAATTGGGTATATTTTATTGAATATAGTACGGAGTATTATTTCTTGAATAAGAACGATTTTAATAACAAATTGCGAAAACGTTTTTTTTCACAAGAAACTTACGATTTTAAAGGTCATTTTCAAAAAAAAGTACTCCCTTCGTTCAAGACCAATCGTAACATATTTCTTTTTCGCACGTTCAAGTTCAACCAACACATTTCCATTACAAATGTAGGGAGTAATATATTCCTTTTTCATAACAATTAGTTTATTAAAACTTGTGCAAAATATAAATGTATTGATTGGCCTTGAACGTAGGGAGTATATCTAAAATAAGGGAAGGGCAAAGTTAGAAAAAAAATAACAAAAATGAGCGGTATATAGTAAAAATTGGGACGGTACTAAAAAAAATGAAGGAAACCCTCTAAAATAAACAAACGTAGACATAAACTAATAACCCAACAACCATAATCAAGCATTAACAGTACAATTAATCAGCTCTTAGCCTCTAACAGTTAGTTAAGCTAATCTTATTCAGCATATGAGGAGGAGAAGCACACAAAACACGGTTCTACTATTCTTGTACTTTTAGGGGTGTTTGGTTGGGGTTTTTTGAATGGATTGGGATGGAATCACTCATCCTAGTGTTTGGTTGATGACTTTTGGATTGAAATTAGAAATATAAGAGGTTCTAATTCCTCTCCAACCCTTTGGAATCCCAATCCTAATTCCTAAGCTTCTACCCATATTTCAATCACATCCTCTCTCATCTATCATGAAACACATTTTACAATCCATTACAGATCATACCAAAAAAGTATTAATAAGTTTTGGGTTCTAACTCCATACCTCATGGTTTATAATCCATTCCATTCCGTTCCTATTATTTGAACCAAACGACCCCTTAAAATGTTATGCTCCCTCCATTTTATTCCAACGGGTACGCCTATCTTTTGAACACTATTCACAACTCAAGAGAATCGTTAATATTCTCGACAATTTATAAGAGAAAATATAGTCATGTGAGATCTTGTTTGATTAATCTTTATAAGTAGATTAAGAATATCCAATTTTTATAATTTTTGTTAATGTAAAACGAAAGATATTGACGATATAAAACGTATCTTGATAAGTGTGAAAAAACAAACGTACCCTTTGGATTTGAAAAGGGGAATAGATTCAAATTAAAGATTGGAGCGGAGTATCCATTCCATTTAGACCTGTCAAACGGGTCGGGCGGTCGGGTTTCGGGTTCGATCAATACGGGTTCGAGTAAAATACTGGTCGGGTGTATTTTGGGTTCGAAAAATACAAGTTTTATACGGGTCGGGTATATAGGGGTTTCAGGTCAAATACGGGTTATTAACGCACTTTAAAAACATTAATTTTCTTTAGTTGTTTTTATCATTGTAGACACCCACATTTTGACCGCCAGGTGTCTATAGCAGTTTCCAAAAAACACCCGATGATGATCGGACGTAAACATGACTTAATACGCTCGATTTTGGGCTCGGAATCAATAGTAATTGGCGCGAGTTTTTAGCGGAGTAAAAATCTCACAAAACCGACCTCAAATTCAGGCCCAGTGGGTCATTTCCAGTTAAATAAGACTAATTTGGGTCAAAACCGAGACCATGGGCAAAACCGTCTTTTAGCGACCGGGTCAAACCCCGGTCAAAGACGTTTCCGAGACAGAAAATCTGTCACGCGGCATTCGAGAATCCAATTGGAAGTCCGATTCCTCACAAAAATCAGCCATGAAGAAGGATTAAGCAACCAAAACTCTCCCTTAAAGATAAAAATCGATCTCCAAAAGAAGACCCTTACCCGGCTCAGACCCACTCGATCGAGTGGACCGGCCACTCTGTCAAGTGAGCTCATAAAAACTGCCAAATCCAGCATCATACCGGGCACTCGGTCGAGTGTTGTGCATTACTCGATCGAGTGACACTTGTTTCAGCTAGAACCGGAGCCCTCTTCTATCCGAAGACAGAATCCTACTCCATTCCAACCGGGTGTTTCTTCCTCCCAAAGCAAGCCCTTTCCTATCCGTAAGCCGGGTATCTTCTTGAAGGAGTTATGTCCACTGTCCTACGGATTAACCCGCTTAAGTCTATGTATCCGATATACCTTGCTAGAGGTCGATGTTGGGTTGACATATAAATGAGTTATATGTCTAGTAGTCTTAAGGAGGCCCATTGGGTCACACACAATGTGTACGGGATATTATTAATATATCGGTATATTAATATATCGGGTCAGTAGTAATACGACTCAGCTGTGCTGTCGGGTTATGGTAATTGGAGTTATAGTAATAATCTAGTTATGGTAACTAGAGTTATTGTAATAATCTAATTATACCAATTGGAGTTATGGAATAACTTCTAGGTTAAGTAGGTAACCTTTCTCTCCTATATAAGAAGGTTCATATGATGAACCAAAATATACAATTGTGAGTATTGATTCATATATTATTAGAGAGAGAATTTTGTGAGACCGTCTCACAAAACCCTTATACTAACATATACGTCGCAGTTCCGTACCCGTGTGGATACCAAAGGAGGCATCACGTTTGGGGTGCTTTATTCTGTCCGTGGAGATTATTTATTCTTGTCCGTGGAGATTATTTATTCTTATCCGTGAAGATTATTTATTCTGTCCGTGGAGATTATATATATTTTGGGTTTATTATACTTCTTATTAATATGTTGTTCCGCTGCAAATAAGGTATAATTGTTATCCCTCTTCTTTTGTCTTTTCGGTTAATACTCATAACAGGTTCTTCGGTTTAAGGGTTGTAACCCTACAGTGGTATCAGAGCCTCTGTTATGTAGTATTAATCTAATCGACGTGAATCTATGGCTCATAATTGGTTATGAGAGATTCCACCCGCATATTAATTTGATTTTAAGTTCCGTCTCAAGAATTGTTCTCAATATTATTGTGTCTGATCTCCGCCTTATATGTGATAAGGAGTTTCTTGCCTTGGTGCTTCGTCACTTGTTGCATGTTGCTGAATTGCATGTTGATGTCAATATTTTCATGCTGCCACGTTATTTGCATTGGTTTGATAGCATACAAGGTTATTGTTTTGTCCATGATTAATTTCATGCCACAATGTTACTCCATATCTGATTGTGTTGATACACTTAGTATGTTACGGATAAATTGTACCAAAGGTGTTAGCCGTTTGTTTTCGGTGACTGTTTCATGCGGTATATTGCGGTTAGTTTATCATATTTCGTTCACGTTAAGGGTGTAACACCCCGAATTTTCGGACATAATTATTTATTCCATTTCATATATTCTAATATCCGGAATTATTTATCTAATTTAATTCCTATCATTTTTCTATTCGGATATTCCCTTTTTCCGGTTTAATTGTCCAGAAATCGCATCCTTGTAACCTTTTGTCGGTTTAGCTTGGAATTTGGGCCAAGGCTAACCCATCCTTGTTTTCCACATGTGGATTGATGAGGAAGCATTGAGATTTGGGCCCAAGTAGGGTTTACCCATGATCCTTGCCTATATATACCTGTGATTGGTGAGAATTTCACCCTTCCTTCTCATTTGCAAACCCTAAATCTAGGTTTTCTTTCTCTCCTCTCTTCCTCTCCTCTTAGCCACGCCTATACTCCCTCCATACCTATATTTTCGTGCCTCCATCATCACTATTATGCATTATTAATCATCCTCTTCAAGTCTATTCGATTCTAGCGCAATTGTTCGCATTGTTTCGTAAGTTTGACTCCCTTTCGCGTTAGTTTTTCGTAATAGCTTTTAGTAGTGTTTAATTAGGACTTTGTTTGGTGTTGGCAAGTGATTGGTGATGGTATAGACAAGGAGATGTGCCCGGGGGAAGACGTTTACGTCGTTGAAGAAAAGATCGTTGATTAAATCGCAAATTGGTAACTAGATGTGATTCTTTTCGTGTTTATGCATCTTGAATGTGTTGTGTGATTTTAATGATTTGTAACATGATTTAATTGATTTGTGTTGTATCTTTATTCATGATTTAAAGGGTCTAATTAATTAGTATGTTAATTGAACGATTTATTATTTCGTTAGATCTATAATAACTATCGTTTGCGCTTATATTAGAATTGTTAGATCTAATCCGTTGTAACATCTAAAATTTTGTACGTGAGCCGCTTGGCCTCTCCGTTTGGAGATGTTAGGGTTGTTTCATCGATGCTTTTAGGGTTTCAAACCCTAGATTCAATGATGACTCAACCTACCATCACCCGGTGGTTGAGGTTAGGGTTGAGGTTAATCTATCCTTGATTGAAGATCATGTAACTTTATTGGAAAGTTACTATACAACTTCACTTAAGGTTAAGGTAACTTCAATGCGGGGTTATAGTCTCGTTGGGGCTCAATTTAAGTGACTCCACGAGGTTATGATCAAGTTTAATATAACCTTAGTTGAGTTTTACGTAACTTTATTGGAAAGTTACTGTACAACTTCACATGAGGATAATGTAACCTTATCATGTGCAATAATCTCACGGAGGTTAGTGTAATCTCACGAGGTTGTAACAAGGTAAATGTAACCTTACTTGAAGTCAAGTAACTTCAATGGGAAGTTACGATACCCTTCACTTGAGGATTACGTAACACCGTGCGAAGCTATAATCTCTCTGAGGTTAGTGTAACCTCACAAGATTATAGTCGAGGTTAATGTAATCTTAACTTGAAGTTGACATTATAGTGGTTATACTATGACACCACCTTTGGGTTGACGTTATATACATAACTTCACTTTAGTAGACAAGGTTAATGTGGCCTTACCTTGACCTTGAATACTAATACACGTTAGATGTTCAGGATTATACTTTGTTAAACATTAACTCTATCACTGTTTGAAGGTTATAGGCATTTGTGCTAGAACTTTACCATGTTATCGTTGTTTGATTACTTCTATACTCGTTCCTTTAGAACAATCAGTTACATTGTTCCACATTTGAGTCGTGATGTTTATCACGAATGATTAGTACTTGGTATAGTCCGTTACACTATCTAGGGCCTGATTTTCCCTGGTATAGTCAGTGACACTATATTCAGTCTGATTACTACATAGTGCAGTCAGTTACACTGTACTACGTAGAAGTCGTGAGGTTGCTTACGCAGTTGGCAGTCAGTTACAATGTACAACGTACATGATGGTTAGTGATATAGATGACGGTAGTATCAGTTACATACTATCGGAATGAACCAATACTGCTCGCAAGAGGTTTAATTGGTCTATGTTCGGTGAGTCCAGATTCGTCAGTTACACGTTCTGGGTTCCCGTGTGTCGTTCGACGTACAGTTACTGCGTCGAGAGCTCTGGCCAGGTCTTAGACATATAGTCGTCAGTTACACGCTATACATAGTACCGTGGAGTATCAGTTACATACTTCACAAAACGGAGGGTCAGTTACACGCTCCGTGTCAGAGGGTCAGTTACACGCTCTGACTAGTTAGAGTATCAGTTACATACTCTAGCCGGTGTTCATTCCATGTCCTATACATCTTTGTATGAAGTCTGTTGTTACTTACTCCGAGTTGTTTGGATGGATACATAGTATCTATCTCGATCGTTATGATTAACTATGGATTGCAATAAATTACCTGATCGTGTCTAGTAACATGTTGGTCATGTGTATTGATATCTTCACTCGTCGTCTAATTATGTTATCCTTCATTATTATTGCTATGCATGTTCAACTTGTTGTAACCATGACTGGGAGAACATCTAGTTACTCCCCACTGACTGTGGACCCCCCCTTTTCAGGTCTTGCGAGATGCTATTGATTGTGATGCTGTGTTGGGGAAGACTTGTGGAGAGAGACCCTTCTTTAAGTTTCTCTTGATTTTTATTTTCGAACACTTTTGAATAATGTATTAGTTGAACCGTCGAGATGGTAATGATTCGGATTTGGTCGGGTCTTTCCGCCACCTTTGACCCTATTATTTATACTACTTATATTATTATTAAGTTTTTGAAAATCCGGGTTGTTACAGTTGGTATCAGAGCGAACACGCTCCCAATTCTCGCTTAATAACTAAAAGAATAACTTGACTTAGTAAATGAGTGAGAGTAAATGGGGGTAGAAACAATTAAGGATTTATCTGTTTATGCCTTAGTGTTTCATATCATTATTAATTGTATTACAAGTGTTGATCATGTACTTGCTTCTTTATGCTTTAATGTTCCGTCTAGTTATTAATTGTATTACATGTTTTGATCATGTACTTGCTCCTGTATGTTTTAACGTTTCGTCTCGTTATTAATTGTGTTACATGTGTTGTTCATGTTTTAATTGTTTATGCCTTAATGTTTATCATTAATAATTGTATTAAGTGCATGGTTCGTTTAAAGATTTTTTTCAAGCATGATTTGTTGATTTAAATCACGGTTATTTTTGGAAAAATGTGTCTTCAATTTTACATACGCATCGTACGTTTGGTTATATGTTTGTCAGAACTCTTAATCCTTGATAACCCGAGCTTTACTCTTCTCGTACTATTATCCTTTTGGATCACTTGGTGGTGTTGTCTTTTCTTAAGGTAACTTTGAGAGTTTTCCTGTTGTGATTCAGTCTTGGGTTAATAAGTTAGAATTGATTGTATTTGGAGATTCAAGTATGAAAGAAAAGAGCAATTATTATCAAGAGTTTGGTCGCGAAGAAGTTTAATTTGAGATTAGAGGTTGTGAGATGATGTTTCCTTTGGGATTAGAGATTGTTGAGATGAAGTTTACTTTGGGAATAAAGGTTGTTAGACGATGTTTACTTTGAGATTATGAGTGTAATGTCCTTTTATTTTTAAGGAAATCCTTATTGATGACATTAAGTGTTTGTGTATTGTGTAAGATGTACGACTATGGTTTCATGATTTTATGAGGAATGAGAGAGCTGATGGATAGGTTCATCTTATGGTATATTAATTGGGAATATTGTGACTGATGCCTTTAATCAGGAGAATTATTGAAATTTGTCTTAAGGAAAATAGGTTATGTGGGTTACTTATGGATTAAGAATACAGGATGATACAGAATTGAATGTTATTGTGGATTTTAGATTAAATGATGAGAATTTTGGGAATTAGGCTTGACTTGAATTGAAATACTATATTCGAGGAGTAAGAACCGTTAATGGCAATCAGCGTGTGATGAAAAGAATTTATGATTTATTTATTGAAGATTTATTTAATGACCATGACGTTTAAGGATCAAGTGGAAGGGAAGAAGTAAGACTTATGAGATGTTAATGTTTAAAGCGTTGATTTCGTAAATAGCCATATTGAAGATGGAGATAATGAAACGTGGTATTCGTCTTTTAAGGATGCAGAGGATTCTATGGTTTTATCCATTATATATGATTAGATGAAAGGTCTGGAGAGTTAATAGTCTTGAGAGTTGCTTATATGAGGAACATAATGATTATAAAGGGACAGTTACTTAGAGATTTGTCGGTCTTGAGGTATTATGGTAATGTGATTAAAGGATGTTACGAGACGAAGATACCTTGAGTGATGATTGTACGAGAATTGTAAAACCCTGGTTTTTCGTGCTTTACTTATATTATTAAGGTGTCGTCTTTGGGTAGATAAAACGGTTTTGAGTCGTCTATCCTTGTCTCCTTGATCGTATCAACCGTGCCTCTCATATTTTCATACCAACCAAAAGTTTCTTTTTATATTTGTCCTTTTTATGTTTGATCTTTCGATACCCTCTATTTGATCATTATTTTAACTCCAACTTTCTCTTCCTTCAACTTTTTGAAATTTCTCTTTCGCCTTGATGTCACCTTGTGCTGCAACTTCTCAAACTTTTACCTTGTGGTATTGCTCAAAAATATTTCCTTTTTAGCTCGCGTGCTTTATGCTCTTTTATGGTAATGTGAAAACTTTTGATTTCTTTTTCATAACTACTTGTGATCATCTCATAGTGGAAATTTGGAACCTTTGGTGAAATGTTTATACATCGAGTTTGAGGTTGGGTTAATTGAAGTTGAGAGCATAGAGCATAGTATATGAGTATGAATTAGGGTAATATATGGTGTTTTGGAAGTGTTGTATTTAAGGTCTTATATAGAGCTTAGAAAGTTTGAGGATGTTATTACATGAAGGACACGTGGATGTTAATTTGTTTCGTCAAAAGCTATATAGAAAACTTTGGAGATAAGGTGTTTCATTTATGTGCATGAGTCATTTATTGAAGGACATAGATTTAAGCATTTCTTTGATGAACTTTTAAGGTTAAAATATTTATTGATGGATAGCAAATTGTAATTAAAAATTGAGGTTATAAGCTTGGTTGTTATATTGATGATGAGATTTGTATGATGATATTATGATTCAATGCTTTTGTGGAATTGCATTATCAATGGACTAGTATATTGTGGTACATTGAGTACTAGCTTAGCTAAAGGTGTATGATTCTTTGGATGCCTAGAAATAGCATGATCAGATGTGTTCAAAGGAAGGGATTGGATTTTTAGAGTGTGACTAATAATTATGCCATGAGATTGATGTTGCGTTGAGTTTGTGATAGTTATAATCTGATTTAAGGTCTAAAATCAGTGGATTTGGATACTAGTACATATATCGAGAAGATTTGCGATATTATATTAAAGGATTTTGAGCATAAGAGTTGTGAATGATGGTAATCACTACTTGCTTTGAAGATATTAAAGTAGTGATAATTCTAATGGATCTAGTTTAGAGTTTTCTAATTCGGAAGATACAATTTGTTTAGAGACTATCTATATGGAGTTTTGTCGATTTCAAATCTTGTGGTGAATAGTGAACTAGAATGATTGAATCATTAGTAATGAGTTTGCACAAATGATGAGAGAGCATATATTTTGGAATGATGGCTGATATTTGTGGATAATGTTTGAATAAATGGAGTAGAAGTTGGTAATTCATGAGATAAGATGTTGTATATCGATGAGTATTACTTAAGGGTATTGAGAATACTTAGTGAACGTAAGGCAATCATCGATATTATGGGATCTGAGATGTAATGGTATTTATGAGAGTTAATCACATGCTTAAGGTGATGCTGGTGTAGAAATGTTGACCAGGTTTACTCGATAAGGTCATATCGTGATAAAATAGACGACTATTTGGAAGATGGTATTGATTTAGCGATTATTTTGGGTTGTGATTATTTGGGATTAATGTGATTGAGGTTATAGAATGGATAGTTATTATTTAACATTGAGGACTTAAGATACACTTTTGTGGTTTGAGTGTTAATAAGGATCAGAGTGCGCAACGGTTTGGATTCCGAGACGACTTGTGGTGATGATCACTTGTAATTCTTATATTCTTTTGATCTTGTCTTTGAACTTCAAGTTTCGAGGACGAAACTTCTTTTTAGGGGGTTGGATTGTAACACCCCGAATTTTCGGACATAATTATTTATTCCATTTCATATATTCTAATATCCGGAATTATTTATCTAATTTAATTCCTATCATTTTTCTATTCGGATATTCCCTTTTTCCGGTTTAATTGTCTAGAAATCGCATCCTTGTAACCTTTTGTCGGTTTAGCTTGGAATTTGGGCCAAGGCTAACCCATCCTTGTTTTCCACATGTGGATTGATGAGGAAGCATTGAGATTTGGGCCCAAGTAGGGTTTACCCATGATCCTTGCCTATATATACCTGTGATTGGTGAGAATTTCACCCTTCCTTCTCATTTGCAAACCCTAAATCTAGGTTTTCTTTCTCTCCTCTCTTCCTCTCCTCTTAGCCACGCCTATACTCCCTTCATACCTATATTTTCGTGCCTCCATCATCACTATTATGCATTATTAATCATCCTCTTCAAGTCTATTCGATTCTAGCGCAATTGTTCGCATTGTTTCGTAAGTTTGACTCCCTTTCGCGTTAGTTTTTCGTAATAGCTTTTAGTAGTGTTTAATTAGGACTTTGTTTGGTGTTGGCAAGTGATTGGTGATGGTATAGACAAGGAGATGTGCCCGGGGGAAGACGTTTACGTCGTTGAAGAAAGGATCGTTGATTAAATCGCAAATTGGTAACTAGATGTGATTCTTTTCGTGTTTATGCATCTTGAATGTGTTGTGTGATTTTAATGATTTGTAACATGATTTAATTGATTTGTGTTGTATCTTTATTCATGATTTAAAGGGTCTAATTAATTAGTATGTTAATTCAACGATTTATTATTTCGTTAGATCTATAATAACTATCGTTTGCGCTTATATTAGAATTGTTAGATCTAATCCGATGTAACATCTAAAATTTTGTATGTGAGCCGCTTGGCCTCTCCGTTTGGAGATGTTAGGGTTGTTTCATCGATGCTTTTAGGGTTTCAAACCCTAGATTCAATGATGACTCAACCTACCATCACCCGGTGGTTGAGGTTAGGGTTGAGGTTAATCTATCCTTGATTGAAGATCATGTAACTTTATTGGAAAGTTACTATACAACTTCACTTAAGGTTAAGGTAACTTCAATGCGGGGTTATAGTCTCGTTGGGGCTCAATTTAAGTGACTCCACGAGGTTATGATCAAGTTTAATATAACCTTAGTTGAGTTTTACGTAACTTTATTGGAAAGTTACTGTACAACTTCACATGAGGATAATGTAACCTTATCATGTGCTATAATCTCACGGAGGTTAGTGTAATCTCACGAGGTTGTAACAAGGTAAATGTAACCTTACTTGAAGTCAAGTAACTTCAATGGGAAGTTACGATACCCTTCACTTGAGGATTACGTAACACCGTGCGAAGCTATAATCTCTCTGAGGTTAGTGTAACCTCACAAGATTATAGTCGAGGTTAATGTAATCTTAACTTGAAGTTGACATTATAGTGGTTATACTATGACACCACCTTTGGGTTGACGTTATATACATAACTTCACTTTAGTAGACAAGGTTAATGTGGCCTTACCTTGACCTTGAATACTAATACACGTTAGATGTTCAGGATTATACTTTGTTAAACATTAACTCTATCACTGTTTGAAGGTTATAGTCATTTGTGCTATAACTTTACCATGTTATCGTTGTTTGATTACTTCTATACTCGTTCCTTTGGAACAATCAGTTACATTGTTCCACATTTGAGTCGTGATGTTTATCACGAATGATTAGTACTTGGTATAGCCCGTTACACTATCTAGGGCCTGATTTTCCCTGGTATAGTCAGTGACACTATATTCAGTCTGATTACTACATAGTGCAGTCAGTTACACTGTACTACGTAGAAGTCGTTAGGTTGCTCACGCAGTTGGCAATCAGTTACAATGTACAACGTACATGATGGTTAGTGATATAGATGACGGTAGTATCAGTTACATACTATCGGAATGAACCAATACTGCTCGCAAGAGGTTTAATTGGTCTATGTTCGGTGAGTCCAGATTCGTCAGTTACACGTTCTGGGTTCCCGTGTGTCGTTCGACGTACAGTTACTGCGTCGAGAGCTCTGGCCAGGTCTTAGACATATAGTCATCAGTTACACGCTATACATAGTACCGTGGAGTATCAGTTACATACTTCACAAAACGGAGGGTCAGTTACACGCTCCGTGTCAGAGGGTCAGTTACACGCTCTGACTAGTTAGAGTATCAGTTACATACTCTAGCCGGTGTTCATTCCATGTCCTATACATCTTTGTATGAAGTCTGTTGTTACTTACTCCGAGTTGTTTGGATGGATACATAGTATCTATCTCGATCGTTATGATTAACTATGGATTGCAATAAATTACCTGATCGTGTCTAGTAACATGTTGGTCATGTGTATTGATATCTTCACTCGTCGTCTAATTATGTTATCCTTCATTATTATTGCTATGCATGTTCAACTTGTTGTAACCATGACTGGGAGAACATCTAGTTACTCCCCACTGACTGTGGACCCCCCCTTTTCAGGTCTTGCGAGATGCTATTGATTGTGATGCTGTGTTGGGGAAGACTTGTGGAGAGCGACCCTTCTTTAAGTTTCTCTTGATTTTTATTTTCGAACACTTTTGAATAATGTATTAGTTTAACCGTCGAGATGGTAATGATTCGGATTTGGTCGGGTGTTTCCGCCACCTTTGACCCTATTATTTATACTACTTATATTATTATTAAGTTTTTGAAAATTCGGGTTGTTACAAAGGGTTTGTTTTAATTTATGAATTTAAATTGTTAAATTATGATTTTAATTTTTAAAATTAATTTAAGAAATAATATTGATTATTTTTAATTTAATGCCCTAAATTGATCAACTATCATCTTAAATTTCTTTGTTGACGATGAGACTAATTAGATTAGTCAAGATTCAATTGAAATTGAGAACATAAAATTACTAGAATTTAATGTTGATGATGAGTCCTAATAAGATTAGGACGAGACTTATGATGGTGACGGAACGGAACGAGGCCAATTCGGTTGGCACGAGTATGACTCGGTAGGCACGGGTGTGTTTCGGTCGGAATGGGATGACCCCGGCGGCAAAGGTTTGACCAAGACTAAACAATATTTACTAGGACGAGTCGAGCGACGCTTTTAAGAAAAGTTGTTTTCTCGCGTTTGTGTGTTGATTATGAATCAAATACGGATTATACTTTTATTTTTCCGAGTCAATGAAAAATTAGTTTTCTAAATCGATAAATAATGTTATGCATTTTAATTATCATATTATCATAAATAGATCGGAAAAGAAGTTTGTCAAGTCTTATTTGATTTTGATGAATTGTTCATCTATATGACAATTATAAGTTGCAGATCGATTGTGAATCGAGTTTTGTATATCCGTTCAATTTTTCCGGGTGGGAAATTGTTCCTCGTAGTTGGAAAAATGAAAGATATTGGTGAAATTGTTCAAACCAAATAGCAATTATGAATTGTAATATGATTATGAATAAAAAAATGGGATCTTTTAACTTGTTTTATACACAAATCACTAGTAACAATTGAATTATTATGTCATATGATGCATGATTTTTATTGTTTGAGACTTGTGACTTGAGTGTTTAGGTTGCCTTGTAAGTTGACCCAGCAGCATCTTTAGGACCCATAATGCATTTAAACCCTCGCAAAAATATTAAGTATTGCCTTTCCAGAATTGATCACTACAACAATTTCATATCATTGGTTGAAGTGACTGCCTAAGCGGTACTTTGCCGATGTGTGTGGACTGAGTAGGTGGGTAACGGTTACCCACAGGTTCAATCTGGTTTGCTTAACATTGTTATCAAGTCGAATTGGGCTTTGAGGCAAATAGTTGGTGTCATATGATGACTAATTCCGACGAACCAAGAATTACATAGAGATGTAATTGACAACTTTGTTGTCTACCTTTACTTTTGGAGCTTGAGCAGTGAGCCCAAGTTCACTTGAGCGACAAAAGGTTTAGGATCTTGGAATATTATGCAAACTCGAGGGTAGTTTTCATGATTTTATTTTAAAATTGTTTAAGATTATAAATATTAATTATCGTTTTACTTAGCATATAATTGTAATTGTAATTTAGTCCCTTTATCACATTTATTAAAGATGAGTTTGAATTGTTCAACCTTGTCGATTGGTATCTTGAGAATTGTTTTCAAAATTAGAGATATGGATTTTATCCTTGTGAAGGATAATTTCGACAAATTATAACAAGTGTTAATGTACAGTATGGACTGTATAATTATAGTCATGGAGATGACTACTATAAGTACCAAAATCAATTGTTTCAATAAAGGGAACCGTTCCCATTAAGTGAGAAAATGTCAAAGATGATCCAATTAATCCATGGCATTTGATGAATGATTATCTTGATAATCAAGAAAATTTGGATGCTTCTTTCTAAAGAATTAGGAATTGAAATCGTTTCAATTAGTCCTAAGTTTAGGTCACTTTATTATGAATAAACCGGTGACTTAATAAGGTTTCTTACCTTTTAGCATGAGATGTTAAAAGATGGTTGAACATTGTATCAAGAAGGCAAATAATACTAATGTTCTATGAGTTTACTAAGAAAATTGTCTGAGATAATGATTAATGAATCTAAGACGTTGGTTAAAGTAAAGGAAGGATAATTGTTGTCATACCCAAACTTGTTCCCAAGTTTAGATTAGGTACGAAATTATTTATCGTTAATGTAATGACAAATATATGGCATTGATAGATAACTTTCTAGAAGTGTCTAGAAAATCTGCAAATCAATTATTGAAGTATGACTTCTGGTGTGTATGTTACTAGAGTAATTGTTACTTTCATTCTACTGTTTTGGTATAAGATACCAAATGCAACTATTACATTGTGAATGTGATGGCTCAAAGAGGGTAGAATAATGGTATATAAGTGAAGTGTTTTATGATGAAATGGACAAACGTTGTTGTTTCATATATAAAAGGAAAATCACTTAATTTTACCATAAAGCTGTATACTGGAATTGAATAACTGTTATTCTTGTACTAGTCATAAGCAAGAATATTGATTCTGTTTCATGTATGGGCATGAAAAGTTTTAATAAAAGTAGGACAATTGTTGATCTATACCTTGCAAGATTATGAGGTATAATAAGGCTAACATGATTGTTGAACTTTACATTCCTAGTAGTGAATGTTTTTATTTGTAACATAACAATCAAAAGATTTCGTCCCTCGACACAAGTTTTACCTATTATGGCATTGTCCTTAATCCATGATACAAGAAACATTAGAATAAGTTTCATAATGATGAAATTATAAACCTTATTGATAAGGATCAACTGAGGTAAATGGATCTTGTCTAGATGGATAAATGACATTAGAAGTGACTCCTATTAATTGTAGTGGGAGGGTACTTAAACTTGTTAGATCACACATATACAGATACGTGTGAGTTTAACTAGTGATGTTGCAAATGGGTAACACGTATGGTTTTGTTCATTTGATGAAATTTGAAGCTGAATGCGTTGAATTGTTCAAGGAAATTCAGATGAAAGTACAAGATCAACTTGATAAGTTGGTGCGAGTTGTTCGATATGATTGAAACAGGGAGGAATTGAACTAGAAGATTGTGATCATCTTAGAAGTAGTGAAAAATGTTTCAAACTACATCGAACCATATTTGATATGTTTTGGTCTATGATGAGTTATTTGCATATTTTATTGACGCTTTAGAAAGTTATGCACTATAAAAGTCTTTGTACAAATGTTGATGAGATTGTCCATGTAAGTCGGAGAATAGATACCATATGAGATATGGATTGAAAATGTTCTAAAATAGTCTTTTCTTAATTATCAAGTCTTAAAGTTCAGAGAAAATTGTTTTCTAGAACTTAGACTCAATTATGACATGTGTTTTATTAAGGGTATTATGTTAATTCTACAAACCATCCAAAGAACAAAATTGTTTTGTTACATAGAGTGGTATGTTTCTTTTAAAAATATTTGATTTCTACTAGAAACACTGGGAGTAGAATCGACCTTGAAATGTTCAAGATTAACAGGAATTCTCTACAACTATTGAAGAGGATATTGATGCATCTATGAAAACTCATGATCATCTTAGCTGTAAAATATTTCCCTACATAGGTTTGACCTATATATATGATGAAACAATAATGGACAAAGACTCCAAAAGTCACACAAAATCTAATAGATTCTATATACCATAATTACCAAGTATAGACTTTGGTTAAATGGGTCTTATAGTGAAGAATAGTCTTCAATATAAAGACGATGTAGATTGATATAAGAGTATCTATGAAGCATAGTTGGTAGTTAAGTATTGATCTCATAGTAATGACTATGGAAAACCTTCTTAAAACATTATGCTTAAGTCTATCAAGATTGATTTAGCATTTTGAATGTCATCACTCGTCATGATGAGTTTTGGACAAATGTATGTGAAATATATTTCTTGAAAGGAAATGTACAAGATGGTGTATGAGACACATCATATGAATTTCATATTATCAGAATGGCTAGACAAATGTGAATGATCCAATTTGATTGGAGAAAGTATTATGGAGTAGTATCTTCGTTCTTAATGTGGTAATTCAAATATGTTTGTTTTCCTTTGAGACGAAGAGAGAAAAAGTGTAGATAAGAGGCTAGTGAGAGTGCATTTATCGTTATGATTTGGTATGTAAGTGACATACTTCTCTAACTAAACGACATTTAATTGCTTTAGTCTATGAGACTTTGCAATAAATGTGTTTATTATGTGCTCGTGTGACGGGTAGGTACTAATCTGGTGAGTGTCACTAGAATGCTATCTAAGAACTGTTCCTTTGCGCTTAAGAAGCAAAAAGGGGAATTATTTAAGAGATGCACATGATGTGATAAATGAATTATCGTAAACAAGTTACAACGATTCATATTTCCAAATAGACAAAGATGACATGAGATTGTAATCTCAGTATATTTTGTGTTGGATGAGAAGTTGTGTGTTGGAACGGTTCCAAAGGACAACTTTGTGACTAGTATTATAACTAAAGTTAGTATTCTATTGCTTTTGAAGCAAATAGACGTTTGGTTACGAATCAAACACGCACTCAACTTTAAAGTTTATGAAGCAATTATTGCTTATGAAAATAACAGTTTGCCTTAATCGAGAGAAGGTAGATTGATCATATGCTTGTAAATAGCAGATACAAATGTTGTATGTCCCGAAACCTCCTCTACATAAAGATCATATTATTATGATTGGTATAAGACGCATGGGCGAGTGGTCTTAGTACTTTTAGAGGTGTTTGGTTTAGTGGGAGTTATTTTCGATAATTGATATATGTATGACATATTGTCATTTGGTTAATGTAACCGAGTTTTGTCCCTAAATAATTTACATTGATGAAATAGATCACTAAGTACGTGACTTTGTCTTGGAACTCCATTTGGATGATGTAATTATTTTGTCTCTAGTCAGGGTATTGTGTTGGGACATTTGAATACCCTTAAATGAATGGTGTGTAAGTTGGTTGATGACTAAGTTCCTTGAGTCATAGGTATTGAGATACTAAACCAAGCACACGGGTGTATGTTAAGAATATGACAGACCCACCAAAAAGGATTTCACTAAGATTTCGCTTAGTGTCAGTAAAGTTCTTTGCAAGTTA
The DNA here is from genome assembly GCA_958450325.1 of Agrostemma githago. Lineage (NCBI taxonomy): Eukaryota > Viridiplantae > Streptophyta > Magnoliopsida > Caryophyllales > Caryophyllaceae > Agrostemma > Agrostemma githago. The sequence continues at coordinate 62,228,549 of OY288239.1, read as the reverse complement.
TGAACTTGTACGGTCTTTAGACCTGAGTCTTTGACTATCCTGTACATGTGATGTGTATGCTTTGATACTATTCCTCGTCAGCTGTGAAAGGGGGCTATGGATGGTTATTGGGCATGCATGGATCATGTGATAGTATGTGGTTAGACAAGAGGGGATTTGCTCTTCCTTTATTGAAGGGAATTTATTGTTTCTTGGCCACTCGAAGAGTGTGACTTGTGCAAATGCGTGGCCGCGCTCAGATAGGATGATTGTCATCTATCTGCTCTTTTAACAAGTCAAGTCAAAGATTCGAATAAAAGATTGAGATATGTGAGGATGACACTTTTTCTTACCTCATTCTCAATTGGAGACAATAGTAGCAAAGAGACTTAACGCCGTTCTTGAGAGGACATGTACAAGTGGGAGACTGAAGGAGTTATGTCCACTATCCTACGGATTAACCCGTTTAAGTCTATGTATCCGATATGCCTTGCAAGAGGTCGATGTCGGGTTGACATATAAATGAGTTATATGTTTGTCTGGTAGTCTTAAGTGGGCCCATTGGGTCACACACAATGTGTACGGGATATTATTAATATATCGGTATATTAATATATCGGGTCAGTAGTAATACGACTCAGCTGTGCTGTCGGGTTATGGTAATTAGAGTTATAGTAATAATCTAGTTATGGTAACTAGAGTTATTGTGATAATCTAATTACACCAATTGGAGTTATGGAATAACTTCTAGGTTAAGTAAGTAACCTATCTCTCCTATATAAGGAGGTTCATATGATGAACCAAAATATACAATTGTGAGTATTGATTCATATATTATTAGAGAGAGAATTTTGTGAGACCGTCTCACAAAACCCTTATACTAGCATATACGTCGCAGTTCCGTACCCGTGTGGATACCAAAGGAGGCATCACGTTTGGGGTGCTTTATTCTGTCCGTGGAGATGATTTATTCTTGTCCGTGGAGATGATTTATTCTTGTCCGTGAAGATTATTTATTCTGTCCGTGGAGATTATATATATTTTGGGTTTATTATATTTTTTATTAATATGCTGTTCCGCTGCAAATAATGTATAATTGTTATCCCTCTTCTTTTGTCTTTTCGGTTAATACTCATAACAGGTCCTTGGGTTTAAGGCTGTAACCCTACACTTCTATCCCAAGTCGGGTATTTTCTCCTATAAATACCCCATCCTCACAACACCTACAACACACACAGCATACACGATACAATACATTCATAGCATCCCGACATCAACCCGAATCTTTAGCAACTTTAAGAAAACTATACAAAAGTATCATTCCGATTCTCCTTTAGAAAACCTATAGGATAACCGGACCAAGCTAAGCCAAAATACAACACCATATACTCCTCCTATATCCTCATTACTCTTACGCAAGCGCCGTTAATATGAGTCCGTGATCGAGGTCGAAATTAGCATGTAGGTTGAGGGTGTTACAAATCCCGATCTCTCTCTTTCTTCTCTTCCTTCTTCTCGTTTCTTTTCCATCGTCACGCGTCGTCGTTTTTTTATTTCTATCGTTTCTAATATCATTATTAATCTTACTACTATCGTAATTAGCAATAGAGCGTCATCCCTAGGATTCGATATCGACTCTATAGTCGAATATCGGATCTAAAGGAATTAAATCAATCTTGTTGCTGCTAAGATAATTGATTTTCGACATAATACGATGATTTCGACGCGGAGAGAATCTATTTCATCTAAATTGATTTTCAAACAATTCATAATCACCTTTTCTAAAGACCACTCCGAATATTCGATATTGATTCCATAATCAAGTGTCGAATATGACGAGTATCGAAAATTTGAATCGGATGTAAATCATATTATATTTATACGCGATCTAGTAAAATTATCGATTTTTCCAAAAAAGCAATTTTGAAATCAAAAAACGAAACGAATCATAGCTCGTACAGGGGGCACTCGATCGAGTGCCTAGCACACTCGATCGAGTGGCACTCCAAATCAGAGGCAGAACACTTTTCTCGAGGACCACTCGATCGAGTGTCATACCTGACTCGATCGAGTGGCACCTCAAAATCGAAGCAGGGGGGTTTTTCAAGAGGCACTCGACCGAGTCCCTCCACGACTCGATCGAGTGACCTTTGTCACGAAAAATCCGTGAGCCTTCAACATATTTCGAGCTTCGATAAATCTTTTTAACGACTTCGGTCAACATGTGTCAAGTCTATCACGTGTCTTACTGTTTTCAAAACCATGCATCATGTCATTTACGTCATTCTAATCTCTTTTCAAACCGTTACTAACTCGTTTGTTTCTATTTTGAAGTTTTATCTTCGTTGTTTGTTTTATTATACTAAAACGAACCTCACGTGCTAAATATAACTTTTAGTTCAAAGATGCATTAAACGACGTAGTTAAACATAATTCACATGTTTAGTCAAAACGCTGTTTGCGTAACATTCAACCGTCAAACTAACGCGCGTACACGAACAACGAACGATATCTTAGTAAAGGCCGCTAAGTGCGGGCGGGTGTGGACATGACATAGGTCCACCCCGACGCGGCCACGCGCGGGTTTGGGGAGGCGAATGAATCTCCATATGAGATGGTCAAATTGAAATTTAAATCGAAGTAGGAGTCGCCACCGAACTTTGTGGGAGTTCGGGCCCGTTCGAACCCACTCTATGTCGTAGTGGGCCGTGTACAAAATACGGCCCATTTCCGATGTCAGAGTTTATCGGGTTCGTCTCTTAGCATTTGATACCGATACCGACATTATCGGATATCGTGTATTGAATGACTCTCGTTGCCAATGGATTCGGACATCCGGAAACCATGGTTCTGAGTAAGGGGTGAGGGTACGTGTTGGGAAGTTCACTGAGAACACCCAACCCCGCCCGCACTTAGCGGCCTTTACTAAGATATCGTTCGTTTTTGGTGTACACGCGTTAGTTCGACGATGGAATGATATGCAAACATTATTTTCACTAAGCATCTGAGAGAAAAATAAATGGGTTGCTAAGTTGTTTAATGCATCTTAAACTAATAATGTCAAAGTTATATTTAGCATGTGAGATTTGTTTTGGTCTAATAAAACAAAAGAAAAAGACAAATTGCTACAAACACGAGAAAACAAGTTAGTAACAGTTGAATAAATCGAATAAAGATGTAAATACGATTATATGCATGATTTTAGAAAAAGGTTTTATGACTCGTTGTGGATATAACATAGGTCCACCCCGACGCGGCCACGCGCGGGTTTTGGGTAGGCGAATGAATCTCCATATGAAAACGGATCGAATGAAAATTTAAATCGAAGTGGAGTCGCCACCAAACTTTGTGGGAGTTCGGGCCCGTTCGAACCCACTCTATGTCGTAGTGGGCCGTGTACAAAACATGGCCCATTTCCGATATCAGAGCTTATTGGGTTCGTCCCTTAGCATTTGATACCGATACCGTCACTACCGGTTATCGTGTATTGAATGACTCTCGTGCGCCAACGGTTTCGGGCATCCGGAAACCGAGGTTCTGAGTAAGGGGTGAGGGTACGTGTTGGGAAGCCCACGAAGGACACCCAACCCCGCCCGCACTAGCGGCCTCTACTAGGATATCGATTGACTTTCGAATACGCGCGTTAGTTAAACGAGAAAATGATATGCAAAGATTATTTTCCCTAAGCATGTGAATGAAATCGAAAAGGTTTCTACATCAATTTAATGCAACTAAAGTCAAACGTCAAAGTTGAATTTTAGCATGTGGGTTCATTTTAGTACAATAAAATAAACAACCAAAATTGACAGGAGAAAGAATAAACGCGTTAGTAGAGATATAACGGTTTACAAAATTTTGAATAATATAGAATGATGCAAATGAGTGAATGCATGGTTTTGAAAAAGATGTTTAACGTGATAGATTAGGCACGTGTTGACTTAAGTCACGAAAAACGATTAACGAGACTCGAATGCTATTGTAGGACTCACGATTTGACGTGATTAAGGGCCACTCGACCGAGTGGACCTCTGAAAAAGGTTCTGTCCGGGTTTTATGACCCTACTCGACCGAGTTATTGGCCAACTCGAACGAGTACATCGCCACTCGACCGAGTCACTGTGAGACTCGATCGAGTGGAAGTCGTAGAGACATTCTGTTTCGTGTTATGGACCCTACTCGACCGAGTTATTGACTAACTCGACCGAGTACGTTGCCACTCAACCGAGTCACTGTGAGACTCGACAGAGTGGAGGTCATAAGAGACATTCTGTCTCGGTTTTGGTGATGTCACTCGATCGAGTGGCGTAGGCACTCGGTCGAGTGGCACCTGTACGAACCAGGTTCGTTTGCAATTTCAATTATCGATTTTGAAATTGCTTTTGATTTTTGATGATTTGACGAATTGGGCATAAATATTGCGGAATTCATACTCAATTCTGAAATTGCATGCTCGTTATATCTCATATTCGATTAACGAATCGATATGAGATAGTAGAGCGAAAACAAGAGTAAATCGTTTTAAGTCGTTTGAATTAACTATCGCGATAGGAGTAGATTTCCTCCGCGTTTGATTATGTCATAATTCTAATGAATCGAATGACAAGTATCTTAGCATTAATAGAAATCGCGTTAGCTAATTTGTATGACTAGATCGTTAGATTCGACGTCTAATTATGGAATTAGTATCGAATCCACGAGATTGACACTATGTTAGAATTGAAAGACTTGAGTCCCTAGGTATTGTGATGCCGGATCCACGTCAACGGGTTTCGACCCTTAAAAAATATGTGTTTTGAAGAAGGTTTTTAGAAAATCGATGCAATATGCGATGCAAACGAAAATAAACGAATTATTGTTGAAATTGAGCCGTTTCAATAATCAAATGCTAGGGTGTCAGGATAAGTGACCGGCAACGCTGTGTGCAGTACACTTGTACATTCGGGTTTCCTTATCCTGACATCCTTCGCACTCGACACAAATCGACGGGTATTTTAATGTTTTATACTAATAATACTATCGATATTAGAATGCGATAAATAAAATGAATAAAAAAACGAAAACGAAGAGAAAGAGGAAGAAGATGGCGAGAGGAAGAGAAGAAGGGAAGAAAGGGTTTTGCACCCTCAACCTACATGTTCTTGTGCTCGGTATGGACTCGTAGTCGCGGCTTTAACACGGGAGTTTCGAGGCTTATGGAGGTTGAGTTGTGGTGGTTAGGGTGTTTGATTCCTAAAGCTCGGTTTACGGTTTCGGTTCCTAGGCTAGGGCTAGGGTTTGCTTAGTGTAGTATTAGGGTTTGATTAGAGTAGAGTTAGGGTTTTTTGAGGGATGATCAAAGTTGTAGGGTTTGTAAAGTTGTGAAAAAAGATGTGCATGAGGGTGTTTATATAGGCTAAGCCTAAGACCTCGGTTAGGGTTACTCGACCAAGTAACCAGCTGACTCGGTCGAGTGGCCCGTTGTGCCAGCAGTCGGGCTTGAAATAGGCCCACTCGATCGAGTGGGTGGGGCACTCGATCGAGTGGCCCAGCTGGGTCGCGCGGGTCCATCGTTTTGGACCGTGTCCTGGGTTTTTGATGGTTTTGTGTTTGACTTGGACTTTCGATGTTGTGAATGGTTGTTTTGTATGTCTCGGAGATGACTTTGACCAGGGTTGAACCAATCGTAAAAAGTCGGTTTTATTTCCGGTGTCGGTTTTGGCCCAAATTAGTCTTGTTTGACTCGGAACGGTCCACTGGGCCTGGATTTGAGGTCTGTTTTGTGAGATGTGTACTCCATAAGTGCTTTAGCCAACAACTAATGGATTTGAGCCCATATCCGAGCGCGTAGAAACACGTTAGCGTCCGATCATCATTGGGTGTTTTTTGGGAAACTACCATAGACACCTGGCAGTCAAAATGCGGGTGTCTACAGAGCCCCCACTCTGAGTGAGGCTTCGACAAGGTGAAAGTCAGAGCAGCCACCAGGCCAATCGAGGATTGAAACCTGGCGGACTTCCGGTCGGGTCGTTTATAGTCCATTAGACTTGCGTGAAGGGCTCGCCAGCCACAAGCTAGGAGTCATACCTGAGCTGATGATGATAACTCCGTGGGGAATTGGACTTGTCGTATAAGTCCTGGGTGCGCCTGTATGTAGGCCCATCCCGTGAAATGCCACCGTTGGCTTCCGCTGGGGAGATATAGTGGGTTGCACGTCCCTGTATGAGTCGTACCTGCATAAGTCACATAAAATGCATGCAACACGTAGGTAGTAAAATGACTCGTGCTGGGGAAAATGATTTTTGAAAATTTTGAAAGTTTTGAAAATTTTGAAATTTTGAATTTTGTTTGAAATTTTGACTCCTAAAGAAATTAGGAAAGTTCGGGATGAATATTTTGTGCTAGTATCGGGACTAGGCTTGTGGGTTGATTCCGACTGGGATTAGGAAACCCTTCTGATATGGAAAGAGGGCCATAGAATTAATCCTATAAATACCCCTTTGATGCTCTTGATTTTCTCACAAATTCATCACGATTCACTCCCTTCTTAAAAAAGAAAACCTCTTCATCCTTCTCAAGATACTAATCATGGGAATTGATAGATTAACCGTGATGCTGCAAGAATGGTCCCGGCGCTTCAGGGACGCAGATAGGGTAGCCCTTAACCAGACGGGCATAACTCAGCTGTACCCGTTCCGTCAGATGGTGGTTGATCGTTATTTTTTGGATGCATGCTTGCTTTTCCTCGGGGCGAAGTTTGCCCTTTACCTGAGGAGATTGCAGCTATAGGAGGATGGAACCCGATACTCCGTCCCGCTGTCCCGTACTCGATCTATGACCCGAGGAGGAAGCTGAGAGAATTTTTGGGGCTCTCCCATAATGAAGTGTCCCGTATGATGGAGGATGGTAATATTTCTCTGATCGACCTGGCTGAGAAATTCATGAACCCGCATGACGTCCGGGTGAGACCAGTCCATAGCTGAAGGGCCTTTTCTTTTTGCATGCTCCATGTTTATGCCTTCGAGGGTCACATGGACTGATTGTCTTGTATGGGTGATGCTCGTCTCTTAACCGTGGTGGACTTGATGAAGACTGAACACAGCCCGACTTGGTTGATCACAGACGAGATTATCCAAGGATTGGACAACCGCAAGAGGGACTCATCAATTCGTCTTACCGGGAGCACCCGATTGCTGCAAGTATGTCGGATTTTATTATTTTTCCAATTTCTCGACTTTTGGATTTTTTGATTTTTTTCGTGAATTGCCTGCTGCAGTGGGCACTCGATCGAGTCACCCTGGCACTCGACCGAGTGCCCTCGTAGAAACCTCCTGATCTGCTCTCAGAGATACCACTCGATCGAGTCACTCTGGCACTCGATCGAGTGCCCTCGTAAAAGCCCCCTGTTTGGGTTCAGGGGTACCACTCGATCGAGTGTCCTAGGCACTCGACCGAGTGGCCCTAGGCGGACGCCTATTTCGCCTTGGTAACTCATGCTTTTGTTTCTTTTTGAAGATTTGGCTATATGAGAGGCTATCGGTGATAGATCCTCCCCTTGATGCGAGTAACTATCGTCATAACCAGGTGATGACGAGGAGGCGGGCCATTGACTTTTCTCGTCAGATTACGCAAAAGTATTGGGACGAGGTTTTGTCTTTCCAGGGTGGTCCGTTAATTCGATGGGTAGTTCCGTGGTGGCCCATCTATCGATCTTTGGTCCGGCTTGGACCCGAGGGACAGAGCCCGTTATCAGGTGATATTATCTTTCCGGCAAACGGTTCATCTTTACCCGGATCGCATACTGAGGCAGTACGGATGGACCCAACGAATCCCTGAAGTCGAAGCAGTTGTGAGTGACCCTACCCAACTGACTGATGTAATGTGTGATACCTGGATGCAAAAATGGTACGCACGGCATACTTGGCCTGTTGTCAAATCTCGCCACTCGATCTGGGTTTCAGACTCTTACACGAAGTGGACCAAAGCAGGTGATGCTAAAGCCCGAGCTGCTCTGAAGGTTGATGAAGCTTTTGACCTGCTGCGAAGGGAACAAGCTAAGGACAACAGAGGCTTTTTTGACGAAGGAGACACTCCTGCTACCCTAGTCCGTCTCATGTCAGGACAGAAGAAGACCAAGACTCAAGCTGGAGGGTCTAGCGCTAAAGGTGTTTGGGGGAAAGTGAGCCCCCAGACTGACTTGGGAAGGAGACTAGGCCCAAAGCTACCCGTGCAGGACCGACTTGGCCCACGGGATAGATTACCCGAGCATGTGCGGGCCCGCATTGGACCAAAGATTGTGGTAGAAGACCCATCATCGAAGAAACGGGCTCGTGCCAAGGAGGTTCCACTTGTGATTTGGGAACGCTCGCCACCACCTCGAAGACCTCAGGCTCCACGCAACCCGAAGGACAAGGGGAAGGGGAAAATGCCCGGATATTAGCCTCCATTATTATTACTATTTGAATATTATTATTATTTTTGGGTGTGATTTTTGTGTGTGTGTGTGTGTGTGTGTGTGTGCCGTTTTTTTTTTTTTTTTTTTAATTCTCGAGTTTATCGTTTTAATAAAGACGTATTAAAGAATACCGTTCCCGTCTTTTCGTTTATTGCAATGGTTGTACCCTTTTGAGGGGTTGCCTACGTATCCACGATTAGCGGAATCAAACCAAACGTAGTTCAAAATTAATTTGATTGATTTTTTGCGATTTTCAAAATACATCAAGATTATTAATTCGAGATGTGCGACAGTAGAATAATTAATTCTAGCTTATTGACTTGTCTATAATTTTTGAAAATTTATAAAAAGACAAATTTTTATAATTTTTTTTTGCAAATGACATTGAGATGGGGTTTAGGGGTAGTAGCGCTTCAGCTGGTCCAAGTTGGTTGGGTTGACAAATTCGTTCCCGTCCAAGTCTGTCAGCATCACCGCTCCTCCTGATAGGACCTTCTTGACTAAGTATGGCCCAGCCCAATTGGGTTTGAATTTACCCCTTGGGTCAACCGGTAATAAGGCACGAACCGATTTTAGGACCAAATCCCCTTCTTTGATGTTTCTGGGCCTAACCTTTTTGTTGAAAGCCCGTTGGATCCTCTTTTGATATATTTGGATATTGTTGAGGGCCCGTGATCGCCGTTCGTCTAGAAGGACTAGCGAATCGTATCGGGCTTGGACCCAATCTGCTTCAGGTACTTGGCTTTCAAGTAAAATCCTGAGGGATGGTACTTCTAGCTCGACCGGTTGGACCGCTTCCATTCCGTATGTCAAGTAATATGGAGTTGCTTCGGTTACGGTGCGGATCGTGGTTCGATATCCCCATAGGGCAAAGGGTATTTTGTTGGGCCAGTCCCAGTAATTCTCAGCCATTTTTTTAAGTATGGTGACAATTGTTTTATTGGCCGCTTCTACCGCTCCGTTTGTTCGAGGTCGGTAAGGCGAAGATGTATGCCTTTGACTTTTATATTTTGCCAGTAATGCGGCAGTTTCAGCTTGAAAGTGGGTCCCGTGATCACTGATGAGCTCGTGAGGGATCCCATACCGGCATATGATCTTATTATGGATAAACTTGGCCACGTGCTTGGCGTTCAAGACACGGTATGACTCGGCTTCGACCCATTTGGTGAAGTAGTCGATGGCCACCAAAATGAAGCAATGACCTCCCGTCCCGGAAGGATGCACCTTTCCAATTATGTCTATACCCCATGTCGAAAATGGCCACGGTGATGTCATGGTATATAAGAGGGAAGATGGCATATGTTTTACATTGGCAAAGATCTGACAGTTATGGTAGTGTTTGACATACAACTGACAGTCTGTTTTCATGGTGTTCCAGTAATACCCGAGTCTCATGATTTTTCGGGCTAGCATATGGGCGTTCATTTGCGAACCGTTTTCACCATCGTGTACTTCGTCCATAACCTTTTCGTCCAGTATTTTGTCGATGCATGGGAGGAGAGCCCCCTTTGCCGTCTTTTTGTACAATTGCCCGTCGTCCGTGCGAACAAATTGGGTTGCCAATCTCCGCAGGGCCTTCTTGGCCCGGTTTTCAGTTCCCCGGGGATACTCTCCCGTTGCCAAGTAGATTAGGACCAAATGATACCAAGGTTCTGGGTCGGCTAGCTCGATGTCTTGGATGGCGTGTACATACGCCGGCTCGGACCGTCTTTCGACACAGATTGTCATGCGGGTCAGGTGATCCGGGATGTTCAGTAGAGATGTTAATTTGGAAAGTGCATCTGCGAATTGATTTTCTTCCCGGGGCAGATAAATGTATTCTACCTTTTGGAATTGTTTCTCCGGAACCCTTACCCGTGCTTGGTAAGCCACGAGATTGGCGTTCTGAGTTTTCCATTTTTGGAGAGCCTGATTGATGACCAATGATGAATCACCGTGGACCCGGAGGTTTGTCTGGACATCCTGAGGTCAAACTCAGATAACATTAAAGTCCATCTGGACATCCTGCCGTTGAGGATGGGCTTCTCGAACAGGTACTTGATAGGATCCATTTTGGATAATACATGTACCTCGTGACTCAGCATGTAATGTCGGAGCTTTTTAGTGGCCCAAACCAGAGCTAGGCACGTCTTTTCGAGCATTGTGTACTCGCATTCGTATTCGAGGAACTTTTTACTGATGTAGTAAATAGCCCGTTCTTCTGAATCAACTGTCTGGGCCAGCATAGCCCCCATGGCTGTCTCGGTCGTTGTTAGGTATAACGACAAAGGCAAACCGGGTTGAGGTGGCATTAATACCGGCGGAGCAGACAATATCTCCTTGATTTTGTTAAAAGCTGTTTGACATTTATCGTCCCACAGTACCCGTTCTCCTATCTTCAGTTTTTTGAAAATGGGCTCGCATACCATGGTTAACTTTGAAATGAACCGACTGATGTATTGGACTTTCCCGAGAAACCCCCTTATTTCTTTTTCGGTCTTGGGTGGTTGCATCTCGGTGATGGCTTTGATTTTAGCTGGGTCGACCTCGATGCTGCGTTGGCTAACGATATGGCCCAGTAATTTTCCCGTTGTTATCCCGAAACTGCACTTTTGAGGGTTTAGCCTCATGTTGTATTTGCGCAGTCGGGTAAAGAATTTTCTTAGGGCCGCAATGTGCCCACTCCGGTCTTTGGACTTAACAATCATGTCGTCCATATAAACCTCCACTTCCTTATGCATCATATCATGTAATAAAGTAGTGGCGGTCCGCTGATAAGTGGCCTCGGCATTGATGAGCCCAAATGGCATAACAGTGTAACAGTAAGTACCCCAAGGTGTAATGAAGGTGGTCTTACTCATGTCCTCTTCTGCCATTTTAATCTGATTGTATCTGGCATACCCGTCCATGAACGATAGAAGGGCATGATCGGCCGTGTTATCCACCAGTATGTCGATGTGTGGTAACGGAAAATCATCTTTTGGGCTAGCCTTATTAAGGTCCCGGAAGTCTACACATACCTGCACCTTGCCGTCCTTCTTGGGTACCGGCACGATGTTTGCGACCCAATCTGGATATTCAGACACTTGTATAAAGCCCGCTTTGAATTGCTTGTCGACTTCTTCTTTGACTTTGAGAGACCATTCAGGCTTCATCCTTCGGAGTTTTTGCTTTACCGGTTTGCACCCATCTTTGATGGGTATTCGGTGCTCCGCTATTTCCCGGTCTATACCCGACATGTCCTTGTAGGACCATGCGAAAACGTCTTTGAATTCCTGGAGGAGGTCTGTGAATTGTCTTCTCTCCTCTGGATCTAAGGATAGGCCCAACTTAAGCATCTGGGGCTCTAAAGTGGTTCCTACATTGATGGATTTGGTTTCTTCGATTACCGGATCTCGGGACTCCCTTTGTTTGAGCTGCTCGATCAGATGTGGAGGTAGAGATACCTGTTCGTCGGGTTTCTCAACGTCATTGCATATAAATTTTTTGAAATTGAGAAAAATTTGGAAATAAGACAAGTCGTAAGCAGAACGGTTTTCGTTATTATTATTAATAGTAAATTTGTGAAAAGCTTGAAAGGAGCGGCCATCCGATCGTTGGTCAGTGGCGGGATAGGGAGAGGTCTTGGGACATGCTCCGAGACCTCAGTGGATAAGGGAAGAGGGGTTACAGACTCGACTCTAGCACAAGACCCTCTAGACTCGGACTCAAACTCCGACTCAGACTCAGACTCAGACTCAGACTCAGACTCGGTATCCGGCATGTCTCCCTCGCCGGTGGTCAGCTTGTAGACCCGTCCTTGACTGTCGGTCCACTTGATGGTCTTCCTCCAGGCTCTTTCTCCTGAATCTGCACCAACTTCGGTGATTAGCTTAGTTGGGTCGAACCGATCGCTGCGGAGGATCAGATTGACCAAGTCATCTTTTGAAGCAGGGACGGCTTTGTTTTCTCCAAATAGGAGCCCCAGCACGGGCTCGGCGTTGCTTTCCCATTCCTTGGACTCGGTTTGAACGAGGGAAAATATGTCATCGAGGATTAAATTGCATTCCCGAGCCGTTTTGGTCTCGGGATATGTGATTGTGAGTTGGTAGAGGCACACTTGAATGGCTCCGAAGACTGGAGTGACGAAGTAATCAGCTAACTTCGGGCTATAAGGGCCTATGTAAGTACCCTTGAGAATGTCAATGGCCTTGTGAATACCGGCCCGAACCACGTTTCCCGGGGTTATAGCATACCCCAATCCGAAATGTGATTCACCATCATTTAGGACCTCAATGATTTTTCCGGCCGGAAGATACGACCTTGAGGTAGCCCCCGGTAAGTATCCCAAGTTTTGTAGCATCGTGTCGATGCTAGTTGTGAAGTAAGGCCTAAAGAGATACTCTTTTTCGATCATGCCCAAGAAATCAAATCCTCGTGGGTCAGCCCGGTCCGTAGCGTTGCAGCTTGCTACGGTAATTGGAGTAGCCTCTAGTGTGATGATGCCGTACTGAAGCGGCATCTTGACTTTTCGGTGAAGAGTGGAGGATACAACCTTGACTGCGTGGATCCAAGGCCTTCCTAGTAGTAAGTTAAAGGACGAGGTGACATCAATGACCTGGAACTCCAACTCGTTCTCGATTGGGCCCGTTATTATTGTTAACTTAACGGCCCCGGCCACCGGTTTTGGGCTTCCATCAAAAGCCTGAATAGTCTGTGATGTAGGGAGGTAGTCGGCATTGGTGATGCCGAGAGCTTTAGCGGTCCTTAGAGGTAGGACATTCACAGCGGACCCATCGTCAATAAGGGTCATTGGAAGGTACTTTCCTCGGCAAATGACCGTAATGTATAGGGCCAGGTTATGATTGGGCCCGAACGCTGGCAGATCTGACTCGGAGAAGGTGATGAGTGGGCCTTCTTCCTTGGACTTGCCTTTGAGATAAGGCATAATAGTGGCTACCATTTCAGAAAGGGTAACCTGTGAGTCGACCTTGATTTCATCGAGAGCCTTAGTCAGTGCTTCTCGATGTGCTTGTGAGCTAACCAGTAGCTGCCATATGGTTAGATCGGCTCGAACCCTCTTCATTTGTTGGACCAAAGCGGTGTCGTTACTTGGTTCTTCAAGGGTAGGTTCCGTCCTGGCGGGTTCAGTGACGGATGTAGGAATAGAACGCCCAGCTGTGGCGAGGTGGTTGGTGGCTAAGGCTTTGGACTTAGCCTTTCGGACCTCTTCAAGGGTGATGGGGACAGCTTCCCCTTTGGTTAAGTATACGTCATCCTCGTCATCGAACCATATCCCGTTAATTTGTGGGATATAGGGGGAGATGAGGTGAGAACAGTCAATTACCTCACCGGTGAATATTGCGTGGGCACTGAACGGGTTTTCTTTGTTGCTCGGCTTGTCTCCGGGCAACGGGATTTTCCCGCTCTCGATCAGATCTTGGATCAGATGCTTCAGTTTCCAGCACTTTTCAGTATCATGCCCATTACCACGATGATATTGGCAGTATGCTTGGGCGTTATAGCTTTTGGGCCTCTTTTCTACTGGAAGCTCGGGCATCGTGCCTATCGGTTGGATCAGACCCTTTAAAGATAGCCTTTGTAAGGCATAAGTATAGGTAGTCCCTATATCTGTGAATACCCGATTTGGTGTATTCTTTTTGGATGAGGTGTCAAGCAGGTTTACTTCATCAAAGATGCTGCGAGTTGCAGCTGCGGGTGTGGGCTTGCTCGTAGATGAACTTGCCCCTTGATAGCCTTTGGTAGAGGCCTTAGTCAGGCTCTCTAACCTTAAGTCGTCTTCGATTCTTGTACCCATTTCAGTTAGGGTAGCAAAATTGGGGATATGTGGAATGACACTAAATCGTTGTAAGAAGCGAGTTTGAAAGCACTACTGTTCTCGTTAGTTCCATGTATATTGACAGGTCCTTGTAGATTGGTTACGAAGTCAGGGATTCCACTAGCACCTACGAAACAATAAATGAACTAGTTACGTATGAAATTAATAAGGCCTAAATTAATATGAAATAATAAGTAAATTGCACATAAATAAATAAAAAATTATTTTTAATAATGAAGCAATTTGAAATACATGTAAAACAAGAGTCGAACTGATAATATTATCATAAAAAATGAAAGTAATTTAATAAGTGAAAAAATGACATAATTCATCAAAATTCAATATTGTGCGTTACCATAGCGATATCGACGTCGCTTCCTCCATCGATCATTCGTAGGAGGAGGAGGTGTAGGTGTTTCACGGTATGTTTGTCCTTCGATCCTAACAACAATTGAGGGGTCCACTATTGGCATCGGGAGATATTCGTAATCACCGACCTGACGCCATCTTAATTGTTCGTCATGTACATAATGAATTAAGAAATGATTATATTCTTCTTCATATATGTACCTAAGACTATTTTGCGTATTGCGAGGTATATGGTCCAATACCTTCTCAACCGTTTCAGGGCCAACCTCTTTTAAAAAATTTCGGATGAAAAACCTAACTTCCATAAGATTCGACGCATTTTTTTTTTCCTCTACCAAAGCTTGCGTTGTCATTGCCAATAATGCTGTATTAGCCATTTTCACTACGATGTTGGTAAAAGATTTTTAAAACAATGTAAGAAAAATAAAGTTATAATTAATTGTATATATGATGCTTGTAGTGTGTTTATATACTTCAAACATTTCAATTAACTAAAAAAAAAATATTGATTTTCCCTCCATATCTCGATTTTCCCTCCAAATTAACCTACAATATATTTACACTATCTAAATTTATAAATTAAAATAATATACTCCAATATATTCATTGTCAACATATATAAGAAATATTCTCAGTTGATATTTTATTCTATTCTTAATTCTAAATCTTGTAAGGAGGTAGAAAAGTGTACAGTCGATGATGAAACAATAATAGAAGCAAAATATGCCTACGAAAAAATAAATATTATACACCTGCTGCGACCAAGAATCGAACCATGACCAACAATGCAATGGCCACCGGTGCTAACCATTGCACCACATGAAATCTTTCGATTCATTTGAGCATTAAATGAGTGATTAACTACGATTACTTGGTAGACTTTGGGGTAGCAATAAGCCAATAATTACTTTCGTACATCAACCACTTATGTTATATTACATGATCCGTGTTTAAATTTGTTCGTATTTTATATGAAATATTGACTAGAAGTTGTGATCGGTGTAACATTGTTACGCATTTTACATGAAATATTGAGCTCAAAGAGTGATCGGTGTAAATTCAAACGAATTTTACGTGAAACCTCGTATTTCATCAATGATCGGCCCAACTTCGTACGCGAAAATGTATGTTTTATAAGATCGGTGTAAGTTGATACGTATTTCTCATAAAACATCGCGGTTAAGCACTGCCCAGAGAAATATTGTTACGTATTTTACATGAAACATGCGTATTTCATCAATGATCGACAGCGTAAAAACGTATGTTCTATACGGTCGATGTCAGTTGATACATATTTATAATAAAATATTGTGCTTAAGCAGTGATCGAAGTAAATTGATAAATATTTTATGTAAAATATCGTGCTTAAGCGATGATCGTAGTGGATTGTTACGTATCCAAAAATACGAGATCAACATGATAACTAAGTTGAATGACATTTTCATTATCAGTAAAGGTACAGTGGTGTAATGGCTGATACAAGAAGTCATAAAATCATTGTCAGTTGGTCTAGGGTTCGATTCTTAATAAGCTCAATTTCTTATGAAAATTTTAATTAATTTTTGGGTTATACTCATGTTTTATTACATATCTAAAAAAATATTAATTACAGATATATGTTCCATTATAAAAAGATTACACAAAAATATTTAAAGATCTCTACAAATATAGAAGGGAATGAAATAAAATATTAATTGAAAATATTTCTTATTTGTTAACATTGCAATTAATTTAATTAGTTAACTTTCTATATATTTACCTATTTGTGAAAGATATTAATATATTACAATATTTATATATGTTTAGTAATTTTATTTTTTTTATATTCGAAAATTTTAATATACTTTTTTTTCGAAAATTTCAATATATTTTTTTTTTCGAAAATTTTAATATACTTATATTTTCGAAAATTTTAATATTTTTTTTTTCGAAAAAATTTTAATATACTTTTATTTTCGAAAATTTCAATATTTTATTTTCGAAAATTTTAATATACTTTTATTTTCGAAAATTTCAACATTTTTTTTTCAAAGAAAATTTTAATATAGTTTTATTTTCGAAAATTTCAATATTTTTTTTTCAAAATTTTTAACTATTAATTATTTATTTTAATATATTTACGTTATGTATAATAATAATAATAATAATAATATATACGTTATATATTTTTTCTTTTTTTCTTTTTTAAAAACTGTATTTTGATTCTTCAATAAAATTCGCTTATTTATAATAAGCATAATAATAATAATAATAATAATAATAATGATAATAATAATAATAATAATAATAATAATAATAATAATAATAATAATAATAATAATAATAATAATAGATCAAAATTTTCAAAAAACACAAAAATGTAATCATATTATATAATGGTATATTTGAAATTAATCAAAAATGCAAAATAAAAAAGTTTCCAAAATAAGGTTAACTACACTTAGGTTAACAATTAACCGAAGATGCAAAATTACTAAACTAACCCTAAACTAATCACCTTTGCTTTGCCACGTGGCGCGATATAGTTGGTTGTGTATGAAAATCCCATACACCGCGTGTAAGTGTATCATCTTCTATGCATTTATCATTGCATCCTCACTGTTTAAATTATCATTTATTATTTATATTTGCATTTATCACTTTGAAGTGTAGGTGTAATTTTATCATTAATTCTCACTGTTTGATATTCTCTCATGCATTATATTTAATTTGTATGCGTTAACATTTCATTGCTCTGTATACTTTCATCAAAACCTAACTCACAATGATAATGGATAATGTAGATCAGTGTGTTTTTGTCGTCTTTGATTTATATTAGTGGCGCATATATGGTTATGTTTATGCATGATGTTTATCTTCCATTTTTCCCATCGTTAATCATTACCGTCTTTATCGTATATATTGTCGTAATATATTTAATCATCGATGAAATTGGATATAAGGTTATAATCATGATAAACAATGTTTCGTTGTATTATGGATCTTCGATGAATCCTATCTTGTGTAATCTGATACTTGCTGTCATCATGCTACTGTATTATTCTTGTTTAACAAATATATCATTCCTGAGTAATGGTTTACATTCATTTTCCTGTATATTGATAAATTATTATGTTGATATGTTACACAATTATACTCCTGATTTATCATTTAGACATTTATTAATTTTGAGACAATTAAGATATGTAAACGAGAAGTTTACCCATATATAATTATATACTTTTATCATAAAAATTAGTATTTTCGGTTAAAACATTCTCGAAATTTTGCCATGAAGCGATTGTATGAATAAACTTGCAACCTGAAGTTTGCCTCGGAATTTATGTCTTGGGATTTTATCAACTTGCAACCTAAAGTTTGCAATCACGAAAATAAAGTAGCCTTAAATGCATACTATCGTGAAAAGTTATACTCTATGTGAATATTGTTGGTTGATGTCAAGAGTTGTTGTTTTTCTTTGTCCCACATAGGAGGAGTTAGGAGCTTAGGTGTTGTTTATAAAGCTTCCCTCTTAGTGGGTTAGTAAGTGTGTAGTGGAGTGGGCCTTTTATGGTGGAGGGTTGTGTTGGGCTGGACTAACCAACACGCACGCGCGCGTGCGGCCCGGCTCGGGTTTGGGTTTGGGTAGAGCACCTGCGGTGCGGGCTGTGCCCGACTTTTACCTTTTTTGGGCCTCCGTTGTGTTTGTCCAGGTTCATTGTGTATGTTGTCTAGGTACAAGATTTGTCCAGGTTCAGAATCTGCCATTACGGGAGTTATTATGGCTGCAAAATCTCCGTGATTACAACCTTAATTAGTGGAGATTTTTGTAGGCTCCTCGGTCTCTTGTCCTATAAATACCGAGCCTCCTGTCTTCCTCAAACACACATTCACAACTTTCTCTTCTCTTAAAACACACTTTCTTATTCTGTTTTCTGGGTTCGTTCTTTATCGTTCCAAAGTTCACACACTTGAGTGGTCGAGCCTGTGAGCTGCAGTGTTAACCTTGGGAAGCTACCGGCATTGTAGACGATAACCACCCTGGTCGTGCCGATATAGTTTTCAAGTTAGTGGCTTTATATACCACGACACTGCTTTCAATTTTGTCCAGATTTCCTACCGTTGCTGCTGCCTTACTGTCGCCGTTGCCTGTCCGTTCAGTGTTACCATCGGTCTGGTTTGATTACTGTTTTCTCCGGTTTCTTGTTTCCACTTCTAACAATTTGAAAACTATATCGTAATTGTGTGTCACAAAACCGGGAAAATAAAATATGGCTGTTGTTTCGACCAAATTTGCTGCGGATTTATCAAAATTAGAACCTCTGGATGGGCTTAATTATAAGAGATGGTCTCAAAAGCTTTTAATGTATTTCGAGCAATTGGAAATCGATTATGTTTTATTTGAGGATGCACCCGTTTTAAGTGTCGCGTCTGTCACTGCTGTGGCCACACCTCCTCCCGCTGCCACAGTCAAGTCCAATGAGGAAAAAGTTAAGAAATTTGATAAAGATAATAAGGCTGTTAGATATCATCTTCTTAATCACATGACCAACACCCTTTTTGATTTATTCATGGTCCATAAATCTGCTAAAACCATTTGGGAGTCTTTAGAGGAAAAATATGGGGCCGATGATGCTGGAAAAAAGAAATACGTGGTGGGTCAGTGGCTTGGGTTTCATATGGTAGACGATAAACCTATTATGGAGCAAGTTCATGTTTACGAAAATTTGTGTGCTGATGTTGTCAATGGAGGAATGAAACTGGATGAGGTCTTTTTAGCCAATGTTTTGTTAGAAAAGTTTCCTGCGTCTTGGAGTGACTATAGGAATCATTTAAAACACAAGAAAAAAGATCTTTCACTTCAAGAGCTGATAAGTCACATGAGAACTGAGGAAGCAAATCGCTTAAAAGATAGGTCTGTCCTTTTGTCTTCTGTCTCTACCAAAGCCAACCTTGTTGAAGCTGGGGGTTCATCTCATGGCAATAATAAGGGTAAAAATAAGATGGGTCAGAGTCAGGGTCAGGGCAAAGGTCAAAAAGGGAAAGGTCAAGGTGCCAAGGGAAAGAATCAAGGAAACTCCACCAAACCAGTTCCCAAGATCCTCAAGCCGAATCCAAACGTGGTATGCTATGTGTGTGGGCAGACGGGTCACAAAGCATTCCAGTGTCCTCAAAAGAAAGCTGGTCATGCCGCTCAAGCCAATCTTGCTGAATCAGATGATGACATTATTGCTGCAGTGGTGGTAGAGGCCAATCTTGTGGCAAACGCGAGTGACTGGATTTTGGACACAGGAGCATCAAGACATCTCTGTGCCAACAAAGATTTGTTCGCTGAATTTGAAGATGTGGCTGATGGTGAAAAGGTTTACATGGGTAACTCTTCCTCTGCGCTGATCACAGGAAAAGACAAGGTCTTTCTTAAACTTACCTCTGGGAAAACTCTTGCTCTTCATAATGTTTTGTATGTCCCTACTTTGCGTAGAAACCTAGTGTCTGGAGCCTTGTTAAACAAAGTTGGTGTGAAACTTGTTTTTGAGGCTGACAAGGTCGTAATGTCTCGCAACGGGGATTTTGTGGGCAAGGGTTATCTCAGTGGGGGCTTGTTTATTCTGAACATTGATTCTTCTGCTTTTAATAATAATTCATCTACTTCTGCTTATATCGCTGAGTCTATTGATGTTTGGCATGCTAGATTAGGTCACGTGAATGTTGAATCGGTTAAAAAGTTGAAATCAATGTCGCTTATTCCTTCTTTAACCACCGAAGTCTTCACTAAATGTCCTAGTTGTGTAGAAGCTAAGTTTACTAAGAAACCTAGTAAACCTGTTAAAACTAGACATACGAGTCTTCTCGAGTTAATTCACACCGACCTAGCTGACTTCAAGAGTACTATGAGTAGAGGAGGTAAATTTTATTATGTCACTTTTATTGATGATTTCTCAAGATATACTAAAGTGTATTTACTTAAGAATAAAAGTGAAGCTGAAGAGATGTTTATTAAATACAAAACTGAGGTAGAAAATCAACTTGACAGAAAGATTAAAAGAGTCAGGTCTGATAGAGGTGGTGAATATAGCTCTAATTACTTAACAGATTTTTGCGAGAAAAATGGATTAATTCATGAGACTAGCCCACCTTACCAACCTCAGTCCAATGGAGTAGCTGAACGTAAAAACAGAACTTTAAAAGAAATGATAAATGCTATGCTCTTAAGTTCTGGCCTTTCTGATGATATGTGGGGGGAAGCGGTGCTTTCAGCTTGTCACATTCTTAACAGGGTACCTCATAAGAAATTAGACAAGACACCCTATGAATTTTGGAAGGGTTTCGCCCCTAACTTAAGTTTTCTTAAAGTGTGGGGGTGTTTGGCTAAAGTGGGTTTACCGAGTTTTAAGAGGCCTACTATAGGATCTAAAACATATGATTGCATTTTCATTGGTTATGCTCAAAACAGTGCTGCTTATAGATTCATGTCATTGAATGATCGTTCTATTTCTGAAGCAAGAGATGCCGAGTTTTTTGAGCATGTTTTCCCTTTAAAGAAAGTTGTTGATTCACCTCCTGAATTGCTTGATATGCCTATTAATCCTGTTGATAATTCTATGCATGCTAGTAGTAGTTCTGTTGATGATCATGCTAGTGAACCTAGAAGGAGTAAAAGGCCTAGAATTGAAAAGAATTTCGGAGATGATTTTATCACAATGTTCTTAACTGAAAATGCTAGTGATGATTGTGCTTGCTTTGAATTTGTTTCTGCCTTTTTAATAGAAGATGACCCAAAAACGTATGATGAAGCGATGAGATCCATAGATGCTATTTTTTGGGAAGAAGCTATTAAAAATGAGTTAGATTCTATTGCATTTAATCAGACCTGGGAATTGACAGATTTACCTAAGGGTAGTAAACCCATTAGTAGTAAATGGATTTTCAAAAGGAAACTGAGACCTGATGGTACAATAGAAAGGTTCAAAGCTAGACTTGTAGTGAGAGGATTTACACAAAAGAAAGATATTGATTATTTCGATACCTACTCACCTGTGACTAAGATTTCCACCATTAGAACTCTTATTGCTTTGGCTGCTATTCATGATCTTGTTGTTCATCAAATGAATGTTAAAACTGCCTTCTTGAATGGTGACCTAAAAGATGAGATCTATATGACTCAACCTGAGGGGTTTGTGGTAAAGGGTCAAGAGAGTAAGGTGTGTAAATTGAGAAAATCGCTATATGGTCTAAAACAAGCACCTAAACAGTGGTATGAGAAATTTCACAACACTTTGATTGAGGATGGCTACATAACTAACAATTCTGATTCATGTGTGTACTCTAAGATGTTTGGATCAGACTGTGTGATTATCTGCCTATATGTTGATGACATGTTAATTATTGGTAGTAATTTATTTGTTGTAAATAAAACCAAACAATTTATGTCGTCAAAATTTGAGATGAAAGACTTAGGAGAAGCTGATGTTATTCTTGGAGTCAAATTGGTTAAAAACTCATCTGGAATATCCTTAAGTCAATCTCATTTTGTTGAGAAAGTGTTGAAGAAATTTGATAGTTTTGATGTTGAACCTGCTAGAACTCCTTATGATGCTAGTATACCTCTGCGCAAAAACCTGGGTGAGAGTGTATCCCAAAAGGAGTATGCTAAAATTATAGGAAGTGTGATGTTTCTCATGAACTGTACTCGACCTGACATTGCTTATGCTGTTAGTAGGCTAAGCCGGTACACACACAATCCTGATGGTGAACATTGGAATGCCCTCCGACGTTTACTAAGATATTTGAAAGGAACAGTTAATTCATGTCTGCATTTCGGTAGATATCCCGCGTTATTAGAAGGATATACTGATGCGAACTGGATTGCAGGTAATGATGAAACAAGTTCCACAAGTGGTTTTGTGTTCACCTTGGGAGGAGGAGCTATATCGTGGAAGTCTGGGAAACAGACTTGTATAGCAACCTCCACCATGGAGTCCGAGTTCATTGCTCTTGAGCTGGCAAGTCAAGAAGCAGATTGGTTGAGAAACTTACTAGCTGACATACCAGTGTGGGGGGGACAGGTTGCACCAGTCTCCTTACACTGTGACTGTCAAGCAGCCATCGGCGTTGCTAAGAATGATGTCTATAATGGTAAGAAAAGACACATTCGGATCAGGCACGCTGTGGTAAAACAATTCCTGAAAAATGGAGTGATTGCTATAGACTTTGTGAGGTCTGAACGCAATCTTGCAGATCCTTTCACAAAAGGATTACCGAGAAGAATAGTTCTCGAATCGTCGAGGGGAATGGGGTTAAGGTCCTTAAGTCAAGATTAGGGTATGAATCTTGATGGGCTTTTTAAACTCATATTCCTATGGCGATACATAATCCATAGCCAGTATCTGGTGGTGCTTTGAGACGCACTTGATGGATTGTGTGAGCAAACAAAGGTTGGACTCATGTCCTTAATGGCTTACAAGAGATGTGCTATTGAGAAGCACTAAGCCACCTACGTGTGTGTGACAGTTGAGCCGAACACCCACTAGAACCAGGGTAAACGCATAGCGTTGCACTTTGAATTTGCGGAACGATCAATTTTTGAAGGTGATATGTGTTGTGGGGGTCTCAGCCGAAGGTCAACTAGGAATTCAAATTGAAAGATATTCACTAGTTGTAAGTAAGTTGTTGCCTCACCTCACTAAAACGTCAATTCAAGTCGATAGACATTGAACGTCTAAGTATCAATACCTTCCGTACCCAGAACTTTTTCATTTCCTTTCTTTCTCTCTCTGTTTCCTCTTTGCCATCAGTGGGGGATTATTGGTTGATGACAAGAGTTGTTGTTTTTCTTTGTCCCACATAGGAGGAGTTAGGAGCTTAGGTGTTGTTTATAAAGCTTCCCTCTTAGTGGGTTAGTAAGTGTGTAGTGGAGTGGGCCTTTTATGGTGGAGGGTTGTGTTGGGCTGGACTAACCAACACGCACGCGCGTGTGCGGCCCGGCCCGGCTCGGTCTCGGGTTTGGGTTTGGGTAGAGCACCTGCGGTGCGGGCTGTGCCCGACTTTTACCTTTTTTGGGCCTCCGTTGTGTTTGTCCAGGTTCATTGTGTATGTTGTCTAGGTACAAGATTTGTCCAGGTTCAGAATCTGCCATTACGGGAGTTATTATGGCTGCAAAATCTCCGTGATTACAGCCTTAATTAGTGGAGATTTTTGTAGGCTCCTCGGTCTCTTGTCCTATAAATACCGAGCCTCCTGTCTTCCTCAAACACACATTCACAACTTTCTCTTCTCTTCTCTTAAAACACACTTTCTCATTCTGTTTTCTGGGTTCGTTCTTTATCGTTCCAAAGTTCACACACTTGAGTGGTCGAGCCTTTGAGCTGCAGTGTTAACCTTGAGAAGCTACCGGCATTGTAGACGATAACCACCCTGGTCTTGCCGATATAGTTTTCAAGTCAGTGGCTTTATATACCACGACACTGCTTTCAATTCTGTCCAGATTTCCTACCGTTGCTGCTGCCTTACTGTCGCCGTTGCCTGTCCGTTCAGTGTTACCATCGGTCTGGTTTGATTACTGTTTTCTCCGGTTTCTTGTTTCCACTTCTAACAAATATATGTGTTTAATACACTTATGTGATGAGGGAATTTAAATTTCCTTGAGTGGAAAAATATTGTCTTGAAAACATTATATGTGAAAAGAGTTGCAAGAAATGCCATATATATATATATATATATAGATTTAGGTTCATGTGAGAACCACCTACTCAATGAGAACTGTGAGAACTCTTCTCAGCCATCAGATTATTATTATGTGAATGGATGGATGAGATTAACTTTCATTCTTTCATTCTCAGATTATTTTCAGTGATTAATTATTACTGTATTAGTCATCATATCTCAACGCTCGATTCATCCTCTCATTCTTCCCCCAATTCAACGCTCGATTCATCCTGCTCGATTCATCCTCTCATTCTTCCCCCAATTCAACGCTCGATTCATCCTGCTCGATTCATCCTCTCATTCTTCCCCCAATTCAACGCTCGATTCATCCTGCTCGATTCATCCTGCTCGATTCCTTCAATCATCCTCTCAAATCCTTCAATCAATCAGTTTGCTGCTTAATCCTTCAATCAATCCTCTCAATATCTCATCCGTGATTTTAGGTTTGTGATTTTCTCATCTGCAATTTCTATTTTCGATTTTCGATTTTTTCACTCTAGTTTGCCGCTTTTGTTCGTGCCATTGTTATTCTTATTGTATTGAATCGACTTCCGCCATGTTCTGATTCTGAATATGTACAGTACCCATAGAATTAAACTGAACGAATCGACTTCCGCCATTGTTATTCTTATTGTATTGATTTGATTTCAGCTGATTTGAATCGGTTCGTAGCTTCGGTGAAACTGATTTCCGATGATTTTTTCAGTAATTTGTTGCGTTGTTTGATTTAATCATCAGTATCATTATACTGTTATTGTTTTGAATTGAATCGAATTCGGTAAAAGTTCGGCTCAGAGCTTCGATGAAACCGATTTCTGATGATTTTATGCTGCTATTGGTTCGATTTGAATTGAATTCGGTTTTAGGATTGCAATGCTGTACGACAGAAAGACCCTGTGGTACTGTACATATTCAAAATCGGAACATGGGTTTTAGAATCTCTGGTACATACTCGTATCTAGTTTTTTGTGGTTGTTGTTAATTGAGAAAGACCCTTAGGAGTCGTCGAGAGCAGAGCCTTTCGATCATTATTTTTGATGGCTAGTGCCAACTTTGGTTTGTTTGTTCCCAAAATACTGAAATCATTTTGTATGCTTAAATAGACTAAATGATACTCCCTTTGTTTCTGCACACTGTTTATGATTTGTATCGTGATAATGGATGTGCGTGCGCCTTCAATCTTATCCATTTGTGTATGCTTGCATAAAAATCAACTCTAAGAGTTTTAATTTCTTATCCATTTGTGAATGTTTGAATATCCGAGATCAAACTTCTGCTGTGAAGCTTCCTGTGACATTGTTATAGGATTTGCTTATGAATATGCTGTGTGTGCTTTTGAACCTGTCTTTAGATTAGGTAAATGACAAGTTTTAGATTAATACCACTAATAATTGTTACCTTACACTTTGTAAAATAATAATTGTTTTGTATACCTGACATTGTACCACTAATGCTTTTGTTTACCTGACATTGTTTTTTTTGCTCACAGGCATGGAGGCTAAAAACAAAAGAAAGCATGAGGAAATGACAACAAGAGATGATGCCGGTTCAAGTGAAGTGCGAAAAGGTATTATTTGAAGTTTTATGTATTACTTGACCTTATTCCAACCCTTTTAATTTTGGTTTACCATTTTTTTATTTTTAGCGTACCATTTTTCAATTTGAGTGTACCTTTTTCCAATTAGACAGATTGTGATTTTCACTTGTGCAATGACTAATTGTTTTGTATTTTGTTCTTTCGTTGACTAGATCTTTGATAGTTAGACGGGTCGTGTCTGTTTTGATAATTTATGCAACGGTTTTTGGTAAGTTTTTGAGTCTGCAGCTCACGGCATTGCATTCCTGTACTTTCAGTACTGTTGAAAGTTTGTCAAGAAATTATCGAGATTTTCATTTGTTAAACTACTAATTGTTCCGTGTTTTGTGCTTCTGTTGAGTAGATCTTTGATAGTTAGACGGGTCGTGTTTACTTTGATAGTTTATGCAACAATTTTTGGTAAGGTTTCGAGTTATTTTGCCGGTTTATCAAGTGATTCAGTTTGCAGCTCACTGCATTGCATTGCATTCCTGTACTTTTCAGTACTGTTTAAATTTTTTTTACTAGATCTTTTCACATATTGTTTAGTTTAATTCTATGATTCTGTATTTTGATTAATTCTATGTTTGTCGGTGGTTTTGGTTATGTCTTGTTTTTAGTGTATCCTTATCATTTTCTTTCTTTAGGTGTACAAAAAGGAAAAGGAAAAAGAGAGGGTAAACCATTGACATTAGCTGATGCATCATTCAAATCAAGGATGACTCCCGGTCTTCTGTTTGATTTTGTTCAAAGCGGTCTATCAGATAGGCAAGTATCTGATATTCATTCTATGGGTTTCGGGGGTTTGCTTTTATTGAAAACTGATAAGGTTCCCGGTAAGTTGGCACATTGGCTGGTGTCAACTTTTAATGTTCTTAATTCTTCTTTAATGGATGGGTTATTACATGTTACTGCTGAAGATGTTCATCTAGCAACTGGTATTCCGATGGGACCTCTAGACATTGAAAAGGAAATAAAATCTGTTGAAAAGAAGGTACAAACTGAAATATTTGATCGTTGGGCAGAACAATTTGATAAGAAAGAAATCACAAAAAACGTTCTTTTGGAGAAATTGAAGTCCCAGAAGGAAGGTGGAGATGATTTTAAGAGAAATTTCATTGTATTTGTCAATTCCACTTTCTTAGTAGTTGTGAAGGGGGCTATTCTAGGTTTCCGTATTTTGAATATTCTTGCAGATACTTCACAAATCCCAAATTATAACTGGTGTTCTTATACTTTGGGTTCATTGCTCAATAATATTCAATTGTGGCAAAAGAATGTTCTTAATGGGAGACGTGAGACAACATTTAAAGGTGCCATCATGATTTTGGTTTTCATATATTTAGATAGAGTTGTCATTAAAATTAGGTCCGGTGATAGGCAATTCCCTACACTTGCAACTTGGTCAAAGAAGAATATATCAGAGAGGATAAAGACGCAACTTAGGGAGAAATCTTTTGGTCAAGGTTTTACCACCAGAATATATCAGAGAGGATAAAGACTGTCAGTTCATCTGGGAATGAGATGAACCCAGTATCTTCCCTTTCACCTCATTTACCACCAGTAGAGGAGGAAAAACCTATACCTTCTGATCCTTCTGATAATCCACATTTGCTTGAGAAGGAGATTGCTGAAGACCATTTAAAAACTCCGGAACCTCCAGTTGGTACGCCTGCTGAAGTACACGTTGACCTTACCTCTCCTGATGAGCCTCCCTCTCTGAATCAGCCTGCCATGCCTAAAAGAACTAGAGAAATTTCAGCAGTGTTTAAATCTCCGTACGTTCAGCGAAATATCATGATTTTCTCCGATTTTACACAATCTGAGAAAGAAGTGGCTAATTATGTATTTTCAGAGGAGACCGATGAGAGGTAATTAACCATTCCAATTTCTTTCATTTCTTTTTCAATTTCTTTAGTTCATTTCTTTTTCAATTTCTTTCATTTCTTTTTCAGAGGAGACCGATGAGTGGCTATTAAGTACTTTCTTTCATTTCTTTAGTTCATTTTTAGCGTACCCTTATTCAAATTTAGCGCACCCTTTTTCAATTTTAACGTACCTTTTTTTAATTTTAGCGTACTCTTTTTCAATTTCAATTTTAGCGTACCCTTTTTCAATTTCACTTTTAGTGTACCCTTTTTTAATTTCAATTTTAGCGTACCCTTTTTCACTTTTAGCGTACCCTTTTTCACTTTTAGCGTACCCTTTTTTTAATTTTAGCGTATCCTTTTTCAATTTCACTTTTAGCGTACCATTTTTCACTTTTAGCGTACCCTTTTTCAATTTCAATTTTAGCGTACCCTTTTTCACTTTTAGCGTACCCTTTTTTAATTTTAGCGTACCCTTTTTTAATTTCTTTTTTTTTTTTTTTTTTTGGTAAAGGGTAAGTATATAAAAAAACGGAACAACAAAACTGAAATGACTACATCAGGTTATGTAGCCATTTAGCATCCTTATCTGTTATAGGGTAATTAATCTTACACAAAATTCTATTCTTAACATCCGACACGATCAATTTGACTATCTCCCGTGGATGAATCATCATTCCATCAATTCTACACAAATTTCTCTGCCTCCAAATATGGTAAATAGTCGCATTGATCATAGCTCGAATCACATTACATTGCAACTTCGAGCCCCGTCTTTTCATAGCCCAGACCATTCCCGTGTTGCACGGGATTGATTTCCGCACCCAATTGCTCAAAAGACCCATCACCCGCGAGCTCCAACTGCAAGCAAAGAAAAGGTGTTCTAAACTCTCTTCTTCCTGCTCACAGATAAAGCAGCGATCCGAATCTGCAACCCCAATCCTAAAAAGTTTCTTCCTCGTACTAAGGGCCCCTCGAAACACAAGCCACGAGATGAAACTATGCCTCGGAACACTCCACGCGCTCCATACAAGTCTCGCCCAAGGAACCCGCGAGTCTCGAGGTCTCAAGTCCTGATAGGCCCTCGAAATCGAGAAACAAGATTTCTCTCCATGCCAAAGACCATCGACAAACATATTCCTTTTTCTTTACCCTTTTTTAATTTCACTTTTAGCGTACCCTTTTTCACTTTTAGCGTACCCTTTTTCACTTTTAGCGTACCCTTTTTTAATTTTCACTTTTAGGGTACCCTTTTTTAATTTCACTTTTAGCGTATCCTTTTTCAATTTCACTTTTAGCGTACCCTTTTTCACTTTTAGCGTACCCTTTTTTTAATTTTAGCGTATCCTTTTTCAATTTCACTTTTAGCGTACCCTTTTTCACTTTTAGCGTACCATTTTTCAATTTCAATTTTAGCGTACCCTTTTTCACTTTTAGCGTACCCTTTTTCACTTTTAGCGTACCCTTTTTTAATTTTAGCGTACCCTTTTTTAATTTCACTTTTAGCGTACCCTTTTTCACTTTTAGCGTACCCTTTTTCACTTTTAGCGTACCCTTTTTTAATTTTCACTTTTAGGGTGCCCTTTTTTAATTTCACTTTTAGCGTACCCTTTTTCAATTTCACTTTTAGCGTACCCTTTTTCAATTTCACTTTTAGCGTACCCTTTTTCACTTTTAGTGTACCCTTTTTTAATTTCACTTTTAGCGTATCCTTTTTCAATTTCACTTTTAGCGTACCCTTTTTCACTTTTAGCGTACCCTTTTTTAATTTTAGCGTATCCTTTTTCAATTTCACTTTTAGCGTACCCTTTTTCACTTTTAGCTTACCCTTTTTTAATTTTAGCGTATCCTTTTTCAATTTCACTTTTAGCGTACCATTTTTCACTTTTAGCGTACCCTTTTTCAATTTCAATTTTAGCGTACTCTTTTTCACTTTTAGCGTACCCTTTTTTAATTTTAGCGTACCCTTTTTTAATTTCACTTTTAGCGTACCCTTTTTCACTTTTAGCGTACCCTTTTTCACTTTTAGCGTACCCTTTTTCACTTTTAGCGTACCCTTTTTTAATTTTCACTTTTAGGGTACAATTTGGTTTGGGGACCATGGCGGCTCCTCAGTCATTTCTAACAAAATTACTTATAAATACAGTGTGGTTGTGTATAGAAGCCAATCTGAGTTGAACTTGCTTGATCTGAAGACTTTAATGTGTGGAAATGAAGTTTCACATAAAATATTAGATGTATGGTGCGAAATATTAAACAAGCGTGAGCGTTTAAGATCAAGTAAATCTCCTTACCGGTTATATTTGTCTACCAATACTCGTGTAAGTCTTTTTTCTTTGTTTAAGTTTCCCTTTTCTTTATTTCTTTATTGATTATATTTGTTTATCATTTTTACCTTTTCTATGTTATTAACAGGTCAATTGTGATGGGGTAGAATTTGATAAAGTAACCATGATTCTCTATCCCATTGTCTCACCATCTTTCCGAGCAATGATATGTGTACTTCCAAGGGAGTCCAAAGTAGAAATTATACATCTTAATCCAGATTCAGTTCCATGTATTTCTGTTGTTGATTTTGTGGTATATTTTTATATTACTTGATATTTTTAAAAACTAGTTATAATTTGATATTCTTTTTATTCTTATTTACTTTTTAAATGTTATTATTTTTTGCAGGGAAATGATTTAAAAGATAACATGGCTGAACACTTCTCATCATGGATCCATAAATATGGTGAATTCAAAACAAATGAGTACATTCCAAAAGCTTATTCAAATGTGAAAGATGACAATGGAATCTGTTTAATGCGGCATATGGAAATCTATGTTGGTAACAAAAGAAATTTTGTTACTGGATTGAGAGAGGTCAGTTAGTTTATAGTATTTGCTAAAAGATGTTTTAAATGTTAGGTCAATTTTGGATTCATTTAATTGTATTGTTTCTTTTTACTATATAGAAAAAGGTGGGACCAGAAAACTTTGTCAAAAGGCTTAGTGTGAAATATTGTCATTCAATAATTACATTTGAAGGCAATGAATTGAAAGATTTTGCTATTGAAGAATCAAAAAAGTATTTTTTCAAAGAAAGGTATAATTATTGTTTCTCTTTATTGAGAGTATACATATGTTTGTTATTTACTTTTCATATTATTATTTAGCTAACCAATTTTTTTCTTAAGTAGATTGGTAGTGAAAGAGGACTGCCGCCTTATCAAATCATTAACTGATGAAGAGATTTTGGAATATGTTGTTGATGACATGAAAGATGATAAGTAAGTTATTAAAACATTATCACAACCTTTATCATATACTGACATCATCACAACCTTTATCATATATTAAAACGTTAATTTTGTTTTTCAGTGAAATTGTTATTGATACGGAATGGCTACAAGTAACTCGGAAGGGACTTTCTAGCTTGAAAACTGGACGCATGATTTATGACATGGTTATTGATTTGTTTGGGATTTATGTTACACATGAGAGAGATGGTGTTTTATATATGCCAACAACAACCAAGGTTTGTGTGTTTTTATATATGTCAACAACAACAACAACAATATGATGTTTTCAGCAGTTTTCCTGAAATAGATTCGTGTTTTCGTGTTGAATGTCAGTTGCTTTGTTTTGATTAAGTTTATGATTTTGAATTTATGAAGTTAGATAACGACTATACTTCTTTGTGATTTTCAGAAGTTTATGAATTTATGTTTTCAGAAGTTTATGATTTTGAATGTCAGTTGCTTTGTTTTGATTAATGATTTCAGGATATGAAGAATAAGAATTCTATGCACAACAATTACATCAAGCTTCATTATATGGGAAAAAATCAGTCCAAATTACAGAAAGTAAATATTGCAACAATCAGGATATGATTTACTGTCTATTTTGTCTTCTCCTAATGCATGTTAACCTAATTTATTTGTTGTTCAGGTGTTTTTCCCCATATGTACGGGTGTGCATTGGTATGTTTTGATATGTGATTTCAAGGAAAAGATTAACTATATACTAGACTCTTGCCAAGAAAGACGACCAGAAAACAGAATTAAGCTTGCCAAGGAAGTGGTATGAACATTTCTTCTTTTAATTTCACAAGATTAAAAGATTTCAAGAAGTTGTTATTTTGGTGTATTTCCTAATCATCATTTTTTATTTTCTGGGTTTAAGGTTTTTGGTGCAATTGATGTGATTGTCGTTAAAGAACCAAACTTTTCAAAGTTGGCTGAGATAAAGAAGTTCAAGTTTTCAACCCTTTGTGTACCTCAACAACAAAACGGGTAAATTTTCCCTTTTTATGTGACTTTTTTTTCCAATGGATACAAATACTTATACAAAATTTATAGGTTTGATTGCGGAGCTTATGTTTTGAAGTGGTTGGAGTCAGTTTACAATAGTTCTCAGTGGACGAGCGAGCAATATCTTAAGGTACTAATACCCATTTTCTTGATTGTCTTCCTGTCCCACATCTCCTATTTGAATCCGAGAGTATTAGTCAACCTGAAAGGCTGTTCAATACCCTCATAATATAAGTATTTTATATTTTTAGGTCGATTACAAATTTACAATTTACATATATCCCATATTCCCATGTTTCCATCTTTTGCTTGCACGGGTTTGATTTTTATCCCGGATATAGTTCGCTCTTTGAGAGTAATCGAACTCGGCTTTGTTGACCTAGTTCTCTGATTTGCAGTTGTTTTTAAGCTCTTCCCTTGTTCTTTCTTACTGCTTTGTCTCATTGTTGATTCGTTCATGTTGTTGTCTGTTAGCTTTAATCTTGTAAATCGATGTCATTTCTGTCGAATAGCTCAGTATTTTAGGTTGATTGATGACGAGTTTCATTAGCATGCTTCTTTTTGCTGTTTGCTTTTATTGCGTTTGTTTGATGTTACTGTAACATTGCTTTCTTTATTGCATGTGTTTAGAGTGGTCTGGAAAATGAATTGTTCTTTATATGCTTAATCTGGTGGCAGGCGTTTTCTCTACCTCTTCTTACCCTCTTAAACCGAATAACCTTGTGTTCTTGAACGGTTGACCATCTTTTTGCTAACCTAGCCTCTTCCCTTGCCCTTCTTGTTTGATATCTTTTTCATTGTTGTTGTGTCTGTCTGCATAATCTTGTGTTTATCTACGACTTTCTTTGTTAGCTGTGCTTGACAAACCTGTAACAACTGTTTTGCATGAGTTTGATGTTGGTTTCTGATTGTTAGGCACCTGGTTGGGCTTGTATGACATCTTTATCTCTACTGTTGTGTCTATCGGTGTATTTTTTGTTGTTTGTATCTTAAAATGCATAGTGTTCAGCAGTAGTTTTTAATGTCTTTTTAGCTATTAGTCAATTATTGAACTATAGATTTAGTAAATTAGTAGTCAATTCATTTTCACAGTACATTATATATGCATTTAGTCGGGTAGTTAATATTTTTTGTTTTCTTTTCAGAGTGAGAGTTTGGAATCATATAGGAAGGAAAAGATCGTTGAACTCTTAAGATGGGATAAGAACAAGAACAAGAGTGCAACTCTTAAGGAATTTGTTCCGGGTTGATTTTTTCTTTAAGATTAGAATTAGATTTTGGAATTGTAGCGTACCCTTTTTCAATTGTATCGTACCCTTTTTCAATTTTATCGTACCCTTTTTCAATTTTATCGGACCCTTTTTCTATTTTATCGTACCCTTTTTCAATTTCAATTTTAGCGTATCGTACCATTTTTCAGTTTCTATTGTATCGTACTTTTTTTCAGTTTGAAATAAGTACTGTTAAGCGAAGTTGTTGCCATAACTGGGAAAGCTACTGTCAAGTTCAGCAAATTTGGTGAAGTGAGCAATGTTTTGTTAGTGTTCACGGAAATGCAGGCAAATTGTGTACTGCAACTTGTATCATACATCAGATTTCTTATGCTTTTTCATTAAACAAGGTGGAATTGCATAATTCAGACTCAATTAAAGAACAAACATCAGGACAACGCTGGGTGGTTCTAGTTCCAGCCAATTATGATAGCTATTTTGGTTTTTATCTAGTACTACGTCTCTACTTCCTATGACAAAAGGTTTAGATACATAGAAACGATGAAACATTCGACAACATCAAAGAATTTGGCCACGTTTAAAGTGGTCAACTAGACACTGCATTTGCATCTAGCAGGTCATTTTTTGCTGGAGATTTTAATGATCACGTTTACAAATTAAACAAAGTTTGAAATGGCTTGACAAAAAATTTCCATCATCGCAATGTTAGCATATTACCTTTTCCAAGGAGGCTAAAGGGTCTACAGTCAAAGCATCTGACTGAACTGCTCCACAGTCCAAGAGCACCTACAGTCCAAAGCTAATTTCTACTTAGATCGCAAAATAACCAAGACAAAGAATCAGTATGCAACAAGTAAGTTTATGATTTGGATATTTTATTCTTTTAGGCTTTTTTGTAATGCATTATGCACATGAACGAATGCCTCCATCATAAAACACTTTGATGGTTCTAGCTAATAGTTATACTGGTGCTGATGTATACGAATCGCATCAGATGACCAAGGAGTCGCAAAAGACAGTTAATAAGGAAGGAAGTTTATATTCCAGAAACCTTACAATCCAACACAATCCAACGTAACCTTACAATCTCACGAGTATATATTCCAGAAACTAAGACTATCGAATCAGGAGGAACAAAACTACGTAGTAAAACTACTAGGACGGACAAGATATAGAGCCATGCTAACAACAGCTTCTGCAGCAGCTAGTGTAGATGCGAGTGAGCGACTCAACACGAACTTTCCCTGCCCATCATCAAATGAAACAAAACAAACATTAGCTTCCCATACACTCCATTCCTCCCGTCGAGGGGTTTATCAGGCTCAGGTAGTCTTACTTATAAGCCCTAATTCCCATATATACCTACCTAGAAATCAGTAATATGCTCTTCTGTATGTCAAACATCATAACATCATAACATCATGATCAAGTCTATTGACTACTGGAAGATGGCAACAAATAGGATATCCACTTCTTCTTCCTAATAATAGACAGTGCTCTAGCCCCCCTGCTTTCAACAAAATCAGTCATTAACTCAACTAAACAGTTTCTCAAGGGTACATTGAAATAATAAAGGTACATTGAAATAAAAGAAAGGGTATGTATTAAATCATAAAATACGTACACCAAATCTGGTATCAGCTACTTTTTGTCACAATTCCTGCTGTCATGATTCGCCATTTCCCCACAAGCCTTGCATCTTCTTTTCGGTTTATTGCTCTCCTTCACAGCTTTATCCCTTTGTGATATCAATCTTTTCCCCGAGCTTTTGTTCTTACATTGTTTTGGAGGCAAAACTACAATTTCATCAGGGATGGTTGTTCCTAAAAGCATTCCAATTTCCGCGTTCTTGTCCTTTTTCTTCCCATCTACATTGATGTCCGCTTCAAGTATATTTTCTTTGAATCCACGAAGCATGTCCAACAACTCATCAGTATATGGTTCATTATGTTCAACAAGTGAGACACAGGTAAACAATTCAGACCATAATTCCCCAATTTTATTTTTCTGCACATCCACAGTTTTACAATCCTTAAGCAACAGGTCATTATTGTCAAAAATTGGACGACAAGTAGCTAGTTTTGTCCACCTAGCGGCTACATATTGACTAGGAATTTTTTCATGTCGTCGACCTTTAAGAACCAAGAGAGCGTGCCTACAAAGAATTCCATGTCTTTCAAACTTCTTGCACGTGCATTCCAATTTTTCTTCATTGGACATAAAAGTAACCACATACACTTTATGATTCCTCAAATGATCTACGATAGAAATGAATTCAATTCCAGAATTTGGATCATCTCTTATGCCCTCAACATCACATGTGTAACAAGCCTCCTTTAACTCTTCTTGAAACTCATAAAATATCTTTTGGGTATATGTTTCCGATGCATGTTTCTCTAAGGCTAGAGGAGTCGATAACTTAGGGAATGAGTACTTTGATGTGGCAATCAATCTTGCTTGTGTCCATCTTTGAGCATCCATGGCAGTCTCATATCTCATCCAAAATTCAACGAGTGTCAAGTTAGGATTAGTGAACTTACTAAAGAAATTGTTCTCTGACTCGGACCTTGATGTGGTTCTCATTAAACCTCCTAAAAACAAGTCACGAAAGTAAGCCGGCACCCATTTTTTCCTAATGTCAAACTTATCTTTCAACCATTCATTATCTAACAATCCATAAGATTCCATGATTTTGGACCATTTTTCCTCAAACTCAGCCGGTTCAACATCCTCACCCCAAACAATAGCGCTTAAATCCTTCAAGAAATTAGTATCTTTCAGTATTGCAGATGGTACCTTATCAGACAGTTTTTTCAATATATGCCACATGCAATACCTACGTTTTGTCTTCTTACCAAACACTTTTTTTATTCCTCCTTTTATTCCCAAATCTTGATCAGTTATGATACAAGCTGGATAACGACCACCCATAGCATCTAAAAATCGCTCAAACAACCAAGAAAATGATTCCGCACTTTCATCAACTAAGAGCCCCGCCCCAAAAGTCACACACCTCTTATGATGGTCTACCCCCGTAAAAGGCGCAAAAATCATCTTATAGGTATTTTTCTTGAATGTAGTGTCAAATGAAAGCATATCCCCGAATAGCAAATAATTCTTAATACTAATGGGGTCTGCCCAAAAAATTTGAGATAATCTACCCGTATCATCTATATCAAAATCAAAGTAAAATGAAGGACACATTGACTTTTTTCTCATGAAGTGCTCAATAAGCATTTGAGCATCAGCTTGTGACAAAAACTCTTTCACATCTCTTCCAAAATTTTTAAAATCTTCTAATGAAGCACCAATATTATTATAGCCTCTCACATATTCCTTAAACATTCTAAAGGTTTTAGTCGGCCCTTCATTAACCTTCGAATTGTCAATTATCATTTTTTTATGGACAATACTCAACTCTCTTGATTGCTTCATATGTTCCATTGTCACAGGTGTGAGAGGCATGTGATTATGACCCTCAACAAAGCGATGAATTTCATATTCATCATTAGGACGACGTTTAAAACTAATCATTGCTTTACAGCCTGTCCTAGTCTGTTGCCTCTTTTGTTTTGTCCCTGTCGCATTAGATTCTCCCTGCTTATTACACAAACATCTTTTATGTGTAATAACACCCTTGACCCTTTTATCTCCACCTAATCGCGACACAAACCCACTCGCTTTCGCATATTCTTCATAAAAATCAATTGCAGCTTGAAAATTCGCGAAAACCTTACCAATAGTTGGCTTAAGATGATCGGGACACTCAAAGATCCTATCGATGTTTGTTGATGAACCTTCTCCCACTACATCATCATCTGCTATATCATCATCATCTGTGTATGCAAAACATATATTTTTAGTATACATAATTTATTGAAGATTGAATGTAATCAAAATATTAAATTAACATACAAAATATACCTAATATCATTGTGAATAATGGTTCAACCTCTATCGGTTCAATGCTTGTGTCTGATATAATAGTATTTTCTTCTGTGAATTGTTCCGTCACGACCACATTTGAAGAAGTATAAGATACTACTGAATTAACTTGAGGAACACTTGTATCAGTTGCAACAATTTCTGAATCCATTATAGTGCTGCGATAATAAGAAGCAGAAAAATTAATTTGCCAAGCCTCAGTAAGTTTTGCTATGGTATGATATAACCCTCTCTTACCTAAGTAATTCGTCAACATTAAACAATAACAACAACAAAACACAGAATCGTGAAGAATAACTTTTTCAATTTTACCGTACCCCTTTTCACTTTTAGCGTACCCTTTTTCAATTTCAATTTTAGTGTATCATTTTTAAATTTTAGCGTACCCTTTTTAAATTTTAGCGTACCATTTTTTCTATTTTAGTGTACTTTTTTTTCTATTTTAGCGTACCCTTTTTCAAATTTAGCGTACCCTTTTTTCAATTTTAGCGTACCCTTTTTTCAATTTTAGTGTACTTTTTTTCTATTTTAGCGTACCCTTTTTCAATTTTAATTTTAGTGTACCCTTTTTCAATTTTAGTGTACCCTTTTTCACTTTTAGCGTACCTTTTTTCAATTTCAATTTTAGCGTACCCTTTTTCTATTTCAGCGTACCCTTTTTCTATTTTAGCGTACCCTTTTTCTATTTCAGTGTACTCTTTATTCAAAACCGGAGCATAAATTCTTCATTCCAAACATAAATTCTTCAGCTACGTCTCCAAGGACACTCACTTGTAAGTAAGTCCTAAAAACTTTCTTACTTTCTTTCTTTTGACTACCGTGAAGTCGATTATACTATTAATTTGGGTATGATCAATCCGTTGTGGATTAACCCAGAATTGGGTATTAGGGTTTCCTTTAGTTTCTGTGCCACAATTCAACCTTCAAATCACACACAAACAAACCATCAAACAAACAAACAAACAAATTTGTAATCAAATCACTACACAAATTACGCAAATTCCATTGAAGTAATCGAATTACAGCAACAGAGGGGAATACTACGATCAATTAAATTAGGAATTCAATCAATTGAATTAGATTGTTCAAATCAATAAGCATGAATTTGAATGAAGTAATCGAATTACCACAATTGAGCTATACAATCAGTAGAAAATTACAGTAATAGTCGGATATTAATACGATTTTTATAGACATGTTACAGAAGGAATCAAATGAATACTCCACCTGATATGGCGATGCGAGATGCGAGATGGAGATGCGAGATGCGAGATGCGAGATGAATCAAAGGAATCAGGAGGACCGCAACTATGGAGATGCGAGAGGGAGATGAGAGATGAGTATGAGACTATTAGAGAAGGGGGCAGGAATGAATAGAGGGAAACAAGAGAGGGAGCCTGCCAATTTAAATTTAGCTTTCACGTAAAAAAATAAAGGCTGAAACAAGGGGTTCTCACGGTTCTCACCGTGATATGAGTTCTCACCCGATCTCGACTATATATATATATATATATATATATATATATATATATATATATATATATATATATATATATATCTTGTTCATTCACTTGAGTTGGACAAAATAAAGTAATTTTGTTGAAAGACGACATATGTTTTTCAACTGAATGAGGCTATTTTATGAAGGGGTATGTCATTCGATAAAGAACTCTGCCAGAAGCAAGAGTCAAGTAATAATATTTTTATTACAAACAAAATAAAATTAAAAAAAGTGGAATATAGCCCTATTCCTGAAAGAATATTGACGGGTCTTGCCTATTTATATGAGACACCAATTGTGTCAGGTCACATCTATCATTTGTTTTGGTCATATGATAAAATACAATTATTGTGCACATACGATATATATAGCTAACCAGAAGTTTATCATGATGAGATTCAGTTAACTGAAGATACGACATAAGATAAGTGGATTTATCGAGATATAGCCGAATGCATAAGAAAATTGCAATGAAATGAAGCCAAAGTCGACAGGAAAATGTTAAAGATGTGACAATAAAGGGCATCCGGGTTCTTATTATTACACCCGTTTTTGATAAACCCGTAATTTATCTTAAAAGAAATGAAAAAGTGTTGAACTTCTCTCGTGTATCAATGAAATAATATTTGAGGCAAGACAATACACTGAGATGAAAATATTGTTGGAGATTTGAATACTACTCGTAGTTGGATGATGAAAATGAACGTTTATGTATGGTTTGATTATGTGACTTGTAGTCACACAGAATTGTACGAGTAGTTCGTGTAATCATAGTTCACAATTAGAGTCTTATGTGAACAATGCAATCTCCTGAACGGGCAATTTTAAATCAGCACGTGGAAAACCAACTGCGTTATATCTAGCTCCTCAATATATTATTCAATTGAAAAGTAAAACTTATTAAAGTTTATGAAATATGAAATAATTTCTAGCTAAGGTGGATATAATTGCCCTTTAAGTCTATCAGGTAATGATAGTTTTTATCACCTTAAAGGGAGATTGATAAGGATAAGCTGGTAAAAAGAATAAACAAGTAATAATTGGTCCCCCACTGAACTCGAAGTTCAGTGACTTGTTAAACTATGAATTTATCAATCCGATAGTCAAGAAAACTTCGTATGAATTATGATTTACATCACTTGGATATGATGACGATGATATATCAGCACCTTATCATACAAAGATATAAATTACGAAACTTGCCAAAATCATAAATTAATCACATTTGATGTGTAGTATGAAAATAATATTCAGTTCATATATCATAAGTAAGAAAATGGCAAGCATGTGCAGTTGGTACTAAAGTTTAGAGAAAAATAAACGTCCCAGAAGTGACATAGATATCTTGAAAAAATAGATGGCACATACGAATATGTGAATTCAGATATCAAACAGAACCGATAATATAAGAAATTATATCGATATAAATACTTTTTAGAACCGAATACAATTTGCGCGCGATATAAAATGGACACTAGTGAGGATCTTATATAAAAGTCCATATAGATTGTCGACATACAATTTATGGATAAAGTTGAGCTCATGGACACGGAGTCCACGTATTGACCCGAAGTCGATCGATTTATGTAATTTGCATTTGGCCTCATGTGCAAGTAAATAGAATTTCATTTTATGTTTCATACATTATCATCATTAGCTTAAGATATTTATCATACAACATTGTTTATATTATCTTACATGCACGCACAGTACACTATTATTGTTATTAAATATTTTATTGGAAGATAAATGAATTATACTCGTAAATGTTGCCATGATCTATAACTCCCTGAAGGAGCTTGTGTTTGAATGATCATGAAGTTGAGAGTAATGAATGGATTGATTATTGTATAATTATGTATAACTTCTTCATTGTGATGTAAAGTTACCCTGAGTTAAAAGGGAAATATTAATACTCCTGAAGAGTTTATTTGAGTAATCCAATAACGTTTAAACCAAAAGTCTAATTGTAATATTATCTTGACTAGAAATATGAGCATGTGAGAAGTAACAGAAGTATGAATATCTTGCTATATGAAATAATTTGTGGTCTAGGGAGTACCATAAAGATTGAAATCATGACAACTTGTTTGATGATCCAATTGATTCTCCTGAAGAGATCAAAATGGATAGATAACTTCTACACTCTTTTTCCCTTCGACTAGGGTTTTGTCCCACTGGGTTTGCTAGATTTTTTAATGAGGTAGATGTGTGTCTTTCATGTTGTTGACATGATAATTATCGTGAACAAGTTATGTCACGAAGATACCACAAAATAGTATATAATACTTGAAATGAGTGGTAGGTAACTCATTAATTTTATGAGTTTTGAAGACACATGATGATTACAAGTATATCATGACGTTTTATTAATTGAAGATAATATCAAGTTACAGTTACACGGAATCGACATCGATGATCAAGAGTTTTCGCCAAATTATCTATCATTTCAACGTATTAAGTTATGTAATCAAGAGAGGGAGTAATGCGATCGAGCTGACTCCTTTTCCTTAACCATGGCTTTTTCCACTGGGTTTTCCTTGTAAGGTTTTAATGAGGCAGCGGTTCATTTGCATCATAAAATGTCATTTTTTTTGGATAATAAACATCCAAGGGGGAGTGTTATAATATGGATGTTATTATCCTTCCAAGCAATACGTCTCTCCGCGAAGAGACGTGTTCTTTATGTTTCGATATCTATAAATATCGAACAACACATGTATTGTTATGAACACATTGATATTTTATTTCTATAGGAGGTACGAATATATATGACGAACTTTGACTCGATTTATTGATTTTTTTTCTCATTATAATAATCATATGATAAAAATACGATTTTAAAGATATATATATATATATATAGAGAGAGAGAGAGAGAGAGGGGGAGAGAGAAGGGATCATATAAGTTCCTTCTCCTCTTATAAGTCCATAAGTCTTGTTATTATCCTTTGGATCAAATAAAATGGATGGTTGAGATGTAATGGTTTTTATTTATATTTAAAAAAAGAAAAATGGAGTATACGTATTCCAACTACACCTCTTTTTTCACACCCTCTTTTTCTCCACCATATTCACTTCCTTTTTCATACTCAATTACTTTCTCTAGATTCATTCTCATCTCCATTACACCTCTCATCTCCATTAGTCTTTCCAGATCCATTCTCATCTTTTATAGAACAATGAAAAAAATATCAATACAAAAATATCAATTCAAAAAATACCATCAGCATACCTATTTCTCGGTAGATTTCTCCTATTTTCGCAGGTTAAGGTATCGTTTCCTATTTTCGAGTTTCTGCGTTAATTTCGATGGTTTTTGATGGTTAATTTGATGGGTTTTTCGTTATTTTCGAGTTTTTTTGTTAAATTGGGGGTTTTCTATTTGGGGTTTTCTAGGATTTACTGGTGTTTTCTGGGGGGTTATATGGCATCAGAAGATGATTTTGTCGATTTCCTGGGAATTAATAGTTTTTTAGCTTATCAATTTCCTAGGATTTCTGGTGGTAATTTTGTACTTTATCAATTTCCTGGGTTTACGATATTAGGGTTTTCTAGGGTAATTTCTGGGATTTTCGATGTTTACTGTTTCCGGGTTTTATCAATTTGTATGCATGTTTACTGTTTCTGGGACTCGATATCAGTTTGTTCATTGCATCTTTATTTCCTTCTTTTTCATTTGTTTTGACTATTATATACTAATTGATTTTTTTTTCATTATGTTCTTGAATTTCAATTAATATAGTATATGTTTTTCAATTAATAATTGCAGATTTTTGATAAAGATGAAGAATTAAAAATGGAGATAAAGACAAAGAGGAAGAATAAAGAATTAAAAATGGAGATGAAGACGAAGACGAAGAGGAAGAATTAAAAATGGAGATGAAGGTCGGACGAGTTTTGTAAATGAGTTGCTTTTTATAGATATTTGTAACTTCAGTTCACATATTTTGTAACTTTAGTTCACATATTTTATAACTTCAGATCGTATATTGTAACTTGAGTCCATATATTTGTAACTTCAGTTCACATATTTTGTAACTTCAGTTCACGTATTTTGTAACTTCAGTTCACATATTTTGTAACTTCAGATCGTATATTATAACTTCAATTCTAATCAGTTCATATATTTTTGTAATTTCACTTCACATATTTTGTAACTTCAGTTCACATACTTTGTAAATTCAGATCGTATGTTGTAACTCAACATTTTTGTAACTTCAATTCTAATCATTTCATATATTTTTGTAACTTCAGTTTATATATCACGTAACTTCAGTTTATATATTTTGTAACTTCAGATCATATATATTGTAACTTCAATTATGTTCGCATATCATGCAAAAAAAACTCCAAACATCAAATACTAAAATTCGAATGAAAACATTCAAATATTCTGATTTATGCTAAATACTATGGATTTGAGAGAGAATGTATTAAATTGGGTTGGAAAGAATGTATTAAATTGGGTTGGAGAGAGTGTGTATTAAATTGGTTGGAGAGAGTGTGTATTTAATTGGGTGTATTGGTATTTGCTTTGCTTTGGGGTACTAAGTGTCTTAATTATGATTAAACAAATCTCAACCCTTCATCCTCACCCCATCCAAAGGCTCAAATGTGGACTTATGTACTTATAGGGAGGGTTGTCCTTATGTGAAACCCCCCCCCCCCTCTCTCTCTCTCTATATATATATATATATATATATAGAGAGAGAGAGAGAGTAAGGCTCTTATGAGTCCTTCTCTATATATGAGTCCATGAGTCCTCATCCCATTCATTGGATGGGATGAGGATGGATGGACAAGATGCATCCTAATATTTGTATTTAAAAAAAAAAAAGGGAGATTTAGTATACTAAAATAACTCCCTTGATTTTAGAAAACAATAATTCCCATAATCATTTCATTCATTCATTCATTCACGTTATACGTTCATCAAAACCTAAAAAAAAAACGCTCCCATCATCACGTTCATTCATTCATTCAATCAAATTTGTGCTCGAAATTCCATTACTATGAATTCAATGATCGCGACATCTTCGATCATCAACTATTGATAAGCAATTTATCGAGTATAACAATGGTGAGTTTCGATATTGCTTTCATGTTTTGCGTTAATTTTTCTTCATCATCTTGATTAATTTGCGTTCATGTTTTTTGCGTCAATTTTCATGTTGATATTGCTTTCATGGTCGTTTCCTTCATCATAGATTCATATCAATGCTTAATTGGTCTCTTGTTATTATAGATTCCAGAGTTTTATGTTTGTTATTTAGGTTTTCCGTAATCTCCACTGATATTATTGTTTTGTTGTCTATTGAAGCAGACACGGCGTTGAAGTAACATACGTTCTAAGTTACAGTAACACGTAATTTTAATTAGAGTAACACACACTGAACGTTGAGAAAGGTTTTTGACGATGATGTTAGAGTAACGTGTTGTACGAGTTAGAGTAACTCAACTTATGAGTTGAAGTAACACATCAACGTCGTTTAATTTTGTGCAGGTGGAATTGGCAAAGATGCGAATGCACAGGACAACACCGGAAAAGGTGAAATTTTATTCATTTGATTAATCATAGATTCATATCAATGGTTTTTGGATTTGATTAATCATAGATTAAGCAGACACGGCGTTGAAGTAACATACGTTCTAAGTTACAGTAACACCTTATTTTAATTAGAGTGACACACACTGAACATTAAAAAAGATTTTTGGCGTTGATGTTGAAGTAACTTGCTTTACGAGTTAGAGTAACACAACTTATGAGTTAAAGTAACACATATGTCTCATGGGCGTAACGTTGTTTTTTTTTTTTGCAGGTAGCATTGGCAAAGAGGCAAATGCACAAGAATGGTGCAGAGATGTGGGTGAGACGTTCACTCCGTACATGGGCAAGTATTCGGGGAAATCGATGAGGTGGTGGAATTTTATAAAATCTACGCTTTTTGTGGGTTTACAAGAATAACTGATTTTTTACATATTTTTTTTACACATATTGATGTACAACGTTGCAGTTAACTCTATATTTATTTAATACATGCGTTTTTGGTTAGAGGAACATCTCAGATGTATTGTAGTAACACCATTCGTTCCTTAAAGTAACAAATATAATGCATAAAAGTAACTGAGGATATTAGCATTGTTTATCATTCATTCTTAGATTAACCACAACTATTTTTTATAGTAACATGATTTGTTCGTTAAAGTAACAGCTACACTGTGTTAGAGTAACACATATTTTTTTTCCTAAAGTAACACAACTCGTGAATTAAAGTAACAC
Source organism: Agrostemma githago (assembly GCA_958450325.1). NCBI lineage: Eukaryota > Viridiplantae > Streptophyta > Magnoliopsida > Caryophyllales > Caryophyllaceae > Agrostemma > Agrostemma githago. The sequence continues at coordinate 62,183,589 of OY288239.1, read as the reverse complement.
ATTGTATGAGTTAAAGTAACAGTTTTTGCAAGAGACTATACAACGTAACAGGTTTTATGAGTTAAAGTAACACAGTTCATGAATTAAAGTAACACATTGTATGAGTTAAAGTAACAGTTTTTGCAAGAGACTATTATACAACGTAACACATTGTATAAGTTAAAGTAACACAATTCATGAATTGAAGTAACACATTGTATGAGTTAAAGTAACAAGTTTACGGGTTATGACAGTAACATAGTAACATACGTACAACGACAGTAGAAAAATGATGATTTTTTGGTGAAGATGAAAAAAACTTAATTTTAAAGAAACTTGTTGTGTGAGAGAAAGAAGTAGTTAAAAGATTGATAGAAGAGAGAAGATTTGCATTGAGATAATTAAGGAAGAGAGAGAAATGATATATTTACCAAAATTTGTTAGTTATTTCCTTATTTCACCTCAAGCAATCACAACCATCCATCTTTCACTTGATCAATGGTCCAAGATTGGACTCATGGACTCAATCTATATAGAAGGACTCACTTGATCCTTCCTCTATATATATATATATATATATATATATATATATATTTAGGTTCATGTGAGAACCAATCCTTCAATGAGAACCGTGAGAACTATAATATGAGCCATTAGATCATAGTGTTCAATCTCATTCGTTGGATCCTTCAAAATTCTTTAATCCCATCAATTAATCACAATTGCTTGAGGCTTCAACCCGTAAGGTCATAACTCCTTCTCCTTCTACAAAATTCTTCGACCCGTAATCCTTTAATCCATAATTCTTCAATCGACCATTGAATCCAATTTTCAATCCATCAATTTTTCAATCGACTTTTCTTCAATCCATCAATTCATCACAATTGGGACCCCGGTAACCTAAGTAACTTTTTTTTTAAAATTAATTATTTTATGAGTTAACTTATTCTATTAAATTCATTATTTCATTACAATAGTAACAATATTATCGTCAACAAATATAATTGCAATAATCCCAGCTATCGTAATTGTTTTCCCAAATTTCCTCATTGACTTAGGAGTTAATCTAAAATATTGTTCTTTAATTTACTTTTGTACGGATTTTATATAGAATACAACACCTCTTCTTCAAGCCCTACACGATTTAATTTCCTTTTTCAATTTTAGCGTACCATTTTCCAATTTTAGCATACCATTGTCGTACCTTCTTTTACATATGGTGTATTCCTTTTCAATTTTAGCGTACCCTTTCTTAAATTTATCGTACCCTTTTTCAATTTTAGCGTACCCTTTTTAAATTTCAGCGTACCCTTTTTCAATTTCAATTTTAGCGTGCCCTTTTCAAATTTTAGCGTACCCTTTTTCACTTTTAGCGTACTTTTTTTTCATTTTCAATTTAGTGATCCATTTTTCACTTTTAGCGGACTCTTTTTCTGTTTTAGCGTACCCTGTTTCAATTTTAGCGTACCCTTTTTCAATTTCAATTTTAGCGTACCTTTTTTCAATTTTAATTTTAGCGTACCCTTTTTCACTTTTAGCGTACCCTTTTCAATTTTAGCGTACACTTGTTCAATTTCAATTTTAGCGTACAATTTTTCTATTTTAACGTACCATTTTTCAACATTAATGCGCTACAACTCTTAAAATCGGTCGATAAATGCCCCCACCTCATCAAAGAGAACCTGGTAAGCATTTGGATCATAAGATACTCTAAGTCGCATGGGCGACTCGATAGTTTGTTTTCCCTTGTAAATCCAAAATGAAGGTCTTAAATGGTAAGATTAGAAAACAATAATAAAGAGAATCAAACTCTCTATTGAAGAATTCGTTCAATTATTATACGCTTGGAAGAAACTACTAAGGTGAATGCTCCGTAATATACTCCGTAATTAATTAAAAGCTGAAAATCTTATTACGCAAAAACTTGTATTCAGAGTCAAATGTTAGAAACAGCAGCAGCCTTTAGTTTAGACTTTAAAGTAGATGGTTTGAATTGGATTGGATTGGTTTGGGCCTAATAATAATAATACATATCTTGAATTGTTTAACACAACTTTTGTTTCAGAATAAGTGGGCTCCATCGTTAACAACTTCCTTATCTTATTCATCAAACTGGCCGGACTTTAAGTTGAAGATGGGATATATAATTTTATTTATTTATAAAATTATGAATTGTGAGCAGTTCTCACAGTTATCATTATAGCATGGGTTCTCACCCAATCTTGACTATATATATATATATATATATATATATATATATATATATATATATATATATATATATATATATATATATATATATATATATATATATATTCAGGATCCATTGAGGCAGCCTAACTCCCTTCAACCGTTGAGGCACAATCTGGTCCGTTAGATCTGATTGAGATCAACGGACCTGGCTTGATCAAAATTCAGCGCACAAAAACAAACGCGTGCTATTTCCTTCCTTTCCTTTTTAATTAGTCGACTTTCTCTCTCTAGAAATTTATTTATTTTTTCATTCCAATCATTCGATCATCTTCATCACTTCCGTTGTAGGTCTGATCTTCATCGTTTGATCTTCATCATTTTCGCTTGCAGATTTAATTGTGCTCACTCGTAAAATCGAGCGTCTTCATCATTTTAGTTGCAGATCTTCATCATTCGACTATCATCATTTCAGTTGCAGATTTCATTGTGTTCACTTTGTAAATTCGTTCGTAGAATTGATTGATTTTACGAATTATGTGCTTGATTATCAAGGACTCTATGATTGATTGTCAAGAAATTCTATGTTTCATTTGATTGTCTCATTTTCACTTGAAGATTTGATTGTAATCTTGAACAATGCATTTAAAGAAAATTGATTATGAACTTGCTGATTCAAGAAACTTAGATATATGTTGCTGATTATGAACAATTCATTTCGTAGATTCTCTGCAGAATCACGTTTATAACTAGTTATGTACATATTTGTCACTAGATAATGTATATATTTTCATATCAGAGGTACATAATTTATCTGAAGACATCATTATACATAATTCTATATTAGTTGTACATAACTCATGTATTTACATCTTCGAGTGAAAATGTAATGATACTAAATCATTTAGTTATCTACACTGTATTCGTAATTATGTATATCAGCTGTACATAACCAATCTTGGCACATCATTATACATAATTCTATATCAGCTGTACATAACCCATGTTAGGACATCATTGTACATAATACAATATCAGCTGTACATAACCAATCTTAGCACATCATTGTACATAATTCTATATCAGCTAAACATAACAAATTTTAGCACATCATTGTACATAATTCTATATCAGCTAAACATAACAAATTTTAGCACATCATTGTACCTAATTCTATATCATTAGTACATAACCCATCTTAGGATATCATTGTACATAATTCAATATCAGTTGTACATAACCAATCTTAGCACATCATTGTACATAATTCTACATCAGTTGTACATAACCCATGTTAGGACATCATTGTACATAATTCAATATCAGGTGTACATAACCAATCTTAGGATATCATTGTATCTTAGCACATCATTGTACATAATTCTATATCAGCTGTACATAACCTATCTTAGGATATCATTGTACATAATTCAATATCAGTTGTACATAACCAATCTTAGCACATCATTGTACATAATTCTACATCAGCTGTACATAACTAATCTTAGCACATCCAACCCTAAACCCTTTTCCGTCCCGACTTATGGTGTACCCCATCTTTGAATCACATCCACGACAGGGTTCACCAATACCCTCTTAGTGTTCAGTTTCTTGCGGGATTAGTGACTTTGAATAAGGAAAAGGGTTTAGGGTTGGATTAGGCGGAGCCGCGAAGCGGGTTCGCCTAATCCAACCCTAAACTCTTTTCCGTCCCGTCTTATGGTGTACCCCATCTTTGAATCACATCCACGACAGGGTTCACCAATACTGTAACACCCCTGATTTTTATAAAATAAATAAAATTAAAGTTATATTTTTATTTTTATTTTATTTACAATTTAACTCGTAATTCTTAAAATTATTATAAAACGAATTTATTGTTTAATCGTTTCAAACTCCTAAAATTCTATTTGACTCGGAAACCCTTATATTCAAAAATATATTTCTGTTTCGATACATTTAATTTATTTATTGTCGAAAGTCTATTCCGACGATTTAAATTCTAAATTCTTTTTATTTATTTATATTTAAGCTCGAATTTCTATTTTCGGTTCGAAGTTCATTTATTTGAAATTTCGTTAAAACATTTAATACTTTTCTTCGAGAAATCACTTTCATTCACTTTATTGAAGATTTATTATTTATCGGAAAATACTATTTCACCGTCTAATTATCTACATCTATAAGCTTCATTTTCGTCTCGAATACTTTATTTACTCATTTTATTTGTCGGCCCGATTATTTATTAAATTGTGTTACTCGTTTTAATTGGAGTCGTGGGTCAATTAACTTATCGTTACGGAATTTCTCCTTACCCGATTCATTTAATTAGTCCATTTTCCTCGTATACTTTTTGGTCTCGTAATCCGTGTACTTTTTGAGTTGAATTCAATCTCACCTATTAATTCTTTCATCTCCCTTTGCCTTCATTTTTGCACCGCTTCCCTTTATTCCACTCACCCTCTCGTTTATTTATTTATTTATTTAACGTTCCATCCCCCTCTTTATTCATCTTCACATCCTTTCACCGCCTCACCTTCATCCTTCTCTTGCCTCATCGTCCTCGTCGCATACCACGGTCTCAGCCACCCAGATCGACATATTTTGTTCCCTGGTTTTCGTGGTTTGTTTCGGTTTAGTGCAGGTTCGTTTTTCGATTCTGCTCCCTCCTCTCTCTTGTTCGTGTTCATGTTGTTATGCGTCAGGCCTGATGGTGTTTCCGTCTTGATCACGTTATGGTGCATCTTTTTATTTTTATTTTGTTGTTTTCCGCTGCTGTCACTTAGTTTGTACCCCTGTTCAGTTCCATGTCATCATTGCATCGCTGCTGTGCTGTTGGTTCGTGCTGTGCACGTTTTGTTGTTCTCCCTCTCGTGTTCTTCTTTTCTTTTTCGTCTGCTGTTTTGCTACTGCGTTCTGCTGCTATTAAGTCTTGTTGCTGCTGCATTTGTGCGTTACTGCTGCTGCTACCCGTAGTGCGCTGCTACTGCTGGTTACTGTTGTTGATTTCTGTCGCTTTTCCGTTCAGATTTTTGTCCTTTGTGCAGTGTCCTTCATTGTTTCCCGTTTACTGTCTTCATCTCTGTCGGTCTGCTGCTGTTTGCCTTTTTCTTCTTCTTATCTTCATTCCTTCTTCTTTTTATACTCGTCTGCTGCTGCTATTGCTTTTGTTACAGGCTGTTAATGCTCTTGTTGTTGTTACACGTTTTCTGCAATACTTGACTTGCTCCTCTTCTGCTTGCCTTCTTCCAGTTCCCGGTTCTTTTCATTCTTACTACTGTCTTTGTATTTCGTTACTGCTACTGTTGGATGATGTTGCTGTTCTGTTTATCCTTTTGTTGTTGTTCGATCTCCTCCCTCTTCGTGCCCACCTTCATTCTTCGTCCTTCTTCCTCTTTTATCGTTCTGTCCTGCAGTTTTGTGTCCTGTTGTTTCCGTGCCTGGTTTGTCGGTTTTCCCGGGTCTTCTTCTTCCTTTCATCCTCTGTGCTGTCTGCGTGTTGTTGCTGTTATATGTTTATCGATGTCTGTTCGTGCTCCTCTTCTTATTCTCCTTCTTCTCCTTCAGCTTTGCCTTCTTCTTCCTATTTCGATACACCGCTGCTGTTATCGTCGTCCAGTTGGGTTTTCGCGGAGAGCCTCGGAGTTCTATTGAAGAGCAAGATTCGAGAACGACTTTTCATATTCAAAGGTTGGAGCTTGGACTAATCAAGGAGTACGATTACGCGTCTGTTTCGGATTCGACCTAAGGTAACTTTAGGACGTTACTTGATTTCATATCGTATGTTTGAGTAGTGGTATGTAGTAAATATTTTAACTTCGGTTTTCTAATTTTAGCTATTTATTATTGCTAATAATATTATTTTAAATCGTATGCGCTATAAATATTTTACGACTTTCGATATCGTTTTATAAATCGTTGGTAATTTTATTGTTTATGATCGTTATAATATTTTGTTGATTATCGCGACACTAGTAACTAAATTATAACACCCGCTATTTTTCCTAAGCATTTTTATTCTTTCCGTTAGGACTCCGTCTTAACTCTGTCACTTTTCGTCCTCATATTTCATCATTTTACTAAGCTCTATTTTAATTTTTGAGTTTAATAATTTTTAATTTTAATTTTAATGATTTAAATTCTTTTTAAATCCATTTATTTGGTTTTTTCGTAAACTAATTAATTTTTCCGCAAGGAATTCTATTTCTCTTCGAATTGACGTTTTTAAACTTGGATTTAAGCTATTCCTTTTCCTAAAAATGTTTGAATACGTTTCTATAATATTTTCAACTAGTAAATATTCTTATTTACAAAAAATTAGTTGTTAATAATTTTATTACGAAGCTTCGTGAATAGTTATTTTCTTACGCGAGGTTTACTCGAATTACTTTGAAATGCCTTTAACTATTTTACGATTATACTTTTTATCAACTTATAAATGATTTGAGACCATTTCCTCACATTTTGGACCAACTAAGCTCTTGGTCACAAGTTTTATTACGTTTTATTTAAACGTTTCATTTTATCACGTTAAAACGTAAACGTAAGATAATTTCTTTTCATTCATTGTTGCATTATTATCAAAACTTTTCATGCTCCTAATCATTTCATTTTGGCCGGCTATTTCATCTTAGTTGTGCATAGTTTTCATCAAACTTTAATCTCATTTACACTTTGGAAACCATCCATTTCCATACTTCATTTTTATTCATTCATCAAAGTTAAAAAAATTCTACCATCATCCTCATTTTGCCGTGACACCTACCTCTATTCTAGGATTATTTTTGCTTCAATTCTAGTCTTAATCGACTCAAATTCATCGTCAAATAATCCTTTTTTCCGTTCTCTTCGTTAAGGTATTAATCAACGTCGTTTTCGTTCAATTTTTACCTTGATTTTTATTAGTTTTCTCATGGTATTTTTCTGCCATGATTTTCGTGTTTGGTAGGATTTTTGGACGATCCCGAAGCCGATGAATATATTATCGACTCAGACTTGGAGTAGAGGTAACGTCGATGTTACTCGGTATTTCATGATTTTAATTGAGTATTTGCATGTATATATTTTTATGTTTTATTTTGGCAATATATGTATGTCATAAAGTCTGGAAAATTTTTAAAAAGTTGAAAATTTGTATGTTTCGGTATTTTTATCGCTTTTACGAGATTAACGATTAAATTGTTATATTAATTTGTAAAATCGTAATAATCGGCCTAAACATGTAATATATGTTTATATTCTGGAAATATGTTGTTTTTGATGATTTTTAATAATTTAGTATTTTTCTGATATTTTTGATATTGATTATTGAATTATTATCGTTTTCAGACAAAAACGATTAAAAGCCGATTTTTACTTCTAGTACTTAATCATTTTATTTTAATCTGATTTTTGACGTGGTGAAACTTTCTGGTGAAATATAATTTTATGAACTTTTTCATAATTTTTCGGAATTTTTAAGTGGATGAATTAATTAATCACTTTAAATCATCGTTTATCGTTAAAACCGTGTTTGTTGTTTAAATTCTCGATTTCTGGTCTTTGGTTTAAATCTGAAAAAAATTATGATTCGGATGATTCCATATTAAAATGTAATTTTATGATTTTTAGTGCCTTAATAAAATGTTAGGAACGATAAGTTTTATTAATGGAATCGTTAATTGTGAAAACGGGTTTTAAAGACGTTTTTAACGGAATTTATTAAATCTGGAGTTTTTCGAAATCTGGAAAAATGGTAGATTCTGGAAAATCATGATTTTTAGGTTTAATAATAATTTTTGGATATTAATACTTAAATCATTTTTGTAATTACTATTTTTATTAACCGTTATTGTCGAGATTGGACGATTAACGAGAAAACGCTTTAAAAACCGAGTTTTAGGATTCTGCAAAATTTTCATTTCTGGACAGAATGTCCATAAATATATTTTACTATTTTGCATAATTTTTGTACTATTTGTTAAAGTCTTTAATTAATGAGTATTGATTTTCGGACAAATTGTGATTTATCGTTAAAATGCTTCGTCTTACCTAAAAGAATTATTTTTCCAGCAATTTTGAAAGTATTTAAATCTGAAACTTTAAGAGTTAAGTCATCCCTTAACATATTCTAAATATATTCAATGGTTTAATTAAATAATAGACGTTAAAAGATTTAATCTGACATTTGCCGTAAAATCCTATTTGTAATCATCGTATTGTCGTAACTAATAATAATTAGGGAATTTTAGCTTTTTAACTTTTGAAAACACCCTAATTAGTAGTATTAAAATGTTTAAGATATTTTTAATCATTTTATAACGCTTATACGATATTTTAATAATTTCATAAACTCAAATGTTCCCACTTTAACAATTAATATCGTTAAGGTCGAAAGTATTAGTTTTATAAATCTATATCGTTTACTAAAAATGTTGTATTAGTATAAACTAATATTTTTGCTATTTTGATATGATGCTATTTTTAGTAAAGTTTCCTAAAATAGAAGTTTCCTAAAATAGAAAGTTTCCTCTTTTAGAAACTGGTCCTTTTTCCTTTTGTTCTCTTATTATTTACAATGATTATATCATTTGAATATCGATAATGGCTTGTTTTGGAGTTATGGAATAAAGTCAAGTGTGGGGTTAGAGTAATAATCTGGGGTGTACGTTTTTGCCACCAGGTATAAAGCCGGTGTGCCCATTTGGGGCACATTTTGTCGTTGAACTGGGCGTAGTCACTACTACAAATAAGATTAAAGAGGATGGTTGGATAAGGAACCGTCCTTTAGGTCGACGTCCTATTAAATCAAATAGCGCGGTTCCAAGAAGGTCAAACCGTACTATTTAATTGATTACAAAGGATGGTTCAGTAGAATAACCGTTCTATTTGTAAACAAATTAATAGGACGGTTCTGCCTTCAATCGTCCTATTTGTAAACAATTTAATAGGACGGTTTTGCCTTCAACCGTCCTATTTGTAATCAATTAAATATGATGGTTTGACCTTCTTGGAACCGCGCTATTTGATTAATAGGACGTCGACCTAAAGGACGGTTCCTTATCCAACCATCCTCTTTAATCTTATATGTAGTAGTGAGTTTCGCCCAGGAGAGTGTGCATTGTGCCCTTAAGCTAGATATCGCATCTTGTTAGTCGCCGTCAGTTGAACTGGATACATTTGGTATCCAGGAGGGTTGTATACTACTTAAACCAGGACCTCGCTGAACGCAGTCCTGTTATAGTTGAGTTGCCTAATTAGAGACTGGATTCTGTTATGAGTTAAGTCTACAGTTCTCGAAGCTAGTTTCCAGTATTATCCTAGTGAAAGTCTAGCCTTGTGCACACTGATCGAATTTCCATAACGCCATTTTGATTATTTTATTTATTATTGATATAATTTGGTTTGCAGGTTGGCAAATATTTTTATGTTTCTTCGGAAACCCTTTTGATTAATTTGTTTTACGCTAAAGCTTATTTTAATATGTTGTTTTACTGTTTTCCATTTTTACTATTTTTCCTATATTAGTAATTACTGTTTTAAAATCCTGTTATACGGCTGGGAGAACGTTGACGTTGCTCCCCACTGATTGTGGTTGTTATGTTTTAACATGGCAGGTATATGTGTTTGTTTTCCGGTGGGTGTGGGCTAACGAGCAGTCTCGGATCCTGCTTGATCTATTTAACAATTATGTCTTAAGGATTGTTTAACCTCTTTGTGGATTGTTCTAATTTTTAGCCATTTTTAATGTATGGCATACGTTTGACTTTACCAATTTAATTTAATAAGACATAGTTACAGTGTGTTTTAATCCCGACTCTACAGTGTTTCCACCACTGTATCGCGTTAGAATTTCTGGGGGATTACAGTTGGTATCAGAGCATCACTGCTCCCGACGCTTACACACCTGAAATTAGGGAAAAATACCCGTAAATTATTTAAACAGTAAATAAAGATATTATTAGAGATGGGTAGAAACAGATAAGGACTTAACTGTTAAGATTATCTGTTCCTGAACTCGATGATTAGCATTGATTTTATGTTGTTCTTTGTGAACTCAAGATGGCCGGAAGAGGTAACCGAAACAACAACAACAACAACAACAATGATCAGGGAGGTATCGAAGCTCTGGCTGACATGCTACGCAACATAGCGCAGGCCATGAACGAGATGAACAACCGGAACCAACAGAGGCCCTTCAGCTTCTCTCACGCAGCTGAAGGAATGGCTAAAAGCATACTGGACTATTATGATGGCTCCGTGGATCCCGAAGTCATGAACCGTTGGTTTCGACTGATAGAACGACAATTTGGGATTTACTCCGCCCCCGAGAATCAGAAGGTGGGCCTAGCTGTGCTGTACTTGTCAGACGATGCAGAGCGATGGTGGACCCAGGTTGGCCCGACTGCACTTCAAACTCCAGGATTCAACTGGACTCAGTTCAAGGCTCTCTTAGAACAGATGTAATCCCCTAGAAAATCTAACGCGATACAGTGGCGGAAACACTGTAGAGTCGGGATTAAAACACACTGTAACTATGTCTTAGTAAAATTAAAATGGTAAAGTCAAACAATGGGCCTTAAATAAAATGGCCAAAATTTAAAACAATCCACAGAAGGGGTTTGAACAATCCATAGGACATAATTATAAAAATAAATAAGCAGGATCCACACTGCTCGCTAGCCCACACCCGGAACACGTATACCTGCCATGTTAAAACATAACAGCCACAATCAGTGGGGAGCAACGCCAACGTTCTCCCAGCCGTATAACAGGATTTTAAAATTGTAATTACTATTATAGAAAAATAGTAAAAAGGAAAACATTAAAACATCATATTAAAATAAGCTTTAGCGTAAAACAAAATAATCAAAAGGGTTTCCGAAGAAACATAAAAATATTTGCCAACCTGCAAACCAATTTATATCGATAATAAATAAAATAATCAAAATGGCGTTATGGATAGGATTAATGTAGAATCTAGACTTTCACTAGGATAATACTAAAAACTAGCTTCGAGAACTGTAGACTTAACTCATAACAGAATCCAGTCTCTAACTAGGCAACTCAACTATAACAGGACTGCGTGCAGCGAGGTCCTGGCTTAAGTAATGTACACACCTCCTGGATACAAACCATACCCAGTTCAACCCGACGCGACTTATACGATGCGATATCTAAGTTTAAGGTAAATATACACTCTCCTGAACACAAACCATGCTCAGTTCAACAACCAATGCGCCCCATAAAGACACACCAGCCTTACAGTTGATGGCAAAACGTACATCCCAGACTATATTACTCTAAACCCACACTTGTCCTTATTCCATAACTCCAAAACAAACCATTATCGATATTTAAAAGATGTATTCATCATAAACAATATGAGGATAAAAGAAGTAAACATTTATATTCTAAAAGAGGAAACTTTCTATTTTAGGAAACTTCTATTTTAGGAAACTTCTATTTTAGGAAACTTCTATTTTTAGGAAACTTCTATTTTTAGAAACTTTACTAAAATAGCATCATATCAAAGTAGTGAAAATATTAGTTCATACTAATACCACATTTTAGTAAACGATATAGATTTTTAAAACTAATACTTTCGGCCTTAACGATATTAATTATTAAATTAAGAACATTTGATTTTATGAAACTATTAAAATATCGTACAAGTGTTATAAATTGATTAGAAACATCTTAAATATTTTAATATTACTAATTAGGGTGTTTTCAAAAGTTATAAATCTAAAATTCCCTAATTATTATTAGTTTCGACGATAAAATTATAAATAGGATTTTACGGCAAACATCAAATTAAATATTTGAACGTCTTTATTTAATTAAACCAACAAATATATTTAGAGTATGTTAAGGGATGATTTAACTCCTAAAGTTTCAGATTTAAATACTTTCAAAATTGCTGGAAAAATAATTCTTTTAGGTAAGACGAAGCAATTTAGCGATAAACCACAATTTGTCCGAAATCAATATTTATTAATTAAAGACTATAATAAATAGTACAAAAATTACGTAAAATAGTTAAATTATATTTATGGACATTCTGTACAGAAAAGAAAATTTCCAGAATTCTAAAAACTCGGTTTTTAAGGCGTTTTCTCGTTAATCGTCCAATCTCGACAATAACGAATAATAAAAAATAGTAATTACAAAACGATTTAAGTATTAATATCCAAAAATTATTATTACACTTTAAAATCCTGATTTTACAGAATATAATTTTTTCCAGATTTTTCCAAAATCCAGATTCAACAAATTTCAACAAAACCGTCATTTAAACCCGTTTTCGCAATTAACGATTTTATTAATAAACCTATCGTTCCTAACATTTTATTAAGGCACTAAAAATCATAATAATACATTTTAATATGAAATCATCAGAATCATAAATTTTTCCAGATTTAAACCAAAGACCAGAAATCGAGAATTTAAACAACAAACACGGTTTTAACGATAAACGATGATTTAAAGTGATTAATTAATTCATCCACTTAACAATTCCTAAAAATTATGAAAAACTTCAGAAAATTCTATTTCACCAGAAAGTTTCACCACGTCAAAAATCAGATTAAAATAAAATGTTTAAGTACTAGAACTAAAAATCGGTTTTTAATCGTTTTTGTTCGAAAACGATAATAATTCAATAATCGATATAAAAATATCAGAAAAATACTAAATTACTAAAAATCATCAAAAACAACATTTTTCCAGAATATAAACATATATTACATGTTTAGGCCGATTATTACGATTTTACAAATTAATATAACAATTTAATCGTTAATCTCGTAAAAGCGATAAAAATATCGAAACATGCAAAATTTCAACTTTAAAATTTTTTCCAGAATTCGTGACATACATATATTGCCAAAATAAAATATAAAAATATATACATGCAAATACTCAATTAAAATCTTGAAATACCGAGTAACATCGACGTTACCTCTCCTCCAAGTCTGAATCAACGATATATCCTACCAAACACGTAAATCATGGCAGAAAAATACCATGAGAAAACTAATAAAAAACAAGGTAAAAATTGATCGAAAATGACGTCGATTAATACCTTAACGAAGGAATCGGAAAGAGGATTATTATGACGATAAAAATGATGCGATTGGGACTTGAAATGGAGCAAAAATCAGCCCAAGGAGGGTAAGAAGTACCCGGCCAAAAGAGAGAAGAAAGAAGTGATGAATATTTTTGTTAATGCAAAAATGAATGTAGAGTAAAGGAGGAGATGGATGTTACTACACTTAAAGGAGTAAGCATGAATTAAGGCTTCAAAATGAGGAATCCAAAATGTACCTAGACCTATAGTTGGCCGGCCAAAAGGATAAGAGAGGGAGTAAGAAAAGTTTTGACATAAATGCTACAATGAATGAAAATGATTTATCTTATGATTACGTTTTAATGTGATAAAATGAAACGTTTAAATAAAATGTAATAAAACTTGTGACCAAGAGCTTAGTCGGTCCAAAATGTGAGGAAACAGTCTCAAATAATTTATAAGTTGATAAAAAGTATAATCGTAAAATAGTTAAAGGCATTTCAAAGTAATTCGAGTAAACTCGCGTAAGAAAATAATTATTCGCGAAGCTTCGTAATAAAAATCATTAACAACTAATTTTTTTGTAAATAAAAATATTTACTAGTTGAAAATATTATAGAAACGTATTCAAACATTTTTAGGAAAAGGAATAACTTAAATCCAAGATTAAAAATGAATTCGGAGAGAAATAGAATTCCTCGCGGAAAAATTACTTAGTTTACGAAGAAACTAAATAAATGGATTTAAAAGAATTTTAAATCTTTAAAATTAAAAATAGAAATTATTAAACTCAAAAATTAAAATAAAGCTTAGTAAAATGATAAAATATGAGGCCAAAAATGACAGAGTTAAGACGAAGTCCTAACAGAAAGAATAAAATGCTTAGGAAAAATAGCGGGTGTTACAATCCTCCCCACTAAAAGAAAGTTTCGTCCTCGAAACTAAGAATAAGCAGATAGGAAATCGAGGTTTACCTTACTCGAAGAGTTGAGGATGCTTAGCTCGCATCGAAGACAAATATCTATTCCAAGAAGAATTGGGCTAACCAACCCGAAGTTTAGAATCTTTTGATTAATGAAATCGTAAAGTAAAGTTATTTGATAAAATAACAACGTTAAATAACATTTGTAAACAAACTCGAAGGAAATAGGATAACCAAAATATTTTGAAAACAAAAGTAAAATATTTTGATTAAGAAATTCGATATTATTCCTTTTTTTTTTATGAAACAAAATTTAGTTTGGAGAAATCAAATTTTGTAGTTAGTAAAAATCGCACCAGCCGTCAAATGTTTACAATAACAGATTCAAAAGTCCACCAACAGTAAAATGAAAATCAATTCTCAAAACGTTAAAATTTCGAAAATGTTATCAAAGTAATTATGAAAGTTTTCAAAAATGTTATCAAACTTGAACATACAAAATAATTTCGACAATGTTAAAACGTTTAACATAACAATTCTATACAAATTGAAGTACTTGGAAATATAAAAGTCTTCATAAAATTTTAATCGCTTGAAAATGAAAAATTAAAAATGATTTCAAAATAGTTTAAATAAATTATTAAGGCATTTTGAAATAGATCTAAATATAAATATCAATCAAAGATAAAACAAAGTGAAGTATATAGTTCTTAAATTATAAAATAAAAATGTTAAATTTCACGATAACTCAAAATGTTAAATTGCTCAAAGTTTTTACAAAATGGGGAGTTTAAAAATTTGAAATCATGCTTCAAAATGTTAAAATTTCATGAAAATCAAAATTTTTAAATTAGTCCAGCTTTTTACAAAACGGGCAAATTCACAATTAGAAATTATAACTCAAAATGTTAAAATTTTACGATAGTCCAATTTTTTTTTTTTAAAGTAGTCAAACTTTTTATAAAATAGGGAGTTCGAAAAATAGTTAACGGGCAAATAGAACAAGGATAAATAAATTAAAAATAAGAGCTTTCAAAATCGACAAAGGTTGAAGGGATTGGCAGGAGTTACCGTAACAGAATTCAAGAGGAGCAGAAAGAAAGACGGAGTTGAGAATCAAAAAGAGCTCTCAAGGATTATGGAAGAAATTAATTATCTCGAGATTCCTAGCACGACTTCCACAAACACGGGTTCCTAATTCCCATCAAATAACGCTAAGTCCAATATCAGTACAGGGTGGTCCTACTCAATCTAAAACCTCCAAAAACATCAACTGCTATAGCCTCCAAAATTAAGCCTTACATACTTATATAATTTTTCAATTAGTATGGTAAGAATCCACAAACGATTTAGACTAATCCATTAATTAAGATTCCAACAGTCATCAAAACATACCCAAACTTGTAATCACTAAAGCTCGTAATTCAAAGTTCATAAGGTTTGAACTCGAGGTATACTTCAAATTTCTCGAGTAAGAAAGACTAAATAAAATCCACCAATTAACAATGTTCTGACACAAAATCCTCAAAGATGATCACCAACATATTTATAATACCACAAGTGTAGAAGTTGGGGAAGTACAATAAATCCTCAAACACGCTCAAACCTATAGGTAAAGGCGCAAACACTCACATTTTCAAACACATCATTCGATTAATGTTTCCAAGAAGTCCATCAAATTTCTAATCGTAATGGTGCAACCACAAAATATTTAATAACTCAACGAAGCCACAATCTCGTTGGTCTAAGGTTCTGAACTATAAATCCATTAAGATGATTGACATCAAAATGTTCCTCAAAACAACGCTATAAATCCAACCTCTAATGGCAATATGTTTATCCTTTTCAAGGTTAACAACAATTTATTCAATTTAGATCACTCAACTCCAAAGTTCCTAGGTTACAACTTTAACCAACGATTAACGATCTAATCCTTAAGAAACACGGGTAATCTATGTTAACCAAAATTTCTAACGGTATTAATGAAAACCTTCTATGGTACCACAACACTCAGGTTAACAATTTAAACAGTACTCTATGATCCCAAACATTCCCGATGCATCCATCAAATAACATTTAGATAGGAATCTCAAAATTCTATTATTAGCTACACTTGGTTCGGTTCTAGGTGAAATTAGGTACTAGGTATCCATCAAATACGATATACTCTTACTACCCCAAAATATATTCAACTCTAAGTCCTCCAAATAATCAAGTAACCTATAACCCAAGGTTCAGAGTCTAAAGTACCAACCTAATTCCATTAATTGACAATTTATTATTCAAATCGATCCTCAAAAGCTTACTAAGATATATAACAAGGTATAACTCACAACCCTCAAGCCCTAGGTAACAAGGGTTTACTAAACCTCAAACATCTATATCCTTTCACGGGGTTCACTGAGACAGAAACCGGTCTAACAAAAGAATCTCAAGAGAAAGATGGTAGAATAGAAGAATAGAACAAGGATTCACCAAGAGAATGAAGATGAGAATATATAAGAGGAGAATTGGAAGAAATAAGGAAAGGAAGAAAAGAATCGATGAACCTATATTACTAAGTTCTTGAACCAGAAGAGAATCTTCGGGCCTCCCGAGTTCACGAGGGAATCCAAAATGGATTACTTCATCTTCTTGTAGAGGAACGAGCACGCAAGTCATGGGTCGCTCCATCTGGATTTACTGCGACATCATGGAACATGAATCTACTCTTGATCATCTTGCCTGTAGCTTAAGTAAACTAAACCGGAGCTAAAAGTCATTATCAAAATCTTTCTTGGAGCACCTAGTTGTCCACTCGAGTCAGCAGGCGTTAAGAGTGCTAAGTAGGTCTTGTCCCGATCTGGAGCAGCATATCAGCAACTTGTTCTTTCATCTTCTTCGACATATAAAACAAATATTCAATGCTAATCATTGAGTTCAGGAACAGATAATCTTAACAGTTAAGTCCTTATTTGTTTCTACCCATCTCTAATAATATCTTTATTTACTGTTTAAATAATTTACTGGTATTTTTCCCTAATTTCAGGTGTGTAAGCGTCGGGAGCAGTGATGCTCTGATACCAACTGTAATCCCCTAGAAAATCTAACGCGATACAGTAGCGGAAACACTGTAGAGTCGGGATTAAAACACACTGTAACTATGTCTTAGTAAAATTAAAATGGTAAAGTCAAACAATGGGCCTTAAATAAAATGGCCAAAATTTAAAACAATCCACAGAAGGGGTTTGAACAATCCATAGGACATAATTATAAAAATAAATAAGCAGGATCCACACTGCTCGCTAGCCCACACCCGGAACACGTATACCTGCCATGTTAAAACATAACAGCCACAATCAGTGGGGAGCAACGCCAACGTTCTCCCAGCCGTATAACAGGATTTTAAAATTGTAATTACTATTATAGATAAATAGTAAAAAGGAAAACATTAAAACATCATATTAAAATAAGCTTTAGCGTAAAACAAAATAATCAAAAGGGTTTCCGAAGAAACATAAAAATATTTGCCAACCTGCAAACCAATTTATATCGATAATAAATAAAATAATCAAAATGGCGTTATGGATAGGATTAATGTAGAATCTAGACTTTCACTAGGATAATACTAAAAACTAGCTTCGAGAACTGTAGACTTAACTCATAACAGAATCCAGTCTCTAACTAGGCAACTCAACTATAACAGGACTGCGTGCAGCGAGGTCCTGGCTTAAGTAATGTACACACCTCCTGGATACAAACCATACCCAGTTCAACCCGACGCGACTTATACGATGCGATATCTAAGTTTAAGGTAAATATACACTCTCCTGAACACAAACCATGCTCAGTTCAACAACCAATGCGCCCCATAAAGACACACCAGCCTTACAGTTGATGGCAAAACGTACATCCCAGACTATATTACTCTAAACCCACACTTGTCCTTATTCCATAACTCCAAAACAAACCATTATCGATATTTAAAAGATGTATTCATCATAAACAATATGAGGATAAAAGAAGTAAACATTTATATTCTAAAAGAGGAAACTTTCTATTTTAGGAAACTTCTATTTTAGGAAACTTCTATTTTAGGAAACTTCTATTTTTAGGAAACTTCTATTTTTAGAAACTTTACTAAAATAGCATCATATCAAAGTAGTGAAAATATTAGTTCATACTAATACCACATTTTAGTAAACGATATAGATTTTTAAAACTAATACTTTCGGCCTTAACGATATTAATTATTAAATTAAGAACATTTGATTTTATGAAACTATTAAAATATCGTACAAGTGTTATAAATTGATTAGAAACATCTTAAATATTTTAATATTACTAATTAGGGTGTTTTCAAAAGTTATAAATCTAAAATTCCCTAATTATTATTAGTTTCGACGATAAAATTATAAATAGGATTTTACGGCAAACATCAAATTAAATATTTGAACGTCTTTATTTAATTAAACCAACAAATATATTTAGAGTATGTTAAGGGATGATTTAACTCCTAAAGTTTCAGATTTAAATACTTTCAAAATTGCTGGAAAAATAATTCTTTTAGGTAAGACGAAGCAATTTAGCGATAAACCACAATTTGTCCGAAATCAATATTTATTAATTAAAGACTATAATAAATAGTACAAAAATTACGTAAAATAGTTAAATTATATTTATGGACATTCTGTACAGAAAAGAAAATTTCCAGAATTCTAAAAACTCGGTTTTTAAGGCGTTTTCTCGTTAATCGTCCAATCTCGACAATAACGAATAATAAAAAATAGTAATTACAAAACGATTTAAGTATTAATATCCAAAAATTATTATTACACTTTAAAATCCTGATTTTACAGAATATAATTTTTTTCCAGATTTTTCCAAAATCCAGATTCAACAAATTTCAACAAAACCGTCATTTAAACCCGTTTTCGCAATTAACGATTTTATTAATAAACCTATCGTTCCTAACATTTTATTAAGGCACTAAAAATCATAATAATACATTTTAATATGAAATCATCAGAATCATAAATTTTTCCAGATTTAAACCAAAGACCAGAAATCGAGAATTTAAACAACAAACACGGTTTTAACGATAAACGATGATTTAAAGTGATTAATTAATTCATCCACTTAACAATTCCTAAAAATTATGAAAAAATTCAGAAAATTCTATTTCACCAGAAAGTTTCACCACGTCAAAAATCAGATTAAAATAAAATGTTTAAGTACTAGAACTAAAAATCGGTTTTTAATCGTTTTTGTTCGAAAACGATAATAATTCAATAATCGATATAAAAATATCAGAAAAATACTAAATTACTAAAAATCATCAAAAACAACATTTTTCCAGAATATAAACATATATTACATGTTTAGGCCGATTATTACGATTTTACAAATTAATATAACAATTTAATCGTTAATCTCGTAAAAGCGATAAAAATATCGAAACATGCAAAATTTCAACTTTAAAATTTTTTCCAGAATTCGTGACATACATATATTGCCAAAATAAAATATAAAAATATATACATGCAAATACTCAATTAAAATCTTGAAATACCGAGTAACATCGACGTTACCTCTCCTCCAAGTCTGAATCAACGATATATTCGTCGGCTTCGGGATCGTCCAAAAATCCTACCAAACACGTAAATCATGGCAGAAAAATATCATGAGAAAACTAATAAAAAACAAGGTAAAAATTGATCGAAAATGACGTCGATTAAAAACTTAACGAAGGAATCGGAAAGATGATTATTATGACGATAAAAATGATGCGATTGGGACTTGAAATGGAGCAAAAATCAGCCCAAGGAGGGTAAGAAGTACCCGGCCAAAAGAGAGAAGAAAGAAGTGATGAATATTTTTGTTAATGCAAAAATGAATGTAGAGTAAAGGAGGAGATGGATGTTACTACACCTAAAGGAGTAAGCATGAATTAAGGCTTCAAAATGAGGAATCCAAAATGTACCTAGACCTATAGTTGGCCGGCCAAAAGGATAAGAGAGGGAGTAAGAAAAGTTTTGACATAAATGCTACAATCAATGAAAATGATTTATCTTATGATTACGTTTTAATGTGATAAAATGAAACGTTTAAATAAAATGTAATAAAACTTGTGACCAAGAGCTTAGTCGGTCCAAAATGTGAGGAAACAGTCTCAAATAATTTATAAGTTGATAAAAAGTATAATCGTAAAATAGTTAAAGGCATTTCAAAGTAATTCGAGTAAACTCGCGTAAGAAAATAATTATTCGCGAAGCTTCGTAATAAAAATCATTAACAACTAATTTTTTTGTAAATAAAAATATTTACTAGTTGAAAATATTATAGAAACGTATTCAAACATTTTTAGGAAAAGGAATAACTTAAATCCAAGATTAAAAATGAATTCGGAGAGAAATAGAATTCCTCGCGGAAAAATTACTTAGTTTACGAAGAAACTAAATAAATGGATCTAAAAGAATTTTAAATCTTTAAAATTAAAAATAGAAATTATTAAACTCAAAAATTAAAATAAAGCTTAGTAAAATGATAAAATATGAGGCCAAAAATGACAGAGTTAAGACGAAGTCCTAACAGAAAGAATAAAATGCTTAGGAAAAATAGCGGGTGTTACAATCCTCCCCACTAAAAGAAAGTTTCGTCCTCGAAACTAAGAATAAGCAGATAGGAAATCGAGGTTTACCTTACTCGAAGAGTTGAGGATGCTTAGCTCGCATCGAAGACAAATATCTATTCCAAGAAGAATTGGGCTAACCAACCCGAAGTTTAGAATCTTTTGATTAATGAAATCGTAAAGTAAAGTTATTTGATAAAATAACAACGTTTAATAACATTTGTAAACAAACTCGAAGGAAATAGGATAACCAAAATATTTTGAAAACAAAAGTAAAATATTTTGATTAAGAAATTCGATATTATTCCTTTTTTTTTGATGAAACAAAATTTAGTTTGGAGAAATCAAATTTTGTAGTTAGTAAAAATCGCACCAGCCGTCAAATATTTACAATAGCAGATTCAAAAGTCCACCAACAATAAAATGAAAATCAATTCTCAAAACGTTAAAATTTCGAAAATGTTATCAAAGTAATTATGAAAGTTTTCAAAAATGTTATCAAACTTGAACATACAAAATAATTTCGACAATGTTAAAACGTTTTACATAACAATTCTATACAAATTGAAGTACTTGGAAATATAAAAGTCTTCATAAAATTTTAATCGCTTGAAAATCAAAAATTAAAAATGATTTCAAAATAGTTTAAATAAATTATTAAGGCATTTTGAAATAGATCTAAATATAAATATCAATCAAAGATAAAACAAAGTGAAGTATATAGTTCTTAAATTATAAAATAAAAATGTTAAATTTCACGATAACTCAAAATGTTAAATTGCTCAAAGTTTTTACAAAATGGGGAGTTTAAAAATTTGAAATCATGCTTTAAAATGTTAAAATTTCATGAAAATCAAAATTTTTAAATTAGTCCAGCTTTTTACAAAACGGGCAAATTCACAATTTGAAATTATAACTCAAAATGTTAAAATTTTACGATAGTCCAATTTTTTTTTTTAAAGTAGTCAAACTTTTTATAAAATAGGGAGTTCGAAAAATAGTTAACGGGCAAATAGAACAAGGATAAATAAATTAAAAATAAGAGCTTTCAAAATCGACAAAGGTTGAAGGGATTGGCAGGAGTTACCGTAACAGAATTCAAGAGGAGCAGAAAGAAAGACGGAGTTGAGAATCAAAAAGAGCTCTCAAGGATTATGGAAGAAATTAATTATCTCGAGATTCCTAGCACGACTTCCACAAACACGGGTTCCTAATTCCCATCAAATAACGCTAAGTCCAATATCAGTACAGGGTGGTCCTACTCAATCTAAAACCTCCAAAAACATCAACTGCTATAGCCTCCAAAATTAAGCCTTACATACTTATATAATTTTTCAATTAGTATGGTAAGAATCCACAAACGATTTAGACTAATTCATTAATTAAGATTCCAACAGTCATCAAAACATACCCAAACTTGTAATCACTAAAGCTCGTAATTCAAAGTTCATAAGGTTTGAACTCGAGGTATACTTCAAATTTCTCGAGTAAGGAAGACTAAATAAAATCCACCAATTAACAATGTTCTGACACAAAATCCTCAAAGATGATCACCAACATATTTATAATACCACAAGTGCAGAAGTTGGGGAAGTACAATAAATCCTCAAACACGCTCAAACCTATAGGTAAAGGCGCAAACACTCACATTTTCAAACACATCATTCGATTAATGTTTCCAAGAAGTCCATCAAATTTCTAATCGTAATGGTGCAACCACAAAATATTTAATAACTCAACGAAGCCACAATCTCGTTGGTCTAAGTTTCTGAACTATAAATCCATTAAGATGATTGACATCAAAATGTTCCTCAAAACAACGCTATAAATCCAACCTCTAATAGCAATATGTTTATCCTTTTCAAGGTTAACAACAATTTATTCAATTTAGATCACTCAACTCCAAAGTTCCTAGGTTACAACTTTAACCAACGATTAACGATCTAATCCTTAAGAAACACGGGTAATCTATGTTAACCAAAATTTCTAACGGTATTAATGAAAACCTTCTATGGTACCACAACACTCAGGTTAACAATTTAAACAGTACTCTATGATCCCAAACATTCCCGATGCATCCATCAAATAACATTTAGATAGGAATCTCAAAATTCTATTATTAGCTACACTTGGTTCGGTTCTAGGTGAAATTAGGTACTAGGTATCCATCAAATACGATATACTCTTACTACCTCAAAATATATTCAACTCTAAGTCCTCCAAATAATCAAGTAACCTATAACCCAAGGTTCAGAGTCTAAAGTACCAACCTAATTCCATTAATTGACAATTTATTATTCAAATCGATCCTCAAAAGCTTACTAAGATATATAACAAGGTATAACTCACAACCCTCAAGCCCTAGGTAACAAGGGTTTACTAAACCTCAAACATCTATATCCTTTCACGGGGTTCACTGAGACAGAAACCGGTCTAACAAAAGAATCTCAAGAGAAAGATGGTAGAATAGAAGAATAGAACAAGGATTCACCAAGAGAATGAAGATGAGAATATATAAGAGGAGAATTGGAAGAAATAAGGAAAGGAAGAAAAGAATCGATGAACCTATATTACTAAGTTCTTGAACCAGAAGAGAATCTTCGGGCCTCCCGAGTTCACGAGGGAATCCAAAATGGATTACTTCATCTTCTTGTAGAGGAACGAGCACGCAAGTCACGGGTCGCTCCATCTGGATTTACTGCGACATCATGGAACATGAATCTACTCTTGATCATCTTGCCTGTAGCTTAAGTAAACTAAACCGGAGCTAAAAGTCATTATCGAAATCTTTCTTGGAGCACCTAGTTGTCCACTCGAGTCAGCAGGCGTTAAGAGTGCTAAGTAGGTCTTGTCCCGATCTGGAGCAGCATATCAGCAACTTGTTCTTTCATCTTCTTCGACATATAAAACAAATATTCAATGCTAATCATTGAGTTCAGGAACAGATAATCTTAACAGTTAAGTCCTTATTTGTTTCTACCCATCTCTAATAATATCTTTATTTACTGTTTAAATAATTTACTGGTATTTTTCCCTAATTTCAGGTGTGTAAGCGTCGGGAGCAGTGATGCTCTGATACCAACTGTAATCCCCTAGAAAATCTAACGCGATACAGTGGCGGAAACACTGTAGAGTCGGGATTAAAACACACTGTAACTATGTCTTAGTAAAATTAAAATGGTAAAGTCAAACAATGGGCCTTAAATAAAATGGCCAAAATTTAAAACAATCCACAGAAGGGGTTTGAACAATCCATAGGACATAATTATAAAAATAAATAAGCAGGATCCACACTGCTCGCTAGCCCACACCCGGAACACGTATACCTGCCATGTTAAAACATAACAGCCACAATCAGTGGGGAGCAACGCCAACGTTCTCCCAGCCGTATAACAGGATTTTAAAATTGTAATTACTATTATAGAAAAATAGTAAAAAGGAAAACATTAAAACATCATATTAAAATAAGCTTTAGCGTAAAACAAAATAATCAAAAGGGTTTCCGAAGAAACATAAAAATATTTGCCAACCTGCAAACCAATTTATATCGATAATAAATAAAATAATCAAAATGGCGTTATGGATAGGATTAATGTAGAATCTAGACTTTCACTAGGATAATACTAAAAACTAGCTTCGAGAACTGTAGACTTAACTCATAACAGAATCCAGTCTCTAACTAGGCAACTCAACTATAACAGGACTGCGTGCAGCGAGGTCCTGGCTTAAGTAATGTACACCCCTCCTGGATACAAACCATACCCAGTTCAACCCGACGCGACTTATACGATGCGATATCTAAGTTTAAGGTAAATATACACTCTCCTGAACACAAACCATGCTCAGTTCAACAACCAATGCGCCCCATAAAGACACACCGGCCTTACAGTTGATGGCAAAACGTACATCCCAGACTATATTACTCTAAACCCACACTTGTCCTTATTCCATAACTCCAAAACAAACCATTATCGATATTTAAAAGATGTATTCATCATAAACAATATGAGGATAAAAAAGTAAACATTTATATTCTAAAAGAGGAAACTTTCTATTTTAGGAAACTTCTATTTTAGGAAACTTCTATTTTTAGGAAACTTCTATTTTTAGAAACTTTACTAAAATAGCATCATATCAAAGTAGTGAAAATATTAGTTCATACTAATACCACATTTTAGTAAACGATATAGATTTTTAAAACTAATACTTTCGGCCTTAACGATATTAATTATTAAAGTAAGAACATTTGATTTTATGAAACTATTAAAATATCGTACAAGTGTTATAAAATGATTAGAAACATCTTAAATATTTTAATATTACTAATTAGGGTGTTTTCAAAAGTTATAAAGCTAAAATTCCCTAATTATTATTAGTTTCGACGATAAAATTATAAATAGGATTTTACGGCAAACATCAAATTAAATATTTGAACGTCTTTATTTAATTATTTAATTAAACCAACAAATATATTTAGAGTATGTTAAGGGATGATTTAACTCCTAAAGTTTCAGATTTAAATACTTTCAAAATTGCTGGAAAAATAATTCTTTTAGGTAAGACGAAGCAATTTAGCGATAAATCACAATTTGTCCGAAATCAATATTTATTAATTAAAGACTATAATAAATAGTACAAAAATTACGTAAAATAGTTAAATTATATTTATGGACATTCTGTACAGAAAATAAAATTTCCAGAATTCTAAAAACTCGTTTTTAAGGCGTTTTCTCGTTAATCGTCCAATCTCGACAATAACGATTAATAAAAAATAGTAATTACAAAACGATTTAAGTATTAATATCCAAAAATTATTATTACACTTTAAAATCCTGATTTTACAGAATATAATTTTTTTCCAGATTTTTCCAAAATCCAGATTCAACAAATTTCAACAAAAACGTCATTTAAACCCGTTTTCGCAATTAACGATTTTATTAATAAACCTATCGTTCCTAACATTTTATTAAGGTACTAAAAATCATAATAATACATTTTAATATGAAATCATCAGAATCATAAATTTTTCCAGATTTAAACCAAAGACCAGAAATCGAGAATTTAAACAACAAACACGGTTTTAACGATAAACGATGATTTAAAGTGATTAATTAATTCATCCACTTAACAATTCCGAAAAATTATGAAAAAAATCAGAAAATTCTATTTCACCAGAAAGTTTCACCTCGTCAAAAATCAGATTAAAATAAAATGGTTAAGTACTAGAACTAAAAATCGGTTTTTAATCGTTTTTGTTCGAAAACGATAATAATTCAATAATCGATATAAAAATATCAGAAAAATACTAAATTACTAAAAATCATCAAAAACAACATTTTTCCAGAATATAAACATATATTACATGTTTAGGCCGATTATTACGATTTTACAAATTAATATAACAATTTAATCGTTAATCTCGTAAAAGCGATAAAAATATCGAAACATGCAAAATTTCAACTTTAAAAATTTTTCCAGAATTCGTGACATACATATATTGCCAAAATAAAATATAAAAATATATACATGCAAATACTCAATTAAAATCTTGAAATACCGAGTAACATCGACGTTACCTCTCCTCCAAGTCTGAATCAACGATATATCCTACCAAACACGTAAATCATGGCAGAAAAATACCATGAGAAAACTAATAAAAAACAAGGTAAAAATTGATCGAAAATGACGTCGATTAATACCTTAACGAAGGAATCGGAAAGAGGATTATTATGACGATAAAAATGATGCGATTGGGACTTGAAATGGAGCAAAAATCAGCCCAAGGAGGGTAAGAAGTACCCGGCCAAAAGAGAGAAGAAAGAAGTGATGAATATTTTTGTTAATGCAAAAATGAATGTAGAGTAAAGGAGGAGATGGATGTTACTACACTTAAAGGAGTAAGCATGAATTAAGGCTTCAAAATGAGGAATCCAAAATGTACCTAGACCTATAGTTGGCCGGCCAAAAGGATAAGAGAGGGAGTAAGAAAAGTTTTGACATAAATGCTACAATGAATGAAAATGATTTATCTTATGATTACGTTTTAATGTGATAAAATGAAACGTTTAAATAAAATGTAATAAAACTTGTGACCAAGAGCTTAGTCGGTCCAAAATGTGAGGAAACAGTCTCAAATAATTTATAAGTTGATAAAAAGTATAATCGTAAAATAGTTAAAGGCATTTCAAAGTAATTCGAGTAAACCTCGCGTAAGAAAATAATTATTCGCGAAGCTTCGTAATAAAAATCATTAACAACTAATTTTTTGTAAATAAAAATATTTACTAGTTGAAAATATTATAGAAACGTATTCAAACATTTTTAGGAAAAGGAATAACTTAAATCCAAGATTAAAAATGAATTCGGAGAGAAATAGAATTCCTCGCGGAAAAATTACTTAGTTTACGAAGAAACCAAATAAATGGATTTAAAAGAATTTTAAATCTTTAAAATTAAAAATAGAAATTATTAAACTCAAAAATTAAAATAAAGCTTAGTAAAATGATAAAATATGAGGCCAAAAATGACAGAGTTAAGACGAAGTCCTAACAGAAAGAATAAAATGCTTAGGAAAAATAGCGGGTGTTACAACAGAGATTCTACCCCGAGGAGCTGAGGCATCAGAGAATGACTGAATTCAACGCTCTGCGCCAGAATACCATGTCTGTAGAAGCTTACACTACTCGGTTCCATTTCCTGGCGAACTATGCTGGAGACCTGCTACCCAATGAGAATTCCCGAGCTTTCTTTTATCGAGGAGGACTTCGAGCCGATATCACTCTCAACATGCCCCGGAGTCTCGCAACTGTTAATGAGCTCTATAATGCTGCGCTTTACGCAGAGTCTTCAATCGAGCGGGTGAAATCTATGAACCCATCATCTGGTTATAAACGACCTTTCTCCCACTCTGAGAATAACCAAACCTCTTCTTCGAAGAAATTCCATTCTTCAGGAGGTCCGAAACACTTCCCTTGTCTTTTTCCTTGCTTTTCCACCCTCTATCTTTTATGGCGTTGAAATCTATCGTTACCTACTTGTTGCAGACAATGATTACAAGAAGTCCAACTCCACGCCGTTGTTCGCAAACAAGAAGAAGAACGTTTGTTACAAATGCAACAAGGACTACCACGCGGGAAAAAACTGTGACGATACTCCTTTCACATGCTTCACTTGTGGAGAACCTGGTCATCGCTCTTACAACTGTCCGAAGAAGACTGCTGCCACTACTGCCACAGTCGCCGATGCTGTTGCTACAACTAAGCGCAAGGGTCGTATCTTTATGATGAGCAGAGCCGATGCTGAAGCACACCCGGAGATCGTCACGGGTATGTTTTCAAACATCAATTTTTTTTTTCTCTTCTCGTGCCTTCTTTCCACCTGTTGTAGGTGCATCATACCCCGCTAATCTTATTCGTTTTAACTCCTTGGGTTCAGCTACCTCCCATCCCATGGACCACCCTTTGTTTTATTTAAAAACTCCCGCTTTGATTTATTGTTTACCCTTGTTCTATTTATTCATCAACCATTTCTTTTAACCTCCAAATTTTTATAAAAAGTCTGACTAGTTTAAAAACTTTGAACTACCGTAAAATTTTAACATTTTGAGCTATAATTTCATATTGCGAAACCCCATGTTTTGTAAAAAGTTTGACTATCTTAAACTTTTGAATATCGTGAAATTTATCATTTTTGAATTTTAATTTAAATACTTTTTACTCCATTTTTTTTAGTTTTATCTTTGATTGATGTTTATATTAAATTCTGTTTTCAAATACTTCAATTTCTAAAAGATTATTATGTAAAACATATTAGCATTGTCGAAATTATTTTGAATGTTCGGGTTTGATAACATTTTTGAAAACTTTCATAATTACTTTGATAACATTTTCAAAACCTTAACATTTTGAAATTAGTTTTCGTTTTATTGTCGGTGAACTTTTGAATCTGTTATTCAAAATGTTTGATGAGTGCTTCGATTTTTACCAACTACAAAATTTGATTTCTCAAAACTAAATTTTGTTTCGTCATAA
This sequence comes from Agrostemma githago, assembly GCA_958450325.1. Taxonomy (NCBI): domain Eukaryota; kingdom Viridiplantae; phylum Streptophyta; class Magnoliopsida; order Caryophyllales; family Caryophyllaceae; genus Agrostemma; species Agrostemma githago. The sequence continues at coordinate 62,154,808 of OY288239.1, read as the reverse complement.
AACCAAAATATTGTCGAATTTCTTAATCAAATTACCTTACTTTGTTTTGAAAGTGTTTTGGCTACTCTATTTTCTTCGACTTTGTTTACAAATGTTATTTAACGTTGTTATTTTACCAAATAACTTTACTTTACGATTTCATTAATCAAAAGATTTTAAACTTCGGGTTGGTTAGCCCAATTCTTCTTGTAACACCCCGCCCAATCCTAGGACCGGAAATGTTAACCGCGGTAGCCCAAACCAGAAAAGAAAGTGCACTTTGTTGATATGAGTAGTATTTCAAATCTCTTTAAGCAAAGCTCATAAATAGGACATCTTCAATCAATGTGGGGTGTTTCAATCACTCCCACTTGAAGAACGCAACGTCCTCGTTGTGCCTGGCAGCATAACCGCTGACCCAGAATCCACCCCCGCTAGGTGCCAAATGCACGGTCGCAAGGTTGCTCTGATACCATTTGTAACACCCCGGCCCAATCCTAGGACCGGAAATGTTAACCGCGGTAGCCTGCCAGGCTTTGTACTAGTCCCACAGACCAACACGAGTCCTTTCCAGCACATTTTGTAATACCCGTGTTTTTTTTAGTGAGTCAAAGTTATATTTTATATTTCGGTTGATACGTAATCTTGAGTCAAAGTTATACGTAATACCCGTATTTTATATTTTATATTTGTTTTAAACCCGAGTCAAGGAATATGGCTCGGGCCCACTTAATATTGTGCGTGAGATTGGTGTGCGTGAGATTGGTGATGCTTGACCCACATTTTATTCTTTATTTAAACAACCTACCTCTACCAATATCCTTACACCACATATCAAACATCACGACACACAAACAAAAAAAAAATAAAACCGACATTGTGATCTTACACACAAACCGCCGCATGAACAAACCGACACACCATTACACACACAAACCGCCGCACGAAGAAGAAGCAAAGGGAGGAACTTAGGAGTCGGATCAGACGAGCGATAGATTAGACCCGATCGTACACACAGTTTAGGTATATCACACTACGTCCTTTTTGTTTTATTGCCTCGTTATAGAAATTCTAGTGTCGATACATCGTGTCGGAGTTGATATTGTCGGTTTCATTATCGTACTGTTATAGAATTATAATGGCGTACTATTTTCATTGTCGGTTATATGGATTCTCGGGTTTTATGGCTACTGTAGTTGGGTCATAAGGTTGGTTTACGGGCATGGTGGTGGAGTAGTGTAGACGTATCGGAGTATTGGTGTAGTTGTTGTTATTGTTGCGGGTTGTAGTTACGGTTGGTTGCCATCGTCGTATAGCCTTACCGACGTTGTTGTTGTTGCCGTATTGTTGTTGTTGTTGCCGTATTATTGTTGTTGTTGCCGTATTGTTGTTGTTGTTGCCGTATTATTGTTGTTGTTGCCGTATTATTGTTGTTGTTGCCGTATTATTGTTGTTGTTGCCGTATTATTGTTGTTGTTGCCGTATTATTGTTGTTGTTGCTGTTGACGTTGTAGTTACGTTGATTATTGTTGTTGCCGTATGGTTGTAGTGGGTATTGTTGTTGCCGTATGGTTTCGTCGTATGAAGTCATTTTGTTAATTAGGGGTATCATAACGAATCATACACTTTTGTTACTTAGTGTATAGTGTTGTAATGGTATAATTTAATTAAGGAGTCTAATATTAATTAATGTAGTTAGAACGGTATAGTGTTGTAATGGTATAATTTAATTAGGGAGTCTAACATTAATTAATGTAGTTAGAGCGGTCTAATATTAGTTAGGGGTATAATTTAGTTAGAACGGTATTGATTTTATTTTCATAAGTTAGTTACGTGAGGATCAATATTAATTAATGTATATAATATTTTATTAGGTTCGGACTTCGTAGAAATTCCGTGGTGAATTGTACTAAGGACGTGGTGGTAACTTGCGGTCTAGGTAAGGTTATCCTTACTCAGTTTACGTTGTATGTTTGCATATTGTATGATATAATGGTATACTGATGTATTGAGGTTGTATGATATAATGGTAAAATGATGATATTGAGATTGCGGTTGTGTACCGATTGAGAGAAGCTAGCTAGGACTAGCTAGGCCCGGTTGATCTCGGGACCTTCCCTAATGTTTCCTCCTAGGAGAGCCTAGGAGGACTGTGCACACTCGGACTGACGGGGCGTGACTGCGGTCGCGATAGTGATGATAAGAATGATGATATTGATGATATTGATTGTACTAATATTGTTTAATGTTATCGTAAACTGATCTTGTGTGTATTTCTGATGTATCTGTGATGATCCACTTGACGGTTATGGTCATTTGGGGAGCAGGGATGTATTCAGGTGCTTGATGGAATGTACTTTTGACTCGGGATGCTAATTACGGGATGGGCAGAGTGCGAAATCAACAAAGTAGTATAAACCCTGATCGTTCATATTCCATTTTATTTATTAAACTATCATGAATACTCTTTATCGTTTGGTTGTAGACTGAATTTCTATAATCTAATATTAAGTTTTAACGTTTGGACAATCTATTATTGTGAGTAATGATGTCTGCTACCTCGGGTTACCGAGAAGGTAACACCCGTATTTGTTTAGGATGACTTGTTAAGTCTCCTGAACAAATGAGGGTGTTACAAAGTGGTATCAGAGCGATCGATTCTAGAGCCTGAATAAATGAACTTAGGAAGATTAAAATGAACCCGGTAATAAGCCATTAGGAGCCCCTTTAAAATCTCTGGTTGAGGAGACGTCCTTATACCAACCTCCGGCCCTTTTGGTTTAGACCCGGTAACTACGTGTGAGACCGAGAGAGGGTAGAATAGGATGGGTCCGCGATGATGATATGAATCTCTTTGAATTGCATGATTTTTATGAGTAGTTATGGGTGTGACGTTTTCAATAATATGAGTAATTACAACGTTAATAGTAATGTATTGTTATGATGTATGAGCATTAAAGGCTCATGTGTACGTTATTGTTATTTTGAAGTAATCATGTCAAAGGAAGCAGCCACCGGTTCTACCCCAGTCACTCCGCGTGATGAGGAAATGGCGCGCTTACAAGCAACCAACGACGCGCTTTTGGAAGCTCTGAGAAACATTCACGCCCCGAAACCACCAGTGATAGATGCGGCCACCATCAGCGCTGCGATAGCACGCCTTCGTCCCAGTAAGTATGACGGGACTGGTGGGCCGTCGCGGCTGGAGAACTGGGTGAGAGAAATGAAGAAGGTGTTCCAGACCGTGAAATGCCCGGAGCATATGGAGCTGAATCAAGCTGCGTTCTATTTGAGTGGCAAGGCCGATTTATGGTGGCACCTTAACTATGTCAACCTTATTGCTCAGCATGAGGAGGGAGATTATGGAGAATATACCTTTGGGTGGAAGAGTCTTCAAGGGGAGCTGAGGGCGGAGTTCTTTCCAGAACATATTCGTAGTGCAAAAAGAGCTGAATTTGATCGTTTCACCATGACGGACGACATGACCGTCGAGGACTATCATGACAAGTTTATGGAGCTGGCCACTTATTCTGCTGACCTCAATTTAAGTTCTGAACTACTGGCTTCCCGCTTCGAGAGGGGCTTGTCTATCAGAATCCTGGAAAGGCTACCCATGGGACTTAATACTGATGTGAAAGAGGTATACTTGAGGGCCGGACATGCAGAACGAGTGGCTGACCGAATCAAGGAGCTGGGAGAGCAAAAGAGAGAGAAGAGAAAAGCTGAATCTGAAGGCACACTCCAGAATGAACCTAAGAGGGGAAACCAGAACCGTGGAATGGTGCGACCCCAATACTTTGGGGGAAACAGTTATGGGGGAACAGGGTCCGGTCAGGGACGACGGAACGAACCTCGAGTATATGAATGCAAGCACTGTGACCGCAACCATCCCGGTAAGGACTGTAATGGAAAACCCGTCACGTGCTACAATTGTGGGAAAGCTGGACACCGTGCCTATGAATGTTTTGCCCCGAAGCAGAATGGGGGTTTGAGTCAAGGGAGTTTTTACTCCGCTGCTTCAGCAACTTCAGGCAATGTTAACCAGGGGAATCGGTACCACGGAAATGGGAACCCACAGCAGAGAAACTGGAACCGATCACAGGGGAACTGGAATCGGCAACAGGGGAGTTACTATCAGGGGTCGGGAAGCACTACCCAGACAGCTGCAGCCGCTGGGCCAACTACATCTGTTAATGGGGTGCCTGAAGGTAGTAAGAATACTGGGAAACTCTTTGCTATGGGGAAGCAAGCTGCTCAGGAGGACACGCAAGTTATCACGGGTACCTTTCTCGTTAACTTGAAACCTTCTTTTGTTCTATTCGATTCTGGGGCAACCCATTCATTTGTAGCTTGTAACCATGTACCGAGTCTAGGGTTAGTAGATTTTGAAAATATAGCTGATGATGTAATCACACCCTCGGGGAAGTCAGTTAGGTGTACAAGGGTCTTTCGAGATGTGTCTTTAATAGTTGAGGGAGTTGACCTGCCAGTTAATTTAATAGAGTTTCCCTTAGATGATTTCGACATTATCCTGGGAATGGATTGGTTGGGACGGTTTAGAGCCCAGATTGATTGTAATCTTAAGAAAGTGTCGTTAAGAGGTCCAAAGGGCATTAGAGTGTCTTATAGGGGGTATGCTGTAAAGCCAACTGTGAAGATTATAGCAGCCATCACCTTGAAGAGACATCTAAAGAAGGGTAACCCGTTATTCTTGTGCCATGTACGGGATACTCGGGTCGAGGAGTTGTCTTCCTATTCAATACCTGTAGTGAACGAGTTCGTCGACGTATTTCCAGAAGAGATCCCGGGGTTACCACCAAGGCGAGAGGTTGATTTTGGTGTTGAGTTGAAGCCAGGGACGGGGCCTATCTCTAAGGCACCGTATCGCATGGGGCCCAAGGAGTTGACTGAGTTGAAGAAGCAGTTGGAAGAATTGATGGATAAGGGGTATATCAGACCAAGTGTATCCCCGTGGGGTGCTCCTGTTTTGTTTGTGCAGAAGAAGGATGGGAGCATGAGGCTGTGCATCGATTATAGGGAGCTGAACAATGTCACTGTGAAGAATCGGTACCCTTTGCCTCGTATTGATGATTTATTCGATCAACTGAGTGGGGCTGGTATCTTTTCCAAGATTGATTTGAGGTCCGGTTATCACCAGTTAAGGGTCAAGAACGAAGATATTCCTAAGACCGCATTCAGAACTCGGTATGGCCACTATGAATTTGTGGTGATGCCATTTGGTCTAACAAATGCTCCTGCTGTTTTCATGGATCTGATGAACCGAGTTTTTCGACCCTACTTGGACAAGTTCGTGGTGGTTTTTATCGATGATATACTGGTTTATTCAAGGAACCGGGAAGAACATGCCGAGCATCTGAGGATTGTATTACAACTACTCCGAGACAACCAGTTGTACGCTAAGTTATCAAAGTGTGAATTCTGGTTGGAGAAGGTCGCATTTTTGGGACACGTGATTTCAAAAGAGGGGGTATCTGTAGACCCGAGCAAGATCGAAGCTGTCTCAAAGTGGCAGGCGCCAAAGAATGTGGCAGAGATTCGAAGTTTCTTAGGGTTAGCCGGGTACTATCGAAGGTTCGTGAAGGACTTCTCAAAGATAGCAAGACCATTGACTAACCTTATGAGGAAGGAGATTCGGTACAAGTGGGATGACAGCTGTGAGAGGGCGTTTCGAACCTTAAAGGAGCGTCTAACTACAGCACCAATCCTAGCCTTACCCGAAGGGAGCGAAAATTTTGAGGTGTACACTGATGCATCGAAAAATGGGTTGGGTTGTGTACTGATGCAGAATGGGAAAGTCATTGCGTATGCTTCACGTCAGCTGAAGACTTACGAAGAGAACTACCCAACTCATGACCTAGAACTTGGGGCAGTGGTGTTTGCTCTGAAAATATGGAGACATTATCTGTATGGGGCAACATTCAAGGTGTTTTCAGACCATAAGAGTTTGAAGTACATCTACACACAGAAGGAGTTAAATATGCGGCAGAGGCGATGGATCGAGTTAATCGGAGATTATGATATGGAGATTTTATACCACGAGGGAAAGGCAAACGTGGTGGCCGATGCTCTAAGCAGGAAATCGGTGCATTCTCTGAGTTTGGATATGTCCAGATTGAGGCTAAGGAATGAAGTGCAACAAATGGGGATTCATGTGATAAGAAAAGGGGAAGCAATGTCGGATTTGGCAATTCAACCCGAGTTATACGCCGAAATACGAGAAGAGCAGTTTTTGGATCAGAAGTATCTAATGTGGCGAGCCCGTATTGAGAGAGGTGAACCCTCAAATCTCACCATTCACCCAGACGGGAGCCTTAGGTTCAATGACAGGTGGTGGGTGCCGGAAGGAGGAGATTTAAGGAGGAAAATCATGACTGAGGCGCATTGTAGTCCTTACTCGGTACATCCGGGTGGGGACAAACTGTATAAGGATCTGAAGAAGACATTCTGGTGGGACAACATGAAGAGAGAGGTGGCCGAGTTTGTGTCCAGATGTCTGACTTGTCAGAAGGTCAAGAGTGAACACAAACGACCACAGGGTAAGCTGCAACCCTTAGAGGTACCTGAGTGGAAGTGGGACTCCATTTCCATGGATTTCATTGTCGGTTTACCGAGAACCCCAAGGGGGAATAATATGATTTGGGTGATAGTAGATCGACTCACCAAGTCGGCCCATTTCGTGCCAATGAAGGATACGTGGAGTAAGGCTGAGCTAGCAATGGCTTATAGGAGGCACGTTCTGAAATTACATGGAGTACCTAAGGACATTGTGTCAGATCGTGATTCGAGGTTCATCTCGAAATTTTGGCAGGAGTTGCAGGAATCCTTGGGTACACAATTGAAGATGAGTACAGCCTTTCACCCCGCGACTGACGGTCAGACAGAACGAACCATACAGACTTTGGAAGACATGTTGCGGGCCTGTGCCTTGGAATTTCGGGGTTCGTGGGAGGATCGACTAGATTTGATTGAGTTCTCTTACAACAACAGCTACCATGCTAGCATCCAGATGGCACCGTTTGAAGCGTTATATGGAAGGAAGTGTAGGAGCCCGGTATGTTGGGACGAGAAGGCCGACGCAGTTGTGCTGGGTCCCCACATGATCCAGGAGATGATCGAGCAGGTACATGTAATCCGACAGAAGATGCGAGCAGCACAAGATCGTCAAAGGAGTTATGCTGATCTCCACCGCCGAGAGGTTGAGTTCGCTGTGGGTGATAAGGTATTACTGAAAGTGTCACCTATGAGAGGGGTTATGAGGTTCGGGAAGAAGGGCAAGTTAAGTCAAAAGTTTATTGGGCCGTATGAAATTCTAGATAGGATAGGTGAGGTGGCATATCGGTTAGCACTTCCCCCAGCTCTCGATAAAGTCCATAATGTGTTTCATGTTTCCCAGTTGAGGAAATACTTGAGTGACCCGTCTCACATCATTGAACCCGAGACGATTCAGTTAGATGATTCTCTTACTTATGAGGAGGTTCCCAAGGAAATTTTAGATCGAAAAGTTCGGAAAACCAGGGGAGGAGAAACAGCCCTTGTCAAGGTTTTGTGGACTAATCACAACGTCGAGGAGGCCACCTGGGAAACAGAAGCATCGATGCAGAAACGTTTTCCTCATCTCTTCGATCAGGTAATTACTTCGGTTACGGGGACGTAACCTTATCTTTAAGGAGGGTAGGATGTAATAGCCCGACTTATACTATATACTTAAACTTTGATCGTATAGAAAATCTAGTTTTATTGCTTCATATTAGTAGGTTAGTAACTTCGGGACGAAGTTCCTTATAAGGAGGGTAGATTGTAATACCCGTGTTTTTTTTTAGTGAGTCAAAGTTATATTTTATATTTCGGTTGATACGTAATCTTGAGTCAAAGTTATACGTAATACCCGTATTTTATATTTTATATTTGTTTTAAACCCGAGTCAAGGAATATGGCTCGGGCCCACTTAATATTGTGCGTGAGATTGGTGTGCGTGAGATTGGTGATGCTTGACCCACATTTTATTCTTTATTTAAACAACCTACCTCTACCAATATCCTTACACCACATATCAAACATCACGACACACAAACAAAAAAAAAAATAAAACCGACATTGTGATCTTACACACAAACCGCCGCATGAACAAACCGACACACCATTACACACACAAACCGCCGCACGAAGAAGAAGCAAAGGGAGGAACTTAGGAGTCGGATCAGACGAGCGATAGATTAGACCCGATCGTACACACAGTTTAGGTATATCACACTACGTCCTTTTTGTTTTATTGCCTCGTTATAGAAATTCTAGTGTCGATACATCGTGTCGGAGTTGATATTGTCGGTTTCATTATCGTACTGTTATAGAATTATAATGGCGTACTATTTTCATTGTCGGTTATATGGATTCTCGGGTTTTATGGCTACTGTAGTTGGGTCGTAAGGTTGGTTTACGGGCATGGTGGTGGAGTAGTGTAGACGTATCGGAGTATTGGTGTAGTTGTTGTTATTGTTGCGGGTTGTAGTTACGGTTGGTTGCCATCGTCGTATAGCCTTACCGACGTTGTTGTTGTTGCCGTATTGTTGTTGTTGTTGCCGTATTATTGTTGTTGTTGCCGTATTGTTGTTGTTGTTGCCGTATTGTTGTTGTTGTTGCCGTATTATTGTTGTTGTTGCCGTATTGTTGTTGTTGTTGCCGTATTGTTGTTGTTGTTGCCGTATTATTGTTGTTGTTGCCGTATTATTGTTGTTGTTGCCGTATTATTGTTGTTGTTGCTGTTGACGTTGTAGTTACGTTGATTATTGTTGTTGCCGTATGGTTGTAGTGGGTATTGTTGTTGCCGTATGGTTTCGTCGTATGAAGTCATTTTGTTAATTAGGGGTATCATAACGAATCATACACTTTTGTTACTTAGTGTATAGTGTTGTAATGGTATAATTTAATTAAGGAGTCTAATATTAATTAATGTAGTTAGAACGGTATAGTGTTGTAATGGTATAATTTAATTAGGGAGTCTAACATTAATTAATGTAGTTAGAGCGGTCTAATATTAGTTAGGGGTATAATTTAGTTAGAACGGTATTGATTTTATTTTCATAAGTTAGTTACGTGAGGATCAATATTAATTAATGTATATAATATTTTATTAGGTTCGGACTTCGTAGAAATTCCGTGGTGAATTGTACTAAGGACGTGGTGGTAACTTGCGGTCTAGGTAAGGTTATCCTTACTCAGTTTACGTTGTATGTTTGCATATTGTATGATATAATGGTATACTGATGTATTGAGATTGTATGATATAATGGTAAAATGATGATATTGAGATTGCGGTTGTGTACCGATTGAGAGAAGCTAGCTAGGACTAGCTAGGCCCGGTTGATCTCGGGACCTTCCCTAATGTTTCCTCCTAGGAGAGCCTAGGAGGGGTGTGCACACTCGGACTGACGGGGCGTGACTGCGGTCGCGATAGTGATGATAAGAATGATGATATTGATGATATTGATTGTACTAATATTGTTTAATGTTATCGTAAACTGATCTTGTGTGTATTTCTGATGTATCTGTGATGATCCACTTGACGGTTATGGTCATTTGGGGAGCAGGGATGTATTCAGGTGCTTGATGGAATGTACTTTTGACTCGGGATGCTAATTACGGGATGGGCAGAGTGCGAAATCAACAAAGTAGTATAAACCCTGATCGTTCATATTCCATTTTATTTATTAAACTATCATGAATACTCTTTATCGTTTGGTTGTAGACTGAATTTCTATAATCTAATATTAAGTTTTAACGTTTGGACAATCTATTATTGTGAGTAATGATGTCTGCTACCTCGGGTTACCGAGAAGGTAACACCCGTATTTGTTTAGGATGACTTGTTAAGTCTCCTGAACAAATGAGGGTGTTACACATTTTGTCCTCACTCATGTGCATCCCGGAAACCTTCCCAGGAGGTCACCCATCCTAAGATTGCTCCCAGTCAAGCACGCTTAACTGCGGACTTCTTATCATGGGCAAACCAGAAAAGAAAATGCACTTTGTTGATAAGAGTAGTACTTCAAATCCCTTTAAGCAAAGCTCATAAATAGGACATCTTCAATCAATGTGGGGTGTTTCACTTCTTGGAATAAATATTTGCCTTCGATTTCGTATCACTTTGATTGTTGTAAAATTTTCTTTTAAAGCAATTTTTTTTTTGTGCGAAAATTGTTTTCTCACCTTTTCAAGTGGGGTAATCTTGTTTCCTTTCTACTTATTCTTAGTTTCGACAACGAAACTTTCTTTTAGTGGGGAGGATTGTAACACCTGCTATTTTTCCTAAGCATTTTTATTCTTTCCGTTAGGACTCCGTCTTAACTCTGTCACTTTTCGGCCTCATATTTCATCATTTTACTAAACTCTATTTTAATTTTTGAGTTTAATAATTTTTAATTTTAATTTTAATGATTTAAATTATTTTTGAATCCATTTATTTGGTTTCTTCGTAATCTAATTAATTTTTCTGCAAGGAATTCTATTTCTCTTCGAATTGACGTTTTTAAACTTGGATTTAAGTTATTCCTTTTCCTAAAAATGTTTGAATATGTTTCTATAATATTTTCAACTAGTAAATATTCTTATTTACAAAAATTTAGTTGTTAATAATTTTATTACGAAGCTTCGCGAATAATTATTTTCTTACGCGAGGTTTACTCGAATTACTTTGAAATGCCTTTAACTATTTTACGATTATACTTTTTATCAACTTATAAATGATTTGAGACCATTTCCTCACATTTTGGACCGACTAAGCTCTTGGTCACAAGTTTTATTACGTTTTATTTAAACGTTTCATTTTATCACGTTAAAACGTAAACGTAAGATAATTTCTTTTCATTCATTGTTGCATTATTATCAAAACTTTTCATGCTCCTAATCATTTCATTTTGGCCGGCTATTTCATCTTAGTTGTGCATAGTTTTCATCAAACTTTAATCTCATTTACACTTTGGAAACCATCCATTTCCATACTTCATTTTTATTCATTCATCAAAGTTAAAATAATTCTACCATCATCCTCATTTGGCCGTGACACCTTCCTCTATTCTAGGATTATTTTTGCTTCAATTCTAGTCTTAATCGACTCAAATTCATCGTCAAATAATCCTTTTTCCGTTCTCTTCGTTAAGGTATTAATCAACGTCGTTTTCGATCAATTTTTACCTTGATTTTTATTAGTTTTCTCATGGTATTTTTCTGCCATGATTTTTGTGTTTGGTAGGATTTTTGGACGATCCCGAAGCCGACGAATATATTATCGACTCAGACTTGGAGTAGAGGTAACGTCGATGTTACTCGGTATTTCATGATTTTAATTGAGTATTTGCATGTATATATTTTTATGTTTTATTTTGGCAATATATGTATTTTATAAAATCTGGAAAATTTTTAAAAGGTTGAAAATTTGTATGTTTCGGTATTTTTATCGCTTTTACGAGATTAACGATTAAATTGTTATATTAATTTGTAAAATCGTAATAATCGGCCTAAACATGTAATATATGTTTATATCCTGGAAAAATGTTGTTTTTGATGATTTTTAATAATTTAGCATTTTTCTGATATTTTTGATATTGATTATTGAATTATTATCGTTTTCGGACAAAAACGATTAAAAGCCTATTTTTAGTTCTAGTACTTAAACATTTTATTTTAATCTGATTTTCGACGTGGTGAAACTTTCTGGTGAAATATAATTTTCTGAATTTGTTCATAATTTTTCGGAATTTTTAAGTGGATGAATTAATTAATCACTTTAAATCATCGTTTATCGTTAAAACCGTGTTTGTTGTTTAAATTCTCGATTTCTGGTCTTTGGTTTAAATCTGGAAAAAATTATGATTCTGATGATTCCATATTAAAATGTAATTTTATGATTTTTAGTGCCATAATAAAATGTTAGGAACGATAAGTTATATTAATGGAATCGTTAATTGTGAAAACGGGTTTTAAAGACGTTTTTAACGGAATTTATTAAATCTGGAGTTTTTCGAAATCTGGAAAAATGGTAGATTCTGGAAAATCATGATTTTTGGGTTTAATAATAATTTTTGGATATTAATACTTAAATCATTTTTGTAATTACTATTTTTATTAATCGTTATTGTCGAGATTGGACGATTAACGAGAAAACGCTTTAAAAATCGGGTTTTAGGATTCTGGAAAATTTTCTTTTCTGGACAGAATGTCCATAAATATATTTTAACTATTTTACATAATTTTTTTTACTATTTGTTAAAGTCTTCGTAATATACTCTATTGGGCTTCTAATCATCATAAGCGAAAACACTGGAAAGCAATTTGGTTTAAGGTTAGCTTGGCAGCAGCCGTTTATATGATTTGGATGGAGAGAAATGCAAGAATTTTTACTTCTACAAGTGCTAAAGAAACCGTGATTGTTCAGCAGATCCAGTTTGTTGTTTCGACTAGATTCTAAGCACAAAAACACAATCGTAAACATGTTAGGATTATAGAGAATTTGTAAAGTCTAGTGTGTTAGATCTTTTGCAACTCTGTAATTTCATTCAATCAATGAAATGATATCATTTTTGCAAAAAAATAAAATAAAAAAAATAAAATTGTGATTTATCGTTAAAATGTTTCGTCTTACCTAAAAGAATTATTTTTCCAGCAATTTTGAAAGTATTTAAATCTGAAACTTTAAGAGTTAAGTCATCCCTTAACATATTCTAAATATATTCAATGGTTTAATTAAATAAAAGACGTTAAAAGATTTAATCTGACATTTGCCGTAAAATCCTATTTGTAATCGTATTGTCGTAACTAATCATAATTAGGGAATTTTAGCTTTTTAAATTTTGAAAACACCCTAATTAGTAGTATTAAAATGTTTAAGACATTTTTAATCATTTTATAACGCTTATACGATATTTTAATAATTTCATAAACTCAAATGTTCCCACTTTAACAATTAATATCGTTAAGGCCGAAAGTATTAGTTTTATAAATCTATATCGTTTACTAAAAATGTTGTATTAGTATAAACTAATATTTTTGCTATTTTGATATGATGCTATATTTAGTAAAGTTTCCTAAAATAGAAGTTTCCTAAAATAGAAAGTTTCCTCTTTTAGAAACTGGTCTTTTTTTCTTTTGTTCTCTTATTATTTACAATGATTATATCCTTTGAATATCGATAATGGCTTGTTTTGGAGTTATGGAATAAAGTCAAGTGTGGGGTTAGAGTAATAATCTGGGGTGTACGTTTTTGCCATCAGCTATAAAGCCGGTGTGCCCATTTGGGGCACATTTGGTCGTTGAACTGGGCGTAGTTTCGCCCAGAAGAGTGTGCATTGTGCCCTTAAGCTAGATATTGCATCGTGTTAGTCGCCGTCAGTTGAACTGGATACATTTGGTATCCAGGAGGGGTGTATACTACTTAAACCAGGACCTCGCTGCACGCAGTCCTGTTATAGTTGAGTTGCCTAATTAGAGACTGGATTCTGTTATGAGTTAAGTCTACAGTTCTCGAAGCTAGTTTCCAGTATTATCCTAGTGAAAGTCTAGCCTTGTGCACACTGATCGAATTTCCATAACGCCATTTTGATTATTTTATTTATTATCGATATAATTTGGTTTGCAGGTTGGCAAATATTTTTATGTTTCTTCGGAAACCCTTTTGATTAATTTGTTTTACGCTAAAGCTTATTTTAATATGCTGTTTTACTGTTTTCCATTTGTACTATTTTTCCTATATTAGTAATTACTGTTTTAAAATCCTGTTATACGGCTGGGAGAACGTTGACGTTGCTCCCCACGGATTGTGGCTGTTATCTTTTAACATGGCAGGTATACGTGTTTGTTTTCCGATGGGTGTGGGCTAACGAGTAGTCTCGGATCCTGCTTGATCTATTTAATAATTATGTCTTAAGGATTGTTTAACCTCTTTGTGGATTGTTCTAATTTTTAGCCATTTTTAATGTATGGCATACGTTTGACTTTACCAATTTAATTTAATAAGACATAGTTACAGTGTGTTTTAATCCCGACTCTACAGTGTTTCCGCCACTGTATCGCGTTAGAATTTCTAGGGGATTACATAAATAATATCGATTTCATATTTACGTCATATTTCGTTAATTTCTAAATTTTAACTCAAAATCGTGTTTTCATATTATAATCGAGATTTGTATATTTGTTTAATAAATTAATCTTCGTTTTACGATTTGTACTGATAAATGAGAAAATAGTCGATTTAGTTTTAACTATATTTTTAGTCGAGACTATTTTCACTAATTATTTCCGATTGACTATATTTATTAAAATCCGTATTATTTATTAATAAAAGCTATTTATTAAAAATAATTTGAAATCTTTGTAACTCTCATTTTATTTATAAAACTCGTTGATTCAATTAATTTTGATATCGTTTTTCTTAAAACATCTCTTTTCTATAATTTATAGTTTTAACTCGATTTCCTAATTATTTATAAAATATTATATATTGACTTATTATATTATATTTATATTTTTAGTAACGAATTTAGAAATGTATTAAGGTTACGATAACGACGATAATAATAAAATGTTAATTTCGTTAGAAATGCTGTTTTTATACATTTCACTAATTTTAATAACTTACGTATTTTCTATAAGACTATTTCTATTTTAAGTAAGTTTCTAAAACTAGTAAGTTTCTATTTATAGAAAGTTTCCCTTTTAATATAAAATGGTTATTCCTTTTATCCATATCATTTATATGGATTATATTTACTTTTGAAAATCGATAATGGCTGTTTTGGAGTTATGGAATGAGGACAAGTGTATGGGTAGAGTAATACAGTCTAGGGTATACGTTTTGCCATCGACTATAAAGCTGGTGTGTCTATGTTGAGACGCATTAGTCGTTGAACTGAGCATGGTTTGTGTTCAGGAGAGTGTACGTTTACCTTAAACTTAGATATCACATCGTGTAAGTCGCGTTGGGTTGAACTGGATATGGTTTGTATCGAGGAGGGATGTGCACTACTTAAACCAGGACCTCGCTGCACGCAGTCCTGTTATGGTTGAGTTGCCTAGTTAGAGACCGAAGTCTAGTTTGTTTTGACTAAGTTCTCGAAGCTAGTTTGAGTATTATCCTAGTGAAAGTCTATTCCGTTGCACTAATTGATTTCCATAACGCCATTTTTGAATATTATTATCGATTGATATTGACTTGCAGGTTTGCAAATGCTTTAAGTTTCGTTGAAAACTTATTTTTATTATGTCGTTTTAATGTTTTCTCATTTTAATTATTCTGATATAGTAATACTATTATTTTTCCATATGATATAATATGGCTGGGAGAACGTCCGAGTTACTCCCCACTGACGTGGCTGTTATGTTTATAACATGACAGGTATTTGCTGCTGGGTTTTGGGTGTTAGCTAGCGAGTAGCGTGGATCCTACTCTTTCTTCATTCTTGTAATTTATGGATTTTTTTAAACCCGTTTGGAGATTTTACTTTTAGCCCTTTTGTAAAAATAGACCTTTGTATTGAGTTACCATTTCTTTTAATAAGATATAGTTTGTCAGTGTGTTTTAATCCCAACTCAACAGTGTTTCCGCCACTGTCTTGCGTTAGATTTTCTAGGGGATTACAAATACTCTCTCAGTGTTCTGTTTCTTAAGAGATTAGTGACTTTGAATAAGAAAAAGGGTTTAGGGTTAGATTAGGCGGAGCCGTGAAGCGGGTTCGCCTAACCCAACCCTAAACCCTTTTCCGTCCCGTCTTATGGTGTACCCCATCTTTGAATCACATCCACGACAGGGTTCACCAATACCCACTTAGGGTTCAGTTTCTTGTGGGATTAGTGACTTTGAATAAGAAAAAGGGTATAGGGTTGGATTAGGCGAAGCCGCGAAGCGGGTTCGCCTAATCCAACCCTAAACCCTTTTCCGTCCCGTCTTATGGTGTACCCCATCTTTGAATCACTTCCATGACAAGGTTAACCAATACCCTCTTAGGGTTCAATTTCTTGCAATATTAGTGACTTTGAATAAGGAAAAGGGTTTAGGGTTGGATTAGGCGGAGCCGCGAAGCGGGTTCGCCTAATCCAACCCTAAACCCTTTTCTGTCCCGTCTTATGGTGTACCCCATCTTTGAATCACATCCACGACAGGCTTCACCAATACCCTCTTAGGGTTCAGTTTATTGCGGGATTAGTGACTTTGAATAAGGAAAAGGGTTTAGGGTTGGATTAGGCGGAGCCGCGATGCGGGTTCGCCTAATCCAACACTAAACCCTTTTCCGTCCCGTCTTATGGTGTACCCCATCTTTGAATCAGATCCACGACAGGGTTCACCAATACCCTCTTAGGGTTCAGTTTCTTGCGGGATTAGTGACTTACCCTTTTCCGTCCTTGAATAAGGAAAAGGGTTTAGGGTTGGATTAGGCGAGGCCGCGAAGCGGGTTCGCCTAATCCAACCCTAAATCCTTTTCCGTCCCGTCTTATGATGTACCCCATCTTTGAATCATTCCCACGACAGGGTTCACCAGTACCCTCTTAGGGTTTAGTTTCTTGCGGGATTAGTCACTTTGAATAAGAAAAAGGGTTTAGGGTTGGATTAGGCGGAGCCGCTAAGCGGGTTCGCCTAATCCAACCCTAAACCCTTTTCCGTCCTAGAATAAGGAAATGGGTTTAGGGTTAAATTAAGAGGAGTCGCGAAGCGGGTCCGCCTAATCCAACCCTAAACCCTTTTCCGTCCCGTCTTATGGTGTACCCCATTTTTAAATCACATCCACGACAGGGTTCACCAATACCCTCTTAGGGTTTAGTTTCTTGCGGGATTAGTGACTTTGAACAAGGAAAAGCGTTTAGGGTTGGATTAGGCGGAGCCGCGAAGCGGGTTCGCCTAATCCAACCCTAAACCCTTTTCCGTCCCGTCTTATGGTGTACCCCATCTTTGAATCACATCCACGACAAGGTTCACAATACCCTCTTAGTGTTCAGTTTCTTGCGGGAATAGTGACTTTGAATAAGAAAAAGGGTTTAGGGTTGGATTAGGCGGAACTGCGATGCGGGTCTGCCTAATCCAACACTAAACCCTTTTCCGTCCCGTCTTATGGTGTACCCAATCTTTGAATCAGATCCACGACAGGGTTCATTAATACCCTCTTAGTGTTAAGTTTCTTGCGGGATTAGTGACTTACCCTATTCCGTCCTTGAATAAGGAAAAGGGTTTAGGGTTGGATTAGGCGGGGCCGCGAAGCGGGTTCGCCTAATCCAACCCTAAACCCTTTTCCGTCCCGTCTTATGGTGTACCCCATCTTTGAATCACTCCCACGACAGGGTTCACCAATACCCTCTTAGGGTTCAGTTTCTTGGGGGATTAGTGACTTTGAATAAGGAAAAGGATTTAGGGTTGGATTAGGCGGAGCCGCGAACCTGGTTCGCCTAATCCAACCCTAAACCCTTTTCTGTCTCGTCTTATGGTTTACCCCATGTTTGAATCACATCCACGACAGGGTTCACCAATACCCTCTAAGGGTTCAGTTTATTGCGGGGTTAGTGACTTTGAATAAGGAAAAGGGTTTAGGGTTGGATTAGGCGGAGCCGCGATGCGGGTCCGCCTAATCCAACGCTAAACCCTTTTCCGTCCCGTCTTATGGTGTACCCCATCTTTGAATCAGATCCACGACAGGGTTCACCAATACCCTCTTAGGGTTGAGTTTCTTGCGGGATTAGTGACTTACCCTTTTCCGTCCTTGAATAAGGAAAAGGGTTTAGGGTTGGATTAGACGGGGCCGCAAAGCGGGTTCGCCTAATCCAACCCTAAAACCTTTTCCATCCCGTCTTATGGTGTACCCTATTTTTGAATCACATCCACGAGAGGGTTCACCAATACCCTCTTAGCGTACTGTTTCTTGTGGGATTAGTGACTTTGAATAAGGAAAAGGGTTTAGGGTTGGATTAGGCGGAGCCGCGAAGCGGGTCCGCCTTATCCAACCCTAAACCCTTTTCCGTCCTGTCTTATGGTGTACCCCATCTTTAAATCACATCCACGACAGGGTTCACCAATACCCTCTTAGGGTTCAGTTTATTGCGGGATTAGTGACTTTGAACAAGGAAAAGGGTTTAGGGTTGGATTAGGCCGAGCCGCGATGCGGGTCCGCCTAATCCAACACTAATCCCTTTTCCGTCCCGTCTTATGGTGTGCACCATCTTTGAATCAGATCCACGACAGGGTTCACCAATACCCTCTTAGGGTACAGTTTCTTGCGGGATTAGTGACTAACCCTTTTCCGTCCTTGAATAAGGAAAAGGATTTAGGGTTGGATTAGGCGGGGCCGTGAAGCGGGTTCGCCTAATCCAACCCTAAACCCTTTTTCATCCCGTCTTATGGTGTACCCCATCTTTGAATCACTCCCACGACAGGGTTCACCAATACCCTCTTAGGGTTCAGTTTCTTGGGGGATTAGTGACTTACCCTTTTCCGTCCTTGAATAAGGAAAAGGGTTTAGGGTTGGATTAGGCGGAGCCACAAAGCGGGTTCGCCTAATCCAACCCAAAAACCTTTTCCGTCCCGTCTTATGGTGTACACCATCTTTGAATCACATCCATGACAAGGTTAACCAATACCCTCTTAGGGTTCAATTTCTTGCAATATTAGTGACTTTGAATAAGGAAAAGGGTTTAGGATTGGATTAGGCGGAGCCGCGAAGCGGGTCCGCCTTATCCAACCCTAAACCCTTTTCCGTCCTGTCTTATGGTGTACCCCATCTTTAAATCACATCCACGACAGGGTTCACCAATACCCTCTTAGGGTTCAGTTTATTGCGGGATTAGTGACTTTGAACAAGGAAAAGGGTTTAGGGTTGGATTAGGCCGAGCCGCGATGCGGGTCCGCCTAATCCAACACTAAACCCTTTTCCGTCCCGTCTTATGGTGTACCCCATCTTTGAATCAGATCCACGACAGGGTTCACCAATACCCTCTTAGGGTTCAGTTTCTTGCGGGATTAGTGACTTACCCTTTTCCGTCCTTGAATAAGGAAAAGGGTTTAGGGTTGGATTAGGCGGGGCCGCAAAGCGGGTTCGCCTAATCCAACCCTAAACCCTTTTCCGTCCCGTCTTATGGTGTACCCCATCTTTGAATCACTCCCACGACAGGGTTCACCAATACCCTCTTAGGGTTCAGTTTCTTGGGGGATTAGTGACTTTGAATAAGGAAAAGGGTTTAGGGTTGGATTAGGCGGAGACACGAAGCGGGTTCGCCTAATCCAACCTTAAACCCTTTTCTGTCCCGTCTTATAGTGTACCCCATCTTTGAATCACATCCACGACAGGGTTCACCATTACCCTCTTAGGGTTCAGTTTATTGCGGGATTAGTGACTTTGAATAAAGAAAAGGGATTAGGGTTGGATTAGGCGGAGCCGCGAAGCGGGTTCGCCTAATCCAACCCTAAACCCTTTTCCGTCCCGTCTTATGGTGTACCCCATCTTTGAATCACTCCTACGACAGGGTTCACCAATACCCTCTTAGGGGTCAGTTTCTTGGGGGATTAGTGACTTTGAATAAGGAAAAGGGTTTAGGGTTGGATTATGCGGAGCCGCGAAGCGGGTTCGCCTAATCCAACCCTAAAACCTTTTCCGTCCCGTCTTATGGTGTACCCCATCTTTGAATCACATCCATGACAAGGTTAACCAATAACCTCTTAGGGTTCAATTTCTTGCAATATTAGTGACTTTGAATAAGGAAAAGGGTTTAGGGTTGGATAAGGCGGAGCCGCGAAGCGGGTTCGCCTAATCCAACCCTAAAACCTTTTCCGTCCCGTCTTATGGTGTACCCCATCTTTGAATCACATCCACGACAGGGTTCACCAATACCCTCTTAGGGTTCAGTTTCTTGCGGGATTAGTGACTTTGAATAAGGAAATGGGTTTAGGGTTCGATAAGGCGGAGCCGCGAAGCGGGTTCGCCTAATCCAACCCTAAACCCTTTTCCGTCCCGTCTTATGGTGTACCCCATCTTTGAATCACTCCTACGACAGGGTTCACCAATACCCTCTTTGGGGTCAGTTTCTTGGGGGATTAGTGACTTTGAATAAGGAAAAGGGTTTAGGGTTGGATTATGCGGAGCCGCGAAGCGGGTTCGCCTAATCCAACCCTAAAACCTTTTCCGTCCCGTCTTATGGTGTACCCCATCTTTGAATCACTCCCACGACAGGGTTCACCAATACCCTCTTAGGGTTCAGTTTCTTGGGGGATTAGTGACTTTGAATAAGGAAAAGGGTTTAGGGTTGGATTAGGCGGAGACACGAAGCGGGTTCGCCTAATCCAACCCTAAACCCTTTTCTGTCCCGTCTTATGGTGTACCCCATCTTTGAATCACATCCACGACAGGGTTCACCATTACCCTCTTAGGGTTCAGTTTATTGCGGGATTAGTGACTTTGAATAAAGAAAAGGGATTAGGGTTGGATTAGGCGGAGCCGCGAAGCGGGTTCGCCTAATCCAACCCTAAACCCTTTTCCGTCCCGTCTTATGGTGTACCCCATCTTTGAATCACTCCTACGACAGGGTTCACCAATACCCTCTTAGGGGTCAGTTTCTTGGGGGATTAGTGACTTTGAATAAGGAAAAGGGTTTAGGGTTGGATTATGCGGAGCCGCGAAGCGGGTTCGCCTAATCCAACCCTAAAACCTTTTCCGTCCCGTCTTATGGTGTACCCCATCTTTGAATCACATCCATGACAAGGTTAACCAATACCCTCTTAGGGTTCAATTTCTTGCAATATTAGTGACTTTGAATAAGGAAAAGGGTTTAGGGTTGGATTAGGCGGAGCCGCGAAGCGGGTTCGCCTAATCCAACCCTAAAACCTTTTCCGTCCCGTCTTATGGTGTACCCCATCTTTGAATCACATCCACGACAGGGTTCACCAATACCCTCTTAGGGTTCAGTTTCTTGCGGGATTAGTGACTTTTAATAAGGAAATGGGTTTAGGGTTCGATAAGGCGGAGCCGCGAAGCGGGTTCGCCTAATCCAACCCTAAACCCTTTTCCGTCCCGTCTTATGGTGTACCCCATCTTTGAATCACTCCTACGACAGGGTTCACCAATACCCTCTTTGGGGTCAGTTTCTTGGGGGATTAGTGACTTTGAATAAGGAAAAGGGTTTAGGGTTGGATTATGCGGAGCCGCGAAGCGGGTTCGCCTAATCCAACCCTAAAACCTTTTCCGTCCCGTCTTATGGTGTACCCCATCTTTGAATCACATCCATGACAAGGTTAACCAATACCCTCTTAGGGTTCAATTTCTTGCAATATTAGTGACTTTGAATAAGGAAAAGGGTTTAGGGTTGGATTAGGCGGAGCCGCGAAGCGGGTTCGCCTAATCCAACCCTAAACCCTTTTCTGTCCCGTCTTATGGTGTAACCCATCTTTGAATCACATCCACGACAGGGTTCACCATTATCCTCTTAGGGTTCAGTTTATTGCGGGATTAGTGACTTTGAATAAAGAAAGGGGATTTGGGTTGGATTAGGCGGATCCGCGATGCGGGTCCGCCTAATCCAACACTAAACCCTTTTCCGTCCCGTCTTATGGTGTACCCCATCTTTGAATCACTCCTACGACAGGGTTCACCAATACCCTCTTTGGGGTCAGTTTCTTTGGAGTTTAGTGACTTTGAATATGGAAAAGGGTTTAGGGTTGGATTAGGCGAACCCGCTACCTTTTCCGTCCCGTCTTATGGTGTACCCCATCTTTGAATCACATCCATGACAAGGTTAACCAATACCCTCTTAGGGTTCAATTTCTTGCAATATTAGTGACTTTGAATAAGGAAAAGGGTTTAGGGTTGGATTAGGCGGAGCCGCGAAGCGGGTTCGCCTAATCCAACCCTAAACCCTTTTCTGTCCCGTCTTATGGTGTAACCCATCTTTGAATCACATCCACGACAGGGTTCACCATTATCCTCTTAGGGTTCAGTTTATTGCGGGATTAGTGACTTTGAATAAAGAAAGGGGATTTGGGTTGGATTAGGCGGATCCGCGATGCGGGTCCGCCTAATCCAACACTAAACCCTTTTCCGTCCCGTCTTATGGTGTACCCCATCTTTGAATCAGATCCACGACAGGGTTCACCAATATCCTCTTAGGGTTCAGTTTCTTGCGGGATTAGTGACTTACCCTTTTCCGTCCTTGAATAAGGAAAAGGGTTTAGGGTTGGATTAGGCGGGGCCGTGAAGCGGGTTCGCCTAATCCACCCCTAAACCCTTTTCCGTCCCGTCTTATGGTGTACCCCATCTTTGAATCACTCCCACGACAGGGTTCACCAATACCCTCTTAGGGTTCAGTTTCTTGGGGGATTAGTGACTTACCCTTTTCCGTCCTTGAATAAGGAAAAGGGTTTAGGGTTGTATTAGGCGGAGCCACAAAGCGGGTTCGCCTAATCCAACCCTAAAACCTTTTCCGTCCCGTCTTATAGTGTATCCCATCTTTGAATCACATCCACGACAGGGTTCACCAATACCCTCTTAGGGTTCAGTTTCTTGCGGGATTAGTGACTTTGAATAAGGAAATGGGTTTAGGGTTCGATTAGGCGGAGCCGCGAAGCGGGTCCGCCTAATCCAACCCTAAACCCTTTTCCGTCACGTCTTATGGTGTACCCCATCTTTGAATCACATCCACGACAGGGTTCACCAGTACCCTCTTAGGGTTCAGTTTCTTGCGGGATTAGTGACTTTGAATAAGAAAAAGGGTTTAGGGTTGGATTAGGAGGAGCCGTGAAGCGGGTCTTCCTAATCTAAACCTAAACCCTTTTCCGTCCTTGAATAAGAAAAAGGGTTTAGGGTTGGATTAGGCGGAGCCACGAAGCGGGTTCGCCTAATCCAACCCTAAACCCTTTTCCGTCATGTCTTATGGTGTAACCCATCTTTGAATCACATCCACGACAGGGTTCACCATTATCCTCTTAGGGTTCAGTTTATTGCGGGATTAGTGACTTTGAATAAAGAAAGGGGATTTGGGTTGGATTAGGCGGATCCGCGATGCGGGTCCGCCTAATCCAACACTAAACCCTTTTCTGTCCCGTCTTATGGTGTACCCCATCTTTATATCACTCCTACGACAGGGTTCACCAATACCCTCTTTGGGGTCAGTTTCTTGGGGGATTAGTGACTTTGAATAAGGAAAAGGGTTTAGGGTTGGATTATGCGGAGCCGCGAAGCGGGTTCGCCTAATCCAACCCTAAAACCTTTTCCGTCCCGTCTTATGGTGTACCCCATCTTTGAATCACATCCATGACAAGGTTAACCAATACCCTCTTAGGGTTCAATTTCTTGCAATATTAGTGACTTACCCTTTTCCGTCCTTGAATAAGGAAAAGGGTTTAGGGTTGGATTAGGCGGAGCCGCGAAGCGGGTTCGCCTAATCCAACCCTAAACCCTTTTCTGTCCCGTCTTATGGTGTAACCCATCTTTGAATCACATCCACGACATGGTTCACCATTATCCTCTTAGGGTTCAGTTTATTGCGGGATTAGTGACTTTGAATAAAGAAAGGGGATTTGGGTTGGATTAGGCGGATCCGCGATGCGGGTCCGCCTAATCCAACACTAAACCCTTTTCCGTCCCGTCTTATGGTGTACCCCATCTTTGAATCAGATCCACGACAGGGTTCACCAATATCCTCTTAGGGTTCAGTTTCTTGCGGGATTAGTGACTTACCCTTTTCCGTCCTTGAATAAGGAAAAGGGTTTAGGGTTGGATTAGGCGGGGCCGTGAAGCGGGTTCGCCTAATCCAACCCTAAACCCTTTTCTGTCCCGTCTTATGGTGTAACCCATCTTTGAATCACATCCACGACATGGTTCACCATTATCCTCTTAGGGTTCAGTTTATTGCGGGATTAGTGACTTTGAATAAAGAAAGGGGATTTGGGTTGGATTAGGCGGATCCGCGATGCGGGTCCGCCTAATCCACCCCTAAACCCTTTTCCGTCCCGTCTTATGGTGTACCCCATCTTTGAATCACTCCCACGACAGGGTTCACCAATACCCTCTTAGGGTTCAGTTTCTTGGGGGATTAGTGACTTACCCTTTTCCGTCCTTGAATAAGGAAAAGGGTTTAGGGTTGTATTAGGCGGAGCCACAAAGCGGGTTCGCCTAATCCAACCCTAAAACCTTTTCCGTCCCGTCTTATAGTGTACCCCATCTTTGAATCACATCCACGACAGGGTTCACCAATACCCTCTTAGGGTTCAGTTTCTTGCGGGATTAGTGACTTTGAATAAGGAAATGGGTTTAGGGTTCGATTAGGCGGAGCCGCGAAGCGGGTCCGCCTAATCCAACCCTAAACCCTTTTCCGTCACGTCTTATGGTGTACCCCATCTTTGAATCACATCCACGACAGGGTTCACCAGTACCCTCTTAGGGTTCAGTTTCTTGCGGGATTAGTGACTTTGAATAAGAAAAAGGGTTTAGGGTTGGATTAGGAGGAGCCGTGAAGCGGGTCTTCCTAATCTAAACCTAAACCCTTTTCCGTCCTTGAATAAGAAAAAGGGTTTAGGGTTGGATTAGGCGGAGCCACGAAGCGGGTAAGCCTAATCCAACCCTATATCTTTTTCCGTCCCGTCTTATGGTGTACCCCATCTTTGAATCACATCCACGACAGGGTTCACCATTACCCTCTTAGTGTTCAGTTTCTTGCGGGATTAGTGACTTTGAATAAGGGAAAGGGTTAAGGGTTGGATTAGGCGAAGCCGCGATGCGGGTCCGCCTAATCCAACACTAAACCCTTTTCCGTCACGTCTTATGGTGTACCCCATCTTTGAATCACTCCCACGAAAGGGTTCACCAATACCCTCTTAGGGTTCAGTTTCTTGGGGGATTAGTGGCTTACCCTTTTCCGTCATTGAAAAAGGAAAAGGGTTTAGGGTTGGATTAGGCGGAGCCACAAAGCGAGTTCGCCTAATCCAACCCTAAATCCTTTTCCGTCCCGTCTTATGGTGTACCCCATCTTTGAATCAAATCCACGGCAGGGTTCACCAATACCCTCTTAGGGTTCAGTTTCTTGCGGGATTAGTGACTTTGAATAAGGAAATGGGTTTAGGGTTCGATTAGGCGGAGCCGCGAAGCGGGTCCGCCTAATCCAACCCTAAACCCTTTTCCGTCACGTCTTATGGTGTACCCCATCTTTGAATCACATCCACGACAGGGTTCACCAGTACCCTCTTAGGGTTCAGTTTCTTGCGGGATTAGTGACTTTGAATAAGAAAAAGGGTTTAGGGTTGGATTAGGAGGAGCCGTGAAGCGGGTCTTCCTAATCTAAACCTAAACCCTTTTCCGTCCTTGAATAAGAAAAAGGGTTTAGGGTTGGATTAGGCGGAGCCACGAAGCGGGTTCGCCTAATCCAACCCTAAACCCTTTTCCGTCATGTCTTATGGTGTAACCCATCTTTGAATCACATCCACGACAGGGTTCACCATTATCCTCTTAGGGTTCAGTTTATTGCGGGATTAGTGACTTTGAATAAAGAAAGGGGATTTGGGTTGGATTAGGCGGATCCGCGATGCGGGTCCGCCTAATCCAACACTAAACCCTTTTCCGTCCCGTCTTATGGTGTACCCCATCTTTATATCACTCCTACGACAGGGTTCACCAATACCCTCTTTGGGGTCAGTTTCTTGGGGGATTAGTGACTTTGAATAAGGAAAAGGGTTTAGGGTTGGATTATGCGGAGCCGCGAAGCGGGTTCGCCTAATCCAACCCTAAAACCTTTTCCGTCCCGTCTTATGGTGTACCCCATCTTTGAATCACATCCATGAAAAGGTTAACCAATACCCTCTTAGGGTTCAATTTCTTGCAATATTAGTGACTTTGAATAAGGAAAAGGGTTTAGGGTTGGATTAGGCGGAGCCGCGAAGCGGGTTCGCCTAATCCAACCCTAAACCCTTTTCTGTCCCGTCTTATGGTGTAACCCATCTTTGAATCACATCCACGACAGGGTTCACCATTATCCTCTTAGGGTTCAGTTTATTGCGGGATTAGTGACTTTGAATAAAGAAAGGGGATTTGGGTTGGATTAGGCGGATCCGCGATGCGGGTCCGCCTAATCCAACACTAAACCCTTTTCCGTCCCGTCTTATGGTGTACCCCATCTTTGAATCAGATCCACGACAGGGTTCACCAATATCCTCTTAGGGTTCAGTTTCTTGCGGGATTAGTGACTTACCCTTTTCCGTCCTTGAATAAGGAAAAGGGTTTAGGGTTGGATTAGGCGGGGCCGTGAAGCGGGTTCGCCTAATCCACCCCTAAACCCTTTTCCGTCCCGTCTTATGGTGTACCCCATCTTTGAATCACTCCCACGACAGGGTTCACCAATACCCTCTTAGGGTTCAGTTTCTTGGGGGATTAGTGACTTACCCTTTTCCGTCCTTGAATAAGGAAAAGGGTTTAGGGTTGTATTAGGCGGAGCCACAAAGCGGGTTCGCCTAATCCAACCCTAAAACCTATTCCGTCCCGTCTTATAGTGTACCCCATCTTTGAATCACATCCACGACAGGGTTCACCAATACCCTCTTAGGGTTCAGTTTCTTGCGGGATTAGTGACTTTGAATAAGGAAATGGGTTTAGGGTCCGCCTAATCCAACCCTAAACCCTTTTCCGTCACGTCTTATGGTGTACCCCATCTTTGAATCACATCCACGACAGGGTTCACCAGTACCCTCTTAGGGTTCAGTTTCTTGCGGGATTAGTGACTTTGAATAAGAAAAAGGGTTTAGGGTTGGATTAGGAGGAGCCGTGAAGCGGGTCTTCCTAATCTAAACCTAAACCCTTTTCCGTCCTTGAATAAGAAAAAGGGTTTAGGGTTGGATTAGGCGGAGCCACGAAGCGGGTTCGCCTAATCCAACCCTATATCTTTTTCCGTCCCGTCTTATGGTGTACCCCATCTTTGAATCACATCCACGACAGGGTTCACCATTACCCTCTTAGTGTTCAGTTTCCTGCGGGATTAGTGACTTTGAATAAGGGAAAGGGTTAAGGGTTGGATTAGGCGGAGCCGCGATGCGGGTCCGCCTAATCCAACACTAAACCCTTTTCCGTCACGTCTTATGGTGTACCCCATCTTTGAATCACTCCCACGAAAGGGTTCACCAATACCCTCTTAGGGTTCAGTTTCTTGGGGGATTAGTGGCTTACCCTTTTCCGTCCTTGAAAAAGGAAAAGGGTTTAGGGTTGGATTAGGCGGAGCCACAAAGCGAGTTCGCCTAATCCAACCCTAAATCCTTTTCCGTCCCGTCTTATGGTGTACCCCATCTTTGAATCAAATCCACGGCAGGGTTCACCAATACCCTCTTAGGGTTCAGTTTCTTGCGGGATTAGTGACTTTGAATAAGGAAATGGGTTTAGGGTTCGATTAGGCGGAGCCGCGAAGCGGGTCCGCCTAATCCAACCCTAAACCCTTTTCCGTCACGTCTTATGGTGTACCCCATCTTTGAATCACATCCACGACAGGGTTCACCAGTACCCTCTTAGGGTTCAGTTTCTTGCGGGATTAGTGACTTTGAATAAGAAAAAGGGTTTAGGGTTGGATTAGGAGGAGCCGTGAAGCGGGTCTTCCTAATCTAAACCTAAACCCTTTTCCGTCCTTGAATAAGAAAAAGGGTTTAGGGTTGGATTAGGCGGAGCCACGAAGCGGGTTCGCCTAATCCAACCCTAAACCCTTTTCCGTCATGTCTTATGGTGTAACCCATCTTTGAATCACATCCACGACAGGGTTCACCATTATCCTCTTAGGGTTCAGTTTATTGCGGGATTAGTGACTTTGAATAAAGAAAGGGGATTTGGGTTGGATTAGGCGGATCCGCGATGCGGGTCCGCCTAATCCAACACTAAACCCTTTTCCGTCCCGTCTTATGGTGTACCCCATCTTTATATCACTCCTACGACAGGGTTCACCAATACCCTCTTTGGGGTCAGTTTCTTGCGGGATTAGCGACTTTGAATAAGGGAGAGGGTTAAGGGTTGGATTAGGCGGGGCCGTGAAGCGGGTTCGCCTAATCCACCCCTAAACCCTTTTCCGTCCCGTCTTATGGTGTACCCCATCTTTGAATCACTCCCACGACAGGGTTCACCAATACCCTCTTAGGGTTCAGTTTCTTGGGGGATTAGTGACTTACCCTTTTCCGTCCTTGAATAAGGAAAAGGGTTTAGGGTTGTATTAGGCGGAGCCACAAAGCGGGTTCGCCTAATCCAACCCTAAAACCTTTTCCGTCCCGTCTTATGGTGTACCCCATCTTTGAATCACATCCACGACAGGGTTCACCAATACCCTCTTAGGGTTCAGTTTCTTGCGGGATTAGTGACTTTGAATAAGGAAATGGGTTTAGGGTTCGATTAGGCGGAGCCGCGAAGCGGGTCTGCCTAATCCAACCCTAAACCCTTTTCCGTCACGTCTTATGGTGTACCCCATCTTTGAATCACATCCACGACAGGGTTCACCAGTACCCTCTTAGGGTTCAGTTTCTTGCGGGATTAGTGGCTTTGAATAAGAAAAAGGGTTTAGGGTTGGATTAGGAGGAGCCGTGAAGCGGGTCTTCCTAATCTAAACCTAAACCCTTTTCCGTCCTTGAATAAGAAAAAGGGTTTAGGGTTGGATTAGGCGGAGCCACGAAGCGGGTTCGCCTAATCCATCCCTAAATCTTTTTCCGTCCCGTCTTATGGTGTACCCCATCTTTGAATCACATCCACGACAGGGTTCACCATTACCCTCTTAGTGTTCAGTTTCTTGCGGGATTAGTGACTTTGAATAAGGGAAAGGGTTAAGGGTTGGATTAGGCGGAGCCGCGATGCGGGTCCGCCTAATCCAACACTAAACCCTTTTCCGTCACGTCTTATGGTGTACCCCATCTTTGAATCACTCCCACGAAAGGGTTCACCAATACCCTCTTAGGGTTCAGTTTCTTGGGGGATTAGTGGCTTACCCTTTTCCGTCCTTGAAAAAGGAAAAGGGTTTAGGGTTGGATTAGGCGGAGCCACAAAGCGAGTTCGCATAATCCAACCCTAAATCCTTTTCCGTCCCGTCTTATGGTGTACCCCATCTTTGAATCAAATCCACGGCAGGGTTCACCAATACCCTCTTAGGGTTCAGTTTCTTGCGGGATTAGTGACTTTGAATAAGGAAATGGGTTTAGGGTTCGCCTAATCTAACCCTAAACCCTTTTCCGTCACGTCTTATGGTGTACCCCATCTTTGAATCACATCCACGACAGGGTTCACCAGTACCCTCTTAGGGTTCAGTTTCTTGCGGGATTAGTGACTTTGAATAAGAAAAAGGGTTTAGGGTTGGATTAGGAGGAGCCGCGAAGCGGGTCTTCCTAATCTAACCCTAAACCCTTTTCCGTCCTTGAATAAGGAAAAAGGGTTTAGGGTTGGATTAGGCGGAGCCACGAAGCGGGTTCGCCTAATCCAACCCTAAACCCTTTTCCGTCCCGTCTTATGGTGTACCCCATCTTTGAATCACATCCACGACAGGGTTCACCAATACCCTCTTAGGGTACAGTTTCTTGCGGGATTAGTGACTTTGAATAAGGAAAAGGGTTTAGGGTTGGATTAGGCGGAGCCGCGAAGCGGGTCCGCCTAATCCAACCCTAAACCCTTTTCCGTCCCGTCTTATGGTGTACCCCATCTTTGAATCACATCCACGACAGGGTTCACCAATACCCTCTTAGGGTACAGTTTCTTGCGGGATTAGTGACTTTGAATAAGGAAAAGGGTTTAGGGTTGGATTAGGCGAAGCCGCGAAGCGGGTTCGCCTAATCCAACCCTAAACCCTATTCCGTCCCGTCTTATGGTGTACCCCATCTTTGAATCACATCCATGACAGGGTTCACCAATACCCTCTTAGGGTTCAGTTTATTGCGGGATTAGTGACTTTGAATAAAGAAAAGGGATTAGGGTTGGATTAGGCGGATCCGCGATGCGGGTCCGCCTAATCCAACACTAAAGCCTTTTCCGTCCCGTCTTATGGTGTACCCCATCTTTGAATCAGATCCACGACAGGGTTCACCAATATCCTCTTAGGGTTCAGTTTCTTGCGGGATTAGTGACTTACCCTTATCCGTCCTTGAATAAGGAAAAGGGTTTAGGGTTGGATTAGGCGGGGCCGTGAAGCGGGTTCGCCTAATCCAACCCTAAAACCTTTTCCGTCCGGTCTTATGGTGTACCGTATTTTTGAATCACATCCACGAGAGGGTTCACCAATACCCTATTAGGGTACTGTTTCTTGCGGGATTAGTGACTTTGAATAAGGAAAAGGGTTTAGGGTTGGATTAGGCGGAGCCGCGAAGCGGGTCCGCCTAATCCAACCCTAAACCCTTTTCCGTCCCGTCTTATGGTGTACCCCATCTTTAAATCACATCCACGACAGGGTTCACGAATATTCTCTTAGTGTTCAGTTTCTTGCGGGATTAGTGACTTTGAATAAGGAAAATGGTTTAGGGTTGGATTAGGCGGAGCCGCGATGCGGGTCTGCCTAATCCAACACTAAACCCTTTTTTCGTCCCGTCTTATGGTGTACCGCATCTTTGAATCAGATCCACGACAGGGTTTACCAATACCCTCTTAGGGTTCAGTTTCATGCGGGATTAGTGACTTAACCTTTTCCGTCCTTGAATAAGAAAAAAGGGTTTAGGGTTGGATTAGGCGGGGCCGCGAAGCGGGTTCGCCTAATCCGACCCGAAACCTTTTTCCGTCCCGTCTTATGGTGTACCCCATCTTTGAATCACTCCCACGACAGGGTTCACCAATACCCTCTTAGGGTTTAGTTTCTTGGGGGATTAGTGACTTACCCTTTTCCGTCCTTGAATAAGGAAAAGGGTTTAGGGTTGGATTAGGCGGAGCCACAAAGCGGGTTCGCCTAATCCAACCCTAATACCTTTTCCGTCCCGTCTTATGGTGTACCCCATCTTTGAATCACATCCACGACAGGGTTCACCAATACCCTCTTAGGGTTCAGTTTCTTGCGGGATTAGTGACTTTGAATAAGGAAATGGGTTTAGGGTTTGATTAGGCGGAGCCGCGAAGCGGGTTCGCCTAATCCAACCCTAAACCCTTTTCCGTCACGTCTTATGGTGTACCCCATCTTTGAATCACATCCACGACAGGGTTCACCAGTACCCTCTTAGGGTTCAGTTTCTTGCGGGATTAGTGACTTTGAATAAGAAAAAGGGTTTAGGGTTGGATTAGGAGGAGCCGTGAAGCGGGTCTTCCTAATCTAAAACCTAAACCCTTTTCCGTCTTTGAATAAGAAAAAGGGTTTAGGGTTGGATTAGGCGGAGCCACGAAGCGGGTTCGCCTAATCCAACCCTAAACCCTTTTCCGTCCCGTCTTATGGTGTACCCCATCTCTGAATCACATCCACGACAGGGTTCACCATTACCCTCTTAGTGTTCAGTTTCTTGCGGGATTAGTGACTTTGAATAAGGGAAAGGGTTAAGGGTTGGATTAGGAGGAGCCGCGATGCGGGTCCGCCTAATCCAACACTAAACCCTTTTCCGTCACGTCTTATGGTGTACCCCATCTTTGAATCACTCCCACGACAGGGTTCACCAATACCCTCTTAGGGTTCAGTTTCTTGGGGGATTAGTGGCTTACCCTTTTCCGTCCTTGAATAAGGAAAAGGGTTTAGGGTTGGATTAGGCGGAGCCACAAAGCGGGTTCGCCTAATCCAACCCTAAATCCTTTTCCGTCCCGTCTTATGGTGTACCCCATCTTTGAATCACATCCACGACAGGGTTCACCAATACCCTCTTAGGGTTCAGTTTCTTGCGGGATTAGTGACTTTGATTAAGGAAATGGGTTTAGGGATCGCCTAATCTAACCCTAAACCCTTTTCCGTCACGTCTTATGGTGTACCCCATCGTTGAATCACATCCACGACAGGGTTCACCAGTACCCTCTTAGGGTTCAGTTTCTTGCGGGATTAGTGACTTTGAATAAGAAAAAGGGTTCAGGGTTGGATTAGGAGGAGCCGCGAAGCGGGTCTTCCTAATCTAACCCTAAACCCTTTTCCGTCCTTGAATAAGGAAAAAGGGTTTAGGGTTGGATTAGGCGGAGCCACGAAGCGGGTTCGCCTAATCCAACCCTAAACCCTTTTCCGTCCCGTCTTATGGTGTACCCCATCTTTGAATCACATCCACGACAGGGTTCACCAATACCCTCTTAGGGTTCAGTTTCTTGCGGGATTAGTGACTTTGAATAAGGAAAAGGGTTTAGGGTTGGATTAGGAGGAGCCGCGAAGCGGGTCTTCCTAATCTAACCCTAAACCCTTTTCCGTCCTTGAATAAGGAAAAAGGGTTTAGGGTTGGATTAGGCGGAGCCACGAAGCGGGTTCGCCTAATCCAACCCTAAACCCTTTTCCGTCCCGTCTTATGGTGTACCCCATCTTTGAATCACATCCACGACAGGGTTCACCAATACCCTCTTAGGGTACAGTTTCTTGCGGGATTAGTGACTTTGAATAAGGAAAAGGGTTTAGGGTTGGATTAGGCGGAGCCGCGAAGCGGGTCCGCCTAATCCAACACTAAACCCTTTTCCGTCCCGTCTTATGGTGTACCCCATCTTTGAATCACATCCACGACAGGGTTCACCATTACCCTCTTAGGGTTCAGTTTCTTGCGGGATTAGTGACTTTGAATAAAGAAAAGGGATTAGGGTTGGATTAGGCGGAGCCGCGAAGCGGGTTCGCTTAATCCAACCCTAAACCCTTTTCCGTCCGGTCTTATGGTGTACCCCATCTTTGAATCACTCCTACGACAGGGTTCACCAATACCCTCTTAGGGGTCAGTTTCTTGGGGGATTAGTGACTTTGAATAAGGAAAAGGGTTTAGGGTTGGATTATGCGGAGCCGCGAAGCGGGTTCGCCTAATCCAACCCTAAAACCTTTTCCGTCCCGTCTTATGGTGTACCCCATCTTTGAATCACATCCATGACAAGGTTAACCAATACCCTCTTAGGGTTCAATTTCTTGCAATATTAGTGACTTTGAATAAGGAAAAGGGTTTAGGGTTGGATTAGGCGGAGCCGCGAAGCGGGTTCGCCTAATCCAACCCTAAACCCTTTTCTGTCCCGTCTTATGGTGTAACCCATCTTTGAATCACATCCACGACAGGGTTCACCATTATCCTCTTAGGGTTCAGTTTATTGCGGGATTAGTGACTTTGAATAAAGAAAGGGGATTTGTGTTGGATTAGGCGGATCCGCGATGCGGGTCCGCCTAATTCAACACTAAACCCTTTTCCGTCCCGTCTTATGGTGTACCCCATCTTTGAATCAGATCCACGACCGGGTTCACCAATATCCTCTTAGGGTTCAGTTTCTTGCGGGATTAGTGACTTACCCTTTTCCGTCCTTGAATAAGGAAAAGGGTTTAGGGTTGGATTAGGCGGGGCCGTGAAGCGGGTTCGCCTAATCCACCCCTAAACCCTTTTCCGTCCCGTCTTATGGTGTACCCCATCTTTGAATCACTCCCACGACAGGGTTCACCAATACCCTCTTAGGGTTCAGTTTCTTGGGGGATTAGTGACTTACCCTTTTCCGTCCTTGAATAAGGAAAAGGGTTTAGGGCTGTATTAGGCGGAACCACAAAGCGGGTTCGCCTAATCCAACCCTAAAACCTTTTCCGTCCCGTCTTATGGTGTACCCCATCTTTGAATCACATCCACGACAGGGTTCACCAATACCCTCTTAGGGTTCAGTTTCTTGCGGGATTAGTGACTTTGAATAAGGAAATGGGTTTAGGGTTTGATTAGGCGGAGCCGCGAAGCGGGTTCGCCTAATCCAACCCTAAACCCTTTTCCGTCACGTCTTATGGTGTACCCCATCTTTGAATCACATCCACGACAGGGTTCACCAGTACCCTCTTAGGGTTCAGTTTCTTGCGGGATTAGTGACTTTGAATAAGAAAAAGGGTTTAGGGTTGGATTAGGAGGAGCCGTGAAGCGGGTCTTCCTAATCTAAACCTAAACCCTTTTCCGTCTTTGAATAAGAAAAAGGGTTTAGGGTTGGATTAGGCGGAGCCACGAAGCGGGTTCGCCTAATCCAACCCTAAACCCTTTTCCGTCCCGTCTTATGGTGTACCCCATCTCTGAATCACATCCACGACAGGGTTCACCATTACCCTCTTAGTGTTCAGTTTCTTGCGGGATTAGTGACTTTGAATAAGGGAAAGGGTTAAGGGTTGGATTAGGAGGAGCCGCGATGCGGGTCCGCCTAATCCAACACTAAACCCTTTTCCGTCACGTCTTATGGTGTACCCCATCTTTGAATCACTCCCACGACAGGGTTCACCAATACCCTCTTAGGGTTCAGTTTCTTGGGGGATTAGTGGCTTACCC
Organism: Agrostemma githago; assembly: GCA_958450325.1. Taxonomy (NCBI): domain Eukaryota; kingdom Viridiplantae; phylum Streptophyta; class Magnoliopsida; order Caryophyllales; family Caryophyllaceae; genus Agrostemma; species Agrostemma githago. The sequence goes on along the minus strand of OY288239.1, from coordinate 62,120,451 downwards.
TTTTCCGTCCTTGAATAAGGAAAAGGGTTTAGGGTTGGATTAGGCGGAGCCACAAAGCGGGTTCGCCTAATCCAACCCTAAATCCTTTTCCGTCCCGTCTTATGGTGTACCCCATCTTTGAATCACATCCACGACAGGGTTCACCAATACCCTCTTAGGGTTCAGTTTCTTGCGGGATTAGTGACTTTGATTAAGGAAATGGGTTTAGGGATCGCCTAATCTAACCCTAAACCCTTTTCCGTCACGTCTTATGGTGTACCCCATCGTTGAATCACATCCACGACAGGGTTCACCAGTACCCTCTTAGGGTTCAGTTTCTTGCGGGATTAGTGACTTTGAATAAGAAAAAGGGTTTAGGGTTGGATTAGGAGGAGCCGCGAAGCGGGTCTTCCTAATCTAACCCTAAACCCTTTTCCGTCCTTGAATAAGGAAAAAGGGTTTAGGGTTGGATTAGGCGGAGCCACGAAGCGGGTTCGCCTAATCCAACCCTAAACCCTTTTCCGTCCCGTCTTATGGTGTACCCCATCTTTGAATCACATCCACGACAGGGTTCACCAATACCCTCTTAGGGTACAGTTTCTTGCGGGATTAGTGACTTTGAATAAGGAAAAGGGTTTAGGGTTGGATTAGGCGGAGCCGCGAAGCGGGTCCGCCTAATCCAACCCTAAACCCTTTTCTGTCCCGTCTTATGGTGTACCCCATCTTTGAATCACATCCACGACAGGGTTCACCAATACCCTCTTAGGGTACAGTTTCTTGCGGGATTAGTGACTTTGAATAAGGAAAAGGGTTTAGGGTTGGATTAGGCGAAGCCGCGAAGCGGGTTCGCCTAATCCAACCCTAAACCCTATTCCGTCCCGTCTTATGGTGTACCCCATCTTTGAATCACATCCATGACAGGGTTCACCAATACCCTCTTAGGGTTCAGTTTATTGCGGGATTAGTGACTTTGAATAAAGAAAAGGGATTAGGGTTGGATTAGGCGGATCCGCGATGCGGGTCCGCCTAATCCAACACTAAAGCCTTTTCCGTCCCGTCTTATGGTGTACCCCATCTTTGAATCAGATCCACGACAGGGTTCACCAATATCCTCTTAGGGTTCAGTTTCTTGCGGGATTAGTGACTTACCCTTATCCGTCCTTGAATAAGGAAAAGGGTTTAGGGTTAAATTAGGCGGGGCCGTGAAGCGGGTTCGCCTAATCCAACCCTAAAACCTTTTCCGTCCGGTCTTATGGTGTACCGTATTTTTGAATCACATCCACGAGAGGGTTCACCAATACCCTATTAGGGTACTGTTTCTTGCGGGATTAGTGACTTTGAATAAGGAAAAGGGTTTAGGGTTGGATTAGGCGGAGCCGCGAAGCGGGTCCGCCTAATCCAACCCTAAACCCTTTTCCGTCCCGTCTTATGGTGTACCCCATCTTTAAATCACATCCACGACAGGGTTCACGAATACCCTCTTAGTGTTCAGTTTCTTGCGGGATTAGTGACTTTGAATAAGGAAAATGGTTTAGGGTTGGATTAGGCGGAGCCGCGATGCGGGTCTGCCTAATCCAACACTAAACCCTTTTTTCGTCCCGTCTTATGGTGTACCGCATCTTTGAATCAGATCCACGACAGGGTTTACCAATACCCTCTTAGGGTTCAGTTTCATGCGGGATTAGTGACTTAACCTTTTCCGTCCTTGAATAAGAAAAAAGGGTTTAGGGTTGGATTAGGCGGGGCCGCGAAGCGGGTTCGCCTAATCCGACCCGAAACCTTTTTCCGTCCCGTCTTATGGTGTACCCCATCTTTGAATCACTCCCACGACAGGGTTCACCAATACCCTCTTAGGGTTTAGTTTCTTGGGGGATTAGTGACTTACCCTTTTCCGTCCTTGAATAAGGAAAAGGGTTTAGGGTTGGATTAGGCGGAGCCACAAAGCGGGTTCGCCTAATCCAACCCTAATACCTTTTCCGTCCCGTCTTATGGTGTACCCCATCTTTGAATCACATCCACGACAGGGTTCACCAATACCCTCTTAGGGTTCAGTTTCTTGCGGGATTAGTGACTTTGAATAAGGAAAAGGGTTTAGGGTTGGATTAGGAGGAGCCGCGAAGCGGGTCTTCCTAATCTAACCCTAAACCCTTTTCCGTCCTTGAATAAGGAAAAAGGGTTTAGGGTTGGATTAGGCGGAGCCACGAAGCGGGTTCGCCTAATCCAACCCTAAACCCTTTTCCGTCCCGTCTTATGGTGTACCCCATCTTTGAATCACATCCACGACAGGGTTCACCAATACCCTCTTAGGGTACAGTTTCTTGCGGGATTAGTGACTTTGAATAAGGAAAAGGGTTTAGGGTTGGATTAGGCGGAGCCGCGAAGCGGGTCCGCCTAATCCAACCCTAAACCCTTTTCCGTCCCGTCTTATGGTGTACCCCATCTTTGAATCACATCCACGACAGGGTTCACCAATACGCTCTTAGGGTTCAGTTTCTTGCGGGATTAGTGACTTTGAATAAGGGAAAGGGTTAAGGGTTGGATTAGGCGGACCCGCGATGCGGGTCCGCCTAATCCAACACTAAACCCTTTTCCGTCCCGTCTTATGGTGTACCCCATCTTTGAATCACATCCACGACAGGGTTCACCATTACCCTCTTAGGGTTCAGTTTCTTGCGGGATTAGTGACTTTGAATAAAGAAAAGGGATTAGGGTTGGATTAGGCGGAGCCGCGAAGCGGGTTCGCTTAATCCAACCCTAAACCCTTTTCCGTCCGGTCTTATGGTGTACCCCATCTTTGAATCACTCCTACGACAGGGTTCACCAATACCCTCTTAGGGGTCAGTTTCTTGGGGGATTAGTGACTTTGAATAAGGAAAAGGGTTTAGGGTTGGATTATGCGGAGCCGCGAAGCGGGTTCGCCTAATCCAACCCTAAAACCTTTTCCGTCCCGTCTTATGGTGTACCCCATCTTTGAATCACATCCATGACAAGGTTAACCAATACCCTCTTAGGGTTCAATTTCTTGCAATATTAGTGACTTTGAATAAGGAAAAGGGTTTAGGGTTGGATTAGGCGGAGCCGCGAAGCGGGTTCGCCTAATCCAACCCTAAACCCTTTTCTGTCCCGTCTTATGGTGTAACCCATCTTTGAATCACATCCACGACAGGGTTCACCATTATCCTCTTAGGGTTCAGTTTATTGCGGGATTAGTGACTTTGAATAAAGAAAGGGGATTTGTGTTGGATTAGGCGGATCCGCGATGGGGGTCCGCCTAATTCAACACTAAACCCTTTTCCGTCCCGTCTTATGGTGTACCCCATCTTTGAATCAGATCCACGACCGGGTTCACCAATATCCTCTTAGGGTTCAGTTTCTTGCGGGATTAGTGACTTACCCTTTTCCGTCCTTGAATAAGGAAAAGGGTTTAGGGTTGGATTAGGCGGGGCCGTGAAGCGGGTTCGCCTAATCCACCCCTAAACCCTTTTCCGTCCCGTCTTATGGTGTACCCCATCTTTGAATCACTCCCACGACAGGGTTCACCAATACCCTCTTAGGGTTCAGTTTCTTGGGGGATTAGTGACTTACCCTTTTCCGTCCTTGAATAAGGAAAAGGGTTTAGGGTTGTATTAGGCGGAACCACAAAGCGGGTTCGCCTAATCCAACCCTAAAACCTTTTCCGTCCCGTCTTATGGTGTACCCCATCTTTGAATCACATCCACGACAGGGTTCACCAATACCCTCTTAGGGTTCAGTTTCTTGCGGGATTAGTGACTTTGAATAAGGAAATGGGTTTAGGGTTTGATTAGGCGGAGCCGCGAAGCGGGTTCGCCTAATCCAACCCTAAACCCTTTTCCGTCACGTCTTATGGTGTACCCCATCTTTGAATCACATCCACGACAGGGTTCACCAGTACCCTCTTAGGGTTCAGTTTCTTGCGGGATTAGTGACTTTGAATAAGAAAAAGGGTTTAGGGTTGGATTAGGAGGAGCCGTGAAGCGGGTCTTCCTAATCTAAAACCTAAACCCTTTTCCGTCTTTGAATAAGAAAAAGGGTTTAGGGTTGGATTAGGCGGAGCCACGAAGCGGGTTCGCCTAATCCAACCCTAAACCCTTTTCCGTCCCGTCTTATGGTGTACCCCATCTCTGAATCACATCCACGACAGGGTTCACCATTACCCTCTTAGTGTTCAGTTTCTTGCGGGATTAGTGACTTTGAATAAGGGAAAGGGTTAAGGGTTGGATTAGGAGGAGCCGCGATGCGGGTCCGCCTAATCCAACACTAAACCCTTTTCCGTCACGTCTTATGGTGTACCCCATCTTTGAATCACTCCCACGACAGGGTTCACCAATACCCTCTTAGGGTTCAGTTTCTTGGGGGATTAGTGGCTTACCCTTTTCCGTCCTTGAATAAGGAAAAGGGTTTAGGGTTGGATTAGGCGGAGCCACAAAGCGGGTTCGCCTAATCCAACCCTAAATCCTTTTCCGTCCCGTCTTATGGTGTACCCCATCTTTGAATCACATCCACGACAGGGTTCACCAATACCCTCTTAGGGTTCAGTTTCTTGCGGGATTAGTGACTTTGATTAAGGAAATGGGTTTAGGGATCGCCTAATCTAACCCTAAACCCTTTTCCGTCACGTCTTATGGTGTACCCCATCGTTGAATCACATCCACGACAGGGTTCACCAGTACCCTCTTAGGGTTCAGTTTCTTGCGGGATTAGTGACTTTGAATAAGAAAAAGGGTTCAGGGTTGGATTAGGAGGAGCCGCGAAGCGGGTCTTCCTAATCTAACCCTAAACCCTTTTCCGTCCTTGAATAAGGAAAAAGGGTTTAGGGTTGGATTAGGCGGAGCCACGAAGCGGGTTCGCCTAATCCAACCCTAAACCCTTTTCCGTCCCGTCTTATGGTGTACCCTATCTTTGAATCACATCCACGACAGGGTTCACCAATACCCTCTTAGGGTACTGTTTCTTGCGGGATTAGTGACTTTGAATAAGGAAAAGGGTTTAGGGTTGGATTAGGCGGAGCCGCGATGCGGGTCCGCCTAATCCAACACTAAACCCTTTTCCGTCCCGTCTTATGGTGTACCCCATCTTTGAATCAGATCCACGACAGGGTTCACCAATATCCTCTTAGGGTTCAGTTTCTTGCAGGATTAGTGACTTACCCTTTTCCGTCCTTGAATAAGGAAAAGGGTTTAGGGTTGGATTAGGCGGGGCCGTGAAGCGGGTTCGCCTAATCCAACCCTAAACCCTTTTCCGTCCCGTCTTATGGTGTACCCCATCTTTGAATCACATCCACGACAGGGTTCACCAATACCCTCTTAGGGTACAGTTTCTTGCGGGATTAGTGACTTTGAATAAGGAAAAGGGTTTAGGGTTGGATTAGGCGAAGCCGCGAAGCGGGTTCGCCTAATCCAACCCTAAACCCTATTCCGTCCCGTCTTATGGTGTACCCCATCTTTGAATCACATCCACGACAGGGTTCACCAATACCCTCTTAGGGTTCAGTTTATTGCGGGATTAGTGACTTTGAATAAAGAAAAGGGATTAGGGTTGGATTAGGCGGATCCGCGATGCGGGTCCGCCTAATCCAACACTAAACCCTTTTCCGTCCCGTCTTATGGTGTACCCCATCTTTGAATCAGATCCACGACAGGGTTCACCAATATCCTCTTAGGGTTCAGTTTCTTGCAGGATTAGTGACTTACCCTTTTCCGTCCTTGAATAAGGAAAAGGGTTTAGGGTTGGATTAGGCGGGGCCGTGAAGCGGGTTCGCCTAATCCAACCCTAAAACCTTTTCCGTCCCGTCTTATGGTGTACCGTATTTTTGAATCACATCCACGAGAGGGTTCACCAATACCCTATTAGGGTACTGTTTCTTGCGGGATTAGTGACTTTGAATAAGGAAAAGGGTTTAGGGTTGGATTAGGCGGAGCCCCGAAGCGGGTCCGCCTAATCCAACCCTAAACCCTTTTCCGTCCCGTCTTATGGTGTACCCCATCTTTAAATCACATCCACGACAGGGTTCACGAATACCCTCTTAGTGTTCAGTTTCTTGCGGGATTAGTGACTTTGAATAAGGAAAATGGTTTAGGGTTGGATTAGGCGGAGCCGCGATGCGGGTCTGCCTAATCCAACACTAAACCCTTTTTTCGTCCCGTCTTATGGTGTACCGCATCTTTGAATCAGATCCACGACAGGGTTCACCAATACCCTCTTAGGGTTCAGTTTCATGCGGGATTAGTGACTTAACCTTTTCCGTCCTTGAATAAGGAAAAGGGTTTAGGGTTGGATTAGGCGGGGCCGCGAAGCGGGTTCGCCTAATCCAACCCGAAACCTTTTTCCGTCCCGTCTTATGGTGTACCCCATCTTTGAATCACTCCCACGACAGGGTTCTCCAATACCCTCTTAGGGTTTAGTTTCTTGGGGGATTAGTGACTTACCCTTTTCCGTCCTTGAATAAGGAAAAGGGTTTAGGGTTGGATTAGGCGGAGCCACAAAGCGGGTTCGCCTAATCCAACCCTAAAACCTTTTCCGTCCCGTCTTATGGTGTACCCCATCTTTGAATCACATCCACGACAAGGTTCACCAATACCCTCTTAGGGTTCAGTTTCTTGCGGGATTAGTGACTTTGAATAAGGAAATGGGTTTAGGGTTCGCCTAATCTAACCCTAAACCCTTTTCCGTCACGTCTTATGGTGTACCCCATCTTTGAATCACATCCACGACAGGGTTCACCAGTACCCTCTTAGGGTTCAGTTTCTTGCGGGATTAGTGACTTTGAATAAGAAAAAGGGTTTCGGGTTGGATTAGGAGGAGCCGGGAAGCGGGTCTTCCTAATCTAACACTAAACCCTTTTCCGTCCTTGAATAAGGAAAAAGGGTTTAGGGTTGGATTAGGCGGAGCCACGAAGCGGGTTTGCCTAATCCAACCCTAAACCCTTTTCCGTCCCGTCTTATGGTGTACCCCATCTTTGAATCACATCCACGACAGGGTTCACCAATACCCTCTTTGGGTACAGTTTCTTGCGGGATTAGTGACTTTGAATTAGGAAAAGGGTTTAGGGTTGGATTAGGCGGAGCGGCGAAGCGGGTCCGCCTAATCCAACCCTAAACCCTTTTCCGTCCTGTCTTATGGTGTACCCCATCTTTGAATCACATCCACGACAGGGTTCACCAATACGCTCTTAGGGTTCAGTTTCTTGCGGGATTAGTGACTTTGAATAAGGAAAAGGGTTTAGGGTTGGATTAGGCGGAGCCGCGAAGCGGGTCCGCCTAATCCAACCCTAAACTCTTTTTCCGTCCCGTCTTATGGTGTACCCCATCTTTGAATCACATCCACGACAGGGTTCACCAATACCCTCTTAGGGTTCAGTTTCTTGCGGGATTAGTGACTTTGAATAAGGAAAAGGGTTTAGGGTTGGATTAGGCGAAGCCGCGAAGCGGGTTCGCCTAATCCAACCCTAAACCCTATTCCGTCCCGTCTTATGGTGTACCCCATCTTTGAATCACATCTACGACAGGGTTCACCAATACCCTCTTAGGGTTCAGTTTCTTGTGGGATTAGTGACTTTGAATAAGGAAAAGGGTTTAGGGTTGGATTAGGCGGAGCCGCGAAGCGGGTTCGCCTAATCTAACCCTAAACCCTTTTCAGTCCCGTCTTTTGGTGTACCCCATCTTTGAATCACATCCACAACAGGGTTCACCAATACTCTCTTAGGGTTCAGTTTCTTGCGGGATTAGTGACTTTGAATAAGGAAAAGGGTTTAGGGTTGGATTAGTCGGAGCCGTGAAGCGGGTCTGCCTAATCCAACCCTAAACCCTTTTCCATCCCGTCTTATGGTGTACCCCATCTTTGAATCACATCCAGGATAGGGTTCTCGTAACAATTTTCAAAGTATAATATATAGATAATTATAAATGGTACATAATTCTATATTAGTTGTACATAATCCATCTGATGACATTATGTACATAATTCTATATCAGATGTACATAAGTTATCTTAGGTCATAATCCATCTAAAGTACTACTCTGTACATTTTACGTTTTTTACTATTTGCAGAAGAATGTTGTAAACCATCTGATGACATTATGTACATAATTCTATATCAGATCTACACAACCCATTTTAGGACATAATTATGTATATCCGAGGACATTAAAAAAGCATTGATGTTTATGTAAGTGCTTGTCATGGACTAATGTTTATATAACTGATTCTTTACATAATCCACAACAGTCTGATAAAACCATATTAAGATACCAGTGTTTACATATACACAACTAAAATAGAATCTTATATTTTCTGTTAACTGTAAAATCCCTAACAAAGTTCTTATCCCACTGCATAAGATTTATGCATGTTTGACGATGAAATTCATGGATGTCATCAAAATAATCTTTGTCTGTCCATTTCTCCTTGTTGTGTAATGCATTTATCCACTTCAAGACAAAAACACCACAATCAAATCCTTTACTTTGTTGCACTGCAGTTTTGACATACTCCATTGGATTTTTCAACATTTTTTTGGTGATGTGTTCATAGCCGGAGTAGTTCTCAATAATGTATGAGACATTTGTCACTATTTTGTTGAAAACATCAGTTCGTGCTTTGTTCCCCTTTCTTTTACTTGAATCCAAGATGTAATTCTTAGTGTCTTCAAAATCGCACAGAACCAAAATCCAGTGTGATGGTGGGTCGATATGTATCGGGATAAAGATCTGAAAAAGTATACATTTCACAATTATTGTAATACAAATTTTCAACATATAGTAACTTATGTACATCAAAACAGACACTTCTATAACCATGTAGAAATTCCCACATGTGCAACACATAGTAACTTATGTACATCAAGACAGACACTGTTTCAACTATGCATAAATTTTGAACATGTGCAACAGACATAAACTTATGTACATCAAAACAGAGACTTTTATAACTATGTACAAATTCCAACATGTGCATTTCACTTTTACTGTTAATGTTATAGGAGTATATAGATTATATATTTATACCTTTCTCAAGAATTTACCATCTTCAGGTAAGTATGATGCATTACAGTATGCCGTTGTCAGAGAAGAAAATATGTTTGGGTCTAATTCCTGGAACAAAGGATACACAATAGGTAAACAACTGTAAGATTATCTACCAAAAAAGTGCTTAAGTACAAGAATTTTGATATACTTACCCTTGATTTTGTTGGAATGAATAGTATATCCCTCATCCCTAATGTTGCATATATTCCACCCATATCAATTGCCTATTAAAAGAACACTAGTTAAATTTATTTATCAGCATTTGAATTTATAACATTAAAACATGTTCGTGATAATGTTACTGTAACATTTACCATATCATATACTTCCTCGTTTGGTAATAACAAGGTTTGCATCGCCTTTCGGCTTACATTCATCCATTGTGTTTCTATAACCTCTTCACTGCAAGTAACATAGTATAAATAATCAGGCAATTAATTATGATGATTGAATTAAAAAACATTGAAAAGGATAGAATGTATTACATGTGATATGACTTTACAATGGTGTCATATGAATCCTTCTTTTTCTCATTTGCCTTTCCCGCAAAGGTCTTTATGTTTATCTGTTTCAAGAATTTTTGAGTAATATCTTCATAACTGAATTTTTTTTCCACATAGAGTTCCGCTTCCCTACTGAGAAAAGTTATAGAATAGAATTTATCAGATTATTATTTATGATGAATATATGTTAATGATTTATACTTTATGTGCAATATATGTAGTCATATGATAGCATAATGCAAGTGTATAACATACAGAAGTTTTCTTGACGTTTTTTTTTCATCTTTTAGAATAAATTCTTTCATCTGATTCCTGGTTGAGGTTAGTATTTTATGGCAATACCGCACCTTCATCATCCTTACGTACTTCTCATATGTAACATTGCTCTGGACATATACATCAACATCATTTATATATGGAAATATAATCAAACATAAAATTGTATCAATGATGTAAGTAGAATAATTAAGTTTACCGGTTTGAACATTTGGACAAAATTATTTTTATTCCCGTTGTATATTTCCATGACTCTCATCCAAAAAATACCATTGTCAACTTCCAGGTGATGACAAAAATCTGGAACGTTGCACATCAATATATTCCATTATGCCGTAGTCTGTCACTTCATTGACTCATTTGATCTTATTCTTGAAATTTTCAGAGAGACAATTACACTGTAAATAAAACAAACTATTCAACAAAGATAACATAAATTTCAATGTACATAAAAGTAAAACAATAAATCAGTGTCCTCACATATTTATCTTTAGCTTAAGAACTGTTCAGTTGGCTGTCAAATTCTTGAGGAAACCCAAAGTGAATTATTTCAAATGACTTTGTTATTGGGTTTACACAGTAAACCACAACAATTGGTAACTCTGTTGTCCAGAAAAAGACCTTGAAGAAAATTGCACTATTAGTTCTCAGAATGAATGAATGAATGAAGGTTATAAGGAGTATCTATTTGTTTACCAATTGCGCATCATCCAACTGCATTTCACTTGTAGGAATCTAAAACATTAAAGAAGTGTTTAGAAGAGATTCGTGAGCAAAAATATATTTACACTGTTTGACATTGTTAATGGAATATATAAGATTACCATATATTTATCAAATGGTGACATATAAACACGCTTGACAGATGATGGAGATGATAGCTTTTCCAAATCATTCATCAATAGCCCCCAAATACTTAAAATTGATTGCTCAAGTTTATTTTCAGACTGTATCATCATTAACAGCTGCCCCCTTGAAATGTGAATGTCTTCAAACTTAAAGAGACGTTCACTGTAAATTAAAAAGTATTTAGTGTATTAGTAAACATTTTTAACTGTGACTATTAGCATTTAAACACATTTAAACTTAAAGATGTGCAAGTTACTATTAGCATATGAACAATTTCCAACAATGTGAACAATTTCCAACATGTGCAACACATGATAGGTTATGTACATCAACACAGACAGTGCTACAATAAGTTGTATGAATTATATACAATAAGTTTTACCTTATCTACATCAAAACAGACAATGCATTAACTATGTACAAATTTCACACATGTGCATCACATAATACCTTAAGTACATCAAAACAAACAGTGCTTTAACTATGTAAATCAGTTGCTTACCTTGCAGACATATCTGACGCAAATGCATAGCCTGTCACATATTTCTCCTCGGCGCTCAGACTGGTTAAAAAGCTGATGTTCCTTTGTCTAAAAGGAGATTTGAAAATAGCTGGTATTGTTTGTTTCCTCTTGTATTGTACTTCAATTTCATTTTCATTCATGTCATCATCTTTCTGAGATGCATTCCCCACTATTTGTGGAGTGACCAAGTTTTCAACAATATCTGGGCTCTCCAGAATGACATTTTTCACAACATTAGGAGTTTCTAAATTAACATTTTCTATTGCATGCGCAGGGGTAGATTCCTTATTTACCACATATTCCACAAGTTTGTTATTGAACACTTGTTCATTTCTAACAGTAGTAGCTTCCACAGCCACATTCTCCATATCCACAATTTCCACTCTCTTGTAATTGAACACTTGTTCATTTACGATAGGAGTTTTTTCTTTGCTCAAATTTTCTGCATCTTCATTTGTCAAGGGAGTAACTTCAGTGTCAGAATATGAGACAAGGTTAATATCTTGACTCAGTTGAAAGCTCTCATCTGAGTTCTGTAAATTATATCTTGGCATCATTGGGTCTCTCTCCCTCTTCTTCTTCTTCTTCTTCTTCTTCTTCTTCTTCTTCTTCTTCTTTTGTACCTCATTCTTTTTGGCAGAAACAGCTTCTTCTACCATGTGATCTAACATCTCTATTACGCGTGGAGTCAGATCATCTAGATCAAAGTCTGTATCTGAGAAGGTAGGGAATTCCTTTTGACATGTAGAAGGTATTTTTTCTTCTTCTTTTGTGTTGTCATCATTGACAACTTGTGATGCAATATGAGTAACATCTTTCCATTTATCTCCAAATTCTAAGCAGTAAAAGATGAGAAATAAATACTGTATACAAGTTATAATTATACAGCACATATTAACTTATGTACATCAAAGCAGACACTGTTTATATATGCATAAATTTTAAACATGTGCAACACATAGTTACTTATATATCAAAAGAGACACTTCTATATCCATGTACAAATTCAAACATGTGCAACACATAGTTACTTATGTACATCAAAACAGACACTGTTTTAACTATGTACAAATTTTGAACATGTGTAACAGATATTAACTTATGTACAACAAAACAGACACTTCTATAACCATGTACAAATTCCAACATTTGCAACACATAGTAACTTATGTACATCAAAACAGACACTGTTTTAATTAATGCAAAAATTTTGAACATGTGCAACAGATATTAACTTATGTACATCAAAAGAGACACTTCTATAACCATGTACAAAATCAAACATGTGCAACACATAGTTACTTATGTACATCAAAACAGACACTGTTTTAACTATGTTAAAATTTTGAACATGTGCAACAGATATTAACTTATGTACATCAAAACAGACATTTCTATAACCATGTACAAATTCCAACATTTGCAACACATAGTTACTTATGTACATCAAAACAGACACTGTTTTAACTATGTACAAATTTTGAACATGTGCAACAGATATTAACTTATGTACATCTAAACAGACACTTCTATAACCATGTACAACAACATTTGCAACACATAGTAACTTATGTACATCAAAACAGACAATGTTTTAATTAATGTACAAATTTTGAACATGTGCAACAGATATTAACTTATGTACATAAAAAAAGAAACTTCTATAACCATGTACAAATTCCAACATGTGCAACATATAGTAATTTATGTACATCAAAACAGACAATGTTTATAGTAGTAGAAAAATAATGAATAAATCAAAACGAAAATAAAAAATAAAATACTGTGTTTAAATTCTATGAATGGATGTAATTGCTACTGTAGTGTATATAGTAGTAGAAAAAAAAAATATTACCATTCTCTCTTGACGGTTGTTCTCTTCTCGTTTCTGCAAGTTTGTTTATAAATTCATTTGCCAAATTTTCTAAGTCTAGTAGTGGTTTGCATTGGGGGGAGGCAACTTTTGCAATTTTTATTGCATGTTTACAACCCCTGAAAGACTTTGAGAATTGAGAAGATTTGTTTATTAAATTTTGCACCCAGTGCATTGCTTCCTTTAGCTTCTCATTTTCATGTTTTATTTCCTCCTCCACTTTCACTAGCTTTTCTTCTTCTATTACGGAAGAAACCTTTGCAGTACATGTTTTAGAGTTGTCCACCTTGTACCAATCAACGGGTTGTAATGGCAACACAAAGCCGTTACCAAATGTACCCGATTTCTTTAATTCGTCCAATATTCTCTTTGAAATGGACTCTTGTGTCCAGAACAACATTGTTGGAAAAGTACAAATAGGTTTGCTGTTTCTGAAACACATTCTTTGCAGATATATAAACACAAAGACCATTATAGGTCCATCAAAGCACTTGTTTTTCTCTGCTGTATTCATTTTTCCACAAATCAGTAGCCTCAATGAAAGCATCAAGGCAAATTTTGCACCAATTACACGTAGGTACCAACGACAAGTTGATTAAAGATTTTAATATCTTTATGCTTGGGGTTATGTAACAGCTACCCGCTATAAAAATAGAGGAAAGATAAACAATGAAGTTCCTCTTGAATTGATCCTCCCCCCCTTTTCGTCTGTCTTGTTAGGATGAATTGCAACACACTGTTTGTTATCTTGGAACCTTTAAACTGTTGCTTGAACTCATCAACTAATCGATTATATTCAACGTCCATGTCATCATATGACGCTAATACAATATCATTCGGTCCCATAGGAATCCCAGTTGCTATGTGTACATCAAAATGCATTACTTGAAGTATCTTTCCTTTATATGTTGACGAATCAGGGTCAAAATTGGAAACAAGCCAATGACCAAGCTTGGCTGGGACTTCTCTTACATTTAGAAAAATTATATCCCCAAACCCAAATTCCTTAATATCTGCAATTTGCTTCTCTGACAGATTTCTTACAAATTTAAACAAACTTTCAAGGGACATCCTTGTGGTCAATGATGGGAGTTCATTCACTGCATGTACAACCTTCTTTCTTCTAGTTTTTGTAGGTTTTATAGGCTTATTAATGACAGCTGTAAATCAGAGTGAGGAAAACAGATTTTAATGATATGTGTAGAGCGCATATGTAACAAGTTCAAGTTCTATGAACAGATAATTAAAACAACTAATGTACATACCTACAATTGCATCTGACAGTAAGTGTAATTTCGATTTCGGTGTCTGAAAACTACCATCCTTAGAATCATCAGAATTGGGAGCATCATTTACTTCTACTCGTTTCTTTTTACATGCAACTATACATAAATAACGAAAAATCAATATGCATCATTGAGGCACACATAGATCTGAGAGTATAGGGTTCAATATAAGTTTATATACCTTCGATCTGATCAGTAGCTTCCCTCTTTGCTCCACTTTTTCCTGATTTTTTTTCATCTTTTTTGTTAACCTAATTAACGTCAAATAAAAATAAGACCTAATCTGCATAAGTTGAATAATCAACGATACTTGAATCGTAATGCAGTAAGACAGTATTCAAACCTAAATCAGAAATAATTGCATACTGCGAGTATTATTTTATACCAATTTTCAAGAAATCGTTTCAAAAACAACAATATAACACACAGTACCGCAATGTTGAAGATAATCGGAAAAGATAGGCTAGAATAAACTTACAGTACTGGATTGTTGAAGATAATCCAGAAAGATCTTAAGAGTCCACTTTCTTTTTCGGTTTTGTGTTTTTGTAGTTATGAAGTAGGTCAGATACCAATTTTGAGTATTCTTGTATGGGCTTTAATTAAATAAACGGGCTCTAGTTAAGATACGGAGTACTATGTTCGAGTATTCGATTTATAATCAAGTTATGATCATTGAAAATATGACAAATTCTAAGTATATAAGATATTATATTTTGTTCATATGTTTATTGGAAAACATAAGAGATAAATACTTTTAGTGTACATAATGTAGATTTTAGCGAACCTAAATAAATTACTTAAATATCAAATTTTAAGTGTATAAGATATAATATATGTTGTACATAAGTTTATAGTAAAACATGACTACTTTAAGTGTACATAACGTAAACTGTTGTAGCGTACATAGGTTATCTTAATACATTCATAAATATTTGAATCTGTGCTTATATACTTCGAATATACACTTATGTGCTATTGTGTGAAGGTTCCTATGTACAACACATATTTATATAACAGCTGTGCATATTTCGTCCCAGCTGTGCTATTGAATTTCGATGGGTACATAACATAAGCAATGATAAACAGATAATTCATTGATTGCCCTTTTTATATTAATAGATCTCGTCTATTACAGTAATATAACTAAGTCTACGTACAATTAAAATAAGATCTCATACTCTTTCTTAACACTGAAATTTTTCACATAGTTCTTATCCCACTTCAAAATATCTAAGCATGTTTGACGCCTAAATTCTGTGATATCACTAAAGTACTTTTGTTTTACCCATTTCTCGGCGTCATGCAATGCCTTTATCCATTTCATAACAAAGACACCACAATCACTTCCACTGCTTTGCTTCGCTACATTTTGTACATTTCCATTGGAAATTTTCCCTTTCTTTTGGAAATTTGTTCATAGCCAGAGTAGTTTCGTAAAATGTTTGAAACATTGTACACTACTTTTTGAACTTCGTCTATCCTTTTTCTGTAAAACCTCGACTTTTTTGAATCAAGGACATAATTCTTTTCTTTTGGTAGATCACAAACAAGTAAAATCCAATGCAACGGTGGTTGGATGTGAACTGGAACAAAGATCTGAAAATTTACACATTTCACAGTCATAAACATAGTTATTTTATAGTTAATTATCATCAACTTTTAATACTATAATCATTGGGTGTACCTTTCTCACAAATTTTGCATCCTTAGGCAAATATGATACAGTATAGTACACGGTATTCAGAGAACTTCTTTTCTTTGGGTCTAATTCCTGAAACAAAATACATCAAATAAATAATCGTAACCTTACATACCGAAAATAAGTACACCAATTTGATATACTTACCCCTGACTTTGTTGGAATGAATATGATATCCTTCATTCCTAATGTGGTATAAATTTCATAAAAATCGATTGGCTATTGAAATGGAACTTGTTAGATTTATTTAGAAGCATTTGAATTTATAAGATTAAAACTTGTAAGAGATTTTTTTACCATATCATATAATTCTTCATCTGGAAATAACAATGTTTGCATTTCCTCGCGGCTTACACTCATCCAATCAGTTTGTACAACGTATTCACTGTAAAATAACACACAACACCAGAGTAATAATCTTAAAATTAATTAATTATGATGAATAATTCCAAAAACAGTGGAAAGGGTAGAATGTATTACTTATTATACGATTTTAGCATGGCATTGTATTTTTTCTGCTGCTCCTCTAATCCCTCTCCTCCAAAACTCTTTTTCGTTACTTTTTTCAAGAAATTTTGAAGTATATGAGTATCACTGTATTTTTTTAGTTGATAAGGAGTCCACCTTCAAGTTGGTAAAAGTTATAGAATAGAATATGACTTTGTAATCGAAACAATATATAATAATTTATGTATGTCAAATTATGACTTATCAACAGTAAGTTATCGAATACATACAACATTAATTTTGCCTCCTTCAACACTTTTTTCTTCAACTCATTTCTTTCTGAAGTTAATATTTTGTGGCAATAGCACGCCGTCATCATCTTTACATAATCAGCGTATGAAAAGGTGGGCTGCACATGATAACATTAGTATATTGGAAAATAATCAGATATAGATTAGTATCAGTGATGAATGTTTGTAATTGTTAACTTACTGGTTTGAACTCTTCAGCATAATTGTCTATATTGCCTTTGTATGTTTCCATGATTCCCATTGAAAGAATGCCGTTGTTACTTTCCAAATCTTTAGAGAAATCTGGAATATATTCGATCCACTCATACGTATCAAACTCATTCAACCATTTGATTGTATGTTCGAAATTTACATTCAAATAACCACTCTGAAAAAATATAAGCCAATTATTCAGGCTAGATAACATAAATTTTAATGTACAAAAGAGCACTACTTGAAATATGTAAAAATATCGACATGTACAACAGATATTAAGTTATGTACATCAAAACAAACACTGTTTTAACAAAACAGACATTGTTTTAACTATTTACTTATTTTGAACATGTACAAAAGATATTAACTTATGTACATCAAAACAGACACTACTTGAAATATGTAAAAAAATCGACATGTACAACAAATATTAAGTTATGTACATCAAAACAGACAATGTTTTAACTATTTACTAATTTTGAACATGTACAACAGATATTAACTTATGTACATCAAAATAGACAGTGCTTTGAATATGTACAAATTTGAACATGTGCAACAAATATTATGTTATGTACATCAAAACATACACTGTTATAACTTATGTACAACAGATATTAAGTTATGTACATCAAAACAGACACTGTTTTAACTATTTACTAATTTTGAACATGTACGACAGATATTAACTTATGTACATCAAAATAGACACTACTTGAAATATGTTAAAATATCGACATGTACAACAGATATTAAGTTATGTACATCAAAACAGACGCTGTTTTAACTATTTACTAATTTTGAACATGTACAACGGATATTAACTTATGTACATCAAAATAGACACTACTTGAAATATGTAAAAATATCGACATGTACAACAGATATTAAGTTATGTACATCAAAACAGACACTGTTTTAACTATTTACTAATTTTGAACATGTATAACAGATATTAACTTATGTACATCAAAATAGATAGTGCTTTGAATATGTACAAATTTGAACATGTGCAACAGATATTATGTTATATACATCAAAACATATACTGTTATAAGAGCAAGGTCAGCAATGGATTTGAACTTAATCCATAGGGGGGATGGAGTGAAAATGATGATACATCAATGGATCCTCAATCCTTGGAGAAGGATTGAAGAAAAATCTCCACTTTGAAGGATTGAAAAAAAGGGGAAAGAGAGAGCAATTAGTGTGCAAATTGGTGGATTAATGGTTTAAGTTGCCTTAAATAAATTTATAAAATGAAATAAAAATTAAATAAAAATAAAAATGTATTATGTATGATAAATGTGGTGAGATGAGTGGGCTCTCTGTGGAGATAAAAGTGAATCCATTGATGTACGTGTATTTTATAAGAGAGAGAAAATGAGGTAGAAAAAGTGAGGTGGAAGAAATGGGGTCCTCTATGGAGAGAAATTGTATCCATGGATAACCATGGTCTAACCATGCATAAATTTTGAACATATGTAACAGATATTAACTTATGTACATCAAAATAGACAGTGCTTTGAATATGTACAAATTTGAACATGTGCAACAGATATTATGTTATGTACATCAAAACTTATATATAAATACCTAAAATTTTAATGAATGAAAAAACACAAACATAGAATCTGTAATGTTAATGCCTAGAGTATGCTCACTTATATATGTTTAGCTGCAAGACCAGCCACTTTGCTGTCAAACTTTTCAGGCAATCCAAAATGAATCATCTCAAATTTCTTCGGGATTGAGTTTGCACAGTAAACAACATAACTTGCTTCTAATCTAGAGCAGAAAAATGCCTTGAAAAAAATAACATTATTAGTTCTCGTAATAAATGAATGATTAAATAAATAAATAATAGTTATAAAGAATATCTTTTTTATTACCAATTGGACATCATTAACGTCCATTTCGCTTGTAGAAACCTGAAAACAATATTGTAATTGATTACAAGAGAGTCACTAGTGAACACACTTTTAATCATATTTGAATGGAATTCATAACATTACCTCATATTCTTGAAAAGGAGACATATAAACACATTTGATAGATGGCGTAGGTGATATGTTTTCCAAATCATTCATCAACAGGCACCAAAAATATAAAATTAACTCATTGATTTTGGTATCACATGTTGCCATTATCGACATGTCCCCCCTTGAAAAGAGAATGTTTTCAAACTTAAAAAGAGAATCCCTGTAAAATTAAATTATTTAGTGTATTAGTTTTGCAGTAGCTGGTATGAAACTTTTGTACAAAATATATTAACTTATCTACATCAAAACTTACCTACATCAAAACAGTTTATGTACAATTTTTAACATGTACAAATAAAAGATATTAAATTATGTACATCAAAACAGGAACTGATAAGAAACTTGTTTAAAAGATTAATTATACTTACTTCAAAGACTGTTCTTGACAGGAGTGGAAATAGGAGCATCTGTATAGATGTCTTTTGCAGTATCAAGATTTTCCAAAAGTAGTAGATTTTTTTCAACATTAACATTTTCCACATTTTCTGCATTCAAAACATTCTCAAATTCCTGAGAAATAATTTCACTGGCATTCTTTACAGGAGTAGAAATAGGAGTATCTATGTTATTGATGTCTTCTGCAGTATCAACATTTACCATACTGTGAACATTCATTACTTCTTCATTTTGCTCAGAAATAATTTGACTGCATTTTGGATTCAGTTGATCTGTCTGCTTTTTTGGCTTCTTCTTCTTTTCAAGATCAGTCTTTCTCAAAGAAGTAAGATCTTTTGCCATGTTATGTATCATATCCACTATTTGTGGATTCACCTCATTTTATTCCTCCTCACCTATTTCGAAACAAACGATTAAACATAAGTACTATATTCAACATATTATTATTAATGAATGGGATAAAACAAATTGAAGAAATATTCTTACCAAATTCTGTTAATTCTTCATCTTTACATATTGTTACAAGTCTTGCAACAAAGTCACTGATCAAATTTTCCAATTGTGTTATTGGTTTGCATTGAGGGGAGGCACACTTTGCAACTTCTACAGGATCTTCCAACCCCTTGAAAGATTTTGTAAATTCAACAGATTTCAGCACTAAATTTTGTAACCAATCCCCTTCTTCCTTCCCCTTTTTGTTAACTTTGTCTTTTTTCTTCCCCTTCCCATATTTCAACCCCATCTTCACACTTTCCTTTACTTCTTCCCCCTTGTACCAATCAAGGGACTGTAATGGGATAACCAGACCATTACCAAACGTACCCGATTTCTTTGCTTCCTCCAATATTCTCTTTGAAATGAATTCTTGTGTCTAAAAACACATTGTGGGGAATGCACGAACAGGTTGACTGTTTCTGTAACGCATCCGTTGCAGATATAAAAACAAAGACCATTATAGGTCCATCAAAGAACTTCTCTTTCTCTGCTGTATTCATTTTCCACAAATCAACAGCATCAATGAAGGCATCAAGGCAAAATTGGCACCAATTAAATGTAGGTACCAATGACAAGTCGACCAAAGACTTCAATATCTTAAAACTTGGAGTTGCAGAACAGGTACCTTGTATAAAATAAGAGCAGATATACACTATAAAGTTTCGTTTGAATAGATCCCCTCCATCCGTTTGATGAGTTAGGATGAATTTCAATGTAGAGGCTGTAATCTTTGAACCTTCAAGTTGATTCTCACATTCATTAAGAAGATGTCTGTATTCAGTGGATTGGTCGTGATATGATGCAAGGACAATTTCATTTGGTCCCATAGGAAACCCAGTTGCAATATGTACATCTAAATTTGTTACATCAAATGTACTATCCTTAAATGTTGTTGAATCAGGGTTGAAATTTGAAACAAGCCAATGAGCAAGCTTGGATGGGACTTCTTTTACTTTTAGATCAAATAAATCTCCAAACCCTAATTCCTTTATATCTGCAATCTGCTTTTTTGACATGTTATTAAGAAGTTTAACCAAACCATCAGGGGACATGCATGTCTTCAATGATGGCAGGTCATTCGTGGCATGTTCAATTCTCTTCCTTCTGATCTTAGTAGTTTTACCAGTAATAGTTGTAAATTAAAATAAACAGAAAGAATTTAAATGACAACTTTTACCTTAATGTCATATTTTAAAGTACATAACATTGTACGTTTTAGACATAAGGCATTCATAAGACATTGTCCCTATTAAAGTTACGAGGATTTATTTATTGTTCATAAGGCATTACATTAATGCACATAACTTCAAACACAGAATGAACATAAGTAATTTTTAAAGCTATTTTCAAACAATTTTGAAACATAGTAGTCCATTTTATGAATGTTCATTAATAGCATAGTAATTTTTAAAGCTATAGTACTAAAAAAAGTTACTTTTACCTTTATCTGCATCTGTTATCAAACATAATTGTTTGTCTGATGTTTCTTCATAATTATCAGAATCTTCATCCTTTTCTTCAATTCTCCTCCTTTTACATTCAGCTACAAATAAAGAAAAACAAATAATTATAATTTCATCCTCCTTAAATTATACATAATTTAAATTATACCTTCCTCCTTCTTATCTGCGTTCCTCTTTGGTGCAGTCTTGTCCTGATTTGAATTCATGTCGTGTCGTGATTTACTTAACCCTAATTTTCAACAAAATCACTCTAAAAATCAAAAATATAACACACAAAACTGCATATGTACATTATAGATAACATGAATAAAAGACCTAATCTTTATTTTACTACTTGCCCGAAAATGCAGAGTGGAAAGAATAAAAGATTGCAATTTTACTTTACTGTAAATTTCACAAAATCGCTTGAAAAACCAGTAGTTAAGACATGCACAGAATAAAGAACATATCACTCACCAAAGAATTGTTGAAGATGATCGATAGAAATTACAGTACTTCAAAAATTACTCCGTACTTGATTTTTCAAATTGTTGTGAAGTGATGCTCTTTTTTAGTATAATTATGCAATAGTTGTGAAGTGACTGTTGAAGTGATTATAGGAATTCTCAGTGGTTATTTCCAAAGTCTTAATACGTCATAGTTGTAAAAGTCTTAATACCTCATAAATTCACCTTGGGAAGTGGAATACAGAGTAATTACTATATTTCAAAATAATGTGTCTAATACGAAGTACTTTAATTTTATTAATAATATTAATTACGAGTAATAATTTAAATCCTAAGATATGAAACGATTATGTATCATATTTTATATACAATGTATATCATATCTATTATAAATACGCATATATATTATATCATACTCCGTATCTATTATAAATACGCATATCATATCTATCATGTACACTGTATATCATATTTTATATACACTGTATACATTTGGAGATTATGTATCATATTTTATATACACTGTATTCTAAACTATGTATATCATATCTATTTATATACACTGTATGTGTAATAAACATTGCATGCATTGAATAAAAAATCATATAAAAAGCTTTTATACAGGTAGTTTTGTCATAGTATATAGATCAATAGATAATGTACATATGTACATCAAAACAGACACTTCTATAACCATGTACAAATTCCAACATGTGCAACAGATATTAACTTATTTACATCAAAACAGACACTGTTTTAACTATACATAAACTTTGAACATGTGCAACAGATATTAACTTATGTACATCAAATCAGACACTTCTATAACCATGCACAAATTCCAACATGTGCAACACATAGTAACTTATGTACATCAAAATAGACACTTCTATAACCATGTACAAATTCCAACATGTGCAACACATAGTAACTTATGTACATCAAAACAGACACGGTTGTACATATTTCTATAATTGTTGTACATAACTCATCTAGTTACATATTACTGGAATCAAATCATAAGTTATTCTAACTAGATTTATGGGGCAGTTGAACATAATTCAATGCCTTATGTACACATATACATACAAACGCTTGATTATTAAATAAATTCATAATAACCAGTATGCATGCAAAATTAAACATTACATTCAAACTTAATTAGATATCTCGAATAAGTTCAAATTAAATATTATATATAAGGATAGTTTTTTTTTTGCTCAAACAGATATCTCGAACTAATATAGTTTAATGCCTGGATAATCTTTAAACTATATTTATGAAGTAAAAAATAAAACATCTAGTTATATACATTAGATTGGTTAATTTTATTGAAGCATTCATAATCCGTCAAACATAGCGTTATGTACATATACATATACAAACGCTTGATTCGTAAATAATTTTATAACTAGTGTACATAAGTTCAAATTAACTTGAGAATCTTCTTTTATCTAGTACTCCGTAACAAACATTACATATATAAGGAAAAAACAAAATATAGTTATACATCTGGATAAAAATTTCTTGGCTCAAACAGATATTCAGCGAAGGTAGATGCTTGACGAAACATTTGCTGTGGAACACCTTCAAAATTTTCTCTTTCTGCTTCTTTAGGAGAAGAACCATGAAGATGAACTACATCTTCTGGAGGTGCAAGTCGAAGTTGCATGTTGTGTAGTATATTTCTACAAAGCAGATCATCAGTCAAATAGCATATGCATTGCTTTAACAACAAGATACCATTCCTATGAAGAGAAAGTAATCCATTCTCATTTGTTGCATGCACACTCATATTGTACTCCATTTCTAACAGAAGAGAATGAGGATGTGACAAAAGTATTTGACCCCACCTCTTGCAAACAAGAGTCAATTTTGCAAACTCTTCCTTTCTAAAAGTAGGGTTGAACATTTTGAAAATTATTTCCATTATATTTTCATTTGCAAAAACTTTTTCAAGTGATTCAACATATGGAGTTGAAATAGGTCCATACAAATTGTTAAAAATAAAAGGCAACTTCTCCTTCTTTTGAGAAGCAAACCACAGTTTATGTTCTTGCCTAATATTGTATATTTGTCCATTACATGTAACATTCATCTTTTGTTGAGAAAGGAAGAGAGAAAAAGGGATACAGAGAGAGACACACAAAAAGAGAGGGAAAGAGAGAAATAGAGAGACAAAGTGAGAATTTGTTGAGAATATAGGATTTTATAGCACAAGTTTTTATAATATGGAATTATGTACACAAGTAATATGGGATTATGTACACAAGTAATAGATAAAGTTAATATAAACTGAATTGTGTGCGCTTTAAATTAATTTATGTACATCACGGCGTCCAATATATAAGAAAGTGATTTTACCAATGTATAAAATGCCTTAAATGAAATACATAAATTTAAATTGAAATAAAGTTCAATTAATTCGTAGACACATAAATTTAGGTGTAACCATTCAAATTCTGGATTCTATTAGACACAATTCTTCACATTGATAAATGAGGGATTTGATGGGTGAATTAAAACGTGTCTATCATACAGTGATTTTACCAATGTAATACTTCCTCCAAGTTTCATTTCTATCCTTATTTGGCCATACCTTTTTCAATATTTTAATCCATTTATACATTAACTTTATTATTTTTCATAATTTTTCATTACTTTTTCATTACTTTTTCATTTCCAACCCATACTTCCTTATTAGTTTTTCATTATTTTAATCCAACTAAAAAACTTTTTACCATTTTGGAATGGGAAGAACATTAAAACTTGGAGGAAGTACGTGAATTTAAATTGAAATGAAGTTCAATTAATCTGTAGACACCTAAATTTAGGTGTAAGTGTGTAACCATTGAAAATCTGGATTCTATTAGACACAATGCAGTAAATAAATATCTCAAAAATGCATAAGTAATATTTACAAAGGGGGTTGAGTGAAATTTCAATCAGTCATATATATACTCCCCAAACTAAGATTGAGAGCAGTTAATCTTTCAAAATTGAAAGGAAAAAAAAACCCAAAAAAATGTATGTACAACTGATGTACCCTCCTAAATGCATTATTGCAAATCTGCCATTTGAGTGGGTTGATAACAAGGTTACCAGTAGATCACCAACTGGTTTAAGAAACAGGTTAATTTTCATGAACATCAAGTACATATTCAAATATAACTTGTACATAACCCATCTTATAATCATAAGTTATATACACTGTCTTCTAAACTATGTACATCATATTATACACACTGTATTGTGTAATAAACACTTACATGCATTGAATAAGAAATCATATACAAAGCTTTTATACAGGTAGTTTTGTCATACATAGATTAATACATACCGTTCATATTTACATACCAATAGATCACTAACTGGTTTAAGGAATAGGTTAATTGCCTTGGGTTATCCGGTGGAGAAAATAATGCTAAAGTGGGTTTCCAGTCCAAATGGTCCGATCTTCACCAAAGCTGCAGTCATTTGTTTCAAGAGCGGTTATCAGAACTACCTCCACGCCTATAAGCTGCAACGGGCCTTTCAGGACTTCGGAAGAGGGAAACTTGAGATGGGGATGCAGATTCATCCATACGACGGACCTCGCTGTTGGGTTGCCTCATGGATGGATGACCAATATCTGTCCAGTCACATGGCTTACAGGGTGGTTCCCCTGACGTTGAAGGGAGAAGGTGGTTATTTGGTGGACATGACGGATATCTGCCACTATGAGTTCTGCCTGGAGGCCTTGTGGCAAATTTACCCCAACTTCTATCCTTGAAAAGATGGTCCAGGTAAGTGATTGGAGGACCCTAGCATATGGATGTTATTTTGCAAGCATATGAATTTTTTTGGTCTGGTTTTGTGCATATGCACTTACTGTTAACTCGGATTGTAATTTAATACTCTAATCCTAATATGAATGTATTGTACTGCAATTATTAATCAGTTACATTTTGGAACAAACTGACTATGGTATGAATGTTAACTACAGATTTGACGTAGCTGTTCTTGGTAGTACTGATTTGTAGTGAGTATGCATGTAATTTTTGGTAAATGACTTCCAGTTCAGTCGATATGATCAGTAACCCTATTCATTAGAACATTAGATGATATGATCAGTACCCCCAATCTGTTAGGGTTCATAGAGAGAGGAATAGTTGTGGTAAAGAATGGAAGCGGTGGTTATCGATTTTACATAATTCCATATTAGATCTACATATCTCAACTAGTTACCTATGTACAAATTTGAACATGTACAACAAATATTAACTTATGTACATCAAAATGGACACTGCTTCAACCATGTATAAATTCCAATACACTGCTTTAACCATCATAGGACATAATTACTTTAAGTGTACATAAAGTAATCTTTAGTGTACATAAGGTGCAGTTGAGGGGGACCAGGAAATCTTAATTTTATGGATTATGTTTTTAATTTTTCTTTCTTAATTGTTAATTAATTAATTAGACATTTCTACATCGTTTTTATAGTAAGAGTGCTCGTTGGTTTTTGAAGAATGACACTGTTAAGAGTATGTTGTTCTTTTAAGATCTCTTTTGTAAATGAAGAAAGATTACATTAATTAGCGTTTATAAGCATAATTACATATGAGAGCCTCTCCCTTGTTGCTTGTGCATAGACCAAGTGCAACCCTCTTTGAAACATGGTACTCGATGAAGTAGACGTTAACTAATGTAGTAACACAATAAGTTATGAATATGAATATGTGCAGTATAGGTTATATACAACTCATCGTATGTTATGTATACTAAAAAAGTCTCTGATTTAATAGATACTGCCTTAATATAACACAATCAAATGCAATAAAATTGAATCCTCTATATGTCTCGAAATATAATCAAGTAAATTGCATATACAACTGACGTCTCTAGATGAAAAAGTATATCTTTGCGGTCAAAAGTCATCATTACTTGACAGTAGGTATACTTGATGAAAAAGTCATGATTACTTTTGCAGTAAATATTAATTATACTCCCTCCGTCCCAATGAATTGTTTGCCTATTCTATATTGGGGCGTCTCAGTGAATTGTTTGCCTTTCTATTTTAGGAATGTTTTTTATATGCAATTTGATCATTCTCATGAGTTTTGCTCTACATGTCACTCCCTAATTGGTTCCCTTAACCTTGGTGCCAAAAGAAAAGGCAAACAATTCATTGGAACGGAAGGAGTAGTAGAGTACGAGTAGTTTTTTATGGGTAAAGTAATATTCTTAATCTATACTTTGACAGTGCTATACGTATTATGTACAGTAAAACAACAAAAGATAGAAGACTAAACTCCCTTAATGAGTACTCCGTATTTAATACCCAACTCCATTTCAGATAAAATCTTTAGCAAATTTGTCCTTAGTACCTCCGATGAATTGGTGCAAATTATGTGTTCATTAACTTGCACTAATTCATCTAAGGTACTAAAGACAAATCAACTAAAGAATTTATTTGCATGGTACTTGATGAATAATTATAATTATTTCTAATTAAATAATGCAAAGAGGAATGGATTGTGGGTGTGGTTGTAGGTGTGCTTTCATCAATTTATACTGTAAATGGGGAAGGTATAACTGGGGTAGGTATAACTGGAAGAATATAGGAGTAAATGCTGATGTAGATTCACGCGTCAAAAGCAACTTTTCCCAAAATGACAAACGTGTCCAAATACACTGTACAATGTATATGCACGGTACATTGTATCTTACAATGGTTGAATCATTTTGAATTATTAGTTGTACATAACCTATCTATACAAATTTAACACATTTGTAGCTTTACTGTACATACAGTGATTGAATCAAATTTTCTGCTGAATTGAGTTAATAATTCTTGATGTACATATTTCTAGTACATGATGTATATATGTAAATATTACATGTTCATAACCCATCTAAAGTATTTACTACGTACATTTTATGTTTTTGAATAATTACGTAATATATATCCTTTTTTTATGTAAAGTACATATATAAATACCATATGCACATAATCATTCAAGGACAACTTACAGTGATTGAATCATATTTCTTGGTGAATTACGTTAATAACTGTTGATGAACAAATTTGCACTACGTAATGTGTATATATATATATATATATATGTAAATATCACGTGGACATAATCCATCTAAGTATCACTATATTACATGTATATACATGTAAATATTTTCATGTATATATATGTAATTATCAATATACATAATTCCATATTAGTTATACATATTCGAGTGGCCATTTTAGTAGTGTCAAATCATAACTTATATAGAGTATACACTATATTACTCCGTATTAATTACTCCGTATGTATTGTCATATTTTTAATTACAAAACAAAAGGTACAGTATATAGGTCAGTAGGTGATGTACATATTTAAATAACAATTGTGCATAATACATCAGAGGACATCATTGTACATATTTCGATAAAAGTTGAACATAAACCATCTAAAATACTACTCCATACATTTTATGTTTTTGACTATATAGGACATATTACAACGGTTCATTGTACATATTTCTATATTACTTGCACATAACCCTTTTTCAGCATCTAAAACAAAGACAAAAGATTACAAGTACAACTGAACCATTGTAATATGTCTGTAACGGTATCACATAACCCTTTCCAAATGTTCCAGAGAGTTTAGTTTCCTCCTTTATGCTTTTTGTCATTGTCTCTTGTGTCTAATACGACATAGTTGGGAACGCATGAGCGGGATCACTGTTTCTATACTTCATCCTTTGAAGATAGATCCCGTCCTCAAAGGTAGCATCAAGATCAATGACCTCATCCACTGGAAAAGGGCTCCTAGTTGACAAACAGGCTCTATCTTCCCTCGATAAAGGAAGTATCCTGAGAACTCAACCCGGGTATATTTCTACACGTTATACCCTCACGGATTTGTACCATTCAAGGGACTATAACGGTATTACATACCCCTGTGTTGATAACAGATCAGCACAAAACTTGAACTTGCATCAATTCATCTGAGGTACTAAAGACGAATCAACTAAAGTTTTTTTTTTAATAGTGCGTGATGAAATAACTCCATGAACATCTTTATTTCTCATTAAATTAAATAATAAATACTTTTCAACACATAGACAGAAGGATTATGGATGTGGGTGTAGGTGTTTGCGTGTGTGTGGATTTGTATTTATACTGTCAATGTGAAAACTGTCATTAATTTAAAATGCTCCACGCGTTATACTGTCATTAATTTGTATTGGGGAAGGTATTTTTTGGGAAGGTATGTCATTAAATCCTCCACGTGTTAAAAGCATCATTTCCCATAATAACAAAGTTTTCCATGAACATTGTATACTGTACCAAAACATGTGCAACAGATATTACGTTATGTACATCAAAACATACACTGTTATAACTATGCATAAATTTTGAACATGTGCAACAGATGTTAACTTATATACATCAAAACAGAAACTGCTTAGACAATGAACAAATTGTGAACATGTGCAACAGATATCAACTTATGTACATCAAAACAGACACTATTTTAACTATGTAAAAATATCAATATGTACAACAGATATCTACTTATGTACATCAAAACAGACACTGTCCAGTTTCTTGCGGGATTACTAACCTTGAATAAGAAAAAGAGTTTTGGGTTGGATTACCAATACTCTCTTAGGGTTCAGTTTCTTGCGGGATTAGTACCCTAAACCTTTTTCCGTCATTTAATAAGGAGAAGAGTTTAGGGTAAATATACTGTATATAGATCAATATTTAAAGTACATATATAAATACCAGATGTACATAATCATTCAAGGGCATAGTACAGTTGTCTGAATTACGTTTATAATTCTTAATGTACATATTTTCACTACGTAATGTATATATTTAAATTTCACCTATTCATATTACATCTAAAGACATCATAAAGTCTAGGTGGGGATGGTATAACTGGGGTAGGTATAAGATGGGGCTGGTAAAGTAATGTATGCCCACACGTAAAAAACCAAGCTGGGGTAGGTAGGTATAAGCAATTAATACGGACTCAAAATTTATTTAATTCACTATTACAGTACTTTACATTTTTTTTTGGTAAAATGTGAATTTATATTATATCAGTGAAACATTAACACCATACAGTCTAGCTGTTTACAACGACGCTACATCACCAAGCATAGCCGGTCTATCCAATCTTGCTTAAAACTCAAGATAGATCTAGTACATTGCATATGATTCCTAAACTCTCCCTGAATTCGACAAAGGAGCACATCAGGTCTAGTAACATATGTCTCAAGCCTACAAACATTCCTAGCGTGCCACAAATGGTACACTATAGCTGCTAAAATGCCTTGAATAATATTCTTCTGCATAAGGGAGGGACATCTCCAAGTGATGATGTTACCTAGCTCAAGCTGCATCTTAACTTGTAACCAATTCTTCACTCGAAGGATCAGCTGCTGGGAAAAGGCACACTCAAAGAATAGGTGCACCTTAGTCTCAGGCCCACCACCACAAAGAAAGCAAGAATTCTCTCTAAGGACCCCAAAGTGAATGAGTCTATCTCGTGTACACAACCTATTCTACATGACCAACCAATTAATGAAACGATGCTTGGGAATAGAAAGTCTATTCCAAACATAAGCCATCCAAGGGACCTTCACTTCAAAAGGTTGTAGCCATCCATAACTGTTCTGTAACACCCCGGCCCAATCCTAGGACCAGAAATGTTAACTGCGGTAGCCCGCCAGGCTTTGTACTGGTCCCACAGACCAACACGAGTCCTTTCCAGCACATTTTGTCCTCACTCATGCGCATCCCGGAAACCTTCCCAGAAGGTCACCCATCCTAAGATTGCTCCCAGTCAAGCACGCTTAACTGCAGAGTTCTTATCATGGGCAAACCAGAAAAGAAAGTGCACTTTGTTGATATGAGTAGTACTTCAAATCCCTTTAAGCAAAGCTCATAAATAGGACATCTTCAATCAATGTGGGGTGTTTCAATCACTCCCACTTGAAGAACGCAACGTCCTCGTTGCGCCTGGCAGCATAACCGCTGACCCAGAATCCACCCCCGCTAGGTGTCAAATGCACGGTCGCAGGGTTGCTCTGATACCATTTGTAACACCCCGGCCCAATCCTAGGACCGGAAATGTTAACTGCGGTAGCCCGCCAGGCTTTGTACTGGTCCCACAGACCAACACGAGTCCTTTCCAGCACATTTTGTCCTCACTCATGCGCATCCCGGAAACCTTCCCAGGAGGTCACCCATCCTAAGATTGCTCCCAGTCAAGCACGCTTAACTGCAGAGTTCTTATCATGGGCAAACCAGAAAAGAAACTGCACTTTGTTGATATGAGTAGTACTTCAAATCCCTTTAAGCAAAGCTCATAAATAGGACATCTTCAATCAATGTGGGGTGTTTCAGTTCTGTGTAGTATAGGAACCATCACCCCACTCATTACCCTTATAACCTCCTCTTAGTTTATACCTGACTTTGCAAATTTGTCTCCAAGCCCAGCTTGAACTAGGAGACGGAATATAATCAAACCAATCAGCCTGTTTGAGATAAATATGAGAGACCCATTTAACCCAAAGATGGTCCTTCTTCTGAGCTAACCACCAAGAATACTTACCAATGGTGGCTATATTCCAGTCCAAGCTATTAATGAATCCCAGACCTCCATACTTAGTTGGTTGGCAACACTGCTTCCAAGCTACGAGCGGAATCTTGCCATAATCACTCTCACCCGACCACAGATAATTACAACAAATTGCTTCAATCTTCTTAATAATGCCAACAGGAAGTAGGAATATGCGAGCCCAATAATCATGTAAATGACTCAAAACTGCTTTAATAAGCACTAACCTTCCAGCATAGCTCAATTTACGTGTTCCCCATCCTCGAATCCGCTGCACAACTTTTTCTACACGGATAGCACATTCTCCATTAGCCAGCCTCTTATAAGAAATGGGTACACCAAGGTATTTGAATGGGAACCGACCTTGGCAGAATCCGGACATAGCTAGGATATCACGTTTGTCCTTATCCCGAACACCATTCATGTATATCTCCGATTTCTCCTTATTCATTGTAAGACCAGAAGCTTCAGTAAAAGTCATCATAGCTCTCAATAATACTCTATTTGAATTGGTCACCTCGACTAAACATCAACAAATCATCAGCAAAGCATAAATGGCTCAATCTAAGCCCTTTGCATAAGGGATGAAAGTGAAAATCCCTTATGTCGGTAACATAATCAAGGATGCGGGTGAGGTACTCCATACAAATGACAAATAGAAAAGGGGACATGGGATCTCCTTGTCGAATGCCCCTCCTACCTTTGAAATACCCAAACTGTGAACCATTCAAAGCAAGTGTATAAGATGGAGAGGTAACGCATTCCATTACCCAATTAACCATAGTAGTTGGGAATCGCAATCCCTCTAGCACGCCCCTAAGGAAACTCCATTCAACCGAGTCCTAGGCTTTCCTCAAATCAATTTTCATGATGCTCCTAGGGGAACAAGTCTTCACTAGTAGAAAACTACCCTTTGGAACCGGTTGTAAACTACCCTTTGGAACCTTTCTTCATAGGTTCTACTGCCACAGATTCCTTAGGTCCGGAGCTTTGGAACCGGTTGTAGGAAGGTTCCATAGATGACCTTTGGAACCGGTTGCTGGTGAAACCGGTTCCAAAGGGTATACTATTGGAACCTATTATAATTACAACCGGTTCCAAAGGTGTCTCATTGGAACCTGTTGTAATTATCAACCGGTTCCAAAGGGTATATCATTGGAACTTATTGTAATTCAAAACCGGTTCCAAAGGGTTTTTCATTGGAACCCATTGCAATTCACAACCAGTTCCAAAGAGTGCTAATTGTGAATGGGGGCTCTCATCCCCTAACAATATATTTACGTAATTGATAAATTAATTAAAGAAAAGATTGCAAGAAAATTTTAAAAATAATATTTCAATTAATATTAAACTGCAAATTACAACGTATATCGTCATCGTACATACTACAATCATCTTCACATCAATTAATCGGTAATTCACACATCATGCCTACTAACTACAATCTTCTTTATATTCGTGGTTTCTTCCTTGGAATAAGGAAGCTCTCATCCCCTACACCTTAGTAGAAAAATATCATCTTAATGAAACATAAGCATTTCCATTTGACTGATGTTGAATAGCAATTTGAGATTCTCCTTCCGAGACCTGTGTAAAAAATATACATGAAACACCTTAGAACCTGACCACACAAATAAGAAATAATCCGCAAAATAGTAGTACAATTTAATATTTCATAAAGCAAAAAAGCAATTTGTTATCATAACATAAAGATACAAAGAGACTAAGAGACCTTGGCAAATCGAATTTCATTTAATGTAAAGGTCAGGTTATTATTGCTCTAAGAAAAAGGTCAGATTATTATTGGAGTTAACAAATGTGATTTCTCATATCGTGTGAACTGTCAAGTGTTGATGACAAAAACAAGATGATTATAGTGAAAATGAGGCATATAAGATAATTATATTAGTTAATGGCGAGGATATCCCGAATTAAGTTCGTAAAATCATTAAAATGAAAGTTTGGATTAGCTAAGCTATAACAAAGGAACAAGAGGGACCTGGATCAATGTTGGATAACAACCAGGGTTTGCAACCAATCGAGCATTCTGAATTTCAGGTCTCAATAGCTCTGTTAAACCATACACAGCTTTTGTCTGGAATCAGGCAAAGAAAAGAATTATCAGTAAGAAAGAAAGACAACATTCATGGACAGCAAGAGCAAAATCCTTGAAGAATGCTGTAACAGCCACCAGCCGACAGGTCAAATAAAATACCAATTCTACCCCAGCCCTAAAACATGCGGCTATAGACAGATTGGTCATAGAAGTTACGCAACCGTATCAAACAAACAAAATCAAATTCTCAGCAAATCCCACAAAATCAATCAAACAAATTACTCGAAATAATCACAAAAAACAAACCTATAAGCATTTCATACTAAAACCAAATCATAAGAACAAACATTACTATCTATAAACATCAAATCCTCATGAAATCTCACAAAAACCTCAAAAAATTAATCAAACAAATACTCCCTCCGTTCATTATCTTTTGCCACATTTCATTAAAATACTCCCCTCGGATATCACGAAATGGGGCAAAAGAAAATGAACGGAGGTAGTAACAATCACTCCCAAGTTTGACTTGTAAAGTTGGTCTAATCTAAACTGACCCGAATGTTTATCGTAGCAAACAACTCTATATTCCTAAAATATTTGAAAATAAAAAACATGAAAAGTTGATCCCATGTTGACCTGTTTGTGAGGTCTATTGATCATGAGCTTTCTTCTGTTATTATAGTTAAACATCAAAACATAATTAGTGATAAACACCTATACACAATAATAATACCAGGGAAAAAAATACAATCATTAAACATAGATGAGTTGGTCAAACGTTATAATAATAAAAACGCCAAGTAAGTGGATCAATGATGAGTCCACGAGATTTGAATTAAGTTTCCAGCAGGGGAAATATATTAGGGAATAAGGGAATGGGGAATGCATTGCAGTGCATGTAATTTGATTGTCTGGTGCCTCCTGGTGGGTTTGACTTTGCAAAAGTCAGTACTAAGTAGTATTATATTTCTACAACAAATTAAAGTCAACCCATTAGTGACTCACTGCTTCATAGGCTTCCTTCAATTCAATACCATTCATAACTTACTAACTATGTATATCGATCAATGCACACAATATTACTGTACAATAATTACTCACTCTGATGCACTCCTCTTGCTGCAGCAGTAGTATAATATTAGTAGTAGTGAGTTAAGTCGAGAAATATTTATTTTATTGAAACGGGATAATAATTAATTAGGGTCGAACTAAATTCAAAGTGTTAATTTGTGTTAATCGCCAAGCAAATGAGAAGCGCAAATGGTCCATGTCAAATTTCTAGATTCAATAGTACGTTAAATGGTGAGTACACATCAAGATGTGAGCAGAGGCTCACCATACTGAAGATCCATGCTCTCATAGTACTTGTTGCCAAATTGATCAACACCGACCACCTTTGCTCCGATATTGTGGATTTTTGTTTCCCTGAACACACATCCAAGAACGAGAAATGAACATTCACAAAGAAGTGCAACTCACATTCTTAATCTGCTCAGATTGAAGGCATTGAAATCAGCGGTTCAAAAAAGAGCATTCCAACATAGTACGCATCATTTCTCAATGTATAACGCGATGATTAACAATGATAATAGTTGGCCAGCGAATCAGGAAGATGAATGACATTATAATGTCACCACAGCATAGGCAACATTTTCGTATAGCTAAAAAAAATCAACTCACATCATCCCTAATCTCTAATCACAATACCAGATCCACAAACTGAAAGGAAAAAAAAACATTAAACCGAGATGATATAACAACCACATCAACTCTACAAGATGAAAAGAGATGGCGGTGATCACTTACGTGCTCACTTCCTCGATTTTCTTTCCAGCAGTAATCCCATCAGAATTCAGGTGAATAAGTAGCTTAAACATTCATCTGGTATACCAACAAACCTCCTCCCGAAAACGGGTCACCACTACATCAAAAATAGTGGCATCAACTACAAAACTCATGTAATCGACAATGTTGTTGAAGTTAAGTACGTTGCTTTTTTCCTTGTAGTGTTATGATTCGCAAGTATCTCGAGGAATACAGCATGGAAGGACGAGAAAACTAACTTAATTAACTCAAATACCATCAAATTCCAACTTAATCAGATTACTACAACTCAATAAAAAAACATCAAATCAACTAACTCTAAACATTCACATCATAGAAGGGGGAAACAACGTACTTGAGAGCGAGTTTTCGATAAGCGGTCTTAATCTCCTGCTCATCAGCTTCTTTCGTAACATTCAAAACTTCATAAGGATTTCTCCGAACAACAGCAGAGGGAGAAACGTGTTGATCCTACTTTCTATTTTAACAAAACCCTAATTCGAGAAACTGAAATCAAGCCTTGATAAACTAAAGAACGTGAATCAATTGAAGCGCAATCAAGCAGGGGAAGAAACGAACAAGTAGATCAGAGTGAAATCAAAGGAGAAAGGGGAAATGAAATGGGTTAATTATCGAGATTTGGTGAAAATGGAAAGATGAACAGAAGAAACTTAAGGGGAAAAGCAGTGGCAGATAGAAGGTGAAATGCCGCTGTTGGGCTTGAGGGGGCCAAAGAAGCGGGTGGAGGAAGACTCCCCGGAGTGGCGGCCCATGAAGGACTGGCTGTGAGGGGAGGAGCCCATGGGGCTGAGCACGGGGGTGGAGTGGAACGAGGTGGTCGTCTTCTCGCCGTCGTGGGAGTCCCGGGAGGGGGATTGGACGTAGTACACCGGCCTCCGTGGCGCTGATTAGGTGGGGAACGACGACGCTAGGCTCGTCACCTCCGAATCCGTCTTTGCGTGCATCTTACTTACTTAGGAAATGGTTGAAGAGTGGGTCTACTTATTAAAAAATATGGTGGGGAATGGGGGCGTAGTGGGTGGAGCAGTGAGAGTAGAGAGGTTATAATGAAAGGAATGCGTGGTATGTTAGTTTGGGTGATGACAAGGGAGAAAGAAGAAGAGAAGAAGGAAGAGTAACATGCTAAACACAGTTGTCAGGATTTTGCTGTGAAATGAAAAGGGGTCATTTTGAATAGAGGTCATTGATGCACTCTTTGAAATCGGTTGAATCTATAATAGGTTCAAAAACATTTTAATATGGGTCAGTTTTTTACCCTATACCTATGGTACCTCTTTTTAGTTAAGAACCGGTTTCATTGGTAAGGTCTTTGGAACCGGTTGAACCTACAAAAGGTGCCAAACGATTTTAATATGGTCTAAAAATTTTAGACATTGCCTTTGGCACCTCTTTTAGTGAACAACCGGTTCCATTGATAAGGTCTTTAGAACCGGTTCAATTTACAATAGGTGTCAATCATTTTTTTGGTCAACTAAGGAACCTCTTGTTCTTACAACCGGTTCCTTTTGATAGGTTCCAATGGCATTAATTCTACTAGTGCTTCCTGTTATACAACCGCACTATATCTTGACAGATTAAGATGTTGTCAACAATATCTCGGCCGGGGACAAAGCCACTGTGATTCCCACTAATTATTTCAGGCATTACCGTGGCCAACCTATTACTTAGGACTTTAGCAATGCATTTATACAGAATGTTGCAGCAAGCTATGGGCCGAAAGTCCATGACGGTTTCCGCCTCACTTTTTTAGGAATCAGGGTAATGATGGTGGAGTTGATCTGCTTTAAGAGTTTCCCAGAAATAAAGAATTCTTGAACTGCTCGAACCAGATCATCTTCAATAACAGCCTTCGCATCTTTAAAAAATTTGGAAGAGTAACCATCGGGCCCAGGCACTTTGTCAGCAGGTATAGAGTAAAACGCCTCAAGGATTTCCTCTCTAGTAACGATAGTGCAAAGCTATGAAGATTGTTCATTACTCAGCACACGTCCTTTCCGAATGACAGGAATAGAAACAGGCATGACGGGATTAGAACTTCCAAGCAATTTATTTAATAATCAATGAATGCCTCCTCAATTCCAACATTATCTGTACACGTCTTTCCAGCCTTATCTTGAATAGCTAGAACCTTATTCTGTGCTCTTCGTGCCTTAATGGTACAATGGAAGTATCGAGTGTTATAATCTCCATCTTTTAACCACTGCACTTTAGCTTTCTGTGCCAGAAAAGCCCTCCTAGCATCAGCTAAATCTCTGTAAGTCTGAGCTGCAATCGATTCCTCCTGCTGCAACAGTCTACAAGTAAGATCGGAATGCAATTTTTCCTGAATTTTGGTCAATAGTAGTTCTGCAACCCTTGTTGCATTTTCTATATCACGATAAGCTGTGATATTTAAGATCTTCAGGGGCTTTTTAAGTCCTTTATGTTTCTTAACAACCTGAAACATGATCACTCCTTCAACCTTCATACTCCAAATCTCCTTAACAATGGGTATAAAATCCTCATGCTTACTCCACATGTTGGAATACTTGAATGCTCTATTAACTCGAGTACCCCTGTCTTGGCTGTCCCAGAGGTTCAAGAGACAAGGACTATGATCATAGAGACCCTTAGGAAGAAAAGAAATGCTTCCTGACGGCCCATTCATGATCCATTAGTCGTTAGTCAATACTCTGTCTATTCTACTAAACACCCTCCCTTCTCTTTATGTTTGTTATTCCGTGTATAATAGGCGCCCGAAGAGTACACATCATTGAGTCCGCACCTCTCCACACACTCCTGGAAATTAGCTATTTCATTAAGGGAAACAGCACCTCCAATTCTTTCATCCAATTTCAAGACGTTGTTAAAGTCGCCCATTATCAACCATGGAAGTTGTTGGGCAGTGGCTCTATCAGTAAGTGAAGTCCATAACCAAGTTCTGTCCGCGAGCTTATTATATCCATAAACTATTGAGCAACTCCATCTAAATCCTGTTTGTCTATATTCACACTCCAAATGAATAACTTGTGCCTCCCTGCTAATCACGGAAACCTGGAAGAAATTCGGATTCCATAGTACCCAGATTATCCCCCCTTCCTTGACCTCATTATTAGTGATGAATTGCCATTGTCTTCCCAAACTATCCTGAACTTTATTCATAGATTGAGTCTTGACCCGAGTTTCAAGTAGTCCACATAATCCAACATTATTAATATGCAGAAATCTTCGAATATCTCCATGCTTATTCATATTATTTATACCTCTAACATTCCAAAAAGCTAGATTAACCATTAGGAGTGCGAAAATTGTGTTTCCCCTTTCCCAAACTATTCAATATGTTGCGTCTTATTGTGTTAGTAAGCGTCTCAGCAAAGGAAAGGCCCTCTAGAACTGGAGGACTCTCTCCTTGGCCAGGAGAACGAGATGCTGCTGGAGTGCCAGGGATGGGAGCATGGGTCGCTATAGGAGGAGCAACAATTGGAGGGGCTTGGACAGGTTGTTTAGGAACCCAAACCTTGCCCCTTTCCTTCTTTTGTTCATCCTTTTTCCTGCAAGCCTCTGCATCATGACCAATTCCTTGGCATCGAGTACATATAACAGGCCTCCATTCATATTGAACATTTAATGTTTGTTTTTCATTTTTCTCATCCAGGAACTCCACAACATCAGGCAGCTTATGATTCATCTTGACCTCTACCATATATCTACCATACCCCAGGAATTCTTTATCCTCTGTAGCTTTATCACTACGAATAGGTTTCCCAATGAGTCCAACAATCTTAGGAAGAGTAGGTCCCCAATACTTCATGTCTAAATTATGCAGACGTACCCAAATAGGTACCTCCTCAATAGGATTCTTCATTATTTTAGCATCCGGAGTCCAACTCTTAACAATGAAAGGCTTACTATCAAAAAACATCGGTCCAGACTGCAGAATGGTGTTCTTATGCTCTAGAGATTTGAGACGCAGAATACAGATTCCATTAGTTTTCATTGACACTTTATCAACATCAAAATTCTTCCAAACTCTACGAACATACCCTACCATTACATGAGCTGGAGGATTAGCTCCTAGTACATAACAGTGTACAGAAGTAGACCAGAAATCAATCTCACCCTTCACATCTTCTAGTTCAATATTCAGTAAAGGGGAAGGGGCAGGTTGTTTGGTGCTCACCTCCATCCAAGGTTGTTCCATAGCAGGATTATCGTACTCTGATTCACCTTCTACAATGATATTCAAGCCAGAATTGAGGCTAAAAGCTCGAATAGAAGTTCAGCTGGTTCATCAAGAACTGATTCAATAAAATCGTCATCTAGAGCTTCGTATGATTTGCTGCTATTATTAAAGATGTTTCTATTGTTTTGGGTATTAGAATTAGTATAATATTTGTTCTTACGGGCACTAGTAGTAGCAGTATTGGATCTAGTCGTCTTCCTTATGTGTTTCGCCATTGCAAGAGCAAGAGGAATCCCTTTCAACCGCTCAAAATATCTTTGAATATAGAATCACCACTAAACAATAGAAACATCTTTAATATCACCAAAGTCAGTATATTCAATCTCACCCTGCACATCTTTAATAACTTTACATTCAAAGTCAGTATATTCAAAGTCTTATGTTGTACCCTATCTTTTACAGTACTTGTTTATACACCCTTCTATTTCACCTTTTTCATTTCACTTCATTAATAACACCATGAAAATATTGTGTAAGGGATGGGCGAAGAACAATGAAATTGAAGATAGAGTAACATCCATTAATAAGAGCAAGGAACAGAAGATTGATCATCTATCTTTCATTTATAATCATCATCATCCTGAAGTTCAAATATATGGAAGACAATTTTCATCAACAATTAAAGTAATGTGCAATGAAGATTTTATTGAAAAAATCTTTCAAAAGCTTCCCTCTGATTATGACAAAGCGAACATGGCTATTGTTTGCAAGAGGTGGTCCCAAATGTTTCTATTACGGTCCGATGCACCAAGATAGAATATAGATTATAATAGAAGATTGGGAACAACTCATATTAAAGGAATGACTACTGTTCGTAGGGATGGAATTGAAGTTTCCAAGAGATGTAGATGTTATTTGACGAACAATATGCATGCTAGAAGGTTATTGCACGTCTTTCAACTTGGATCTGATGAAAATGAACATTTGAAGATTATTGAATCTATGGAAGAGGAAGATTACAGATCACATGTTTCATTAAGAGATTATTTAAAAGGATGTAGATTAAGTAAAATCCTCTATAGCCAAGAAGAAATTTTCATGATTGAATGATCTATTCTATGGAGTGATTAATTAGCCAACCATTTGTATGTTTTGAGATTTTGATTCATACTGTTTGTATTGCTACTTTAGTAATATCTACTTATGGTTGTGGTAGGAACTCCCGTTTATTCAGAAAGTAACTTATGTACACCCGTTTATCAACTTATATGCATGCCTTGTGTTCAGTATAAAGAAACTTATGTATAAAAAAACATACAAATCAATATAAAAAATTAAGGTAATTAACATCCATCAGAATTAAAAATATCATTTCCATTAAAATTCATTTCCACTGCGCAACATTTTACATAATTCATCTACCTCTATCTGCTCTTCTAATGAAATTAATTTCAATCTATATAGATCACTTTCTTCTTTAGCACACTCAATAGTTTGCAAGTGTTTATTTTCCTTACAATCAATAGTTACGAAATGATAATTGTGCAATATTGTTTTTGCATGTACATTATCTGTCAGATAGCATCTGCATCTCTTTGAAACAATAATTCCACCCCTAAGTACAATATTCATTCCATCACGGATCAATGTTGTCAAGCTTCTATTGTAATCCACAATACATCGAGGTGCATCGGAGTGTAATAGGAACATCTGCGCCCATCTTTTACAAACAATCGCCGTGTTAGCCTTATCAACGTAAGATGGAAGTTTTTCGAAAATTTTCCACATGAAATCTTCGTTGCACATAACTTCGTTTGTTGACGAAGATCGTTTATCATATGTGTCAAACTGATGATACTTATTGAAAATGAAGGAAAGATCATGCATCTTCTGCTGCCTTGAGTTGTTTATAGTTGTTAATCTATCTTCAACCTCATTATTTATCAACCACCCCTTGCATAAAAATTTCATAATGTAAAATTAACGAAATAAAAATAAATTGAGTGAGATGGATGTGAAAATAAATAGATGATATGAATAAGATGGGAGTAAGTAGATGATAAATGTGAAATTAAACAACATTTATTGTACTACTCATTTATTTATTTTTCAAATCGAGGAAATCTGGCACGTGTCAAACATGCAGTGCTTTGATTACTGTACAATTTTTCAACATTCACAACAGATATTAACTTATCTACATCAAAATAGACAGTGCTTTGAATATGTACAAATTTGAACATGTGCAACAGATATTATGTTATGTGCATCAAAACATACACTGTTATAACTATGCATAAATTTTGAACATGTGCAACAAATATTAACTTATGTACATCAAAACAGAAACTGCTTTGACAATGAAGAAATTGTGAATATGTGCAACAGATATCAACTTATGTACATCAAGATAGACACTATTTTAACTATGTAAAAATATCAATATGTACAACTGATACTAACTTATGTACATCAAAACAGACATTGTTTTAACTATGTAAAAATGTCGTAATCTACAACAGATATTAACTTATGTACATCAAAATAGACATTGTTTTAATTATGTAAAAATAACGACATGTAGAACAAATATTAAGTTATGTACATCAAAATAGACAGTGCTTTGAATATGTATAAATTTGAACATGTACAACAGATATTAACTTATGTACATCAAAATAGACAGTGCTTTGAATATGTACAAATTTGAATATGTGCGACAGATATTATGTTATGTACATCTAAACATACACTGTTATAAGTATGCTTAAATTTTGAACATGAGTAACAGATATTAACTTATGTACATCAAAATAGACACTACTTGAAATATGTAAAAATATCGACATGTACAACATATATTAAGTTATGTACATCGAAACATACACTGTTATAACTATGCATTAATTTTGAACATGTACAACAAATATTTACTTATGTACATCATAATCGACAGTGCTTTGAATATGTACAAATTTGAACATGTGCAACAGATATTATGTTATGTACATCAAAACATACACTGTTATAACTATGCTTAAATTTGAACATGTACAACAGATGTTAACTTATATACATCAAAATAGACACTGTTTTAACTATGTAAACTTATCGACATGTACAACAGATATTAAGTTATGTACATCAAAAAAACATTGTTGTAACTATTTACTAATTTTGAACTTGTACAACAGATATTAACTTATGTACATCAAAATAGACAGTGCTTTGATAATGTACAAATTTGAACATGTGCAACAGATATTTTGTTATGTA
Organism: Agrostemma githago; assembly: GCA_958450325.1. Lineage (NCBI taxonomy): Eukaryota > Viridiplantae > Streptophyta > Magnoliopsida > Caryophyllales > Caryophyllaceae > Agrostemma > Agrostemma githago. The sequence goes on along the minus strand of OY288239.1, from coordinate 62,077,656 downwards.
CATCAAAACATACACTGTTATAACTATGCATAACTTTTGAACATGTGCAACAGATATTAACTTATGTACATCAAAACAGAAACTGCTTTGACAATGAACAAATTGTGAACATGTGCAACTGATATTAACTTATGTACATCAAAACAAACACTGTTTTAACTAAAATATTGACATGTACAACAGATATCTACTTATGTACATCAAAACAGACACTGTTTTAACCATATATATCTGTTGTATGAGTTGTAAGTTATCTACATAAGTATGTACGAACTTCACACATATACAATACATGGTAAATTGTCTACTTCAAAAGAAGAAATAAGTAGAATTGCTGCACATAAAATCAAATAGAGATGTTCATATGAATAATTTTCAAATGAAAATCAAGTGTACTTGATAAAAGTATAATGTGCTTAATGTATCTCTGGACAATTTATTATATTTAAAATATATTAAAATGAAGTAAAAATAAGAGAATGTATGATGATTAAACTTTGCCAGGACAATTCCTTGAATCATGGTATCCCATCTCTCCACAAGCATTGCACTTCCGAGGAGGCTTCTTATGTTCTTTTGTGGCTCTTTCTTTAGACGAAATAAGTCGCCTTCCAGAGCCTTTAGTTTTAGACTGGTTTGGAGGCAAGCTCTTAATGTCAGTTGGAATAGTGGCACCCATCAAAAACTCGATCTCAGACCTCTTGTCATTTCGCAGATTTGTTCCTTCTTCCACAACCTTCTCCTTGAATGCTCTCACTAATTCTAAGAGCTCATCCACCTTCTCTTTCTTTTCCTCAACCACAGTCACACAATCAAAAATTTTAGTCCATAATTCTGCAACCTTCGTTTTTATTCCATCAGATGACCGACAATCAGAAAGAAGTGTGCCATTTGCATCAAACATTTCCCTGGATGTTGCAAACTTGTTCCAACGAGGAAGTAGATATGAATTAGGTATCCTTTTGGCACATCTTTCTTTCAGGACCCAAAGATCATGACGACACAACAGTCCACCCTACTCGAACATTTTTGCAGGCACAGACAATTTTCCCTTCTGCAGAAGTATAGTCAACTACATATACCCTGTTTCTTATGTTGTCCAGTATAGAGATATGTTCAACACCATCCTCCTTTATAATCTCATCAACACCACAATTGTATATGGATGCCTTTAACTCTTCCTGCAACTCATAGAAGACAGTTCGTGTGTAGATTTCAGAAGCATGTTTTTCAAGTGAAAATGGACTGATCAAAGCAGCAGAAGTGCTCTTACAGTCAGCAATCACCTTGGACTGCTCCCACCTTTGGGCATCAATGGCACTGTCAAACCTCATGTAAAACTCAACAAGTGTCAGCTGAGGATTCGTGAAGTTGTTGAAGAAGTTATTCTCAGACTCAGACCTTGAAGTTGTCCTCATTAACCCTGAAAGAAACAGGTCACGGTGGTAAGCTGGTATCCACTTCTCTCGCATCTCAAATATCTCCTGAAGCCACTCATTATCCTCAAGATTGTACTTAGTAATAAGATCCTGCCACATCTGTTCAAAGTGAGTCGGGTTTACATCCTCACCCCAAACAACAGCATTTAGATCCTTAAGAAAATCTGTTTCAGTGCATATTTTCGAACCCACTTTATCTGCTACTTTCTTCATTACGTGCCGCAAGCACAATCTGTGAAATGTGTGGCTTCCAAAAACCTCCTTCACCCCAGCTTTGATTCCCAAATCCTGATCAGTGATAATGAATGAAGGAAAAGTACCTCCCATTGCCTTTATAAAATTTTTAAACAGCCAAGTAAAGCCGTTACCTGCATATGCATTGAGGAGACAGTATAATAAAATTCCTTATGTGCATCACGTATTATCTTCAGAACACAAATAATAACAAAGATAGGAATAAGAAAAGCTCTTACCATTCTCTCTCCCAACAAGGCCAGCAGCAAATGTGACACATTTCTTGTGATGATCTATACCCGTGAAGGGAGCAAAGACCATCTTGTACTTATTCATGTTATATGTAGTGTTGAAAGACACCATATCACCAAATAACATGTAGTTCTTTATCATTATAGGGTCAGCCCAAAATAAACGAGTGATCCTTTGTTTATCATCAACATCAAAGTCAAAATAAAAAGAGTCACAGAGGGATTTCTTTTTCATAAGGATCTCAATGAACATCTGTCCATCAGAGTCCTTGATGAACTTCTTTATATCTCTACCAAAATTTTTAAAATCAACCTTTGATGCACCTACATATTTATAACCCTTTACGAACTGCTTGAACATTCTGAAAGTTTTAAAGGCACCTGGGTTCACCATGGAGTTGTCAATGATCATCTTTTTGTGCAAAATGCTGAGTTTCCTTGCCTTTTTAAGGTGCATCATCGTGGAAGGTGTGTTCAAATAATGGTTATGTCCTTCATTAAATTCTGTGACTTCATATCGCTCATCACATTTTCTGTCTAAGATGATTCTGTCCGTACAATGAATTCTTGTTATCTCCCTTCTTTGTTGTTGTCCCTTATGTTCATATTCACCTTCTTTGTTGCAGACAATGTACTTTTTTTTAACGATACCACGACTAGTGCGTCCAGTGCTCTTCCTAGCAATGAAGCCACCAGCAGTTGCATACTTGGAATAAAATTGAAATGCTTCTTCCAATCCCAGAAAAATTTGACCCACATAAAGTTTCAATTCTTTCGAACAACTTGGTATCTTCAAATCTTGGTCAAAATTAGGTTCGGGAGTATCTATGTAAATTTAACACATAATATCAAAATTATGAATAATTCTCAAAATGTTCAACAGATATTAAGTTATCTACATAAAAGCAGTAACTTCTTTAACTATGAACAGTTCTCAACATGTACAACAGATACTAAGTTATCTACACCAAAGCAGCAACTGCTTTAATTATGAACATTTTTCGACATGTACAACAGATATTAAGTTGTGTACATCAAAGCAGCAGCTGCTTTAATTATGAACAATTCTCAACATGTACAACAGATATTAAGTTGTGTACATCAAAGCAGCAGCTGCTTTAATTATGAACAATTCTCAACAAGTACAACAGATATTAAGTTGTGTACATCAAAGCAGTAACTGCTTTAAATATGAACAATTCTCAACAAGTACAACAGATATTAAGTTGTGTACATCAAAGCAGTAACTGCTTTAAATATGAACAATTCTCAACATGTACAACAGATATTAAGTTGTGTACATCAACGCAGCAACTCCTTTAACTATGAACAATTCTCGACATGTATAACAGATACTAAGATATCTACACCAAAGCAGCAACTGCTTTAATTATGAACATTTTCGACATGTACAACAGATATTAAGTTGTGTACATCAAAGCAGCAGCTGCTTTAATTATGAACAATTCTCAACGTTACAACAGATATTAAGTTGTGTACATCAAAGCAGAAGCTGCTTTAAATATGAACATTTCTCAACAAGTTCAACAGATATTAAGTTGTGTACATCAAAGCAGTAACTGCTTTAAATATGAACCAAACAATATAAGATACGTTTCTATGAAAACTTGAAGCAATTGAATTGATAAAGTAATATAAACTAAAATTGAAAAATAGATGAATTAATGAAATATTTTACCTAATATATTAGAATCGCCCAACATCGAACATGTTGCAGTTGTTTCTTGACTATTCACTGCATTCAAAAAACGAATCACGGCATAAATAAATTAAGAATCAGACTTAAAATCTGAAATTGAATTTTAGAAAAAATAGAAATTTTCTGACCTAAATCTGAAGTAGTTGTAGGTGAAATTGAAGGATTTTCATTTGTATCTAATTTTCGACGCTTTGATGAAGAATTACTCGCCATTGAAGTTGCACAATTACTCGCCATTGAAGGTGCAGAATTACTCGGCAATGAATTTCAGAGGTTTTCAGACTAGAGAGAGAAAGTGATAGGGTTCAAATGATAGGGTCTTAGAAGGTAGAGAGGAGCAGCGCGTGTTTTTTAGTCTTTTAATCTGGATCGTTAGATCAGATCTTAATCTTATGGTCCAGATGCTGCCTCTATGGGTGTAAGGAGTTGCCCTGCCTCACCGGAGCCCTCCTCTATTTTTTTATATATAATTATATATATATATATATATATATATATATATAGAGAGAGAGAGAGAGAGAGAGAGAGGTTCACAAAAGGACACCCCTCCCTATAAGTCCATAAGTGCTCTTTTCAGCCATTGGATGAATTCAAGATGGAGGGCTGAGATTTAAGTAAGATTGATTAATTAGCCTAATACCCTCATTAATGTGAAGACCCACGTTTGTGAGCTTAGCAAATACCAAGGATGAAATTAATTTAAACTCTCTCTCCTGCACAAGTAAACACACTCCCAAGCTTGATTTCTCCACCAAACATAAATCAGATGGACCAAATTTCATGGCTATGGTTCCTGGACTTCTACGTTTCTGCTTGGAGTTGAAGGTATTTAAAGATTGTAGCATGATGGTGATGGCAATTCTTCTAGCCGTGGTGAATTATAATTTAATTGAAGTTGTTATCTCTAAATTTGGCGTCTGCATGGAGGATATGCAGATTGTTGTTGTTCCGCCTGGTATGATTGTTTTAATTTATTTACTTTTGTAGTGGATGAGTTGTTCTTTTCGTATATGAGTCGTTGTTGTTCAAGGACTAATAGTTATGGGGAAGATGTGGTTTTGGGCAAAGTTTTTATTCTCGATGAAGTTGGGGTTTCTAATTGTCGTCGAAGTTGCGAAGATTAAAATAGGGATGGGGGCGGTGATTTGTTGGAGTTTAGATTTATGTAGTTAGTTGTCGTTCAGTTCATAGTCAGATGAAGTGGATGTTTTGGTTTGTTAAAGTGTTGAATGTTACTTGTTGAAGTGTAGTAGTGAAGTAGTTGAAGTTGAAGTTTATTTCGTGAATTTGACTGTGCAGATGCAGATGCTACGGAGGGTAAAGAAGTTGCGGAGGTTGTGCCTCCTGTTCTTTACTGTAGGGAAGTTGATAAGGAGAAGACACCTTATCTTGGACAGAAATTCTCCGACGTCGATAAAGCTGTTAAATTCTTTGAAGCGTATGGCCTTTCTTGCGGGTTTGATGTCCGTAGGTGGTCAACGAAGAGGTTCCGTGATGGTACGCTGAAATCTCAGCTTGTAGTTTGCAGCAGAGAGGGTTTCACGTACGTCCCAAAGGCAGGTGACGGTGCAGCAGAAGGGGGAGGTTGTGGATGTAAGGTAGATGGAAAGTGTCGTAAATCTAATTCTAAGGAAGTCGGTTCTACTGGTAAGACTGCTAAGAAGTTGAAGAAGATTGTTTCGGGGAAGCGCTGCGGTGAAACTAAGACGAGACGCCGGACCAAAGTGACAAGATTTGGTTGCAACGCAAGAATCTTGTTGGCCGTAGTCGATGGTGTCGTGGTTGTTAAGGAGTTTACTTGTGGCCACAATCACGAACTTTTTCCTGTAGCGGAGAGAGAGTTCCAGAAACAATATCGGCAGTTGTCGGACTTCCACAAGCAGATGATAATTGCTAACTCAAGAGTAAGGCGTTTCTTCTGCTGTAACGTTGTTGAAGTTTGTGTTAAATTTTGTTAAATATTATGTGGTGCGTGTACTCGTTTGTCTTCTCGTGAAATTAGTGTTTGCTCTGATTGCAGTTGAAAATTGGACCGACAAGAACGTACAATATGTGTAACGAGCATGTCAATGGATTTGAGAATCTTGGGGCGAGCTTGACCGATTTCAAGAATTATGGGAGGGATGTGAAGTGTTTTCTTCATGAAAGGGATTGGCAGTTGTTCGTATATAATTTTAAGGAAATGGTGACGAACAGGGAAGGATTTTTTTCGACTACGAGTTGGCGGAAGATGGGAGCTTAAATAAAGAGATATGGGTAGACGTTGCCGCGAAGAGAAACAATTCAATGTTCGGAGATGCTATGTCCTTTGATCCTACGTATAGGACAAACATGTACTCCATGATATTTACTCCGTTCACAGGTGTTGATAATCATAAGAAGTCAGTGACGTTTGGTAGTGCACTAATTGCGCGTGAGAACAGTGAGTCTTTCGATTGGGTTTTCAAGCGATTTTTAGATGCTATGGGTGGAAAGGAACCTGAGTACATAATAACGGATCAAGACCCGGGAATTATTTCATCTGTTGAATTTGTTTTCAAGAAGGCGAAACATCGGTTTTGTAAGTGGCACATAATGAACAAAGTCCCTGTTAAATATTGTTCGACGAGAAGCGATTACCTTGAATTCATACGGAAGCTGAATGAAATTGTGAGGGACGATGATATTGAAGCATCGGAGTTTGATGAGAGATGGATGGAAATAATGGAAGAACATGGACTGGTAGACGTTGAGTGGTTTAAGAACACATTTGCCATAAGAAGTCAGTGGGTAATGGCTCACTGCCGTGACATTCCAATGGGAACCGTTATGAGGACCACTCAAAGATCGGAGAGTGAGAATAGGTTTTTTAAGAGGTTTGAACAGAAATCGGGTACGTTGGTGGAGTTTTGGATGCGCTTTGAAAGCGCCGTGGACCACCAAAGGCATACCCAAAAGAAACTCGACAGTGAAAACAGGCACTCAAGGCCTAAGAGGGAGACGCATGTAGCAATGGAGTACGATGGTGCTAAGTTGTATACCCATGAAATATTCAGTGAATTCCAAGATGAGGTGAAGTTCTCAATCGACACTTGCACGGTCCGTGGCTTCGAGGTGGTTGACGGGGTTGAGATAAAGAAGGTGAAGGATCAAAGTAGACATAGAGTCTATGAAGTGCGCGTAAATCCAGGTGCGTTTGTTTGAAGTTATTATAACCTTTATTTAGAAGTTGCTATTTCAATATATCGGAGTTACGTTATGTGTTGACTGAAGTTGAATTATCCTCCTCAGAATTGGAGGACACTAGGCCGTTCGAAAGGCGAGGCCTTTTGTGTAGACATTTAATCTAGATTTTAACGTCCTGTGGACATAAGACTATACCGGCAGCGTACGTATGTAGGCGGTGGTTGGTTGAGGCTGTCGGAGGAATGTCGTTGGATGATTGGTTGAGGCTGTCGGAGGAATGTTGTTGCATGATGGTTTTCTTGCAGGGTACTGTAGACTTGATTGATGAGAAGCAGTTGGAGATGACGAAGTTTTGGTCGGAGATTCACGAAATAGTGGGATTTGTTCGCGATAATGGTAAAGACGTAGTTGAAAAATTACGGGAAGCGATACGCGCTTTTAGAGAGAGTGTAGGTGGAAGTTCGGAGCCTTTGACAAAACGACAGGAGTTGGAGAAACTCCTTGGTTGTGCGTCCACGTGGGAAGTGACGATATTGGCTCCGAAAATGTCGAAGAACAAAGGAAGTGGGAAGAGGATGCTGTCAACGAAGACCAAGGCAGCGGATCTGGCAAAGAGGCCGAAACGAATGTGTAAAAACTGCAAGAGAATGGCCCACCACGACAAGAGAAACTGCCCCCACCCCTTCTCAAAGAATCAACCGTCGGAGGAGGATTCCATTTGTGGCAGCGACGATGATTGATCGGATGACATTTTGTGATTTCTGGATTGACGCATTGTGTTCGATGTTAGCGTAATTCTTTTATGGTGTTAAAGTTGAAAATATTGTGTACTGAAGTTTCCTTCTATATTGTTAATGTGTGACAAGTTGAAGTTGTAGAAGTGGTTGTTGAAGTTATGTTAAAGAAGATTTGAAGTTGTGAATGTCGTGGTTAAGAGTTGTGTCAGAAGTTGAAGAAGTAGAGATGTTGTTTTAGTTGTGCTGAAGTTACGTTCTTACAACTCTGAAGTTTTATATGTCGTGGATGAAGATATTGAAAGTAGCCTGAGACATTATTGTTAAAAGTTTTATAATTTGACTTCTGAAGTTACGTTGTTGTGTCATTGGAGTTCTGAATTTGATAGTTGCCACTATGTGACATAACCTATTCTTGAAGTGTTGGTTTCGTGGATTTGAAGTTGCATTATTGCAGCTTTGAAGTTGTATATTTCACAGACAAAGAATTCTCACTGAAGTAGTAGAGTTTACAGACATGAGCTGTACGTTTAACTGATGTTCGTAACCTATGTAGTAGAAGTGACGTGTGTGTTGTATAGAAGTCCGTAACCGTAGACCCAAAATTTATGTGCTCATATAATTAACAGCGTTAAAGTTGAAAAAATTGTCTACTGGAGTTTTCTTCTGTAGTGTTAGTCTGTCACAAGTTAAAGTTATAGAAATGACAGTTGAAGTTACGTTGTAGGACTTTTAGAGTTGTGAATTTAGTGGTTAAGAGTTGAAATATTGGTTTACTGGGGTTGAAGTTACGTTCTTAGAAGTTCGAAGTTTTATATTTCATAGAGGAATATTTGTTAGTGGAGTATAAAGTTTACGGAGTTGAGGTGTACAATTAACTAAAGTTTATAACCTACGTAGTTGAAGTGACCTCGGACAGCTGCATGAGAAATAATACGTAAGTGAACACATTGCCGATCAAATATTGGCCGTGAACAGAAGAACCAGTTCTCGCGTATCTACAGGAAAACAGGACAACTAGTTCATGAAAATATAAATATTACATGTTTCCGCCAAATTTATCTATCTACGCATATAGTTTTTTATCCAACTCCGCAAAATATCACAAAATTTTCCCAACTCCGCAAGGTTTATCCAATTCCGCATAAAATTATAAGTAGGTCTGGGAAGAGATGTAGTAGCTTTTTATCAGAACATTTGTAACACCCACTATTTTCCTAGTGCCGTTAATTATTCTGTTGTGACTCCTTCATGACTCTATGTCAATTTCGTCTTCTATTTCCTTCATCTTTATGAATTCTTATTATTTTTTTTTGAGTCAAATAATATTTATTTTTATTTTAAAAGATTTTAATTCTTGTAAACCTATTTATTTGATTTTCATTGTAAACCATTTATTTTTGTGCGTGAAGTTCTATTTTTTTACGAACTAACGTTTTAAGCTTGCAATTCAGTTATTTATTTTTCCTAAATATCAAAACACGTTTATATGATATTTCCAACTAAGAAATATTTTTATTTAAGAATCTTTGACCTTTAATGATTTTATTACGAAGTTTCGTAAATAATTATTTTCCAACGCGCGGTTTACTCGAACTGATCTGAAATACCTTTAACAATTTTACGATTAATCTTTTTATCAACTTATAAATTATTTGGGACATTTTCCCCATGTTTTGGATCGTGACACACCCATGTCACATTTTTACACTACAACTTTGTATACATTTCATTTTATGATGTTTAAGCCTTAGATATTTTCTTTTTCTCACCCATTTATTTTTGGCCTTAAACACAAACTTTTGACACTCCCTTCCTCTTTCATTTTGGCTGATTTGTGAATGTATTATGACATAGTTTTCATCAAAATTTACTTATCATTTATGCTTTAGAAAACCATCCACTTTCTTATCATTTATTTTACAAAAAATTAAACAACATTTCCTCCCTTTTTCTCTCTTGGCTGAGATTTTCCAGCATCTTCTCTAGCCAAATTTTGTCTCAAATTGAGTCTCGATCGTCTCGTTTTCATCTCCTAAATAATCGTCATTCCAATCCCTTCGTTAAGGTAATAATCGATGTTGTTTTCGATCGTTATTTTCCTTGATTTTCTTAGTTTTCTCATGGTATTTTTCCACCATGCTTTTCTTGTGTTGAAGAATTTTTGAATGATTCCGAAGCCGACGAATTTATAATCGACTCGAATTTGGGTTAGAGGTAACATCAATGTTACTCGGTATTTCATGATTTTAATTGTGTATTTGCATGTATATAATTATAATTTTATTTTTGACAATATATGTATGTCATATAATCTGGAAAAATTTTAAAAGTTGGAATTTGCATGTTTCGGTAATTTTTATCGCTTTTACGAGATTAACGATTAAATCGTCATATTAATTTGTAAAATCGTAATATTCGGCCTAAACTTGTAATATATGATTTTATTCTGTAAAAATGAGATTTTTGATCATTTTTAATAATTTGGTATTTTTCTGATATTTTTGATATCGATTATTGAATTATTACCGTTATCGGACAAAAACGATTAAAAACTGATTTTTAGTTCTAGTACTTAAACATTTTATTTTAATCTGATTTTTGACGTGGTGAAAATTTCTGTTGAAATAGAATTTTCTGATTTTTTTCATAATTCTTTGGAATTGTTAAGTGGATGAATTAGTTAATCACTTTAAATCATCGTTTATCGTTAAAACCGCGTTTGTCGTATAAATTCTTGATTTTTGGTCTTTTGATTTAATCTGGAAAAAATTATGATTCTGATGGTTTCTTAATAAAATGTATTTTTATAATTTTTAGTGCTTTAATAAAATGATATGAACGATAAGTTTTATTAATGGAATCGTTAATTGTGAAAACGAGTTTTAAAGACGGTTTTGATGGGATTTATTAAAGCTGGAATTTTTGGAAATCTGGAAAAATAGTATTTTCTTGAAAATCATGATTTTTAAGCTTAATAATAATTTTTGGACATTAATACTTAAATTGTTTTGTAATTACTATTTTTATTAATCGTTATTGTCGAGATTAGACGATTAACGAGAAAACCCTTTAAAAACCGAGACTAAGCATTCTGGAAAATTTTCTTTTCTGAACAGAATGTCCATAAATATATTTTTGCTATTTTACGTAATTTTTGTACTATTTATTAAAGTCTTTAATTAATAAGTATTGGTTTTGGACAAATTACGATTTATCGTTAAAATGCTTCGTCTTACCCAAAAGATTTATTTTTCCAGCTATTTTGAAAATATTTAAATCTGAAACATTAAGATTTAAATCATACCTTAACATACTCTTAATGTATTCAATGGTTTAATTAAATAAAAGACGTTAAAAGATTTAATTTGACATTTGCCGTAAAATCCTATTCGTAATCGTATTGTCGTAACTGATAATAATTAGGGAGTTTTAGCTTTTTAAATTTTGAAAACACCCTGATTAGTATTATTAAAATGTTTAAGACATTTTTAATCATTTTATACACTTGTACGATAATTTAATAATTTCATAAACCCAATTGTTCTCGTTTCATATTTACTAAAATGTGGTATTAGTATGAACTAATATTTTCACTATTTTGATATAATGCTATTTTTAGTAAAATTTCTAAAACTAGAAGTTTCCTAAGGTAGAAAGTTTCCTCTTTTAGAATATAAATGTGTACTTCTTTTATCCTCATATTATTTATATTGATTACATCTTTTAAATAACGATAATGGTTTTGTTTTGAAGTTATGGAATAAGGACAAGTGTGAGGTTAGAGTAATATATTCTAGGGTTTACGGTTTTGCCATCAACTATAAGGCTAGTGTATCAGGAATCGGTACATTGGTTGTTGAACCGGGTGACAGGTATCCCGGGAGTTGTGTACATTTTGACCTTTAGCTTAGGCCTCGCAGTAAGTCGCCGTCATAAGTTGAACTGGGTGACAGGTAATCCCAGTAGGGGTGTGCATTATCTTAAACTAGGGTCACGCATTTATAAGTCGCCACTCTATTATGGTTGAGTAGCCTAGTTAGAGACCGAAGTTTAATTTGTTTGAACTAAGTACTCGAAGCTAGTTTTTAGTATTCTCCTAGTGAAAGTCTAGCCGCCTACACTACTCCTATGCATAACGCCATTTTGAATATTTTTATTATTATCGATATAATTTGGTTGCAGGTTGGCAAATGTTTTATGTTTTCTCCGGAAAACTCATTTTTATTATATTGTTTCGATACGTGAAGTTTTTCACTGAAAACTTATTTTCATTATAATGTTTTACTGTTTTCCGTCTTTACTATTTTTCCTATATTAGTAATTGCGGTTTTAAAATCCTGTTATACGGCTGGGACAACGTTGGCGTTGCTCCCCACTGATTGTGGCTGTTATGTTTTAACATGGCAGGTATACGTGTTCCGGGTGTGGGCTAGCGAGCAGTGTGGATCCTGCTTGTTTATTTTGATAATTATGTCTTATGGATTGTTCAAACCCCTTTTGTGAATTGTTTTAAATTTTGGCCATTTTATTTAAGGCCTATTGTTTGACTTTACCATTTTAATTTTTACTAAGACATAGTTACAGTGTGTTTGAATCCCGACTCTACAGTGTTTCCGCCACTGTATCGCGTTATATTTTCTAGGGAATTACAGTTGGTATCAGAGCATCATTGCTCCCAATGCTTACACCTGAAATTAAGGAAAATACCAGTAAATTATTTAAACAGTAAATAAAAATATTATTAGAGATGGGTAGAAACAAGTAAGGACTTATGTGATTAGCCTTCATGTTCCTGAAATCCAATGATTAGCATTGAATATTTGTTTTATATGTCAAAGAAGATGATAAGTGGACAAGATGTTGATAGGATGCTGCTCCAGATCGGGACAAGACCTGCTTAGAACTCTCAACGCCTGCTGACTCGAGTGGACAACTTGGTGCTCCAAGAAAGATGCCGATGGTGACTTTTATCTCCGGTTCAGTTTACTTAAGCTACAGGCCAGATGATCAAGAGTAGATTCCTGTTCCATGATGTCACAGTAGATCGAGATGGAGCGACCCAAGACTTGCGTGCTCGTTTCTCTACAAGAAGATGAAGTAAGCCTTTTGGATCCCGCGTGAACTCTAGAGGCCCGAAGATTCTCCTCTGGTTCAAGAAATTAGTAATATAGTATCATCGACTCTTTTCTTCCTTCCTCTACTTCTTCTACTTCTTCTCTTTTATATTCTCTTCTTCAACCGCTTGGTGAATCCTTGTTATATTCTTCTACTCTACCATCTTTCTCTTGAGATTCTTTGGCTAGACCGATTTCCGTCTCAGTGAACCCCGTGAAAGGATATAGATGTTTGAGGTTTAGTAAACCCTTGTTACCTATGGCTTGAGGGTTGTGAGTTATACCTTGTTATCTATCTTAGTAAGCTTTTGAGGATCGATTTGAATGATAAATTGTCAATTAATGGAATTAGGTTGGTATTTTAGACACTGAACCTTGGGTTATAGGTTACTTGATTATTTGGAGGACTTAGAGTTGAATATATTTTGGGGTAGTAAGAGTATATCGTATTTGATGGATACCTAGTACCTAATTTAACCTAGAACCAAACCAAGTGTAGCTAATAATAGAATTTCGGGATTCCTACCTAAATGTTATTTGATGGATGCATCGGGAATATTTGGGATCATAGAGTACTGTTTAAATTGTTAACCTGAGTGTTGTGGTACCATCGAAGGTTTTCATTAATACCGTTAGAAATTTTGGTTAACATAGATTACCCGTGTTTCTTAAGGATTAGATCGTTAATCGTTAGTTAAGGTTGTAACCTATGAACTTTGGAGTTGAGTGATCTAAATTGGATAAATTGTCTTGAAAAGGAGAAACATATTGCCATTAGAGGTTGGATTTATCGCGTTGTTTTGAGGAACACTTTGATGTCAATCATCTTAATCGATTTATAGTTCAGAACCTTAGACAAACGAGATTGTGGCTTCATTAAATTATTAAATATTTTGTGGTTGCACCATTACGATTAGTAATTTGATGGACTTCTCAGAAACATTAATCAAATGATGTGTTTGAAGATGTGAGTGTTTGCGCCATTACCTATAGATTTGAGCGTGTTTGAGGATTTATTGTACTTCCCCAACTTCTGTACTTGTGGTATTATAAGTATGTTGGTGATCATTTTTGAGGATTTCGTGTCCGAACTTTGTTAATTGGTGGGTTTTATTTAGTCTTCCTTACTCGAGAAATTTGAAGTATACCTCGAGTTCAGACCTTGCGCTTTAAATTTATGAACCTTAGTGATTACGAGTTAGGATATGTTTTGATAACCGTTGGAATCTTAATTAAAGGATTAGTCTAAATCATTTGTGGATTTTTACTATACTAATTGAAAGATTGTATAAGTATGTGTAAGACTTAATTTTGGAGGTTGTAGATTGAGTAGGACCACCCTGTACTGATATTAGAGTTAGCGTTATTTGATGGGAATTAGGAACCCGTGTTTGTGGAAGTCGTGCTAGGAATCTCGAGATGTTTAATTTCTTCCATAATCCTTGAGAGCTCTTTTTGATTCTCAACTCCGTCTTCCTTTCTGCTTCTCTTGAACTCTGTTACAGTAACTCATGCCAATCCCTTCAACCTTTGTCGATTTTGAAAGCTCTTATTTTTAATTTATTTATCCTTGTTCTATTTACCTGTTAACTATTTTTCGAACTCCCTATTTTATAAAAAGTTTGACTACTTTAAAAAAAATGGATTATCGTAAAATTTTAACATTCTAAGTTATAATTTCTAATTGTGAATTTGCCCGTTTTGTAAAAAGCTTGACTAATTTAAAATTTTTGATTTTCATGAAATTTTAACATTTCGAAGCATAATTTCAAATTTTAAAACTCCCCATTTTGTAAAAACTTTGAGCAATTTATCATTTTGGGTTATCGTAAAATTTTAACATTTTTTTTATTTATAATTTAAGAACTATATACTTCACTTTGTTTTATCTTTGGTTGATATTTATATTTAGATCTATTTCAAAATGCCTTAATAATTTATTTTAAATTATTTCGAAATTATTTTTGATTTTTAATTTTTAAGCGATCAAAATTTTACGAAGACTTTTATATTTCCAAGTACTTCAATTTGTATAGGATTGTTATGTAAAACGTTTTAACATTGTCGAAATTATTTTGTATGTTCAAGTTTGATAACATTTTTGAAAACTTTCATAATTACTTTGATAACATTTTCGAAATTTTAACGTTTTAAAAATCGATTTTCATTTTATTGTTGGTGGACTTTTGAATCTGTTATTGAAAATGTTTGACGGCTGGTGCGATTTTTACTAACTACAAAATTTGATTTCTCCAAAAAAACTAAATTTGGTTTCATCAAAAAAAAGGAATAATATCGAATTTCTTAATCAAAATATTTTACTTTTGTTTTCAAAATATTTTGGTTATCCTATTTCTTTCGAGTTTGTTTACAAATGTTATTTGACGTCATTATTTTACCAAATAACTTTACTTTACGATTTCACTAATTAAAAAAAAATTAAACTCCGGGTAGCTTAGCCCAATTCCTCTCGGAATAAATATTTGCATTTGATTTCATATCACTTTAAAAGTTGTAAAATTTTCTTTTACAGCAAATTTTTTATGCGAGATTTGTATCCTCACCTTTTCGAGTGGGGTAATCTTGTTTTCTTTTCTGCTTATTCTTAGTTTCGAGGACGAAACTTTGTTTTATTGGGGAGGATTGTATTTTTTTTGTTAAAAGGTAAGTAATATTAATAAATAATCATGTACAATAACGTATCATGTACATTGGCCTGTCAGCCGAGTCACATAACTAGCATCTTTAGTGTTCAACTTTCCCTTATCGAGATATCGAAAATAACGACTCATCTCATTCTTAATCATATTCCCTATAGTCTCAGGGCGAATTATACTCCCCTCTATTCTGCTTCTATTCCTTTGAATCCAAATATGATAGAACGACGCATTAATAATCCCGTTGATAGCTGCTCTTTTTAGCTTCGATCCTCTACTTTGCAACCTCCACCTATTGTCTATATCTCTCGGGATGCGAACCTGGGCCCAGCCAGCTAACTCATCCACCAGACGCGAGCTGTACTCACACGAGTAGAAGAGATGCGCCAGGTCTTCGGTATTTCGACCATAAATGCAGCATTGGTCATCGTCGCTGATCTTCAACCTGTACAATTTAGCTTTGGTATTCATACCTTGGTGCTGATATAGCCAATTCATGAAGCGATGCTTTGGTAGGGACCACCGTCCCCACACTAAGCGGTGCCAACTCACCTCCGCCCCATTATCCCGAACCCACTAGTACCCTTTAGCTATGCTGTACGGATTACCTTCGTTCCATTCCTCAGCCGCATAAGCTTCCTTGAACTTGTCTCTGGTAGAGCAAATCTTCCTCCATCCCCAACTAGATTCATTTGTAGGCCGATATTCCATCCAATCTTTCCCCTTTAAATAAATATGTTGTACCCATCTGACCCATAATTTATCCGGTCGTTTAATCACCCACCAAGCCAATTTTCCAATGGCCGCCTTATTCCAATTGCTGCTTTGCGTCAAATTTAGCCCTCCCTCTCTATACGGCTTGCATATCTTATCCCACGAAACTAATGGAGACCGGATATAATCCGTACCTCCATCCCACAACTAATTCCGACAGATAGCCTCAATATGTTTAATAACTCCTTTTGGAAGAAGAAAAATAGACGCCCAGTAATTATGGAGTGTACTTAGGACAGATTTGATAACACTAACCGTCCTACATATGATAATTTCCGAGCCCCGAGTCGTCTAATGCGTTCCAAGACATTATTAATTAGCGGCTGATAGTCCAAGATGGTTACTCTAGATGCCTTGATAGGCACCCCGAGATATTTAAAGGGTAGCCAGCCCTCCTTACACCTCGAGACAGCTAATATATCCTGTTTCACAGCCTGACTAACCCCATTGAAGAAAATATTTGACTTGCCATGACTCAATTTGAGACCCGACGCAGCTGAAAAAGTAGCAAAGGTTCGAAGGAGTACCATGATGGAATGCACAGCACCTTTACTGAATAAAAGCAAATCATCCACGAACATCAGGCTAGAAAGTTTCATCTGTCTGCATAACGGATGGAATCGAAAATGGTTAGCGGCAGTAGTGTGACTCAGAAGTCTCGTTAAATACTCCAAACACAGAGTAAATAACAAAGGCGAGAAGGGATCCCCTTGCCAAAGACCTCTTTCCCTTGGAAAAATCCAAACGAGTCACCATTAAGCGTGAGAGAATAGGTCGCAGTCCGTACGCATTGCATAATTAGCTTGCTGAAGTGAACTGGGAACTCCAAAGCATTTAGCATCTGTTCTAAAAAATCCCATTCAACGGAGTCGTACGCCTTTTGCATATCCATTTTAATTAAGCATCTGGGCGAGACCATCTTTCGCGAGTAAAGCCGAATTAAATCTTGACAGACGAGTATATTCTCAACAATATTACGTCCCTTAATGAACCCCCCTTGCGTTGGTGATATAATATCCGAGAGTACGTCTGCCAATCTCGCGCACATTAATTTAGCAATGCATTTATAAACTGTGTTGCAGCATGCTATCGGACGGAATTGGGTCACCGAGTTTGGTCTCTGAACCTTGGGTATCAGCGTTATTGCAGTAGTGTTCAATTGCTTTAAAATCTGTCCATGCTGGAAGAAATCTTGTATAGCTTCGCACACTTCATCCCCTATAATTTGCCAAGTAGCTTTGAAGAACTTACTCGAATACCCGTCCGGACCCGGAGCTTTATCATCCGGAATACTGAACATAGTCTTCTTAATTTCCTCTTTCATAATAGGGGCCAAGAGTGTCTCGTGATGTGCCTCCGAACATACTGGACCTGTTTGAACAATTCGTTTTGAAACTTGAATTATATCCTTCCTGTCACCCAGTAAAGACTTGTAGTAATCCAGAAAGGCTCCTTGTATATCATCTACATTTACATGTGTCATTCCTATCTGATCAGCAATTCGATTGACGGAATTCACAACTCTTTTTGCTCTCAACGACCCATGGAAGTAAGCCGTGTTTAAATCTCCTTCCTGCAGCCATTTATTCTTTGAGTTCTGTTGCAAAAAGTTGATTCTGGCTTTATGCAGAACACGAAAGCATTCATGAGCCTGCTGCTCTTCCAATCTTAATTGAAGGTTGTCCGTGTCCACAGCAACCCGTTTCTGCACATTCACGAGTCTAACCTGGGCCAAGTCAGCTTGCATTTCAATGTCAGAGAACCAGGTCTTGTTCAGCTGCTTCAAAGGACCTTTGAGTCTCCTCAATTTAGTAACAATTTGGTACATTTTTGTACCATAAACAATAATGCCTTGCCAAGAATCCTTTACTATGCCCTCAAACTGCTCAGACTGGCACCACATATTATAAAATTTAAAGCTTCTTTTCTTGGTATGCTGTACGCCGGCCTGGTTAATTACACACGGGGTGTGATCAAAGAGTCCTTCAGGCATGAAATTCGCCTTGAGCTCTGGCCACTCCTCAAGCCATTCCTTATTCACTAACACCTTGTCAAGCCTGCTATAAACCCTTTCTTCAGGACTATGCTTGTTGTTCCAAGTGTAAAACGCACCTTCCGTGGGGCAATCCATAACTTCACACGCATCAATACATAGTTGGAATGGAATAGCTTTAGCTAACTGAAAACCCCCACCCAGTCTCTCCTCAGGATTAAGGACACAATTGAAATCGCCCCCCACCATCCAAGGTCCATTGATCGACCCCCCAATCTGAATCAAGTCCCTCCACAATTCCTCTCTCTTATTTATACTGTTGAAAGCATACACAAACGTGGCCTCAAACAACTTATTAGTGGACTTCTCCTCAACTGAGCAATGTACCAACTGGGAAGTATACAGACGGGCCTGAACCACACACTGATCCGGGTCCCAAAGAACCCATATTCTACCCCCCGGATGCTTATTATTATTAGTCGTCATGGACCACCTACTGAAACCATGATAAATGGCCTTATTATAATTATGAGCTTTTATTTTAGTCTCTAATAGACCAAAAAGACCTACTTTATTCTCCTGCATAAATTTACAAATCTCCTCCTGTTTATTCACCCTATTCATCCTCCTTACATTCCAAAAACCGTAATTCATAAGATCTTTGGGTTGGGTTGGTTACCTTTTCCACTTGTTTCTGCTCTAGACGGACTCCTGATCAATGTTTCCTTATAGGTTGGACTTTGGTCCTCAAGAACTTCCACTTCAGACCCAGGTCCCTGCTCCTGCATCGGCTTAGTCAGCTTGATACCAGTCAAATGTGGGAAATTGTCCGCGTTAATGTCCAGACTCCCTTCAATCTCCTTATTCTTTGTATTTGCAGCTACAGCAACAGGCTTATCCACCTGTACAGGCTGCCAAACCTTTTTTATCAGTTTAGGATCAGGCTTTTTTGTAATCAGTTTTTGTGCTCCCTTATTCTCACCCTTCCCTCGACACTCCTTTACATCGTGTCCCATCCTTTTACACCCGCTGCAAAGAACTGGTTTCCAGTCATATTCAACATCCACAGACACATTATTCCCTTTCTCATCCTCAAATTGAACCATAGCTGGCAATTCCTGACCTATTGTGACCTCCACTAGGACTCGTGCATATCCTAGTCGAGTTTTTGCTGCTGTAGCTTCATCTTTCTTCACGTATGGTCCAATAGTGTCAGCTATCTTACTCAAACTGTTGCCCCAAAACTTGAGAGGGAGTTTGTGTAACACCCACTATTTTCCTAGTGCCGTTAATTATTCTGTTGTGACTCCGTCGTGACTCTATGTCAATTTCGTCTTCTATTTCCTTCATCTTTATGAATTCTTATTTTTTTTTTTTGAGTCAAATAATATTTATTTTTATTTTAAAAGATTTTAATTCTTGTAAACCTATTTATTTGATTTTCATTGTAAACTATTTATTTTTGCGTGTGAAATTCTATTTTTCTACGAACTAACGTTTTAAGCTTGGAATTCAGTTATTTATTTTTCCTAAATATCAAAACACGTTTATATGATATTTCCAACTAAGAAATATTTTTATTTAAGAATCTTTGACCTTTAATGATTTTATTACGAAGTTTCGTAAAAAATTATTTTCCAACGCGCGGTTTACTTGAACTGATTTGAAATACCTTTAACAATTTTACGATTAATCTTTTTATCAACTTAGAAATTATTTGGGACATTTTCCCCATGTTTTGGATCGTGACACACCCATGTCAAATTTTTACACTAAAACTTTGTATACATTTCATTTTATGATGTTTAAGCCTTAGATATTTTTTTTTTCTCACCCATTTATTTTTGGCCTTAAACACAAACTCTTCACACTCCCTTCCTCTCTCATTTTGGCTGATTTGTGCATGTATTATGACATAGTTTTCATCAAAATTTACTTATCATTTATGCTTTAGAAAACCATCCACTTTCTTATCATTTATTTTACAAAAAATTAAACAACATTTCCTCCCTTTTTCTCTCTTGGCTGAGATTTTTCAGCAGCTTTTCTAGCCAAATTTTGTCTCAAATTGAGTCTCGATCGTCTCGTTTTCATCTCCTAAATAATCGTCATTCCGATCCCTTCGTTAAGGTAATCATCGATGTTGTTTTCGATTGTTATTTTTCTTGATTTTCTTAGTTTTCTCATGGTATTTTTCCACCATACTTTTCTTGTGTTGAAGGATTTTTGAATGATTCCGAAGCCGACGAATTTATAATTGACTCGAATTTGGGTTAGAGGTAACATCGATGTTACTCGGTATTTCATGATTTTAATTGTGTATTTGCATGTATATAATTATAATTTTATTTTTGACGATATATGTATGTCATATAATCTGGAAAAATTTTAAAAGTTGCAATTTGCATGTTTCGGTAATTTTTATCGCTTTTACGAGATTAACGATTAAATCGTCATATTAATTTGTAAAATCGTAATATTCGGCCTAAACTTATAATATATGATTTTATTCTGTAAAAATGAGATTTTTGATAATTTTTAATAATTTGGTATTTTTCTGATATTTTTGATAGCGATTATTGAATTATTACCGTTATCGGACAAAAACGATTAAAAACCGATTTTTAGTTCTAGTACTTAAACATTTTATTTTAATTTGATTTTTGACGTGGTGAAACTTTCTGTTGGAATAGAACTTTCTGATTTTTTTCATAATTTTTCGGAATTGTTAAGTGGATGAATTAGTTAATCACTTTAAATCATCGTTTATCGTTAAAACCGCGTTTGTCGTTTAAATTCTCGATTTTTGGTCTTTTGATTTAATCTGGAAAAAATATGATTCTGATGGTTTCTTAATAAAATGTGTTTTTATAATTTTTTGTGCTTTAATAAAATGATAGGAAACGGTAAGTTTTATTAATGGAATCGTTAATTGTGAAAACGGGTTTTAAAGACGGTTTTGATGGGATTTATTAAAGCTGGAATTTTTGGAAATCTGGAAAAATAGTATTTTCTGGAAAATCATGATTTTTAAGCTTAATAATAATTTTTGGACATTAATGCTTAAATTTTTTTGTAATTACTATTTTTATTAATCGTTATTGTCGAGATTAGACGATTAACGAGAAAACCCTTTAAAAACCGAGACTAAGCATTCTGGACAATTTTCTTTTCTGGACAGAATGTCCATAAATATATTTTAGCTATTTTACGTAATTTTTGTACTATTTATTAAAGTCTTTAATTAATAAGTATTGGTTTTGGACAAATTATGATTTATCGTTAAAATGCTTCGTCTTACCCAAAAGATTTATTTTTCCATCTATTTTGAAAATATTTAAATCTGAAACATTAAGAGTTAAATCATACCTTAACATACTCTTAATGTATTCAATGGTTTAATTAAATAAAAGACGTTAAAATATTTAATTTGACATTTGCCGCAAAATCCTATTCGTAATCGTATTGTCGTAACTGATAATAATTAGGGAGTTTTAGCTTTGTAAATTTTGAAAACACCCTGATTAGTATTATTAAAATGTTTAAGACATTTTTAATCATTTTATACACTTGTACGATATTTTAATAATTTCATAAACCCAATTGTTCTCGTTTTAGAAATTTATATCGTTAAGGCCGAAAGTATTAGTTTTATAAATCTATATCATTTACTAAAATGTGGTATTAGTATGAACTAATATTTTCACTATTTTGATATAATGCTATTTTTAGTAAAATTTCTAAAAATAGAAGTTTCCGAAGATAGAAAGTTTCCTCTTTTAGAATATAAATGTTTACTTCTTTTATCCTCATATTATTTATATTGATTACATCTTTTAAATATCGATAATGGTTTTGTTTTGAAGTTATGAAATAAGGACAAGTGTGAGGTTAGAGTAATATATTCTAGGGTTTACGATTTTGCCATCAACTATAAAGCTAGTGTATCAGGAATCGGTACATTGGTTGTTGAACCGAGTGACAGGTATCCCGGGAGTTGTGTACATTTTGACCTTAAGCTTAGGCCTCGCAGTAAGTCGCCGTCATAACTTGAACTGGGTGACACGTAATCCCAGTAGGGGTGTGCATTATCTTAAACTAGGGCCACGCATTTATATGTCGCTGCTCTATTATGGTTGAGTAGCTTAGTTAGAGACCGAAGTTTATTTGTTTGAACTAAGTTCTCGAAGCTAGTTTTTAGTATTCTCCTAGTGAAAGTCTAGCCGTCTACACTACTCCTATCCATAACGCCATTTTGAATATTTTTATTATTATCGATATAATTTGGTTGCAGGTTGGCAAATGTTTTATGTTTTCTCCGAAAAACTCATTTTTTTTATATTGTTTCGATATGTGAAGTTTTTCACTGAAAACTTATTTTCATTATAATGTTTTACTGTTTTCCGTCTTTACTATTTTTCCTGTATTAGTAATTGCGGTTTTAAAATCCTGTTATACGGCTGGGAGAACGTTGGCGTTGGTCCCCACTGATTGTGGCTGTTATGTTTTAACATGGCAGGTATACGTGTTCCGGGTGTGGGCTAGCGAGCAGTGTGGATCCTGCTTGTTTATTTTGATAATTATGTCTTATGGATTGTTCAAACCCCTTTTGTGGATTGTTTTAAATTTTGGCCATTTTATTTAAGGCCTATTGTTTGACTTTTCCATTTTAATTTTTACTAAGACATAGTTACAGTGTGTTTTAATCCCGACTCTACAGTGTTTCCGCCACTGTATCGCGTTAGATTTTCTAGGGGATTACAACATCATATTGTTTTCAATGAAAAGACTAATAACACTTTAATTTTTTGTGCGATTTTTTGTCTCCAGGCCAGCACGGATCTTCGCCATTCAACGTTTCACCTTAACATCGGTTAGAATGTTGTCCTTGTTTGCGTTGAATTCATCAATCAGCCTAATAAGTTGTTTACGTTGTTTGTTGAAGTTTGAGAGAAGGAGGGTAGAAATGACCTCCGGGACAAGGAATCTCCTGGCGACCTTGGACGGCATATCCTCGTGTGACGGCATTTCTCCGTTGAACAAAAGCATGTGCATCAATGTGAAGAGACCAGACTCCTCTCTGTTCACCACTTTTTTCTTCCATTCCATTTTAAATTCTTTGATTGGGAAGGTGGAAACGAGGTCCCCCCCATCAACCTTCTTCAATTCTAAGTAGTCGCTCATCCCGGAAGCCTACAAAAAAGATATTAGATATCCGGAATATGTAATGATTGAGAGACCTATACATTAGAGAGTATTGTAGAAATATTGTACCTACAATTATGTGAGCGGCCTTGTATATGTCAGATTTTTCAAAGTCATTGTGTAGGTGATGGTCCAGCACATCGATTGTTCTGCTCTGTAAGTTGACACATATGCAGGCAAAGTAGCCATAGAGGTTGACCGGAACGAAGATTAGGTCAGCTTCCAAATTCACAACTCTGCCACAGTCATTAATGAATATGTACCAGAACTTGAAGAGCTTGTCTCGTAGACCGTCTAGTGGTGTCGCCTGCTCATAAGTCTCGATGAGGTTGGTAATGACATCCTCTGGTAGAAATCGACATTTCAGTAATCCGGCCCATGATAATTTTTGTTCACATGTAAGTTTAAAATATCATAGATTGAAGTTACGTTTTTATATCGATGATGTTTTGAAGTTTGTAGTTGCAAGTAAGTGAGGTTAACCATTTTTGAAGTGCTGGTATTGTGGATTTGAAGTTACAGGCATTAGGTGTACATTTAACTGAAGTTCATAACCTATGTAGTTGAAGTGACGTGTGTGTAGTACAGAAGTCCATAACCATAGACCTGAAACTGACACTACTACAAAACATCAAATAGACATGGGTCATTTTCACTAATAGACATGGGTTTCGCGACCCATGTTAAGTTGAGTGATATCTATTGTCAAATACTTAGACATAGGTTGTACGACCTATGTCTATCTAAATCATAGACATAGGTTTTTCTAATAACCCATGTATATTGTTATATTAGACATAGGTTTTCAGATTTAACCCATGTCTATAAAAAAACAATAGACATGGATTTTTGTACGTCCTATGTCTATTTATAGATATAGACATGGGTTATTTGTATGCCCTATATTTATTGTCACAGTACAGACATGGGTTATTTTGTACGACCTATGTCTATTGAACTGCTAAATTACAAAAAAATCAAAATAGACGCGCCACTTTCACATAAATGGTAACTAAATTTTATTAATAACAAAACAATTAATTATAGCCACAAGACATTATCTGTCTTCCTTCTACAGTATAGAGATACTTAACTACAAAATCTAAATTACATACATACTACAATCTTCATTACATTTGTAGTTTCTTCCTTTCTGCATTTCTTACGCCCGCTTCAAAATACATAGCCTATGTGTATCATACCATACTTGTACATAGGTATAGGTTAACAGAGTAAAGTCATACTCACTACAAAAACAAATTCGAGTACTTAACTTACATTTCTATACTTGAAAGAGACACAACAAGAAAAATAAATTTAACAGAATAATTTATATGATACAAAAAATCAAGTACTGACAAAGAATATATGTGAATCAAATTTATATGATACATAAGATATGTGGATTAATACTTACGACATCAACTCATGAAAGAACATATGTGAATCAAATTTATGTGGATCAAACACGGAAATTATAACATAATCTGTGAAATGTTGTACAGAGTACTTAGAAAGAAACATAATCTGCACATCCAAACCTACTTTATCTGATTCACAACTACGATGACGATATTCAAATGAAAAAAAATACTTGTTTTAATGCTAAAAGAACATAATGATATATTGACAAAGTCCAAGCTTTCAGACCAAAAAAAAACGACCTACACAGTTCCCTGAAGGAATGAAACCAAGGAATAGGGGAAGAGAACCTTGATGGCTGGATTTTGCTCTTTGAGGAACCTTCTTGTTCCAGTTATAGTACCAGCAGTCTCGATTGCCAGCGTCAAATGCATCAACTTTCCCTTTTATGCCTCTCCAAATCTCTGGTCCCGTGGTCTCATAATGAATCTGCAAGACCAAGGGCAGTTTTAACTACTGCTACAAATATGATCGCTGATATTTCACTTCTAAAGCTTAGCATACCATCGGGTTTGCAGGATTTTCAAAATGGTTAATATAGAAACCCTCGGGAGTTATTTATGCTAGTTCTCGAGCTTTTTTCTCATAGTCGGGTAAACTTTTAGTTGTGCCCATTAGATGCAACTCTGCTCCGAATGCTAGCATATCAATGATTTCAAACAGTCGACGAAAAAAGAGCAGTATATACGCAATTTATCGATTCAACTAAACAAAATACTGCAGAAACTAAATTATTTTTGAAACAAGGAATCAAAAGAAGAACAAATAGAGGCGATACACACCTGAGAGAACAGGCAGAAGCTCAACGAAGAGCCCACTTTTTTTGGACAGGAAATTGTATGAAGAAATCACCGAGATTCAAGGTTTCAGAGAAAACGATAAACCCTAACAAATTGAAATGGGGGACACTGAGTGGAGAAGACAAACCAGGCGGGTCCCCGGCAGGTGGTCACCGAGCGGCAGAATTGAAGTTGAAATACCAGGCGAGCATTTTGAGTGAAGCTTTAGTACAAAACATCAAATCAGCAACCAATGAGTATGAGCTATTCCAGCGTGAATAGAAAATGACTCCAAATCCAATTCAGTTGCTGCAACCAGATTCAGCATTCGTTACATATAGTTAGTCTTACCTTAACTGACACCCTTTGCTTATAACATTCCTTCCTACAAGATCTTTTATACTTTCATTCGAAACTTGTAAATCATTCTCGTTCAATATTTTCATTCAAACCCAATATTTTTTGTGCTTCTTTGGAGTAAGTACTTACATTTGTCAATAATTCCCTCAAATTTCTACTACTAATCTTAATTTTATGGAACGGGAACCCTATAATTATACTGCTCCATTTGAATTATGACAAGCATATAGTACTTACAATCAAGATATTCAAGCATATTAGTAATTGAGTTTAGACAATTAAAAACAAAGTTCTATACTTCTATTCAACATTCTTCTGAAGTAAACTTGCTTTCTGTGAGCACTATTTTTCTCCGGTACATTATCTCGGTACAAGAACATAAACGGGTCAAATATCACCTCATTTTCATAGATTAGACAAACTGTTTCTATTTTACTTGTTTTAGGTTTAAGCCGGTTATATACTCATCTTAAAAAGAATTTATGACATGACCATAAGAGTCATGATAAGAAGCGAAGTCGAAACAAACATATGCATCCCATTCCTGCCTATTCAGCCATCAACATCACAACAATAGAAAAGAAAACCAAAATATGAGATGAGGGTAAACATGAGAGAAGCGTACTTTGAGAGGCATCTACTCGTTTCACATTAGTAATAACAGGGTACTAAAATTTTCCAAGGAGAAGACTCATCATGCTCCATGACCAGGGTAAGATCACGAGATTTTGATATAGCAGGCTTTCATTTTTTGTGTTGTCTCCATACTTTCTGTTTATGTAACAGGCTGTCTGTGTTCTACACTTCAACTCCTTCTCGTCTAGCCTCCCGATCTGTCATCATACAACAACTAATCCTCTCATTTACAATCAACATTTTATTGAGCCCTTCTTGAAGGCACTTTTTGGAAATATTATTCTCCGAAATCATCTTACTACTAGTTCAACACTCCAAATGAACTACATCACTTTTTGGTCATCTTACTCATCTAACATGAATCATTATTCGAAATCATCTAAGTCGTTTCCAAAAAACAAGAACCAAAAAGACTCATTGGAAATATTATTATGTTAGTTATTAAGTACTCCGTATATTAATAACCCTAAAGAGTTGATAAAGAAACCTAAATATTTGTATCTAACACTTATTTTTACCCAATGACAATGACTTCAGTTTGTAAAATAGTGTTGGGTAGTTTGCAAGTAAAGAGAGAAATTCATAGAAATATAAAACATCAGAAAGAAGAAATATACTCTTATTGTTCCTATAACAGCTTGTAAAACATAATGGATTGAGTATAATATTGCACAAAGATAGCAAAAATCATCAATGGATGATTCCCACATACAAAAGAAATACTTTACCCAGCAATTAATAGTAATTAGTGTGATTAACCTGTGATGCTTACATGTCAACTACATTTGATTTGATATGATTAATATTTATCATTAAATGAAGTGGTGTTTGTATTTGACTTGTTGTCTTCTAGTGTTTCATGTCACAGATCAACATGGGAACAAGCATTTTCAAGATGATGTTGCGGAAAGAATTCAACAGGTACTGTATGAATAAATTATACTACTGATCAATTAAGCTAAACTAGAGGAAAAAAATTGCATTCATTGCAATAGGTGTTACCTCAAAATCAAGAGTTGAATCCAAGCCAATTGAGCTACGGGCATCTAAATCAGCATCATCCGCACCACCTGCCTCACAGCTCCACGCAACGGACTGAATTAATCAAGTACAAAGGCATAAAGCACATTATCAAAAAAATTCAACCTAACACATATAAAACTCAATCGAAAAGCACTAAAATCAAATTGAAGTTGAAAATGAGTAGCGAACAAACAAGAAACAAACGATTCAACAAACAAATAGTGCAGAAACTGAATTAATCAAGTACAAACCACATTATCACAAATTCAATCTAACAGAGCTCAAAAAGTAAAAATCAGCTGAATCATCAGAAACATACATAAAACTCAATAGAAAAGCTGTCAATAAGACTGTAAACGATGAGTTCCTGTAGGTTTCGGCTGAAGCTTATGAGGTAGTGGCATCTTCGGTGAACTTACGGAAGCAGTGGTTGGGGCATTCAACATCAGAAATGGTGTAACTGGGCACAAGATTCTCGTAAAACTGCCGAGCACAATGAATCTGAATATAAATCAATTAATTACAAATCATTTCATCTTAAACCTCACAGATATGAGCAAATCAAAGCTTTTAGAAACTCGCATCCTAAATTCAACGTACAATGAGGAGAGGAAGAGGAATTGACAGAGAAACTGACGGAAAACTAACCTGTTGACGAAACTGACCGCAGAGAAACGACGGCAGAGAAACGAAAGACGAAAAACGAGGCAAGAAATGAAGGAAGAGGAATTGAAGTTGAGAGAAAGGAGAACAAGCAGGCGAGCATCGATCTCTACAGAGAAGACAAAAAAACGAGTGTCAATTGATGTGAAGAAGACGAAGGAGGCGAGTGTCAATTGATGTAGAGAAGACAACCATGCCGGCAGGTTTTTGCGTTGATGAAGAAGGAGGCTGCGTTTTGGTTGTGTTTTGCGCTAATGAGCGTCAATTTTGGCTCCATTTTAGGTTTCTTAGGGTTTTGAGTTTCTCATTTCAATTTCAATAAACATGGGTAGTTGGGTGAAGGGTAGATTAAATTTTTATTTCAATATACAGGTTCATATGACCTATTCTATTAATATATTATAGACATAGGTTTTACTTTGACCTATGTTTATAATTTATAGACATGGGTTTTAATTTTGACCTATGTATATTATCTTTTATATTTATGGGTTTTTCAAATAACCTATGTCTATTAAAGATAGACATAGGTTTACCACTTAACATATGTCTATTAGGTGATGTCTATGACTAATTTTGTAGTAGTGTGATGTGCTCATATACCAGCGTTAAAGTTGGAAAAATTGTGTACTGGAGTTTTCTTCTGTAGTGGTAATCTGTCACAAGTTGAAGTTATAGACATGACAGTTGAAGTTACGTTGTGGGACTTTTGGAGTTGTGAATTTAGTGGTTAATAGTTGAAATGTTGGTTTACTTGGGTTGAAGTTACCTTCTTAGTAGTTTGAAGTTTTATATTTCATAGAGGAATATTTGTTAGTGGAGTATAGAGTTTACAGACTTGAGGTGTACAGTTAACTAAAGTTTATAACCTATGTAGTTGAAGTAACGTGTGTGTAGTACTGAAGTCCGTAAACATAGACCTACAACTGAAGTGCTGACGTATTAGTGTTAAAGTTGAAAATATTGTGTACTGAAGTTTCCTTCTATATTGTTAATTTGTGACAAGTTGAAGTTATAGAAGTGGTTGTGGAAGTTATGTTAAAGAAGATTTGAAGTTGTGAATGTCGTGGTTAAGAGTTGTGTCAGAAGTTGAAGAAGTAGAGATGTTGTTTTAGTTGTGCTGAAGTTACGTTCTTACAACTCTGAAGTTTTATATGTCGTGGATGAAGATATTGAAAGTAGCCTGAGACATTATTGTTAAAAGTTTTATAATTTGACTTCTGAAGTTACGTTGTTGTGTCATTGGAGTTCTGAATTTGATAGTTGCCACTATGTGACATAACCTATTCTTGAAGTGTTGGTTTCGTGGATTTGAAGTTGCATTATTGCAGATTTGAAGTTGCATTATTGCAGCTTTGAAGTTGTATATTTCACAGACAAAGAATTCTCACTGAAGTAGTAGAGTTTACAGACATGAGCTGTACGTTTAACTGATGTTCGTAACCTATGTAGTAGAAGTGACGTGTGTGTTGTATAGAAGTCCGTAACCGTAGACCCAAAATTTATGTGCTCATATAATTAACAGCGTTAAAGTTGAAAAAATTGTCTACTGGAGTTTTCTTCTGTAGTGTTAGTCTGTCACAAGTTAAAGTTATAGAAATGACAGTTGAAGTTACGTTGTAGGACTTTTAGAGTTGTGAATTTAGTGGTTAAGAGTTGAAATATTGGTTTACTGGGGTTGAAGTTACGTTCTTAGAAGTTCGAAGTTTTATATTTAATAGAGGAATATTTGTTAGTGGAGTATAGAGTTTACAGAGTTGAGGTGTACAGTTAACTAAAGTTTATAACCTACGTAGTTGAAGTGACCTCGGACAGCTGCATGAGAAATAATACATGTAAGTGAAGACATTGCCGATCAAATATTGACCGTGAATAGGAGAACTAGTTTTCGCGTATCTACAGGAAAACAGGACAACTAGTTCATGAAAATATAAATATTACATGTTTCCGCCAAATTTATCAATCTACGCATATAGTTTTTTATCCAACTCCGCAAAATATCACAAAATTTTCCCAACTCCGCAAGGTTTATCCAATTCCGCAGAAAATTATAAGTAGGTCTGGGAAGAGATGTAGTAGGTTTTTATCAGAACATAATATTGTTTTCAATGAAAAGACTAATAACACTTTACTTTTTTTGTGCGATTTTTTGTCTTCGCGCCAGCACGGATCTTCGCCATTGCACGTTTCACCTTAACATCGGTTATAATGCTGTCCTTGTTTGCGTTGAATTCATCAATCAGCCTAATGAGTCATTTACGTTGTTTGTTGAAGTTTGAGAGAAGGAGGGTAGCAATGACCTCCGGGACAAGGAATCTCCTGGCGACCTTGGACGGCATATCCTCGTGTGACGGCATTTCTCCGTTGTACAAAAGCATGTGCGTCAATGTGAAGTGACCAGACTCCTCTCTGTTCACCACATTTTTCTTCCATTCCATTTTAACTTCTTTGATTGAGAAGGTGGAAACGAGGTCCCCCTCCCCATCAACCTTCTTCCATTCTAAGTAGTCGCTCATCCCGGAAGCCTACAAAAAAGATATTAGATATCCGGAATATGTAATGATCGAGAGACCTATACATTAGAGAGTATTGTAGAAATATTGTACCTACAATTATGTGAGCAGCATTGTATATGTCCAATTTTTCAAAGTCATTGTGTAGGTGATGGTCCAGCACATCGATTGTTCTGCTCTGTAAGTTGACAAATATGCAGGCAAAGTAGCCATAGAGGTTGACCGGAACGAAGATTAGGTCAACTTCCAAATTCACAACTCTGCCACAGTCATTAATGAATATGTACCAGAACTTGAAGAGCTTGTCTCGTAGGCCGTCTAGTGGTGTCGCCTGCTCATAAGTCTCGATGAGGTTGGTAATGACATCCTGTGGTAGAAATCGACATTTCAGTAATCCGGCCCATGATAATTTTTGTTCACATGTAAGTTTAAAATATCATAGATTGAAGTTACGTTTTTATATAGATGAAGTTTTGAAGTTTGTAGTTGCAAGTAAGTGAGGTTACCCATTTTTGAAGTGCTGGTATTGTGGATTTGAAGTTACAGGCATTAGGTGTACATTTAACTAAAGTTTATAACCTATGTAGTTGAAGTGACGTGTGTGTAGTACAGAAGTCCATAACCATAGACCTGAAACTGATGTGCTCATATACCAACGTTAAAGTTGTAAAAATTGTGTACTGGAGTTTTCTTCTGTAGTGGTAATCTGTCACAAGTTGAAGTTATAAACATGACAGTTGAAGTTTTGTTGTGGGACTTTTGGATTTGAGAATTTAGTGGTTAAGAGTTGAAATGTTGGTTTACTTGGGTTGAAGTTACCTTCTTAGTAGTTTGAAGTTTTATATTTCATAGAGGAATATTTGTTAGTGGAGTATAGAGTTTACAGACTTGAGGTGTACAGTTAACTAAAGTTTATAACCTATGTAGTTGAAGTAACGTGTGTGTAGTACTGAAGTCCGTAAACATAGACCTACAACTGAAGTGCTGATGTATTGGTGTTAAAGTTGAAAATACTGTGTACCGAAGTTTCCTTCTATATTGTTAATTTGTGACAAGTTGAAGTTATAGAAGTGGTTGTGGACGTTATGTTAAAGAAGATTTGAAGTTGTGAATGTCGTGGTTAAGAGTTGTGTCAGAAGTTGAAGAAGTAGAGTTGTTGTTTTAGTTGTGCTGAAGTTACGTTCTTACAACTCTGAAGTTTTATATGTCGTGGATGAAGATATTGAAAGTAGCGTGAGACATTATTGTTAGAAGTTTTATAATTTGACTTCTGAAGTTACGTTGTTGTGTCATCGGAGTTCTGAATTTGATAGTTGCCACTATGTGACATAACCTATTCTTGAAGTGTTGGTTTCGTGGATTTGAAGTAGCATTATCGCAGTGATGGTGGGATTTGCCGTCTATCCTACCGATCAAATAATATAACCAACTAACCTAACGGTAGTTAGGGTAAGTCGGGTCGTGTCCACGGAGACGGTTTGGTAAAGTCTAGACAAAGTCCACTCACAAACAAGACTAGGTCACGCAAACAAACACAAAGGAAGCGATAATTGGTAAACTATGGTGGTGGAAGAGGTAAAACTAGGCTAACAATGAACTAGACTAATACAATGCTAAGATGGAATAACTAAAGAACAAACTAACTAGCAAACTAAAGAAATGATGACTAACTAATAAGATGAAATCAAATATGGAAAGAAGTGGGTTAGGTCGGGTTCATAAGTGTAGTAGGGTGACTTGGGTAATCAAGGGTGTAGGTGTCTCCTAGTTGCTAGAGTCGGTCCGGGCTCTCGCTACTTAGACCGATGCCAAGGTGGGTTCACGTTTGATGACGTCTAAACCTTAGTCCACATTGTATGTATAATGACTATTCTCAACATGATCACAAAATAGACACACAATGAGAAGATGAACACAAGTATGGGAAGCATTGGCCACTACTACTCACACAAGCAAATCAACAAACACATAGAGTGCCCATTATGTGACTAACAACAAAGATTCACCCTTTACCCCTAATCAAACCCTAATCACCCATAATCTACCTTTAATCCCCCTACTAACCCACAAGAAGACTACTCAATCATTATCAATGATAAACTAACAACAATAAGAGAAAACAACATCATAACCCTAACATCCATTATCAAGAACAATATGAACAATAACAAGGAACACTAAGTAAAGATTCAAACTTGAAATAATAACAAAGAACAACAGTGAAGAAGATTATACCAACAACAAGAGGAAGAAAAAGATGCAAACTTGCATTAATAAGAAACCCAAATAATCTCCAAGGTTGTCAATCTTGGATGAGTCTTCAAGAATCTTCTCAATACAAGAACTAATTACAACTAGATTAAACTAGGATTAACTAAGGATTAACTAAAGATTAAGAGAGATTAATTAGCGTTTACAAATCTTAAGAGAGGCCTAAAAACAATCTAGGGTAAGGTAGAGTAAGGTAAGGTGCATAAACAATACAAGAGGGAAGTATTTATAGGGGTACAAGAATGAAGGAGGAGGAAAAAAGGGTTGCGGGTTACAGCACACCGGTCCCGACCGGGAAGGACCGGTCCCGACCGGGAAGGGAGTGGTCCCGACCGGGAAGGTCTGGTCCCGACTGGGACGGACCCAAAACAGGAGACCCCTCAAAAGTGCACTTCATCCCGGACGGGATGAGGCCATACCCGTCGGGGATGAGTCTTGTAGGCCTCCAATATGATCTCTAAGGTTCCTCCTTGCTTCATATGGACTTCTCATCGGTTCTTGGGACTCGGGATCGGGTCTCGGAGGCTTGGGATTGGGTCCCAAGGTCTCGGGGTTGAATCCAAGGCATCAAGTGATCGTTCCTCCGCTTCGTTGGCTCCGAAAAGTGTATGTATTGAGTCGGAATCGCTCCAACTCGTCATGAATGGTCTCGGGAACCTGAAACGAACTAGAGGAAGCATAAGTAGCCCATAAATCGCTCCCAAGGAGCGATTCCACAAGGAAAATGGGACCAAAACACTACGAAATAGGCACTACAAACTACACTTATCAACTCCCCCACACTTAACCCTTACTCGCCCTCGAGTAAGCACAAACTAACTACTAAACTAGCCGAGCGGGTATTAGAGCACCCTACGCCCTTTCAACTCACGCGAGGGCACCTAGAAGATAAGTGCTCTCCGCAAGGCAAGTGGGGTCTTGCGACAAAACTGTGGATGCAACCGGACACAAAACACACACACAAACAAACATATAATTAAACACATAAAGGGTTGCACCCAAAGAGAAACAAATACCGCTTCCCTCTAAAAAGCGGTGAATGAAGCACCGGTTTAGGACTCAAGGCAAATGACAACGTTCCCGAGCTAGCAATACAAACCAAGATGGACAAAACCCTAATAGTATGACGACAAAGCAATAAAAACGTTGGTAACTTACCTCGGCTCCTCCTAACCTTCTAAGAACGTACTACGGGACGATCGGCGGGATGGAAAAAGGATGAACAACGGTGATAGTCGACACTGTAGGTAAGTGAGACCCCGCCCCCTTTAGCAAGGAGCCAAGAGGGTCGTCCCATGCCCGAAACCGCCTAACTAGCCCAAGTAAAAAGGTGGAAATATTTGCAAAGTGAGGGAAGACCGACCTTTGCCGCTATCATCCTTCCTAGGGACTCGGTCCTTTGGTAGGCTCTTCACGGCAAAAGTCGGAAAAAGGCTTATTTTTGTGGGGTTAGGATATTTTTGTGAGACGATTTTCTTTTGGCATTTTCTTCTTCTTTTGCATTTTTGTTTTGTTTTGCCATTCCATTTCTTTTTCTTCTTTTCTATTTTCTTTTTGGCTTTTGTGCCTTCTCTTTTCCTTCAATCTTTTCTTTCATTTTCATTCTTTTTCTTTTCTTTGCCTTTTTTGGCTTGATTTGGCTTTTTGGCAATTCTTTGTATAACAAGAAAGAGAGAATTCACAAATTGCAATTTATTGTGTGGATATGTGAGGGAGGTAGGTAAATGGATAAGTCGGGGGTCGCGATCCCTCTTCAAACCCACAAAAAAGGGAAAAACTTGGACTAGTCGAGCAATCCTAAACACAGTCACCTAAGGGACGAGACTCGGTAACCAAGGCCTTTTCACACCGTGGGTGGTCATAAATGGTCAAAATGCAAATCCCGTAGTAAATCCCTAGTAAGCTAGGTGGACTCAAGGTAAAGGACCAACAAAATCATTGATTTAGGGTCATTCTACTAGACTAAAGTCCAAGACTCGATTTATACAACTAGGAAGGGAAAGTAAACACTCACACACTAGCCTCTAAACCGGGTTTTCGAAAACTGTTTACACACGCGACACACAACAAAACACAAAACAAAGACACAACGAAAATGAAAGAAAAAGAGACAAAACAAAACAAAACAAAACAAAACAAAACAAAACAACACAAAACAAAACAAGGAGAAACAACACATAATCAAAACAAACACCACCCCAATCTTCAAACAAGTCTCCAAATCCACCAAATCTTTACAAAGCTCCTCCCGAGCACACATCATCACAAATCTCCTCCAAACTCACAAGAAGCAAAGAGGGAAAAAGGGATGAAGAGATGTTACCGGAAGTCTTGAAAGCTCTCCAAATGTATCGGTAATTCAAGTAACCTATAAGGAAAACGGGAGGCAAAACACGCACAACACAACAAATACACGATACAACGACATAAAAGGAAAACACACAAAAGGAAAATCTTTTTGATTTTTATGAAAAAATTTCAAATTTTTAGGGTTTTTAAAGATTTTTCGAAAAACTACAAAAATAAAACTAACTACGATAGAATATCGCTCCCCCACACTTAAGCCGAGCAATGTCCTCATGCTCGACCGTAGTGCATGGGAGCACAAAAAAAAGAAACTACGAAAATGAAGCTAAAAATCAAAAAGTGGAGAAAAGGGTAGAATGTGTCCGGCCGGGGTGTAGTCAAGTCACCGTGGGCCGAGACGAGAAAAGATATGGATGGGGGAAGAAAATAAAAAGAAAGTAATAAAAGGAAATGGGAGGGGAGGACTAGGTGTAATCAAGTCACCTAGCCCGGATTCCGCCCA
Source organism: Agrostemma githago (assembly GCA_958450325.1). Lineage (NCBI taxonomy): Eukaryota > Viridiplantae > Streptophyta > Magnoliopsida > Caryophyllales > Caryophyllaceae > Agrostemma > Agrostemma githago. The sequence goes on along the minus strand of OY288239.1, from coordinate 62,041,891 downwards.
AATCCGACTAAATCCTACAAAAAAGTGTGGAAATCTTTGAAAAATTTGGATTTTGAAATGACTCTCGATGTAGTCACATCATCGAGAGTTGGGAGCAACAAATACCAAGGCCCCGAGGGCCACCATGACACATAAGTGTATAAGGGGAAGGGAATAAACAAATGAAGACATGCTATAAAAACGGAAAAGAGAGGATAGTTGCCGTACCATACGGTTAGCAACTCACTCGCTCCATCGTCTCATAAATCAACATCGGCATGTAGCTAGTCGTTGTCGTTGTTATTCCCTCCCAATCGCGATACGGTTCCATGGTTGGGTCATAAAGGTAAAATGGGGTGGGTTTTGATTTGAAAGTCGGTTTAAAGTGAAGTAAAAGTGAGGTGAAAATGTTTATGTGAGGTGTAGGGGTCATATAATGAGAGTAAGGACATGTAGGGAGGTTGAGAGGGGGTATAAGTGGTTGGGTGGGCTCAAACAATGAAGAAAAGGCCAAAGGAGGACAGGGGGTCCATCCCGGTCGGGATGGGTGGTCCCGGTCGGGATGACCGGCTCGTCCCGGTCGGGAAGGCTTGGTCCCGGTCGGGATGAGCTGTCAGTAGACCCGTCTTTTGTGCACTTCATCCCGGACGGGATGACATCCTTCCCGGTCGGGATGGGCCTTCCATCCCGGACGGGATGACCTATTCTAGGTTGGGAATAGTCTCCTGATCCTCTATAGCTCCCAAAAGCTCGTTCCAAGCTTCAAAAACCGACTTTCCTTCACACGATCCAAGCTCAAACAATGACCACTCCTCCCTAGGAATCACTTCCACTTCACACCTATCACAATAAACTCAAATAACACATCAAATTCCCTCCCTCACATCGCTCATCAATCAATCCAAGTAATCAAGAAGTTCACAAAACAAAACAAACTACAAGGGAAAGAGATATATACAAAGAGACGGTTCTTGCGGAACTCCGTCAAACCAAAGGTGGTGCATTCTTCAATCTTTTTCAACAACAAGAGCTAGTTCCATCTTCATCAAGGGCACGAAGGAACAAGTCGAAGGCCCTAGCAAAGTCTTCAATCAAGCATGAGATATAAGCATCCATATACCAAGGCTCTTCATGACCTTGTCTTGACGTTCCCGGGGCATCCCGATCTTGTAAGTTCAAAGGCTTGAACTTATACTTTTGATCCTTCGGGATATACCCAAACGTCCACCGGTCCTCATGTGGCCCCAAGGGAGGCTCATCTTTCTCCTTGCTTTTCAACTTGTCATCAAGCCCATGATGTGGGCACTCATCTTCTCCAATCTCGGAGTCATCATCTTCAAGTTGACAAGAGTTCTTCTTCCCGACTCAACCCCTAGATCAATGTCTTTCGTGGCTTGGATCATTTTGCAAGACTCATCATTTGTAGGCGAAGTGTTACCTTGGAGGTCAAACACTAGCTTCTCTTCGCCTAACTCGAAGGTGATCCTACCATTCTTCACATCGATCATAGCACCGGCGGTGTGTAGAAATGGGCGCCCAAGGATAATGGGAGTGATAGCATCTTTCGGCATATTGAGCACGATGAAATCGACCGGAATGAAGAACTTCCCGATTCTCACCGGCACATCCTCTAGCATCCCCAATGGTCGGTTGAATGAGCTATCGACCATTTGGAGTGTAATGGAAGTACTTTTAAGCTCCTTCATCCCAAGTCGGCAATAAATAGAATAAGGAATGATGCTCACACTCGCACCCAAATCACATAATGCTCTTTCGATCTTGTAGTGGCCTATGGTGCAAGAGATCGAGAATCTACCCGGATCCTTCAACTTTGGAAGCGTAAAACCTTGAATGAGCTCGCTCACCACCCTTGTGAACGCAATGGTCTCTTCCTTGTCGATGGATCTCTTCCTAGCCAAGATTTCTTTCATAAATTTTCCATATGCCGGGATTTGGGTAAGTAGCTCGGTGAATGGGACACTAACATCCAATTTCTTCACAATGTCAAGGAACTTTTCATATTGAGAATATACCTTGGTCTTCATTTGCCTTGTTGGGAAAGGCAACTTGATTTGGATCTTGTTTTGCTCAATAGGGGTGGACTCTTCAAACGACACTTTCCCTTTACCCTTGTCTTATCTTTGAAGTTGGGGAAGCTCGTCTTCTTGGGGTTTCTCGATCTCCCATAAGACTTGCTCCTCCATTGGATGTTTCTTGCTTGAGTCTTCTTGAATCGGAGGCACAACTTCTCTTGTTGGTTCTTGCTCATTAGGGGGTGGGGGAGGGTTATAAGATGTACCTCTCCTCGTGGTAATAGCATTTACATGCTCAAATTTCGGTATTTCACCTTGAGGAGGTAGTTGCCCCGGTTGCCTTGAAGAGCTACCCGAAGCAAGTTGAGCTATTCGGGTTTCAAGCATCTTCGTATTGGCATCTCTCGCCATGTTGTCCATTTGAATAAAAGCATAGAACTCTTGTTGGTTTTTTGACATCTCTATTTGACCCCTTTGCATCTCCAACATAGATTTTTGAATGTCGAAATCACGAGTTGGAGATTGTGGATTGTGTGGAGTATTGGTGAGGGCTAATGGAGAACCGTAATCATGAATAGGAGATCGGCTCCTAGGCTTGCTTTCTTGACGGTTAGCTTGAGTTGCTTGTTGTTGATGGTTCCCTTGGAACCCATGAGAATTTCCTTGATTAAGGCCATTGTTGTGGTTTTGTTGTCTTTGGAAGTTTTGGTTTCCTTGGAGACCACCTTGATTGAAGTTCCCTTGTTGGAACCCTTGATTGTTGTTGTGGAAGGTACCTTGGTTATTTTGCTTGAAGTTGTTAAAGGGCCTTGAGTTGCCTTGATAACCTTGGTTGTTGTCCCTTAAGGGAGGTGGAACATAGGGACGAGGTTGCATAGATTGTTGTTGAGGGACTTGATTGGAAGCTTGGTATTGATTGGAATAGGAGGCACCTTGCTTGAACGCTTGAAAGGCGTTCACTTGCTCAATACTCCCTTGACAATGCATAGGATCATGACCAACGATTCCGCAAGTATCCCACATCCCATAATAAGGCAAAGGAGGTGCAAATCCCAAAGCATTCACTTCATGAATTGAGTGTTGGTTGGAGGAACTAATGCTTTGAACTTGAGTGAGGTGGCCTTGGAGCTTCTTGTCAATGGTTTCCATATGGGTCTTCAATTGAGCTCCAAGGTCAATGCTTAATTGAGTAATAGCATCAACCTCGTGTCTACCTCCTCGATTTGCCTTCCTAGGCCTTGAGTATTGAGAATTATGAACCGCCATCTCCTCGATTCTTGCCCATGTTTGGTCATCATCGACCTCGGTGAACCTACCATTGGAGCCCATATTGAGTATAGTTCTTGAGTCCTCATAAAGACCATTCCAAAATTGTTGGACTAAGAACCATTGTGAAAGTCCATGGTGGGGGCACGATCTAACAAAAGACTTAAACCGCTCCCAAGCTTCATATAGGCTCTCTTCATCCCTTTGTTGGAAACCGGTGATGGAGGCCCTAAGCAAATTAGTCCTTTCCGGAGGGTAGAATGTTTGGTAGAACGCCAATGCAAGCTTCTTCCAAGTGTCGATGCCCATGGTTGCCCTATCGAGACTCTTGATCCATTGCTTCGCTTTTCCAATTAATGAGAATGGAAATAATACCCATCGGATTTGATCTTGTGTAACCCCGGGTTGAGAGATAGCATCGCAATAATCGGAGAAAGTCTCCATGTGTTGGTGCGGGTCTTCGGTGGCCAAACCACTAAATTGATTCCTCTCCAAAAGTTGGATGAAGTGAGTCTTGGCCATAAAATTTCCGGCATAAGCGGCCGGTAGATCATTCGGTCCCGGCAAGACATCTTCCGTAAATGTAAAGTGGGATGAAAACTTCGGCATTATTGGATGTAAGGGAGATGGTGGTGAAGACGGAGTTGAAGTAGATGTAGAGGGGGAACTAGGACTAGAATATCCAAAGGGATTGGTGAAATTCCCTTCGGCCGTCTCTCAAGATGCTTCCTCAAAATCGTTTCCTTGAGCTTGCTCTTGATGAGTATTGCTTGCACTTGGTTGAGAGATTCTAGCCCGATTAATCGTCCGTTGGCAAAAGGCTCGAAAAAGCCTTTCCGGCTCTGGATTAAAGAGAAAGAATTCGCCTCCCCGCCTAAGCATACACTACACACTAGAACAAACGTGAGAACACCTAGTGCTTTATGGGCACTAGGTAACGACAATAAACAAGCACAATCGAGAGACAAAGAGAAAAGAAAGAAATAAAGCTAAGGAAACAAGAAAATATGCACAAGAGATGATAGAAGAGCACAAAGAAGGGTAACTAAGTCTAGCTATAAGCAAACTAAGTCTAAACAATGCACCGTCCCCGGAAACGGCGGCAAATTGATGGTGGGATTTGCCGTCTATCCTACCGATCAAATAATATAACCAACTAACCTAACGGTAGTTAGGGTAAGTCGGGTCGTGTCCACGGAGACGGTTTGGTAAAGTCTAGACAAAGTCCACTCACAAACAAGACTAGGTCACGCAAACAAACACAAAGGAAGCGATAATTGGTAAACTATGGTGGTGGAAGAGGTAAAACTAGGCTAACAATGAACTAGACTAATACAATGCTAAGATGGAATAACTAAAGAACAAACTAACTAGCAAACTAAAGAAATGATGACTAACTAATAAGATGAAATCAAATATGGAAAGAAGTGGGTTAGGTCGGGTTCATAAGTGTAGTAGGGTGACTTGGGTAATCAAGGGTGTAGGTGTCTCCTAGTTGCTAGAGTCGGTCCGGGCTCTCGCTACTTAGACCGATGCCAAGGTGGGTTCGCGTTTGATGACGTCTAAACCTTAGTCCACATTGTATGTATAATGACTATTCTCAACATGATCACAAAATAGACACACAATGAGAAGATGAACACAAGTATGGGAAGCATTGGCCACTACTACTCACACAAGCAAATCAACAAACACATAGAGTGCCCATTATGTGACTAACAACAAAGATTCACCCTTTACCCCTAATCAAACCCTAATCACCCATAATCTACCTTTAATCCCCCTACTAACCCACAAGAAGACTACTCAATCATTATCAATGATAAACTAACAACAATAAGAGAAAACAACATCATAACCCTAACATCCATTATCAAGAACAATATGAACAATAACAAGGAACACTAAGTAAAGATTCAAACTTGAAATAATAACAAAGAACAACAGTGAAGAAGATTATACCAACAACAAGAGGAAGAAAAAGATGCAAACTTGCATTAATAAGAAACCCAAATAATCTCCAAGGTTGTCAATCTTGGATGAGTCTTCAAGAATCTTCTCAATACAAGAACTAATTACAACTAGATTAAACTAGGATTAACTAAGGATTAACTAAAGATTAAGAGAGATTAATTAGCGTTTACAAATCTTAAGAGAGGCCTAAAAACAATCTAGGGTAAGGTAGAGTAAGGTAAGGTGCATAAACAATACAAGAGGGAAGTATTTATAGGGGTACAAGAATGAAGGAGGAGGAAAAAAGGGTTGCGGGTTACAGCACACCGGTCCCGACCGGGAAGGACCGGTCCCGACCGGGAAGGGAGTGGTCCCGACCGGGAAGGTCTGGTCCCGACTGGGACGGACCCAAAACAGGAGACCCCTCAAAAGTGCACTTCATCCCGGACGGGATGAGGCCATACCCGTCGGGGATGAGTCTTGTAGGCCTCCAATATGATCTCTAAGGTTCCTCCTTGCTTCATATGGACTTCTCATCGGTTCTTGGGACTCGGGATCGGGTCTCGGAGGCTTGGGATTGGGTCCCAAGGTCTCGGGGTTGAATCCAAGGCATCAAGTGATCGTTCCTCCGCTTCGTTGGCTCCGAAAAGTGTATGTATTGAGTCGGAATCGCTCCAACTCGTCATGAATGGTCTCGGGAACCTGAAACGAACTAGAGGAAGCATAAGTAGCCCATAAATCGCTCCCAAGGAGCGATTCCACAAGGAAAATGGGACCAAAACACTACGAAATAGGCACTACAAACTACACTTGTCAACTCCCCCACACTTAACCCTTACTCGCCCTCGAGTAAGCACAAACTAACTACTAAACTAGCCGAGCGGGTATTAGAGCACCCTACGCCCTTTCAACTCACGCGAGGGCACCTAGAAGATAAGTGCTCTCTGGAAGGCAAGTGGGGTCTTGCGACAAAACTGTGGATGCAACCGGACACAAAACACACAAACAATTAAACACATAAAAGGTTGCACCCAAAGAGAAACAAATACCGCTTCCCTCTAAAAAGCGGTGAATGAAGCACCGGTTTAGGACTCAAGGCAAATGACAACGTTCCCGAGCTAGCAATACAAACCAAGATGGACAAAACCCTAATAGTATGACGACCAAGCAATAAAAACGTTGGTAACTTACCTCGGCTCCTCCTAACCTTCTAAGAACGTACTACGGGACGATCGGCGGGATGGAAAAAGGATGAACCACGGTGTTAGTCGACACTGTAGGTAAGTGAGACCCCGCCCCCTTTAGCAAGGAGCCAAGAGGGTCGTCCCATGCCCGAAACCGCCTAACTAGCCCAAGTAAAAAGGTGGAAATATTTGCAAAGTGAGGGAAGACCGACCTTTGCCGCTATCATCCTTCCTAGGGACTCGGTCCTTTGGTAGGCTCTTCACGGCAAAAGTCGGAAAAAGGCTTATTTTTGTGGGGTTAGGATATTTTTGTGAGACGATTTATTTTGGCATTTTCTTCTTCTTCTGCATTTTTGTTTTGTTTTGCCATGCCATTTCTTTTTCTTCTTTTCTATTTTCTTTTTGGCTTTTGTGCCTTCTCTTTTCCTTCAATCTTTTCTTTCATTTTCATTTTTTTCTTTTCTTTGCCTTTTTTGGCTTGATTTGGCTTTTTGGCAATTCTTTGTATAACAAGAAAGAGAGAATTCACAAATTGCAATTTATTGTGTGGATATGTGTGGGAGGTAGGTAAATGGGTAAGTCGGGGATCGCGATCCCTCTTCAAACCCACAAAAAAGGGAAAAACTTGGAATAGTCGAGCAATCCTAAACACAGTCACCTAAGGGACGAGACTCGGTAACCAAGGCCTTTTCACACCGTGGGTGGTCATAAAAGGTCAAAATGCAAATCCCGTAGTAAATCCCTAGTAAGCTAGGTGGACTCAAGGTAAAGGACCAACGAAATCATTGATTTAGGGTCATTCTACTAGACTAAAGTCCAAGACTCGATTTATACAACTAGGAAGGGAAAGTAAACACTCACACACTAGCCTCTAAACCGGGTTTTCGAAAACTGTTTACACACGCGACACACAACAAAACACAAAACAAAGACACAACGAAAATGAAAGAAAAAGAGACAAAACAAAACAAAACAAAACAAAACAAAACAAAACAAGGAGAAACAACACATAATCAAAACAAACACCACCCCGATCTTCAAACAAGTCTCCAAATCCACCACAATCTTTACAAAGCTCCTCCCGAGCACACATCATCACAAATCTCCTCCAAACTCACAAGAAGCAAAGAGGGAAAAAGGGATGAAGAGATGTTACCGGAAGTCTTGAAAGCTCTCCAAAGGTATCGGTGATTCAAGTAACCTATAAGGAAAACGGGAGGCAAAACACGCACAACACAACAAATACACGATACAACGACATAAAAGGAAAACACACAAAAGGAAAATCTTTTTTCAAACTTTTATAATTTAATTGCTGAAGTTACGTTGTTATATCATTGAAGTTCTGAATTTGATAGTTGGAACTAAGTGGCGTAACCTATTGTTCAAGTGTTGGTTTCGTGGATTTGAAGTTGCATTGTTGTAGATTTGAAGTTATATATTTCAGATATGTGAGACAACTTTTAGAAATGACGTTTGAAGTTATGTTGAAAAAAGTTTTGAAGTTACGTTCTCACGGTTTTGGAGTTACATATTCCGGAGACGAAGCTTCCTTAGTGACATGTGTGTTTACAGACATGAAGTGCAACTAATGCCGAAGTTTATAACGTACGTAGTTGAAGTGAGGTGTGTGTAGTGCTGAAGTCTATATTCATGGGCTCAGAACTGAAGTATTGATTTAATGGAGTTGAAGTTGAGAATGTTGTTTGTTGAAGTTTACTTTAGAAGTGTTAAATTTAGACAGCTGATTATGTTACAAGGCATAGATGACATTTGAAGTTCTGTTCAAAAAGGTTTGAAGTTATAACTTTCATGGTTAAGAGTTGAAGTTTGCTCTAGCAGTACTGAGGTATATATAAGATTGCATTCTGTAAGTTGAAGTATGTAAGGTCTTCAGAGTAAGCTTACCGAGTGTCGTATCCCCAGGTTTGTCATCTTTGGGAGAGTTTCGTCGACTTCGTCAGATACGGATAAGCGACTGAGTATTATTGACCAGCATTCCACCACAGAGGAAGACATGTCGGTGTCGAGGAGTATTGTCAATATATCCCTCCGAGTTAGCAGAGCGTCCTTCCCGTAATATGCTAGTAGGTCACTGTAATTGAGAAAATGCGTTGTGATGTAGTCGTCGGCTGTGGTAAACAAGTACAGTGAAAGCATAGAAATATGAGGGTAATTGAAAAAAGTACTCGATTTTCTATTTGTAGTCGTGGAGTAAGCTGAAATCTGCTGCATGCTTCCGTAAATTGGGCAGGGTGCTGAGTAGTTGCTGGTTGTCCCGGAAGAACTTTGACACAACGACGGCCTTTACGTCCACATCTCTGAAATCCATGCTGCAGCCTAGACCATCCCCACCCCCAATTTTGCGGCTACGTAAGGAGGACATGGTGTTGCGATATGGTGAGTGACGTTGTGGTGATACGGGGGTCGTCGGCTCCTCGATGCGCGGTCGTTTCGATGACGTCTCCGGACGTTCAGGCACTCTCTTCGACGACAATACCGTCTTCGTATTTGCGTTGGCAGCACACTGATCTTCATCTGGAATGTCCTCTCCTACATCACGTAAGAGGAAAATTGAATTATTTGTCGTCATTTATTTTACATACCAGTGATGTCGTTTTAGGACGTACCACCTGCAGTATCACCTGTAGCCTCAGGACCCGGAGTTCTGTCGTCCACAATGTCACCTGCATCACGTAAAGGGTTTCTAAGTTAAGGACTAATTGTAATGGGGAAATTGGGGTTTTGGGCAAGGTTTTTATTCTCGTTAAAGTTGGGGTTCCTAATTGTCGTCGAAGTTGCGAAGATTAAAATATGGGTGGGGGCGGTGATTTGTAATAGTTTAGATGTATGTAGTTCGTTGTCGTTCAGTTCATAGTCATATGAAGTGGATGTAGTAGTTTGTTAAAGTGTTGAATGTTACCTATTGAAGTGAAGTAGTGAATTAGTTGAAGTTGAAGTTTGACTGGTAATTGAATTATTAGTTGTAATTTATTTTACATACCAGTGTTGACGTTTTCGGACGTACCACCTGCAGTATCGCCTGCAGTGTTGTTTCCCGCCTCAGGTCCCGGAGTTCCGTCCATATTTGTATCGTCGGCAATGTCACGCAGTACCTCCCTCAACACCGCGTCTGACCATTCGTAATTCCCTGCAGGAGTTTCAGTTGTTTTTGTAGATGTTTCACCGACGAGCGGTACACTGCCTGGAGCCTTCGGGAAACGCGTCGCTAAGTCACATACTTCGTCCACGTAACGGTGGAGTTCCTCGTTTGCCCAGAACGACTGTGACGACTGCGATGGACCTGCCTGCGGTATGCTAACACGGGTCGTTGACAACACCTTGATTCTTTCCGCTACTTCACGGATTGTATATTTAAAAGCAACCACGTTCCTCTCCATCATGAGATATAGGTCATGTAGTTCCTAAAAATATAAGAGTTCAGTTAACAGACTAGGGGTCCTTGAGAACAATTGAAGTAATGATTTTAAAACTGAAACGCCAGCACCATGTAAATGTCACTTTGACATTAACGGTATGTCACTTTAACTGTTTATGTATTAACATTCGGTTTCTTTTACGCAGCAGCAAACATAGATATTAAGGAAATGTACTTACGTCCTCTGCACGAGCCGCCGGTTTGCTGTCTTCCTCTAGACTAAGAGGCAACTCCAGTTGGATGTATTTTTTCACAATATTCTGGCCAAGGAGATTGTACACCGTACGCTCAGCAATGGCATTGTCCGTAATTCTGGGCACGGTTATCACTTCAGCACCGTTACGAAACGAGCGCGGATAATAAATATTGGACCAAACTTGCCTACCCAACGACCCTCCGAGCATTTCCGCATCAAGCCTTCTCGTGAGTTTGGCGTCGTCCCAGTGCTTAATTAAGGGTAGCTCGTGGGGGCACGATTCACCACGAAAATCAAACCTGTTAAGGTACACGCATAAACAACAGTAGATAGTAAAGGACGACACCAAATAACAGAAGGTATGTGAAGGCCAAACGTACGTACACCAAACGGAAGGTATGAGAAACAAACCTGTGAAGGTATGTGATCATCAAAAATGGAATACAACCTGTAATAATCTTCGGATCACCCCTTGACTGGACCCCTGCCTGAACGATACCATTCAGAACGTACGTACACCAATCGTAGTTGTTGATATCGTCAACGTTATCTACGACCTTCACAAGCTTGAAGTCAATTCCATTGTTGGATGTTGGGCATAGGAAAGACGACATCGCAAATAGGACGAACATCTTGCAGAACAGGTCACTGCCTAGTTTGTCCGCCATCATATCCTTCACAAGGCCTCCCAATTTCGCTTGACTTGAGGTTTTTTGACGTGATATCGGTTCCTCCAGAAATCCTTCAACATTTTTACTTCGTCACTATCGGAGTCTTTGTGTCGACCTGTGGGAACCAAATATACCTCGTACGGGCCACGAGGTAATAGAAAACAGTCGTGAACATCGTGCTTAGTGACACTAAACTCCTTGAACTATGACGCTCTAAAAACGTGGGATCCATCGTTAAAGGCTCCAATATAAACCGGAACGTATGAGATCGGGTAATTGTGGAGTTTGAAATCCAACAACCCGCCAAAACCAATTCTGCGAACCGCCTGTTTCTGTCTCTCATTAAGGCTCGATACCAGCTTCGCAAGCCTACGCCCCCTACACTTCACAGGAATGTTACCAACTTATTCCTCCTCTTCTGCGTCGACCTCGACAATTTCATCTTCTGATGCCATATAATCTATCACATACGATGACCAAAAATGCATACAAATTGAGAAGCATGGTATAATCTAAAAACTAAACTATTAACAAACCAATGAAACGGAAATCTAATAACAAACCATAACCATAGAAAATTACTAACAAGCAATCACAAATGCATTATTGTTGCATTATTAACAGTACAAAATCACAAATGCACTCAGGGAACGGATAGAAATCAGTAAATTTAACAGTACGAAAACAGACCCAAAATGAAATCAGTAAACATTAAGATTAACCATGCGAAAACAGACCCAAAAATATCATGACTTAGACCCAAAAAGATTAATTAGCAAAAATCATGACTCAACGCAAAAACCCACAAATTGTGAACAATAAAACCCTAATTTCGCAATTAAACTCGCAATTAAACCCTAATTTTGCTAACTAAACTCGCAACAATTAAACCCTAATTTCCCTAATTTCGCAACAATTTAACAGTACGAAAACAGACCCAAAAAGAAATCAGTAAACATTAAGATTAACCGTACGAAAACATACCCAAAAATATCATGACTTAGACCCAAAAAGATTAATTAGCAAAAATCATGACTCAACGCAAAAACCCTCAAATTGTGAACAATAAAACCCTAATTTCGCAATTAAACTCGCAATTAAACCGTAATTTTTCTAACTAAACTCGCAACAGTTAAACCCTAATTTCCCTAATTTCGCAACAATTAAACCCAAATTGTGAACAATTAAACCCTAATTTCGCAATTAAACTCGCAATTAAACCCTAATTTTGCTAAAACGACAAAAACTCGTCAAATTATACTAAATATAAGAAGAAATTGATACTACAAAACTTTGTTAAAAAACAGACCTTTACCTGCGAAATTGATCGAGAACAGGGTACTTGAACAAACAAAGAAAATCGTTTAGAGGGAGCTGATGGGGTAATGGAGTGGGAATAGAGTGAGCGGGAATAGGGTGAGCGTTGGGAACAAGGTGAAGTATAATGAAGGTGGGAATATTGCTGATAGAGTAATGGAGTGGGAAGTGAGCAGGAATGGAGTGAGTGTTTGGAACAGGACTGATTTATTGAGTGGGAAGTGAGGTATAATGAAGGTGGGAATATTGAGGGGGAAGAAAAAGACGACTGATTTATTGAGGGGAGTAGTAAACTGATTTTTTTTTGAAATTAAATCTTACTTAAATCTCAGCCCTCCATCTTGAATTCATCAAATGGCTGATAATAAGCCTTATGGACTTATAAGAGGAGAAGGGACTTATATGATCCCTTCTCTCTCTCTCTCTCTATATATATATATAGAAGTGGGATAAGGTGAGTCCACTTATACATTTTGAGTCCGTGAGTCCTCATATTAGCCGTTGATTCAATGTTAGATGAATGGACAAGATTTAATCTCATAATTATGGAAATAACCATAATATCTATTAACAAATATTTTATTTTCTCTCTCTTCCTTTGATTTCTCCCGCCTATCTCTCTGTCAAACCATCCTTTCTATCAAACTCTTCAGTTTTCACTTTTCACCGCTTACATCACTTCTCACCGCTTACTTCACACCACGTTTCCTCTAGAGCAAAGTTTATTTCGATTTCTGAAACACTCCCGCCTTCATTACTCTCATCTTCGTCTTCTCATCTTTGCTCATCTTCGACTTCTCTTCGCTCATCATCGTCTTCTCTTCGCTCATATCGACTACATTCATCAACGACACAGCTACATCATATTTGAACTCTAAACTTAAGGTAAATTAGGGTTTTTTCTGTGGTTTTAATTAGGTTGTGTTCAATTGTTTTTGTTTTATTTTTCTCAATTTGTATCTAGAATGCACGATTGATTAGTTCTTTATGTCCGATTTTGATTATATACATTCTCTGTTTCTCATGTCTCCCCTGCATGTTATTTTTGTTACTTTAATGAACATTACTTGTTACTTTATCTGGTATCATTTGGTATTTTAATGAATAACCTATAGAACTAAGCTTGTCATTCTACTGAAACCATATTACTTGCATCGTGTTGTAATGTATGTGTTTCTTGTTACTTTAATTCATATATTATGTTACTTTAATACATAATTTCTGTTACTGTAATGCGTAGATCAATGAACAAGGATCCTTTTTCTCCAACTTTTAATGGGTTACTTTAATTCACATGATATGTTATTGTGGTGCTAGTACAATGCGGATGAGGGTTATGTTATGCGGATGAGGGGTATGTAATACTCTATTCAGTTTTGTATCATTGGCATTATTCTCATAATAATACATCTTCAGATGTGTAGACACCTGCATTTTGACTGCCAGGTGTCTATAGTAGTTTCCAAAAAACACCCGATGATGATCGGACGCTAACATGTTTCTACGCGCTCGGATATGGGCTCAAATCCATTAGTCGTTGGCTTAAGCACTTACGGAGTACAAATCTCACAAAACTGACCTCAAAATCAGGCCCAGCGGACCGTTCCGAGTCAAACAAGACTAATTTGGGCCAAAACCGACACCGGAAATAAAACCGACTTTTAGCGATTGGGTCAACCCTGGACAAAGTCGTTTCCGAGACACATCAAAGCAGCCACTCAAATACAAAAAGTCCAACTCAAGGAGCAAAACCAACAGTCCACCTTCAGACGGGTCATCAGGTCAAGTCCGTCAGGGCACAAAACCCTAGACACCAAAATACATAGGCAATGCCTATATAAGCAACCCCATGCACACTCAATTTCACAATTTTACAACCCTAATCACAACTACACACAACCTTTTTACGCAATTTTTTCACAATACAACTTTTTAGCAACCCTAATACATCTTTTACAGATCCCTACACAACCCTAAGCATTACACTAGCAAACCCTAAACTTAGTTTTAGGAAATCAATCCCGAGCCACCATAACTTAACCTCCATAAAACCTCGAAGACTCTTGTGTAAAGCCACGGTTACGAGTCCGTTCCGAGACAAGAACATGTAGGTTGAGGGTGTCAAAACCCCTTTCTCTCCTTCCTCTCTTTCTCTCGTCATCTTCATCTTTTTATCGTTTTTTTTGTTTTATGTTGTTCCTTGCATTATAATATCAATAATAACTAATACAAAACACTAAAATACTTATCGATTTCTGTCGAATAAGAGGGGTATCGGAATAAGGAAACACGAATATACAAGTGTACTGCACACAGCGTTGACGGTCGCTTGTTCCAATACCCCGATTATTTGATTATTGAGATAAGTTAACTTAAACAAAAAAAATTTTATTTCGTTTTAATCATTGTTCGAGTCATATATTTACATTAATTTTCAAAAAAAAAGCATTATATTTAATAAGGGTCGAAACCCGTTGACGCGGATCTGACATCCTAATCCTTAGGGATTTATTTCGATGTCGAAAAAGCCGAGGGAATCAAGTTTTCATTCAAGCAAAGTGTCGATACGTTAGATCCGATGCCAATTCCATAATTGGATGTCGAGTCTAATAATCTAATCAAACAATTTAGCCAATTCAATTTTTCGTTGATGCTAACGTAGATGTTATTTAATTCGTTCGAATCATGACACTACAAACGCGGAGGAATATTTATATCGTGCTAGTTAATTTAAAACGACTTATATTATTTTCTTCAAGTTTTCGCTCTAGCATTTCATACCGATTCAATAATCGGATATGGGATATAACGAGCATCAAAATTAAAATCGAGTATAAATTATTCCAAGTATTTAATATCGATTTCATAATCGAATATTGAATACGACGAATATCGAAAATATTAAGTCGAGTGCAAATTACGCAATATTTGTACGCGATTTAATAAAATCATCAATTTGCCGAAGAAAACAATTTCGCTCTTTTTTATTATTATTCTTCGAACATCATTTTTTTAGATAAAACATTTTTTTTAGATCTCGATATACTTTTTTCCTTGACCTCGGTCAACACGTGTTAATCCATCACGTGACCTACTATTCCTTTCAAAACCATGCATCATACTACATTATTCGGAAACTGTTATTATCGTTATACCGTTACTAACAAGTTTGTTATTTTCTTGTCAATTTATTTTTGTTTATTTTATTGTACTAAAATGAACTCACATGCTAAAATTCAACTTCGACGTTAGAATTAATTGCATTAAATTGACTTAGAAACCCTTTTCAATTCCATTCACATGTTTAGGGAAAATAATCTTTGCATATCATTTCCCCGTTCAACTAACGCGCGTATTGGAAAGTCATTCGAATTCTTAGTAGAGGCCGCTAATGTGCGGGCGGGGTTGGGTGTTCTTTGTGGGCTTCCCAACACGTACCCTCACCCCTTACTCAGAACCTCGGTTTTCGGATGCCCGAAACCGTTGGCGCACGAGAGTCATTCAATGCACAATATCCGATAATGTCGGTATTGGTATCAAATGCAAAGGGACGAGCCCAATAAACTCTGACATCGAAAATGTGCCGTATTTTGTATACGGACCACTACGACATAGAGTGGGCTCGAATGGTTCCGAATAACCACAAAATTCGGTGGCGACTCCACATAACCTAAATTTCAATTCGATCCATTCTCATATGGAGATTTATTCGCCTAACCAAACCCGCGCGTGGCCGCATCGGGGTGGACGTATGTCATGTCCACATGATGGCAAAAGGAGGTAAGATTGTCGGTGCTGGTGAGAAGGAGGGTCAAGGTAAGAAGCGAGTTCAACGGGCAAAGAAAACGGCTGTCAAGCCTTCAAAGTTGAAGAAACTAGTTACCGAAGAGGCTGGTGAAGCCAACGTCGAACGTTCGTCGTCCGTCAGATGCAGCCCGAAGCTCCTTGTTGATCTAATATCTAATTTAAACCAGAGGCATCGGAAGGCGCTTTCAACGAACGGTTTTGGCGGTGTACTTGAAATGCACCTTTGGAGGTTCCCTGTAAAGTTTGCCACTGACTTCATGTCTTTATTCAGCGACGACACGCTGATCTTTAGGTGTGGGGGCAATCAGTTCCTTGTAACCAAGCATGATGTGCATGACTGTTTCCTCCTTCCACTCGGACCGGACCCTGTTGAGCTGCTGTCGATGGGTCGATCGAAGGCGGCCGAAGAGGAGTCTGTCGTGGAGCTGAAGAAAAAGTAGAGGGGTGACTTTCAGGTCGTCAATGAAAGTGATGCAATCCCTCTGTCAAAGGTCCTTAAGAAACTGCAGGATGATATAGAGGGTGGAGAGAAGTTCTGTAGGATGTTTGTTCTCTACAGCATGTCGATATTCTTCAACCCGACGTCCAATCATGGGGTTGATCTGAGACTACTAAAGGCTGTGCAAGATGTGCAGCAGATTAAAAATCTTGACTGGTGCATGTTCATTCTAGACGGACTGGCGAAGGCGTGCGAGAATTCTGTTTTCCGTAGTCGGTCATACTTACTTGGCTGTGTGCCGTTTCTAATGATTACATACTTCCAGCGATTTGCCTACCGCAATCTCCCGTGCCCCATGTGTTCTCCCTTTGATCAAGCACTGAAATGGTAAACGCATGCTTGATCGGTTGGCCAGTGAGCTTATTGATGGTGGGCTGGGCCGACTTACCCTATCTGATGTGATGTACCCCTGTTGTGTACATGTGGTGAGGGGGGGAGACGCGTCATTGCCGTTGAAGATTACACAGAACCGTCACACTGATGATGGTGCGTTGCCTGGACAAGAGGGCGATAAGTTAACCACCATCAAACTTTCTCGTGGTCTTGAAGATGATAGTGAACTGAGGGCCAGGGCGGTCGACGTAAGTAATCATGTCATTAATTCATTAATGAATCTATATGTGTCTGACTTTGAAACCATGGAATCAGTAAGGATGAAAATCTAGGATGTCTGTAAATCCGCATGCTACTCTAACATATCTTCTGTTACTATGTGTTACTTTAGTGAACAACATGTGTTACTTTAATTCTTACATTCCGTTACCTTAACCTGAGTCATCTACATTATTGATCTAACATATATGATGTTACTTTAATCCTTACCATTTGTTACTTTAGTTGATATTATCTGTTACTTTAGTGTCCACTCTCTTTTCTCTACACATTCTGTCAGTTGATTATACATTCCATGCACTGTAACTTTAAATTCTTATATCTTCTGTTACTTTAGTGAACAATATGTGTTACTTTAATTCTTACATTCCGTTACTTTAACCTGAGTCATCTACATTATTTGCAACACAATTATTGTTTCATATTTGCAACACAATTATTATACGTGAGGTTCACTGTTACTTTAGTCCATATTTGCAACACAATTATTGTTTCATGCAGGATGTCCATCAGATCCACCTGATGATGAAAGGAATGCAATCGCATTCCATGACTGGTGGGTCTCACATGCTGCGAAGATCAGGAGGATAACATCGGGCAATCCATTACCCGAAGACTCGGTGCCATCACAAGCATCCCAGACATTCTGGGGAGGAGCAGAGCTACATCGGGTGGTGGATGAAGTCTGTGAGGCGCTTAGTCGCGCTAGGGAGCTGTCGTCGCAGGGGCCGGTATTTGGGGCCAAAAATACAAATCAAGTTGAGGAAGATGATCTTAACATTCAGCTGTACTCGACGGCTGAGGTTAATGAGGTTATTCAGAAGGGATTGAATTTAAACAGTGACCACCAGGTAGTGCTTTCTCTGTGAGATATTGACAGAATTGGAGACGAGGAGGTCGGTGAGTGTTTGTCGGTGGAAGTAGACGGTAGGAGGGTCTTCCACCACTATTTTATTCATTCTGACAAGCGGTTGGGATGCATGCGAGTCGTCAATAAGAGGCTTGGGTGCTCTTGTGACTGTGACGCTCCGGATCCTGACCAGCTTGCATTGTCGGACTTTCAGCGTGGGGATAACAGGCTTTTCAGGTCTGTTTTGTCTGTGAGGAAAGACGTAATTGACTACATCTTCTGCAAAAATGAAAAATAGAGTACATCGTAAGTGGTCTACATCACCTAATTTTTTTAGTGCGTTTTATTCTCGATTTGGTTAAATGTTACATAATCCGTTCGAATATTTGCAGGGAGATGATTGTGAGGTTCAGTGACTTTTTCAACATACCCCATGGTGAGTTGGCCAAGCTGGCGCTGGAGAGAAGCTTTCGAATGCTGTAATTGACAGCTGGTGCATACTTATGAATCACTTGGCCGCTGCTTAGTCTGCACCGCGGCGGACATCACGCTGCTTCTTCTGTGTCAGCCACAGCGTAAGCTAATTTATTCACTTGCTTATCCAAAACGATAAGTGTAACGTCATCAATAAAGTCTAGTAATATTAATATAATGTCATCATATCAGTCGATATAAAATATTTATGCAAAAAAAGGGTGTTACTAAAGTTCTATGACTGCGTTACTGTAATGCACTTTGTGCGTTACTCTAATGATAGCGACCTGTTACTCCATAAAATATCATGCAGGATACAGCTCTCCAGATTTGGAGAAGCAGAAAGGGTGGTGTCATGGTGGACATGAGCGAAGCAATGTTCAACTTCTGGAACATATGGCTCGAAGAAAATGAAGGGAATCTCGATCTAGATTCTGACCTTGTATTTTTGATTTTAGACCCCATATTTTGTAAGCTTCCTCCTCAATTATGATCACCAACGCGTTGCCCATTCCCTACCTACAAGTATTTGTTCCGGTGCTGTCGGAATACAATGACCATTACAGCTGCGCGTGTATCAACTTCTTGTCACAGAAGAAGCAGCGTTTGAAAGTCTTCTTTACGTTGGGATGGCACGGCTCTCAGTAAGTCTGCTCATTTTGGTATACATTTTAACATTCTTATATACAAATCGTACTATATAAGGACGACCAAAAAACAAATGGTTTTTCGTCATTTTCTCATTCTTATATGTATTTATTTTATTTTATTTAATGTCACCAGGGCTGAAGAAATGGGTAAGTATATGGTTCAGCGAGGCATCAACAAGGGGGCCAGGGTCTCTTCGTTCCCTCTTGTCAACATCCCGTTCAGATGGCAGGGCAGCGGGTTCTCGGCTAATAATTGCTGCGTATACCTCATGATATACATGATGTTGTACGCCAGGGAGGAGTTCGACTGTCCATTGGGCACGAGCGAGGCGAAAAATCTGTACAGGGCAGAAATTGCTGCGACGTTGAGTCTCTGTGACATTAACAAGGAGAGGGACGTGTTGATATCGCGGGTGTCCTCCTTTGTAAATGATAAAGCCAACCTTGCCATCAGTAAGACCATGTCAGATGTTGCCGCGTCCGTCAGTGAGTCTGAAAAGAGGTCAGGAGAGCCGATCCCCGACGTGAGACCCTCTAAAAAGAGCCGCGTGCCACCATCCACTCCAGAAACACCCGCTGCAGAAACCGCCCTCAAATCACCGGACACCACCGAGCCATTATCTATTCTTGGTAGTCGAGCTAGGGGGGACGGAGACGGCTTAGGCTGCTCCATCGACTATGGCGATGCAGATGTCAGTGTAGCGATGGCATGCCCGTTCCTTGCAAATAACAAGACCCTGCTGGGCAATATCCCCGTCATGCGGAAAAATGTCGTGGACTACTGTTTATTTCAGCACAGCAGCTACAACGGCAGGTAATCAGACGAAGACTACACATATTGTGAATATATTGTTGTTTAAATTCTTGTCACTCAACTGTTGTTCGCAATGCCTTTTTATTTGTCCTGAATACAGCAAAATGGTTGCGGAGTATTCATCTTTGGCCGTAATGACCCGGGATGATATGATGTCCATGCTCCAGGGTACTGACATGTCGTCATCTGTTGTTGAATGCTGGTCAATGCTTATAAACAGCCTCGCCGCAAACGGGAGCGGGTAGGGTAATTCTTCGAAGATGACGTTTTTTGGTCTGCGACAAATGGTATGTACTAAATTAACAGTGCATGGAATGTATAATCAATTGACAGAATGTGTAGTGAAAAGAGAGTGGACACTAAAGTAACATATAATGTCAACTAAAGTAACAAATGATATGAATTAAAGTAACATCATACATGTTGGAACAATAATGTAGATGATACAGGTTAAAGTAACGGATCTCATGAATTAAAGTAACACATTTTGGTCACTAAAGTAACGTCAGTTATCTGCTAAAGTAACAGAAGGATCACTGCACCACAAGGACACCAACTAATTACTTTGTATTGATTGTAAATTTTCACACAATCCCAACTTTTTTACAGGATGCGATAATGGGAGTTATTGTCGAAGATCCCGACAGTCCGTCCACTCAGAATACGGACGCCTTGATGGAGCAATGGCATATTTTCATGAGTAATTGTGGCTGTACGTTGCAGTTGGACGCTGAATTGATCTTTGTGCCCATCAACATTGGCGGGTACTTCAGCTGGGTAGTCGTCAATCGAAAGAAAAAGACAGTCGATCTCCTCAACCACCGTCGCTACACAACGATCAGAGATACAGCCCTCTTTGCAGCCATCAGGACAATTGTGAGCCTCTATATTCTTCATTTCATAAGTTTTTAATCACAATCTTGTGCGTCAACGAGTGATTTCCTTGACTATTATCATCAATGATATTCAGGTCGCGAATATGAGTGATTTCCTTGACCATTAGAAAGTTGCTCGTGCGGGGGAAGTTGTGTCGTACAGGTTCCGCCCGATTAAGCTTGATTGGCAGGAAAAAGTCACCAACAAGGATGAGTCAGGGATTTTTCTTCTGATGCACATGCTATTGTATGAGGGACATGAATTCCATCACGAAGACCTCGGCAGGAAGGTTAACAGAAGATACCTGGTGGTCCAGCTGGCAGCCACTCTTCTCCTAGCAGAATTGAATAGCGTTCGAAAGCAGCTGATTGGTGATATGAAAAAGTTTGCGGCAGCTAGGCCAAAATTAATTGAAGAAGCGAAGACTAAGGGACTAAATACTTATAAGCGAGGAAAGAGCCGGAAACAGTAACCCGTAAATGATTGGATTTATTGGAACTTTCATTTTAACAAAAAACCTAAGCATCGTTTTGTACAAGGTTGACAAATTATGTTGTCAGAAAAACAGTTACTGTCATTCTGTCATATTTCAATGTTATTATATCCTTTAAACTTTGTTACTCTAACTCGTATACTTTGTTACTTCAATTAATATCATTTGTTACTTTAACTCTAATATCTTGCACGCTGCATCATGGTCTCTTAATTCAACACAGGATCAATACAGCATCATAGTTAAACAAAATAGTAATGCCTTTTTTTATTGAATACTCTACAAACAAATAGAAAAAGAGTAACATTGAAAGAATGATGTTCCGTGTTACTCTAACTCATCTAGCATGTTACTCTAATGAATAATGTATGTTATTTTAACTGAATCGTACTCTAGTAAAATATTATATCACCCAAGGATTGTATATCTGCAATTCAATCAACACTTTAAAAATGGTATTCCGTGTTACTCTAACTCATCTAGCACGGTACTTTAACGAATATTGTGCGTTACTTTAACCGAAACTTACTCTAGTTATGATATTCATCAAAGAATTAATATCTGTAATTCAATAAACTATTTAAACAAGTGTTACTGTAATTCATTCAATCCGTTACTGTAAAGAATAAGCTACGTTACTCTAAAGAAGAACATTTCCCTAATTAGAATACTGGTTCATCTTCTGCATCCTCCTCATCCTCATCTTCTGATTCTGATTCTGATTCTGATTCATCGTCAGATGGTTCGGCATTCGGTGGCGGTCGTGCTAAAAATGGATTGGGGCAATTCCTCTTGTCGTGATGCGCCATCTGCTTACAATTGTTGCACATGCGCTTGGGCTTCTTTGCAAGTGCAACGGATTTCGCTTTGCTCGATAACAACCGTTTGCCGCTTCCTTTTGTCTTGGAAATCTTCGGCGGGAGTATCGTTATCTCAACTGTTGACGTACATCCTAGCATCTCTTCTAATTCCTGGGTTTTATTCAATGTCTTTCAACCCCAATCGGCTTAAGCTTCATCCTGAATTCGCGTATCAAAGCACACACGCTCTCCACATCTTCTTTATTAGCAGACCGTAGAACGCCTATCGTCTCATGAACTTCCGACCATAGTTTAGACATCTCTATCTTGTAATCCCCTAGATTTTCTAATGCAATACAGTGGCGGAAACACTATAGAAGTGGGATTATAACACACTGTAACTATGTCATGATAAAATTTAAATGGTAAAGTCAAACATTAGGCCTAAAAATAAAATGGCCAAATATAAACAATCCACAAAGAGGTTTAACAATCCACAAAACAAAATTATTAAAATTAATCGAGCAGGGATCTTGTCTGCCCGCTAGCCCACACCCAGAAACATGCATACCTGTCAAGTTAAAAACATAACAACCACAATCAGTGAGGAGCAACGTCATTGTTCTCCCAGCCGTATAACAGGATTTTAAAACTGTAATTACTACTATAGAAAAATAGTAAAAATGGAAAACAGTAAAACATCATATTAAAATAAGCTTTCAGCGCAAAACCAAAATATTAAAATGGGTTTCTGAAGAAACATAAAAATATTTGCCAACCTGCAAACCAATTTATATCGATAACAATAAAATATTCAAAATGGCGTTATAGATAAGATTAGTGTAGAATCTAGACTTTCACTGGGATAATACTAGAAACTAGTTTCGAGAACTGTAGACTTAACTCATAACATAACCCAGTCTCTAACTAGGCAACTCAACTATAACAGGACTGCGTGCAGCGAGGTCCTGGTTTAAGTAGTGCACACCCCTCCTAGACAACAAATATGTCTAGTTCAGCTGACGGCGACTAACACGATGTGATATCTAGCTTAAGGTCAAAACATACACTCTCCTGGGCGAAACTACGCCGAGTTCAACGACCAAATGTGCCCCAAATAGACACACCTGCTTTATAGCTGATGGCAAAAACGTACATCCCAGACTATATTACTCTAAACCCACACTTATCCTTATTCCATAACTCCAAAACAATCCATTATCGATATATAAAAGATATAAACATTATAAATAATAAGAGAACAAAAAGAAAAGGATCACTTTCCAAAAGAGGAAACTTTCAATTTTAGGAAACTTCTATTCTTAGAAACTTTACTAAAAATAACATCATATCAAAATAGCGAAAATATTAGTTTATACTAATTCAACATTTTTAGTAAACGATATAGATTTATAAAACTAGTACTTTCGGCCTTAAAGATATTAATTCTTAAAACGAGAATTTTTGCGTTAGATAGTGAAATTATTGAAACGTCATACAAGTGTTTATAAAATGATTTAGAAATGTCTTAAACATTTTAAATACTACTAATTAGGGTGTTTCCAAAATTTACAAAACTAAAATTCCCTAATTATTATTAGTTTCGACAATACGAATATAAATAGGATTTTACGGCAAATGTCAAATTAAATCTTTTAACGTTTTTTATTTAATTAAACCATTGAACATATTTAGAGTATGTTAAGGGATGATTTAACTCTTAAAGTTTCAGATTTAAATACTTTCAAAATTGCTGGAAAAATAATTCTTTTAGGTAAGACGAATCATTTTAACGATAAATCACAATTTGTCCGAAAATCAATACTTATTAATTAAAGACTTTAATAAATAGTACAAAAATTACGTAAAATAGTTAAAACATATTTATGGACATTCTGTCCAGAAAATAAAATTTTCCAGAATCCTAAAACTCGGTTTTTAAAGCGTTTTCCCGTTAATCGTCTAATCTCGACAATAACGACTAATAAAAATAGTAATTACAAAATGATTTAAGTATTAATATCCAAAAATTATTATTAAACTTAAAAATAATTATTTTCCATAAAATACTATTTTTCCATAATTCCAAAAATTCCAGATTTAATAAATCCCGTTAAAACCGTCTTTTAAACCCGTTTTCACAATTAACGATTCCATTAATAAAACTTATCGTTCCTAACATTTTATTAAGGCACTAAAAATCATAAAATTAAATTTTATTATGAAATCATCAGAATCACATTTTTTTTCCAGATTTAATCATGGGACCAGAAATCGAGAATTTAAACGACAAACGCGGTTTTAACGATAAACGATGATTTAAAGTGATTAATTAATTCAGCCACTTAAAAATTCCGAAAATTTATAAAAAATTCAGAAACTTCTATTTCATCAGAAAGTTTCACCACGTCAAAAATCAGATCAAAGTAAAATGTTTAGGTACTAGAACTAAAAATTGGCTTTTAATCGTTTTTGTCCGTAAACGGTAATAATTCAATAATCGATAACTAAAATATCAGAAAAATAATAAATTATTAAAAATCATCAAAAACATCATTTTTACAGAATATAAACATATATTACATGTTTAGGTCGAATATTATGATTTTACAAATTAATATGACGATTTAATCGTTCATCTCGTAAAAGCGATAAAAATACCGAAACATGCAAATTTTTAAATTTTAATTTTTTTCCAGATTTTGTGACATACATATATTGTCAAAATGAAACATAAAAATATATACATGCAATTACACAAATAAAATCAAGTAATACCGAGTAACACCGACGTTACCTCTAATCCAAATCTGAATCGATAATATACTCGTCGGACTCGGGATCATCCACAAAACCTACATCACACGAAAATCATGGTAGAAAAATGCCGTGAGAAAAACTAAGAAAATCAATGGTAAATAACGATCGAAAACAGAACATCATAAAACCTAGTGAGAGAGTGAGAAGGGCGATTTACTTCAGCTGCCCATTTTCTTTCCGCGCTCCGGTGCCGGCCTGATTCCGACAACCCGTTTCCGGCGCCACCATGAGAAAGAAGAATCGCCGTCCGGGGAAGGGCCCTAAGGCTACGATCCGTACCATTGCGAAAGATGTTTTGCTTAGGGAAAATCAATTGAAACCTAACACTAGTGAAGTAGAAGAGGAACAAGCCATCAATGAGAAAATCGGAGGGATCCCTGGATTGAACTATGAATCTGAAGTCGAGGAGAATGAAATTTTGGAGATCGATACTCAAGTTGTTCCGAAAACTAGTACCACCTCTTGTATTGCTTGGAAACAAAGGGATGGGAAAAAATTCATTGATATTGAGGAAGAAGAGGAATTGATGAAGTTTACTATTGAGGATGTTGAAGATGAAATTGATTATTGGAGTAATGCCGTCTACTGCTTTATCATGGGAGCTAACCCTCCATGGGAAGTGATTGAAGGGTATGTGAAGAGAATTTGGAAGGAGAATGGGATAGATAAGATTTCCTTTCTTCCTAATGGTATCTTTATAGTTTGGTTCAAGGAACAGGCTGCCAAGGTAACTGTTCTAAATCATTGAATTTTTATGTTTGATATTAAACTGCTTATTGTGAAAGAATGGACTCCTAATGCTAAAATGGACAAGGATGATGTGCAAGAAGTACCAATTTGGATACAATTGCATGATTTACCTCTGAAATTTTGGGGCCAATGTCTAACCCGAATAGCTTCGTTGGTGGGTCCGTATATTAAGTCCGACTTAGCTACGGAAGAGCGTTCTAGGTTGGGTTATGCTCGGGTCACGGTGTTGGTCAAAGTGGGGCAAAAATTCAAGAGCTCAATCAAGTTCATGGATGAGCTTGAGAATATTGTGGAGATTAGGATTAAGTATGAGTGGAAACCCGTTTGGTGTAACAAATGTAGAGGATATGGCCATGATGCTACGGATTGCAAGAAGGAGGAATTGAAAAAGGCGAGAATGGACGCCAAGAAAAGTCATGATGTGGGTGTTGTTGCGAGCAAACTTCATGGTCGTAATGCTGCTACTTCGCAGCCTTGGATTGCTGGGCAGAACGCTGCTGCTCCTCGGAAGGGAGCTGTTGCACTGTCTACTGCTGCTGCAGGTTCGAATGTTGGTTCGAGGGCTGACCTGCAGGTTCAGGCAGCTGCTGCTACGGGTCTGATTGTCGCGGAACTGGGTTCTGCTGGA
Source organism: Agrostemma githago (assembly GCA_958450325.1). Taxonomy (NCBI): domain Eukaryota; kingdom Viridiplantae; phylum Streptophyta; class Magnoliopsida; order Caryophyllales; family Caryophyllaceae; genus Agrostemma; species Agrostemma githago. The sequence goes on along the minus strand of OY288239.1, from coordinate 62,015,780 downwards.
ACGACTGCTGTTCCTGGTTTGTCCGCTGCTGGTTCCGCTGCTGTGGTGACGCAGCGTGCTGCTGCTGGTGCGCCTGTGAGACAGCAGTAGGGGATGGGTGGTGCGGTTGCTGTCCAGCTCGCGCGGACTGGTAGGACCAAAGCTTCAGCTGCCAGACTGCACTCTATGAGCGGATTGGTGAACCCTGACGTCCCCTTCGTGGATATGGTAAGGGGTTCACCAAATAATTTGAGATTGGAAGAAAAGGAAGGAGTTGGGTTGGAATTGGTTGTTCAAGGAAGTTCATAATATAGGATGTTGGAATGTACGCGGCATGTGTAACTTAAGTAAGCAGCGTGCAATTAGTGAATTGGTTAGGAAACAACAGGTAGATATTTTTGGTCTCCTAGAGACTAAAATCAAAAATAAATCATATGCTAAAGTTCAACAGAATATCTTCTCTGAATGGAGCATTACGACTAATAATCATTGTCATGAAAGAGGTCGAATTTGGCTTTTGTGGAAACATGAAAGGGTTAATTTGACGATTGTGGAGTATAGTAATCAAAGTATTCATATCAAAGTTACTACTTTATCGGGGAAGGATTATTGGCTCACTCTTGTGTATGCCTTTAACTCAGCCTCGGGGAGAACAGAGCTTTGGAGAAGACTAGAAAGTTATGCCCATAAAGGGCCTTGGATGATTATGGGGGACTTCAACTGTGTTGTGGAAGCTCGTGAACGTCTGGGGGGGACTTCTCCGGAGGAAGCTATGAATCAATTTCGTGACTGTTTGGCGAACTGTGAGGTAAGTGATTGCAAGGCTAGTGGGTCTTGTTTCACTTGGAATAATAAACATAGGGTGGCTGAAACTAGAGTATATAGTCGGATTGATAGGTGCCTAATTAATGATGAGATGATGGGTCTGTTTCCGAATGAGTTTGCGAACTTCTTACCCGAAGGAACTTTTGACCATTGTCCTTGTATTGTTCAACTGGAGCATCCTCCGGTAAGGAAGAATCGTAGCTTCAAGTACATGAATATGTGGAGCAAAGCGTCGAATTTTCGTGCTTGTGTTGCTGATGTGAGGAAGGAGATGATCTTTGGGACGCCTATGTTTCGGATAGTGAAGAAGTTGGGTCGTCTCAAAAGACCGTTGAAGATGCTGAATGCTGACTATTTCTCAGATATTGAAAATCGGTGTAATCAGGCTGAACTCAGGCTCGTCCATTTGCAGCAGCGTTTCAGGTCTGACTTGTCTGTGGAACTAATGCAAGAGGAGAGCGAGATGAACGATCAGGTTAGGAGCTTACAGGCTGCTAGGGCTGATTTTTGGAGTCAAAAATCTAAGCTTAAATGGGTCCGTGATGGGGATGTCAATTCGGCATACTTTCACGGCCTCCTCCGTGGTAGACGGGCTCACAACGCTATTGCTAAGATTTCTGATGCGGACGGCCTGGAATGTGATAATAAGGCCTCGATCAAGGATGCTTTCACGCGATATTATCGTGGGCTGCTCGGTGATTCTCGTGTTGTTGAGGTTATTGATATTGACTTGATTAGACGGGGTCCAATTTGTTCACAGGAGCATAAACTGATTCTGGAGGCAATTGTGACACCGGATGAGATCAAGAGGGCTCTGTTTGGTATTCCTAGGGATAAATCGCCGGGACCGGATGGTTTCTCGAGTCAATTCTTTATTGATTCATGGGACATTATTGGTGAGGAAATTGTGAAGGCTATACAGGATTTTTTTTATCTCAAGTAAGCTTTTAAAACAGCTGAATTGTGCGAATATTGTTCTGATTCCTAAGGTGAATAGGCCTCATAATGTGAAAGATTTCAGGCCGATTGCTTGCTGTAATGTCTTGTACAAATGTATTGCTAAAATTATTTGTGCTAGGATGGCTAAGATTTTGCCCCTGATTATCTCTCCTACTCAAGGAGGTTTTATTGAAGGCCGAAGTATTGTGGAGAATGTACTGATTTGTCAGGACTTGGTGCGGATGTATAAGAGGGGGCGGGTTTCGCCAAGATGCCTCTTTAAAGTTGATATTCATAAGGCGTATGACAGTGTCGAGTGGAGTTTTGTTGACCAGATGTTGAGAGCTTTGAACTTTCCTGACCACTTTCGTCGGTTGGTTATGGAATGTGTTGAGACTGTTTCTTATTCTCTTTGTGCTAATGGTGATAATTTTGGGTTTTTTCGAGAGAGAAGAGGGTTGAGACAAGGGGATCCCATGTCGCCTTTGTTATTCACGATTTGCATGGAATATTTCTCTCGAATTATGAATTTTGGTAGAATGGATAGGAATTTTAAATTCCATCCGAAATGTGGTCCTTTGAAGCTGACTCACTTGCTCTTTGCGGATGATCTCCTCCTTTTTTTGTAAGGGGGATCGGGAATAGATGGAATTCTTGTGGAGTGCTTTTGCAACCTTTAGCAGAGCCTCGGGTCTGAGCTTAAGTGTGGGTAAATCTCATGCTTACTTCGCAGGGGTGGATGAGGACAGGAAGGCTGCGATTCTTCAGTTCTCGGGTTGCGTTGAAGGTACGTTTCCTTTTCGGTATCTTGGGCTTCCTATCCTAAGTACTCGTTTAGGTAAGACTGATTGTGAAAAACTGATTGCCCGTATCATCTCAAGAATCACTAGTATTGGAGCCCGTAAGCTGTCTTATGCGGGGAGACTGACTCTGGTTCAATCTGTTCTGTCTCAACTGTATAATTATTGGGCCATGGTGTTTATCATTCCTAAGTTTGTCATGGCTCGAATTATTTCACTATGTCGTAATTTTTTATGGGAAGGTGGCGTAGAAGGAAATAATTGGGCTTTGGTTAGTTGGGAGAAACTTTGTCGGCCTAAAGATGAAGGAGGTTTGGGAATTAGGGATCTGTATATCTGAAATGAAGCTGCTGTGGCCAAGTTAGCATCGTGGGTTTTTGACCAACCGGATCGTTTGTGGGTTCGGTGGGTTAATAGCATTTATCTGAAGGGTGTGGGATGGTATGATTATCTACCGCATTCTGATGTAACTTGGGCTTGGAGGAAGATATGCCAGGTGAAAGAGAAAATAAAGAACAAGTTCGTGGATGGTAAGTGGTTTGGACTGGATCCTAATTATTAGGTTGCGAGCGCCTATCACGAGTTGAGACCTCATTATCCGGTGGTCCCGTGGGCGAGACTGGTTTGGAGTGCGTGGAGTGTCCCGAGGCATAGCTTCATTTCGTGGTTAGTGTTTCATGGGGCCCTTAACACGAGGGAGAAGCTTTTTAGGATCGGTGTCGCTGATACGGACCGGTGCTGTTTATGCGAGCTGGATGCTGAGAGCTTGGAGCATATTTTTTTCGGATGCAGTTGGAGTTCTCGGGTAATCGGATTATTGAGTAAGTGGACGAAGAAACGAATCCCAAGTAACACGGGATTGGAGTGGGCTATGAAATTGAGAGGCTCGAAGCTTCAGTGTAATGTCCTTAGAGCTCTGATCAATGCGACTATTTATCATATTTGGAGGCGGAGGAATGATTGCAGATTCAAGAAAGTGCTGAGGCATCCAAAGGAGATAGTTAAATTGATCTTGTTGGATGTAAAGAGTAGGATTTTGCGTAAGATTAAATACCCTGTAACTGAGAAGGATGCTAGGTAGCTGCATAACTTGATGTAGTCACTATTTTTGTTTGTTTTTCCCCTTTTTTTATCTACTTACCTTTTACCAAAAAAAAAACCATCGAAAACCCATCGATTATTACCTTAACGATAGGATCGGAAAGAGGATTAATTTTACGATAAAAATGAGACGATCAAGACTCGATTAGGGACAAAATTGGGCTGGAAAATATGGCTGAAACTCATGGCCAATGTGAAGGAATTGAAGAGTATTTTCTTTGTTTAATGTGGTTGAATGAGAATGAATGAAAAAAAATGAATTATGTGAATTGTGTGAATGAATATGATCTTAAAAATTGATGAAAACAATGTTAGATACACCTTAAAAAACAGCCAAAATGGATTAACAAGGGAGAGTGAAGAGTTTTGCAATTAGTAACCAAATTCATTAAGGTAATAAAAATATCTCAGGCTTTAATCACTTTATAAAACCAAATGAAAAAAAATGTGAAGATGTGTGACCATGGGTGTCATGGTCTAAAAAGGGGCCAAAAAGTGCTTCTTTTAAATGTAGGTTGATAAAAATAAGAATCGTATAATTACTAAAAGCATTTCAAAGCAATTCGAGTAAACCTCGCGATAGAAAATAATTATTTACGAAACTTTGTAATAAAATGATTAAAGGCTAAATTTTTCGTAAATAAAAATATTTCTTAGTTGGAAATATTATATAAATGTGTTTAGACATTTTTAGGAAAAGAAATAACATAAATCCAAGCTTAAAACGTTAGTTCGTAGAAAAAATAGGACTCCTCGCGAATAAATAAATAGTTTGCGATGAAAATTTTATAAATAGATCAGGAAAATAAAATATTTAAAATCTTTTAATAAAAATAAATAATATTTGACTTGAAAATGTTATGAAGCTTGAAAATGAAGGAAACTGAAGACAAAAAAAATAACAGAGTCATAACGGAGTCATAACGAAATAGATAACAACGCATAGAAAATTAGCGGGTGTTACAATCCTCCCCACTAAAAGAAAGTTTCGTCCTCGAAACTAAGAATAAGCAGAAAGGAATCAAGATTACCCCTCTCGAAAAGATGAGGATACAAATTTGTATAAGAATTTTATTTCAAAAGAAATTTTACAACTTTCAAAGTGATACGAAATCGAATGCAAATATTTATTCCAAGAGGAATTGGGCTAAGCTACCCGAAGTTTAAAATCTTTTAATTAATGAAATCATAAAGTAAAGTTGTTTGATAAAATAACGACGTCAAATAACATTTGTAAACGAGTTTGAAAGAAATAAGGTAACCAAAACATTTTCAAAACAAAAGTAAAACAATTTGATTAGGAAATTCGAAAATATTTAAATTTTTTTTTTGAAGAAACCAAAATTTAGTTCGGAGAAGTCAAATTTTGTAGTTAGTAAAAATCGAACCAGTCATCAATCATTTTCAATAACAGATTCGAAAGTCCACCAACAATAAAACGAAAACTAATTTCAAAACGTTAAAATTTCGAAAATGTTATCAAAGTAATTATGAAAGTTTTCAAAAACATTATCAAACTTGAACATACAAAATAATTTTGACAATGCTAAAACGCTTTACATACTAATCCTGTAGAAATTGAAGTATTTGGAAATATGAAAGTCTTCATAAAATTTTGATTACTTGAAAATCAAAAGTTGAAATAATTTCGAAATACTTAAAAATAAATTATTAAAGCATTTTGAAACAAAACTAAATATAAATATCAACCAAAGATAAAACAGAAGTGAAGTATAAAGTTCTCAAATTATAATTCAAATATGTTAAATTTCACGATATCCGAAAAGTTTAAGTAAGTCAAACTTTTAAAAAAATAGGTAGTTCGAAAAATGGTTAACGGGTAAATAGAACAATGATAGATAATAAATTAAAATAAGAGTTTTCAAAATCGATTAAGGTCGAAGGGATTAGCAGCAGATGCGGTAACAGAATTCAAGAGAAGCAGAAAGTAAGACGGAGTTGAGAGTCAAAAAGAACTATCAAGGATTATAGAAGAAATTAATCATCTCAAGATCCCTAGCACGACTCTCATAAACATGGGTTCGTAATTGGCCCATCAAATAACGCTAAGTCCAATATCGGCACAGGGTGGTCCTACTCAATCTACCACCTCCAAAATTATCAATTGTCACCGCCTCCAAAATTAAGTCTTACATATTTATATAATCTTTCAATTAGTATGGTAAGAATCCTCAAATGATTTAGACTAATCCATTAATTACGATTCCAGCGGTTATCAAAACATATCCAAACTCATAATCACTAAGGCTCATAAATTCAAAGCTCATAAGGTATAAACTCGAGGTATACTTCAAATTTCTCGAGTAAGGAACACTAAATAAAATCCACCGATTAACAATGCTCGAGTACGAAATCCTCAAAAATGATCACCAACATATTTATAATGCCACAAGTACAGAAGTTGGGAAAGTACAAGTCCTCAAACACGCTCAAACCTAAAGGTAATGGCGCAAACACTCACATCTTCGAACACGTCATTCGACTAAGGTTTCTGAGAATTCCACCAAATTTCATATCGTAACAGCGAAACCACCAAAATATTAACTGAACGAAGCCGCAATCTCGTTGGTCTAAGGGTTTTGAACTATAAATCCATCAAGATGATTAGCATTAAGTATTCCTCAAAACAACGCGATAATTACAACCTCTAATTGTAACATGTTTCTCCTTTTCAAGGTTAACAACAATTTATCCAAGTTAGATCAATCAACTCCAAAGTTCATAGGTTACAACCTTAAACAACGATCCACGATCTAATCCTTAAGAAACACGGGTAATCTATGTCAACCAAAATTTCTAACGATATTAATGAAAACCTTCGATGGTACCACAACACCCAGGTTAACACTTTAAACAGTACTCTATGATCCCAAATATTCATGATTCATCCATCAAATAAGCATTAGGTAAGAATTCCAAGTAATATTATCAGTTACACTTAGTTCGGTTCTAGGTTAGGTACTAGGTATCCATCAAATATGATATACTCTTGCTACTTCAATAGATTATTCAACTTTAACTCCTCCAAATAATCAAGTAACCTGTAACCCAAGGTTCAAAATCTTAAGTACCAACCTAATTCCATTAATCGACAATTTATCATTCAAATCGATCCTCAAAAGCTTACTAAGATAGATAACAAGGTATAACTCACAATTCTCAAACCACGCAACAAGGGTTGACCAAACCTCAAACATCTATAAATTTTCACGGGTTCACTAAGACAAGATTCGTTCTAACCAAAGAATCTCAAGAGAAAGATGGTAGAGTAGAAGAATATAACAAGGATTCATCAAGCGGATGAAGAAGAGAATATAAAAGAGAAGAATGAGAAGAAGTAGAGGAAGGAAGAAAAGAGTCGATGACCCTATATTACTAAGTTCTGGAACCAAAGGATAATCTTCGGGACTCCAGAGTTCATGAGGGATCCAAATGGATTACTTCATCTTCTTGTAGAGGAACTAGCACACAAGTCTTGGGTAGCTCCATCTGGATCTATTGCGACATCATGGAACAGGAATCTACTCTTAATTATCTTGCCTGTAGCTTAAGTAAACTGAACCGGAGCTAAAAGTCACCATCGACATCTTTCTAGGAGCACCAAGTTGTCCACTCGAGTCAGCAGGCGTTGAGAGTTCTAAGACGGTCTTGTCCCGATCTGGAGCAGCATCCTATCAACATCTTGTTCTTTCGTCTTCTTCCAACAAAAGCAACAAATATTCAATGCTAATCATTGAGTTCAGGAACAGATAATCTTAACAGTTAAGTCCTTATCTGTTTCTACCCATTTCTAACAATAATTTTTTTATTTACTGGTATTTTCCCTAATTTCATGTGTAAGCGTCGGGAGCAGTGATGCTCTGATACCAACTGTAATCCCCTAGATTTTCTAATGCAATACAGTGGCGGAAACACTGTAGAAGTGGGATTATAACACACTGTAACTATGTCTTGATAAAAGTTAAATGGTAAAGTCAAACATTAGGCCTAAAATAAAATGGCCAAAATTAAACAATCCACAAAGGGGTTTAACAATCCACAAAACAAAATTATTAAAATTAATCGAGCAGGGATCTTGTCTGCCCGCTAGCCCACACCCGGAAACATGCATACCTGTCATGTTAAAAACATAACAACCACAATCAGTGAGGAGCAACGTCAATGTTCTCCCAGCCGTATAACAGGATTTTAAAACTGTAATTACTACTATAGAAAAATAGTAAAAATGGAAAACAGTAAAACATCATATTAAAATAAGCTTTCAGCGCAAAACCAAAATATTAAAATGGGTTTCTGAAGAAACATAAAAATATTTGCCAACTTGCAAACCAATTTATATCGATAACAATAAAAATATTCAAAATGGCCTTATGGATAAGATTAGTGTAGAATCTAGAATTTCACTAGGATAATAATAGAAACTAGTTTCGAGAACTGTAGACTTAACTCATAACAGAATCCAGTCTCTAACTAGGCAACTCAACTATAACAGGACTGCGTGCAGCGAGGTCCTGGTTTAAGTAGTGCACACCCAGTAATCCCCTAGATCAACTGTAATCCCCTAGATTTTCTAATGCAATACAGTGACGGAAACACTGTAGAAGTGGGATTATAACACACTATAACTATGTCTTGATAAAATTTAAATGGTAAAGTCAAACATTACGCCTAAAATAAAATGGCCAAAATTAAACAATCCACAAAGGGGTTTAACAATCCACAAAACAAAATTATTAAAATTAATCGAGCAGGGATCTTGTCTGCCCGCTAGCCCACACCCGGAAACATGCATACCTGTCATGTTAAAAACATAACAGCCACAATCAGTGAGGAGCAACGTCAATGTTCTCCCAGTCGTATAACAGGATTTTAAAACTGTAATTACTACTATAGAAAAATAATAAAAATGGAAAACAGTACAACTTCATATTAAAATAAGCTTTCAGTGCAAAACCAAAATATTAAAATGGGTTTCTGAAGAAACATAAAAATATTTGCCAACCTGCAAACCAATTTAAATCGATTACAATAAAAATATTCAAAATGGCGTTATAAATAAGATTAGTGTAGAATCTAGACTTTCACTAGGATAATACTAGAAACTAGTTTCGAGAACTGTAGACTTAACTCATAACAGAATCCAGTCTCTAACTAGGCAACTCAACTATAACAGGACTGCGTGCAGCGAGGTCCTGGTTTAAGTAGTGCACACCCCACCTAGACAACAAATATGCCTAGTTCAGCTGACGGCGACTAACACGATGCGATATCTAGCTTAAGGTCAAAACATACACTCTCCAGGGCGAAACTACGCCGAGTTCAACGACCAAATGTGCCCCAAATAGACACACCGGCTTTATAGCTGATGGCAAAAACGTACATCCCAGACTATATTACTCTAAACCCACACTTATCCTTATTCCATAACTCCAAAACAAGCCATTATCGATATATAAAAGATATAAACATTATAAACAATAAGAGAACAAAAAGAAAAGGATCACTTTCCAAAAGAGGAAACTTTCTATTTTAGGAAACTTTTATTCTTAGAAACTTTACTAAAAATAGTATCATATCAAAATAGCGAAAATATTAGTTTATACTAATTCAACATTTTTAGTAAACGATATAGATTTATAAAACTAGTACTTTCGGCCTTAACGATATTAATTCTTAAAATGAGAATTTTTGCGTTAGTGAAATTATTGAAACGTCATACAAGTGTTTATAAAATGATTTAGAAATGTCTTAAACATTTTAAATACTACTAATTAGGGTGTTTCCAAAATTTACAAAACTAAAATTCCCTAATTATTATTAGTTTCGACAATACAAATATAAATAGGATTTTACGGCAAATGTCAAATTAAATCTTTTAACGTCTTTTATTTAATTAAACCATTGAACATATTTAGAGTATGTTAAGGGATGATTTAACTTTTAAAGTTTCAGATTTAAATACTTTCAAAATTGCTAGAAAAATAATTCTTTTAGATAAGACGAATCATTTTAACGATAAATCACAATTTGTCCGAAAAGCAATACTTATTAATTAAAGACTTTAATAAATAGTACAAAAATTACGTAAAATAGTTAAAAAATATTTATGGACATTCTGTCCAGAAAAGAAAATTTTCCAGAACCCTAAAACTCGGTTTTTAAAGCGTTTTCCCGTTAATCGTCTAATCTCGACAATAACGATTAATAAAAATAGTAATTACAAAATGATTTAAGTATTAATATCCAAAAATTATTATTAAACTTAATAATCATGATTTTCCAGAAAATATTATTTTTCCAGAATTCCAAAAATTCCAGATTTAATAAATCCCGTTAAAACCGTCTTTTAAACCCGTTTTCACAATTAACGATTCCATTATTAAAACTTATCGTTCCTAACATTTTATTAAGGCACTAAAAATCATAAAATTAAACTTTATTATGAATCCTCAGAATCACATTTTTTTCCAGATTTAATCATAGGACCAGAAATCGATAATTTAAACGACAAACGCGGTTTTAACGATAAACGATGATTTAAAGTGATTAATTAATTCATCCACATAAAAATTCCGAAAATTTATGAAAAAATTTAGAAATTTCTATTTCATCAGAAAGTTTCACCACGTCAAAAATCAGATCAAAATAAAATGTTTAGGTAATAGAACAAAAATCGGCTTTTAATCGTTTTTGTCCTTAAACAGTAATAATTCAATAATCGATAACTAAAATATCAGAAAAATACTAAATTATTAAAAATCATCAAAAACATCATTTTTACAGAATATAAACATATATTACATGTTTAGGTCGAATATTATGATTTTACAAATTAATATGACGAATTAATCGTTCATCTCGTAAAAGCGATAAAAATACCGAAACATGCAAATTTTCAAATTTTATTTTTTTTTCTAGATTTGGTGACATACATATATTGTCAAAATGAAACATAAAAATATATACATGCAATTACACAAATAAAATCAAGTAATACCGAGTAACACCGACGTTACCTCTAATCCAAATCTGAATCGATAATATACTCGTCGGACTCGGGATCATCCACAAAACCTACATCACACGAAAAACATGGTAGAAAAATGCCATGAGAAAAACTAAGAAAATAAATGGTAAATAACGATCGAAAACCCATCGACTATTACCTTAACGATAGGATCGGAAAGAGGATTAATTTTACTATAAAAATGAGACGATCGAGACTCGATTAGGGACAAAATTGGGCTGGAAAATATGGCTGAAACTCATGGCTAATGTGAAGGAATTGAAGAGTATTTTCTTTGTTTAATGTGGTTGAATGAGAATGAATGAAAAAAAAAAGAATTTTGTGAATGAATATGATCTTAAAAATTGATGAAAACAATGTTAGATACACTTAAAAAAACAGCCAAAATGGATTAATAAGGGAGAGTGAAGAGTTTTGCAATTAGTCACCAAATTCATTAAGGTAATAAAAATATCAGACTTTAATCACTTTATAAAACCAAATAAAAAAATGTGAAGATGTGTGACCATGGGTGTCATGGTCTAAAAAGGGGCCAAAAAGTGCGTCTTTTAAATGTAGGTTGATAAAAATAAGAATCGTATAATTACTAAAAGCATTTCAAAGCAATTCGAGTAAACCTCGCGATAGAAAATAATTATTTACAAAACTTCGTAATAAAATGATTAAAGGCTAAATTTTTCGTAAATAAAAATATTTCTTAGTTGGAAATATTATATAAATGTGTTTAGACATTTTTAGGAAAAGAAATAACATAAATCCAAGCTTAAAACGTTAGTTTGTAGAAAAAATAGGACTCCTCGCGAATAAATAAATAGTTTGCGATGAAAATTTTATAAATAGATCAGGAAAATAAAATATTTAAAATCTTTTAATAAAAATAAATAATATTCGACTTGAAATATAATCCCCTAGAAATTCTAACGCAATACAGTGGCGGAAACACTGTAGAGTTGAGATTAAAACACACTGACAAACTATATCTTATTAAAAGAAATGGTAAGTCAATACAAAGGCCACTTTTTACAAAAGGGCTAAATAGAAAATTCTCCAAACGGGTTATACAAATCCATAAATTACATAAATGAAGGAAGAGTAGGATCCACGCTACTCGCTAGCTCACACCCAAAACCCAGCAGCAAATACCTGTCATGTTATAAACATAACAGCCACGTTAGTGGGGAGTAACTCAGACGTTCTCCCAGCCATAATACATCATATGGAAAAATAATAGTATTATTATATCAAAATACTTAAAATGAGAAAACATTAAAAACGATATAATAAAAAAAAATAAGTCCTCGGAGAAAACTTAAAATATTTGCCAACCTGCAAATCAAAACAAATCGATAATAATAAAAATATTCAAAATGGCGTTATGGATAGGAGTAGTGATGAAGGCTAGACTTTCACTAGGAGAATACTAAAAACTAGCTTCGAGAACTTAGTTCAAACAAATCAAACTTCGGTCTCTAAGTAGGCTACTCAACCATAATAGGACGGCGACTTATAAATGCGTGGCCCTAGTTTAAGATGATATGTACACCCCTCCCGAGCACCATAAATCCTCAGTTCAACCCGACGGCGTCTTACACTGCGAGGCACGAGTTTAAGGTCAAAATGTTCACACACTCCCGAGCACCATATATGCTCGGTTCAACAACCAATGTGCCCCATAAAGACACACCAGCCTTATAGTTGATGGCAAAAACGTAAACCCCAGAATATATTACTCTAACCTCACACTTGTCCTTATTCCATAACTCCAAAACAAAGCCATTATCGATATATACCAGAGATATAATCATTATGTATAATATGAAGATAGAAGAAATAAACATTTATATAAATGGGAAAACTTTCTATAAATAGAAACTTACTAATTTTAGAAACTTACTTAAAATAGAAATATTATTACAGAAGATACGTAAGTTATTAAAATATGTGAAATGTATTAAAAATAGCATTTCTAACAAAATTAACATTTTATTATTATCGTCGTTATCGTAACTTCATTATATTTCTAAATTCGTTACACAAAATATAAATAAAATATAATAAGTCACTATATAGCATTTTATAAATAATTTAGGAAATCGAGTTAAAACAATAAATCTTAGAAAAGAGATATTTTAAGAAAGACGATATTAAAATTGATTGAGTCCACGAGTTTTATAAATGAAATGAATTTACAAAGATTTCAAATTAGTTTTAATAAATAGCTTTTACTAATAAATAATACGAATTTTAATAAAAATAGTCAATCGGAAGTTATTAGTGAAAATAGTCTTGACTAAAAATAGATTTAAAACTAAAACGACTAATTTCTCATTTATTAGTATAAATCGTAAAATGAAAATTAATTTATTGAACGAGTATACAAATCTCGATTATAATATAAAAATACGAAATTGAGTTAAAAATTATAATTTAACAAAATATGACGAAAATATGAAATCGATATTATTCAATTACTAGTGTCACGATAACCAACAAAATATTATAACGATCGTAAATAATTAAATTACTAACGATTTATATAACGACATCGAAAATTTGTAAAATATTTATTAGGTATACAATTTAAAATTAATATAATTAGCAAATAATAAATAGCTAAAAAATTAGAAAACCGAAGTTAAAATATTTACTACATACTACTACTCAAACATACGATATAAAATCGAGTAACGTCCTAAAGTTAGCTTAACCGATATCTGAGCGATCACGTACTTGTCTTTCTTGATCAGACCAAGCTCGAACCATAGAATTTGAAAGCCGATTCAATAAAATTCCGAGGCCTTCACGAAACGAAAAGGAATGAGAATGGGAAAATGCTAAACGGGAAAGAACGAGAAGGAGAAGATAACGGGAATCGTAAACGGTAGGAATGAAACAAAAGCAGTAGCATTAACGGGCATAAACGAAACCAAAAGCAATTGAAAATCGTGATCTAAGACCCACAACGATAAGAAGATGAAGAAGAACAAAGCGGGGTGGAAGACAGCAGCAACACTAATGCACATCAGCAGCAGCAACAAAAGAAGAATGAGAAGAAAAGAAAGAAGAAGAAAGGAAAGCAGCAGTAAAACGGAACCAAACTGAACAAAACAATAGTAGACCGCAGAGGGACCAAACAGACTCGGAAGCCGAAATCGAGAACGAGAGAAAACAGGGAAAAGGAAGACAACGAAGAGACAAGGAACGAAGTCGGATAAAGTGAGGAGCAGCAGAGGACACAATGCCGACACAGTACAAACGAGAACAGAAAAGACAAGGGGAACGAGAGAAAATGGAAGAGCAGCAAATCGAGTAGCAGTAAACGTATAACAACAGCAACAGTAATTGTACACCGTAGCAGCAATCAGGCACGCCTCATGACAGAACTCGAGTAAAACTCGAAACAACAGAAAAACAAAACACGAAACAGCCACGAACATCAGTACAAACACGGATGATAAATCAAAGACAGTACCGAGACCGAAACCGAGCGTAAAACAAAACTGCAACAGCAGATCGCACACGAAAAGAAAGTAGCAGCAGGAAAGGAGATGAGAAAAAGAAAAGAAGAAGGACGAAGACAAACAGAGGGATGGAATTACCTTTCCGAAACAAACAACACCGGGACCGACATCGGAATCGAGAAGAAACAGCAGCAGCCAGCAACGCACAAAACAGCAGCGAGCATCCAATCAATAGCAGCAGTTCGTGGCAGCAGCAGCAAAATAGACAGAGCAGAACGCAGCAGCAGCAGTACGCAGCAGCGGCAGAATCAGCAGAATCAGTAGAGGAAACAGAGGAAACGAAGAAAAAGAGAGAGAAAAGAAGGGGAGCAGGCTGGTGAGGATGGTGAACTGAAGAAGGAAGAGGAAAAGGATGGAGGAATAAGGTGAAATGAATGGAGGAAGTCAAGCGGTGGGAATGAAGAGTAATGGGGAGGTGAACGTAATAATGTGGTATGGGGAAAAGAATCAGCCAAAGAGAGTGAGTGTAATAAACAATACGGTTTAATTAAATGAATCGAGTTCCGAAACGATAAGTCGACTGACCCAGAAATTGAATCAAAAAGTGTTAACAAAACTAACAAATAATCGGACCGTCAATTAAAATGAGTAATTAAAGTATTCGAGACAAAAACGAAGCTTAAAGAAATAAATAATTAGACGATGAAATAGTATTTCCCCATAAATAATAAATTTTCGTTAAAGTGAACTAAATTGATTTCTCGAGGAAATGTAATAAATGTTTTGACGAAACATAATATAAATGAACTTCGAGCCGAAAATAGAAATTCGAGACTAAACATAAATAAATAGAAACTTAGAATTTAAATCGTCGAAATAGATTTACGATAAGAATTAAATTAAATGTATAAAATTAATCGAAATAGAAATATGTTTTAAATATAAGAAGAGTTCCGAGTCAAACAGAATTTTAGGAATTTGAAACGATTAAACGATAAATTCGTTTTATAATAATTTTAAGAATTACGAGTTAAATCGTAAAAATAAAAATACGAACATAATTTTAATTAAATTTAAATTTATAAAAATCAGGGGTGTTACATGAAAATGTTATGAAGCTTGAAAATGAAGGAAACTGAAGACAGAAAAAATAACAGAGTCATGACGGAGTCATAACGGAATAGATAACAACGCATAGAAAATTAGCGGGTGTTACATATCTGCTTCCCGTCTATGATGTCGATGTCATCGCCTTCCACACCGTCGTCACCTACACGAGAATTGCGCAGGGCATCTTTCGACCACCTTCTCGCAACATAGTTATCGGGTATACTGGTCAGGCCCTTAGAGGAATATATCCAAATTATGTGTCGACACAGTAATCCCCTTGTCTCAAACAGTTTATATGTGCACTTTACGTCCGACATTTCTGCAGGAGGTTATTAAAGCCTTAAGACTATCAGAACTAACACTTTCAAACCAAGTTACTTTAACTCATACTTTATGTTACTTTAATTCATGCATTCTGTTACTTTAACTCACAAATCCTGCACAACAAAAGCATTCTGTGTTGGATCTACAAACTACAAACCGCATTACTTTAATTCATATTGTGTGTTACTCTAATACATTCATTCCGTTACTTTAACTCATAAATCCCGCATAAATGAAGACAACAAGCAGGCCATTGCGTACCTTGTTTGTAGCGGACTAGAAATTCTTTACCCCTGGTGTCATCTCTTACTGTAGTTACTTCAACCCCATCCCTCTCAGCAAATCCTCTCACACTGCACGTCCCCACTGAACCCTTTACCTCCTCTTGAAATTCATCAAACACAACGTGGGTGTACACCCTTGATGCGTGTTGTTCTATCAGGAGGTGGGTCATTGTCTTCGGTAGAGATTGTATATTCTTGCTGTCAAGCTTTTTCTGGGTATACCACTGCTGATCCATGGCGCTCTCGAACCGCATCCAGAATTCAACCAACGTTCCATGCTGGTTCTCAAACCGTTTGAAGAAACTTTTTTCGCTCTTCGATCTCTGTGTTGTTCGCATTAAACCTCCCATCCTCAGATCCCTGCAGTGTGCCATGACCCACTGCTTCCTTATCGAAAAGGTAGTTGTGAACCACTGAACATCACCCACATCGTGCTCCTCCATTATTTCCATCCACCGCTCGTCGAATTCTGCTGCATTGATATCGTCATCCCACACTATTGCATTCAGCTTCTTCAGGAATTCCTGGTAGTCAGCCCTCGAGGCACCATATTTAGTGGGGACCTTATTCATTATATGCCACATATAAAATCGTTGCCACGCTGATAAGTGTAGTTTGTAGTGCCTAATTTGTTGTGTATAGGTCCCATTTCCCTTGTGGAATCGCTCCTTGGAAGCGGTTTATGGGCTACTCATGCTTCCTCTAGTTCGTTTCAGGTTCCCGAGACCATTCATGAAGAATTGGAACGATTCCGACTCGTTTCATACACTTTTTGGAGCCAACAAAGTGAAGGAACGATCACTTGATGCCTTGGATTCGATCCCGAGACCTTGGGACCCAATCCCGAGCCCCTAGGACTCGATCCCGAGCCCCTAGGAGTCAATCCCGAGCCCCAAGAATCGATGAGAAACCCATGAGAAGCAAGGAGGGACCTTAAAGATCATATTGGAGGCCTACAAGACCCATCCCCGTCGGGAAGGACCTCATCCCGTCCGGGATGAGGTGCACAAATGCGAAGGGTTCTGTTTTGGGTCCGTCCCGGTCGGGACCATGCCGTCTCGGTCGGGATCACTCCGTCTCGGTCGGGACCATTTCGTCCCGGTCGGGATGACCCTACTGAAGCCCGTGTTTGATTCTTTTCTCCTCCTTCACTCTTGTAATCTTATAAATACTCCTCCCTTGTATTGTTTAAGTATCTTACATTACCCTAGACTATCTTAAGCCTCTCTACATTGTTTAAACCCTAGATTTAGTTCTCCTCTCATTAGTTTAATCTTTCTTTAATCTTTAGTTAATCTTTGTAATTAGTCTTGTATTAAGAAGATTCTTGAAGACTATTCCAAGCTTGACAACCTTGGAGTTTTATTTGGGTTTCTCATTAATTCAAGTTCTCATCTTTTCACCCTCTTGTAGTTGGTATAATCTCTTTTCTCTTATTCTTTGTTTATTCATCAAGTTTGAATCTTTACATATTGCTTATTGTTAGTGTTTGTTAATTATGGATGTTTTGATTATTATGTTGTTTTCTCTTGTTCATGTTAATTTTATCTTGATAATGAGTGAGTAGATTCCTTGTGGGGTTAGTAGGGGGATTAGGTGTGGACTATGGGTGATTAGGGTTTGATTAGGGGTTAAGGTGAATCCTTTGTTGCTAGTCACATATTGGGCACTCTATGTGTTTGTTGAATTGCTTGTGTGGGTAGTAGTGACCAATGCTTCCCATATTTGTCTTCATCTTCTCATTGTTTGACTAGTGTGTGATTGTGTCGGGTATAGTCTTAGACACGAGAGTGCGGACATGGGTTTTGACGCGAGAGCGCGAACCTACCTTGACCTAGGTTTAGACGCGGGAGCGCAAACCGACTCTAGCAACTAGGAGACACCTACACCCTTGATCACCCAATTACCCTACTACACTTAAGAACCCGACCCAACCCTACTCCCTTCCATATTTGATTAATCCTTTTTGTTAGCTATCATTCCTCTAGTTCATTGTTTAGTTAACTTTGGTTGTTCATTAGTTCTTGTTATAGATAGTTCATTGTTAGTCTTGTTCATACCTCTTCAACCATCATAGTTTATCAATTATCGTTTCTTTGTGTTTGTTTGTGACTTTGCCTTGTTTCTAGGTAGACCTAGTCTAGACACCTTCTACTGTCTCCGTGGACACGACCCGACTTACCCTAGCTACCGTTAGGTATAGTTGGTATTACTTGATCGGTAGGACCCACGGCAAATCCATACCATCAATTTGGCGCCGTTGCCGGGGACGGTGCATGTTTAGACTTAGTTTGCTTATTAGCTTGACTTAGTTACCCTTCTTGTAATTTTCTTCTATCTCTTGTGCATATTGTGTAGGTTTTTTCTTAGTTTCTTTAGCTTCTTTTTCTCTTTGTCTTGGGTAGTGTTCGTTTATTGTCTTTGCCTAGTGCCCATAAAGCACTAGGTGTTCTCACGTTTGCTCTAGTGTGTAGTGTATGCCTAGGAGGGGAGGCGATTTCTTTCTCTTCAATCCAGAGCCGGAAAGACTCTTTAGAGCCTTTCGCCAACGGACGATTGACCGGGTTAGAATCTCTCAACCAAGTGCTAGCAATACCACCGAAGAACAATCCCAAGGATCCGACTTTATCGAGCAACCTCAAGGCAATACCGAAGGAATCTTCATAAATCCCTTTGGTACTTCTTCTAATCATTCCTCTCAACCAAGTTCTCCTTCAACATCTACATCAACACCATCTACATTGTCCTCTCCCGCATATCCAATAATTCCTAAGTTCTCTTCACACTCAACGTTTACGGAAGATGTCTTGCCCGGTCCAACCGCTTTACCGGAGGCATATACCGGCAACTTTGTGGCAAAGACTCAATTCATCCAATTGGTCGAGCGAAGCCAATTTAGTGGGTTACCAACCGAAGATCCTCATCAACACATGGAAACCTTTTCGGACTATTGCGATGCTATCTCACAAACGGGAATAACCCAAGACCAAATCCGGTGGGTACTATTTCCTTTCTCTTTGATCGGTAAAGCAAAGCAATGGTTCAAGGGGTTAGACAAGGCGACTCTTGGTATTGATACTTGGAAGAAGCTAGCCTTAGCCTTCTACCAACAATTCTATCCCCCGGAGAAGACGAAGTGATGAAGAAAGCCTCTACGAAGCGTGGGAAAGATTCAAAGCCTTTATCCCCTCTTGTCCTCACCATGGTTTATCACAATGGTTTCTTGTTCAACAATTTTGGAACGGGTTATATGAAGACTCAAGAGCCATACTCAATATGGGATCGAATGGAAGGTTTACCGAGGTGGATGATGACAAAACTTGGTCAAGAATTGAGGAGATGGCGGTCCACAATTCCCAATACTCAAGGCCTAGGAAGGCGAATCGAGGAGATAGGCACGAGGTCGATGCCATTACACAACTAAGCATTGACCTTGGAGCTCAATTAAAAACTCACATGGAGACTATTGACAAGAAGCTCCAAAGCCACCTCAATCAAGTTCAAAGCACTAGCTCCTCCAACCAACACTCGATTTATGAAGTTAATGCTTTGGGAGTTGTGTCTCATACACCTTATTATGGGATGTGCGTTACTTGCGGGATAGTTGGACATGAGCCTATACATTGTCGGGGAAGTATTGAGCAAGTGAACGCCTTTCAAGCGTTCAAGCAAGGTGCCCCCTATCCTAATATGTACCAAGCTTCCCATCAAGCTTCTCAACAACAAGCTCTACAACACCGTCCCTATGTTCCACCTCCCTTAAGGGACAACAATCAAGGATACCAAGGTTATCAAGGTAACCCAAGGCCTTTTAACAATTTCAAGCAACATAACCAAGGTACCTTCAACAACAATCAAGGGTTCCAACAAGGGAATTTCAATCAAGGTGGTTTCCAAGGAAACCAACACATCCAAGGACATCAAAACTACAACCATGGCAACAATCAAGGCAACTCTCATGGGTTCCAAGGGAACCATCAACAACAACAAGGATCACAAGGTAATCGACAAGAAAGCAAGCCAAGGAGCCGGTCTCCGATTCATGATTATGGTATTCCCTTAGCCCTCACCGATACTCCCCATAACCAACAATCTCCACCTCGGGGCTTAGATATGCAAAAGTCAATGTTGGACATGCAAAGGAGTCAATTGGAGACACAAAGAACCCAACAAGAAATCATTGCTCAACTTCAAAGGGATAACTTGGCAAGAGATGCTCATATGAAGATGCTCGAGACCCAAATAGCTCAACTTGCTTCGGGTAGCTCTTCAAGGCAAAAGGGGCAACTACCTCCTCAAGGTGAAACGGCGAAATTTGAGCATGTGAACGCTATTACTGTAACACCCGCTATTTTCCTAGCACTTTTATCCTTTCCACTATTACTTCATCATAACTCTATCACGTTTCGGCATTCTGTTTCATCATTTTTCCAAGCTTTATTTTTAGTTTTTAAGTCAAAATAATATTTACTTTTATTTTAAAAGATTTTAATTATATTAAACCTATTTATTTGATTTTTATCGTAAAATATTTATCTATTCGCGAGAAATTCTATTTCTCTACGATTAACATTTTAAGCTTGGATTTAAGTTATTTCTTTTCCCAAAAATGTCATAACACATTTTTATAATATTTCCAACTAAGAAATATTTTATTTACGAAAAAAATTAACCGTTAATGATTTTATTACGAAGTTTCGTAAATAATTATTTTCCAACGCGAGGTTTACTCGAATTGCTTTGAAATACCTTTAACTATTTTACGATCCTTCTTTTTATCAACTTACAAATTATTTGAGACATTCTTCCCCATGATTTGGACCGACCCATCTCTTTGTCATACACTTACTATGTTTTTCTTTATATGTTCCATTTTATTATGTTAAAACTTAAATAGATAATTCTTTTTATTTCCCATTTATTTGATGCTTTATGAACAAACTCTTCATGCCCCATGCTCTTTATTTGGCTGGTGCATCTAGCCTAAGTATTCCCTTGTTTTAATCAAAAATTTATTTGGCATTCATTCATAAGAGACCATCCATTTCTTACATTCATTTTTTCCTTAAACAACAAAGAAAATACTCTTCATTTCCTCCATATTGTCCATGATTTTCAGCCATATTTTCCAGCCAAATTTTGTCCCTAATTGATTCTTTATCGTCTCATTTTCATCTCCGAATTAATCGTTATTCCGATCCTTCCGTTAAGGTAATAATCGATGTTGTATTCGACCATTATTTACCTTGATTTTTCCTAGTTTTCTCATGGTATTTTTCTACCATGATTTTTGTGTATGGTAGGTTTTGTGGACGATCTTGAGGCCGACGAGTATATTATCGATTCCGATTTGGACTAGAGGTAACGTCGATGTTACTCGGTATTGCATGATTTTAATTGTGTATTTGCGTGTATATTTTTATATTTTATTTTTGACAATATATGTATGTCATAAAATCTGTAAAATTTTTAAAAGTTGAAAATTTGCGTGTTTCGGTATTTTTATCGCTTTTACGAGATTAACGATTAAATCGTCATATTAATTTGTAAAATCGTAATATTCGGCCTAAACATGTTATATATGTTTATATTCTTTAAAAATGATGTTTTTGATGATTTTTAATAATTTATTATTTTTCTGATATTTTAGTTATCATTATTGAATTATTACCGTTTACGGACAAAAATGATTAAAAGCCAATTTTTAGTTCTAGTACTTAAACATTTTATTTTAATCTGATTTTTGACGTGGTGAAACTTTCTGATGAAAAAAATCTTTCTGAATGTTTTTATAATTTTTTGGAATTGTTAAGGGGATGAATTAATTAATCACTTTAAATCGTCGTTTATCGTTAAAACCGTGTTTGTCATTTAAATTCTCGATTTCTGGTCTTTGGTTTAAATCTGGAAAAAATATGATTCTGATTATTTCATAATAAAATGTAATTTTATGATTTTTAGTGCCTTAATAAAATGTTAGGACCGATAAGTTTTATTAATGGAATCGTTAAAGGTGAAAATGGGTTTTAAAGACGGTTTTGACGGGATTTATTAAATCTGGAATTTTTGGAAATCTGGAAAATTAGTATTTTCTGGAAAATCATAATTTTTAAGTTTAATAATAATTTTTGGATATTAATAGTTAAATCATTTTGTAATTACTATTTTTATTAATCGTTATTGTCGAGATTAGACGATTAACGAGAAAACGCTTTAAAAACCGAGATTTAGGATTCTGGAAATTTTATTTTCTGGACAAAATATCCATAAATATATTTTAGCTATTTTACGTAATTTTTGTACTATTTATTATAGTCTTTAATTAATAAGTATTGATTTTTGGACAAATTGTGATTTATCGTTAAAATGCTTTGTCTAACCTAAAAGAATTATTTTTCCAGCCATTTTGAAAATATTTGATTCTGAAAGTTTAAGAGTTAAATCATCCCTTAATATAATCTAAATATATTCATTGGTTTAATTAAATAAAAGACGTTAAAAGATTTAATCTGACATTTGCCGTAAAATCCTATTTATAATCGTATTGTCGGAACTAATAATAATTAGGGAATTTTAGTTTTGTAAATTTTGGAAACACCCTAATTAGTAGTATTTAAAATGTTTAAGACATTTCTAAATCATTTTATAAACACTTGTATGATATTTCAATAATTTCATTAACTCAAATGTTCTCGTTTTAAGAATTAATATCGTTATGGCCGAAAGTACTAGTTTTATAAATCTATATCATTTACTAAAAATGTGTTATTAATATCTTTGCTATTCTGATATGATGCTATTTTTGGTAAAGTTTCTAAAAATAGAAGTTTTCTAAAATAGAAAGTTTCCTCTTTTGGAAAGTGATCCTTTTCTTTTTGTTCTCTTATTATTTATAATGATTATATATTTTTAATACCGATAATGGTTTGGTTTTGGAGGTATGGAATAAGGACAAATGTGGCTTTAGAGTAATATAATCTGGGGTTTACGGTTTTGCCATCAACTATAAGGCTAGTGTATCAGGAATCGGTACATTGGTTGTTGAACCGGGTGATAGGTATCCCGGGAGTTGTGTACATTTTGACCTTAAGCTTGGGCCTCGCAGTAAGTCGCCGTCATAAGTTGAACTGGGTGACAGGTAATCCCAGGAGGGGTGTGCATTATCTTAAACTAGGGCCACGCATTTATAAGTCGCCGCTCTATTATGGTTGAGTAGCCTAGTTAGAGACCGAAGATTGATTTGTTTGAACTAAGTTCTCGAAGCTAGTTTTTGGTATTCTCCTGGTGAAAGTCTATACTCTACATTAATCCTATCCATAACGCCATTTTGAATATTTTTATTATTATCGATATAATTTGGTTGCAGGTTAGCAAATGTTTTATGTTTTCTTCAGAAAACTCATTTTTATTATATTGTTTCGATACGTGAAGTTTTTCACTAAAAGCTTATTTTCATTATAATGTTTTACTGTTTTCATTTTTACTATTTTTTCTATAGTAGTAATTACAGTTTTTAAAATCCTGTCATACGGCTGGGAGAGCGTTGACGTTGCTCCCCACTGATTGTGGTTGTTATGTTTTAACATAGCAGGTATGCTTGTTTCCGGGTGTGGGCTAGCGGGCATTGTGGATCCTGCTTATTATTACAATTTTGTCTTGTGGATTTGTTGAACCCCTTTGTGGATTGTTTTAATTTTGGCCATTTTATTTAAGGCCTAATGTTTGACTTTACCATTTAAATTTTATCAAGACATAATTACAGTGTGTTATAATCCCACTTCTACAGTGTCTCCGCCACTGTATTGCGTTAGAATTTCCAGGGGATTACAGTTGGTATCAGAGCATCACTACTCCCAACGCTTACACCTGAAATTAAGGAAAATACCAGTAAATTATTCAAACAGTAAATAAAAATATTTTTTTAAATGGGTAGAAACAAATAAGGACTTAACTGTTAGGATTATTTGTTCTTGTAACTCAATGCCTAGCATTGAATATTTATTTCTTTTATCGAGACGAAGATGAAAGAACAAGATGCTGATATGCTGCTCAAGATCGGGACAAGACCTGCTTAGCACTCTCAACGCCTGCTGACTCGAGTGGACAACTTGGTGCTCCAAGAAAAATGTCGATGGTAACTTTTCAGCTCCGGTTTAGCTTGCTCAAGCTACAGGTTAGATGATCAAGAGTAGATCCCTGTTCCGTGACGTTGTAGTAGTAGATCCAGATGGAATGATCCAAGACTTGTGTGCTCGTTCCTCTACAAGAAGATGAAGTTATCCTTTTAGTTCCCTCGTGAACTCTGGAGGCCCGAAGATTCTCCTCTGCTTCTAGAGCTTAGTACTATATCGATTTCTTCCTTCCTTCCTCTACTTCTTCTAACTCTTCTCTTATAAACTCTTGTCTTCACTCTTGTGAAAAGTCTTCGATTAATTCTCCTACTTTACCATCTTTCCTCTTGAGATTCTTTGGTTTGACCGATTTTTGTTTCAGTGAACCCCGTGAAAAGTTATAGATGTTTGAGGTTTATTAAACCCTTGTTACCTGGTTTGAGGATTTTGAGTCTGCCCTACCTTCTAAGCAAGTAAGAAATTCTTGAGGATTTATTTGAATAGCAAAATGTTTCTTGATGGAATTAGGATGATACTTAAGACACTGAACCTTGGGTTATAGGTTACCTTGATTATTTTGGGGTACTTAGAGTTGGATATTTGGGAGTAGTAAGAGTATGTCATATTTGATGGATACCTAGTACCTAACCTAGAACCGAACTAAGTGTAACTGATAATATTACTTTGGATTCTTACCTAATGCTTATTTATTGGATGCATCGCGAATATTTGGGATCATAGAGTATTGTTTAAGGTGTTAGCCTGAGTGTTGTGGTACCATTGAAGGTTTTCATTAATGTCGTTAGAAATTTTGGTTGACATAGATTACCCGTATTTCTTAAGGATTAGATCGTTGATCGTCGTTTAAGGTTGTAACCTATGAACTTTGGAGTTGAGTGATCTAACTTGGATAAATTGTTGTTGTCCCTGGAGAAGAGAACTATCTTGCACAATCACAGTTTGGTTTTATTGTGCTGTTTTGAGGAATACTATAATACGGATCATCTTACTGGGACTGTTATAACCTTAGACCAACGAAATTGTGGCTTTGTTGAGTTAATAAATATTTTGGTGGTTTCGCTGATACAATATGAAATTTGGTGGAATTTTTAGAAACTTTTGCCCAATGACGTGTTTGAAGATGTGAGTGTTTGCGTCATTACCAATAGGTTTGAGCGTGTTTTAGGATTTGTTATACTTTCCCCAACTTATTTACTTGTGGCATTACAAACACGTTGGTAATCTGAGGATTCTGTGCCCGAGCATTGTTATATTGGTGGACCTTGTTTAGTGATCCTTACTCGAGAAATTTGGAGCATACCTCGAGTTCAAACCTTATGAGTCTTGAAATTAGGACCCTTATCGATCAAGGGTTTGGGTATGTGTTGTTAACCATTGGAATCTTAATTATGGATTTGATTCTAAAGCATTTGTGGATTAGTATCGTGTCGCTTGAACGATTGGATAGTCACGTAAGGACTTAATTTTGGAGGCTATGGCAGTTGATAATTTTGGAGGTTGTAGATTGAGTAGGACCACCCTGTACCGATATTGGACTTAGCGTTATTTGATGGGCCAATTAGGAACCCGTGTTTGTGAGAGTCATGCTAGGAATCTCGAGATGGTTAATTTCTTCTATAATCCTCGAGAGGTCTGTTTGACTCTCAACTTCGTCCTTCTTTCTGCTTCTCTTAAACTCTGTTACCGTAAATGTTGCTAATCCCTTTGACCTTTATCGATTTTGAAAAACTCTTATTTTAATTTATTGTTTATCCTTGTTCTATTTATCTGTTAACCATTTTTCGAGCTTCCTATTTTATAAAAAGTTTGACTAGTTAAAAAAAATGGATTATCGTAAAATTTTAACATTTTGAGTTATAATTTCTAGTTGTACAAATCCCCATTTTGTAAAAAGTTTGACTAACTTAAACTTTTCGGATATCGTGAAAAATATTTTGAATTATAATTTAAGAACTTTATACTTTACTTTTGTTTTATCTTTGGTTGATATTTATATTTAGATCTGTTACAAAATGCCTTAATAATTTATTTTAAATTATTACGAAATTATTTCAATTTTTACTTTCAAGCGATCTGAATTTTATGAAGACTTTCATATTTCCAAAAACTTCGATTCCTATATGATTATGACATAAAACATTTTAACATTGTCGAAATTATTTTGTATGTTCAAATTTGATAGCATTTTTGAAAACTTTCACAATTACTTTGATAACCTTTCCGAAATTTTAACATTTTGACATTAGTTTCTGTTTTATTTTGGTGGACTTTTGAATCTGTTATTGAAAATTTTGACGACTGGTTCGATTTTTACTGACTACTTTTGATTTCTCATAACTAAATTTTGTTCCATCAGAAAAGAAATATTATCGAATTTCTTAATCAAAATATTTTACTTTTGTTTTGAAAATATTTTGGTATCCTATTTCCTTCGAGTTTGTTTACAAATGTTATTTGACGTCATTGTTTTATCAAATAACTTTACTTTACGATTTCACTAATTAAAAGATTTTAAACTCCGGGTAGCTTAGCCCAAATTTCTTTGAAATAAATATTTGCATTTGATTTCATATCACTTTGAAAGTTGTAAAATTTTCTTTTACAGCAAAATTTTTATGCGAAATTTGTATCCTCATGTTTTCAAGTGGGGTAATCTTGATTCCTTTCTGCTTACTCTTAGTTTCGAGAACGAAACTTTCTTTTAGTGGGGAGGATTAACACCCGCTATTTTCCTAGCACTTTTATCCTTTCCACTATTACTTCATCATTACTCTATCACGTTTCGGCATTCTGTTTCATCATTTTTCCAAGCTTTATTTTTATTTTTTAAGTCAAATAATATTTACTTTTATTTTAAAAGATTTTAATTATATTAAACCTATTTATTTGATTTTTATCGTAAAATATTTATTTATTCGCGAGAAATTCTATTTCTCTACGATTAACGTTTTAAGCTTGGATTTAAGTTATTTCTTTTCCCAAAAATGTCTTAACACATTTATATAATATTTCTAACTAAGAAATATTTTATTTACGAAAAAAATTAACCGTTAATTATTTTATTAGGAAGTTTCGTAAATAATTATTTTCCAACGCGAGGTTTACTCGAATTGCCTTGAAATACCTTTAACTATTTTACGATCCTTCTTTTTATCAACTTATAAATTATTTGAGACATTTTTCTCCATGATTTGGACCGACCCATCTCTTTGTCATACACTTACTATGTTTTTCTTTATATGTTCCATTTTATTATGTTAAAACTTAAATAGATAATTCTTTTTATTTCCCATTTATTTGATACTTTATGAACAAACTCTTCATGCCCCATGCTCTTTATTTGGCTGGTGCATCTAGCCTAAGTATTCCCTTGTTTTAATCAAAAATTTATTTGGCATTCATTCATAAGAGACCATCCATTTCTTACATTCATTTTTTCCTTAAACAACAAAGAAAATACTCTTCATTTCGTCCATATTGTCCATGATTTTCAGCCATATTTTCCAACCAAATTTTGTCCCTAATTGATTCTTGATCGTCTCATTTTCATCTCCGAATTAATCGTTATTCCGATCCTTCCGTTAAGGTAATAATCGAAGGTTGTATTCGACCATTATTTACCTTGATTTTTCCTAATTTTCTCATGGTATTTTTCTACCATGATTTTCGTGTATGGTAGGTTTTGTGGACGATCTTGAGGCCGACGAGTATATTATCGATTCCGATTTGGACTAGAGGTAACGTCGATGTTACTCGGTATTGCATGATTTTAATTGTGTATTTGCATATATATTTTTATATTTTATTTTTGACAATATATGTATGTCATAAAATCTGCAAAAATTTTAAAAGTTCAAAATTTGCGTGTTTCGGTATTTTTATCGCTTTTACAAGATTAACGATTAAATCGTCATATTAATTTGTAAAATCGTAATATTCGGCCTAAACATGTAATATATGTTTATATCTTGTAAAAATGATGTTTTTGATGATTTTTAATAATTTATTATTTTTCTGATATTTTAGTTATCGATTATTGAATTATTACCGTTTATGGACAAAAATGATTAAAAGCCGATTTTTAGTTCTAGTACTTAAACATTTTATTTTAATCTGATTTTTGACGTGGTGAAACTTTCTGATGAAATAAAATTTTGTGAATGTTTTCATAATTTTTCGGAATTGTTAAGGGGATGAATTAATTAATCACTTTAAATCTTCGTTTATCGTTAAAACAGTGTTTGTCGTTTAAATTCTCGATTTCTGGTCTTTGGTTTAAATATGGAAAAAATATGATTCTGATGATTTCAAAATAAAATGTAATTTTATGATTTTTAGTGCCTTAATAAAATGTTAGGATCGATAAGTTTTATTAATGGAATCGTTAAAGGTGAAAACGGGTTTTAAAGACGGTTTTGACGGGATTTATTAAAGCTGGAATTTTTGGAAATCTAGAAAAATAGTATTTTATGGAAAATCATGATTTTTAAGCTTAATAATAATTTTTGGACATTAATGCTTAAATTGTTTTGTAATTACTATTTTTATTAATCGTTATTGTCGAGATTAGACGATTAACGAGAAAACACTTTAAAAACCGAGACTAAGCATTCTGGAAAAATTTCTTTTCTGAACAGAATGTCCATAAATATATTTTTGCTATTTTACCTAATTTTTGTACTATTTGTTAAAGTCTTTAATTAATAAGTATTGGTTGTGGACAAATTACGATTTATCGTTAAAATGCTTCGTCTTACCCAAAAGAATTATTTTTCCAGCCATTTTGAAAATATTTGATTCTGAAAGTTTAAGAGTTAAATCTTCCCTTAATATAATATAAATATATTCATTGGTTTAATTAAATAAAAGACGTTAAAAGATTTAATCTGACATTTGCCGTAAAATCCTATTTATAATCGTATTGTCGGAACTAATAATAATTAGGGAATTTTAGTTTTGTAAATTTTGGAAACACCCTAATTAGTAGTATTTAAAATGTTTAAGACATTTCCAAATCATTTTATAAACACTTGTATGACATTTCAATAATTTCATTAACTCAAATGTTCTCGTTTTAAGAATCAATATCGTTAAGGCCGAAAGTACTAGTTTTATAAATCTATATCCTTTACTAAAAATGTGTTATTAGCATGAACTAATATCTTTGCTATTTTGATATGATGCTATTTTTGGTAAAGTTTCTAAAAATTGAAGTTTTCTAAAATAGAAAGTTTCCTCTTTTGGAAAGTGATCCTTTTCTTTTTGTTCTCTTATTATTTATAATGATTATATCTTTTGAATACCGATAATGGTTTGGTTTTGGAGGTATGGAATAAGGACAAATGTGGGTTTAGAGTAATATAATCTGGGGTTTACGGTTTTGCCATCAACTATAAGGCTACTGTATCAGGAATCGGTACATTGGTTGTTGAACCGGGTGACAGGTATCCCGGGAGTTGTGTAGATTTTGACCTTAAGCTTAGGCCTCGCAGTAAGTCGCCGTCATAAGTTGAACTGGGTGACAGGTAATCCCAGGAAGGGTGTGCATTATCTTAAACTAGGGTCACGCATTTATAAGTCGCCGCTCTATTATGGTTGAGTAGCCTAGTTAGAGACCGAAGTTTGATTTGTTTGAACTAAGTTCTCGAAGCTAGTTTTTGGTATTCTCCTGGTGAAAGTCTATACTCTACATTAATCCTATCCATAACGCCATTTTGAATATTTTTATTATTATCGATATAATTTGGTTGCAGGTTAGCAAATGTTTTATGTTTTCTTCCGAAAACTCATTTTTATTATATTGTTTCGATACGTGAAGTTTTTCACTAAAAGCTTATTTTCATTATAATGTTTTACTGTTTTCATTTTTACTATTTTTTCTATAGTAGTAATTACAGTTTTTAAAATCATGTCATACGGCTGAGAGAGCGTTGACGTTGCTCCCCACTGATTGTGGCTGTTATGTTTTAACATGGCAAGTATGCTTGTTTCCGGGTGTGGGCTAGCGGGCATTGTGGATCCTGCTTATTATTACAATTTTGTCTTGTGGATTTGTTGAACCCCTTTGTGGATTGTTTTAATTTTGGCCATTTTATTTAAGGCCTAATGTTTGACTTTACCATTTAAATTTTATCAAGACATAGTTACAGTGTGTTATAATCCCACTTCTACAGTGTCTCCGCCACTGTATTGCGTTAGAATTTTCAGGGGATTACAATTACCCCGAGGAGTGGTTCATCTTATGACTCCCCCTTATCCCCATAATGAGCACGTACCAATGAAAGAAGTTGTGTGTCCAATTCAAGAAGATCCAAGCTTGGGAAATCAAATAGAGGAGCAAGTCTTATGGGAGATTGAGAAACCCCAAGAAGACAAGCTTCCCCCACTTCAATGACAAGACAAGGGTAAATGGAAAGTGTCATTTGAGAAGTCCACCCCTATTGAGCAAAACAAGGTTCGTATTAAGTTGCCTTTCCCAACAAGGCAAATGAAGACCAAGGTGGATGTCCAATATGACAAGTTCCTCAATATTGTGAAGAAATTGGATGTGAGTGTCCCATTTACCGAGCTACTTACCGAAATCCCGGCATACGGAAGATACATGAAAGAAATCTTGGCTAGGAAGAGATCCGTCGACAAGGAAGAGACTATAGCGTTCACGAGAGTGGTGAGCGAGCTTATTCAAGGTTCTACGCTTCCCAAGTTGAAGGATCCGGGTAGTTTCTCGATCCCTTGCACCATAGGCAACTTCAAGATTGAGAGAGCACTATGTGATTTGGGTGCGAGTGTAAGCATCATTCCCTATTCCATTTGTGAGTGAATTGGGATGAAGGAGCTCAAGAGTACTTCCATTACACTCCAAATGGCCGATAGTTCCCTCAACCGACCTTTGGGGATGTTGGAAGATGTGCCAATAAGGATCGGGAAGTTCTCATTCCGGTCGACTTCCTTGTGCTTGACATGCCGGAAGATGCTATCACTCCCATTATCCTTGGGCGCCCATTTTTACATACCGTCGGTGCTATGATTGATGTAAAGAACGGTAGGATCACATTTGAGTTAGGCGACGAGAAACTCGTGTTTGACCTCCAAGGCAACACCTCGCCTAATAATGATGAGTCTTGTAAGATGATCCACACCATGAAAGACATCAATCTAGGAGATGAGTCGGGAAAAAGCTTGAAGAACGACTTCTATGGAATTGAGGATGACAATCCCGACTGGGAAGGAGTAATCCCGATCGGGATGAGGGTGCCAAAAGTTGGGTCTTCTGGAGTGTCATCCCGACCGGGAAGGGAGCATCCCGACCAGGACGGGCGTGTCATCCCGACCGGGACCATCCATTAGTCGGATTTGGGCGGAATCCGGGCTAGGTGACTTGATTACACCTAGTCCTCCCCTCCCATTTCCTTTTATTTCTTTCTTTTTATTTCTTCCCCCATCCATATCTTTTCTCGTCTCGGCCCATGGTGACTTGACTACACCCCGGCCGGACACATTCTACCATTTCTTCATCTTTATTCTTGATTTTTAGTTTTATTTTCGTAGTTTCTTTTCTTCTCTTTAGCGTCGCCATACACTACGATCGAGCATGAGGACATTGCTCGGTTTAAGTGTGGGGGAGCTATATTCTATCGAAGTTAGTTTTATTTTCGTAGTTTTTTTGAAAAATATTTAAAAATCCTAAAAATTTGAAAAAATTTCACAAAAAATCAAAAAGATTTTCTTTTGTGTGTTTTCCTCTTGTGTCGTTGTGTCATACTTTTGTTGTGTTGTGTGTGTTTTGCCTCCCTTTTTCCTTGTAGGTCGCCTAATCACCATTAACTTTGGAGGGCTTTCAAGACATCCAGTAACATCTTTTGTCCCTTTTTCCTCTTTGTCTCTTGTGGAGTTTGGAGGATATTTGTGATGATGTGTGCTCGGGTGGAGCTTTGTGAAGATTTGTGGTTGATTGGTTGCGTATTTGGAAATTCGGGGTGGTGTTTGTTCTCTTTATGTGTTTGTTTTGTTTTGTTTTGTCTCGTTGCCTTTTTTCTCTTTTTCTTTCGTTTTTGTCGTGTCTTTGTTTTGTGGTGTGTAGTTGTGTCTAGAGTGTAAAACGGTTTTCGAAAACCCGGTTTTGAGGCTAGTGTGCAAGTGTTTACTTTCCTTTTCTAGTAGTGTGAATCGAGTCTTGGACTTTAGTCTAGTAGAATGACCCTAAATCAATGATTTTGTTGTTTTCTTACCTTGAGTCCACCTAGCTTACTAGGGATTTACTACGGGATTTGCATTTTGACCATTATGACCACCCACGGTGTGAATAGGCCTTGGTTGCCGAGTCCCGTCCCTTAGGTGACCGTGTTCGGAATTGTTTGATTAGTCCAAGTTTTCCCCCCTTTTTGTAGGTTTGAAGGGAAGGCGACGTCCCGACTTACCCATTCCCCCACCTACTACACATTTTCCACAAAATAAAATTGCAATTTGTTGAAATCTCTCTTTCTTAGTTGCAAAAAGAAATGTCTACAACTCAAATCAAGCCAAAAGGGCAAAGAAAAGAAAAAGAAAGAAAATGAAAGAAAGAAAAGATTGAAGAAAAAGAAAAGGCAAAAAGCCAAAAAGAAAATACAAAAGATGAAAAAGAAATGGCATAGCAACACACAAAGCAAAAATGCAAAAGAAAGAAAAATGCCAAAAGAAAACCCGTCTCACAAAAAGAGTCCCCACATCTTAAAAATAAGCCTTTTACCAACTATTACCGTGAAGAGCCTACCGAAGGACCGAGTCCCTAGGAAGGATGATAGCGGTAATGGTCGGTCTTCCCTCATTTTGCAATCATATCCACCTTTTTACTTGGACTAGTTAAGCGGTTTTGGGCATGGGACGACCCTCTTGGCTCCTTGCTAAAGGGGGCGGGGTCTCACTTACCTACAGTGTCGACTAACACCGTGGTTCATCCTTTTTCCATCCCGCCGATCGTCCCGTAGTACGTTCTTAGAAGGTTAGGAGGAGCCGAGGTAAGTTACCAACGTTTTTGTTGCTTTGTCGTCATACTACTAGGGTTTTGTCCATTTCGGTTTGTGTTATTAGTTTGGGAACGTTCACTCGATGCCTTGGATTCGATCCCGAGACCTTGGGACCCGATCCCGAGCCCTTAGGACTCAATCCCGAGCCCCGAGAATCGATGAGAAACCCATGAGAAGGAAGGAGGGACCTTAAAGATCATATTGGAGGCCTACAAGACCCATCCCCGTCGGGAAGGACCTCATCCCGTCCGGGATGAGGTGCACAAATGCGAAGGGTTCTGTTTTGGGTCCGTCCCGGTCGGGATCACTCCGTCCCGGTCGGGACCATTTCGTCCCGGTCGGGATGACCCTGCTGAAGCCCGTGTTTGATTCGTTTCTCCTCCTTCACTCTTGTAACCTTATAAATACTCCTCCCTTGTATTGTTTAAGTATCTTACATTACCCTAGACTATCTTAAGCCTCTCTACATTGTTTAAACCCTAGATTTAGTTCTCCTCTCATTTGTTTAATCTTCCTTTAATCTTTAGTTAATCTTTGTAATTAGTCTTGTATTAAGGAGATTCTTGAAGACTATTCCAAGCTTGACAACCTTGGAGTTTTATTTGGGTTTCTCATTAATTCAAGTTCTCATCTTTTTCACCCTCTTGTAGTTGGTATAATCTCTTTTCTCTTATTCTTTGTTTATTCATCAAGTTTGAATCTTTCACTACAAGAAATACTTCATATAGCTACCAATCACGCGCGACTGATAAATTCAGTGGCTAATTTAGCAACTGAAAGTTCAACGCGCGACCGATATTAGTCGCTGGACGAGGAGACGGATTTTTAAAAAATAAATTATCCTTAGCGACCGAAATCAGTCGCTAAAATAATCGACGCGCGACCGATTTCGGTCGCTAAATAAGTGAATAGCGACCGATTTCAGTCGCTAAATCTGTGACTTAGCGACTGAAATCAGTCGCTAAAAAAAAGGGCGCGCGACCGATTTCGGTCGCTAAGCGTCGTGAATTTTTTTTTATACGTGAGTAGCCCCCCTCCCCCTCTCACATTACTCATTTCACTCTCTTTCTCTACAAACCCTCTCCCTTCTCTCTAACCCGTCTCCCACTCCTTCCTTCTTCATTCCTTCCTTCTTCATTCCTCCCTTCTTAATTCCTTCATTTTTTTAGTTACGGTATGTTTTTTTATCTATACTTAATTTATATTATTTGTTATTTTTTTTATTTAGTGATATAAATAGATTAGTTATTGAGTTAGATGTTTTTATAGTGTAGTGTTGTTATTTGTGTTGGAATATTTAGTGTAGTTAGAATTTTAATCGCCCAATAGGTTCCCCAATTTGAATTAGGTAGATTGTTAGTATAAAATTAGGGTTTGCGGTTAAGTAGTTGAATGAATTGGGTTGTTTTGATGTGTTGGGCATTTGGAAGTAAAATACAATTATGCTGATTTAGTGATGTAATTATGGACGAATTGGGTGGAAAGAGTACTATGTTTAGGTGAATTGAGAATTTTACATAATATTTGACTAGTGTATATATATTAGTAAATTACTTTAGAGAAAATAATTTGTATGTGGTTATTGTCTTAAATTTTTTAGATAAAAAAATGAAGAGACAGGAACGAAAATGGATGTATGGGGAAAGATTCGATAAGAAACGACGTCCCACAAAGGAATTTTTAGAGGGTGTTAATCGCTTTCTTGAGTTCGCTAAGACTCATTCTGAATACGCGTCAGAGGGTAGATTTAGGTGTCCTTGTGTGAAATGTAAGAACATCAAATTCTTGGATAGTATTTTGATTAAGGAACATATTATCTCAGATGGGTTTAGCCCAAATTAATATTATTGGATTTGTCATGGTGAGAAGTCTGCTTTTGAGGAATCTAAGGTGGATCAGAATGAGGGCGGGGTGAGAGGAATGATTGTTGATGTGGTTGAGTGCAATTTGTTTAATGATGAGAGCATGTACACTAACGACGATGACCAACCAACCCCACAAGAGCCAAACCCACGAGCGAAAGCTTTTTTTTATATGTTAGAGGCTGCGGAGAAGCCATTATATGGAGGGTGTGATGTGACATTGTTAGAAGTCGCGTCTATGGTAGTGACCCTTAAATGTGAGTATAACCTACCTTTTGGGTGCGTAGACGGTATCGCTGCATTGATTGAGAAACTCATCCCAAAAGACAACATTATGACCAAAACATTCTACAACACCAAAAAAATAGTTAAAGGTCTTGAACTTCCGCATCAAAAGATCGATGCTTGTCCCGATGGATGTATGCTTTTTTGGAAGGACGATGCCATGCTTGAGGAATGTAAGATATGTGGGAAGGGTAGATACAAAACTATAGATGGGAATATTGTTTTGAGGGGTAAGAAGGAAAAGAGTGTTGTGAGGCATAAAAAACCTATACCACTTAGTCGACTTACCTACTTTTCCATCGCCCCTAGACTTCAAAAATTATACGCAACCAAAACCATTGCCGAACAAATGAGGTGGCATCAAGAAGAAACTCGTGTAGAGGGGAAGATGTAACATCCTAGTGACGGGGAGGAGTGGAAACAGTTTGATAGGATTTACCCTGAATTTGCTGAGGAACCCCGTAACGTGAGACTTGGGTTGTGTACCGATGTGTTCGCCCCTTTCGGTCAGTTCGGTAAGTCAAACTCATGCTGGCCTGTCATGGTCACACCGTACAACTTACCCCCATGGCTTTGTCTGAAACCACCGTTCATCTTCCTTTCTCTCATTGCTCCCGGCCCAAAAAATCCCGAAAACCACTTGGATGTTTACTTACAACCAGTGATAGAGGAATTAAAACACTTGTGGGAAGTAGGGGTGGAGACATATGATGTGTCGTTGAAACAAAATTTCCAGCTAAGAGCATCGCTTTTGTGGACTATAAACGATTTTCCTGCGTATGGTATGTTGAGCGGTTGGTCTACGGCGGGCCAAAAAGCGTGTCCTTGTTGCATGAGTGAAAGTAAAGCATTCTACCTACGTAATTCAAGCAAAATTAGTTGGTTTGACTGTCATAGACAGTTTCTACCCGAGGGTCACATGTACAGGAAGAATAGGAGAGCTTTCAAGAAGGGTGAGGTGGTGCTAGATGAGGCACCGATTCGTCTCCAAGGTGATGAGATTTGGTAGGTGATTTCAGAGTTCCCATCTACTGTTGACGGGACCGATCAAGAGTTCAAAGATCTTAAGAAATTGAAAATGGTTGGTTTAAAAGAAGCATCTTCGTCGACCTTCCATATTGGAGTACTTTATTACTCCGACATAATCTGGACGTGATGCATATTGAGAAGAATTTCTTTGAGCAACTGATTTACACCGTCATGGATGTAGAGGGTAAGACATGTGACACCGTAGAATCCCGAAAAGATTTGAAAAAAATTTGTGACCATCCGAAACTGCATATCAAGCGGGATGGGTCCAAGCCTAGGGCCTTGTTTAGCCTTGATAAGGCTCAGAGAAAGGCCGTGTTAGAGTGGGTAGGGAAACTGAAGTTCCCTGATGGGTATGCATCCGATTTTAGTCGGTGTGTGGACATTAAGAACCTGAAGCTCCAAGGCTTGAAGAGTCACGACTGTCACGTGTTCATGGAGCGGTTACTACCTGTGGCGTTGAAGCACCTGCTGCCGGAAAGTGTTTGGAATCCTATCACTGAGATATCTCAGTTTTTTCGAGATTTGTGTTCGTCGACAGTTACAAATGACGACATGACTCGTTTGGAGGATCAAATTCCTCAGATACTATGCAAACTTGAGATGATCTTCCCACCCTTCTTCTTTAACTCAATGGAGCATCTATCGGTCCACTTGCCCTACGAAGCTAAAGTGGGAGGACCGGTACAGTTTAGATGAATGTACCCGTTTGAGAGGTGAGAACTTTCAACTACTTACTTATTTTACCCACTAACTAACGTTAGACACTGTAATTTGATAATAACATAATTGCTTGATGATTGTCATAGATTTCTCAACCATTTGAAGAAAAAAATTGGTAACAAGGCGAGGGTTGAGGGCTCCATATGTAATGCTTACTTAACAGAGGAGATAGCCAACTTCTGTTCTTTGTATTTCGAGAAAGAAGTGAACACCAAAGCCAAGAATCTAAACCTGGAAACACCCGAGACGACGATTGACCCCAACATACCAGACTTTTTTCATAGTAAGGAAGGTGAGGGATCGTCATCGGCTGACGGGTGGAGGACATTAGATGAGAAGGAGTACAATCGTGCTCACCTGTACTTGCTATCAAATTGTGAAGTTTTGGAGCCGTACGAGAAGAAATTTGTAACTGAATTTGTAGCTGCTAATCCACATTTAAATGCTGATGACATTTGGAATAAGCATGAGGAACAGTTTCCTAAATGGCTTAAGGAGCATGTAATTTCAGAGAATATTCAGGATGATTTGGTTAGGAGTCTAGCATTAGGTCCTTTATGAAATGTTAGAACTTGGAACCGGTATTCGGTTAATGGTTACAATTTCCATACATTTGCCCATGGTAGCAGTAGGAGTAGATGTAATTTCGGCGTGAGTGTGTCGTCACTTGAGGGTGAAGATTACTACGGTCTATTGGAGGACATCTTCGAGCTGTGCTATGTTGGAAATGATCGTGGGTATAGAGCTGTGGTATTTAAATGCGAATGGAAGGACAACTCTGTGCAAGGTACTAGAGTACATGAAAGGTACAAACTAGTTGAAGTTAATCATACCAAAAAATACTCCATGTACGATCCGTTTATACTTGCACACCAAGTGTACTTTGCGCCTTACCCAACCACAAAGAACGACACAACTGTAAACCAGTGGTGGGCGGTGTTTAAAACTAAGCCACGGGGGCACTATGACTCTGACCTCTTCCAAGAGGACGTCATTTCTAGTGGTACAACATTGTCTCCAGTTGATGAGAATCTTTTTGCAAATGATGATGATGACAATAATGAGGTGGATGTGGGAGAAGATTTTGAAGACGATGAAGGCAGTGAGGAGGAGGAAGGTGCTTCTAGTGATATGGTCGAGGAGGAGGATGACACCAATGATTTAGAGGTCAATGACGAGGAGGATGAAGATGACGTCGAGGAAGAGGATGTCGTTGGTTCGAGTAGGCAAGTGGAAGATGACAACGACAGTGACGATGATTTTTAGTAGGGTATAGGTTTAGTAAGTTATATTATTTGTACATAGTAATATGCATTACATATTTTTTTTCGAGATTATTTCAATATTATGATGTCAGTTTCTAACTTTCAACTATTACATGTCTGCAGATATGACGTTGGGCAGCAGGCTGAGGTTTGGTAGTTCGAGCAGCAGCAGAAACAGGGACCGGCAACAGCAGGAAGACCAAGAAGAGAACCGGCGGGAGGACGAACAACAAGTGGAGAACGAGGAGGAGGTGCAGGGCAATGAGCAACCAGAACAACCGCAACCACAACAGGATGAAGTGCTTCGATACACAGACGACGGGCGCCTAATAATTGGCCGCGAGTCCACATGGTGAGACATTGTATTTCCTTTTTTTTTGTGAGACATCATCTTATTTCACTCTTTGGTGTAGGTTTCGTACTCGTGCGACGATGACTGGTGTCAAGGACAGTTTCATGAATGATTTGACTACTTACTGCACGAGTTGGACCAAGTTGCCTCTGTGGCAACGGGAGAAGTGGTTTGCCAACTTCAAGGTACACCAATTTCTGATTTTTATTAATTATCTGTTACTGTTTACAGATTACTAATACAATGACAACAAACTATCTTGCAGTTCAAACACATTTACAACGATGGTCTCGAGGTGGCTGTGAGAGACAGATACATGGATGTCGCGAAGGACAGATACAAAGACATGATGTATAAGATGGCGAGCGATGAAAAGTTACAGAAACACCTTAGAGGTTCGATTACTAAATTGGTTTTAGTACCTGAACAGAAAGTTGTATATATATTCAAAACATTTATTGATCTCAAAGTGTATAAATTGTAGGTGACGCCATCCAACAGTTCCAAACAGCGCGCTCCCGCCCGAACTTCCTTAAAAGATCCGTCCAGGCGAAAAAGAACAAGAGGCGGGGAGGGGACCCCGAGGCGGAGGCGGAGTGCACCCACTACGGTGGGTCGCATTCGATGCACCAGCGGGCCATGAACGTTAGTATTTCCGTACCTTTGATTTTTATATTAGATTCTTATTTAATGTTTTAATTATAAAAATAAATGAAAAATCTACATGTACTGTCAACAGGTGAAGAAGAAAACCGGAGAGTTCCCTCCTCCTGTGCAGCTATTTCTCGAAGCGAAGAGTAAGGGGGACGATGCCACCGGTCGATCATTCGCCACGAAGAAGGATTTGGACACTTGGGTAAGTTTCAAACACAAGACTTCGTTACTTTTTTTTATTTAAACAATCAACCTAATCATGACTTCAATTTCTTTCAGAGATCGTATTTGGCGGCCACTAGAGCGCCCAAGAATGAAGGTGTGGACCCGAGCACGATTTGGTTCAGAGTCGCGGAGGGATACCGCAAGGGAGCGGTGTACGGTACGGGGAACGCTCATTCCCTGTACTGGACACCACCCAATGTTCGGGGGGCCCATGCGACCACGATGGAGTGTGTACCATCCGAGATGGCTGAGATGAGGGCGGAACTTCGAGAGAAGAGGGCGCAACGGGCAGCTATGGCCGAGCAGATGAAGGAGCAGAATGAGAGGCTGAAGACGCAGGAGTCCATTAACCTGCAAATTCTGGAAGAGCTACGGCGTCTTAGGAACACGCAGCAGTATAACTGCAACTCCGGCCCCACTCCCCGATTCCCGGATCCTAGAGACCCCTTTGGTGACGGTGGTAGTGGTGCGTCAGCTAGTTTCCCTGTTGGCTGAGTTGATTGAATGAAAACAATTTGTAGTTTCTGAATGCTTGTTGAAAAAACAGTTTGTAACAATACTTCTAATTTAGTGTATTCACGACGTTTGCGTACTTGGTTGCCAATTTTGGAGTGTGAAGCTTGCGTAACGTTTGGAACAACGTTTGGAATGATGTTTGGGATGTATTGTGGTTGTTGGTTTGTTTTATTGTGCAGATTTTGGCTAGAAAATTAATAAATATAACCGGCCTATTTCTGGCACGGTAGCGACTGATAGCAGTAGCTAAATTTTCTATTTAGCGACTGAAATCAGTCACTGTAGAACACCACGTCGCACCATTTAGCGACTGATTTCAGTCGCTAACTGACGCTCCTAGCGACTGAAATCAGTCGCTAAAATGAGGCCATAGCGACTGAAATCAGTGGCTAAAATGAGGCCATAGCGACTGAAATCAATCGCTAAAATGATGCCATAGCGACCGATTTCAGTCGCTAAATTTAGCGACTGATTTCAGTCGCATGTTTTTTTAACGACTGAAATCAGTCGCTAGAAGCGACTAACTGTAGCCACTGTCGCTTAGCGACTGTTGACAGTCGCGCGTCTGTTTTTTGCGACAGATGTCAGTAGCTAAGATCAGTCGCCACTGACTTTAACTCTTGTAGTGTTTACATATTGCTTATTGTTAGTGTTTGTTAATTATGGATGTTTTGATTATTATGTTGTTTTCTCTTGTTCATGTTAGTTTTATCTTGATAATGAGTGAGTAGATTCCTTGTCGAGTTAGTAGGGGGATTAGGTGTGGATTATGGGTGATTAGGGTTTGATTAGGGGTAAAGGTGAATCCTTTGTTGCTAGTCACATATTGGGCATCTATGTATGTGTTTCTTGAATTGCTTGTGTGGGTAGTAGTGGTCAATGCTTCCCATATTTGACTTCATCTTCTCATTGTTTGACTAGTGTGTGCTTATATCGGGTATAGTCTTAGACACGTGAGTGCGGACTTGGGTTTTGACGCGAGAGCGCAAACCGACCT
Organism: Agrostemma githago; assembly: GCA_958450325.1. Classification (NCBI taxonomy): domain Eukaryota; kingdom Viridiplantae; phylum Streptophyta; class Magnoliopsida; order Caryophyllales; family Caryophyllaceae; genus Agrostemma; species Agrostemma githago. The sequence goes on along the minus strand of OY288239.1, from coordinate 61,974,864 downwards.
TGACCTAGGTTTAGACGCGAGAGCGCAAACCGACTCTAGCAACTAGGAGACACCTACACCCTTGATCACCCAATTACCCTACTACACTTAAGAACCCGACCTAACCCTACTCCCTTCCATATTTGATTCATCCTTTTTGTTAGCTATCATTCATCTAGCTCATTGTTTAGTTAACTTTGGTTGTTCATTAGTTCTTGTTATAGCTAGTTCATTGTTAGTCTTGTTCATACCTCTTCAACCATCATAGTTTGTCAATTATCGTTTCTTTGTGTTTGTTTGTGACTTAGCCCTGTTTCTAGGTAGACCTAGTCTAGACACCTTCTACCGTCTCCGTGGACACGACCCGACTTACCCTAGCTACCGTTAGGTATAGTTGGTATTACTTGATCGGTAGGACCCACGGCAAATCCATACCATCACACGCCGATTTGAACATCTTCGCGAACGATGCTATGATCCCGGGGTCCTGATCAGTGATGATGTACGCAGGTTCCTTGCCACCCATGGCCTTCAAAAACCGTTCAAACACCCAGTTGAACGATTCAAAGTCCTTGTGCTCGAAGAGAGCGCCCCCGAAAGTCACGGATCGTTTGTGGTTGTCGACACCAGTGAACGGGGTGAATATCATCTTATATTTGTTCGTCTCGTATGTTAGGTCGAACAAAACTGCGTCACCAAACAACCTGTAGTTTCCCCTAGCAACGCCGTCAGCCCAAAATACCCTGCTCAAACTACCATCCTCATCCAGGTCGTAATAAAAAAAAAATCCCTCCCGATTGTCCGCCATACCTCTGAAACGATCGATGAATAACTGACCATATCTCTCATGGACGAAGCACTTTATATCTCTGCCAAAGTTCTTGAAGTCGACCAAGATGGCACCTACGTTTGCAAACCCTTCAACTTGCTCCTTACACATCTTGTACGTCTGCGTGGCCCCGATCTTCAGCTGAAACAATTCGTTTGATTAAAGTAACGTATGACAGAAGTTGAAGTAACAGTAAAACAGCATTAAAGTAACGCGTTGATTAATTTTACCAGACATTGCTAGTTCACAGACGGCATTCATTAAAGTAACAAGGGTTATGAACCACAGTAAGATATCATGTGCATTAGAGTAACCAAATATTACCTATGGCGCAGTGAACTAAACACATTGTGATCTGAACTAATATAATTGAACCTGCAAGAAGCTACTCAATACATACCCGTGAATTGTTCAGTATCATTTGCTTGTGGTACTTCGTGAGGTTTCTCGATAACTTATGGAACTCTCTGTCTTTTGGTGAAATTAGCTCGTGGTTGTGCCCACTGTGAAAAAGAACAATTTTCATAGAACCACCTTTGCTGAACAACTTAATTCTTGCCATACAGCCAATACGACGGACCTTAGTTTTCCTTTTTGGTTCCTTCACAGCGACTCCCTCCGCCCTCCCCTCCACTGCTTCCCCTTTCGACGTTGCCTCCTTGGATGCCGCATCTCCGCTGACTTTTTTTTGTTAAAACCCTGCCTGTTACATACTAGCAGCTTTGATTTAATCTCACCACCCCGCCATCTTTTCGTTGTGTACCTCCTCACATCGAACCCGCAGGCCAATGCGTAGATTTTATAAAAGTTCACCGCCTCTTCCTGGTCTTTGAATATCTGCCCTACGTATGGCGTGAAACTCTCACCTACATCCCTGCACCATTCGTGTGCTGCTGCGTCAACTGAAAAACAAACCAGTGCATTGAGGTAATCAAATTAACAGAAGATGTGTATAAAATAGACATAAAGTAACAGATGATGGTCACTAAAGTAACGGATAGTGTGAATTAAAGTAACGAATATTGTGCACTAAAATAACTCCAGTTATATTTCATTCACGTTTTAAAAAAATTACGTGATAATGCATTGTTCATACAATGAACGTAATATCTATTAATATTGAGAATTGTAATTGCCTCCATGGTGTCTACAGTATAAATCACAGACAAAAGACTTACAGTTTGTTTGTTTGACGGGTTGAATATCAGCCATAGAAGGAGATGTTGCAGCGGCACAAGGTAGAAGAAGAATGACCTAACGTGTATTATAATTCGTTGACTGAACTTGTGTACTTTGATTGTAGGTTATTTTGATTGGAAGTCGTCGACGATAGTAAAGCTGTATATTTCTCTGAATGGGCAGTTACTCTTTTTTATTTTGTTTCCTATTTTGTTGGAAATTACGTCCCACTATTGTAGGAAACAATATCTTTTTTTTTATTATTATTTAAATATGGCGATTTCATATATCCCCACGACTCGCTAATGCGTCACAATAACAGACGTTAAGAACTAAATTAACATCGCCGATGAATTAAAGTAACAGACCATAAAAGTAATAGACGTTTGTCATTAAAATAACAGACATTCTACACTAAAGTAACACAGTGTATGAACTAAAATAACCCAATATGCAATTCAACGTAGAAAAGTAGAAACTAATAACATAGTATCATCTTAATGACTCCCACTATTATAGGAAACAATATATTATTATTATTATTATTTAAATATGGCGGTTTTATATATCCCCATTACTCGCTAATGCATTACAATAACAGACGTGAAGAACTAAAGTAACATCTTCGATGGATTAAAATAACAGACAATAAAAGTAATAGAAGTCAGTCATTAAAATAACAGCCAATCTACACTAAAGTAACACAGCATTTGAACTAAAATAACAAAAAAAAATTGTGTGCGCAGATATCGTATGATGAATATGCAGCTCAACCTATAATCAGAAACTGGTAATTTAGTATCATTTTAATGACTCCCATGTCCTTTCCAGTATAAACTACAATGTATATACTCACCGTTTGTTTTTCCTACGATTTGCATATCAGCCATTGAATGAAAAGTAGAAGGCGGATTGATCGAACATATATTGCAGCGGTGAAGACGATTATTGATTGAATGTCTTCGCGATTGTGGTTTTGAAATAAATGGTACCTTCGCGATGAGGACGATGACTGACTGAATGTGGTCTTGATTGTGTGATTTTGAAGAAAGAACGACGAACAATAGAATGAATGATTGAATGAGCGAGAGAGCGATGAAGAAGAAAGTGATGAAAACGGTATTACTGAACGAGAGAATGAATGATTGAATGAATGTGAATGATACGTTACTCCAATATTCTCATTCCTATTTTGTTGGAGCAGTATCTTCTTATTTTTTTACTCCGTATTTTTTTTATTAATCTAGTGATTTATCTCGTTCCTTGATCTCTCATCCAACAGATGAGATGAGGACTTAGGGACTCAATATATATAATGGACTCATAGGAACCTATATATATATATATATATATATATATATATATATATATGATTTCTTAAATTTTTGAAAATAAAAAAATATTTCTCACTGTATTTGAGAAACTTTAGTTTATAAAAACAATATTTTTTTTAATTTATCTATATTCGGGCGGGTAACGGGTTCGGACGGGTTTTAATCCAATATATTCGGGTTATTAACGGGTCGGATCGCTTTCGAGTTTCGGTCATTTTCGGGCGGGTTTTTTCGGCCGGTTTTGGGTCCGGTTTTCAGGTCGGATCAGTTTCTGACAGGCCTAGTTCCATTTGATTCTTTGCATTTACTTTTTTACACTTTTCAATGCACAGTTTCTTTTGTCTGTATCCTTAGTTACGTAGTTCTAAAAATTATAAAAATTTGATATTTACACCATACTCAATTAGACAATTTAAACTAAAAAAAATAAATGAAATGGATGAAGTATTATAGATAGGCAAGAGGATTAGGAGGGATTGCAATCAACCAACCACAAAATAAAATCCCGACACACTTATTCTGTAAGAGATAAAAGAGAAAGAGAGAGATATGGAAACTCTAATGAGCACCATACCTTCCATCAGTCCTCTCCACCGCAACATCAACACCTATTCCTATTCCTATTTCTCACCAAGAAACACCCCGTGTTCAATCCTCCTCGGCCTTAACCTCAGCAAAAGCGCCACTAAATACATGTCGGCGGCAAGAAGCAGGAGGCTTACAATGTTAGGTATGTCCCAAACTGCCCCTGCTGCTTCTGCCTCAGCCTCAGCGTCGACCATACCCAAGGAAATGAAGGCGTGGGTATATCAGGAATATGGAGGTGTTGATGTGCTCAAGCTAGAGGACAATGTTCAAGTCCCTGACCTTAAGTCTGACCAGGTCTTGCTTAAAGTCGTTGCTGCTGCTATTAATCCTGTTGACTTTAAGAGACGCCTTGGCAAGTTTAAGGCCTCTGATTCTTCACTTCCTGTAATCTTACTTTTCCTCCCTCCTCTTTTTTTCCTACACTAATACGGCCGCACTACTTTTCTTGTTTTTAATCTTATTCTCCGTACGTACGTACCACAGTCCACATACACTGTCCCATTTTTTTTTCCTAAATTTATGATACTATATGCATAATCACAAATTCTTGTTTGCGACGGAGATATCCGTCACAAACATATGACGGGTCAAATAGATACCAAATAGGTGAGATAAGACAAAAGTGTTGGTGGGACCTAGATAAATATTTGTCCTTATCTACGTAAGTGATGTGTACTTGACCCGTCTTAAGCTTGTGACAGATATATCTGTCGCAAGAGAGACCAACTGATGCATAATAAGTACGTGAAATTCTTGTTTGTATTGGGAATATCTGTCATAAGTGTATGATGGGTCAATTAGTGGGGGAAAGGACAAAAACAAAAGGCTTAGGAGTTAGGAAAGGGTAAAGGTAATATCTTATCTATGCCAGTGGAGTATATATTCCAGTACAATGGGGGATCCAAGGATTCAAAACAATCTAAAGGTTGAATAAAAATTGATGGTTTAATTTTGTGAAATTTTGAGTGAATCCTAAGAATTTATAATCTTTTTTAAAAAATATGTAAAGGAATATTTGAAAACAAACATTAAAAGTAATTTAATACTCCCTCCGTCCCAATGAATTGTTTGCCTATTCCATATTGGGACGTCTCAATGAATTGTTTGCCTTTCTATTTTTGGAATGCTTTTTACATGTAATTTGACCTTCTCATCCACATGTCACCTCCTAATTGGATCTCTTCCCCTTGGTGCCAAAAGTAAAGGCAAACAATTCATTGGAACGGAGGGAGTAATGATACAAGTTTGGTACGAAGGCCAAAAATTAAATGCCATTATGAAAATTGAAAACCTTGTTATTATCATTTCCTTTATAAGATATGTAGTGCATTTTTTCAATGTCAACATTTTCTATTTATTCTTTAAACACAACCTAATGATATACGTATATTCCAGTAAATTTTCTTTTAAAAACCTAAAATGAGTATGGATATGTTTCACAATAAAGCTATTGAATCTCACTACTTAGCTAGTAAAGAGTTGTAAATTACTCAATCCACTTTTGTAAGACTCCTGAGCTAGATTGCACGAACACTTCTCTAAATCATCGTATCATGTTGGACACCCGTGTCAGACACACGATGATACGTGTCAGACATCCGTAAAACCTTATCCGATTTTTTAATTTATTTAGAGACGTGTCAGACACGTTTCATGTTATTTTGAGACGCGTTGGACACGATTCATTGTATTTGGAGACTCATCGGATATACTTAGCGTTGTTTATGAATCTTTAAACTTTAATATTATATGTTTATAGCGGTTATTTAATACTATAAACACTCAAATTAACACTAAATAATTAATTAATTACTATGATTATATTATAGTAGTATAACTGTCTGACTTTTTAGATTTGATTTTAAGTTTGAGTTTATAAGATTTCAATTTTTATTGTGTTATTTTACGATAATTGCAATAGTTTAAGTAACCAAATCTATAATTTAGGTATAAAAATTTTCAATTTTTCTTTGTTTAAATATGTAATTTTTTTTCCACCGTGTCCCTCTAAATTTTCGAGCGCCATGTCCCGTGCCCGTATCTGTGCAACCTATGTCCTGAGTATTTTTGGCTAGTTTATCCATCCAGAGACCCGTCTCCCTCCTCAGACATTGCCACCTCATTTTTCCACTCATTTTTTCTTACTTTTTCATTCTTCAACTCACTAAAAAAAGTCACTTTATCCCTCGACTAATTTCATACTTTTCTCCTTCAACTTTACACTTTACTTATTTTTTTTTTATCTCAATATCAATTTTTTTTATAATTATTAATTAAATTCAATTTTAAATAAACCTTGGGACGAGTATTTTTTTTTATCTCAATATTATATATATAGTCATATAGAGGAGGGATCAGGTAAGTCCACCTTTCATAATTGAGTCCATAAGTCCTTACCAAGTCCATTAGATTAGAGTTAGATGGATGTTTGTGATTTGATTGGGTAAATAAAACAATTAACTGATTTGCAATCGATTAATATAACATCCCCCCTCTCTCTCTCCTTATTTTAGTCTAACATTGCTCTCTCTTATCCAATTAATTTCTTCCATTCAAAATATTCAATTTCAATTTGAAATATTCAATCTCAGTTTGAAATATTCAAATTTAATGTATAAATCTAATAAATAAAGTGTGTTACTCTATTACACAAAGCGTGTTACTCTAGTACATAAAGTGTGTAACTCTATCGGAGAAATATACATTTTCAATTCAAAAAAATCAATTTCCATTTGAAATATTTAATCTCAGTTTGAGATATTCAATTTTAATGTATAAATCTAGTAAATAAAGTGTGTGTTACTCTAGTACGCAAAGCGTGTTACACTACTACCCAAAGTGTGTAACTCTATTAGAGAAAATATGCAATTTCAATTCAAAATATTCAATTTTAATTTGAAATATTCAATCTTAGTTTGAAATATTCAACTTTAATGTATAAATCTAGTAAATAAAGTGTGTTACTCTAGCAGAGTTATATGTTACTCTATACGACAAGAGTACAAATGAGATGAAGAACATAAGGAGGAGGATTATTACAAGTACTGATACTTAATATAACGCAGAGACAAAGAGAGAGAGTTAATAATTTAAGATAGGAGATAGGGGACGAGAGAGTTAAATTAGGGAAAGTCAATAACTATTCTTATTGTATTTTCTTTATTTAAATCTCATCCATCAATTAATTTTAGATCTAATGGTTGATATAAGAACTTAAGGACTCCAAATAAATTGAGGACTCATTTGAACCCATATAAATGTTATACTTGATATTTTATTTCAAAATAAAGAGAATTACACGAACATGAGACGGGTCGTAAATAAAGTATACGTAAACTACTGACTGAGATAAGTCGAAAATAAAATAAACACAACTAATGATCGAGACGAGTCATAAATACAACAAACGTAAATTACTGATAGAGATTGGTCATAAATAAAGCAAGCGTAAAGTACTGACTACGAGTATGAAGTGAGTCGAAAATAAATCAAACGTAAACTACTGCCTGAGATGAGTCGTGAATACCTCAAACGTAAATTAATGACTAAGACGAGTCGTAAATAAAGCAAACCTAAACTATATTGACTGAGATCGGACATAAATAAAATAAACGTAAACTACTGACTGAGACGGATCGTAAAAACAATGTAATAGGAGTTAAAAGAGGGTCCTATCACGTTCCTACACTTACCTAGCCTTAGCCAGAAGAGTGATTCAACCTGGGGAGCTCCATGTCTATACCATGAGTTGAGTGATTCATATTAGGGTTGAGACCTGACCATTCCACCTACAAGATAAGTCGAGGAGCATAACTTGAGTCACGGGGTATGGTTAAGCTTTTGGTAATGCAACTAAACAACGTTCCAACCTATGGGTGATTAAGGGTTTCTAACCTAAAATTTACACGATAACTTTTGGTGATTCCTTTTGCCAACAAAAGTTAACACACTATTGATCAAGATGGGCTATCGAGCCTTATCCACGGTCGAACTTGTTTAGGGGATGGATTTCAAGGTTGGACCAAAGATAAAGAACGTCCTCAACAAACGTAAATGTGGCTAAGTGGGAGGAGTCTAATTCTCGTATTAGGCTAATTTTCTATCAAGCGACTGCAGTGCCTTAATCCTCCTTCAAGTATCTACAAATAAATCTTGGACAACATTGATTAAAGCTCAATGGATTGGTGGGAAAACCGGCTAACAAGAGAGGGTGAGCAAGAGTAGGTGGATTGGGCAATATCAAGCGTGACAGTCAAGGCATGGTCCCTTCCTCTCTTTCCAAGACCTCAAAGACCCCAAATCGGGTAAGAGGTGCCCTTGCCATGCATGGGAGCATCCGAAACACATCAAGAGAAGCTTTGCCGCACCTCCAAGACCACAGACCCCCTAATTGGACCAACCTTAGTTAATGCATTAAGTACAAGAGAATTGCAATTTAGCTACTAATTTAGCAACTGCCTAAAATTCAGTCACTAAATATATACATTAGCTACTACTTTTGAGACATAAATATATTTAGTCTCAATTTTAGAGATCAAAATATAGTGGTAGCTAATTACGTCGCTATTATAAAGACAAAATAAAGTCGATAGCAAATTTGGTATCTAATTTAAGTTTTTAGATACGGAAAATGTCAGTAGCTAGAGTCGTCTCTATATATGTCGACACAAAATTACGAATAATGTATTTAGTTTTTATTTAGGAGACCAAAGTAAATTCGTAAATAAGTGTAGTAGTTATTATAGAGACACGACCAACTGAGTAGCAGTTTTAGTATCTAATTTAAATTCTTAGCTACGGAAATAAATTGGTAGCTAAATTTAGTTGTCAGTTGTTCCTATCATCATGTATTTTTTATTTTTCGTATGATATAACATATTTATATTATTATTTCCTTATTATTGGAATATTAAAAAAGTACCTTACAATCCACATTTTAATGATTAATTTTACCTTTAAGTATACATTCATTACCCAAATAAACATAAATCTTTGAGTGGCTCAATGATTTGAATGTAATTCAAGTTTTTGAAGGGTAAGAGTTCGATTCCTCTTACGAACATAAATCATCAACTTCTATACAAGAGGCGGTGGTGTGGTGCATGGACGTACATGGCATGGTTAAGTGAGCTAGGGGCAGCTCTACGTGTGTTGTGTTTCAATAAATTACGTCGCTAATTTTGCTACAACTGAATCGGTCCCTAAGTTTGTCCCTAAATTAGCTACTATACAATTTGCGGTCGCTAATGTAACTACTCTAATTTTCGTCTCTATTATTGTCTCAAAATTGCGACCACGCTTTTGTCGCTAAATTGGTAGCTTATTTTGTTTGCTGATTCAGTAGCTAAATTAGCGACAAGGCATTTAGCTACTAATGAAATTTAGTCGCGAATTCCGTCTCTAAGCTAATTAGCTATGGAATATTGAAGATTTGCTACCAAAATTTCCGACTCTAAAGTGACTTTACCTTTGTCCTTGTAGTTAGATCAATCTAGGTCGTTTTTTAGCTTTCATTCACACCGTTGCTTGTAACCCAAACGCCCTATATAAGGCGCCTCATCACCATTGTAATAGTTAGTTGATGTTTAAATGAAAAGAAAAATTGATGAGTTTGAAACTCTCAAAGAAATCCTTCCACTAAACCGAGTGTCTAGTGGAAGGTTTGGCCTAGTTAACCTTGTAGGGTTAGATTAGTCACCTATACACATTGTTGGTTCTTGTGGGACTCAAACTAGTAGTGTCGGGGTGTTTTAATCCATTTCCTCGATGCATTACGCTTGGTGAGGGAGTGTTTTAAGATACCAAACCAATTCGAGTTGTTCAAACCTTGGAGGAGTGAGTGTGATTCATCTATACCTTTCTCTAGCTCATAAACTCGAGTGTGACCCCGGTTTTTACACTCCAAATCTTGGTTTCAGAGCTTTGGTTAGCTTTGGTTGTGAGTCATGAGTGTGAGTTCACAAAAACAACCTAACTACTTTCAAAAACACAAAAAGAAACGACCTTTAACTTTGAGTGAACATGAGTGCCATGGATCTTCAAGCCCAAGTTGAGGATCTTCGGGTGAAGACACAAGCTTCTAGGAGAAGGTTCGCCGAGGAAGGATATACAAGCTAATTAAAGGACGTCTTAAGCCTAAAGTCTTGGAGTCCTCTTCGAAAGATATGCCAAAAGTTCATGAGGGAATTCCTTACTTACCATGTTCTAAGTTGTAGTTTCTTGAATCTAAGCCCATCCATGAGTCCTGACCCTACGGGCTGCCACAACAAAAATGAGAGCTTTAACTCTCATAATGGCCGGGAAGGGAGGAAAGGGTGAGTCGCTCACCCACAATGTTGACGAGGGAATAGTGTTAGAAGCTAGTTGAAACCCTCAGGAGAAAATGTCCCACCTACCCTGTCACAAGTCAATATCTTGTGAACATGAAGTCTTTATTAGGCCCTTAAAATCCAAGGCAAAGTTGACCGGAGGAAAAGCTGAATGCATAGTCTAAGGGAGCCTAGAAGCTACGGGGACCAAAGGGAATGAAGAACTCGTCCAGAACACAAGTGTCACCTTAACCCATGAGGAACCCAACTTAGTAGTTTGGGGAAGAGGGCAACACCAACAAGTTACGGTCGATGAAAGTCGACAAGATCGCATATCAAGGGGTAGAAATACACTCTAAGAAGAGACCGATGACCATATAGTTGAAGGGAATGATGGTACATGGGTTAAGGATACGGGATGGTCGAGCAAGAGGAGCGAAGTTGAGGCTTATAATGTTGAGGTCAATTTCAAAACCGTAGAGTTGAAGAACGAACATTCCTACTTAGGTTCTTCAATGAGCAAGACACTCAGTATAAATGTACCCCAAAAGTCCACACTTAGGCCAGCTCCTCTTAAAATAAAAGAGGAAGGAGCAACCCACGTCAAGGCTAGGATTCGTTGCAACCTTGATGACTAGAGTTGCAACTCAGATGTTGTCACTCTAAGGTTGAGGTGCTTTCCTAAGGATATTTCATTCAAGAGGACATGGGGGTAACCAAGATGTGGTGGGTTCCATATTATTACCCATCGAATTTGAGAGCAAATTCCTTTCGAACCCGAGGAGTTGCAACAGGAGTTGAAAGAGGGTCATATCACTTTCCTACACTAACCTAGCCTTAGTCAGAAGAGTGATTCAACCTAGGGAGCTCTATATCTATACCATGAGTTGAGTGATCCATATTAGGGTTGAGACCTGACCTTTCCACCCACAAGATAAGTGGAGGAGTATAAATTGAGTCACGGGTCTGGTTAATCTTTTGGTAATGCAACTAAAGAACGTTCCAACCTATGGGTGATTAAGGGTTTCTAACATAAAATTTACACGATAACTTTTGGTGATTCCTTTTGCCAACAAAAGTTAACACACTATTGGTCAAGATGGGCTATCATGGAGACTTATCCATGGTTGAACTTGTTTAGGGGATGGATTTCAAGGTTGGACCAACGAGAAAGAACGTCCTCAACAAACGTGAATGTGGCTAAGTGGGAGGAGTCTAATTCTCGTATTAGGAAAATTTCCTATTAAGCGACTCAAGGGCCTTAATCCTCCTTCAAGTATCTGCAAATAAGTCTAGGACAACATTGATTAAAGCTCAATGGATTGGTGGGAAAACTGTCTAACAAGAGAGGGTGAGCAAGAGTAGGTGGATTGGGCATTATCAAGCGTGACAGCCAAGACATGGTCCCCTCCTTTCTTTCCAAGACCTCAAAGACCCCAAATCGGGTAAGAGGTGTCCATGTCATGCATGGGAGCATCCGAAACACATCAAGACAAGCTTTCTCGCGCTTCCAAGACCACGGACCCCCCAATTGTACCAACCTTAGTTAATGCATTTGTCCATGAAGTTAGATCAATCTTGGTCGTTTATTTAGCTTTCATCCACACGGTTGCTTGTAACCCGAAGTCCCAATATAAGGCGCCTCTTCACCATCGAATAGTAGTTGATGTTTGAATGAAAAAAATGATGAGCTTGAAACTCTCAAAGAAATGCTCCCACAAAACCGATTGTCTAGTGTAAGGTTAGGCCTAGTTAACCTTGTAGCGGTTAGATTAGTCACCTATATACATTGTTAGTTCTTGTGGGACTCGAACTAGTAGTGTGAGGGTGTTTTAATCCATTTCCTCGGTGCATTATGCTTGGAAAAGGAGTGTCCTAAGATACCAAAACCCAATTCGGAACGTTCAAACCTTAGAGGGGTGAGAGTGATTCGTCTATACCTTTCTCTAGCTCCCAATTTCGAGTGTGACCCTGGTGTTTACACTCCATACAACATAGGCAAATTAATGACTGAGGCAGGTCGTAAATAAATGAAGCGTAAACTACTAACTGAGATGAGGAGTAAATAAAGAAAACGTAAACTACTGACTGAGATGACTCGTTAATACGTCAAATATAAATTATTGACTGAGACGGGTCGTAAATAAAGTAAACATAAACTATATTGACTGAGACGGGTCGTAAATACAGTAAACGTAAGATATTGACTGAGATGGAAAACAAAAATTACGCTTTTTACTACTCTGTATTCACTTGTCTGAAGTGGAGTCTTTGAAATCAAAGACTCAATTTCAGACTTTTTTGGGTACCAACCACTTTATCCATGTCTGAGCCCAGACTCTACAAGTCTGAAGTTCAGACTCTAGCTCAGACTCAGCTCATACCTCCTTTAAAGTCAAATTTAACCCTCAGACTCTATAAAGTTGAGTCTCAACTATGAATCTGAACCTCAAATTTTTGCTTAGACTCATCCTCCGACCCCTAATCTTAACCTAAGTTATAAAGTAAAATGATACCCCTTTAAGAATGTTACTCTTTGTTCGAGTTAGGGATGACAACAGACCGGATCCGCACCCCTAGTAGCGGATCCGGATCCGGTCTAGATCCGACGGATCCCAAAAGTGAAGATCCAGATCCAGATCCGTCGAATCTGGACCGGATCCGGATCCGATCTGCGGATCCAATTTCTTACTTATATTCTACAAATTTTTTGATTAACAAGTATTTGCGACCATATTAAATTTTTATAATCTTACAAATAAAATCGAATAGAAAGATTAATAATCAAATCTAAGAAGCTAAAAGGAAAAAGTTAGAAGTAACAAAAAAACACTAATTAAAGTTCTAAGTCACACACAATTTTTTTATTATTGTTTTTTATTTTAATAAAACGGATTTACGGATTGGATCCGGATTTAATTATTAAGATCCATATCCAGTTCCGTTTAAAGATAGCGGATCCGGATTCGGATCCATATCCAACGGATCTCAAAATTTAGGATCCATATCCGATCCGTGCGGACTGGATCTTGCGGATCTGGACCGGATCTCAGATCCGTTGCCATCTCTAGTTCGAGTAATTCGTGTCCAAGACTTTTGCCTATGATAGATGATGAAGAAGGTAAGTTTATGTCGATACCACCTTTCTTCTGTTCAAAGATACAATGTTTTGTTAAAACATATTATATTCTGAATATAATATTGCAACTAATATTGACCAATTATGAACTCTCTTTTATTTCATTAAACCCGAAAGCCAAAAAATAATGAACAATCTCCCGCCAAGTGACCAAAATGGAGGTGTAAATATATGTAAAATATAAATAGAACAAAAACATACTCAGTATCTTATTATATAAAAAAATACTCGTACAAGTCTATCATGGGAAAGAAGCGTAGTCTTATTATATGTCTGTATACAAGGCTGCTCTTAACAATATATTGGTCCATAACAAATTTATATAATGACATCATGATCCAAAAAATACGTTAAAACACTTATACAATGATAGTATTTACAATTATACTACAGAGTAATAAATAAGGACACTTATACTAATCAACAAGTGGATAAAATTCATATGAAAAAAAATGAAATTAGGGGATAAAAAATGTTAACAAAAATTGAACAAGTGATCACTGAAATTCTAGTTACAAGAAAGCATTAAAACAATACTTAACCATTTTATATACTCCCTCCGTTTCTAAACGATTGTCCCATTTCCCTGTTATTTATGATGAATATTTTAATAAAATGTGACAATCTTAGTAGGATGAAGGTAGTACTTTTTTTATAAAAAAAATTGGGCCCTTTTACATTTGGGTCCTACGTCACCACTCCTTTAAACTACCTCAGGGGAAACCCTGTTGGACAGACTCAAGTATAAGGATTGTGTGACTCACATTAACTAGTTATATGCAGGAGTTTTTGTTATTTTGTAATAGTGCCTAAGCATTATGTCTAAATTGTGATTATCATTTAAATTCAAGGTTTATCACAAATAGACGTTGCATCTTAGAGAAAACTCCCTTTTAGTGCAGACTGTCCCAGGCTATGATGTTGCCGGTGTAGTAGTAAAAGTAGGAAGTGAGGTGAGAGAACTGAAAGTTGGAGATGAAGTCTATGGAGACATCAATGAAAAAGCATTGGATGGACCGAAGCAATTCGGGTCATTGGCGGAGTATACGGCAGTAGAGGAAAAATTACTTGCAGTAAAACCAAAAACTCTGGACTTTGCACAGGCTGCTGGACTCCCTCTTGCAATCGAGACGGCCTATGAAGGTCTTCAAAAAGCTGGGTTCTCAGCTGGGAAGTCAATACTCATTCTCGGTGGTGCTGGAGGGGTTGGATCCCTTGTTATTCAGGTACTTTTTGTATTTTAATCAGTTTCTCCCAAATTTATATTAGGTATATTGCACGTCTGCCTATATTAAGTAATATTATCTATATGTACCTGTCACCGTGTACGGTTACAACCCTTAAATCCAATGACTTGTAAAGTATTAACTGAACAGACAAAAGTAGAAGGATAACAATTATACTTTATTTACAGCGGATCAACGTATTAATAAGAAATGTAATAAACCTAGAATTATATAAATAATTCCAACGGACTGAATAAAGCATCCCAAACATGATGTCTCCTTTGGTATCCACACGGGTACAGAACTGCGATGTATATGCTAGTATAAGAGTTTGTGAGACCATCTCACAACTTCTCTCCATATCTCTCTTATAAGAAGAATATATATTATAAGTCAATACTCTTTATTCCGTATATTGGCTCATCATATGAACCTCCTTGTATAGAAGATGAAAAACTAGAATTAGGTTATTATCATAACTCTAATTACCATAATTAGATTATTACCATAAGTCTAATTAGCATAACCCAACGACGTAGCTGGGTCCTTCTTACTACTGACCCGATATATTTAATAAACCGATATATACAAATAATATCCCGTACACATTGTGTGTTACCCAATGAACCTACTTAAGACTACCAGACACTTAACCTATTTACATCTCAACCCGACATCGACATCTAGCAAGACATATCAGATACATTGACTTAAACGGGTTAATCCGTAGGACAGTGGACATAACTCTTTCAGTCTCCCACTTGTACATGTCCTCTCACGAACGGTGTTAAGTCTCTTTGCTACTATTGTCTCCAATTGAGAATGAGGTAAGAAGAAGTGTCATCCTCACATGTCTTAATCTTTTACTCGAATCTCCGAGTTGACATGTTAAAAAAACATACGTATGACATTCATTTCATTTGAGCACGGCCACGCATTTACACAAGTCACACTCCTCGAGCGGCCAAGAAATAATAAATTCTTTTCAATAAAGAAAAAGCAAATTTCATCTTGTCTAGCCACATCCTATCACATGATCCATAACAATATGATCTTTATGTAGAGGAGGTCTTGGGACATACAACATTTGTATCGGTTATTTACAAGTATATGATCAGTCTACTTTCTCTCAACTAAGGCAAACTGTTAGTTTCTTAAACAAGAAATTGCTTCATAAACTTTAAAGTTGAGTGCATGCTTGATTCGTAATCAAAAGTTTCTCTCTTTTCTTTAAAAGCAACAGAACACTCACTTTAGTTACAATACTAGTCACACAGGTTTCTTTTGGAACTGTTCCAATACACAACATCTCATCTAAAACAAACTTTACTGAGATTATAATCTCATGTCATCTTTGTATATTTGAAATACACGTCGTTGTAACTTGTTTACAACATTTCTCTTATCACATCACGCATCTATTGAATAATTCTCCTTTTGCTTCTTAAGCACATAAGAATAATCCTTAGATTGCGGTCTGGTGACACTCACCAGATTAGTATCTACTCGTCGCACGAGCACATAATAAACGGCTTTCTTGCCAAGTCTTGTAGACTAAAGCAACCAAATGTCGTTTGTTTAGAGAAGTATGTCACGTACATACCAAATCATAACGATAAATGAACTCCCACTAATCTCTTGTATACACTTTGTCTTTCTTCGTCTCAAAGGAAAACAAACATCTTTGAATTACCACATTGAGAACGAAGATATTACTCCATAATACTTGCTCCAATCAAATTGGATCATTGGCATTTGTCTAGCATTTCTGATTATATGAAATTCATACGATGATTCGCACATACATCATATTGCATCTTCTTTCAAGAAATGTATTTCACATATATGTCCTAAACTCATCATATGAATGATGACATTCAGAAAGCTAAATCGATCCTAATAGACTCAAGCATAATGTTGTGAAAAGGTTTTCCATAGTCATTACTATGAGATCAATCTTTAACTACCAACTATGCTTCGTAGATACTTTTATATCAATCCACATCATCTTTACATTGAAGACTATTCTTCACTATAAGACCCATTTAACCAAAGTTTATACTTGGTAATTATGGTATATAGAATCTATTAGATTTTATGTGACTTTTGAAGTCCTCATCCATTATTGTTTCATCATAGGTCAAACCAATGTAGGGTAATAATTTGCAGGTAAGATAATCATGACTTTTCATGGATGCATCAATATCCTCTTCAATAGTTGTAGAGAACTCTTGTTAATCCTGAACAATTAAAGGTCAATTCTACTCCCACTGTTTCTATTATAAATCACATATATTTAAAAGAAACATATCACTCCATGCAACAAAACAGTTTTGTTCTTTGGATGGTTTGTAGAATTAACATAATAATCCTAAAAAATGTCCTAATTGAGTCTAAGTTCTAGAAAACAAATTTCTCTTAACTTCAAGACTTGATAATTAAGAAAAGACTATTTTAGAACATTTTAAATCCATATTTCATATGATCTCTATTCTCTGACTTACATGGACAATCTCATCAACATTGTACAAAGACTTTTATAGTGCATTAACTTCTAAAGCGTCAATAAAATTTGCATGACCCATCATAGACCAATTCATATCGAATATATAGTTCGATGTAGTTTGATACACTTTTCACTACTTCTAAGATGATCGCAATCTTTTAGTTCAATTTCTCCCTATTTCAATCATATCGAACAACTCGTACCAACTTATCAAGTTGATCAATACTTTCATCTGAATTTCTTTGAACAATTCAAAGCATTTAGTTTCAAATTTCATCAAATGAACAAAACCATACGTGTTACCCATTTTTGCAACACCACTAGTTAAACCTACACGTATCTTTATATGTGTGATCCAACAAGTGAAGTACCTTCCCACTACAATTAATAGGAGTCACTTTCAATGTCATTTATCCATCTAAACAAGATCCATTTACCTCAGTTGATCCTTATCAATATGGTTTATAATCTCATCATTATAAAACTTATTCTTATGTTTCTTGTCTCATGGATTAAGGACAATGCCATGATGGATAAAATTCGGGTCGAGGGATTTGAACCTTTTGGTCTTTATGTTACAAATAAAAGTATTCACTAATAGGAATGTAAAGCCCAACAATCATGTTAGCCTTATTGTACCTCATATTCTTGCAAGGTATAGAGCAACAATTGTTCTACTTTATTAAAACTTTTCATGCCCATACATGAAACAGAATTAATGTCCTTACTTATGACTAGTACAAGAATAACAATTATTCGATTACAGTATTCAGCTCTATGGTAAAATTAAGTGATTTTCCTTTAATATTGAAACAACAACATTTGTCCATTTCAATCATAAAACACTTCACTTATATACCATTATTCCACGCTCTATGAACCATCACATCCACAACGTAATAGTTGCATTTAGTAACAAATACCAAAACAGTGAAATGAATGTAACAATTACTCTAGTAACATAAACACTTGAAGTCCTACTTCAAATGATTTGCAAATTTTCTAGACAGTTCTAGAAACTATCTAGCAATGCCATATGTTTGTCATTATATTAATGACTAATAAAATCATACATAATCTAAATTTGACAACTAGTTTGGGTATGACAACGACTGTCTTTCCCTTACTTTAACCAACAACTTTGATTAATTAATCATTATCTCAAGCAATTTTCTTAATGAACTCATAGAACATTAGTATTATTTGCCTTCTTGATAGAATGTTCAATCGTCATTTAACATCTCATGCTAAAAGGTGAGAAACCTTATTAAGTCATCTGTTTTATTCATAATAAAGTGACCTAAACTTAGGACTAATTGAAATGACTTCAATTCCTAATTCTTTAGTTAGAAACATCCAAAATTTCTTGATTATTAATATAATCACTCATCATATGACATATGGATTAATTGGATCATCTTTAACATTTTCCCACTTAATGAGAACTGTTCCCTTTTATTGAAACAATTGATTTTGGTACTTATAGTCATCTCCATGACTCTAATTATACAGTCCATACTGTACATTAGAGGATTGATTATAATCTGTCGGAATTGTCCTTCACAAGGACAAAATTCGTATATCTAATTGTGAGAACGATTCTCAAGATACCAATCGACGAGATTGAACAATTCAAACTCATCTTTAATAAATGTGATAACGGTGACTAAATTATAAATACGTATATATAAATGTGTGTGTGCGCGCGCGCAAAGTAAAACAATAATTAATATTAACAATCTTAAACAATTTTATGATAAAATCATGCAAACTACCCTCAAGTTCGCATAATATTCCAAGACCACGAACCTCTTTAGGCTTAAGTGAACTTAGGCTCACCGCTCAAACTTCAAAATTAAAGCTAGGTAGAGAACCAACTTGTCAATTACATAAATATGTAATTCTTGGTTCGTCGGAATAAGTCATCATATGATACCAATTATTTATCTCAAAGCCCAAGTCCGACTTGATAACAATATTAAGCCGAACAAATTGAACCTGTGGACAAGCGTTACCCACCTACTTAGTCCACGCACATTGGCAAAGCACCGCTTAGGCAGTCACTTCAACCAATAATATGAAATTGTTGTAGTGGTCAGTTCTAGAAAGATAATCTTTAATATTTGTGCGAGGGATTAAATGCATTATGGGTCCTAACCATGTTTCTGTGTAATCCCCTAGAAATTCTAACACAATACAGTAGCGGAAACACTGTAGATTTGGGATTAAAACACACTGATATTCTATATTTTAATAAAAGAACAGTCAGTCAAAACAGAGACCACTTTTTAGAAAAGGGCTAAAATAAATATTCTCCAAACAGGGTTACAAATATCCATAAATAAACATGAATGAAGAAAGAGTAGGATCGACGCAACTCGCTAGCTCACACCCAAAACCCAGCAGCGAATATCTGTCATGTTATAAACATAACAGCCACGTAAGTGGGGAGTAACTCGGACGTTCTCTCAGCCATATTATATCATATGGAAAATAATAGTATTAATATTTCTAAATATATTAAAAAGAGAAAACATTAAAACAATATAATAAAAATAAGTTTTCAGCGAAACTTAAACCACTTGCCAAGCTACAATTCAAAATCAATCGATAATAATAATAATATTAAAAAATGGCATTATGGAAATTCGATCAGTGTGAACAAGGCTAGACTTTCACTAGGGATAATACTGAAAACTAGCTTCGAGAACTGTAGACTTAACTCATAATAGAATCCAGTCTCTAACTAGGCAACTCAACTATAACAGGACTACGTGCAGCGAGGTCCTGGTTTAAGTAGTATACACCCCTCCTGGATACCAAATGTATCCAATTTAACTGACGGCGACTAACACGATGTGATATCTAGCTTACTCTGCGGGCAAAACTACGCCCAGTTCAACGACCAAATGTGCCCCAAATAGGCACACCGGCTTTACAGTTGATGGCAAAAACATACATCCCAGACTATATTACTCTAACCCCACACTTATCTTTATTCCATAACTCCAAAACAGGCATTATCGATATAAACAAAAGATATAATCATTATAATTAATGTGAAGATAAAAAGAAAACAATTTATATTAAAAGGTAAACTTTCTAGACATAAAACTTACTATTTTTTGAAACTTACTTAAAATAGAAATAGTCCCATAGAGAATACGTAACTTATTAAAATAAGCGAAATGTATAGAAATAGCATTTCTAACGAAATTAACATTTTATTATTATCGTCGTTATCGTAACTTTAATATATTGCTAAATTCGTCACTAAAATATAAATCAAATAGAATAAGTCAAAGTATAGTATTTTATAAATAATTAGGAATTAGAGTTAAAAGTATAAATTTTCAGAAAAGAGATATTTTAAGAAAATGATATCAAAATTAATTGAGTCGACGAACTTTATAAATTAATCGAGATTTTATAAAGCTTTCACATTAGTTTTAGCAAATACTCCCTCTGATTCACAAAGATCTTCCCCTTTGATTAAAATATACCTCACATATATTAAACAAAGGGGAAGATCTTTGTGAATCGGAGGGAGTAGATTTTATCAATTAATAATACTGATTTTACTAAAAATAATCAATCGAAGACAAATGAGAAATTATTAAGGAAAATGGTCTCGAGTAAAAATGTATTTAAAACAAAATCAACTACTTTCTCATTTATTAATATAAGTCGTAAAACGAAATTTATTTTATTGAACAAGTATAGAAATCTCGATTATAATATAATAATACGATTTTGAGTTAAAATTATAAATTAACGAAATATGAAAAAAAAAATGAAATTGTTATTATTTAGTTACTAGTGTCACGATGACCAACAAAATATTATAACGATCGTAAACAATAAAATTACTAACGATTTTATAAAACGATATCGAAGTTGTAAAATACTTTAAGGTACACAATTTTCAAAAAAAATTATTATCAGCAAATAATAAATAGCTAAATTTAGAAAACCGAAGTAAAAATATTTGCAACATATTACTACTCAAACATACGATATAAAATCGAGTAACGTCCTAAAGTTACCTTGAGACGACATCGAAACGATCACGTTCTTGTCCTTGATCAGTCCAAGCTCCAAATCGATAGTACTATCTTTAAGCTTCCAGTTGTAGAATCACTGGTCTTCTCAGCAAGATCCATTGAGGGAATCGAGAAAACAAAAACAAAAGAATGAGACGAGCGTAATAGACAAAAGACGGAAACGGAAAAGATTGGATATATGATCAGGACTAGAGGTGAAAGGAAGATTAGCAAGAACGGAGAAGGGAAATGATATAGGGAAATGAAGATAAACACGGACTCGAAGGCACAAAATGGGTGCAGATCAGACAACAACGATATACATAAGAACGGACGAACACGCACCAGTAGAAATGCAGATAGGAAACCGAAATAGAAGAGAAGAAAGAGAGGAAGGACAATAGAACACTAACAGCAGCAGGACAACAACTATAAACCAAACCGACAAGGCGACAGCAACAACCTTGAACCGGACAGGAATGAAGGAAAAAAGGCAGAACAAACGACATCTAGCAGCAAGACCAAGTATGAATCAGAAGAACGGAAACAAATTCGATGCGAATAACGAGGTGGCAATAACGGGAGAAAACAAAAGAAACAAATGAGGGCAAAAACCGATTCAAAAGCAACGAAATCAGTAGTAGAGGCAGGTAGTGGACAAACGAGAGCAACCGCAACAGCAACAAAGGACGATGGCAACAGTATGACAGAACGAAGAAGAAAAGAAAGGAGAATGAAGGGAAGTGGCCGATCAAACAGCAACAAGACAATAAGAGCGATTGGAATCACGACACAATAAAGGCATAAGGGTCCAACAATGACGACATAAACAACAGAAACACAGCTGACGTCAAATCAGGAATAACAGCTCTACGAAAATAGTAGCAGCAAACGAGATGCAAAGACGGAAATAAAATGGAAGAAGGAAAGGGAAAGTGAGACGAGCAAACATTAATATAACAGCAGCAGAGAATCGTGCAAATACACACACAAACAAAGCAAATGAAATCGGAAAGAGAAGCAACAACGAAGAGTTTAAACGATTAAACGATAAATTCGTTTTATTGTAATTTTTAGAATTACGAGTTAAATCGTAAACAAAATAAAAATACGAACATAACTTTAAATTAATTTAATTTATAAAATCAGGGGTGTTACATCTAGGTCAACTTACAAAGCAACTTATTAGTTCTAGACACATAAGTCACAAATCTGAACAATAAAAATTCATGCATCATATGACTTAATTATTCAATTGTTATTAGCCATGAATTGCGCATAAAACAAGTTAAGATAACCCATATTTTAATTCATAATTATGTTGTGACTCATAATTGCTATTTGCTTTGAATGATTTCACCAATCTCTTTCATTTTTCCAACTATGAAGAATAATTCCCACCCGGGAAAATTGAACGGATATACAAAACTCGATTCTCAATCGATTGCAACTTATAATTGCCATATATATGAACGTTTCATCAAATCAAATAGGTTTCGAGAAACTCTTTTCCCGATCCATTTGTGATAACATTAAAATTAAAATGCATAAAAAATTTTAGCCGATTTAGAAAACTAATTTTTCATTGATTCGGAAAAATAAAAGTATAATCCATGTTTGATTCATAACCAACACACAAACACAAGAAAACGACTATTCTTAAAAGCGTTGGCCTATCCGACACCATGTCGTCCTAGTAAATATTGTGTCGTCTTGGTCAAACCTTTGCCGCCTGGGCCATCCCGTTCCAACCGGGACATATCCGTGTCCACCGAGTCATAATCGTGCCAACCGGGTTTGCCTCATTTCGTTCTGTCTCCACCATAATTAAAAGAATTCTTGTCCTAATCTTATTAGGACTCATCGTCAACAATAAATCCTACTAATTTAATTTATTAGGACTCGATCGAGTGGTCTCTGAAAAGGTGCCTGGTCATTTTTTGGGGGAGCACTCGATCGAGTGGCCCTTAGGCACTCGATCGAGTGGCGTTAGGCGAGGAGCCATTTTGGGAAGGTTGGGATCTTCCTTTGACTTCGGATTTTGTTTGTTTTGTCCTTGTTCATTTTGTGTATTTGGACGGAGCGTGAGGCTGGTTACGTTCTCGGGTTTCGACTATGACCGGTTTTGGCTCAGTCGCAAAAGACGGTTTTACCCCCGGCGACTGTTTTAGCTCAAAATAGCTTTATTTTATTGGGAACGACCCGCTGAGTCTGAATTTGTGGCCAGTTTTGAGAGATTTGTACTCCGCTAAGTGCCCACGTCGGATATTATTGATTTCGAGTCCCGTATTCGAGCGCATTAAAACATGTTTTCGTCCGATCATCATCGGGTGTTTTGTTGGAGACTTATATAAACACGAGCAGGCAAAATGCGGGTGTCTACATAGCCCCCACTCTGAGTGAGGCTTCGATAAGGTGAAAGTCAGAGTAGCCACCAAGCCAATTAAGGATTACGATCTGACAGCCTTTCGGTCGGGTCATTTATAGTCCATTAGACTCGCGTGAAGGGCTCGCCAACCATAAGCAGAGAGTCATACCTATCTTGATGATGATAGCTCTATGGGGAGTTGAACTTGCCTTCGAAGTCCCGGGTGTACCTGTACCCAGTCACATAACATTTTGCATGTAACATTTAGGTGAAACACCGACTCGGTTCCGCAAGGGAGTAATAATTGATTTTTTGAAAATTCCGTGGAGTAGGAATGCTCGGGATGACTCAATTCCTATACTGGTATAAAAGAGCTGAAGACTAGGATCAGGCCTGCGCGCGCAGGCCCGCGTGGGCTAAAGTGGCCCGGCAATTGCGGAGGTTGTCAGGGTTTTTTATTATAAATACATGACGCTCTGCTTCACTTTTTGCATCTCACACCCATCTTATTGGAACACTGCTATTTACTACTATATACTGGGTGCTAATCCACCATGGGAGGTGGTAAAGGGGTATGTCAACAGAGTATGGGGCAAATTTGACATTGATAATATCTCTTTCTTACCAAATGGAGTGTTCTTGGTGAGGTTTAAGGAAATGAAAGGAAAGGAAGCTGTCCTAGAGATAGGGTATCACAAGTTTGACAACAAACCTTTGATAGTAAGGCCTTGGACTGCAGAAACTAACTTAATGAGGGAGGACATTAATGTTATTCCTTCATGGATGAGGATTCATGCATTACCGCTTAAATTTTGGAGGAAATGTCTTCCAGTAGTAGCTGGACTTGCAGAAAAATTCTTAAGAGCTGATCAAGCCACAGTAGAAAAGAAGAGGTTGGGGTATGCTAGAGTGCTGGTTGAGGTGCAAGTGGGGCAACAGTTGCCTTTACATGCTAAATTCATAGATGAACTTGGATGCTTACCACAGCTAATCCTTGAGTATGAATAGAAGCATGTTATTTGCCTTAAATGCAAATGAATGGGACATTCAACAGACCAATGTAGAAAGGGGAAACTAGTGGAGTTCAAGATACCTCTGGTGAAACAATGGAGAATGGTGTCTCAGCCGCAACCCAAAGCCATTGTCCAGAGACCAGCGAGCCAGGTACATGATGATGTGCAAAGTAAGAATAACCGAGGTGGGAAGAATGGTCAGGTGGTTCCAGTAGAACAGGTATCATATGCGTTGATTGTGGGCCAGTCTGTTCTAATACCTGGCACTGGAATGAATGGGGATCCTCCAGTTACCATAATTCAATGATATACAACATAGGTTCTTGGAATGTGAGGGGGATGAATGATGTAAATAAACAGAAGTTGATAAGTTATTTTTTGCATAATAAGGAGCTAAGTTTATTTGGCTTATTAGAGACAAAAATAAAGAGCAGTAGCTTGCAGAATGCTATTCCTAATGTGTGTGTAGGATGGAGTGTGGCTACCAATTGCCATCAACAGAAAGGGGGAGGATTTGACTCATATGGAAGTCTTCTTACTTTGATGTGTGGATTATTAAGACCCATGCTCAATTCATCAATGCCAAAATTGTTGACAAGGGTGACTTATCTCAGAGTTATATTACAATTATATATGCTTTCAACGAGGGAGTTGAGAGAAGAGAACTGTGGGAAGAACTAAGTAAAATTGCAAGAAGTTGTAATGAAGCTTGGCCCATTGCAGGTGATTTGAATACTGTAACTAAGCCTGAGGAGAGACTTGGGGGAAGATCCAAGCAAGAGGATATAGATGAGTTTGACCAATACATAGAGGACTGTGATTTGGTGGATTTGGGTGCGACAGGAGCCTATTATACTTGGAATAATAAATAGGATCCGAGTCATAGAATTTATAGTCGTTTGGATAGATATATGGTGAACATTGAATGGGGGCAGAAGTTTCCAAACATGAAAGCACACTTCTATCCCGAGGGCTTATTTGATCACTTACCCTATGTTGTCTCTGCTGATGGTGGGGGAAGCAGAAAGAAAGCTTTAAATTCTTTGATATGTGGGCAAGACACCTAGAGTTTCTAAATATTATGGAGGCCTAGTGGCAAAAGTAGGTGGATGGAAACAAAATGTTCCGACTGGTTAGAAGATTGAAAGAGCTGAAATTCCATCTTAAACAACTGAACAAGGAGAGTTTTTCTGACATTGAAGTCAAAACTGCTCAGGCTACTAGAAGACTTGAAGATATCCAAGTGATGTTGTAGGGAGACCTGACTAATAGTGGCTTAATTGAAGAAGAGAGGGAAGCTACTAAGGATCTGAGAGAATTAATCTCCAAGACTAATGAGTTTCTTAGATAAAAAGTCAAGGTTGCTTGGATCAGGGAGGGTGATGATGACACTACTCACTTCCATATGGCTATCAAAGAAAGAATCCAGAGGAATAAAGTGATGCAGATCAGAGACTTGGAGGAAAGGATGAGAACTGAACCCCAGGGGATCCAGGAGGCATTTTTTACTTACTACAAGGATCTGCTTGGGAGTTCCAAACAAACTGAGCATATTAGACATGAAGTTATACAGATGGGAAGTTGCTGTACTGATCAGCATGTTGAAAGATTGTTGATGCTAGTTACAGACATGGAGATTGAGGATGTCATCTTCTCAATTCCGTATGACAAAGCTCCTAAACCTGATGGGTACACGAGTGGATTTTATAAGAAGGCATGTGAGATTATAGGGGAGGATGTTTGTGCAGCTGTAAAGGATTACTTCAAGACTAGTAAAATGCTAAACCAGATTAATGCTACAACTTTGACTCTAGTTCCAAAATGTGAACGGCCCACTGATGTTAAGCATTTTAGACCCATCGCATGCTGCAATGTGATCTACAAAGCTATATCAAAGATTCTGTGCAATAGATTAGTAAAGGTTTTAACTGACATTGTTAATGAAACTCAAGGAGCGTTTGTCAAAGACAGGTCCATCATAGAGAATATCCTGATATGTCAGGACATTGCACAGCATTACACCAGGGCTCATGCTTCTCCTAGATGACTATTTAAAATAGAATTGCAGAAAGCTTGTGATTCAGTAGAATGGAGTTTTGTGGAGGACATCCCGAGCCAACTGCAGTTTCCCCACCATTTCAGAAGTCTGGTTGTGAATTGTGTTACTTCTCCTAGTTTCTCCCTCAATCTTAATGACCAATCCTTTGGTTACTTTAAGGGAAAAGGAGGTTTGAGACAAGGGGACCCTATATCTCCTCTTATCTTCACAATATGCATGGAGTATCTCAGCAAAATGATAAAATTTGTGACAGGGAAATGAACTTTTAGGTATCATCCAATGTGCAAACAATTGAATCTCACTCACCTTTTCTTTGCAGATGATCTAATGATGTTCTGTAAGGGGGAGGCTCAGTCTATAATATTGTTGGTAAGAGCCCTTTCTTCTTTCTCCAAGGCGACAGGTCTCACAATCAACAAAGCAAAATCTGCAACGTACTTTAATGGCATGAAAAGAGAGCTTAAAGATGATGTTCTTCAGGTTACAGGCTTTAGTGAAAGTGAACTATCGTTTACCTACATGGGGATCCCTATTAAAACTAAGAAGTTGAACAAACTAGAATGCTCTAAGGTCGCTGAAAAGATGATATCCAAAATAAGAAGTTTGGGAGCTAGAAAACTCTCTTATGAAAGGAGAATTGTGCTCACTAACTCTGTCCTTAACACTCTGTATAACTATTGGGCTACTATATTCATTATTCCTAAAGGGGTTATAAAGAGGATATAAGCAATCTATAGAAACTAGCTGTGGGAAGGTAGTCCTGAGTACAAGAGGGTTCCTCTTGTTTCACGATAGCTCGAGGTTATGCGTGGCTTCGAGCCTAGGTAGCTGTCCTACTGTCCAGTGGGGAAATATGGTATGGAATAGTTGGAATTTGCCTAAGCATTCAGCTATTACTTGGATCATGATCAATGGAGGCTTGAACACCAAGGACAAGTTGAACAAACTTGGCTGCTGTATTGACGACAAATGCTGTATATGTGCCCTTGAGACTGAAACTATAACGCACCTAATGACTCAATGTGAGTTCAGCAGGAGAATCAAAATTGTCCTTGAAGATTGGATGAAGGAGAAGCTTTATGAGCCTCCTGACTCTCAGATTCTGGGAGGTCCTGCAGAAAGTATTCAGGAGGCCGTATGTAGCTGTAGCCTACTATCACACGGTGTGGATGAAAAGGAATAAGTCAAGAATGGATGACACGTTACAACGTCCCGAGCATGTGACACAAGAGATTAAGAAGGATGTGAGAATCATGCTAGAGAGTATCATGCTTAGAGAGAATCTTAAGTGTAATGAAACATATGCTATTAACAATTCCCTCATAGCGCATTGAGCCATGTTGATAATTGTTTGCTGTAATCTTGATTTTTTGTTAATGATATAATACTAACATTTACACCAAATATATATATATATATATATATATATATATATATATATATATATATATATTGGTTCATCATATGAACCTTCTTGTATAGGAGATGAGAAACTAGAATTAGGTTATTATCATAACTCTAATTATAATTAGATTATCACCATAACTCTAATTACCATAACTCAACGATGCAGCTGCATCTGTATTACTACTGACCCGATATATTTATATATCGATATATATTAATAATATCCCGTACACATTATGTGTGGCCCAATGGGCCCACTTAAGACTACCAGGCACGTAACCTATTTACGTCTCAACACAACATCGTCCTCTTGCAAGGCATATCGGATACGTAGACTTAAGCGGGTTAATCCGTAGAACAGTGGACATAACTCTTTCACAATGGTGCACATTTAACTGTCGGTCTCATCCACGCATTTTATTCAGTAGTATAACTCTCTAAAGGAAGATGTTTCATTAGTTCCTGTGATATGATGCTCTACAGAAAAAAGTTATACTCCCTCTGTTCCATTTGATTATTTGCATTTGGTTTTTGGGCACTATTCATAGTGTAGGGTTACAACCCTTAAACCCAAGGACCTGTTACGAGTATTAACCGAAAAGACAAAAGAAGAAGGATAACAATTATACCTTATTTGCAGTGGAACAGCGTATTAATAAGAAGTATAATAAACCCAGAAATATATATAATCTCCACGGACAGAATAAATAATCTTCACGGACAAGAATAAATAATCTCCACGGACAAGAATAAATAATCTCCACGGACAGAATAAAGCACCCCAAACGTGATGCCTCCTTTGGTATCCACACGGGTACGGAACTGCGACGTATATGCTAGTATAAGGGTTTTGTGAGACGGTCTCACAAAATTCTCTCTCTAATAATATATGAATCAATACTCACAACGGTATAATTTGGTTCATCATATGAACCTCCTTATATAGGAGAGATAGGTTACCTACTTAACCTAGAAGTTATTCCATAACTCCAATTGGTATAATTAGATTATCACAATAACTCTAGTTACCATAACTAGATTATTACTATAACTCTAATTACCATAACCCGACAGCACAGCAGAGTCATATTACTACTGACCCGATATATTAATAATATCCCGTATACATAGTGTGTGACCCAATGGGCCCACTTAAGACTACCAGACATATAACTCATTTATATGTCAACCCGACATCGACCTCTAGCAAGGCATCTCGGATACATAGACTTAAGCGGGTTAATCCGTAGGACAGTGGACATAACTCCTTCAGTCTCCCACTTGTATATGTCCTCTCAAGAACGGCGTTAAGTCTCTTTGCTACTATTGTCTCTAATTGAGAATGAGGTAAGAAAAAGTGTCATCCTCACATATCTCAATCTTTTACTCGAATCTTTGAGTTGACTTGTTGAAAGAACAGATAGATGACAATCATCCTATCTGAGCGCGGCCACGCATTTGCACAAGTCACACTCTTCGAATGACCAAGAAACAATAAATTCCCTTCAATAAAAGAAGAGCAAATCCCCTCTTGTCTAATCACATCCTATCACATGATCCATGCACGCCCAATAATCATCCATAGCCCCCTTTCACAGCCGTCGTGGAATAGTATCAAAGCATACACATCACATGTACAGAATAGTCAAAGACTCATGTCTAAAGACCGTACAAGTTCATAACTTGCAAAGAACTTTACTGACACTAAGCGAAATCTTAGTAAAATTCTTTTCGGCGGGTCTGTCTAATTCATATTCTTAACATACACCCGTGTGCTTGGTTTAGTATCTCAATACCTATGACTCAAGGAACTTAGTCATCAACCAACTCACACACCAGTCATTTAAGGGTATTCAAATGTCCAAACACAATACCCTTACTAGAGACAAAATAATTACATCATCCAAATAGAGTTCCAAGACTAAGTCACGTACTTAGTGATCTATTTCATTAATATAAATTATTTAGGGACAAAACTCGGTTACATTAACCAAATGACAATATGTCATAAATATATCAATTGTCGAAATAACTCCCACTAAACCAAACACCATAAAAGTACTAAGACCACTCGCCCATGCGTATTATACCGATCATAACCAATATGATCTTTAAGTAGAGAAGGTTTTGGGACATACAACATTTGTATCGGTTATTTACAAGCATATGACCAATCTACCTTATCTCAATTAAGGCAAACTGTTAGTTTCATAAGCAACAATTGCTTCATAAACTTTAAAGTAGTTGAGTGTGTGCTTAATTCGTAATCAAACGTCTATTTGCTTCAAAAGCAATAGAACAATAACTTTAGTTATAATATCAGTCATAAAGTTGTCCTTTGGAACCGTTCCAACACACAACTTCTTATCCAAAACAAAATTTACTGAGATTACAATCTCACGTCATCTTTGTCTATTTAGAAATATGAATCGTTGTAACTTGTTTACAATAATTCGCTTATCACATCATGCGCATCTCTTAAATAATTCCTCTTTTGCTTCTTAAGCGCAAAGGAACAATTCTTAGATACCAATTTAGTGACACTCACTAGATTAGTATCTACTCGTCATACGAGCACACAATAAACACATTTCCTGCAAAGTATCATAGACGAAAGCAATCAAATGTCGTTTAGTTAGAGAAGTATGTCACTTACATACCAAATCTCCCACTAGCCTCTTGTACACATTGTCTTTCTTCGTCTCAAAGGAAAACAAACATCTTTGAATTACCACATTAAGAACAAAGATACTACTCCATAATACTTGCTCCAATCAAATTGGATCATTCACATTTGTCTAACAATTTTAATAATATGAAATTCATACGAAGTGTCGCACACATTATATTGCATCCCTATTAATAAATGTATTTCACATATATATGTCCAAAACTCATCATAATGAGTGATGACATTCAAAATGCTAAAACAATCTTAATAGACTTAAGCATACTGTTGTAAAAAGGGTTTTTCATAGTCATTACTATAGTCATTACTATGAGATCAATCCTTAACTAACAACTATATGCTTCATAGATACTCTTATATCAATCTACATCGTCTTTATATTGAAGACTATTCTTCACTATAAGACCCATTTAACCAAAGTCTATACCTGGGAGTTATGGTATATAAAATCTATTAGATTTTATGTGACTTTTGGAGTCTTTGCCCATTATTGTTTCATCATAGGTCAAACCTATGTAAGGTAATATTTTATAGCTAAGATGATCATGACTTTTCATGGATGCATCAATATTCTCTACAACTGTTGAATAGAAATTCTGTTAATCTTGAACAATTTCAAGGTCGATTCTACTCCCACTGTTTCTATTAGAAATCACATATTTTTAAAAGAAACATACAACTCCATACAACAAAACAGTTTTGCTCTTTGGATGGTTTGTAGAATTAATATAATACTCCTAATAAAACACATGCCATAATTGAGTCTAAGTTCTAGAAAACAATTTTCTTTAAACTTGACTTGATAATTAAGAAAAGACTTTTAAGAACATTTTCAATCCATATCTCATATGGTGTCTATTCTCCGACTTACATGGACAATCTCATCAACATTTGTACAAAGACTTTTCTAGTGCATAAGCTTCTAAAGCGTCAATAAAATCTGCATAACTCATCATAGACCAAATCATATCACATATGGTTCGATGTAGTTTGAAACAGTTTTCACTACTTCTAAGATGATCACAATCTTTTAGTTCAATTCCTCCTTGTTTCAATCATATCGAACAACTCGTACCAACTTATCAAGTTGATCTTGAACTTTGAACAATTCAAAGCATTCAGTTTCAAATTTCATCAAATGAACAAAACCATATGCGTTACCCATTTTTTGCAACATCACTAGTTAAACTCACACGTATCTGTATATGTGTGATCCAACAAGTCTAAGTACCCTCCCACTACAAATAATAGGAGACACTTCTAATGTCATTTATCCATCTAAACAAGATCCATTTACCTCAGTTGATCCTTATCAATATGGTTTATAATCTCATCATTATAAAACTTATTCTTATGTTTCTTGTCTCATGGATTAAGGACAATGCCATGATGGATAAAATTCGGGTCGAGGGATTTGAACCTTTTGGTCTTTATGTTACAAATAAAAGTATTCACTAATAGGAATGTAAAGCCCAACAATCATGTTAGCCTTATTGTACCTCATATTCTTGCAAAATATAGAGCAACAATTGTTCTACTTTTATTAAAACTTTTCATGCCCATACATGAAACAGAATCAATATTCTTGCTTATGACTAGTACAAGAATAACAATTATTCATTTCCAATATTCAGCTTTATGGTAAATTAAGTGATTTTCCTTTTATATATGAAACAACAACGTTTGTCTATTTCATCATAAAATACTTCACTTATATACCATTATTCCACCCTCTTTGAGTCATCACATCCACAATGTAATAGTTGCATTTAGTATCTTATACCAAAACAATGGAATGAAAGTAACAATTACTCTAGTAACATACACACCATAAGTCATACTTTAATAATTGATTTGCAGATTTTCTAGACATTTCTAGAAACTATCTACCAATGTCATATATTTGTCATTACATTAATGACTAAAATAAAATCGTACCTAATCTAAATTTGGCAACAAGTTTGGGTATGATAACAATTATCCTTCCCTTACTTTAACCAACATCTTAGATTTACTAATCATTATCTCAAGCAATTTTCTTAATGAACTCCTAGAACATTAGTATTATTTGCCTTCTTGATACAATGTTCAATCGTCTTTAACATCTCATGCTAGAAGGTGAGAAACCTTAATAAGTCAAATGTTTATTCATAATAACGTGACCTAAACTTAGGACTAATTGAAACGATTTCAATTCCTAATTCTAGAAAGAAGCATCCAAAATTTCTTGATTATCAATATAATCACGTCATCGTATGACATGGATTAATTAGACCATCTTTAACATTTTCTCACTTAATGGGAACGATTCTCTTTATTGAAACAATTGATTTTAGTACTTATAGTAGTCATCTCCATGACTCTAATTATACAGTCCATACTGTACATTGACACTGGTTATAATTTGTCGAAATTATCCTTCCCAAGGACAAAATCCATATCTCTAATTCTGAAAACAATTCTCAAGATACCAATCAACAAGGTTGAACAATTCAAACTCATCTTTAATAAATGTGATAAAGGTGAGTAACTTACAACTACAACTATATGCAAAGTAAAACGATAATTAATATTAATAATCTTAAACAATTTTAAGATAAAATCATGAAAACTACCCTCAAGTTCGCATAATATTCCAAGATCCAAAATCTTTTGTCGCTTAAGTGAACTTGGGCTCACTGCTCAAGCTCCAAAAGTAAAGGTAGACAACAAACTTGTCAATTACATCTCTATGTAATTCTTGGTTCGTCGGAATTAGTCATCATATGACACCAACTATTTGCCTCAAAGCCCAAGTCCGACTTGATAGCAATGTTAAGCAAACCAGATTAAACCTGTGGGTAACCGTTACCCGCCTACTCAGTCCACACACATCGACAAAGCACCGCTTAGGCAGTCACTTCAACCAATGGTATGAAATTGTTGTAGTGGTCAATTCTGGAAAGGCAATACTTAATATTTGTGCGAGGGATTAAATGCATTATGGGTCCTAAACATGATCCTAGGTCAACTTACAAGACGACCTATCAGTTCTAGGCACACAAGTCACAAGTCTCAAACAATAAAAATCATGGATCATATGACATAATAATTCAATTGTTACTAGTGATTTGTGCATAAAACAAGTTAAAAGATCCCATATTTTGACTTATAATCATATTACAATTCATAATTACTATTTGGTTTGAACAATTTCACCAATATCTTTCATTTTTCCAACTACGAGGAACAATTTCCCACCCGGAAAAATTGAACGGATATACAAAACTCGATTCACAATCGATCTGCAACTCATAATTGTCATATAGATGAACAATTCATCAAAATCAATTAGGACTCGAGAAACTCATTTCCCGATCTATTTAAGATAATATGATAATTAAAATGCAAAACATTATTTAGCCAATTTAGAAAACTAATTTTTCATTGAACCGGAAAAATAAAGTGTAATCCATGTTTGATTCATAATCAATACACAAACGCAAGAAAACGACTTTTCTTAAAACGTCGCTCGACCCGACACCATGTCGTCCGCGTAAATATTGTGCTGTCTTGGTCAAACCTTTGTCGCCCGGGTCATCCCGTTCCAACCGGGACATACTTGTGCCTACCGAGTCATACTCGTGCCAACCGAGTCACACCCGTTCCGATCGAGTAACACTCGTGTTGAATGGGTTGACCATGTTTCGTTCCGTCTCTACCATAATTAAAACGGGTCTTGTCCTAATCTTATTAGGATTCATCGTCAATAATAATAATAAATTCCAATAATTTAACGTTCTCAATTTCAATAGAATCTTGACTAATCTAATTAGTCTCATCGTCAACAAAGAATTTAAGATTATAATGAATCAATTTAGGACAAAATTCAATTAAAAATAATCAATATTAGATCTTAGATTAATTTTACGAGTCAATATTAGAATTTAACAATTTAAATTCACAAGACAAACCCTAAACATGAACGAAAAATTGATTGACTAGCCGCAAATCCGCAATGCCTCGTACGAACAAGAATCAATCCAAAACTCAAAAATTAACATCCGTATGTTAAAATCTTAGAGTAATCATTGCTAATTATTATTCAATTATGACAAAAGTGATATTTACCTTAACAAATAATAAAATCAATATTTTTAGTTTGCAGCATATCAACACGTCACAACATCAATGCTAATCACAATTATCATACGAGAACAATTCACGGGACGAAAAATATAATCAAATTAATACGTGGGTGGAATCTCTCATAACCAATTATGAGACATAGATTCACGTCAATCTGATTAATACTACGTAACAGAGGCTCTGATACCACTATAGGGTTACAACCCTTAAACCCAAGGACCTGTTACGAGTATTAACCGAAAAGACAAAAGAAGAAGGATAACAATTATAACTTATTTGCAGCGGAACAACGTATTAATAAGAAGTATAATAAACCCAGAAATATATATAATCTCCACGGACAGAATAAATAATCTTCACGGACAAGAATAAATAATCTCCACGGACAAGAATAAATAATCTCCACGGACAGAATAAAGCACCCCAAACGTGATGCCTCCTTTGGTATCCACACGGGTACGGAACTGCGATGTATATGCTAGTATAAGGGTTTTGTGTGACGGTCTCACAAAATTCTCTCTCTAATAATATATGAATCAATACTCACAACGGTTTAATTTAGTTCATCATATGAACCTCGAGATAGGTTACCTACTTAACCTAGAAGTTATTCCATAACTCCAATTGGTATAATTAGATTATCACAATATGTAACAACCCGGTTCTTCTAATGACATTAATTAACAAGGCGGAAAATAATTAAGTCGTAAAAAGGGGTAAAAATTAAAACCGTTAACTCCGAGTGAGTCTTTCATTACTACAAGAACCGGTCGTCACTTACAATAACATGAAACGAATTACAACTTAAGTACGAGCTTGATATTGTTTAGGGTTACATGTGGACAGGTTAACAGAAAACTCAAAATTAAGCAAGACTACTCCTCGCTAGCACACGTTTCCCCTGTAAGCCCAGTAATTTGACATCCTGCAAAATTTACAAAAATACAAAACTATCCCACTTAGTGGGAGTAACCTAACCGTCCTTCTAACACGGCCCCGAATAATCAATGTAGTACAACGTTTAGGTTATCTAATTAACAGATAAGCAGGCATGTCACATTACAAATCGACATGTATACAATGTGAGATACACATGAAGTGATTTCAGTTAACATACGAATCAATTTAAATATATAAGACATGTAGGTTATATAGAATAAAGTAATACATACATCATATGAGTATCATGTGAATAATACAGTAAAGCATAGATCATGGCTTCGTAGAAGTGTCATGTGAAAATAGAGTAAGACATACATAATACAAATTGTATGAAACATAATATCAATCATAATCAATATTCAAGCAAGACATATAACAAAACATCACTTCCCATTATCAAGCATTTCAATCACATCATTAGTCATAAGAGTATAGAACAGTAATGAAGCATAATGTGATTTAGAAAACTGTAGTCATTTACTTTTAAAAACAATGGTTTCCTTTCACCAAATGCACGGGACGTGACTACTAATGTCTCATGCACACTTAAGGCTTGCATCTCACCATAAGTGCGGATGGGAACATCAATCCCGCCAATCATATCGATACTAGGAGGTTTACATCTCACCCCTAGTGCTCAATAGGATCGAACACCTAAATTGACTCAGTTTAGTCGACTGACATACGAAGAAGAAGGACTGCAAGTGCATGGACTCAGAGGCCCCGCTAAACCGAACATGTCCCATACACTGCTAAGGCAAAGGTCGAAAGGTATTCCGCCCCCAAAGATATCCGACATAGAGAGTGAGAGCTGATCAGTGCCCTTGTCTATGTATGCGCACACACCCAATCCATACTCTTGGTCTCGGGAAAGAGAACCTTTACACAACCGAGCACCTCAATGGCAACTGGACGACTACTACTCTACCGACAAACTCATAAAGAGCTGGCTGCCCATTTACTTCTTAGCATTTTCTCGCACCGGCAGGATGCATCATGGCCTCCCATGAGCAGTGACTCCGAGTGTCGTAGTCTACTTTCGAAGCTGTCTTCTATCGCATCGTCTTCTAAACATTACCAAGATAGCGCCCAACACAAAACGTAGGCTGAATTTGGGTGTCTTATAAAGACAGAGTCTCTGGAACATCGAGCTCAACGGTCATCGTGGGGCACATGTCTGATAACCAGAGGGATGAAACAATACCGGGTTCCATAAAGATGACCGGTCTGTGGCGTGTATTGACTCGGAACAAGTCATTACAACATGGAATGGTGAAGACGACTCAGAGGGTACTGCCAGGGCACATGCTCATTTTCACCATGATTGGTGTCGATAACATCGTTCGTGAAAACGTGTCTGATCACCGGCTTAGGTAACACACCGACTAGAAGTACGGTTGTTCCTATGGAATTTAAGTATGTCAATTTTAAGATTAACAAACATTATCAATCGTCGTAATATTTATCTTAACTGATAGTTTTAGTATACTGATGTAAGAGATTAGGAACATTTTATTTGAGATATATTATTTGAAGTGTTCATTAGTTGAGATTTGATTAAAGATTCAATTATTTCTAAGTACATTATTTAAGATGGGTTCCTTTATCTTGACTTGGTCTATGTTGACTTAAAAAGCCAAAGTTTGACCAAGATGGACTAGTCAACCCTTAGTTTTGACTTAATCACTAATTAGTCCTTAAGTGCTCATTATAAAGTTTAAGTGTTGTTTTGCATATTTAAGCATTGATTAACTTAGTATTTTTGGGTTATTCGTCTTTTAGTACTCTATACTTTTTGGGCACAAGTATTTAGTACATTTATTGTTCAAGTGTACGTATTTAGTATTTTTATACGGTTTCGTATTTGTACAAGTATACTTATCTCTTAAAGCCTATTTATACTTATTAAAATATTTCAAACACCAAATAAATCAGTAATAATTATAAAAATCATTTTTAACCTTATTAGGTATCAGATTTCTCAAAACATAGAGTTTTACAAAAGTAACTTTAAGTAATAACGAAATCGATAATATTATTAAGGATACTAAATGAGTCATTTTTCAAATGTTATTTTTAAGTTTCGATTTTCATACTCAACAAACTTTTATAAGTTAGGTTTCCAGATATAAAGTCATTTTTCAAAAATAATAAGATTATATTATTTTTAACAATTTAAAATAGAAAACAGTACGGTTTTCAATACTTTCTTTTAAATCGTTTAAAATACTTAAACATCATTAAAGTGAACCAAAACTTTATTTTTGATACCTATACTTGTAAATAACTTATAACCAGAAATTTAGATTAAAATACTTTATAAAAGTTCTTAAATAAAATATTCTTTCCAGATCTGACCCATTTTAGAACAAATTTTATAAATGAAAATATATATGATGGATTTATATGAAATTTTACATACACATTGTAGGCATCATCAGGAACATAAAATAATATTTCCAAGTCCAAAAGAAACGTTTAAAATCACGAAACATACTATTTTCTCAGATAGTACATAAAATCATACAGTACCAGTTTACGAAATAAATCATTACTAAATATATATTTTCATAAAAACTTACTTTTCATATTTTTAACATATTCTAGACATTTAGATCTACAACTTTCATGAAGGTACCTAAGGCTAATTCGAAACATATTTTACACATACAAATCGTGAACATACATCATACATCACAGAATCCATTTTACAGCATGTATTGTTAAGTGATAAATCAACAAATAGTTAGCTTTAAACTTGGTGATCTAATAGTTTAGTCCTAAACATGATGTTACATGTTAGTTAGAGTCTAAACACTATACTACGAGATTTGAGGGCGAAGAAAAGTTAGGTTACCTATTAGCAATTCTCCGAATCAACTATGAAATCAAATATACTAAGATCGAAGCCCCCTTCCTCTTGCTCCTCTTCATGAATAAGTTAGAAGGACACACAAACAAAGTAAGTTAGTAAATATAATAGGAATAAGGCTTAAAAATAAAGAGTAGAAGGTAAGGAAAAGAAAGAGTATGTGCTCTTGAGATATGGTGGTGTAAACACCTTAGAACTTAAAAGAACTTGTATGATTTTCTTTGGTTTTTAGATGGATCTTTGAAGTAGTGTTTAAGTGAGTGAATGGATGAGTAAATGAAGAGAAAATGGCTGGTTATAAGCACACAAGTCGTGCATTAGATGGGGGAGCAAAGGGTGGACAAGAACTTGACAATTACCAAAAGTAGTTAAGCATACTTTAAGAGGTACATACCCTATTTGGTGTTTTTGATTAGAAAAGCATATTTGGAGGCTTGGACTTCAAAGTGACGGTATGGCATGCCTTAGGGTGATGTTTTTGAGTTTATTTGGTCATACCATGGTTAGGAAAGAAGTACGGAAATCGAATGTCGAGAAACGATTCGTCGGGTGACGATTTTCGTAGTAAAGGAGCTGTCCAGTACAATATTTTTATGATGAACTTATAAATTGTAATTTTTTAATATCACCATTGTGTAGATCTTGGAAAATTAATAAAGCTAGGCTTTTGAAACGCCTCAATCGAAGTCCGTATGAGAAAATAGGAACCGTTTTACGAAATCGCGCAGAATTTCGATAATGATAAAAATTTCAGTTTTGCAAACAATGAAGTGAAATAGAAAGGTTCGAAAGACACAAGAATTGAATATTACTATATAAAATATTTTGTCGAGACTCGATTTATTAATATTAATCGTTATTATAAATAACTAAAATGGTCAAAAGCACGGGGTGTTACACAATAACTTTAGTTACCATAACTAGATTATTACTATAACTCTAATTACCATAACCCGACAGCACAGCTGAGTCGTATTACTACTGATCCGATATATTAATAATATCTCGTACACATTGTGTGTGACCCAATGGGCCCACTTAAGACTACCAGACATATAACTCATTTATATGTCAACCCGACAATGACCTCTAGCAAGGCATATCGGATACATAGACTTAAGCGGGTTAATCCGTAGGACAGTGGACATAACTCCTTCACATAGGTCATCGAAATCGTCAATGTAACTTCTAATATATAAAATAAAATATAGTCAGACGAGATCTTATTTAAATTGTCTAATTGAGTACGTTATAAATATCAAACTTTTATAATTTTTAGAAATACGTAACTAAAAATATAGACAAAAGAAAACGTGCATTAGCAAGTATGAAAAAGCAAATGCAAACAATCAAATGGAATGGATGGGAGTATTCGCAAAAAGTCTATTGGCTTCTGCAAAAGAAAAAAAAAGAGAAAAGATTATGCTAGTAAGAAGTAGTAGATAGACGAGATATAAATCAGACGTATGAACAAATTTAATATCGTATGATTAATCGAATATCCATACAATTGGTGAATGTTTTTGGTATCACGGCTCCTACTGTCCGCACCTGTTACATTACACCCACGCTTGACACCATGTATACAGGTTTCTAATGGAATTCTTTGGTTTTTTCTATTTCTGATGTCCTACATTATAGCTTGCAAAACAAGTGTTTGCCGCTTCAAAAGTTGCTGCAACAGCTAGTACAGGCAAACAAGAATTCTTAAAGAGTATTGGTACTGATCTAGCTATTGACTACACCAAGGAAAAGTTTGAGGAACTACCGGAAAAATTTGATGTTGTGTATGATGCAGTAGGTAAAAACCCTCTCTTATCCCTTCTGCGATGAATGTTTATAACAAAAGGCTCTATCATTTGTGTTATATGAATTTCATGACAGAAACCTGATAGTTAAGCATAACCACTTTAGTCACCAATCTGTATTCTATTCTAAATTAGAATGTCAAAACTGAAGAACAAAGTTCTTTTACCCTTTTCAATCTACTTTGATAGCCAATTAAATTTTTTAAATTAACTTCACAACTAATCTTGATAAACAACAGGAGAAGGGGAGAAGGCAGTGAAAGCAGTTAAAGAAGGTGGAAGCGTAGTGGTTTTAACAGGTGCGGTTACACCACCAGGGTTTAGATTTGTGGTTACATCAAATGGAGAAGTATTGAAGAAACTAAACCCCTTCTTAGAGAATGGCTCTATCAAGCCTATCCTTGACCCAAAGGGCCCGTTCTCATTCAATAAGGTCGATCAAGCATTCACTTACCTCGAATCTAACCGTGCTACCGGGAAAGTAGTCATTTATCCCATCCCCTGAATTTTCTCTCTTAAGATTTCTACATACTTTAATTTGTATGTCATCATTTAATGTTGTAAAGGGTTTACTGTTATTGTGAGTGTAGAATTCGAGAAACCAACTTGACTTACCACAACACTTGAACATGTTTTACTGTCTAGTTGTTTTAAAAATGCAACTATGGGACGTATTTCAACTAGATTAGTGGATAAAATTAAATTCATATGGATGACACTTAGTTCGAATCTTGTTATTGTTGTAGAAACAGGGATACAACAATATCGAAAATTACAATAGTTACAAGTACTAAACTATTACGAATTACAACAATGAAAATACAAATTGCTTGGATATCTTAGTAGAATCGTGAACGGAATCACTCTTCTTCAAGAATAATCGACCCTAACGCGTCCCGGGTTACACGATTTTCTTGTGGGATAAGACTACAAGGGTACACTCTTATTCCGACACTAGAGTTTGAGCAAGAACTTATGGAGATGGAATGTTAAAACTTTTACAAAGAAAAACCGAGAGAAAAACAATAGAGAGATGGAGTTTCTTTTTATTTTATTACTCCTCCTTCTGTTACTTTTTCATGTTACTACAAGGATATGTTCAAGTGTACGTCAATCCTTTCTTCGAAAATGAAGTAACCTCCACTACAAGCATGACACCATGCAGAAACATGTGGCAAATTTCAAAACTGAAAATGTAAGAAAAGAACACGTCAAAAATGACGGTTAACAATGATAAGGATCCACACAAAACTTTAACGGAATTTCCAACGTAACACACCCTGATTACCCGTAATTAATACGGGTAAAGACGGAACATAGATACATACACTTGATCATTTAGACAAACCGTAAGCTCAATTTAGACTTAGATAAGCCTGCACTCCGCACTCCCGACTTGTCATATAGCTAAACCGAGTTCACCCTTCTTTGTAACTAAACCCCGACTACATTAAATAAAACGTGATTAACTCAAATCACCAACAATCCTCCCCCATTTGAGTGTAATCCTTGGTTTAGAAAAACCGAAAAATAACCAACTGATGCATTATGGCAGTATCACGAAGATTGAATTACCACTTAGTATAATTACACATTCCAAATATTCGGTGTATCGGGGTGTGTCTAAGTATTGAACCCCTTTACCCATATTGAATACGTGACGATAATCATACACATAAGCTGAAATCTCCATAAGTAAAACCGACACTAATTAACAGCCTCGTGTCCATATCCTTTCATGAAAACATATGAGAAGTCAACCCGAACCTCTTTGAAGCGGCTAACTTCATGTGTCACATAGGTGAATATTTAATCGTGCACCTACATTTGAACTTTGTCAAAAATCCATTAAGAAGATACCACTTCAACCTAATCATGCAGATTAATAGCACATACCTTCGGAACATTTCATGTGCTCAAGTCAATGATAGTAGGCCTTCCACATTGAATTCTGCCTCCAACGTCATATTAGAGGGGAATTGGGTATCCTACCACCAAAGACTCATAGGGGTTTAAGACCCATCCCGATA
The DNA here is from genome assembly GCA_958450325.1 of Agrostemma githago. Taxonomy (NCBI): domain Eukaryota; kingdom Viridiplantae; phylum Streptophyta; class Magnoliopsida; order Caryophyllales; family Caryophyllaceae; genus Agrostemma; species Agrostemma githago. Next base: position 61,932,417 of record OY288239.1, on the reverse strand, counting down.
ACCGACTTGTTCACCAAGTCCCTTGCCAATCCTTTCGTCAAATGATCGGCTAAATTATATTGAGATCTCACAAACACCACCGAGATCACCCCATGAGTGATCAACTCACGTACAACGCTATGTCTAACGCCTAGATGTATGTCACGACTTACCATTATACACTTGACCATATGCCTTAGCCAATGTACTTGCATTATCACAATTGATAGAAATGGGTGACATCGGTTTTGGCCATGGCGGAATTTCGTATACCAAATTCCTAAGCCACTCCGCCTCTTTTCCGGCCACAGCCAAGGCTATAAATTCTGATTCCATGGTCGAGCCAGATATACATGTTTGCTTTTTAGAGGCCCACGATATGGCACCTCCTCCAAGCAAGAACACCCAACCACTAGTAGAGGAGTGATCCTCTACATTGTTTATCCAACTTGCATCGGAGTACCCTTCTAAGACCGAAGGATATCCACCATAAGTCAATCCAAAATCCTTAGTGGACTTAAGATACCTTAGAACACGATTTACCGCACGCCAATGATGACTACTTGGGTTACTCGTGTATGTACTAAGCTTTCCAACCGCGAACACAATGTCCGGTCTAGTACTAGTCATAGCATACATCAACCAGCCTATGACCCAAGCATACTCAAGTTATGATACCGGTTCACCCGAATTAGGCTCGAGTTTCTCACCCGGTTCCATGGGAGTGTTTGCCGGAGTACTATTCTCACAATGAAATTTCTTCAACACATTCTCAATATAATGTGATTGTGTTAATGAAATCCCATCGCTATTCCGAATTATCTTGATCCCAAGGATCACATCCGCCTCCCCCATGTCTTTCATGGAAAAATTAGACGACAAAAACTCTTTACAGAGGTCAACTTGATTTTGGTTAGTACCAAAAATCAACATGTCGTCTACATACAAGCAAATGATTACACCATTACCGGTTTTATCAAACTTGCTATATACACACTTATCATATTGGTTAAGCTTAAAACCATTTGACAAGAGTACTTCATCAAATTTTTGATGTCATTGCTGAGGAGCTTGTTTGAGTCCGTACAAGGATTATTTAACAAGCTTACAAACCTTATGCTCATTACCCGGCATAATAAAATCCTCTGGTTGCCTCATATAAATTTCCTCTTCCAAATCTCCATTCAAGAATGCCGTCTTGACATCCACTTGATGGATAACTAGATCATTAATTGCCGCTAGAGCAATCAACAACCTAATAGCGGAGATTCTGGCAACCGGAGCATAGGTATCGAAATAATCAATACCTTCCTTTTGTCTGAACCCTTGGATGACCAACCGGGCTTTAAACCTGTCGATTGTCCTATCGACTCTCACCTTTCTTTGGAAGAGTCACTTGCAACCTAGAGGTTTGCAACCACGTGGAAGATCTGTGAGGATCCACGTGTTATTCCCCATAATGGAATCCATCTCATCATTGATGGCTTCTTTCCAAAATGAGACATCTTGAGACTTCATAGCCTCCTTATATGTCCTAGGATCCTCATCCACATTGTAGCAATATGAATAATTGAATCTCACCTCGTCTCTCGTTCCTTCCATCAAATAAATTTGGAAATCGGGTCCAAAAGATTTTTCTTTCCTAGCACTTTTACTTCTCCGAAGCACAATAGGCTCATCTTGAGATGACACATTATCCGTCACCTCTACTCCAATATTTCTAGGAGTAATATCTTTTGTCCTTTGCATTGATGTAAACCGAGACTCATCAAAGATGGCGTCTCTTGACTCAATGACGGTATAAACCGACACCGAATCATTCGGTTCAATGACGTAGAACCGATATGCCTTGGAATGCATAGCATATCCAATGAATATACAATCAATGCCTCTTTCACCCAAGGTTTTAATCTTAGGTGCCGGTAGTCTTACTACCGCTCTACAACCCCAAACTCGTAAATAATTTAAGTTTGGTTTTCTTTGATTCCAAAGCTCATATGGAGTTATAGTATTCCGTTTACTAGGAATTCTATTAAGTAAGTAACAAGCCGTCAACATTGCTTCCCCCCAAAAACCCTCACTCAAACCCGAGTAAGATAACATGGAATTTACCATCTCTTTAAGAGTACAGTTTTTTTTCTCCGCAATGCCATTTTTCTGTGGTGTATACGGTGTCGTTACCTCATGTATTATACCACATGATTCGATAAAGGATGGATCATAAAACTCACCACCTCTATCGGTACGCGTCTTCTTAATCTTAGAAGACAATTGAAGCTCAACTTCACTTTTATAGATATTAAACATATCCATTGCCTCATCTTTAGTGTGCAACAAAAATACATAACAAAAATGAGTACAATCATCTATAAAAGTTACTACATATCTTTTATTACCCAAAGATGGTGTAGAATACAAATCACATAGGTCACTATGAATAAGTTCCAAAACCGAAGTCGATCTTTCAACACTAGGAAAAGGTTGCCTAACAATTTAACATGCAAGTGTTACACTTATTCATATTATTTATGTCAATAGATGGAATCAACTTATTTTTAAACATTAACATCATTCTTTTGAAATGAACATGACCTAATCTAGCATGCCACAAAACCGATGTATTAACATCACTACAAACCATAGCACGATCGACATCATCATGACTCAAATTTAACATGAACATGCCATTACATAAATAACCAAATCCAATAAACAATCCAAGCTTACTTAATACAAATTTATCACATTCAAATACTAATTTAAATCCATCATTCCAAAGCAAACTACCGGATACCAAATTCTTTCTAACACAAGGCACATGTAATACATGCTTTAAGGTAATAAATTTTCCGTAACTAAACTTCAACACCACGGTTCCTACACCGACAATGACAGCCTTTGACTCGTTTCCCATAAATAATATGGACCCATCTTCCACCGGTTTGTAATCTTCAAACCATCGACAGTCTCTACAAACATGCTTGGTAGCACCCGAGTCAATCCACCATGCAACATCGTCATCCTGCATATAAAATGCCTCAGAAATCAATGATACATAATTCTCAACCGAATTAAAATCACAAGATAAATTCTGACCTTGATGTTTAGGTGGCCCTTGGTCCTTAGACCCTTGCCCTTTGTCCTTAGACCGCTGCCCGGAAGGCCCTTTCGGTGTTGCTTTTTTGTTCCTTTTCACGGTACAATCCGCTTTGAAGTGACCATATTTACTGCAAATCCCACAAGCACCCTTAGGTACTTGTAATATCCGTGTTTATTATGGGTCAAACCGAGTCAATAATTTATACTAGTAAAATCCGAACAACACGTATTGATCCTTAAACAATCCAGTTAAATATATAAAACTTAGGCCCAAAAAGGGTGTGCGTGTTAACAACTCCACGCATGTTAGCAACTCCAGAACCCAATTGCTAATTATTCTTACCCTAACCTATTCTCACCCTAACCTATTCCCACCTTTATAAATACACCATACAAACACTTGTTCCGCATGACACAAAACAAAGCGCACATCCAAACGGCCGCACGAAGCAAGGGAAGGAATAGAGGAACCCTAGGAGTCGGACCGGACCACCGGCAGGCTAAACCATAACAAGTCGCGCCACTCGGGTATGCTACACCGTCTTCTACGTTTTATAGCATGGTTAGTGTTCATTCTGTCGAATTGTACGAGTCGGGATCAGTATGTCGGGTTAGCCGTTGATGTGCACTATGGCTGTTACATATTTTGTTAGATCGTCGTTGTATTTGTTGCATCCGTGTCGTACTAGTATTGTCGGGAATGGTGTTGGGTTAATGTGGTGTTACTACATACTATCGTCGGTTGGTTCTTGTGGTTGCCTTTGTCGTATGATGATGATGATGATGATGATGATGATGATGATGATAGTTTAATGATGATACTGATGGGTGTGTCGTATGATGATGATGAAGATAGTTTAAGGACGATGCTGATATTGTCTTATGATGATGGTGACGATAGTTAATGAAATGATGATGATGGTATATACTTGGAGTAATACTAAGGAGATGGTGTGGATGGTTAAGTATTAAACAATAGTAGTTGCTCACTTATGTCATACCTATTGTGAATTATTAATGAAGTTATGAATAGATTAGTACTCCCTCCGTTCCAATGAATTATTTGCCTTTGTTTTTGGCACCAAGGGCAAGAGATCCAATTAGAAGGTGACATGTGGAGCCAAGAGTCAAATTACACATAAAAAACATTCATAAATTAGAAAGGCAAACAATTCATTGAGACGCCCCAATATGGAATAGGCAAACAATTCATTGGAACAGAGGGAGTATATTAGTGTTGATAACAGCTTTAACAATTAAGGGTGTGCGGTAGTGTGTATAATAATAACATTAATACTAACCTGTTTTTTTAAAGGTGTATGTATAGTAATAATAGTAATTCGGTCGGAGCCCAATTTAATTAGAACGGAGTCGGTTTGTTTTTATAAATACCTTACGATCGATATTAATTGAAGTATACAATATTTTATTAGGATCAGACTTTGTAGAGTTTTCATGGTGATCTATACTACCGACCCGGTGGTGACCTGCTAATTAGGTAAGGTTCTCCTTACTTAGAATACGTTAATATTATTATGCATGTATGAGTTACGAGTACGATGTGATATTGTGATAATAAGAATAATGTTGAATATTGATGGGAGAATGATTGTTGAATATTGATATATTGGAGTTGGTGAGGCTAGCTTTAGACCTAGCCGGGGTCTTTGATCACGGTCCCCTCCCTGATTTCTCCTCGCGGGTTGTTGAACCTGCGGGGGGTGTGCACACTCGGAATGAAAGGGCCTGCCAGAAGAGTTGAGATGAGAATATTGATTGGTAATGTGATGGTACTGAGGATGTGGAGATGGCGTGGTTATCTGGTACCGATGTCGGTACCAAGATTGTTGAGACTTGATGTTTTATATTTCGTACTTGTATATTAATGTTAGCATGTTCTAACCGCGTTTTCACTGTCTAAACTGTCACCCTATCTTATTGGGGGCCTGCGACGATCCAATTGGCATTTTTGGTCTCTTGGAGAGCAGAGTATTGATGCAGATGTGGATCATTAATGTGTGCTTAATTGAAGGGAATTGCTGTTCGGGAAGGGAGTGCGCGTCCATCACCGTTATACTCTTAGCATGTTCTCGTTATTAGTATTTAATAGACCGTTTAATTCTTGAAGTCGTTTTGGGCTTTTGTAACCGTATTTAGTTCTCGAACTTTGTTTGCATCTTTTGAATAATCTATTAAACTCGATTGTATTTCAGTATTGTGTTGTGATGGGACTACTGCCTCGGTTAACCCGAGTTGGTAACACTTCCATTTATCCGGGAAGGCCTAGTTAAGGCTCTGGGATAAACGGAGGTGTTACAGTACTAAATTGGTATCATCGCTAACACTAGAATGCGGCCTCTTTTTACCCTTACTCTTATTATAAGAACCCTCACCACCCTCCACCACATTGATGGAAGACGGATCCGTAGCCATTTTACCCTTGGCCTTAGTATCCTCTTGTGTCCTTTGAGATTTCTCTATACGCAAGTGACTACCGAGTTGAACAAGACTCAACTCTTTCTTTTTATGCTTAAGCATCTGTTTGCAATCTTTCCATAAAGGTGGTAATTTATCAATGATACTTGACACCGAAATAGACTCATCCATTTCCATCTTATGTTGAGCAAATTGACCCAATAAACGCAATAACTCGTTATATTGTTCCATTACCGGCCTAGAATCTACCATTTTGTAATTCATAAAATTACTAACCAGAAATTTTTTGCTCGAAGCATCCTCCTCCATATATTTAGATTCTAATTGATTCCATAAATCTTTGGCCGACTCAACATTTTGATAGATATCAAATAGAGAATCTGACATACCATTAAGAATGTGCCATCGGCATATGTAGTCATCATTCTCCCATTTGTTCCTCTTCCGAAGTTGATCAATGAGACCATCATCCGCCACTTCCGGTATCGGTGCGCTAAGAACATATACCACCTCCAAAGCAGTCAAGAGAAAATGCATCTTCTTTTGCCATCGACGGAAATCGACACCCTCAAACTTGTCCAATTTCCCGATTTTCGTTGTCATCTCTTTCACATTCGACATTGTGGAAATATTCTTGAAGATTGTTGTAGAAACCGGGATACAACAATATCGAAAATTACAATAGTTACATGTACTAAACTATTACGAATTACAACAATAAAAAAACAAATTGCTTGGATATCTTAGTAGAATCGTGAACGGAATCACTCTCCTTCAAGAATAATCGACCCTAACGTGTCCCGGGTTACACGATTTTCTTATAGGATAAGACTACAAGTGTACACTCTTATTCCGACACCAGAATTTGAGCAAGAACTTATGGAGATGGAATGTTAAAAACTTTTACAAAGAAAAACCGAGAGAAAAACAATAGAGAGATGGAGTTTCTCTTTATTTTATTACTCTCCTCCTTCCGTAACTTGTTTATGTTACTACAAGGATATGTTCAAGTGTACGTCAATCCTTTCTTAGAAAATGAAGTAACCTCCACTACAAGCATGGCACCATCCAGAAACATGTGGAAAATTTCAAAACTGAAAATGTAAGAAAAGAACACGTCAAAAATGGCGGTTAACAATGATAAGGATCCACACAAAATTTTAACGGAATTTCCAACGTAACATACCCTGATTACCCATAATTAATACGGGTAAAGGAGGAACGTAGATACATACACTTGATCATTTAGACAAACCGTAAGCTCAATTTAGACTTAGACAAGCGTGCACTCCGCACTCCCGACTTGTCATATAGCTAAACCGAGTTCACCCTTCTTTGTAACTAAATCCCGACTACATCAAATGAAATGTGATTAACTCAAATCACCAACAGTTATCAATTTATTTTCATATGAAAATCCATTTACCCACAAAAAATACTCATAATTTAGTCGAATCTCGTTATCAATTATGAATAACTAGAAAAAAATTTAAAATACAAATTAAAACAAATGCAACCATTGGACAAAAAGGCAAACGTTTATAGCAACTGTTTGTGCGTCGCTCGGGCTTTTTGTAGGATGGTTGTTCCGATAGTATTCCTATATATTTTATTTATGGGTTTTTCTACATGGTGCCCCTGAATTTTTTCACTTTTATACATGGTACCCCTACTCTTTTTACGTATTTACATGGTACCCGTAAACTTTACTATTAATTTAATTGGTACCCTTAAAGTTTTTTTCATCAAGTTTTGTCGTTAAATTATCTTTTTGGCTTAGATTAAGACTTGAATACTATTTAACTTAAATAATTAACAAGTAATTGAGTTTAAATTAAGTTTTATCAATTGATTTGACAATATAACGCAAAAAATATACTCATTTTAGATTTGATGCGTAACTGCAAAAACGTACAAAAATGTTAGTTTAAGTTCAATTATAGTTTAATTAGGCATGTTAAATAACGTTTGAGTTTTAATCTTGAACAAAAAAGGTAGTTTAGTGTCAAAGTTTTAACGAAAAAAAGAGTTAAGGGGTAGCAATAAGGTAATATTAAAGTTTAGGGGTATCATCAAAGTTTTATACTCTCTCCTTCTTGAATAAGCCTCATATCCCCTTTATGGATTTATTTTGAGTTAGTCCCATAAGAAAATATTTTCATCTCTTTTTCTCTTTCATCAGATGTATCATATCAACACTATCCACTTACTTTTTCACGTTTTCTTAAACTTTGTACCAAATCCATATGAGCCTTATTCAAGAATTGTAGACACGTTAACATGATAGGGATACCATGTAGAAAAGTGAAAAATCCAGGATGCAACGTACAAAGGTTCTTTATTTATTTTGGGGCCTTTGTCCTCGATAAATAGTATTCCAGGCAAATGATCTACAATTTTACCTATTCTATATGGATGGTAGTGCGAACTGCTGATGGTTTTCTAAACAATATTGAATACTTCCTCCGTTCCAATGAATTGTTTGCATATTCCATATTGGGACGTCTCAATGAATTGTTTGTCTTTCTATTTTAGGAATGTTTTTTATATGCAATTTGACCATTCTCATGAGTTTTGCTCAACATGTCGCTCCCTCATTGGATCCCTTAACCTTGCTGCAAAAAGGAAAGGCAAACAATTCATTGGAACGGAGGGAGTAAGTAACAACTGTAGTCAGCAACAATATCTTTCAAGTTATTAGAACCAATCATCTACAAGCGTTATTGTTTAGAGCGATCGTTCCAGTAATCTTATGCACGGCTTTAATGGATATTGGTACCATTCTCCATGTGAAATGGTATTTTTTGGTTCTGAAGTACCATTGGGTATAAGCGTTTATTTGTGGCATCGAACAACCATACCTAGATTTCTAATTTTCTTGCATGTTCAACTAAAAAGCAATTGTAAATAGCATCAACCCTTGTTGATATTATTATGCTTACCTGACATTTGGCACGCTGTAGGATTATACTGGTGAGAAAGCGAAATTTTAGAAAATGATTTGCCAGCACCAATCCAAGAATAAAAGCACAGTATAAATATGAATAATCAAAACAAAAATGAGTCGAGAAATACATATGCTCGTAGCGTAAATTCCTCGATATATGAGACAACGAGATACTAGAGCCCTAATTGTTGCTCCTTTACTCAAACCAAGTTAGAATCTCACGTCAACTAGAATGGAAGATATAGAACGATTCTCTCTCTCTCTCTCTCTCATCATTCTTAGGGTTCTTGAGGCGGATCAAATGAACTAACTTAGATTAGGATTTCTCCTTGGGTTGATATCAATCACCTAATGAATCATATACCATTTTTTAAGAATGGGATTTTGCCTATGTAGTTATCTAGACAATCTAGTCAATCAAACACATTTATAACAGCTCAGATCAAATAAATCACAAAACAATGTATTAAGTGAAAAGAAGAGAATGTAATGAACTAATGTCTCTCTAGGGTTTCTATGAGAGGTCCTTTCTAGGGTTCCTAGGTTTTCTTGGTCTCAAAGTTTCCTTCCCACGTCAAGGTGGGGTTTTTTCGGTTATGCTTTTCTCAATATTGACTACGCATATTCTCTAGCGAGATGAATGGAGCACAAAGCAGTGGTAGTGCGAAAGGTAAAGAGAAGATTGGTGATCAGGAGGCGTTCATCTGGGATGGGGACGAGTGCTCGGAACCGAAGGAGGAATTCCTCCTGGTAGGAAAGATCTGGACAAATAAGATGGTGAATGTCAGGGCGGCTATCGACACGATGACGAAGATATGGAACGTAAAAGGTAAGGTTTTTGGCATTGTCCTAGATGTCAATGAGCGTATCTTTGTTTTCCTTTTTGAATTTGAAAAAGACAAGGCGAAAGTTGTCGAAGGGCAACCATGGCATTTTGATAAGTTTATTTGGTGTTTTAACGATCCCTTGGAGGATGGAAAATTGACCGAAACTCCTTTGTTCCATGTCCCCCTTTGGCTGCGAGTTTATGACTTGCCAATTAAGGGCCGATCGAACATTGAGAACTTGCGTCAAATAGGGAATCAGGTCGGCCTTTACCTTCAGACTGACATCGCGAATACTCCAGAAATTGAACGGGCTATAAGAATTAGAATTCTTCACGATGTCAGGCAGCCTCTTTGAGACAAGGTCGGGATCACAATGCGAAATGGCAATCTGGTGAATTTTGAAATTAAATGTGAGAAGATCCCTACCATTTGTTACGGTTGTGGCTTGCTAGGGCATGGTGAAAGAGACTGCAAAGAAGGCCCATACGAAGAGGACACTCTCCTATTTAGCGAACAATTGTGTGCCTCGCCTTGGAAGCCAGCCAGAACCGGGAGCGAGAACAAGTATGGTAGAGGGCGAACCTTAGGGGAGGAGTTTGATGCAGAATTCAAGAGGAATGAGGAGGTGGCGGTGGCTAACCTTATTGACCTTTTGCTGAAAAATTATGTCAAACGGACTTCTTTGGTCTCATTGAAAGATAGGAAGAGTGTCGACCAGGCTGACAACTCGGAGTTGGTGCTAGGGAACAAGGAGGCAGATGGCTCACTAGTGTTGGAAACGCAACAACAACCTATAGCGACTTTGGAGGAGTTTATGTTGGTGGATGGGGAGGGATTTCAGCAAAGGGAAGATAGAACTGTAGCGAAAACTTACGCCCCCTCCTCCTTGGGGGGGGGGGGTAGAAGAGAGAAACCTTTCAAAGCTGCAAGACAAAATAAGAGACCAACTGGCTCCGATATTGTACCTCCTATGAATTCAAGCGAGTGCGGGAGTGGGAGAAAGAGGGATAGAGACGTGGAGGGAGACAACGAAGGTTGTTCGGGGGGGGGGGTAGAAGAGAGAAACCTTTCAAAGCTGCAAGACAAAATAAGGGACCAACTGGGTCCGATATTGCACCTCCTATGAATTCGAGCGAGGGCGGGAGTGAGAGAAAGAGGGATAGAGACTTGGAGGGAGACCATGAAGGTTGTTCCGAGATTTTACACAAACGTAAGGTGGGTAGGGGTAATATTATGGTGCTGGACGTCAACCAGAAATTAGCGGAGACCGTTTGTGAACGCTCCCGCGAAGAGCAATGAAAATCCTAAGCTGGAACTGTCGGGGGTTAGGCAATCCCCTGACAGTTAATACCCTCCAGGATTGGTGCTGGAGGGAGAGCCCGAACATCGTTTTCGTCATGGAAACGATGATTAGGAGTAGTGAATTACTTAAAGTTTTTAGTAAATGCGGCTTTGATAAAGGTCTGTGTCTTAGTAGTGTGGGGCGCTTGGGTGGTTTTAGTCTTTGGTGGAGAAACGTGGAGGCTGACTTAATCTCTTATGATCAACATCACATTAGGATTAAAGTCCAGGGAGACGAAAGGGGAGCAAATTGGAAGGTCGTTGGTGTTTAAGGATGGCCAGAAAGAGCGAATAAGTACAAAACATGGCAACTCTTACGCAACCTGTGTCATGATCCAGACCAACCTCGGGTTTGACTTGGTGATTTTAATGAAATTCTTGGCAACTCAGAGAAGGAAGGAGGTACGATACGTAGAGATAGGGACATGGATTCATTCCGTGGAGCGTTGGTTGATTGTGACCAACATGATTTGGGGTATTTCGAAAATGTTTTTACCTGACAACGCGGCCACCATGTGGGCCAGATTATAAAGGAATGTTTGGACAGGGCAACTGCAAATGTACGATGGAAAGCTCTGTTCCCCGAGTGTTGTGTGTATCACTTCCCGATCTATGCCTCGGACCATGCTCCAATTCTCATATCCAGTGAAGCGACCAGAAGAAGAAGACGGTCTAGAAAGTTTCGGTTCGAACCTTCATGGCTATCCCACGTGGAGTGTCAGGGGGTTGTCCAGGAAGCGTGGAGGAATGGTAATGAGGATTCGATTGTTTCTAAGGTATCTCGATATGCATCTCGCTTATCATTCTGGGCTCGTAGTACTTTCGGTAATGTAAAGAAGACAATCAGAGATAAAGAGAAGGAGCTCGAAGCATGGCAGAAGAAGGGTCCTTCTGCTGATATACTTGAGGCGTGCCAGAGGGTGGTTGGAGAACTTGACATGCTACGGAAACAAGAGGAAACGTATTGGTATATGCGAGCCCGTGTTACCGAATTGAGAGACGAAGACAAGAACATGAAGTAATTCCATCACAAAGCGAGTCAAAGGAAGAAAAGAAATGAAATAAAGGGCCTGGAACGAGAGGATGGAGAATGGTGTACGAGTGAAAATGATATCATGAATATTGCCTGTGGGTATATCGGTACTCCGTTCTCGGCTGGATCTTCGGTTCACAGGGAGTGGGTGCTCGAGGCAATCCCAAAACGGGTCACAACGAGCACCTAACCATGCCCCTATCTGATATTGAGATTCGTACTGCTCTTTTTGGAATGCTCCCCACCAAAGCCCCGGGTCCTGACGAAATGCACGCTTTATTTTTCCAGAAACACTGGGATATTGTGGGACCGGATATCTGTCTTTTTGCTCAGAGGTGGTGGCGGGGAGAGTGTGATTTAAGGGCTGTGAACTCTACAGCAGTGGTTCTGATTCCGAAAACCAAAAACCCGCATAAGATTACGGAATACCAACCAACTAGTCTTTGTGACGTTCTTTATAAGATTATCTCTAAGACTATGACTAATAGACTCAGATGCTTTATAAGTGATATTATTACAGAGGACTAGAGTGCGTTTACCCTCGGACGGTTGATCTCGGATAACGCTATGATTGCGTTTGAGATTTTTCACGCGATGAAAAGACACAGGGAAGGAAAGCATGAGAATGTGGCGCTCAAACTTGATATGAGCAAGGCTTATGACCGGGTCCAGTGGGTCTTCCTTCGGGACATGATGGCAGTGTTGGGTTTTGAGACGATGTGGGTAGATCGAGTGATGGAAGCTATCACCTCGGTGTCGCACTCACCAGTTATTAACGGAGCAAACTCAGGTATCATCTTACCTAGTCGCGATCTCAGACAAGGTGACCCTATCTCACCTTATTTATTCCTTATTTGTGCGGACGCTTTCTCCTATTTGCTGCGGAAAGCTGCTTCTCAGAATCAGGTTCATGGCTTTAGAATTTGCCGTGGTGCCCCTAGAGTTTCGCATCTATTTTTTTGCAGATGACTATATCTTGTTTGCTAGAGCGACCCTAGAAGAATGCTCAACAATAGCTAATATAATTAGCCAGTACGAAGGAGCCTCGGGACAGACGATAAACTATGCTAAAACAGAGGTTATCTTTAATAAACATGTTACGAGTCATAAGCGCGGGGGTATAGTCGCTGCTTGGGGTGTTCGCGAGGTGGATAAACATGAGAAATATCTCGGGTTACCAACGATTATTGGGCGGTCGAAGAAAATGGTATTCGCAAACCTGATTGAGCGGCTGGGTAAGAAGGTGAATGGATGGAAGGGGAAGCTCATGTCACGTCCCGGAAAGGAAGTGCTTATTTAAAGTTGTTGCCCAAGCAATTCCAACCTATATGATGAGCATTTTCGCTATTCCCGATGGTGTGATTGAGGATATGCACAGATTGCTAGCGAGGTTCTGGTAGGGTGGTTCTGAGGATAAGCGGAAATTGCACTGGATGTCGTGGGAGAAACTCTGTAAACCGAAAGGAAATGGGGGATTGGGGTTTCGTGACCTGAAGGTATTTAATCAGGCTCTTTTAGCCAAACAGGTTTGGCGTTTAGTCATTAATCCTTCGTCACTTGTTGCCCGCGTATTCAAGGCACGTTACTTCAAACACTCATCGATTCTCGAGGCAAGTAGAGGGTACGATCCTAGCTATTGTTGGCGGAGCCTTTGGGGAGCTAAGGCCTTACTTCTGGAGGGACTGAAATGGAGAGTGGGAGATGGAGAAAGCATCGATGTTTGGACGGACTCTTGGTTGCCGGGTGCATCTTCAACCAAAATCTCGACACTAAACATCAATGTTGACCCTGCTATGAAAGTGTCTGAACTTATAGACGAGTGAACTGGTGCTGGGACGTGAATAGAGTGAACGCCTTACTCGAACCTGAGGACGTCCGTTTGGTTCTTTAGCTACCACTCGGGTCTTGTAAGGTTGATGATTCGGTTTTCTGGTGGCCAAACAAAAATGGGTATTTCTCAGTCAATTTCGCCTATAAGCTGGGAATTCGGGATGTTGGAGGGGCAAATGTGGGTTCGGACTTGTGGAGGAGAATATGGGCACTGAAAATACCTCCTAAGCTCACACATTTCCTTCGAAGAATCGTCTCGGAATCCTTGCCTGTAAGATTGAATCTCTTCCACCGCCATTGTATTATTTCTCATGACTGCATTCTCTGTGGACATACAGAGGAGTCTGTACATCATACGCTTCTTGATTGCCCGACTACGTGTATGATATGGGGCCATTGCTCTTTTTCGGGCGTCATTGCAGGTGCGCCCAGGAGTCGAGGAGGTGAGCGAATTACTTGGTTGCTTGATAACGCGCCAGCGGACGAGAAAAGTAGCATGTTGGCCACCTTGTGGGCTGTCTGGGCGTTTCGGAACTCAAATATTTTTGAGGAGCAGGCCCGTGATTAGCATATTACAGTTGCGTCTTTCAAGGCCATGGTCCGAGACTATGTTACTTACTCTACTCGTGTCCAAGGGATAACTAGCATAGTGAATGGGGTAGGTGCGAATTTTTGGAGTCGGCCGGAATCGGGTTTTATCAAGCTAAATGTTGATGCTGCTGTCATGGGTGATTCGGGGACGGGGCTTGGTTTCGTGGGAAGAGACAGTAATGGAATGCTTATAATTGTGGGCTGTAAGCGGTATTGTGAGAGGTGGAGTCCGGAGGTGGCCAAGGCCAAGGCGGTTGAGTGGGGACTGAGAAAGGCATTGGATTCGTGCATCCGTAACATTATTCTAGAAAGCGACTCTTATAATGTGATCGATGGAATCTCGGTTGGCGATTCGTGAAGGAGTCTTATTGGTCTTTGTCTCGATGATATTAGAAAGTTGGTGTTTTCTTTCGATAGCTATAAGTGTAAGCATACCAAAGGGGTAACTCCGTTGCCCACTTCATGGCTCGTAGCGATATAGCTGTGTCATCTTCTTCTGTGTTGTAATCGAATTTTCCGCAAGTCATTTTGGACTTGGCGGCCATTGACTTAATATAAAACTCCACCCAGGAGGTTTTCTTTCAAAAAAAAAAGTGAAAAGAAGAGGAATCTAACCATAAAGAAGGTCTAACTCACTAAAAGTCGAAAGTGCAAATTACTAAAAACAATTAGTTAAGTGCTAACACAAATTAAAAATGATTATAAATACAATGATGATATGCACAAAGGAATTTACGAGACAAGAGACGATAGAACATATAAGAGGGGTTTCGGGTGATTTCTAATAAAATAAATCAGATAAGAGACGATAAATACGATCAATATTTGGATAAAACTCGGCGTTAAATAATCATCTATGAATCACCCATGCATACTCACAATTACGAACATTCATTAACAAATCAATGCAATAAAGGTGAGAATTTTAAGCAATTAACCAAGTGACATACGCTAGGAATACCACATAACAAGAATAAATCATACAATAAAAGTTAAAAGGCATTAATCAATTTCCTACTCATCCACAAATTAAATCTCATTAAGCAAGGTTTAACCTTACCAATGATATTACCGTATTGAGTTGAATTACAATACTGAGCACGATTGATATCATTGACTCTTTGATATTATTTATACGGAGTACTTGTTTTGAGCAATCGTGATAATATTCCGATATTGAATATGATATGGGAGGTTATGGCCAGCTGGACTTTCAAGTGTGTGGAAATTGAAGCTTACCAGATGAGTAACCTAGGTTTAATTGAGTTTCAACCCGTCTAGTTAATGAATAACTATTTGGGTTGTCCTTAAGAGGATGTGTAGATTAATGAATATTGGACCCTTGTGACTATTGTAGATGTAAAATGATGGTTGATCGTGATTGGTATCTCATTATATATATTGGAATCAGGTTGTGTATTACATGCTCAGTTGTGTTGAATACATCGTGTTATGCCTTACTCGGCTTTGCTTATCTTGATTGCTTTGTCTATATTGTACTGTTAGAATATTTAATTAATAATATTAAATATTCGTATGGCATGAGTGTTTCGGGTTTAAATATAAATTAAGTTCATATTAAATATTAAGAGACTTTAATATAAAAGACGACACCGTGATGATTTGATTTCGGTTAATCTAACAAAAGTCGGGAATTAATATTGCCTCCGACCTTACCCTATAGAGTGTATACGTCTTCTTTCACGAAAAAGTACGATCCGGTTTGACTGTGCGAAAGGGTACGTAACTCATCTCATATTTGTCTATATAATATGATAAGGAAATAGGATGAAAAGTTTATCTTAATCATTCTGACAAAAAGAAAGGTTACGTACATATAAGAAAGAATAGACAGAGAGTTACAGTTTCCTTCCCCATCATCCAGGAACATCACAGTAAGGTTTGAGGAGAATAAATATTATACTTCTTATTATTGGTTGCGGGTCTATAGAACATGGACCAAGGTTAGTCGTTTATTCTGTCTATTGATTGTTTTTGGGGTTGAATTAATTTGAATCTATAAGTGATTGGAGTACTGATTTCATAATCGAAATCATAAAGTATCTCTTAAATTTGAAATCAAAGCATCATAAAGTATCTCTTAAATTTGAAATCAAAGCTTTATAGATTTGTTTAATTTACCATGAAGTATATTCATATTAATTACTATTTATGATTGTATAGTGTATTGTTACTATTTATGATTGTATAGTGTATTGTCTGTAATCATGATAGAGAATTGCTCATAATTGTTCTGCTGCATATTCATACTCCCTCCGGTTTGATGTGTTTGTTCACTTTCATTATAATACTGCTCACATATATTACCTAAATGGAGCAAACCTATATTACCCCCAACCCAAGCGAGGCCTTAGTATTAGTATGATAAGGTGTATTAATTAGTTTATATCATGATCAATTATAATGGTATGTGCATCACGGAGTGTGTGTATAATATAGTAGACGATCAATTAATGATGATATATGAATCCATTAACCAAGTATAATTTGAATGTTGTTAGTTGCTTTTTCAGTGAATATGGTTATAACGGAGATCTATATACTTGTTGTCTATTGTTTTTGTTTTTGTGTGACCCAGTTGCCTATATATGCTTTCTATGATGACTAAGTATTGAAGGTCTCTGTATTCGTTAGTATTGGTTTGATAAAACAATAACAAAGGAAATGAACTGAAACAGAACCGGAAGAGAATCGTAGCGCACTGGTATGAGAACCACAGCCTTGAAAATTATTTCGTCACGACCGTGGTGGCGATCATCAGTTACCAGCACTCTCCCAAGGTTAACACTACAGTAGCCAAACTCGCCCACTCGAGGCTTGACACTTTGGAACGAAGAGAAAAACTTTACCTGGAATATTGAATAATTGACAGAGGAAGAAGAGAGGAGATGAGATTGTGTGTTTTGAACAGTAGGAAGCACGTCCTTTTATAGCCAAACAGTGATCACTGAATCGAGGACATTAATGCGTAATCAATCGCAATTAACACTACAAGTTAATGCTCATCAAAACCAAATCATGAATTAAAGAACCCTTTAATTTGTTTGACTCAACCGTTGTCTCTTAGGATGGACTTGGACAAGCCTCGCACAAAATCAACCTTCACTACAAGAAATTGGTTCACTGAAACACCTCACATTGATGGAAGATGTCCTATTTATGAGCTTAAATGACTAGTGCTTAAAGGGAATAAAAGTACTACTCATATCAACAAAGTGCACTTTCTTTTCTGGTTTGTCCATGATAAGAACTCTGCAGTTAAGCGTTCTTGGTCGAGAGTAGTCTTAGGATGGGTGATCTCCTGGGAAAGTTCTTAGGATGTGCATGAGTGAGGACAAAATGCGCTGGAAAGGACTCGTGTTGGTCTGTGGGACCAGTATAAAGCCTGACGAGCTACCGTGACTAACATTTTCGGTCCTAGTTTGGGCCGGGGTGTTACAAATGGTATCAGAGCGACCCTGCGACCATACATTTGGTACCTAGCGGGGATGGATTCTGGGTCAGTGGTTATGTTGCCAGGCGCAACGAGGACGTTGCGTTCTTCAAGTGAGAGTGATTGATACACCTCACATTGATTGAAAATGTCCTATTTATGAGCTTAAATGACTAGTGCTTAAAGAGATTAAAAGTACTACTCATATCAACAACGTGCAGTTTATTTTCTGGTTTGTCCATGATAAGAACTCTGTAGTCTTAGGATTAGTGACCTCCTGGGATGTTCCTAGGATGTGCATGAGTGAGGACAAAATGCGCTGGAAAGAACTCGTGTTGGTCTGTGGGAGCAGTATAAAGCCTGACGAGCTACCGTGACTAACATTTTCGGTCCTAGTTTGAACCGGGGTGTTACATTCGTAGGCGACCGAAAAATAAAATTTGCGACAGTTATTCAGAATTGCGACTGACATTTTGTTGCAAGGAGACACGAAACATTATGGGCAATAGGCGCGAAAATGCAACGACCGTTTCTAATTATTTATAACCAGTTTTATGGTCACAACTGTAACAGTGCGACCAATTAGAAATCGGTCTCATCCCTCCACAAAACCCTCAGGGGCGCGACCATTTTCCAAATAATCAAGCAGCAGTTTCAAAATATGAAAACCCCCAAAGTTTAAAACCCCCCAACTTAAAAAGGGTCATTTTCTTAAATGGGGCTCGAACGTAACTTAATTACAAGAATAGGCTTGAAATTAAACTTATTACAAAAATGGGGTCCACGTCATCACTTTTGTTTTTTTGTTTCTTGTCGGCAACCCCTCACTATCCCAGACAGCGAGGGGCATAGTGCCCCAAACCAGAACACTCCTATTTTGTGTGAAGTAGCCCCTCGCTATCCGGGAGAGCGAGGGGTCGACTGCCTGCTCGACCAAACCACCAAGCACCCCCTAGCCCTAAAAAGCCTTCACAAGCCATCATGCATTTTGCAAACAATGCATAATCCATATAAGTTGTAGCTCATAATGCTATACCAAATGTCAAATGTCATGCGAATTCATACATCATCCTTAACATCATATTAAACATTCTTAATTGTTTCTCAAAACACCTAAATATATCATAATATCCAAAGAAAAAACTACATCAATGATATTTTATCGACAATGCTATTGTCCCCATCGACCCTTCCCCTTCTTGCGTTGGCTTGCCGATGATTCTGCTTCTTCGATTTCATCTTGTTCGGCATAATGTACGCGCCTTTCAAAGTTGCAAAATTTGTATCTTGGCAGAGTTGGAACATGCTCTTCTTCTTCTTTATACCCAACAAGATGCCCTTGTCTTGTGCTTATTAAAGTATTCAAGGACATATCCCTCATTTGTTCAATAATCTTGTAGACGTCAGCAGGTTTGTTCGACAGCATGTCATTACACTTGTTATAATTAAACATGTTGGATTGAGTCTGCAAAATGTAACGTACGTTATTAACTTCCAATCGTAAAAAAAAGATTTAAACACGGACAAGTATATGAAAAATAAAGAGTAAATTAACACCCGCTATTTTTCTAGCTTTTTATTCTTTCCGTTATGACATCGTCATAACTCTATCACATTTCGGCCTCATATTTCATCATTTTACCAAGCTTTATTTTTAGTTTTAAGTTGAATGGTATTTATTTTTAATGTTAAATATTTTAACTCTCTTAAATCCATTTATTTGGTTTTCTTCGTAAACTAATTAATTTTCCGTGAGAAATTCTATTTCTCTTTGAATTGACGTTTTTAAGCTCGGATTTAAGTTATTCCTTTTCCTAAAATGTCTAAACCCATTTATATAATATTTCCAACTTAGAAATATTTTTTTTATTTACGAAAATTTAGCCTTTAATGATTTTATTACGAAATTTCGTAAATAATTATTTTCTAACGCGAGGTTTACTCGAATTGCTTTGAAATACCTTTAAAAATTTTACGATTTTTTTTATCAGCTTACAAATTATTTTGGGACATTTTCCCACATTTTGGACCGTGACCCCTCTTGGCTCACCCCTACTACATTTTTTTATACACTTCATTTTATTATGTTAAACATTAGATATTTATTTCTTTCTTTATTCATTTTGGTGGATTAATACAAACTTTTCACACTCCTCTCACATTCACTCTTGGCTGAAATTTTTGAGGTGAATGTAACTAGTTTTCATCAACTTTTAAGTCACCATTCATTCCATATCTCTTCACATTTTCCTCTTTATTCATTCTTCCATTTTATTTTAGCAAAAACCTTTTCTTTCTCCCTCGTTTTGGCTGGTGTTCATGCCCATTTTCAGTAGCCATTTTTGTCCATAATCAAGCTTTGATCGTCCTATTTTCGCCTTCTAAATTATCGTCTTTCTTTCCCCTTCGTTAAGGTAATAATCGATGTTATTTCCGATTGTTTTTACCTTGATTCTTTTAGTTTTCTCATGGTATTTTTGTACCATGTATGTCATGTGATTTAGGATTCTTGGTCGACCCCGAAGCCGACGAATTTATCGTAGACTCGGATTTGGATTGAAGGTAACGTCGTTGTTACTCGGTATTGCATGATTTTATTTATGTGATTGCATGTATATTTTTATATTTTTTTTGACAATATATGTATGTCATATAATCTGGAAAATTTTTAAAAATTGAAAATTTGCATGTTTCGGTATTTTTATCGCTTTTACGAGATTAACGATTAAATCGTCATATTAATTTGTAAAATCGTAATATTCGGCCTAAACATGTAATATATGTCTATATTCTGTAAAAATGATGTTTTGATGATTTTTAATAATTTAGTATTTTTCTGATATTTTAAATATCGATTATTGAATTATTACCGTTATCGGACAAAAACGATTAAAAGCCGATTTTTAGTTCTAGTACTTAAACATTTTATTTTTATCTGATTTTTGACGTGGTGAAACTTTCTGATGAAATAGAATTTTCTGAATTTTTTCATAAGTTTTCGGAATTTTTAAGTGGATGAATTAATTAATCACTTTAAATCATCCTTTATCGTTAAAACCGTGTTTGTCGATTAAATTCTCGATTTCTGGTCTTTGGTTTAAATCTGAAAAAATTATGATTCTGATGATTTCATAGTAAAATGTAATTTTATGATTTTTAGTGCCTTAATAAAATGTTAGAAACGATAAGTTTTATTAATGGAATCGTTAATTGTGAAAACGGGTTTTAAAGACGGTTTTGACGGAAGTTGGTAAATCTGGAACTTTGGAAAATTTGGAAAATTAGTATATTCTGTAAAATGATGATTTTTGGGTTTAATAATAATTTTTTAGACATTAATACTTAAATCATTTTGTAATTACTATTTTTATTAATCGTTATTGTCGAAATTGGACGCTTAATGAGAAAACGCTTTAAAAACCGAGTTTTAGGATTCTTTAAAATTTTCTTTTCTGGATAGAATGTTCATAAATATATTTTAACTATTTTACGTAATTTTTGTAATATTTATTAAAGTCTTTAATTATCAAGTATTGGTTTTCGGACAAATTGTGATTTATCGTTAAAATGCTTCGTCTTACCTAAAAGAATTATTTTTCCAGCAATTTTGAAAGTATTTAAATCTAAAACTTTAAGATTTAAATCATCCCTTAACATATTCTAAATATATCCAATGTTTTAATTAAATAAAAGACGTTAAAAGATTTAAATTAACATTTGCCGTAAAATCTTATTTATAATCGTGTTTCCGAAACTATAATAATTACGGAATTTTAGCTTTGTAACTTTTGAAAACACCCTAATTAGTAGTATTAAAATGTTTAAAACATTTTTAATCATTTTATAACGCTTGTACGATATTTTAATAATTTCATAAAATTAAATGTTCACTCTGATAATTAATATCGTTAAGGCTGAAAGTACTAGTTTTATAAATCTATATCGTTTACTAAAAATGTGATGTTAGTATAAACTAATATTTTCGCTATTTTGATATGATGCTATTTTTAGTAAAGTTTCTAAAAATAGAAAGTTTCCTAAAATAGAAAGTTTCCTTTTTTTGGAAAGTGATCCTTTTCTTTTTGCTCTCTTATTATTTATAATGATTATATCTTTTATATATCGATAATGGCTGTTTTGGAGTTATGGAATAAAGTCAAGTGTGGGGTTAGAGTAATATAGTCTAGGATGTACGTACGTTTTGCCATCAACTATAAAGCTGGTGTGTCTATGTTGAGACACATTGGTCGTTGAACTGAGCATGGTTTGTGTTCAGGAGTGTGTATATTTTGACCTTAAACTTAGATATCGCATCGTGTAAGTCGCCGTCGGGTTGAACTGGATTACGGTTGGTGTCCAGGAGGGGTGTATTACTTAAGCCAGGACCTCGCTGCACGCAGTCCTGTTATGGTTGAGTTGCCTAGTTAGAGACCGAAGTCTGATTTGTTTTGACTAAGTTCTCGAAGCTAGTTTAGTATTATCCTAGTGAAAGTCTAGCCTTGTGCACACTAATCGAATTTCCATAACGCCATTTTTAATATTTTTATTATTATCGATATAATTTTGATTTGCAGGTTGGCAAGTGTTTTATGTTTTTCCGGAAAACTCATTTTTATTATATTGTTTCGATACGTGAAGTTTTTCACTGAAAACTTATTTTCATTATAATGTTTTACTGTTTTCTGTCTTTACTATTTTTCCTATATTAGTAATTACCGTTTTAAAATCTTGTTTTACAATTGGGAGAACGTTGACGTTGCTCCCCACTGATTGTGGCTGTTATGTTTTAACATGGCAGGTATACATGTTCCGGGTGTGGGCTAGCGAGCAGTGTGGATCCTGCTTATTTATTTTAATAATTATGTCTTATGGATTGTTCAAACCCCTTTTGTGGATTGTTTTAAATTTTGGCCATTTTATTTAAGGCCTAATGTTTGACTTTACCATTTAAATTTTATCAAGACATAATTACAGTGTGTTTTAATCCCGACTCTACAGTGTTTCCGCCACTGTATCGCGTTAGATTTTCTAGGGGATTACAGTAAATTAAAATTACTCCCTTTTAAAATACCAATTTTAAAATTTACTCCCTTTTGAAATTTTTGTTCAAAATAACTCCCAAAATCTATCAAAAGTTCGAAAATTACTCCAAAATATAATTTTTTGACGAAAATGTCCCTAACTTTTTTATGCCCTTCACCTCGCCTTCTAGCCAAGGGCATTTTCGTCCTAAAAATACATTTGGGAGCAATTTTTGAACTTTTGATAGATTTTGAGAGTTATGTTTAACAAAAATTTCAAAAGGGAGTAAATTTTAAAATTGGTATTTTAAAAGGGAGTAATTTTTAATTTACTCAAAAATAAAATAATACTTACAAGAGCCTAATAGTCAGATGTAGTGGGAATGTACGTGTGGTAGTTGTGATAATCCTCATTGACACCGCTACTATGAGAACCAATGATCCGTCGGGTGATGGAGTAATACCACCGATAATAGTCATCCTCAAGATCCATCAAACCCTCATAAGGGTTCCCTGGTACACCCTATTTTCCATGCGGTTGTTCCACCTAACTATTTCAGGTCCCAATTTGGTTGCATAGTCTCTCGTATGATCACCTGTCCTACTAATTGAATGCAACCTAACCTCGGTGTCAACGTTTTCGGGGATAGGTTGACACCACCCAAATTGTCGCATACATCATTGTGGGTAATGTCACTCCGCCATCTCAAAACAAATAAGAGGGGCAATTACAGTCCACTCATCTGGATTTTCTCGACAATGTGGTGATAAGTATGGTAAGACGGTTAGTGGACTATATGGTTACCATACCAATTGAATCTCAGCCATCGAGTCGAATAGATCCCTCATCACATTAAGGCCCAATCGATGGTCCTTATATGAACGGTCCATCTTCAACCATTT
Source organism: Agrostemma githago (assembly GCA_958450325.1). Lineage (NCBI taxonomy): Eukaryota > Viridiplantae > Streptophyta > Magnoliopsida > Caryophyllales > Caryophyllaceae > Agrostemma > Agrostemma githago. The sequence continues at coordinate 61,908,956 of OY288239.1, read as the reverse complement.
AGCCCCTAATGCATCAGTCCCAACCTCCACCGAACCACCAAAAGCGTATTGTCGTCCAACCACCGACACTACATGTGATCTACCTAGTGTCGGACTACTAATGTTGATCTTCTCCCAACTCCATAATTGTATGTAGAACAAGTAGTGGTCCCGCAATCTGCCAAACATCCTTTTTTGATGCCTTACATAAGTTCCTATAAAGGCATGCTAAGACTGCACTACCCAAACTTATTTCATCTAGTTCCCCTAAATTCGCTAAAAGAGGTAGAAATATTAGATTCGCCCTACCTCCTGACTTATTAGGAAATAACACCGCACCAAACAAATACAAAAGGTATGCTAGTTGTTAGTTGTCTTGATCCCATATCTACGCCCTCCATCGTGGCATAAAGACCACTTCTCAAATTTTGAAGACTCCAAAACCACTTTCGCACCAAGATTCAACTCTCCAATTTTTTCCATCCCTTGATTAAATCGAGATGGTTTAGTGGCACATGCGGTTGACATAAATGCACTCTTCAATTGTACGCTTTTGTAGTTATGGTTAATATTTGACGCAAACTGGCGCATACAATATCTATGATATGCTTTAGGTTCTTTCCATCCACCACCAACTTCATTCATGACTTGCATTATCCCGACATGTCTATCAAAGATAACGCATATCTCCTCTCTAGTAGTGACATACATCCTAATGCAACCCATAAACCACCTCCAAGTGTGTACACTCTCACAATCAACAATATCAAAAGCCAATAGGAATATTTGATCATTGGCGTCAACACCAATAGCCATCAAAAGAACCCCTTTAAATTTCCCGTACAAATGAGTTCCGTCAATGGTGATTACAGGCCTACAATGTTTAAAACCTCTAATTGAAGGGTCGAACACCCAAAAAACCTTATCAAACTACTCAACATGGGGAGAAGTCGTGGGTGAATTGACAAATTAAGTGGACAACGGTTCCTGGGTTTGCCTTCTTCAGAGCATCAAGGTAACGAGGAAGCAATGCATAAGACTCCTCCCAATCACCATACAAATCTGTTATTGCTCTTTGTTTTGCATGCCAAACTTTCATGTAACAAGGTGTGAAGTTGAATTGGGTTGAAATCGATGTTCTAAGAAATTCAATTGAAACTCCAATATCAATCTCAACTAATGGGCGAATGTGTTTAGCAATAAAGGAGTTGGTCATATTAGGATGATGAAGGGGTGGTGCATCGATCAACAACACAAGAGGAATGGTGAGGGCCATTGTATGTGACTATTGTGAAAACGTCATTGGTTACATCTTTTTTAGAGGCGCTTAAAGTCCAATTTCATGAAAATGGTTCCCTAGCACACTTGTACGTTACCGTGTGAGGTTTGGATTCCGGTGTTTTGAAAACTTGATTTCTCTCAATATGATGTTGACGAACAAATTGGGATAAAACCAACTTGTTAGTAAATGTTTGGTTAACAGAAAACTCACCATCATTTTCATGATGTTTGACACCTTTATCACACCAACTATTATCTAACTTCTCATCAATTGGACAAAGCCTAGCAAACTCAATATTTGGAGCGAAAGCGGTAACTAGATCATCACCTTCATCATCAAACCCATTCCTCAATACAAATTCCTCATACTTATCAAAATCATCATCAAATTGTTCTTGGTCCACACTATTAGTCAACAAAGACACACAAGACAATGGATCATCACCTCTCATAACATGACTTAACATGCTACTGAATGAAGCATTTTCGTGAAGAAGAGATACATTTGATGTTCCATTTATTTGTTGTATGGGAATCAATTCAACATATAAATCCATGGAGGCGGCATTTGAATGGTATACACTAGCCCACATAGCTTTCAGCTCGATCGTTGTCCAATGATACCACCTTATATCCTCTAACACTAGGATATTTCATCTTAATTTTTAACTCAAACTGAGTCAAATTAACCTCCAACTCTATGCAAATTAATTCACTAAGTTCCAAGAAATTATTACTACTACCCACAAATACAAAAAATTGTTCTCCATCCTTATAAGCTACATTCTCCCCTTCCACAACTATTTCACCATTAGTTTAACAACACAATGGAAAATTGTATTTCTCCATCTCAAAATTTCCAAAAAAATCAATCCAAATAATACCTAAAGCAAATATTCAACCACCCAAACTAAAAACTTAAGCTAAATAAACAACAAGTTGAAACAATAACACCACCTAAAACAATACTTGAATCACAAATTTGCTACCCAATAATCAAATTTGGTAACAAATTAACAATATATAAATACTAAGATTCAAAATGTCTTACCTTTTAAATATGATGGATAGAAATTTGGGTAGAAAATTGATGATTTGGGGAAGAATCGAGTGATAATTTGAACAAGGAATTGATGAAATAGGGGTTAGGGTTTAGTGAGAGTATTTTTTTTAAACTGAGGATGGTAAATTAATGCGTGGTAGTGGACTGTTTCTTAAGGGAGTAAAAATTAAAGTGTTTTTTTTTTCTTTTTTTTGACCCGGTCGACCCCTCGCTCTCCCGGATAGCGAGGGGCTACTTCGCACAAAACAATAGCATCCTGATATGAGGCAGAATGCCCCTCGCTGTCTAGGATAGCGAGGGGTTGCCGACAAGAAACGAAAAACCAAAAGTGATGACATGGATGTCATTTTTGTAATAAGTTTGATTTCAACCCTATTTTTGTAATTACGTAACGTTTGAACCCCATTTAAGAAAATGAACCTGTGTCACTTCCAGTTCCCACCGTCAATCCTCACTGCGCGACATGGTTCACTCCCCGCCATCAATCCTCTGCGCCGGCGCTCTTCTCTCACTGCTGTTACTCCCCTCTGCACGGTCAATCCAAACCGGCGTTCTTCATTTCCTTCTGGTCGTCGTCTCCTTCGCTGGTATTTGTCTACGTCGTCGTATTCAAGTTCAGTAATTCTCCCTTTCTGATTCAAGTTCGTATCTTTCTACTGTTATTAGGTATTTTTATTGATGTTTTTTTTCCTGATTTTAATTGAAGTTCAATAATTGTATGTTATTAGACTAATTTATTCATTGTTCTTCCATGTTTGTATGGTTCATCGCTCTTTTGATCATTGTTGCGCCTGATTGTTCTATAATTGTATGTTATTGGGCTAATTTATTTAATAATCTTCGGGTTTTGTATGGTTAATCGCTCGTTTGGTCATTTTTATGCCCGATTGTTCTATAATTGTATTTTATTGGACTAATTTATTCAATATTCTTTGGTTTTTGTATAGTAAATCGCTTGTTTGATCGTTGTTACGCTTGATTTTTCTGTAATTGTATGTTATTGGACAAATTTATTCAATAATCTGCGTTTTCTGTATGGTTAATCCCTCGTTGTTTTATAGGATAGATATTTAGTGTAAATAGGATATTTGATATTTGATTCATTCAAACTAAAGCTTGGTAATCAGATTCAGTAAACCTTGTATCGTGTTCATGAATATGAGAAATTGAAATGAGGAAAGAAGATGAAGTAAAAAAATACTTACCCAATCAACTAATCTACTGCTTCTGCTACTAGAATAGGATAAATTAAAGTAAGGAAAGAAGATGAATACTCATGTAGAGTAGTAAGGAAAGGAGATGAATACTACGTGATCATCCATCTCATTAATTAATACCAACTACTCGTTGTATAAAATTGTTGCACCGTTCATTTCATTTGTAGAATTATCATAGCCAAATTAAAGAAAAGCAGGTGAAGTAAACAAACTAATCCATGATATTAGAGTGTGGCAATTTGGCTATAATATGTAGTAAATACATGAGCAATTTGGCTCTAATATGTAGTAAACAAACTAATACTCATGTACAGTAGTTTATTGCAATTTGGCTATAATATGTAGTAAATACATGAGCAACTTATTGTCACGAGTAATATATGATGTTAGAGCTTGGTATATATGTTTATGTCTAACACTTCATTTTTTTCTCTCATTTTGGTATTAATAAATACAACACGTGATGTTAGAGTGTTATTTTTTTCTTAAATAATCATATTTTGTTCGTTAATTTTACTTATTTATGTCTAACCAATTAGATTGTTGTTGTTTGTTGTACTAATGACACCATTGAATCTAAGAAGAAAAGGAAGTTCAAGTGGAAAGAGTCGTACATCAATCTCATCTCACTTGCAAGTTCAAGAAGAAGATGAGGTGTCAATGTCAGGGGAGGTAGAAGAGGAAGAGGAAGAGGAAGAGGAAGTGCAAGATGAAGAAGAAGCAGATGAGCAAACGACCACGAGAGACAATACTTCACTTATCTCCAGGAGGCATCTAGTACCCAACTTTTGATTTTAACTTCTTAAATATTTGCATTCCAAGTTAGAATATCAATTTTAAGTGGACTATTGATTGTTATTCACTTTTCAACTTTTAATTGTTATTGATTTATCGTGGCGTCTACTATTTTTCTTTTCACATACAGGTTCCATAATTTTCAAGTTGCAAAGAAGGTGACACCCGCTATCAAGTCTAAGTATAAGGACTTATACTGTTGTTGGAAGGAGGTGCCGAATGATGTCAGAAAAATTTGGTTTAACAATTTCAAGGTATTTGAAATATTGGTATAATATATAGATTAGCTTATAGATGGAAAGACATGCTAAATAATGTGTATTTCTCTTTATGAGTAGTCTTTCTTAAGTTTCTTTTTTTAAATATTTAATGCTTAGTTAACTAACAAAATTTATTCTCTAGATTCTTCTTAAGGACAAGTTTACATATAATCCGGTTGATGAAAGAGTTGAGAAAGAAGTTTTATGAAAGATGTCGATTCCGTTTAAAGGACATGATTACGTCAGGCTACTAGAGAGAAACTTGGGGCGGACTGTCCAAAATGGATGAGAGAAGATTTGTGGGCTCGACTTCTCGAAAGAAGCAATGACAAAAGTGGATAAAAAACTCAAATATTAACAAGGCAAATAACAGGAGCAACTCAGAGGATGGGAAAATTGTTGGAACTCATAACATGGGCTCCATTTCTGCAGTAGAGAAAGCGGCAAGAATGATAAATCATTATTTAACCAATATGTTGATTATTTCAAAGCCAATATTTTCCCAAATTTGTTGGAGCTCATAATTTTTTTCTCTTATTTACAATTATTGATTAGTTTAAGGCCAACAAGAAGGTCCCAACGGCGGTAGAAATCTTCCACGAAGCACATAGTCGTGGTGGAAAATTAACAACGAAGAAGGCTAAAAAATTGTTATGTACGTATCGATTTTTGTTGATTTTTTGTCACATGTTTAAAGGCATTTGCGTTATGATTTGTTTTCCCTTATTTATTTTTTTTAATTTCATTTTGTTATGCAAGTGTTTATTGTGCTTTTGTGGTGTGTGAGCTTTAATTGTGTAAATGTTTCATTAACTAGTAAACTAGCTAGTAAAAGGGTGCATCAAATATCAAAGTATAATGCATTTTGATAAACATAGTTTAGGTGGATATTTGTTGTGAAAATTATGTTCTGTCTACTTGGCTAAATAATAAATTTGGTTTCTTTCAGGACGAATACACAACAAAGAAAAATCAATTGGAAGCTTTTAAAACGAAGTTTGATGAAAATCAGCTATTTTTGAAAGTAGTTGGTGGCCGTAAGAAGGGAAAAGATTATGGATTGGGTGAGGTAGCTGGTCTTTACTTTCATAAAGCTCAACTCTCCTCGGATGTTTCGTCTGTTGCATCATATGCTCCAGGGATAGTTAGAGCAACCTCATCCAAGAATGATTTTTTCATTCATGGATGGGACCCACATCATCCACCTCATTACTTTTATACTACTTTTTCTATTCTAAAAGTACTGCTCCACCCAAGAATGAAATTTCTATTCTTCAGTGGGTCCCAACACATTTCATTACTCCACTTATTCATTTACACATCTATTTAATTTATTTTAATATAAATATTTTTATTATGGGGACCCACGATTTTCATCTTCCACTTCATTCTTGCAAAAGAATGAATATCTTCTATTCTCCATGAAGAATGATTTCTCCATGGATGAAGGAACCATTTTTCTCTATTCTTCTCCAATAATGGAGAATGGAGGATGAATAAGGATGCTCTTAGAGCATGTTCATCCATGAATGAATTTTTCATTCTTGGATGGGACCTATTCATTCCAGCTCATCATTTCTTCCTCAATTTTTTCATCTTAAAAAAGCTCCTCCATCCAAGAATGAATTTACTATCCTCTAATAAATTCCAAAACTCACCCTCAATCCACATGGCATTTTATCATTGGTAGAATAAAATTAAAAGAAAAAAATGTTGCATAGAAATGGCAACTTGCTTCACAATTCTCATTCTCTCTTCCATTTGAGTGAACAAATGATTTTGAATTCTCCTTCACCAAGAATATTTAATTCTTGGATGGAGGACCAAAATTTCTCCATCCTTCATCAAGAATGAAGAAAAAACAATGGATGTGGATGATCTTAGTGTACTTGAAGAGCAAAACAAGAAACATGAAGAGCAAAACAAGCAACTTGAAGAACAAAACAAGAAATTTCAAGCGGAGAATCTTTTAAGACATGGAGCTCAAGAAGAGGCATACTCTCGATTTCAAGAAGAGATGAGGAAAGAGTTTGAGGATAAATTCAATAGCATGTTCGCCAATTGTAATCGTTATCAATTTGGTCCTCAACGAGACTTTAGTGATTTTGGAGATGACGGGGCGACCGGGTCCTTCACCGCAACATAGGTTGATGATATTGTTGATCTCTGACTCTTTGTTTTCTTTAGTAACTTGTAAGACTATGTCACTAGGATTTTTTATCGTGTTTGTATAAAAGATGTTGGATTTATTTTAGTTATGAAATGACGTTTGGTCTAATTGTTGGAGAGTTTGTGACGTTTGAGTTTGGATATGGAATCGTATATTATTTTTTTGCATGATGTAAGTCCGAACGAATAAAATTCATTCAATATGGATTGGCACAAAAAATTAGGCTAAACAATATTTCTTCCAGCAACATTTGCGAACGAATATAAATATCTGCGACCGTTATTTCGATAGCTCATTTGCGATAATTTTTTTCATTTGCGACCAATAATTGTATTTGGCGGGTCAAAACGGTCGCAAAATTCGGTCGCTAAGAAGAACTTTCTGCAACCGAAACAACGGTCGGAGATTTGCGACCGTTTCCAATCGCAAATATGAAATTTGCGTCCAATTACAAACGGTCGCGATTCCGTAAAAATCGGTCGCAAACTATGTTTTTGCGACCGACGCCTGTGAAACATTTTTTTGTAGTGCTTAATGGGCCTAAAAGCCTGGCAGGGTCCGCCGCAGGCGATTTGACAATTCACGAACCTGACCCGAGTAGAGTCGAGATGGGACGTGGCGGGGTCGGGTCGGGCCAGGCACACGCGCGTGGGTGAGCTGAATTAAGCACCTCGCAAGTCCATATAAAAGACCCCCTTCACCCACTAGTTTGAGAAGGAAATAGTAGTGAAGTATAGAAACATCAATATACTTCATTTGCTCACCCATGTGGGATAGTTGAAAAATTACTTGGTAAAAAACCAAGCCCCTATTTCCAACAATCCCCCACTAGGGGTGACAAAGAAGACAGAAGAGGAAAAAATTTTGGGTAAAGGAAGGATTGGATACTTAGGTATCAGTATTTTTTTATTTGAATTGACACATTAGGGAAGTGAGGTAACAACTACTTACAGCAAGATAAATATCTTGCGCTTTGAATTTTCTTACTGAGCTTCGGATGATACCCCCATACACATGTCATACCTTCAATATTATGGTCATTCAACGATCTAAGTGAAACGCGCCTTTACGCCATGGTTTTTCTTTGGTCCTTATAAGTGGGAAGAAGACTTCTCTTAGTCTCGTGGTCTCCACACTTACGTAAGTGTCTTAAGTGCTTCACAACAGTACTTCTGTCACAAGCCATTAAGGACATAAGTCCAACCTGTGATTCATCAAGTGCGTTTTAAAAAGCACCACCATAAAGGCTATGAATCAGTAGACATCTTAGGGATGAGGACATTAGACTTAATCAAGTCTCATACTTTTTGCTTGACTTATAGTCTTAAGTCACATTTCCCTTGAAGTCTCAATGACTAGTCTCTTGGTCAGCCCTTTTGTTAAATGATCAACAACGTTGTTTTTGGACTTCGCATAGTCTGTAGCAATTACTCCGTTTTTCATAAGTTGTCTAACTGCGGTGTGTCTAATTCGCATATGTCGTTTTTTCGCGTTCTAGACACTATTCTTAGCTATGCCTATGATATCTTGTGAATCACAATGTAGGGAGACAGAGGCCAACCGTCCTCCCCAAATTGGTATGTCCGCTAGTAGGTTTCTCAACCAATCTGCCTCTTGTCCTGCTAACTCAAGAGCAATAAACTCAGACTCCATGGTATAGCGAGCCATACAAGTCTGTGTTGAAGACATCCACGATATAGCTCCTCCACCCATGGTAAACACATAATCATTAGTAGAATTAATTTCATCATTACCAGCGACCCAATTTGCGTCACAGTACCCTTCCAACACGAGAGGGAACTTACTGTAATGCAAACATAGGTCTGCAGTCCCATTTAGATACTTTAGTAAACGATGAACAGCATTCCAATGTTCATAACGTGGGTTATGGGTATATCGACTTAATCTGCTAACAGCATATGCAATATCAGGTCGAATACAGTTCATTAAAACATAACACTTCCTATGATCTTAGCGTACTCTTCTTAGGATACACTCTTACCCGGCCAAATTCTTACTTAGAGGTATACTAGCATCGTATGGAGTTCTAGTAGGTACAACGTCCGTGTTGTTAAACTTTTCTAACACTTTGTGCACATAGTGAGATTGACTTAAGCAAATTCCACTTGAGTTTCGGATAACCTTAACTCCAAGGATAACATCAACTTCTCCTAAGTCATTTATCTCAAATTGGGATGACAAAAATTCTTTGGTTTTAATTACAACATCCAAATTATTACCAAGTATCAACATGTCATCAACATATAGGCAAATGATCACACAATCAGAATCTCACTTTCGAATACACACAAGAATCAAAATTATTAACCAAATAGCTATGAATGCTGCCACCCGCATCGCGCGCACCAGTGCAGATCCCGCGGCGGCCACCCACACGGCCCATTTCCGATTGGGCCGATCCGATCCCGCATTCGGGGCAATGTGTTGGACATCGATTTCGTTGACAATTTTAATTTTACTAGATAGATGTATGGGCACATCTATGTTTCTGTTGGAATCAATAATATTTGGTTGTAAATATTTAAAGGCCGGATCATTTGGTATGGTGACCGTTTTAGTGAACCGAATTTGTAGCCGATTTGTGGAGTTGCCACCAAACAATTGTGGGATGCTCGGAAACCGTTCAAGTCAATCTTAATCCCTTAGTAGGCTCAAAGTTGAGTAACATGAGACCTAAGGATAAAGAATTGTACCCTTAAACATTCCATGTCTAGAATGTGAAACACCCTACATTGATTGAAGGTGTTCTATTTATGAGCTTAAATGACTAGTGTTTAAAGGGATTGAAAGTACTTCTCATATCAACAAAGTGGACTTTCTTTTCTGCTTATCCATGCAAAAGAACTCCACAGTTAAGCGTGATTGAGTGGGAGTAATCTTAGGATGGGTGACCTTCTGGGAAGGTCTTCAGGACGCGGATGAGTGAAGTCAATATGCACTGGAAATGACTCGTATTTGTCTCTGGGACCACTATAGACCTTGGTGTTTTAGTAATTAGGGTTGAAGTTGTGGACGTTACGCGTTTTAGACGAGTTGGTCTAGAGACTGAGCAAAATAGGATTAAGGCTTGTACACCATTCAGAGTGCGAACGGTTGTAGACACCCAGATTAAGTATAATCTCCGTTTTGGAAAGTTTTGAAATCGGATCTTCGAAACTCTAATCACCCCCCTCCAGGCGACTCAAATCTCCTACGCACACCCTCAGGCGTCTCAATCCTAGTGCGCATGCTGCCAGGCGCCTAAGAGCTCGATTTGAACTACGAGAAAAACCATAAATAGCCCATTCTCCACTCATTTTAACACACAACATCAACTCAAGACACACACAACATAAAACTCGGAATTCTCCTCCTCTCTACGAGCTTCTTGTCCTAACTTAGCGTCGCATTCCGACTCTAAGTACGATCCACTAGATCCTTTCCTTCCGATATGTGAATTGACTCTACTCCTCGTCGATCCTCGAGTCCTTGGCTCGATCCGAACGAAATGGGGCACCCGTGTTCGACTAGCCACCTCAAGACTTCGTACAAAAGCTCTGCCGGGTTTGTTGCAAGAAATCAAGGAGGATCCGCCTAAGAAGTCGCATCATTACTAGGTTGTCATCTAAACACAACTTTACATTCCCTACTCTTTAATTATGGACTTTGATAACGTCGAGTCCGACTCATATGGACACTAGGTCCATGACGCGTCGTAAACATACGTAACGTCCGCAAATTCAACCATAAGCACTAAAACATCTTAACTAAACCCGAGTAGAGGTGAGATTCATCTCAACCATCTACGCATGCTGTCTCGTTTAGTGTACACTCCGAGGGTGCAACTCCTTACTATGTGATTTACTTATATTTTGCATTTACCGCTTTCGTATGATTTACCGCTTTTATGACCATAATCGCATGCTAAATCACTTAACACAGAATTCAAAACGTAAATAAGCTAAAACTGAACGAGTGATGGTCGGGTTCTATATTAATCCTGATGCCACTACTACAAAACCCTTGGTTTCTTGACGCTTTAAAGGTGGGTTCTCGACGTTTCAAAGTTTCGCAAATTTAATTCTCGACGCTTCCAGAAAACGTAGAGATTTTGGGCGTCGGGAATTCTCGACGCATTTTTATGTCGCCATTCTCGACGCATTAAAACGTTGAATAATTTATTCAAGACGCTTTTTTGCGTCACTACGTGGTAAACTAAAATATGCAACCTCGACACTTTTCTATGTTGCGATTTTTTTCCCCGGCCAATTTTTTTTCAAAGCGCGAGACTTTCTATTATTAAAAGAGTCGATAAATAATAATACAAAATTCAGTTATCGACACTTTGATATCGTAAAAGCGTCGAGAATCCTATCATAAAGAATATAATAATAATTATATATTTCCAACAACTGACTATTGTTTGCGATTACATATTTATGTTGTCTAAAAAGCGCAGCTCCATATTTACCGAATTGATATCAATAATACACAAAGATCGAGTTTGTTCAGAAAACAAACATTTAACTTGAATAATCTCCAATCATATATATATATATATATATATATATATATTTTGCAAGCAGTAAATAGAGTTTCATACAACGAATAGCTAGAATAATCTCCATCCAATCATATATTTCGCAATCCATAGTAAAAATAAAAAAATTACTAAAACTACAGTATTATTTAAAATGGTACGTGTTTTCCTCCGAAAAAACATTGAATTTAATGTCCAAGTTCAAAAACAGTGAGTCGATTTTGTCATCCATCAATTCCGTCATCATCTTCCTTTTTGTGCCGTAGAACGTCCTGTAGTGGTAAAAAAAATATAATAAGAAAAATTGAACAGACCATATAATGAACCATAAATAGGTAGAAAATATAAATGCATATTAGAGAAATAAATTACCTCAGGATCAACAATGTTGTGCAAGATTGTCTTTGCCATATTTGCATTCTCATTTGATGTTCCCCCACTACTCATTACATTCAAAAATGTCTGAAGAGTTAAAACAAAACTTACCACAGCTTGGTTTTGAAGAATAAATGAATTGGTTATAATGCATGTTTGTCATATAATCCACAACAATAAAGAAAGAACATGGTGAGTAAAAGATATTACCGTATACGGAGTAGTAATAAGCATTTTTGCCGGTAGATTAGAATTATTTCATTAGAATTATCTCATTTTTACATACAGACATGATATTCTTGTACACAGAGGCACGATTTAAAACCAGAACCCTGCCAGTAATGCTATGAAAGGTTACAACTGTAGCACAGGCATGGATAGCATCTGGAAGAAGGCGAAGCAATGTCAGTCAGTCATATTTTCTCGGTTGCAGACCCGTGTTATCAACACATATAAGCTTTCGAAAAGGAAAAGCATACCCCGCATAGACGAACCACCGTAATTGGTCCAAATATTTTGTCAATTTTGGATACAAGAATAGCTGAAATACCAACATTCCAAGACCTGAACATTAGAATGAACAAGATGAGGGGCCAGAAATAGAATGAAGACAACAGAGTTTGAAGTACTTTATGAATTGTAAGGGAGTTGATACCTGTGATAGAAACGTTCCAACATCTTGAGCTGAATAACTTAATCCACCAAGTTTCCTAGGACTAGCTGCCCATAACAGTACAAGAGCTAGAGTGTAAGACCGCAATAAAATTTCTGAGCAATACAAGTTTTTCCACAATAGGCCTACCTCTGAGTAAGCCATGTCATGAAGGGAGAAAACGCAATAGACGATGTTAGACGAAATAAGTGGCTGGTTCTTATAAATGTTTTTTCTTGGAAGCATTGTGCTTTCATTGATTTCTGCGTTTGTAAGCTTGTCATCTGATGCGTGAATTGCAGCTTCCGCATCTTCATATGAATCGTGCTCAGATTAATGTTTTGGTTTGTGATTATTATGTAAAGATTCCTGGATTATATAGTAAATAGTTAATGATTATGTAAAACAAAGAATAAAATGGATGTGAAAGAAATTTCGAGCAATCATTCTTATGGGTTACTTACAGTGTAAAAACCATTTTATGAAACTGTTACAGAAAGAGACTTTAGTATTTGAATTTCTAAAAAAAAAAAGCAAGATGATCAAGGGACTACATACCTGGAAGCCAAAATGCACTAACTGTCACTATAGCTGCAAATATGGAATGTAATGAGGTAGGGCAAGAAGTACGGAAATCTGCGCGCAACAAAATTAAACATTTGCATAAGTCAAAACATGCATCTGATGCAGACAAGAAGGACATCACAGTATTAATCTAATAAAGATTGGAAGATCTGAATACTAACGTTCGAAACAAAGATCCTTCGGAGAATAGCTCAGGGTACTTTTCTGCAGGCTGTATTGCAAAACATTAGCTTAGAAAATAAGTAATACGATACTGCTGGATTTACATAGATCACAAAATACATGAAGATGGGATTAAGAGAGCTCACCTGAGCAAGTAAACCCACAAGTGTTGGCCCAATGATCAGTCCGATTCCCCAAGCTGTAGTAATCTATACAAGGTGTTACTCAATCACTTCATACGAGTAGTTACTATCACAACAGTGTTAATGCAACTATTGTTAGAAGTTAGGTATGTGATAGGGTATTTAAATGCTTGTCCAAGTGCTAGACTTGACTATTTATGAGCAGAGTGTACTCGTGTTTTTGGCTTTAAATGTCGCACTCAAGCGTCAAACGCAGAATATCAAGTGAAAGTAAGGTACTTGCTTGAGTAAGGTTACCACAGACATGCCTATAGCTTGATGCTCTTCTCGGCAAATCTCAGATATATATGCCTAATAAAGACGAAAGTGCAAAAACAGTCAATTTCCAACCATATTCTTTTAGTAAGTACGAGATTTCATATTATATACGTACCTTGACAGGCTCGAGTAATCCATTGAAGCACCCCAATAGAAATCTTGATGTGATTGCCATCCAAAAGTTTGTACTTAGACCAAAAAGACTGTTGAAAACGACCCTGAAATTGGAAAACGATAATAACAACAACACGAAATGATGAGTGTCTATTGTTTGATAAAAAAAGACAATATGGGATGTTGAGAATTGAGAAAAGAAGGATAGTATTACGAACATAGTTGATGTTCCGTAGATAATAACAGGCTTTCGACCATAATGATCAGCTATCATCCCCCATAAAACAGATGTCAGCGCCCTTCCAAGCATAAAGGAACATCCTTTTGGCATGTTCAATACGAGCAAAATAATAAGCTCCTACACCTGAACTTCAGTCGAAAAATGCAAGTATAATGCTTTTGTGAAAGTAAGATGAGAAAGAACTATACTGACCTATAAAACCAGCATAATACCCGACATCTGCCTCTCCTTCAGCCATACGAAAGTCTCTCACCTGAATCATGTATATAGAATCTGTTTAACATGTAATGTATTTTTGACGAGAATGCAACACAATCACGAAATGTTGCAATATTTTGAAATGTAACATATTCTTGAAAGTGTTCCACATATCTATAAATAGCAACATATTAAACAATTGTTGTATTCCTGCCTAAATGTAAGGCCTAAATTTTATTCAAATTCATTTTAAAAATATAATAATAGTGAATCCAAATTGAGTTTTACCTATCAAACAAGTTGGATACGTTGAACCCTATAGTGCCCATTGAGTCTTTCCCTTTGGAATACCTGACATTTATTTTAACCATTTTATTCTATTTAGCCCAAGAAATCAGAAATGGGAATGCATGGTCACTAAAAAACTTAAATGATAGCTAGCTAGCTATCACCTTCATATCTTCAACAAAGGAGGGGAATCACTAATAGACATGAATGTAAGAAATCCAAACACAAATGATGCACAAGAGCCTCTCGTTTGCAAAATTAAAGGTTAATAGACAAAAAGGAAAAATAATACTGAACTACGAAACCCTTGTTGATGCACATTTTGCAGCCTTTGAACATTTTCTTTCAGAGTCCAAAGGAACTGAAACTCACTGCTTTCTTAACATAGGTAATCTGAAGGTCAAGAAATCACTTATTTGCCAAGAAAATTTAACAATCTGGAAAATAACAAGATAACATTATATAGGAATGAGACATACACAACCTAACCCTAAATCGACAAGCGAATTAAACTAAAAAAATCCGAAAAAACAGGTGGAAAAAAAATCGACAAGCAATAACTTCAGAAATTGATCGACCTTTTTCGTTCTCCAGACCTAACAATCAAAGAACACGCCGTGACTGCGCTCTTAAACCTGTCAATCAGCAATGACAACAAGATCACGATAGCCAATTCTGAAGCTACAAGATCCTGACGGTCTGTATAATTGAAGCATATGAACGGAAATAGAACGAACGACAATAAAAAATTAAATCCTCAACGGAAAATACAAGCAAAACCATCAATTTGATTATAGAGTCGAAGGACTACGACCTGAAATGGAACGATTACTGTAACACCCGCTAATTTTCTAGGCGTTGTTATCTATTCTGTTATGACTCTGTGATTTTTTTCTGCCTTAAGTATCCTTCATTTTCAAACTTCATAATATTTTCAAGTCAAATATTATTTATTTTCATTAAAATATTTTAAATATTTTATTTTCCTATAATAAATCTATTTATTAAATTTTCGTCGCAAACTATTTATTTAATTCACAAAGAATCTCATTTTTATACAATGCAAACTATTATTTTAAGGTTGGATTTGGGTTATTTATTTTTTTAAAAGGGTCCAAATACGTTTATATAATATTTCCAACTAAGAAAATATTTTTATTTATGAAAATCTATCATATAATGATTTTATTACGAAGTTTCATAATTAATTGATTTCTTACGCGAGATTTACTCAAATTGATTTGAAATGCCTTTAATAATTTTACGATCCTTATTTTTATCGACTTACGACTTATTTTGGACTCACCTTGAATCATTTGGACCGTGACCCTTGTCACACACCACCATTACACTTTCTTTTATAAATATTTCATTTTATAAAATGATTAAAGGATTAAGATATTTTCTTCTCATCCATTAAATTTGATGACTCGTGCATAGACTTTTCACTCTCTTATTCATCCATTTTGGCCATTTGTTTTAGTGGTACATCCACCTTGTTTTTATCATTTTTTATAAGTCACATTCATTCATAAACTCTTCATTAGTTTCATTCATTCAACCACTAAATAATATTCAAGGCAAAAACTCTCTCTTTTCTTCTCATTCTCTCATCTTGGCTGATATTTTCCAGCACCCTTTCCAGCCAGATTTAGTCTCTAATCGAGTCTCGATCGTCTCGTTTTCATCTCCTAAATAATCGTCATTCCGATCCCTTCGTTAAGGTAATAATCGATGTTATTTTCGATCGTTATTTGCCTTGATTTTCTTAGTTTTTTCATGGTATTTTTCCATCATGCTTTTCATGTGGTTAAGGATTTTTGAATGATCCCGAAGCCAGCGAATTTATAATCGACTCGAATTTGGGTTAGAGGTAACGTCGATGTTACTCGGTATTTCATCATTTTAATTGTGTATATGCATGTATAATTTTTATATTTCATTTTTGACAATATATGTATGTTATATAATCTGGAAAATTTTTAAAAGTTAAAAATTTGCATGTTTCGATATTTTTATCGCTTTTACGAGATTAACGATTAAATCGTCATATTAATTTGTAAAATTGTAATATTCGGCCTAAACATGTAATATATATTTATATTCTGTAAAAATAATTTTTCTGATGATTTTTAATAATTTAGTATTTTTCTGATATTTTAGTTATCGACTATTGAATTATTTTCGTTTACGGACAAAAGCGATTAAAAGCCGATTTTTTGTTCTAATACTTAAACATTTTATTTTAATCTGATTTTAGATGTGGTGAAACTTTCTGATGAAATAGAATTTTCTGAATTTTTTTGTAATTGTTTGGAATTGATAAATGGATAAATTAATTAATCACTTTAAATCATCGTTTATCGTTAAAACCGCGTTTGTCGTTTAAATTCTTGATTTTTGGTCTTTTGATTTAATCTGTAAAAATTTATGATTCTGATGATTTCATGATAAAATTTAATTTTATGATTTTTAGTGCTTTAATAAAATGTTACGAACGATAAGTTTTATTAATGGAATCGTTAATTGTGAAAACGGGTTTAAAAGACGGTTTTAACGGGGTTTATTAAATCTGGAATTTTTGGAAATCTGGAAAAATAGTATTTTCTGGAAAATCATGATTTTTAAATTTAATAATAATTTTTGGATATTAATACTTAAATCGTTTTGTAATTACTATTTTTATTAATCGTTATTGTCGAGATTAGACGATTAACGAGAAAACGCTTTAAAAACCGAGTTTTAGGATTCTGGAAAATTTTCTTTTCTGGACTGAATGTCCATAAATATATTTTAACTATTTTACGTAGTTTTTGTACTATTTATTAAATTCTTTAATTAATAAGTATTGATTTTTGGACAAATTACGATTTATCGTTAAAATGCTTCGTCTTACCAAAAAGATTTATTTCTCCAGCAATTTTGAAAATATTTAAATTTGAAACTTTAAGAGTTAAATCATCCGTTAACATATTCTAAATATATTCAACGGTTTAATTAAATAAAAGACGTTAAAAGATTTAATTTCACATTTGCCGTAAAATCCTATTTGTAATCGTATTGTCGTAACTAATAATAATTAGGGAATTTTAGCTTTGTAAATTTTGAAAACACCCTGATTAGTATTATTAAAATGTTTAAGACATTTTTAATCATTTTATACACTTGTACGATATTTCAATAATTTCATAAACTCAAATGTTCTTACTTAAATAATTAATATCGTTAAGGCCGAAAGTATTAGTTTTATAAATCTATATCGTTTACTAAAAATGTGGTATTAGTATGAACTAATATTTTTGCTATTTTGTTATGATGCTATTTTGGGTAAAGTTTCTAAATATAGAAGTTTCCTAAAGTGAAAGTTTTCTCTTTCGGAAGGCGATCCTTTTTCCCTTTTGTTCTCTTATTATTATAATGATTATTTCTTTTGAATATCGATAATGGCTTTGTTTTGGAGTTATGGAATAAGGACAAGTGTGAGGTTAGAGTAATATATTATGGGGTTTACGTTTTTGCCATCAACTATAAGGCAGGTGTGTCTTTATGGGGCACACTGGTTGTTAAAACGAGCATATATGGTGTTCGGGAGTGTGTGTACATTTTGACTTTAAACTCGTGCCTCGCAGTGTAAGACGCCGTCTTGTTGAACTGAGTATTTATGGTGCTCGGGAGGGGTGTGCATGTTATCTTAAACTAGGGCCACGCATTTATAAGTCGCCGTCCTATTATGGTTGAGTAGCCTAGTTAGAGATCAGAGTTTGATTTGTTTGAACTAAGTTCTCGAAGCTAGTTTTTAGTTTTCTCCTAGTGAAAGTCTAGCCGTCGACACTAATTCTATCCATAACGTCATTTTGATTATTTTATTTTTTTGTGGATATAAATTGGTTTGCAGGTTGGCAAATATTTTTATGTTTCTTCAGAAACCCATTTTAATATTTTGGTTTTACGCTAAAGCTTATTTTAATATGTTGTTTTACTGTTTTTCCTTTTTACTATTTTTCTATAATAGTAATTACAGTTTTAAAATCTTGTTATACGGCTGGGAGAACGTTGGCGTTGCTCCCCACTGATTGTGGTTGTTATGTTTTTAACATGGCAGGTATATGTGTTTTCCTTCGGGTGGGCTAGCGAGCAGTTATGGATCCTGCTTGTTTTAATAAGATCACTGTATTAAGGATTGTTAAAACCCTATTTATGGATTCCATTTTATTTTTATTTTGTAGCCATTTTTATTTTATGGCTTATTTATTTACTTACCATTTTTATTTAATTAACACATAGCTACAGGCCTACAATGTGTTATAATCCCACTTCTACAGTGTTTTCGCCACTGTATTGCGTTATAATTTTTAGGGGATTACAGTTGGTATCAGAGCATCACTGCTCCCAACGCTTACACCTGAAATTAGGGAAAATACAAGTAAATCATTTTTAAATAGTAAATAAAAATATTATTAGAGATGGGTAGAAACAAATAAGGACTTAACTGTTAAGATTATCTGTTCATGAACTCAATGATTAGCATTGAATATTTGTTGCTTTTGTGGGAAGAAGACGAATGAACAAGATATTGATAGGATGCTGCTCCAGATCGGGACAAGACCTGCTTAAAACTCTCAACGCCTGCTGACTCGAGTGGACAACTTGGTGCTCCAAGAAAGATGCCGATGGTGACTTTTAGCTCTGGTTCAGTTTACTTAAGCTACAGGCCAGATGATCAATAGTAGATTCCTATTCCATGATGTCGCAGTAGATCGAGATGGAGCGATTCAAGACTTGCGTGCTCGTTTCTCTACAAGAAAATGAAGTAAGCCTTTTGGATCCCGCGTGAAATCTGGAGGCCCGAAGATTCTTCTCTGGTTCAAGAACTTAGTAATATAGTATCATCGACTCTTTTCTTCCTTCCTCTACTTCTTCTAGTTCTTCTCTTTTATATTCTCTTCTTCAACTGCTTGGTGAATCCTTGTTATATTCTTCTACTCTACCATCTTTCTCTTGAGATTCTTAGGCTAGACCAATTTCCGTCTCAGTGAACCCCGTGAAAGGATATAGATGTTTAAGGTTTAGTAAAACCTTGTTACCTATGGCTTGAGGATTGTGAGTTATACCCTGTTATCTATCTTAGTAAGCTTTTGAGGATCGATTTGAATAATAAACTGTCAATTAATGGAATTAGGTTGGTACTTTAGAAACTGAACTTTGGGTTATAGGTTACTTGATTATTTGGAGGACTTAGAGTTGAATACATTTTGGGGTAGTAAGAGTATATCGTATTTGATGGATACCTAGTACCTAATTTAACCTAGAACCGAACTAAGTGTAGCTAATAATAGTATTTTGGGATTCCTACCTAATGCTTATTTGATGGATGCGTCGTGAATATTCGGGATCATAGAGTGTTGGTTAAAGTGTTAACCTGTGTGTTGTGGTACCATCAAAGGTTTTCATTAATATCGTTAGAAAATTTGGTTAACATAGATTACCCGTGTTTCTTAAGGATTAGATCGTTGATCGTTGTTTAAGGTTGTAACATACGAACTTTGGAGTTGAGTGATCTAAATTGGATAAATTGTTGTTAACCTTGAAAAGGAGAAACATATTGCCATTAGAGGTTAGATTTATCGCATTGTTTTGAGGAATACTTTGATGTCAATCATCTTAATGGATTTACAGTTCAGAACCTTAGACCAACGAGATTGTGGCTTCGTTGAGTTATTAAATATTTTGTGGTTGCACCATTACGATTAGAAATTTGATGGACTTCTAAGAAACATTAATCGAATGACGTGTTTGAAGATGTGAGTGTCTGCGCCATTACCTATAGGTTTGAGCGTATTTGAGGATTTATTGTACTTCCTCAACTTCTGCACTTGTGGTATTATAAATATGTTGGTGATCATCTTTGAGGATTTTGTGTCCGAACATTGTTAATTGGTGGATTTTATTTAGTCTTCCTTACTCGAGAAATTTGAAGTACACCTCGAGTTGAGACCTTATAAGCTTTAAATTTATGAACCTTAGTGATTATGAGTTTGGGTATGTTTTGATAACCGATTGAATCTTAATTAATGGATTAGTTCTAAATCATTTGTGGATTCTTACCATACTAATTGAAAGATTATATAAGCATGTAAGACTTAATTTTGGAGGTTGTATATTGAGTAGGACCACCCTGTACCGATATTGGACTTAGCGTTATTTGATGGGCCAATTAGGAACCCGTGTTTATGAGAGTCGTGCTAGGAATCTCGAGATGGTTAGTTTCTTCTATAATCCTTGAGAGCACTTTTTGACTCTCAACTCCGTCTTCTTTTCTGCTTCTATTGAATTCTGTTTCCGCATCTGCTGCTAATCCCTTTGACCTTTATCAATTTTGAAAACTCTTATTTTAATTTATTGTTTATCCTTAACTCTATTCATCCGTTCATCATTTCCCCGAACTTATGAAAATTTTGACTAGTTTAAATTTTTTTTGATTTTGTGAAATTTTAACATTTTGAAGCATAATTTCAAATTCTAAAACTCCCCATTTTGTAAAAATTTTGAGCAATTAAACTTTTCGGATATCGTGAAATTTAACATTTTTGAATTATAATTTAAGAACTTTATACTTCACTTTTGTTTTATCTTTGGTCGATATTTATACTTAGACCTGTTTCAAAATGACTTAATAATTTATTTTGAAAATATTTCAATTTTTTTTAATTTTCAAACGATATTAATTTTATGAAGACTTTCATATTTCCAAATACTTCAACTTCTATAAGATTATTTTGTAAAGCGTTTTAACATTGTCGAAATTATTTTGAATGTTCAAGTTTGAAAAAAAAAATATTTTAACTTTCATAATTACTTTGATAACATTTTCGAAATTTTAACGTTTTGAAATTAGTTTCTCTTTATTGTTGCTGGACTTTTGAATCTATTATTAAAAATGCTTGACAACTGGATCGATTTTTACTGACTACAAATTTGATTTTTCAAAACTAAATTTTGTTTCATCAGGAAAAGAAATATTATTAAATTTCTTAATCAAATTGTTTTACTTTTGTTTTGAAAATGTTTTAATTACCCTATTTCCTTCAAGCTCGTTACAAATGCTATTTAGCGTCGTTATGTTATCAAATAACTTTACTTTACGATTTCACTAATTAAAGAATTTCAAATTTCGGGTAGCTTAGCCCAATTCCTCTTGGAATAAATAATTGCATTTGATTTCATATCACTTTAAAAGTTGTAAAATTTTCTTTTACAGCAAAATTTTTATGCGAAATTTATATCCTTATCTTTTCGAGTGGGGTAATCTTGACTCCTTTCTGCTTATTCTTAGTTTCGAGGACGAAACTTTCTTTTAGTGGGAAGGATTGTAACACCGCTAATTTTCTAGGCGTTGTTATCTATTCTGTTATGACTCCGTCATGACTCTGTGATTTTTTTCTGTCTTCAGTATCCTTCATTTTCAAACTTCATAATATTTTCGAGTCAAATATTATTTATTTTCATTAAAATATTTTAAATATTTTATTTTCCTATAATAAATCTATTTATTAAATTTTCGTCGCAAAATATTTATTTAATTCACAAAGAATCTCATTTTTATACAATGCAAACTATCATTTTAAGCTTGGATTTGGGTTATTTATTTTTCTAAAAGGGCCCAAATACGTTTATATAATATTTCCAACTAAGAAAATATTTTTATTTATGAAAATCTATCATATAATGATTTTATTACGAAGTTTCGTAATTAATTGATTTCTTACGCGAGATTTACTCAAATTGATTTGAAATGCGTTTAATAATTTTACGATCCTTATTTTTATCGACCTACGACTTATTTTGGACTCACCTTGAATCATTTGGACCGTGACCCTTGTCACACACCACCATTACACTTTCTTTTATAAACATTTCATTTTATAAAATGATTAAAGGATTAAGATATTTTCTTCTCATCCATTAAATTTGATGACTCGTGCATAGACTTTTCACTCTCTTATTCATCCATTTTGCCCATGTGTTTTAGTGGTACCTCCACCTTGTTTTTATCATTTTTTATAAGTCACATTCATTCATAAACTCTTCATTAGTTTCATTCATTCAACCACTAAATAATATTCAAGGCAAAAACTCTCTCTTTTCTTCTCATTTTCTCATCTTGGCTGATATTTTCCAGCACCCTTTCCAGCCAGATTTAGTCTCTAATCGAGTCTCGATCGTCTCGTTTTCATCTCCTAAATAATCGTCATTCCGATCCCTTCGTTAAGGTAATAATCGATGTTATTTTCGATCGTTATTTGCCTTGATTTTCTTAGTTTTTTCATGGTATTTTTCCACCATGCTTTTCTTGTGGTTAAGGATTTTTGAATGATCCCGAAGCCGACGAATTTATAATCGACTCGAATTTGGGTTAGAGGTAACGTCGATGTTACTCGGTATTTCATCATTTTAATTGTGTATATGCATGTATAATTTTTATATTTCATTTTTGACAATATATGTATGTTATATAATCTGGAAAATTTTTAAAAGTTGAAAATTTGCATGTTTCGATATTTTTATCGCTTTTACGAGATTAACGATTAAATCGTCATATTAATTTGTAAAATTGTAATATTCAGCCTAAACATGTAATATATATTTATATTCTGTAAAAAATAATTTTTTTGATGATTTTTAATAATTTAGTATTTTTATGATATTTTAGTTATCGATTATTGAATTATTTTCGTTTACGGACAAAAGCGATTAAAAGCCGATTTTTTGTTCTAGTACTTAAACATTTTATTTTAATCTGATTTTAGATGTGGTGAAACTTTCTGATGAAATAGAATTTTCTAAATTTTTTCGTAATTGTTTGGAATTGATAAATGGATAAATTAATTAATCACTTTAAATCATCGTTTATCGTTAAAACCGCGTTTGTCGTTTGAATTCTCGATTTTTGGTCTTTTGATTTAATCTGTAAAAAATTATGATTCTGATGATTTCATGATAAAATTTAATTTTATGATTTTTAGTGCTTTAATAAAATGTTACGAACGATAAGTTTTATTAATGGAATCGTTAATTGTGAAAACGGGTTTAAAAAACGGTTTTAACGGGGTTTATTAAATCTGAAATTTTTGGAAATCTGGACAAATAGTATTTTCTGGAAAATCATGATTTTTAAGTTTAATAATAATTTTTGGATATTAATACTTAAATCGTTTTGTAATTACTATTTTTATTAATCGTTATTGTCGAGAATAGACGATTAACGAGAAAACGCTTTAAAAACCGAGTTTTAGGATTCTGAATTTTTTTCTTTTCTGGATAGAATGTCAAAAAATATATTTTAACTATTTTAAGTAGTTTTTGTACTATTTATTAAAGTCTTTAATTAATAAGTATTGATTTTTGGACAAATTACGATTTATCGTTAAAATGCTTTGTCTTACCAAAAAGATTTATTTTTCCAGCAATTGTGAAAATATTTAAATCTGAAACTTTAAGAGTTAAATCATCCGTTAACATATTCTAAATATATTCAATGGTTTAATTAAATAAAAGACGTTAAAAGATTTAATTTCACATTTGCCGTAAAATCCTATTTGTAATCGTATTGTCGTAACTAATAATAATTAGGGAATTTTAGCTTTGTAAATTTTGAAAACACCCTGATTAGTATTATTAAAATATTTAAGACATTTTTAATCATTTTATATACTTGTACGATATTTCAATAATTTCATAAACTCAAATGTTCTTACTTTAATAATTAATATCGTTAAGGCCGAAAGTATTACTTTTATAAATATATATCGTTTACTAAAAATGTGGTATTAGTATGAACTAATATTTTTGCTATTTTGTTATGATGCTATTTTGGGTAAAGTTTCTAAATATAGAAGTTTCCTAAAATAGAAAGTTTCCTCTTTCGGAAGGCGATCCTTTTTCCCTTTTGTTCTCTTATTATTATAATGATTATATCTTTTGAATATTGATAATGACTTTGTTTTGGAGTTATGGAATAAGGACAAGTGTGAGGTTAGAGTAATATATTATGGGGTTTACGTTTTTGCCATCAAATATAAGGCAGGTGTGTCTTTATGGGGCACACTGGTTGTTGAACCGAGCATATATGGTGTTCGGGAGTGTGTGTACATTTTGACCTTAAACTCGTGCCTCGCAGTGTAAGACGCCGTCGGGTTGAACTGAGTATTTATGGTGCTCGGGAGGGGTGTGCATATTATCTTAAACTAGGGTCACGCATTTATAAGTCGCCGTCCTATTATGGTTGAGTAGCCTAGTTAGAGATCAAAGTTTGATTTGTTTGAACTAAGTTCTCGAAGCTAGTTTTTAGTATTCTCCTAGTAAAAGTCTAGCCGTCTACACTAATTTTATCCATAACTCCATTTTGATTATTTTATTTTTTTGTCGATATAAATTGGTTTGCAGGTTGGCAAATATTTTTATGTTTCTTCAGAAACCCATTTTAATATTTTGGTTTTACGCTAAAGCTTATTTTAATATGATGTTTTACTGTTTTTTCTTTTTACTATTTTTCTATAATAGTAATTACAGTTTTAAAATCCTGTTATACGGCTGGGAGAACATTGGCGTTGCTCCCCACTGATTGTGGCTGTTATGTTTTTAACATGGCAGGTATATGTGTTTTCCTTCGGGTGGGCTAGCGAGCAGTTATGGATCCTATTTGTTTTAATAAGATCCCTGTATTATGGATTGTTAAAACCCTATTTATGGATTCCATTTTATTTTTATTTTGTAGCCATTTTTATATTATGGCTTATTTATTGACTTACCATTTTTATTTAATTAACACATAGCTACAGTGTGTTATAATCCCACTTCTACAGTGTTTTCGCCACTGTATTGCGTTAGAATTTTTAGGGGATTACAATTACGAACTAAACCAAACCCTAAACCTTAAACGTGATGAACTAAACCCATACCAATTGAAATTAACAGCGAAATACGAAATCAGAGTTGAAAACTTACAGAGGCGGATTAGGAAAGTGTTGGCGGTTGACGCAGAAAAATTTAGGGGAAGACAATGTAGCTGACGAAGGAAAGGCGAATACACGCGGTGGTGATGGCGACTGATGACGATGATGGCGCGGAGGTTTGTGGAAATAAATCAATAGCAGAATTGAGGCGAAATCAAGAGCGGATGCGAATCGAAATCAGAAGCAGAACGTGAAGAAATCAGAAGATTTAGAAAAGAGATTGATGAAGGAGCAGCAGTGCACTAATTAAGAGGATTGATTAGGTTTAATTTAGGGATTTTCAAATTAGAGTGAGATGAGGGCGGTAAATCTTTTTTGGTAAAAAGTGGGATACGAAATATTCATTCACCGCACATTTCATCATCATTTTAGATGTTTTCTTTTTTTATTTATAATAATAATAATAATAATAATAATAATAATAATAATAATAATATAACTCTCGACACATTAAAGGGTAGATAAGAAAATTTTGATAAGGAAAAGGGTGCACACTTATAAAGGCGTCCAACTTAAAGCGTCGAGAAACTAATGATTTTGTAGTCGTGTGCTCACCCCTCACATGTGGTTCGATGTATCCCTATTAATACCGAACCAACGCATCTTAAGCAGAATACCAGGTAAAGTATACCACGAGAATGACTAATAACCGTATTATAACGTTTAACCTGATTTGCTAATACGTATAGTATCTAGTACTCTCTACTCTCCTACGTGCATCTTTTCATGGCCTGCCTGTCACGTGAAATCGCATGCAAAGAATGTAAACGCAGCTACTTCGACAACAAAAGCTTACTTGTCGTTAAATAACCGACTCAACAAAGACATAGGGTTAAAACAACGGACGTTATCTGTAATCCCCTAAAAATTCTAACGCAATACAGTGGCGGAAACACTGTAGAGTTGGGATTAAAACACACTGACAAACTATATCTTATTAAAAGAAATGGTAAGTCAATTCAAAGGCTACTTTTTACAAAAGGGCTAAATAGAATATTCTCCAAACGGGTTATAGAAATCCATAAATTACATGAATAGAGAAAGAGTAGGATCCACGCTACTCGCTAGCTCACACCCAAAACCCAGCAGCTAATACCTGTCATGTTATAAACATAACAGCCACGTCAGTGGGGAGTAACTCGGACGTTCTCCCAGCCATATTATATCATATGGCAAAATAATAGTATTATTATATCAAAATACTTAAAAGAGAAAACATTAAAACGATATAATAAAAATAAGTTTTCAGCGAAACTTAAAATACTTGTCAACCTGCAAGTGAAAATCAAACGATAATAATAATATTCAAAAATGGCGTTATGGAAATTCAATCAGTGTGCACAAGGCTAGACTTCCACTAGGATAATACTAGAAACTAGCTTCGAGAACTGTAGACTTAACTCATAACAGAATCCAGTCTCTAACTAGGCAACTCAACTATAACAGGACTGCGTGCAGCGAGGTCCTGGTTTAAGTAGTATACACCCCTCCTGGATACCAAATGTATCCAGTTCAACTGACGGCGACTAACACGATGCGATATCTAGCTTAAGGGCACAATGCACACTCTCCTGGGCGAAACTACGCCCAGTTCAACGACCAAATGTGCCCCAAATGGGCACACCGGCTTTATAGCTGATGGTAAAAACGTACATCGCAGACTATATTACTCTAACCCCACACTTGACTTTATTCCTTAACTCCAAAACAACCATTGTCGATATAAACAAAAGATATAATCATTATAAATAATATAAAGATAAAAGAGAATAAACATTTATATGAAAAGGGAAACTTTCTATAAATAAAAATACTAATTTTAGAAACTTACTTAAAATAGAAATATTGTTATAGAAAATTCGCAAGTTATTAAAATAGGTGAAATGTATAAAAATAGCATTTCTAACGAAATTAACATTTTATTTTTATCGTTGTTATCGTAACTTTATTATATTTCTAAATTCGTTACTCAAAATATAATTGAAATAAAATAAGTCAATATATAGTATTTTATAAATAACTAGGAAATCGAGTTAAAACTATAAATTTTAGAAAAGAGATGTTTTAAGAAAAACGATAAAAAAATTAATTGAGTCAACGAGTTTTATAAATGAAATGAGAGTTACAAAGATTTCAAATTATTTTTAATAAATAAATAGCTTTTATTAACAAATAATACGGATTTTAATAAAAATAGTCAATCGGAAATTATTAGTTAAAATAGTCTCGACTAAAAAAAAAATTGAAACTAAGTCGACTATTTTCTCATTTATTAGTATAAATCGTAAATCGTAAATCGTAAATCGTAAAACGAAAATTAATTTATTGAAAGAGTATACAAATCTCGATTATAATATAAAAATACGATTTTGAGTTAAAATTATACATTAACGAAATATGCCGAAAATATGAAATCGATATTATTTAGTTACTCGTGTCACGATAACCAACAAAATATTATAACGAGCGTAAATAATTAAATCACTAACGAATTATAAACGATATCGAAAACTTGTAAAATATTTATAAGGCATACGATTTAAAATTAATATTATTAGCAATAATAAATAGCTAAAATTTAGAAAACCGAAGTTAAAATATTTACTACATACTACTACTCAAACATACGATATAAAATCGAGTAACGTCCTAAAGTTACCTTTAGTCGGGTCGATAATCAAAGTACTTGCCCGTCTAAAAGTCCAAGCTCCACTCACGACTTCAAAACTGGTCTCGAACGCTTGTTCTTCCATAAAAACTTCACGGCTCCAACGGAAACGAGACAAAAGAAATAGAAACAAAGAAATCGGAATAAGAAATGTAGGAACAAAAGACGAGAACGATCGAATAGACGGACGGAAAGAAAAGAAAGAAGAACGAAAGGAAGAGCGGACTGAACAACAACAAGACGCAGTAGTAGCAGTAATAGACAGCATTAGTGCAGCGACAAAAGGAGGAGAAAATGAAGAAAACGATCAAGGAAAACCGACGATTGAGGCACGAAAATAACTAACTGCAGCAGCAGAACGAATAGCAACAAGAGGAAGAAGAAGAAATGAATTGGACTGAACCAAGCATAATGACGATAACTGCAGTAATCAATAGCAGTAGCAACTAAAGACAAAACAGAACAAGAATCATCCCAACTAACGTCGAATAACAGCGGAAACCGGAGACAACGCAGCAGCAATAATAATGACAAACACGGACAACAACAAAGGGATATCGGAGAAGAGAAGGAACGGCGAAAAGGGGGTCGCAAAAACCGCGTTTATGAGAAAAACAAAAGCAACGACGACGAACAAAACCCAGCACTAAGTACATCAGCAGCAACGACTTGTAGCAATAAAACAACAACAAAATAGCAACAGCAGCAACGACTTGTAGCAATAAAACAACAACAAAATAGCAACAGCAGTAGGAAATGCAATCGACCACAACAGCAGAGAACAGCGGCAAGAAGAAACCAACCATTAACGATACGCGATCGAGATGACAACAAGCAGAGGACAACAACAGAAATAGCAATAACATTCTGACCGAAACATCAGCATAACGAGTAGAGATCGAAGAAGAAAGTAACGAAGAATGAAGGAAAGAAGAAGGAATACGAACAGCAGTAGTAGTACTGAATTGCAGCAGCAGTACGGGCAGCAATAACATCAACATACAGCAGCAGCGAAACAGATTAAACGGAGAGGAAAACAGGGGAGGAGGAAGGAAAGTCGAAGAACAAGAAGGGAAAAAAAACGCAGCAGCAGAAGGGCAGTCGGGTGAGATGACAGCAGCAGCGAGCATCAAAAAGGGAAAAAAAAGAGGAGAACAAGGGGGAAAGATGAAGCGGTTTTGGTGAGGATGAATGAAGAGGTGATAGGGAGTGTATAGGTGAAGCGATGGAGTCAAAAACAATGAGTAAGCGGGGGTGTATGTGTCAGTAAAGGAGTGAAAGTGTACGTAAATGAGTGAGGGAAAACAAAACAAAAGGGGGCTGAATCAGCACAATAAAATGAATCGAGACGAATTTCGAAACGACAGGTTGACCGACCCAAGCAATCGAATTAAAATCGAGTCAAAAAAAAAAAGAAAAAAAATAATTAGGCCGACTAATGAAATGAGTAGAATAAAGTATTCGAAACGAAAACGAAGTTTAAAGAAATAATTAATTAGATGATGAAATAGTTTTTCCCGATAAATAATAAACTTTCCATAAAGTGAATTAAATTGATTTCTCGAGGAAAGGAAATAAATATTTTGACGAAACTTAAAATAAATGAACTTCGAGCCGAAAATAGAAATTCGAGCATAATATAAATAAATGAAAAGAATTTAGAATTTAAATCGTTGAAATAGACTTTCGATAAGATGTAAGCGTGTATTTAAAACGGGTATTTTTCCTAGAATCAGGTGTAAGCGTCGGGAGCAACAATGCTCTGATACCAACTGTAATCCCGTAAAAATTCTAACGCAATACAGTGGCGGAAACACTGTAGAGTTGGGATTAAAACACACTGACAAACTATATGTTATTAAAAGAAATGATAAGTCAATACAAAGACCACTTTTTACAAAAGGGCTAAATAGAATATTCTCCAAACGGGTTATAGAAATCCATAAATTACGTGAATAGAGAAAGAGTAGGATCCACGCTACTCTCTAGCTCACACCCAAAATCCAGCAGCTAATACCTGTCATGTTATAAACATAACAGCCACGTCAGTGGGGAGTAACTCGGACGTTCTCCCAGCCATATTATATCGTATGGTAAAATAATAGTATTATTATATCAAAATACTAAAAAGAGAAAACATTAAAACGATATAATAAAAATAAGTTTTCAGCGAAACTTAAAATACTTGTCAACCTGCAAGTGAAAATCAAACGATAATAATAATATTCAAAAATGGCGTTATGGAAATTCAATCAGTGTGCACAAGGCTAGACTTCCACTAGGATAATACTAGAAACTAGCTTCGAGAACTGTAGACTTAACTCATAACAGAATCCAGTCTCTAACTAGGCAACTCAACTATAACAGGACTGCGTGCAGCGAAGTCCTGGTTTAAGTAGTATACACCCCTCCTGGATACCAAATGTATCCAGTTCAACTGACGGCGACTAACACGATGCGATATCTAGCTTAAGGGCACAATGCACACTCTCCTGGGCGAAACTAAGCCCAGTTCAACGACCAAATGTGCCCCAAATGGGCACACCGGCTTTATAGTTGATGGCAAAAACATACATCCCAGACTATATTACTCTAACCCCACACTTGACTTTATTCCATAACTCCAAAACAACCATTATTGATATAAACAAAAGATATAATCATTATAAATATTATGAAGATAAAAGGGAATAAACATTTATATGAAAAGGGAAACTTTCTATAAATAGAAAAATACTAATTTTAGAAACTTACTTAAAATAGAAATATTGTTATAGAAAATTCGTAAGTTATTAAAATAGCTGAAATGTATAAAAATAACATTTCTAACGAAATTAACATTTTATTATTATCGTCGTTATCGTAATTTATTATATTTATAAATTCGTTACTCAAAATATAATTGAAATAAAATAAGTCAATATATAGTATTTTATAAATAACTAGGAAATCGAGTTAAAACTATAAATTTTAGAAAAGAGATGTTTTAAGAAAAACGATATAAAAATTAACTGAGTGAACGAGGTTTATAAATGAAATGAGAGTTACAAAGATTTCAAATTATTTTTGTTCCCACAGACGGCGCCAAATTGTTCCGGTATGGAAACGGGTCCCTGACCTTGAGCTTCGCGGTTCTCCTCGGCTCCGGATGCGTGCCGACGGTGATCCTGCAATGTGAACTCCGGGCCCGGGGGAACCCCCGGGACGGAGCCTCTGACGCCCAAGTCAGTAAAATGTATGACTAAATATAGATATTTTAGGGAGATAAGAGAGGCAGAGAGAGTAGGGAGGAATATGTGAATGAATTCATTGTCACCTTTTCCCCTCACCCTAAGTGGGGTATTTATAGGGGAAAGGGTGTAGTAGGGTGATGTCACCCATGACATCAGCATGGTGATCAGTAGAGAGGTCTTTTTGGGTCAGTTGATGGCTACCCGTAAAGGGGGTCGGGCCTATGCGTCAGGGGGTTTTATCCCCCGTCAATTTGCCCTCAGCGGAGTCGGATACTGAGTATGCGGGTCCGGTGCCAAGCATGATTGGACCGACAAACTAAATGACGGACTTTGTTTTTCGTACAAAGCCAAGCATTCACTAGGCCTTGTGGGTGCGTCTGCCCTAGCATCGTCTGGATTCTGTCAGGGCGTCATACGTCGTGCCTTTTGTGTACTCGGAGGTGTACATGGGGTTTTATCATTCTATACATGACCAGGTAATCACTAAGCCCTGTGATCAACGCTTATGCCCTCGTACATCTCATACGGATGTGTCAGGGTGCCAGAGGCCTGCCAGGGTAGTTTATGGACCTTGTCTAGGTCTTGGGGGCCGTGCCCCTTGCCTGTTTGGAGGCAGACATAAGGACTTACGCTTAAATACAAGTCCGAGTATTTAATTTTTACGCCTTGTCGGTCGGCGATCTTGGCTCGGCCAATCTACGAGCTTTGGTCGAAGCCCGAGGGACGTGCCGCCTGCCCGCTCTGATGTAGGCAGAATGACTTATATACTTTACAAGGCCAAGTATCCGTTAGGCTTTGTCAATTGGATGACCTACCTCGACAGATCATTGAACCTGGCCAAAGTTCAGTCATGCTCCCTGCATGTTTGACGCACACAGAAGGACTTATGTTTTATAAAAAGTTTGAGCGTGCCTCAGGCCTTGCTGGCTCGCCTATGACGCCCGGCCTGTCCCTGGTTCTGGTCGAAGTTCAGGGGGCCTGCCCCCTGCCTGCCCAGAGGTAGGTAGAGGGCCTTATGGTTCAGCTCATGGGGCACGGCCTGACCCTGGCTTCTAGTCGAAGTCCAGGGGGCCTGTCATAGAGGTAGGCAGAGGGACTTGTGGCTCGGCACATGGGGCCCGGCCTGACCCTGGCTTCTTGCCGAAGTCCAGGGGCCTGCCCTCTGCCTGCTCAAAGGTAGGCAGAGGGACTTATCGTTCGATGCATGGGGCCGGGCCTGACCCTGGCTTCTAGTCGAAGTCCAGGGGGCCTGCCATAGAGGTAGGCAGAGGGACTTGTGGCTCGGCACATGGGGCCCGGCCTGACCCTGGCTTCTTGCCAAAGTCCAGGGGCTTGCCCCCTGCCTGCCAAGAGGTAGGCAGAGGGACTTCTCGTTCGGCACGTGGGGCCCGGCCTGACCCTGGCTTCTGGTCGAAGTCCAGGGGGCCTGCCCCCTGCCTGCCCTGAGGTAGGCAGAGGGACTTCTCGTTCGGCACGTGGGGCCCGACCTGACCCTGGCTTCTGGTCGAAGTCCAGGGGGCCTGCCCCCTGCCTGCCCAGGGGTATGCAGAGGGACGTATCGTTTGGCGCATGGGGCCGGGTCTGACCCTGGCTTCTGGTCGAAGTCCAGGGGGCCTGCCCTTTGCCTGCCCAGAGGTAGGCAGAGGGACTTATCGTTCGGCGCATGGGGTCGGGCCTGACCCTGGCTTCTGGTCGAAGTCCAGGGGGCCTGCCCTCTGCCTGCCCAGAGGTAGGCAGAGGGACTTATCGTTTGGCGCATGGGGCCGGGCCTGACCCTGGCTTCTGGTCGAAGTCCAGGGGGCCTGCCCCCTGCCTGCCCTGAGGTAGGCAGAGGGACTTCTCGTTCGGCACGTGGGGCCCGACCTGACCCTGGCTTCTGGTCGAAGTCCAGGGGGCCTGCCCCCTGCCTGCCCAGGGGTAGGCAGAGGGACGTATCGTTTGGCGCATGGGGCCGGGTCTGACCCTGGCTTCTGGTCGAAGTCCAGGGGGCCTGCCCTTTGCCTGCCCAGAGGTAGGCAGAGGGACTTATCGTTCGGCGCATGGGGTCGGGCCTGACCCTGGCTTCTGGTCGAAGTCCAGGGGGCCTGCCCTCTGCCTGCCCAGAGGTAGGCAGAGGGACTTGTGCTCTGTACAAGGCTAAATGTGTATCAATCCTTGTTTTTTTGTTGGGTGGTCTACTTTTCCTGGATTTTGCAACAGGGGCTCCTCCCCCATTGCCCCCTACCCATTAGCTATGAGAGTAATGAATAGGTGATGGGTAAATATTAATCTTGTCTTCGTAGAATTCCACATGATGGTTGACGGACCTAGGTGGTCTCTGCAGGCGTCGAGGTTGAGTCGTACGTTGACTGGGCAGCTTCTTGGCCGAGCCGTAAGTCGGTAGGGCCGATCCGTAAGTCGGTAGGGCCGAGCCGTAAATCGGCAGGGCCGAACCGTAAATCGACAGGGCAGCATCTTGGCCGAGCCGTAAGTCGATAGGGCCGAGCCGTAAGTCGGCAGGGCCGAACCGTAAATCGGCAGGGCAAAATCTTGGCCGAGCCGTAGGTCGGCTGGGCCATGTCTCTGTCAAGCAACAAACATTGAGCTTATTTGATACCCATTTTTGTGACTTATCTTCACCATTTTTCGGGTAAAATTTTTAGAGAAGTTTTTTGTGACGGGCAAAAAGTTTGGGCTAATTTTTGTAAAGTATTTGTGAATTATTGTGGTGGGTGGAAGAATTGGGTCATTCTCTTTGTAATTTTCCGGATTCCCGTGTAATGAAATTGGGTCTTGAATGATAAATCAACCTCCTCTTTTACACCACCATTTAAACTTTTCTTGTGTGTTTGTGATGCAATTTGAATTAAATATAATAGGGAGTATATGAAAGTGCATACCAATCCCTCTTTTTAACATGAAGATAGTGGACTTGCTCTTCTCGTGTGTTTCGCACACTCCTCAGCATTTTCCACCTCTACCTTTTCTAAATAAAAACTCCTTTAACTTGCTCCGCTTTGTCCAATCGAACCCAAAACTCCTGCTGGTAAATATAGTTTGATACTCTCATGAAGAACCTTGGCAGATTCATACGACATTTTCATCGTAAAAACATACTTGGTTTTGGGTCGAGGTGTATATGTCTGGCCGGAGGTAATTTGCCAATTTGGAGATAGCGAACGACCCCTTGACCGTTGGGAAAACTCGGAGGCAGTTGCGCGAGGATGGAGGCCGAGGAGTGCTTTAAAGATTGAACACAAGGAATCCCACCCACAAGGTAGGATAAAAGAACGATGCTTAGACGACCATACTCGGAGTTGCGATGATGATATCGTCGAATGGGATCTGGGCATCCATCGGCCAGAGGCCTGATAGGAAACCGGGGAGAGGCTGACACTCGAACATTAATGACGGCGGACTCAACGGTGATTGACTCAAGTGGCCGACTTATCACGATGAATCAGGTGGCCGACCCGATCTGATTATTTATCGTCTCAGGTGGCCGGCCCAACTTGCTGAACTAGGCGGCCGACCTGAGTTGAATTTTATCACGTACTTGTAATTTTTTGGCTTTCTCAGATTCAACAAAACTAGATTCGTAAAATTGATATGTCTGACCTTCGATCCAAATATTATCATGAAGATGAAGTGTTGTTGCTTTTTGAATTCTTTAGCAGTACTTCTCCCTCTCCTTGATCTTGGTTTCAGAAAACCAATTTTCAAAACAATGCCTTGTAGTAGATCGGAGCTTTGTCCATGAAAAAGAATGATGATTTTTTTTTACTTCTGATTTCTTCCTCCAGATTTGGATTGGATCAGGAAAATTATTTTGGTTATCGATGACTTCTTGCAGATCGATCTCCATGTAAGATTAGATCTGGAAAATTCTAGTTTTTTTTTTTGGGAGTGGTTGATTTTTGTGGATAATTCGTGAGCACAACCGTTCTTCCCACAGACGGCGCCAAATTGTTCCCACAGACGGCGCCAAATTGTTCCGGTATGGAAACGGGTCCCTGACCTTGAGCTTCGCGGTTCTCCTCGGCTCCGGATGCGTGCCGACGGTGATCCTGCAAGCTGAACTCCGGGCCCGGGGGAACCCCCGGGACGGAGCCTCCGACGCTCAAGTCAGTAAAATGTATGACTAAATATAGATATTTTAGGGAGATATTTAGGGAGATAAGAGAGGCAAAGAGAGTAGGGAGGAATATGTGAATGAATTCATTGTCCCCTTTTCCCCTCACCCTAAGTGGGGTATTTATAGGGGAAAGGGTGTAGTAGGGTGATGTCACCCATGACATCAGCATGGTGATCAGTAGAGAGGTCTTTTTGGGTCAGTTGATGGCTACCCGTAAAGGGGGTCGGGCCTATGCGTCATGGGGTTTTACCCCCCCCCGTCAATTTTTAATAAATAAATAGCTTTTATTAATAAATAATTCGGATTTTAATAAAAATAGTCAATCGGAAATTATTAGTGAAAATAGTCTCGACTAAAAAAAATATTTAAAACTAAGTAGACTATTTTCTCATTTATTAGTATAAATCGTAAATCGTAAAACGAAAATTAAATTATTGAAAGAGTATACAAATCTCGATTATAATATAAAAATACGATTTTGAGTTAAAATTATACGTTGACGAAATATGCCGAAAATATGAAATCGATATTATTTAGTTACTTGTGTCACGATAACCAACAAAATATTATAACGAGCGTAAATAATTAAATCACTAACGAATTATAAAACGATATCGAAAACTTGTAAAATATTTATAAGGCATACGATTTAAAATTAATATTATTAGCAATAATAAATAGCTAAAATTTAGAAAACCGAAGTTAAAATATTTACTACATACTACTACTCAAACATACGATATAAAATCGAGTAACGTTCTAAAGTTACCTTGAGTCGGGTCGATAATCAAAGTACTTGCCCGTCTAAAAGTCCAAGCGCCACTCACGACTTCTAAACTGGTCTCGAACGCTTGTTCTTCCATAAAATCTTCACGGCTCCAACGGAAACGAGACAAAAGAAATAGAAACAAAGAAATCGGAATAAGAAATGTAGGAACAAAAGACGAGAACGATAGAATAGACGGACGGAAAGAAAAGAAAGAAGAACGAAGGGAAGAGCGGACTGAACAACAACAAGACGCAGTAGTAGCAGTAATAGACAGCATTAGTGCAGCGACAAAAGGAGGAGAAAATGAAGAAGACGATCAAGGAAAACCGACAATCGAGGCACGAAAATAACTAACTACAGCAGCAGAACGAATAGCAACAAGAGGAAGAAGAAGAAATGAATTGGACTGAACTAAGCATAATGACGATAACTGCAGTAATCAATAGCAGTAGCAACTAAAGACAAAACAGAACAGGAATCATCCCAACTAACGTCGAATAACAGCGGAAACCGGAGACAACGCAGCAGCAATAATAGTGACAAACACGGACAGCAACAAAGGGATATCGGAGAAGAGAAGGAACGGCGAAAAGGGGGTCGCAAAAACCGCGTTTATGAGAAAAACAAAAGCAACGACGACGAACAAAACCCAGCACTAAGTACATCAGCAGCAACGACTTGTAGCAATAAAACAGCAACAAAATAGCAACAGCAGCAACGACTTGTAGCAATAAAACAACAACAAAATAGCAACAGCAGTAGGAAATGCAATCGACCACAACAGCAGAGAACAGCGGCAGGAAGAAACCAACCAGTAACGACACGCGATCGAGATGACAACAAGCAGAGGACAACAGCAGAAATAGCAATAATATTCTGAGCGAAACAGCAGCATAACGAGTAGAGATCGAAGAAGAAAGTAACGAAGAATGAAGGAAGAAGAAGGAATACGAACAGCAGTAGTAGTACTGAATTGCAGCAGCAGTACGGGCAGCAATAGCATCAACATACAGCAGCAGCGAAACAGATTAAACGGAGAGGAAAACAGGGGAGGAGGAAGGAAAGTCGAAGAACAAGAAGGGAAAAAAACGCAGTAGCAGAAGGGCAGTCGGGTGAGATGACAGCAGCAGCGAGCATCAAAAAGGGAAAAAAAAGAGGAGAACAAGGGGGAAAGATGAAGCGGTTTTGGTGAGGATGAATGAAGAGGTGATAGGGAGTGTATAGGTGAAGCGGTGGAGTCAAAAACAATGAGTAAGCGGAGGTGTATGTGTCAGTAAAGGAGTGAAACTGTACGTAAATGAGTGAGGGAAAACAAAACAAAAAGGGGCTGAATCAGCACAATAAAATAAATCGAGACGAATTTTGAAACGACAAGTTGACCGACCCAAGCAATCGAATTAAAATCGAGTAAAAAAAAAGGGACATTTCTCACGGTACCCTCGAACTTTGACACATTACACATGGTACCCCTCATTTTAAGTTTGTTCCTATAGTCACCTTGTATTTTGCGTTTAGTGCCCATGGTACCCCTGATCAATTTTCCGTCATAACGGCGTTAAAAGTTAGTTCAGTTAAAGAGATTATTTTTACTTTTTTTGGTGAAATTAGTTAAAAAATTAATGAAATTCAAATTAAAATAGTTGAAAATTGAGGAAATGCTCATGATATCCTTGTGTTTTCAGTATTTTCACCACGGTACCATTGTATTTTCAATTTTTTGTCCATGGTACCCTTGTGATTTCAATTATTTGGCCATGGTACCCCTGAATGAATTGTAACCACAACGGTACCATGGGCAAAGAATTTAAAATTTAAGGGTACCATGGCTAAAACATTGAAAACACAGGGGTATCATGGACATTCCCTTAATTTTCAATTATTTTAATTAGAAGTTCGTTAATTGTTCTAACTAATTTTTCCTCTGAAACAAATTAATCACTTTAACTAAAAAAACTTTTAACGCCGTTATGACAGAAAATTGATCAGGGGTACCATGGACACTAAACACAAAACACAAGGTTACCATAGGAACAAACTTAAAATGAGGGGTACCATGTGTAATGTGTCAAAGTTCGAGGGTACCGTGGAAAATATCCGAAAAAAAAAGAAAAAAAATAATTAGGTCAACTAATGAAATGAGTAGAATAAAGTATTCGAGACGAAAACGAATTTTAAAGAAATAAATAATTAGACGATGAAATAGTATTTCCCGATAAATAATAAACTTTCCATAAAGTGAATTAAATTGATTTCTCGAGGAAAGAAAATAAATATTTTGACGAAACTTAAAACAAATGAACTTCGAGCCGAAAATAGAAATTCGAGCATAATATAAATAAGTGAAAAGAATTTAGAATTTAAATCGTTGAAATAGACTTTCGATAAGAATTATATTAAATGTATAAATTGAATCGAAACAGAAATAAAAATAAGTTTCAAATATAAGAAGAGTTTTCGAGACAAATAGAATTTTTAGGAGTTTGAAACGATTAAACGATAAATTCGTTTTATAATAATTTTAAGAATTACGAGTTAAGTCGTAAAAATAATACGAACAAAACTTTAATTTAATTTAAATTTATAAAATCAGGGGTGTTACATTATCGTACTTTCGCCACAATTAAGGAACAAAGTTATTAGCCCATCGATTGATTAGTAGAGGCCGCTACGTGTGGGCGGGATTGGGTGTTGACATCTATCGGAAGTTGGCTTACCAATACGTACCCTCATCCCTTAATAATTATCTACGGTTTTCGGATACCCGAAACCATTGGCAATGAGAGTCATACTAAACGTGGAATGCTTAAGGGTGCATGTCTTTATCTTTATGTCCCCATGTCACTCAACTTTGAGCCGACCAATGATTAAAGTTGACTTGAACGGTTTCCGAGTTCCCAAAATTACTCGGTGGCAACTCCACAAATCGGCAACGAATTCGGTTCACTAAAAATGTCGTCTTACCAAACATATCGGCCTTTAAACATTTAAAACCACGTCTCGATCGATTCTAATGGAAACACGGATGTCCGCATCCGTCTTGTACAATTTAAATCGTCAACCAAAATTGAGGTCCGACACATCGCCCCGTACACAAGATTGGATCGACCCCAGGACTACGCCGTTACTATCGGCCAAAATTAAATTTGTTTTCAAAAAGACACTTAACGCCGTCACCCTGGCTAAGTGCACACTTATCGTTTTCAATTCAAAAACCATTTTTAGCGCCATTATTTTGGCCAAAATAAAACTCATCATTCTCAGAAACGACAATGTACCGTTACTATCACCAAACTCCCATCCAATGGGATCGAGGTAAATCATACGGTCACATTTTGTTTTCAAAACATTTTTGCATATACCGTTACTATCGCCAAACTCCCAACTAATGGGATCAAGGCACCTAATACGGTTACATTTAATTTTCAAAATATTTTTGCACATACCGTTAGCATTACCAAAATTTTAATTAATTTAATCAAGGAATCTAACACGGTTACACCCACGGAACATTTTTACATAAACCGGCACCACCGTCGAAATTCCAATCAATGTGTAGACACCCGCATTTGGCTGCTAGGTGTCTACAGCAGTTTCCGACAAACACCCGATGATGAACAAACGTAAACATGACTTAATACACTCAATTTTGGACTCGAAATCAATAGTAGTTGGCACGAGCTTTTAGCGGAGTAAAAATCTCACCAAACCAACCTCAAATCTAGGCCCAGTGGGTCGTTTTCAGTCAAATAAGACTAATTTGGGTCAAAACCGACACCAGGGGCAAAACCGTCTTTTAGCGACCGGGTCAAACCCCGGTCAAAGACATTTCCAAGGCGGAAAAATCTGTCATGCAGCTTTCACGAATCTGATTCGGAGTCAAATACTACAAAAAATTAGCAATGAAGAAGAATTAAGCAAGCTTTTCCTATCCAAAACCGGATTCCTTTTTTCCATCCAAAAACGGGAATGCTACCTCACCCCAACCGGTGTTTCTTCCCCTCTAAGCAACCTTTTCCTATCCAAAGTGGGTGTTTCTTCCCATCCAAGCCGGGTTTCGTTTCCTAGACAATGTCGGAAGCCTCTCCTATAAATACACCCCCTTGCACACACAATTACAACGTCCACGACAATTACAATTCCCGACACACATCAACAATTCACATCAAAAATTAGCAACATCAATTCACCACCCGAAATTCTAGGCAATTTCAGGCAAACTATACATAAGTACCGTTCTGATTTTCCTCTAGAAATCCCGTAGGAAACGCGAGATCAAAACTTGTCAAAGACCCGAGAGCAAAACTCGTCAAATCCCCTCCCTAACAATAAACACCATAA
Organism: Agrostemma githago; assembly: GCA_958450325.1. Taxonomy (NCBI): domain Eukaryota; kingdom Viridiplantae; phylum Streptophyta; class Magnoliopsida; order Caryophyllales; family Caryophyllaceae; genus Agrostemma; species Agrostemma githago. Next base: position 61,868,441 of record OY288239.1, on the reverse strand, counting down.
CTCACCTATATACATCTTAACGCTCCTGCGCCTAGGCCGCTACTATGAGTCCTTTTTCGAGATAATTAAACATGTAGGTTGAGGGTGTCACAAATCCCGCTCTCTCCTTTTCTCTCTTCCTTTTCTTCCATCTTTCACGTTTTTTTATTACTTTTTTCTTTCTTTCTTTCCTCGTTTCTAATACCGATATTATCGTAACAACTATCTAATTTTCACAAAACAAACATTCTTAAAATATGATATCGATTATAATCGAATATCGTATCTAAAAGAATTAAAAATAATCTCGTTGATGCTAAGACAATCATCACATGGTCCTAAAAAGACATAATACGACGATTTCGAAGCGGAGAGAATTTTATTTTGTCTTAGTTTGATTTTCAAATAATTTATAATCATCTTTTCTAAAAATCATTCCGAATATTCGATATTGATTCCATAATCAGGTGTCGAATATGACGAATATCGAAATTTAAGTCGAGTGTAAATCATACTATATTTATGCGCGATTTAACAAAATTATCGATTTTAACAAAAAGCAATTTCGAAATCAAAAACAAAACGAAGCATAGTTCGTACAAGGGGCACTCGATCGAGTGCCTAGCCCAGTCGATCAAGTAGCACCCCATAATCCGGGCATAATCCTTTTTTTCGAGACCACTCGGTCGAGTGCCTTAGTGACTCGATCGAGTGGCTCCTGGTTCATCAAAACCGTGAGTTTTCAGCATCATCCAAGTCCCGATAAATTTTTTTTATGACTTCGGTCAACACGTGTCAAGTCAATCACGTGTCATAACCTTTTCAAAACCATGCATTGCATTATATTCATGTCGGTTATTCAATTTACAAACCGTTACTAACTTGTTTGTTCATGTTTTAGCGACTTATTTTTATTGTTTGTTTTATTGTACTGAAACGAACCTCGCATGCTAAATACAACTTTGACGTTAATTTAGATGCATTAAATCGACTTAGCAACTTATTCGAATTTTCACATGCTTAGTCAAAATACTGTTTGCATATCATCTCATCGAATTACTAACGCGCGTATTTCAAAATCAAACGATATCATAGTAGAGGCCGCTAATGTGCGGGCGGGGTTGGGTGTTCTTTGTGAACTTCCCAACACGTACCCTCACCCCTTACTCAGAACCATGGTTTCCGGATATCTGAATCCATTGGCAAACGAGAGTCATTCAATACACGGTATCTGATAATGTCAGTATCGGTATCAAATGCAAAGGGACGAACCCAATAAACTCTGACATCCGAATGAGCCATACTTTGTGCATGGCCCACTAAGATATATAGTGGGTTCGAACGAGCCCGAACTCCCACAAAGTTCGGTGGCGACTCCACTTCGATTTAAATTTCAATTCGACCTATCTCATATAGAGATTCATTCGCCTCCCCAAACCCGCGCGTGGCCGCGTCAGGGTGGACATATGTCATGCCCACACAATGCTATGGACGAACACGGTCGCACGTTTTCAAATTTTTCTAAAAACACTATCACCGCCAAAATTCCGTAATAAGTATTTGGTCACACTTTCGAAACACCACCACAAACACCGTATCTATTCACAAATACACTTTACACCCCAACGTCGAACCCCTAGCTAATAGTATGGTTCTTCAACAACCGCACTTTTACAAAATCACAAATTTACGCTCTTGCTATCGTTAAATCCTTGACACCCGTATAACAACACCTTCCGACATACCACGAACGATGTCACTAAACCATCATAATGTCGACTTCAAAACTTCCTCTTTTAAAAAACTCATTTTCCAAAGAAACGTCTATTTTTGAAAATACCAAAACTCTTTAAAATCTCATCTCGAGAGTCCTCTTTTAAATATCACACCCGAGATTTGCATCGAATCATCTCGTTCCAGAGACCCAAGTCTATTAGGCGTTTCGCCGAGTACACCAAAAGTCTAATGCAATTGAGTCCCAAATCTGATAACCGCAAACACGCGTGAATCAAGGGTCTTATTTCTATGTCGCTCGCCTACGAGCATCTCTTGAGTCTCTCTTACGGAGTCCGGTGGCCTGAGTCCACTTCTCATTTCTGGTCATGTTGCTCCATAACATGTCTTCGGATTCAAACACCATCGAAAATCTTGACTGGATTAGTTCGTCGCATCCATGCTTCGGTAACCCATCTAAGTTCGTCCATTCGCCACAACGATAGCCACCTCGATTTCCTAGAAAGTAGGGACACGAAAAGAGGAGGGGATTCCTATTCAGGTGATTACCACACCCAAGAGCTTCGCCGAGTAGATCATCCCAACGTTCCGCAAGGACAAAACCTCTTAAAGTCAATACTGAGATAACCTCAAGGCCTCACAAAACCCTATCCGAGGAAATAAGAACGTCGCGGAAAAGTTTTACCAAAATTAACTCATCCTACCCCGTGGCACTCAAGCACCTGGTCGATCAAGGGCTACTGTTGCCCATGGGTCCCACTCCAGACCCACCAATCACCTAACGAAGCAAAAATTGGAGTCCTAACGCCTACTGCCTATTTCATCAAGGTAATGGGCATGATACAGAGACATGCTTCACACTAAAGCACGCCATCCAAAACATGATTGTGGATGTAACCTTTCCTGCCTCAAAATGGCAAAAAGCAGACTTCACTTTCAAAAACACCGAGAGAGAGAGATAGTGACATCGGTAGTTGTCACATGTTATTTCAAACCCCTCGACGTTTCGCCAACGAAAAATAGTCCAGACCACTAATCAAGGGTTGCATCTCCAGAAGACTACTTAAGGGTCTAGAACCAAGAAGACAGTTACGATCCCAGGACCAAGTCAATATCACAATAGGGTCGAGTCATAATATTCTTATTTCATTTTTAGCTTCATTTGTTATATCGAGTCGGAGGTTCAGAGGGGGTATATCCCCGCCTCCCAAAAATCATATCCAGGACGCGTCGTCCCTACTATATTATTAAAAAAAAAACTTCTCTTTTCTTTACTATGCGCCTCGACAATCGCTTGATTTAAAACATTACACTATTTCGTTTATGACTCGATACTATGCCATTTATCGATAGCAATCAATCAAAACATAAGAGCTTCAACTAACAGCCCACCTAATTTCACCCTAAATGAGATCAAAGCAATAATCCAAACACTCAACCCAACCCGTAGCCAATTTCCTAGCCGAAAACCCAATAGAGAAAGCCCACACAACGGATACCTGGTCGTCCTTCCCCGACGAGGACATTTTATTCGCCGTCAGCAAATCATAGGACCTGTATTTTGATGGCGCCTCGAGCATGAGGGGCTACGGTGTGGGGGTCCTTTTAATATCCCCACAAGGTGACCACACACCCATATCACTCTAACTAGACAGCCCAGTAACCAACAACGCAGACGAATACGAAGCCTGTCTAATAGGTGTGGACATGACATAGGTCCACCCCGACGTGGCCACGCGCGGGTTTGGGTAGGCGAATGAATCTCGTGGTTAGATTGATCTCGAATCGAAATTTAAATCTAAATAGGAGTCACCACCGAACTTTTTGGGAGTTCGGACCCGTTCGAACCCACTCTGTACTTATGCGTATCGTGCATAAATCACGGCCCGCTTTAGTACTAGAATTTATGGGGTTCGTCCCTTTGCATTACGATACCGATGCCGAGTTATTGGGCATCGTGCATTGAATGACTCTCGTATGCCAACAGTTTTGGGCATCCGGAAACCAGTGTTTCTGAGTAAGGGGTGAGGGTACGTGTTCGGAAGCCCACGAAGGACACCCAACCCCGCCCGCTCTTAGCGGCCTCTACTAAGATATCGTTCGATTTTCGTGTACGCGTGTTAGTAAGACGATTAAAAGATATGCAAACAATATTTTAGCTACACGTGCGAAATACGTGTTATACGTCCTTTAATGCATCTTAAATCAATGTCAAAGTTGTATTTAGCATGTGGGTTCGTTTAGAAAGTGGTACATGCCACGCAACGTAAATAAACAACTTAAATGTAAATTACGAATTACACGGGCGGAATACAACCCGAAATTCACAATACGACAAGTGAAGATATAATATAATCGGGTTAGAAACGGTAACGTAAATAATAAACGAACTCGTAAATGAATCGTAAATTGAAACCGTAAACCGGATATTGGAAAGACTCGAATCAAATACTTATTGCATTACGAATTGACCAGAGGACTGAGGCTGGAATGCGCAAAAGGTTGCGGCCTGGAACTCAGGCGCCTGAAGTGAGGTGGCCTGGAGTTCAGGCGCCTGAGGGCAGGTGGCGTGATATGAAACACTCCACATTGAGTGAAGATGTCCTATTTATAAGCTTTGCTTAAAGGGATTTGAAGTACTACTCATATCAACAAAGTGCACTTTCTTTTCTGGTCTGCCCATGATAAGAACTCCACAGTTAAGCGTGCTTGACTGGGAGCAATCATAGGATGGGTGACCTCCTGGGAAGGGTTCCGGGATGCACATGAGTGAGGACAAAATGTGTTGAAAGGACTCGTGTTGGTCTGTGGGACTAGTACAAAGCCTGGTGGGCTACCGCGGTTAACATTTCCGGTCCTAGGATTGGGCCGGGGTGTTACAAATGGTATCAGAGCAACCCTGCGACTGTGCATTTGGCACCTAGCGGGGGTGGATTCTGGGTCAGCGGTTATGCTGCCAGGCACAACGAAGATGTTGCGTTCTTCAAGTGGGAGTGATTGAAACACCCCACATTGATTGAAGATGTCCTATTTATGAGCTTTGCTTAAAGGGATTTGAAGTACTACTCATATCAACAAAGTGAATTCTTCATGTGGGAATGATTGAAACACCCCACACACGGTTAACATTTCCGGTCCTAGGATTGAGCCGGGGTGTTACATGATATGCAGGCGCCTGACCTACAACGTCTGGGCAGGTCGGGTTCGGGACAGAGGCATGATGCTAGCTTGATCCCAAAGTCTCGATGTCTCGTCCCGATTTCTCATGGTGAAGGCTGGCAGTCTCGATACGTCGTATACCGAATCCGACTAGGAAGTCGTCGGTATAAGACGTACGTAGTGAGACATTCGCTCGAAGTCGTAAAAGAGCAAAAATAAATGTGGAAAATGTAGATTTGAAAGGGAAACGCGCGATTGATTAACGCGCGTTGACTAAAGTCGCAAGCATTAATCCCTAAGCGAAATGTGTATCGTTATGGACTACGCCGGTAGTCTACGATATCCCATTTAGCTATAATGAGTGCTTGTCCTTAATTGATTCAAATTTACGATAAATTGATTATATCGACTTGATACGAATATCGGAGCCCTTCGTATCGCGATGTCGTTATCGGGTCGCGTGGACCGTACGACTCGGAGTCAACATCGGGCGCCTATAGCGACATTCGAAAATGATATCGCATACACTCGATAATAAACAATTGCGATCGCGTCATTACCCGTAGGGTCAGGCGCACGCCATGAGGTGCCCTGACCCTTAGACGCCTGGGGCGGCGTGCCTCAAAATATTGGCGCCACCTCCGTTGTGTCGTATTCGGGTATTGTACGGACTTTGGGCATCGTTTAGTTATCGGATGTACTCGATTTGATTTTGAAAATAGTTTCGTATTATTGTACTATACACGATATTTGTACATGACGAAAATGTAAATAACGATAATATAAATGTTAGATGGTTAGGAACGAGAATAAGATGTTAGATGCAATATTAATATGAACAAAAAACGTAAAGGTGTTTTGGGGGGTTGACTCGCTTTAAACAACCAAACACGCGGGGTGACAGGATAAACGACCGGCAACTTCGAGTGCATTACTCTTGCATTTGTGTTTCCTTATCCCGTCATCCTTTGTATTCGATACGTAAAGGGAAGAGTATTTTATAGTCGAGTTAGTGGTTAGCGGTACAATAAATAAAAGTTAGTATAACGATAAAATAAAGGTTATTAGTTAGTTAGTAATCAATAAAAAAAATATGAGAGAAAGAGATTAGTGAAACGAGGTTTGTTTACACCCTCAACCTACATGCTAAAAGTCTCGGAACACGGGCTCGTCTAGCGGCGGCGTAGGCACGGAAACGATCGATAATATAGGTGAGTTAAGGTGTGTTTAGGGATGGGAAAGGCTCTCGGTTTTCTAAAATGAGTTCCGAGAAAATGAAATGCGACCCTTGAAATGTCGGAGGTAAGGGTGTATTTATAGAGTTTTGCGAAATGTTTCGGCTTATGATAAACATAACAGCCACATCAGTGGGGAGTAACTCAGACGTTCTCCCAGCCATATTATATCATATGGAAAATAATAGTATTATTATATCAAAATATTTAAAATTGGAAAAACATTAAAACGATATAATAAAATAAGTTTTTCGAGAAACGTGAAGCACTTGCCAACGTACAAGTCAAAATCAATCGATAGTAATAATAATATTCAAATGGCGTTATGAAAATTTCATCAGTGTGCACAAGGCTAGACTTTCAGTAGAGATAATACTGGAAACTAGCTTCGAGAACTGTAGCCTTAACTCATAACAGACTTCAGACTCTAACTAGGCAACTCAACTATAACAGGACTACGTGCAGCGAGGTCCTGGTTTAAGTAATTCATACCCCTCCTAGACAACAATTATGTCTAGTTCAACTGACGGTCACTAACAAGATGCGATATCTAGCTTAAGGTCAAAACATACACTCTTGTGGGCGAAACTACGCCCAGTTCAACGACCAAATGTGTCCCAAATAGACACACCGACTTTATAGCTGATGGCAAAAACGTACATCCCAGACTATAGTACTCTAACCCCACACTTGTCCTTATTCCATAACTCCTAAAGTTACCTTGATCGATATCTGAATCAATCATGTTCTTGTCCTTGTCGAGTCCACACTAAATTCAGAAAATTGGAGAAGGACGGAGGATGAAAATTGGGCAACGAAGAACATGGACTTGAAATATTTCATCCAACAGCAGCAGCCTATGAGCAGCAACAAAAGTCGACAGTAGAAGTGGTGAGACGACAAGGTCGACAACGAAACAGAGGGAAAACAGGGGCACTTAATAGGTGAAGGCAAGGGAATAGAACACAATGATAACGATGCACACACGCAGAAGTCATGACAAGCAACAACTGTAACTCCGCAGAACTACCACCAGATGACGACACAAAAACAGCAACATCAAGCAACAACGACCCGATAGCAAAACAGCGAAGAGAAGACAGGGGAAGAATAAAGGTAACAACAGGAAGGATGGGTAGCGATAGGATCGACAACGGTAAATAAAACGCAGCAGCAACGACGAATAGAACCGGGAACGGGAAAAAAGGCGAGCAGAACAACAGCAAGTCGTTAACAGCAGTAAACATGTAACAACAATAATAGCATCAAGACGACGAAAACCGAGGAATATTGAGGCAGCAGCAATGATGCGACGACATCAACAACAACACACATACAGAAACGAAAAGAAGGCAAAGAAGAAACAGAAAAATGAGGTAAGATAGAGGAAGAACAAGGACAGGAAACAATTAGAACAACGACAACAGTATTAGAAGCAGCAACACGAAATGGCAACAACAGAAATGACAAAACGAACAGGAGAGAAAGAAGAACAAGAACATAGATCAACAACTATAGCATCACCATTAATCCACAAATAGAAAACCAAGCAGAACGAACGAATTAGAAAGAAGAGCGAAGAAAGGAACAAATTTGTCACCTTCCGAGCAAGCACGACGACTGCAACGACGTACTAACAGCGGTGGCGAGGAGGGGAAACAATGGTGTTTTGGGCAGCAACGAACGATGATGATGATGAGGGACAACAACTGTTGTTCGAAGAAGAACGAAAAGGGAAGAGGAGGTGGATGATGGTGTTAGACAAAACAAAAATGAAGAAGCAAGGAGGAACGAAGAGGTGGAGGACGAAGAGGTTGACAGGGGAGTAAAGGAGATGAATGATGGGGGGTTGAACATGAATGGGGGATGTATCAAATAGTGAAGCGATGGAGTCAAAAGAACGAAAGGGGAATGAATCACTTTGGTTAGAAATACGAATTAAACGAATTCTGTAACGATAAATTGACTGACCCACAAATCGAATTAGAACGAGTTAATAAAATTAATAAATAATCGGGCCATCAAATAAATTGGGTAAATAATGTATTCGAGACAAAAATGAAGTTTATAAAAATAAATAATTAGACGATGAAATAGTATTTCCCGATTAATAATAAATCTTTGATAAGGTGAATTAAATTGATTTCTCGGGAAAACTTAAAAGATGTTTTGACGAAACTTAAAATAAATGAACTTCGAGCCAAAAATAGAAATTCAAGCTAAAATATAAATAAATAAATAAAAAGAATTTAGAATTTAAATCGCCGAAATAGATTTTCGAGAAGAATTTAATTAAATATATAAAATAAATCAAAACAGAAATAAAAATATGTTTTAAATATAAAAAGATTTTCCGAGACAAATAGAATTTTAGGAGTTTGAAACGATTAAACGATAAATTCGTTTTATAAAATTTTTAAGAATTACGAGTTAAATCGTAAACAAAAATAAAAATACGAACGTAACTTTAATTTAATTTAAATTATAAAACCAGGGGTGTTACAGTTAATATTTCCGGTCCTAGGTGTAATCCCCTAGAAAATCTAATGCAGTACAGTGGCGGAAACACTGTAGAGTTGGGATTAAAACACACTGACAAACTGTATCTTATTAAAAGAAATGGTAAGTCAATACAAATGCCAATTTTTACAAAAGGGCTAAAAAGGAAATTCTCCAAACAGGTTTATACAAATTCAATCGTGAATGAAGAAAGAGTAGGATCCACGCTACTCGCTAGCTCACACCCAAAATCTAGCAGCAAATATATGTCATGTTATAAACATAATAGCCACGTCAGTGGGAAGTAACTCGGACGTTCTCCCAGCCATATTATATCATATGGAAAATAAAAGTATTATTATATAAAAATATTTTAAAAGAGAAAACGTTAAAACGATATAATAAAAATAAGATTTCAACGAAACTTAAAGCACTTGCCAACCTGCAAGTCAAATCAACCGATAATAATAATATTCAAAAATGGCGTTATGGATAGGGTTAGTGTAGAATCTAGACTTTCACTAAGATAATAATGGAAAAATAGCTTCGAGAACGGTAGACTTAACTCATAACAGACTCTAGTCTCTAACTAGGCAACTCAACTATAACAGAACTGCGTGCAGCGAGGTCCTGGTTTAAGTAGTGCATACCTCTCCTAGACAACAATTATGTCTAGTTCAGCTGACGTCGACTGACACGATGCGATATCTAGCTTAAGGTCAAAACACACACTCTCCTGGACGAAACTACGCCCAGTTCAACGACCAAATGTGCCCCAAATAGACACACCGGCTTTATAGATGATGGCAAAAATGTACATCCCAGACTATATTACTCTAAACTCACATTTGTCTTTATTCCATAACTTCAAAAATAAGTCATTATCGATTTATACAAAAGACATGATCGTTAGAAATAATATGAACATAAAAGGAATAAACATTTTATATTAAAAGAAAAACTTTCTATAAATATAAACTTACTAATTTTAGAAACTTACTTAAAATAGAAATATTGTTAGAGAAAATACGTAAGTGATTAAAATAAATGAAATGTATTAAAATAGCATTTCTAACGAAATTAAAATTTTATTATTACCGTCGTTATCGTAACTTTAATATATTTCTAAGTTTGTTACTCAAAATATAAGTAAAATATAATAAGTCAATATATAGTATTTTAAAAATAATTAGAAAATCGAGTTAAAACTATAAATTTTAGAAAAGAGATGTTTTAAGAAAAATGGTATACAATTAATCGAGACAACGAGTTTTATAAATGAAATGAGATTTACAAAGATTTCAAATTATTTTTAACGAATGGCTTTTATTAATAAATAATACGGATTTTACTAAAAATAGTTAATCGGAAACAAACAAGAAATTATTAGTGAAAGTAGTCTTGACTAAAAATGTATTTCAAACGAAATGACTATCTTCTAGTTTATAGTATAAATCGTAAAACGAAAATTAATTTATTAAATGAGTATATAAATCGCGATTATTATATTTAAAGTACTATTTGAGTTAAAATTATAAATTAACGAATTATGACGAAAATATGAAATCGATATTATTTAGTTACTAGTGTCAGGATAAACAACAAAATATTATAGCCATCATAAATAATATAATTACTAACAATTTATAAAACGATATCAAAAGTTGTAGAATGTCTATAAGGGATATGATTTAAAATGTAAACCTTAGTAAATAATACGTAGTTCAAAATTAGAAAACCGAAGTTAAAATATTTACTACATGCTACTCCTCAAACATACGATATAAAATCGAGTAACGTCTTAAAGTTACTTTAAGTTGAATCGATAACTTTAAAGCATCTGCTCCTGGCCTCTTATAGTCCAAGCTCCAGTCATGAACTCGAAAGTCCTCTTGAACACTTGTTCTTCAGTAAAACCATCTTGCTCCAACAGAATTCGAGACATAGAAACAGAAATAAAGGAATTGGATTAAGAATTGATAAAAAGAATAGAGAAATAGGAGAATATAAGAATAAGGAGAAGAAGGGACCATGAAGGAAGCAAAAACAGTAGCAGCAGCAGTAGCATTAGTTGACAGAACAAAACGACTACAACATGAACACAAGGTAGCAGTAGCCAATACACAACAGCAACCACGCAGAAATAAGAAAGAGAGCGAAGAAGAAGAAGAATAGAGGATCAAACGAGCCACACATCAGGATGAAACAGCAGAAGCGATAAGACAACAACATAACAGAACGAACAACTTGAAGGAAGTAGAAGAAAAATGATGAATGAAGGAGACAACAAGGTAACGGATCACGAATCGTAACAGCGCGAAGAAACAGTTGCAGAGAGCATGATTGTAACAGTTCGAATATGACGAAAATGATAGCAGAAACACGACAAAGCAAAGAGACAAACAAGATGAAATAAAGGAAGAGAGCAGTAGTTCGAATCGACATGGGACGAACAACAGTAACTACGCATCAACAGAAATGGAAGAGGAAGAAGTAAGAAGAGCAGTTGGACACGAACCACCGAAAATGGAGAAGATGAAAATAAAACAAAATGGAGGAATGAACAAATTTAAACAGCAGCATAACATCGACCAGCAGCCAAAGGACAACGAAAATCATCGATGACAGTAGCAGCAATACAAACGACGACGACAACAACAACATTGACTAACAAGTACGATCAAGACGGAATCACCAACTGGACGCACAAACAAGAACACAAATAGGGGAGAGAAGAGAGCAGAAACGGAAAAAAAAAAACGAACCTGAACTAAATGGAAACAGATGACGAAAACCAGGGAATAGAATACGTCGATCTGGGTGACTGAGGCCGAAGTATGTGACAAAGACGATGAAGCAAAAGAAGGATGATGGTGAGGCGAAGAAAGGTGGATGACAGCTGAGGGTGATGAAAGTGGAGCGGTGGAGGAAAAATGAAAAGGGGAATGAATGTAATATGTGGGAAGGGGAAATGAATCAGCTGAAAATAAAGTGGGTAAAAACAAAAATACGGATTAATTAAATGAATCGGGTAGGAGACGAATTCTGAAATGACAAGTTGACCGACCGACGGATTCAAGTTAAAAATCAAGTCAATAAAATTTATAAATATCAGGCCGTCTAAAAAAATGAGTAAATAAAGTATTCGAGACGAAAACGAAGTTTATAGAAATAAATAATTCGACAATGAAATAGTATTTCCCGATAAATAATAAAACTTCGATAAAGCGAATTAAATTGATTTCTCGAGGAATAGTACTAGACGTTTTGACAAAACTAAAAATAAATGAGGTTCGAGCCAAAAATAGAAATTCGAGCTTAAATATAAATAAATAAAAAGAATTTATAATGTAAATCGTCGAAATAGACTTTCGATAAATTAAATGTATAAAATAAATCGAAAAAGAAATAAAAATATGTTTTAAATATAAGAAGAGTTTCTGAGACAAATAGAATTTTAGGAGTTTGAAACGATTAAACGATAAATTTGTTTTATAATAATTTTAAGAATTAGGAGTTAAATCGTAAACAGAATAAAAATACGAACATAACTTTAATTTAATTTACTTTATAAAATCAAGGTGTTATACTAGGATTGGACCGGGGTGTTACATCCCAAATATACCAACATAACTTTCCCTCCAAATTATACAAACACCAAATATTTTCAATCAAACTTTTCAAACTTTATTTTCCCTCCACAAAACCTTTATATATATCACCTCTAACTTACTTCCCTTTTCACCCCATCACCCTCACTTCATTTTTAATATTAACATACCATCTTCAATAACCCAACCATCTTCATACCTCCATTCCATTCTACTTGGGTGAATATTTTCGGGTTTTGAAGAGTGAAGCAAAGTTATTTCGGAACAATAATCTTGCAAAATCTTTAATCATGGGACCAAGGTCAAGACGAGCTTCTCGGAAACAAGGTATGTCTTCAACTTCTAAATCTTCTAAGTCTACAAATCTACCTTGTCTTAACACCTCCTTATCTCGTACCTTCTCTGAAAAGATCTTTCAGAGTACTAGATGGCCTTGTCCTCACACAATGACAAATATGGGTATTGTCGACGATATTAAAGAGTTATCGTCACGAACCGGAACTAGTGAACTTCTTAGCCTTGCGACCTTTACCTATAAAGACCTAACTTGTGAGTTCCTAGGAACTTTTACACTTGACAACCCGACTACACCTAGAGTAATTAAATTTTGATTATTCGGCAAACCTCATAGACTGACCATTCCCGAGTTTGGCCTCGCACTTGGCCTACCCTCTTCGGGTACCGAACTCGGTGAAACTTCGGGCAATATTCAAGCATGTGTTTCGAGGAGAGATATTTGGAAGCATATCTCACACTGTAAAGGGGATTACTCGGCCGAATTGTCTTATGCCTCCGAGATTCGTAACCCCACCATTCGCTACTTTTGCGAAATCCTCTCCCATCGCTTAGTGCCCTCTGCTGATAATATATACTCTCTTAATGTGTGTCTTGTAATTAGTCCTTGACTCTTTAGTCGATAACTCGAGTCCCCTTGACCTACCCATCGTCGTGGCGTTACACTTTCAGTGCATTATCAATGCCCAACGCTCCTCCTTAGATTGTGGAGGTCTTGTGACGGTAATAGCAAACAAATTGGGTTACTCGACCGACCACCTCACCCCGTTAGATAACTTCATTTGGCTTGACGAGGCCTATTTCCCTACTTGAATTTTTCATGTTCCTCATTATCGCCTCGTCTATATTAGCCGTGGACGTGCTTTAATTGTACCCAACACACACCGCACCACCATCGTCATTCACCACAATTGGGACCTACCTCTAGGACCCGGTGAATTTCGACTGACAAAGACTGAATTGGGAGGAAGGGGAGTTTGGGAGTATGTGCACTATACACTGCCTGAGGATCGTACGATCTAAGACCTCTGTGAGATTGAGTCAAACTACGCCCTCTTGCTAAGCGACGGTCCAGAGGAGTTTTCTCCTTAACCCGTATTCCGAGGGTATGCCGTACTTTTATGGGTCTCCCAATGCTTCGTACGCGTCTGATGACTATTCATTCTAGACCCTCTCACGGAGTAGGTAGGTGGTTTTGTGGGTATTTGTGCGTGGGTTGGGTAGGTGAGTCTATAAGAATCTATAATTGCATGTACTTGGGTTGTGTCCGGTTATTATCCAGTTATCATTGTGATTGATTATTCATTTCTCTAATAAATTTTTGCAAGTTGTCCCGTTGATTGTTGTGGCCGTCGCGGCCTTGGTATTGCTGCCGGTCTTTAGGCGATGTGATTACGCCATTGACCAATTCGAAAATCCAAATCCTTTCATCCTTCTCAATTTTTTTGCAATTTGTACTCAATCCGGGCTAGGTGACGTGATTACACCTAAGCCCGCCACCCTTTGTTTTTTTTTCTTATTTTCCTTTCCCAAAATTTTGAAAAATCCTAAAAACATTTGAAAAATCAGAAAAATCCAAAAATATTATTCTTATTTTTCTTTTTCCATCTTTTTCGATCTTTTCCCTACTTGTCCATTGAGGACAATGCACAGTTTTAGTGTGGGGGGAGGGATCTAGTATCTTTTGTTTTTCAAAAAAAAAACTTTCCAAAAAAAACCATAAAAATTTGAAAAATTCAAAAAACCAATAATATTTTCTTTTTCTTTCCTTATTCTAGTTGTTTTTTCGTGTCTTTTGTATAGTCTTGTCCTCCACTCTTATAGCATAACTGATGTGTGCTAAATTTAGACCGTTTTTCCTCCCATTTAGACTCGTTTTTCCCTCGTTTTGCGGAATTAGGGTACAATTATCGCCCTATTTTAAGTCTTTCTCGCATTAGCGTCCCTCTTGTGCATTTTACGTGTTTTGGTAGTTTTTCTGTCGATTTTGATAGAATTTGACGCCGAAAGCATGATTGAGCATCCACAAGCTCAAGAGAGGGTAATGTTGTCCGAAAAGCAAAGCACAAAACTTAAAGTTCAAAGCCATCCAATCATTCGACGAAGAATGAGACAACAAAAGAGATCGAAAAACCATCGGGTGATGTTTCACCCGATGTGATACGACCGAGCGAAGTTTTGCATGACGGTAATCTCACCACTCCGAAGATCTTCAGAAAAGCTTCTCCACCGGGCGAAATGATCGGGTGAAACTTTCACCCATCGGGTGATGTTTCGCCCGACGGTAAAGAGGGCCAAAAAAAACGCAAAACAGGAAGGAAGTCCATCGGGTGAAACCACCGGGTGAAGTTTCACCCGGCGGTATTGGCTCGAGATTGGCAGATTTCGCAGGGTGAAGTTTCATCATATGAAGACTCAAAGGGTGAAAGTCTCACTAATGGAGCAAAAAGTTGGATTTGGGCTTGAATTTAAGGATCCATTAAGGCTTTACTATATATATATATACCCTAATTAGTTGCACAGGATCACTGTAACAACCTGGATTTTTAAAAACTTTTAATAATACGGATAGTATAAATAATAAGGTCAAAGGTGGCGAAAACACCCGACCGAATCCGAATCGTCACTATCTCGACATTCAACTAATACATTATTCAAAAGTGTTTAAACGGAAATTTAAAGACTTAAATAAATGGTCTATCTCCACAAGTCTCCCCCAACAACGAAGCATTCAACAACATCCTGTGAGACCTGAAAGGGGGGTCTACAGTCAGTGGGGAGTAACTAGATGCTCTCCCAGTCGTCTTTACAATAGGATGAAAGCAACTAATAATCAGCAATCAATGAATAATACGGATAAGGAATACATGAAGGCATTATCATACTCGACCAATTAAGATTATACCAATTACTAAGAAATTCCAACCTCCAAACCGGATTGTTTACTCACAATTAACCTTGTTACACTACGTCTAGGGTATAGAGCGAACACCGGCTCGAGTGTATAACTCACACTCTCACCTGTCAGAGCATATAACTGATACTCTGACGGACGGGTCGTATAACAGACTTCCCGTCGGTGTGGAGCATATAACTGATACTCCACGGTACAATGTATAGTCGTATAACTGACAACTATATGTTTAAGCCTAGCTAGGGCTCTCGATGAAATAACTGTACACCGAACGACACACGGGACCAAGAGCGTATAACTGACGTCTCAAGGCATGCCCGAACATAGACCAACGACATTTGGCGCTTTTTCATTCCGATTGGTATATAACTGACACCACACGTCATCTATACCACTAGCTCTTGTGTAACTGTACAGTATAACTGACTGCACCAGGTTCTTGTGAATAACGTCACGATTCCAATCCTAGTAAAGTATAACTGACTGTACTAAATGGCAACCCGCCCTAGTATAGTATAACTTACTATACGAGGTAGTAATCTCATCCAATATAGTATAACCGACTATACTAGATACCAATCATGTCTCAAACATAGGACAATATAACTGACTGAACTATGAAGAACATACATAGAAGTAACCTTTCAACAATACGTGAATAGTAGATAGTACAACTAACTATGAGCATAATTTTAATCTTACATATCTAATGCCTAATAGTATTCAAAGTTAAGGTTCGCTAACTATAACCTTGTCTACTAAGTTGAGGTTGACCTATCCTCAACCATAACCTCGTGGAGTTACATTAACTGCAATAAGATTATAATGTTACGACGATGTTACATTAACCTCAAGTGAAATGGTGTAGTAACTTCTCAATGAAGGTACATTAACTTCAATCAAGGTTACATTAACCTTGGCTATAATATTAGCTTCCTGCTAAGGTTACATTAACCTCAACTTATAGTAAGGTCATATTAACCTTAGTTATAACCTTAAACTCCACGCTAAGGTTACCTTAACCTTCGTCCTAACTTTAACTCTAAGTTAAGGTTACATTAACCTTGACTATAACCTTGCAAAGTTCGGGAACCTCGACAAGACTATAACCCCATGTTGAAGTTATCTTAACCTCAAGTGAAGTTGCATAGTACTTCTCAACGAAGTTACGTTAACTTCAAATAAGGTTATATTAAGCTCAACCCCAACCACCGGGTGATGGTAGGTAGAGTCATCATTGAATCTAGGGTTGGAAACCCTAAATGCATCGATGAAACACCCTAGCATCTCCTTCAAGGGAGGCCACGGTCGGTTCATGCGCGTCCTAGCGTTCTCTTACGAAATGACTCATACTTTCTAATTCGCACAAACGGTAACTAACGTCTTAACGATAAAATTAACAATATAATTAAATCGTGCAATCTTTCAACGAAATAATAAGCGTGCATAATAATACCACACAACATCCAATATCATATCATACATTCATTCATCATATTAATGACATTCACATATCATAAACGCTATTAAAAGACACATCTAGTTACCTTTTTCGCAATTAATGATAAACATTAATAAGAAACACCATGAAGAACATGATCAATACAACCTTGTCTCTAACACGTGTCAACATCCTCATAGATCGACTTTGAAAACAAACCGAAACCCATGTAATATAAATCATACTACGAGAATCTTCTTTAAGAATGACCAAAAGAATGACATCTCCTTCTTTAATAAGAGACCCTAAAGGTAGGTCTAAAGGTTCATAAATATGAATTCCATAAAATTAATTGGAGATGAATATGTTGTAGAGGAAAGAGTCAAGATTATGAAAATATAATTTATGTATGCATTTGAAAGAAAGATAGATGCATAACAATGGAGTTATGAAAATATAATTTATGTATGCATTTGAAAGAAAGATAGATGCATAACAAAGAAAGATAGAAAGGCAATAAAATATAGAATGCATATTATTATAAAAGTCAGAAATAATTATTTTAAATAAATAATTTTCCGAATAAAAATATTATTATAAAATACGGGGTGTTACAATCCAACCCCCTAAAAAAAGGTTTCGTCCTCGAAACTTGAAGTTCAAAGACAAGATCAAAAGAAGATAAGAATTACAAGTGATCATCACCACGTACAAGTCGTCTCGGAATCCAAACCGCTGCGCACGATGATCCTTATAAACACTCAAACCACAAAAGTGTATCTTTAATCCTCAGTGTTATATAATCATTACTCATTCTAAAACCTCAATCACGTTAATCCCAAATAATCGCAACCCAAAATCATCAATAAGTTAATATAATCTTCCAATCAGTCTTTATTTTATCGCGATACAACCTAGTCGTCTAAAGAGCTCAACATTTCCACTCAAGCATCACCTTTAAGCATGTAGTTAACTCCCATAAATATTATCACATCTCGTATACCATAAGATCAATGCATCATTACCTTATGTTCATCAAGTATACTCAATACCCTAAAGTAATACTCATCGATGTACCACATCTTATCTCATGAATTACCAACTTCTACTCCATTTATTTCAAACATTATCCACAAATATCAGTCATCATTACAAAACATGTATGCTCTCTCATCATTTGTACGAACTTATTACTAATGATTCAATCATTCTAGTTCACTATTCACCACAAGATATGAAATCGACAAAACTCCATATAGATAGTCTCTAAACAAATTGTATCTTCCGAATTAGAAAACTCTAATATTCACTAGATCCATTAGAACTATCACTACTTTAATATCCTCAAAGCAAGTAGTGCTTACTATCGTCCACAACTCTAATGCTCAAAATCCTTTAATATAATATTGCAAATCTTCTCGATATATGTATTACTTCCCAAATCCACAAATTTAAGACCTTAAATCTGATTATAACTATCACAAACTCAATGCAACCTCAATCTCATGACATAATTATTAGTCACACGCACAAAATCCAATCACTTTTGAACACATCTGATCACGCTATTCCTAGGCACCCAAAGAATCATACACCTTTACTTAAGCTAGTACCCAATGTACCACAATATACTTGTCCATTGATAATCCAATTCCACAAAAGCATTGAATCACCATACAAATCTCATCATCAATATAACGACCGAGCTTATAACCTCAATTTTTAATTACAATTTGCTATCCATCAATAAATATTTTAACCTTAAAAGTCCATCAATTGAATGCCTAAATTTATGTCCTTCAATAAATGACTCATGCATTTAAATGAAACACCTTATCTCCAAAATTTTCTACGTAGCTTTTGATGGAACAAATAAACGTCCACGTGCCCTTCATGTAATAACATCCTCAAACTTTCTAAGCTCGAAATAAGACCTTAAATACAACACTTCCAAAACACCATATATTACCCCAATTCATACTCATATACTATGTTCTATGCTTTCAACATCAATTAACCCAACCTCAAACTCGATGTATAAACATTTCGCCAAAGGATCAAAACTTCCACTATGAGATGACCACAAGTAGTTATGAAGAAGGAATCAAAAGTTTTCACATTACCATAAAAGAGCTTAAAGCACGCAAGCTAAAAAGGAAATATTTTTTTAGCAATACCACAAGGTAAAAAGTTTGAAAAGTTGCAGCACAAGGTGATATCAAGGCGAAAGAGAAATTACAAAAAAGTTGAAAGAAGAGAAAGTTGGAGTTAAAATAATGATCAAATAGAGGGTATCGAAAGATCAAACAAATGAAGGACAAATATAAAAGGAAACTTTTGGTTTGTATGAAAATATGAGAGGCACGGTTGATACGATCAAGGAGACAAGGATAGACGACTCAAAACAGTTTTATATACCCAAAGACGACACCTTAATAATATACATAAAGCACGAAAAATCAAGGTCTTACAATTCCCGTACAATCATCGCTCAAGGTATCTTCGTCTCGCAACAACCTTTAATCATATTACCATACTACCTCAAGACAGACAAATCTCTATGTAATTGTCCCTTTACAATCACTATGTTCCTCAGATAATCATTCTCTAGACTATTAAATCCCAATACCTTCATCTAATCATATACAATGAATAAAACCATAGAATCATCTGCATCTTTAAAAAGACAAACACCACGATTCATTGCTCCATCCTTAATATGATCGTTTACTAATCGATGCTTTAAACTTTAACATTTCACAACTTCATGAGTCATATTTCTTCCATTTCACTCGATTTTTAAAAAGGTATGATCATTAAATAACTCATCAATAGATAAATCACAAACTCCCTTCATCACACTTCGATCGCCATTAACGTCTCTTACTCCACGAATATGATATTCCTATTAAAGACAAGCATAGTTCCCAAAAATTCGCACCTATTTTAATCTAAAATCCACAATAACATTTGATTCGGTTCCAGCATTATATTCTTAATCCATAAATAATAACCCATATAACTTATTTCCTTAAGAAAAATATCAATAATTCTCTTGGTTAAAGGCTCTAATACCAACTGTAACAACCCAGATTTTTAAAAACTTTTAATAATAT
This sequence comes from Agrostemma githago, assembly GCA_958450325.1. Classification (NCBI taxonomy): domain Eukaryota; kingdom Viridiplantae; phylum Streptophyta; class Magnoliopsida; order Caryophyllales; family Caryophyllaceae; genus Agrostemma; species Agrostemma githago. The sequence continues at coordinate 61,848,459 of OY288239.1, read as the reverse complement.
AGATAGTATAAATAATAAGGTCAAAGGTGGCGGAAACACCCGACCAAATACGAATCGTCACTATCTCGACATTCAACTAATACATTATTCAAAAGTGTTTAAACTGAAAATTAAAGACTTAAATATAGGGTCTCTCTCCACAAGTCTTCCACAACAACGAAGCATTCAACAACATCCTGAGAGACCTGAAAGGGGGGTCTACAGTCAGTGGGGAGTAACTAGATGCTCTCCCAGTCGTCTTTACAATAGGATGAAAGCAACTAATAATCAGCAATCAATGAATAATACGGATAAGGAATACACGAAGGCATTATCATACTCGACCAATTAAGATTATACCAATTACTAAGAAATTCCAACTTCCAAACCGGATTTTTTACTCACAATTAACCTTCTTACACAACCTCTAGGGTATAGAGCTAACACCGGCTTGAGTGTATAACTCACACTCTCACCTGTCAGAGCATATAACTGATACTCTGGCGGACGGGTCGTATAACAGACTTCTCGTCGGTGTGGAACCTATAAATGATACTCCACGGTACTAGTATAGCCGTATAACTGACACTTATATGTCCATCCTAGCTAGGGCTCTCGATGCAATAACTCTACACCGAACGACACACGGGACCAAGAGCGTATAACTGACGTCTCAAGGCATGCCCGAACATAGACCAACGACATTTGGCGCTTTTTCATTCCGATTGGTATATAACTGACACCGCACGTCATCTATACCACTAGCTCTTGTGTAACTGTACAGTATAACTGACTGCACCAGGTTCTTGTGAATAACGTCACGATTCCAATCCTAGTACAGTATAACTGACTGTACTAAATGGCAACCTACCCTAGTATAGTATAACTGACTATACGAGGTAGTAATCCCATCCAATATAGTATAACCAACTATACTAGATACCAATCATGTGTCAAACATAAGACAATATAACTAACTGAACTATGAAGAACATACATAGAAGTAACCTTTCAACAATACGTGAATAGTAGATAGTACAACTAACTATGAGCATAATGTTAATCTTGCATATCATTAGACACCCGCATTTTGACCGCCTGGTGTCTATGGCAGTTTCGAAAAACACCCGATGATTATCGGACGAAAACGTGTTTTTACGCGCTCGGATGTGGGCTCGAAACCATTAGTTTCTGACTTGGGCTTTTTACGGAGTACAAATATCACAAAACCGAACTCAAATTCAGGCCCAGTGGGTCATTTCCAATCAAATAAGACTAATTTGGGTCAAAACCGACATCGGAAATAAAATCGTCTTTTAGCGACCGGGTCAAAACCCGGTCAAAGCCGTTTCCGAGAGCAAACCCGCGGTCCTCTTTCAGGTGGGCCACTCGATCAAGTCCATTAGAGCACTTGATCGAGTAAAGACACAACGAAACTCCCATGCTAACGACACAACGAAACGAGTTCCATCCGAGACAAGAAACATGTAGGTTGAGGGTGCAAAATCCAGTTCTTTTCTCTTCTCCTTTCTTTCCTCGTGTCGTCCGCGCGTCGTCGTCGTCATTGTCGTCTTTTTTCCGTTTTTATTTTATTTTTATCGTCGTGTCTCTAATATCGGTAATAATCTCTAATATAAAACATTAAATTACTTGCTAATTCGTGTCGAACACGAGGGATGACAGGATAAGAAAATCCGAATATTACGAGGGTAACGCACCCGATATTGACGGTCGTTTATCCCGACACCCCGAATGTTTGATTGTCGAAGAAAGTCAACATCAATAAACATTTTTTATTTTGTTGCGTCGCTAGTCATGTTTTTTTATTGTTCGTGTCTGATGATGGGGATTGTCGTGGGTCCCAACCGATCAAGTAAAGTCCAACTATACCTAACGGGTAGCTAGGGTAAGTCAGGTCGTATCCACGGAGATGGCTATATGTATCTAGACTAAGTCTACCTAAAAACGAGGCTAAGTCACAAACAAACATAAAGATGATGAGAATTGACTAACTATGATGGTTGGAGGAGATGAAAGTGGACTAGCAATGTACTATGTATGATATGAACTAATGAAATAACTAAAGATTAACTAAGCAAGTAAACTAAAGAAGATGATCGACTAAAGGGGTAGAGGAACCAAATATGGGAAAGAGTAGGGTTAGGTCGGGTTCATAAGTGTAGTAGGATGATTGGGTAATCAAGGGTGTAGGTGCCACTTAGTTACTAAGGTCGGTTTGCGCTCTCGCGCCAAAGCCAAAGTCCGCACTCTCGTGTCAAAGACTAGACCCGAACATTTGTGCTAGATGCTACTCAAAACACAAGCATTCAACCACAAATCAAATACACAATGAGAAGATGAGAACAAGTATGAGAAGCATTGGTCACTACTACCCACACAAGCAATACAACAAACACATAGTGTGCCCAATATGTGACTAGGAACAAAGGAATCACCTTTACCCACAATCAAACCCTAATCACCCATAATCCACACTTAACCCCCCTACTAACCCCACAAGGAATCTACTCACTCAATATCAAACTAATACAAACATAAATAAGAGTAATCAACATAAACATCCAAACATTCATAATGAACAAACAAGAACAATAAACAATATGTAAAGATTAAAACTTGAAAGATTAAAAAATATTAAGAGAGAAGAGACTATACCAACTAACAAGGAGATAAAAAGATGAGAACTTGCATTAATAAGAAACCCAAATAATATCCAAGGTTGTCAAGCTTGGATGAATCTTCAAGAATCTTCTTAATACAAGACTAATTAACTAGATAATCGAAGTTTAACAAAAGTTTTAAAGAAAAATTAGGATAATGAGAGGAGCACTAAATCTAGGGTTTTTAATGTAGAGAGGTCTAAGATAGTCTAATGTAATGTAAGATGCTTAAACAATACAAGGGAGGAGTATTTATAAGGTTACAAAAGTGAAGGAGAAGTTAAGAAGTCACGCGGCCTACAGCAGGTCCATCCCGGTCGGGATGGATGGTCCCGGTCGGGATGACACACCCATCCCGGTCGGGAAGGCTACTCATCCCGCCCGGGAAGGGTCTTGTAGGCCTCTACTATGATCATAAGGGTCCCTCCTTGCTTCTCATGGGCTTCTCATCGATTCTCCGGGCTCGGGATCGAGTCTAAGGGGCTCGAGAATGGGTCTCGAGGTCTCGGGATTGAATCCAAGACACCGAGTGATCGTTCCTTCTCTTCGTTGGCTCCAAAAGTGTAGGAAACGAGTCGGCATCGTTCCAATTCTCCATGAATGGTCTTGGGAACCTAAAACGAACTAGATGAAGCATAAGTAGCTCAGAAACCAATCCAAAGAGCGATTTCACAAGAGAACCCGGGACCAAACACAAGAAAATAGGCACTACAAACTATACTTATCAACTCCGCCACACTTAACCCTTACTCGCCCTCGAGTAAGCACCTACTAACTAAAAACTAGAAGAAACTAGACTACTAACCGAGCGGGTATTAGCGCACCCTACGCCCTTTCAACTCACGTGAGAACACTTAGAGGACAAGTGCTCTCCGCAAGGCAAGTGGAGTCTTGCGACAAAACTGTGGATGCAACCGGACACGAAAACACACAAACAAACAAACAAACATACAAACGAACAACACTCGGTTGCACCCAAAAAGAAACAAATACCGCTTCCCTCCACAAAGCGGTGAAGAAACACCGGTTAAGGACTCAAGGCAAGTGACAACGTTCCCAAGCTAATAACACAAATCGAAATGGACAAAACCCTAATAGTATGACAACAAAGCAATAAAAACGTTGGTAACTTACCTAGGTTCCTCCTAACCTTTTAAGAACGTACCACAGGACGATCGGCGAGATGGAAAAAGGATGAACAACGGGGTTAGTCGACACTGTAGGTAAGTGAAGCCCCGCCCCCTTTAACGTTAAGCCAAGAGGGTCGTCCCATGTCCCAAAATCGCCCAACTAGTCCAAGTAAAAAGGTGGTCAAGGTCGCAAAATGAGGGAAGACCGACCATTACCGCTATCATCCTTCCTAGGGACTTGGTCCTTTGGTAGGCTCTTCGCGGTAATAGTCGGAAAAAAGGCTTATTTTTGAGGGTGAGGGTTCTTTTTGTGAGAGGGTTTTCTTTTGGCATTCTTCCTTTTGCACTTGACTTTTGAGTTTTTATGCCACATCTTTTTCTTCTTTTGTATTTTGTTTTTCTTTTGTTGTGCCTTTTCTTTTTCTTCTTTCTTTTCTTTTCTTTCTTTTTCTCTTTTCATTTTTCTTTCTTTTCCTTGGTTTGCTCTTTTGGCTTGATTTTGTAGGCATTTCTTGCAACCAAGTAAGAGCTTCAACAATTTTGCAACTTATTTGTGGAAAATGTGTAGGCGGTAGGGAAATGGGTAAGTCGGGGGTCGCGATTTCCCTTCAAACCCACAAAAAGGTGGAGAACTTGGACTAATCAAACAACCTCGAACATGGTCACCTAAGGGATGGGAGCCGGCAACCAAGGCCTTTTCACTCCGTGGGTGGTCAAAATGGTCAAAATGCAAATCCCGTAGTAAATCTCTACTAAGCTAGATGGACTCAAGGTAAGAAGCCAACGAAATCATTGATTTAAAGTCATTCTACTAGACTAAAGTCCAAGACTCGACTCATATTGCTAGGAAGGGAAAGTAAACACTTGCGCACTAGCCTCAAAACCGGGATTTCGAAAACCTTTTTACACACTAGACACAAACTACACAAAGCACAACAAAGACTCAACAAAAAACGAAGGGAAAGGGGACAATACAACAAAACAAAACAAAATAAGAGAAAAGAAAACAAACATACAAACACACAGATAATACCACCCCGAAAAATCCACATAAGCAACCGAAACAACCACAACCTTCAACAAGCTCCACCCGAGCACACATCATCACAAATTTCCTCCAAACTCCACAAGAAACAAAGAGGAAAAGAGATAGAAAGATGTTACCGGATGTCTTGAGCTTTCCGAAAATTACGGAGATCAAGGAACCTATAGGGAAAAAGGGCAAACACACACACAAAACACAAAAACACGAAACAAAGACACAAAAGAAAAGGACACTAAGGAAAATTCTTTTTGACTTTTATGAAATTTTTCAAATTTTTAGGGGTTTGGATGTTTTATGAAAAGAAACTACGCAAAATAAAACTAAACTAGCCTAAGATATCGCTCCCCCACACTTAAACTGAGCAATGTCCTCATGCTCGATCTGTAGTGTGTGTGGAGACACTAAAAAGAAAAGAAACTACGAAAATAAAGCTAAAAATCAAAAAGAAAAGCGGAGAAAAGGTAGAATGTGTCCGGCCGGGGTATAATCAAGTCACCATGGGCCGAGACGAGAAAAGATATGGATGGGGGAAGAATAAAAATAAAATAAAAGGAAATAGGAGGGGAGGACTAGGTGTAATGAAGTCACCTAGCCCGGATTCCGCCCGAATCCAACTAAATCCTAACAAAAGAAAGAGAAATCAAAGAAAAAGTGAAAATACTTGTAAATTTGGATTTGAAATGACTCTCGATGTAGTCACGTCATCGAGAGTCGGGAGCAATGACTACCAAGGCCCCCGAGGGCCACCATGACAAAAAAGTGTAAAGGGGAAAGGGAGCAAACAAAGGAAGACAAGCAATAAAAGACGGAAAAGAAAGGATAGTTGTCGTACCGATCGGTTAGCAACTCACTCACTCCATCGTCTCAAAGTTTGATAACGGCACATAGCTAGTCTTCATCATTGTTACTCCTCTTCATCCTAGATAAGGCCGCATGGTTGAAGTACAAAGGTATAAGGAGGAGGGATTTGATGTGAAACTTGGTGTAAAGTGAAGAGAAAATGAGATGAATGTATGTATATGAAGTGTTGGGGCATATGATAGGTGCAAGGGTAGGTAGGGAGGTTGGGAGGGGGTATAAAGTGGTTGGGTGGGATCAAATGTCGAAGAGGAGGCAAAAGGAGGAGCAGGGCATCTTCCCGGTTGGGATGGACGCTCCCGGTCGGGATGACACACCATTCCCGGTCGGGAAGCTCCCGTCCCGGTCGGGATCACACTCCAGAATACCCAATATTTGGTACACTCATCCCGATCGGGATGGTTCATCCTTCCCGGTCGGGAAGAGTCTTCTAAATCTTCATTTTCTTTAAGTCATCACCCACAAGGCCACCAATACTTTGGGATGCAAGATCTCGTCCCCAAAAGCTTGTCAAAAGCTTCAAAAACCAACTTCCATGCTTAAATCTAACCTTCTATCATCAACTACTCACTCAAGACTTCATCTTCACTATAACCTATCAAACATGCTCAATAAACATCGATCAAAATCCCTCCCTCACATCGCTCATCAAATACCAAATTACAAGAATTTCACAAAACTCAAAAGAATTACAAGCAAGGGATATATACAATAAGACGGTTCTTTTGGAACTCCGTCAAACCAAGGATGGTGCATTCTTCAATCATTTTTCCACAACACTAAGGATAACTCCATCACCATCAAGGGCACGAAGCAACAAATCGAAGGCCCTCATGAAATCTTCGATTAAGCTCGTGGAGTACCAACCTCCACTCCAAGGGTCTTCATGATCTAACCTCCAGGTTCCTGGGGCATCCCGATCTACTAAGTTCAATGGCTTTAACTTGTACTTGCGATCCTTCGGGATATACCCAAACGTCCATCTATCTTCATGTGGCCCCATGGAAGGCTCGACTTTCTTCTTGCCTTGCAACTTGTCCTCAATATCGTGATATGGGCATTCATCCGCCCCAAGCTCGGAATCATCATCCTCAATTCCATAGAAGTTGTTCTTCAAGCTTTTACCCGACTCATCCCCTAGATCGATGTCTTTCATGGCGTGAATCATATTACAAGACTCATCATTAGTAGGCGAGGTGTTGCCTTGGAGGTCAAACACGAGCTTCTCGTCGCCTAGCTCAAATGTGATCCTACCGTTCTTTACATCAATCATGGCACCGACAATATGTAGAAATGGGCGCCCAAGGATAATGGGAGTGATAGCATCTTCCGGCATGTCAAGTACAAGGAAGTCGACCGAAATGAAGAACTTCCCTATTATGAGTGGCACATCTTCTAGCATCCCCAATGGTCGGTTGAGTGAACGATCGGCCATTTGGAGTGTAATAGAAGTACACTTGAGCTCCTTCATCCCAAGTCGCTCACAAATGGAATAGGGAATGATGCTTACACTCGCACCCAGATCACATAGTGCTCTATCAATCTTCAAGTGGCCCATGGTGCATGGGATTGAGAAACTACCCGGATCCTTCAACTTGGGAAGCGTAGAACCTTGAATGAGCTCGCTCACCTCTCTTGTGAATGCTATGATTTCTTTCTTGTCGATGGATCTCTTCCTAGCCAGGATTTCTTTCATAAATCTTCCATATGCCGGGATTTGGGTAAGTAGATCGGTAAAAGGGACACTTACATCCAATTTCTTCACAATATCTAGGAACTTATCATATTGAACATCCACTTTAGTCTTCAATTGCCGTGTTGGGAAAGGCAACTTGATATGGACCTTGTCTTGCTCATTAGGGTTGGACTTTTCAAATGACATCTTCCCTTTTCCTTTGTCTTTTCCTTGAAGTGGGGGAAGTTTGTTTTCATGGGGTTTCTCAATCTCCCACAAAACTTGTTCCTCCATTGGATTTCCCAAGCTTGAATTGTCTTGAAGTGGAGATACAACCTCTTTCATTGGTTCTTGCTCATTAGGGTGTAAGGGGGAGTCATAAGATGCACCACTCCTCAAGGTAATAGCATTCACACGTTCAAATTTTGCCGTTTTCCCTTGAGGAGGTAGTTGTCCCTTTTGCCTTGAAGAGCTACCCGAAGCAACTTGAGCTATTTGGGTTTCGAGCATCTTCATATGAGCATCTCTTGCCAAGTTATATCTTTGAAGTTGAGCAATAAGTTCTTGTTGGGATCTTTGTGTCTCCAATTGACTTCTTTGCATCTCCAACATTTGCTTTTGTATATCTAAATCCCGAGGTGGAGATTGTTGGTTATGAGGAGTGTTGGTGATGGCTAGAGGAGTGCCATAATCATGAATAGGAGACTAACTCCTTTGCTTGCTTTCATATTGAGTACCTTGAGATCCTTGTTGTTGTTGATGGTTCCCTTGGAACCCATGAGAGTTGCCTTGATTAAGGCCTTGATTGTTACCATGGTTTTAGTTATGGTGTCCTTGGGAGTGTTGGTTCCTTTGGAAACCACCTTGATTGAAGTTCCCTTGTTGGAACCCTTGATTGTTGTTGAAGGTACCTTGGTTATGTTGTTTGAAGTTGTTGGATGGCCTTGGGTTGCCTACATAACCTTGGTAGCTTTGGTTGTTGTCCCTTAAGGCAGTTGGAACATATGGACGGTGTTGTAGAGATTGTTGTTGGGAAGCTTGATGGGAAGCTTGAAACATGTGAGGATATGGGGCACCTTGCTTGAACGCTTGAAAGGCGTTCACTTGCTCAATACTACCTTGACAATTTAGAGGCTCATGTCCAAATATCCCGCAAATATCGCATATTCCATAATAAGTTGTAGGAGGTACAACTCCCAAATCATTGACTTCATGAATCGTGTGTTGGTTGGAAAAACTAGTGCTTTGAACTTGATTAAGGTGGCTTTGGAGCTTCTTATCAATAGTATCCATGTGAGTTTTCAATTGGGCTCCAAGATCGGCACTTAGTTGTGGGATGGCATCAATTCCATGCCTTCCCCCTCGATTCGCCTTCCTAGGCCTTGAATATTGGGAGTTGTGTACCGCCATCTCCTCAATTCTTGCCCATGTTTGATCGTCATCGACCTCGGTGAACCTTCCATTAGATCCCATGTTGAGTATGGCCCTAGAATCTTCATATAAACCATCCCAAAATTGTTGTACAAGGAACCATTGGGCCAACCCATGATGGGGACAAGAACGGATCAAGGCCTTAAACCTTTCCCATGACTCATAGAGACTTTCTTCGTCACGATGTTGAAACCCCGTGATAGAAGCTCTTAAAAGATTGGTCTTCTCCGGTGGGTAGAATTGTTGGTAGAACGCTAGGGCTAGCTTCTTCCAAGTGTCTATACCAAGAGCCGCCTTATCTAGGCCTTTGAACCATGGCTTTGCCTTGCCGATCAAAGAGAAGGGAAATAATACCCACCGGATTTGGTCTTGGGTTATTCCCGTTTGTGATATGACATCGCAATAATCTGAGAAAGTCTCCATGTGTTGATGTGGATCCTCCGTAGGCAAGCCACTAAATTGGCTCCGCTCGACCAATTGGATGAATTGAGTCTTAGCCACAAAATTGCCGGTGTAGGTCTCCGGTAAAGCGGTGGGACCGGGCAAGACATCTTCCGTAAATGTCGAGTGCGAAGAGAACTTAGGCATTATTGGATATGCAGGAGAGGACGGTGTAGATGGTGTTGATGTAGATGTAGAAGGAGAACTAGGTTGAGAACCGTGACTAGAAGTACCAAAAGGATTGATGAAATTCCCTTCGGCCGTCTCTCGAGATGTTTTGTCTAAGTCGGATCCTTGAGCTTGTTCTTGATTGGTATTGCTAGCACTTGGTTGAGAGATTCTAACCCGGTCAATCGTCCGTTGGCGAAAGGCTCTAAAGAGTCTCTCATTCCGGCTCTGGATTGAAGAGAAAGAAATCGCCTCCCCTCCTAGGCATACACTAAACACTCAAACAAACGTGAGAACACCGAGTGCTTTATGGGCACTAGGCAAAGACAATAAACGAACACAACGAAATACAAAGAGAAAAGAAAGCTATGAAAACAAGAAAAACCTACAAAATATGCACAAGAGATAGAAGAAGAGCACAAGAAGGGTAACTAAGTCAAGCTATAAGCAAACTAAGTCTAAACAACGCCGTCCCCGGCAACGCCGCCAAATTAATGGTGGGGATTGCCGTGGGTCCCAACCGATCAAGTAAAGTCCAACTTTACCTAACGGGTAGCTAGGGTAAGTCGGGTCGTATCCACGGAGACGGCTATAGGTGTCTAGACTAAGTCTACTTAAAAACGAGGCTAAGTCACAAACAAACACAAAGATGATGAGAATTGACTAACTATGATGGTTGGAGGAGATGAAAGTGGACTAGCAATGTACTATGTATGATATGAACTAATGAAATAAATAAAGATTAACTAAGCAAGTAAACTAAAGAAGATGATCGACTAAAGGGGTAGAGGAATCAAGTATGGGAAAGAGTAGGGTTAGGTCGGGTTCATAAGTGTAGTAGGATGATTGGGTAATCAAGGGTGTAGGTGCCACTTAGTTACTAAGGTCGGTTTGCGCTCTCGCGCCAAAGCTAAAGTCCGCACTCTCGTGTCAAAGACTAGACCCGAACATTCGTGCTAGATGCTACTCAAAACACAAGCATTCAACCACAAATCAAATACACAATGAGAAGATGAGAACAAGTATGAGAAGCATTGGCCACTACTACCCACACAAGCAATACAACAAACACATAGTGTGCCCAATATGTGACTAGCAACAAAGGAATCACCTTTACCCACAATCAAACCCTAATCACCCATAATCCACACTTAATCCCCCTACTAACCCCACAACGAATCTACTCACTCATTATCAAACTAATACTAACATAAATAAGAGTAATCAACATAAACATCCAAACATTCGTAATGAACAAACAAGAACAATAAACAATATGTAAAGATTAAAACTTGAAAGATTAACAAAGATTAAGAGAGAAGAGATTATACCAACTAACAAAGATATAAAAAGATGAGAACTTGCATTAATAAGAAACCCAAATAATCTCCAAGGTTGTCAAGCTTGGATGAATCTTCATGAATCTTCTTAATACAAGACTAATTAACTAGATAATCTAAGATTAACAAAAGTTTTAAAGAAAGATTAGGATAATGAGAGGAGCACTAAATCTAGGGTTTTTAATGTAGAGAGGTCTAAGATAGTCTAATGTAATGTAAGATGCTTAAACAATACAAGGGAGGAGTATTTATAAGGTTACAAGAGGGAAGGAGAAGTAAATAAGTCACGCGGCCTACAGCAGGTCCATCCCGGTCGGGATGGATGGTCCCGGTCAGGAAGTACTTATCCCGGTCGAGAAGGCCTAACCAGCAGCCTTTTGATTCGTGCACCCCTTCCCGGTCGGGAAGGCTACTCATCCCGCCCGGGAAGGGTCTTGTAGGCCTCTATTATGATCATAAGGGTCCCTCCTTTCTTCTCATGGGCTTCTCATCGATTCTCGAGGCTCGGGATCGAGTCTAAGGGGCTCGTGAATGAGTCTCGAGGTCTCAGAATCGAATCCAAGGCACCGAGTGATCGTTCCCTCTCTTCGTTGGCTCCAAAAGTGTAGGAAACGAGTCGGCATCGTTCCAATTCTCCATGAATGGTCTTGGGAACCTAAAACGAACTAGAAGAAGCATAAGTTGCTCAGAAACTGCTCCAAAGAGCGATTTCACAAGAGAAACCGGGACCAAACACAAGAAAATAAGCACTATAAACTATACTTATCAGTGTCGTTATCATCATCGTTCATCGCATCTTTATCAATTTCGAAACTGTTTTTTTCAAGTAAGGCATCTTTTTTTTAGTTAAGGTCGAAACCCGTTGATGCGGATCCGACATCACACAATCCGCAAGGATTTATTACGATGTCGGGATGCGGAGGGAATCAAGTCGAGTCCTTTTTTTATTCAAGTGTTGATCCACTAGATTCGATACTAATTCAATAAATGGATGTAGAATTTAAACGATCTAGTCAACAAATCCGACTAATACGATTTTCGTTGATGCTAAAAATAGTGATCATAATTCGCAAAAATTAATTCCGACACTATAAAACGCGGAGACAATTTATTTCGTTTTAGTTGATTTAAAACGACTTACAAATTTGCTTTCTAGATTTCGCTCTAAATATTCGATATCGATTCAATAATCGAATATCGGATACAACGAGTATCCAAATCCGAATCGAGCATAAATCATACAATATTTCTTCCCGATTCAATAAAAATCATCATTCCAAGGATGCGACACCGACTCCGTAGTCGAATATAAAATCTAACGGAATTAATCAAAAAAGCCAAAACAGCCCTTCATGCGAGTCGCGCGGATATAATGCGAATCGCGCGGGTGGCATGCGAATCGCGTGGATCTCATGCGAGTCGCGCGCCTGTGCAAGTCGCGCGAACTTCATACAAGTCGCGCGATTGCATGGGAATTGCAACACAAAAGGAATTTTTTTTTGTTCAATTTTAAAACGACTTATAACATATTTTCTAAACTCGCTCCTAATATTTGATATTGATTCCATAATCAAATATCGAATATGACGAGCATCAAAATTTTAAAGTCGAGTATAAATCATACCATATTTTCACACGACTTAGCAAAATTATTGATTTTCCAAAATCATGCATCATGTTTACATTATCTTATAGCATTCTATATTTTCGCAAACCGTTATTATCATTATACCGTTACTAACATGTTTGTTTCTACTTATGTCGATTTATTTTCATTATTCGTTTTATTATACTAAAATGAACCCGCATGCTAAGTCCAACTTTGACGTTAAATTTAGATGCATTAAATCGACTAGTAACCCATTCAATTATTCGCATGTTTAAGCAAAACACTGTTTGCATATCATTTTTCATCGTTCTACTAACACGCGTATTCGAGAGTCAAACGATATCTTTGTAGAGGCCGCTAATGTGCAGGCGGGGTTGGGTGTTCTTTGTGAATTTCCCAACACGTACCCTCACCCCTTACTCAGAACCTCGGTTTACGGATGCCCGAAACCGTTGGCGCACGAGAGTCATTCAATACACGGTATCCGATAATGTCGGTATCGGGATCAAATGCAAAGGGACGAGCCCAGTAAACTCTGACATCCGAATGGGCCATACTTTGTGCATGGCCCACTAAGATATAGAGTGGGTTTGAACGCGCCCGAACTCCCACAAAGTTCGGTGGCGACTCCACTTCGATTTAAATTTCAATTCGACCCATCTCATATGGAGATACATTCGCCTCCCCAAACCCGCGCGTGGCCGCGTCGGGGTGGACCTATGTCATGTCCACAATATCTAATGCCTAATAGTATTCAAGGTTAAGGTTCGCTAACTATAACCTTGTATACTAAGTTGAGGTTGACCTATCCTCAACCATAACCTCGTGGAGTTACATTAACAGCAATAAGACTATGATGTTACGACGATGTTACATTAACCTCAAGTGAAGTGGTGTAGTAACTTCTCAATGAAGGTACATTAACTCCAATCAGGGTTACATTAACCTTGGCTATAACATTAGCTTCTTGCTAAGGTTACATTAACCTCAACTATAACCTCAACTTCTAGTAAGGTCATATTAACCTTAGTTATAACCTTAAACTCCACGCTAAGGTTACCTTAACCTTCGCCCTAACTTTAACTCTAAGTTAAGGTTACATTAACCTTGACTATAACCTTTCGAAGTTTGGGAACCTCGACAAGACTATCACCCCGTGTTGAAGTTATCTTAACCTCAAGTGAAGTTGCATAGTACTTCTCAACGAAGTTACATTAACTTCAAATAAGGTTATATTAACCTCAACCCCAACCACCGGGTGATGGTAGGTAGAGTCATCATTGAATCTAGGATTTGAAACCCTAAAAGAATCGATGAAACACCCTAGCTTCTCCTTCAAGGTAGGCCACGGTCGGTTCATGCGCGTCCTAGAATTCTCTTACGATACGACTCACACTTTCTAATTCGCACAAACGGTAATTAACGTCTTAACGATGAAATTAACAATATAATTAAATCCTGCAATCTATCAACGAAATAATAAACGTGCATAATAATACCACACAACATCCAATATCATATCATACATTCATTCATCATATTAATGGCATTAACATATCATAAACGCGATTAAAAGACACATCTAATTACCTTTTTGGCAATTAATGATAAACATTAATAAGAAACACCATGAAGAACATGATCAATACAACCTTGTCTCTAACATGTGTCAACATCCTCATAGATCGACTTTGAAAACAAACCGAAACCCATGTAATATAAATCATACTACGCGAATCTTCTTTAAGAATGACCAAAAGAATGACATCTCCTTCTTTAATAAGAGACCCTAAAGGTAGGTCCAAAGGTTCATAAATATGAATTCCATAAAATTAATTGGAGATGAATATGTTGTAGAGGAAAGAGCCAAGATTATGAAAATATAATATATGTAAGCATTTTGAATGAAAGATAGATGCATAACAATGGAGTTAAATGGAGAAAATGAGAAAGGAAGAGATGAAGAGAGGAAGAGGCGTGCGGCAGGGGCGAAACAAATGAATTCAGCAGCTTGCTTGCTTGCTAGGTTAAGCCCTTTTTGTAAGAGGATTACCAAATGGGCTTTGGGTCTATTACCTCATGCAATGGATCATCCAATTAAAAATTGGGTTAGAGCATAATAAAACGCTTGGAGAATAGGTATAAGAAAAGCGGTTAAAATTTTCAAATTTTCAAATCGTGTACGGATATTTTAACCCATTAAAAGTGACTCAAAACGAGACAATAATTTAAAACGGATAAAAGAGGCTATAAAATATAGAATGCATATTATTATAAATGTCGGAAATAATTATTTTAAATAAACGATTTTCCGAATAAAAATATTATTATAAAATACAGGGTGATACAATCACATTCATTATCACTAGATCATTTCATTAGTTTCTTACAATTTCTCTAGATCATTTCCATTAGCTTAGATAAAAAGCTAGAGTTCTTCATAGTTTTCATCAATTTCTTCATCATTTTTCTAGATTTACATTCAAGCTTTGTAAGGATTCAAGTTTTTTATTGAAGAGATTCTTAGAGATTATCAAAGGATTAGTGACAAATCCCTTGTCATCTTCATCAACCTTCATCTTATTTATTTATGCAATCATCTTCTTTATTGTTGATCTTCCTTCATAGTTGGTATATTTATCTTCCTCTCCCTAATCTCTAGACTAGATTTAATATCGTTCTTTCATTATTGCGCCGTTTTTATTGATTTTCCTTATATCGTTGTTTGATCGTCTTGTAGTTTATTTTATCGATTGCAATTTCCTTCATTGTCTTGTTATTTTTTTGATTTCATTTGTGTTGTTCTTAGATCGTTTCATAGTTTATTTTATTGATCACAATTTTCTCTATTGTATTGTCATTATTTTCTCTAGATTTAATCATTTTGCATACTATTGTTGTTTTCTCCTTGGTTATTATTTTATTAGTTTCCATTATGAATTGTGAGTAGATTTCTTGTTTGGGGGGTTTAGGGAGGAGAATCTTGGGTTATTTGAATTGAGGAATTTTTGTTTGGTTGCTCGCTTGTTGGTTTATCTTGCTTGAGATTGTTGTGTCATTGTTGTTTTAGTCCGGCCAACTAGACCGACCCTTACTCATTTCTACCAGTATGGGGAAACTCGGGGTAGAAATTATCTTGACTTGAGACTTAGCCCTCTTCGTCGCGAAAGCGGAATTTTAGGTGAGTTGGGTGAAGAAGCCAAAAGGTGGCATTCTCCCTCTACCGATGTTGTAACCGACTTGATTCCGATTTTCTTAGACCCCATTTTTCGATTCACGACTTCCTCCTAACACCTTTTCCATATTTGATCATCTCTTGTCATTTATTGCATTTTAATCTAGACTCGACCCTTAAAACCCCCATTAGATCCCTTACACATCGCTTTTACTCATTTCTGTACCGATCCCTGTGGACCGACCTCGACTTACCACGAATACACTAGTTGTTTTTATGTTATCACGAGTCTTACAAATATTGTTTGATCCCCCATCCTTCGCTAAACGACCGATCTGATTGGGAGGCGATCAAAATGGCGCCTTTGCCGGGGAACGGCGAGTTAAATGAATTTTAGTTATTGTGTTTGGTTATTTGCTTTAATTTTATTTTTTCTCTCTTTTCTCTAGTACCGATAGGTGCTAGGAGACTTACCGTTTAATTGAGTTTATGTCCAGGAATACATCATCGTTCTTGTGGGATCCGGAGCCGGAGAGGACATTTAGAGCTTTGCAATTTCGGGGTAATTACTCAACTACTATTATTCCACATCCTTCATTATCACCTCCTAACCTTAATCTCATTCTATCACCTACACCTTCTACAGCAAATAATCTCATTCCAAATCATCCTGCCACATCATCTAGCTTCACAAAATTCACCACCAATTCAACCCCACCATCACCAAGAACTCCACCACCAAATCAAAATCCAACCCCTCCAAATTCTCCAAATCCAAATCTACCACCATCACTAATCGAACCAATGGCGACCTTAGGATCCCATTCTCAACTTACAGATGAAGAAACATCTTCACCGATTGATTTTGGGGAAATTCCCGAGAATTATGAATTGAAAGCTTCTTTGACAAATGCGGTTCAACAAGATACATTCCATGGTTTTTCCCAAGAAGATGCCCAAGAGCATATTGCATCATTGAAAGAGAAATTAGTTGGGGCCCGTCTAAATGGCCTAACATCATGCCAATTACACCGATTATTATTCCCTAAGACATTTAGAGATGGAGCTCGTAGATGGCTTCATGGCCATCCCGATAACACATTCACAACATAGGCTCAATTATCCAATGCCTTCTTGGAGAAATACTATCCACCGTCAAAGACCAATCAATATCGCATGAAAATACAAACTTTCAAGCAAGATGAATTTGAAAGCGTAAGTGAGGCTTGGGAAAGATTTAGAGATTTATTGCGCAAATGCCCTCAACATGGAATATCCGATTGGCTAACAACCCAAACATTTTATAACACCCTTTCATCGAGAACCAAGAAAAACCTCAATTCGGCCGTCGAAGGAGATTTCTCTTCCCTTATCGATGAGGGTTCTAAGAGTCGTATTGAGAAGATGGCAAGGAGTAATTCTAGAGTGGGTCAATCGAGGGATTCTAGAAAGAAAGTCGAAGAATTAACAAAGAGAATGGATGCCATGAATTCTAAACCAACTCCTAGAGATATGTACCAAATTCAAGGGAGTGTTCCACCAAGGCAACCATCACCTTCTAAACAAGAATTAACAAGGGAAGTTCAATGTGATCATTGTGGCAATTATGGCCACGATTCTAGCTCTTGCATTCCTATTGAAGAAACTTATTTTGAAGAGCCGAATGAAGTCCAAGCTATAAAAGTGTATGGGCAAAGACGTCAATTTTATTCATTTTCTAATACTTACAATGCCGGCACAATGTTTCATCCAAACTTTTATTATGGGAACCAAAATGTTCAAAATCTAATGCCACGTGCCCAAGGGAATCAACCAAGGCCCTTTAACCAAAGTCAACAAAGGCCCTTTAATCAAGGTCCTCCAAAGATGCCCCCATATTTGCCTCCTCACCAAAGGAGCAACTTCAATCAACAAGGTAGCAACTTCCATGTTCCCAACAATTATAACAATTTTCATCATCAAAATCAACATGGTAATAATTTCAATCATGGATACAATCAAGGGTTCCAAAGTAATTTCCAAGGAAATCAAGGTTACAATCAACAACTATTCAATCAATCCTCTCAATCTTATGGTCAATCAAGCAAATTTGAATATGGTCAAAGAGGAGTTCCTTGGGATAATACTAGTGATTTGCAAAGATCCATTATCTAGATATCAGAGCAAGGCTAAAGGTTTGGGAATCACAAGAGGCAACAAAAGCCTTAGCCGCCCAAATTCATCCACCCCATGGTTTACCCGGTCAACCCAAAAACCCAAGAGACCCTCCAGACCAAGAAAATACCGTCTTATTGAGAGGTGGCAAGGAACTTGAGGACCCGTATAAGAACTTCAACTTGAATACCAAAAGCACCACAACCAAATTGAATCAACTAAGTGAACCACTAGCCACATCTCCCACTCCCCCCAAACAAAACCGGGGAATACAATGGAGTTTGATATTCTTCAAAATGCAGAAATTGAACAAATAGAACTTAAAAGAAAGAAAAAGGAGCAAATGGAAGCAGAAGAAGCTAAGATAAAAGAGGCGGAAAGATTAGCCGAGGAAGAAGAAGAATCCAATGTTCCACCGCCTCCCGCTTTTGTCCCACCATTTCCTTTTCCCGAGCGAGCTAAGCCACATAAGGAGAACGCCCAATTTTGCCGTTTCGTGGATATGTTGAAGAAAGTGGAGGTAGATTTACCCTTCACCGAGGTAATTTCTCAAATGCCCCTTTATTCTATGTTTTTGAAAGAAGTCTTGACTAAAAAGAAAACTATAGAGGATAAAGAATATGTCTCTCTTACAGCACAATGTAGTGCCATTCTTATGAATCAAATGCCAAAGAAACTAGATGACCTCGGTAGTTTTTCTATCCCTTGTCGGGTTGGAAATGTTGTTATTAACCGAGCTTTGTGTGACCTAGGGGCTAGTGTTAGTTTGTTACCTCATTCAATCGGTAAGAGACTTACTGTGGGGGAGATGAGACCCACTAGTATGTCTATTCAACTTGCGGATAGGTCCGTCAAGTACCTACTTGGGATACTTGAGGATGTACCCGCGCAAGTTGGTAAGTTCTTCATCTCCTCCGACTTTGTTGTCATGGATATGCCCGAAGACACTATAACCCCCATTATCTTAGGTCGACCTTTCATGGCTACCGTTGGTACTATAGTTAATGTTAAGAATGGAAAGTTGTCATTTAACATAGGGAACGTGTCAGTAGAGTTTTTCCTTTCTCAAGCTCATAAACAACCAATGATCGAAAAAATATATTCCATTGAAGTTATTGATAGTTTGGTTGAGTATAGCTTGATAGATGATGAGAAAGAAGAAGAACCACTTGATTCCCCATCTCTTGAAGATGAGTGCTTACATGAAGAAAAGGTAGAACCACTACCGATGGGTAAGAGTATGGTACCCTCTCCTCTTAATCTAGAACTTAAGCCACTCCCTTCTTCCCTCAAATATGCCTTCTTTAAGGAACTAATTATCCCGTTATCGTCAATGCCACACTTGATGATCCTCAATTGGAAAAACTTTTGATTGTTTTGAGAAAACACAAAAAGGCCATCGGGTATAGCATTGCCGACCTCCAAGGCATAAGCCCAAATGTTTGAATGCATAGGATCATCCTTGATGATGACCACCGCCCTTCGGTTGAGGGTCAACATAGGTTGAACCCCACCATGAAAGAGGTTGTCATGAAGGAAGTCCTCAAATTGTATGAGGCTAACATTATATACCCAATAACCAGAAGTAAATGGGTTAGCCCCGTACAAGTTGTGCCGAAAAAAGGAGGAATAACGGATGTATAAGGAGAAAAGGGAGAGTCGATTTCTACTAGGACTATTACCGGTTGACCCATGTGCATAGATTTTCGAAAATTAAACACGGCCACCATCAAAGACCATTTCCCCTTCCCTTCATTGATCAAATGCTTGAAAGATTGGCGCATCATTCTTACTTTTGTTTTCTCGATGGGCATTCGGGATTTCTTCAAATTCCTATCCACCCCGATGACCAAGAGAAGACCACTTTCACATGTCCCTATGGCACCTATGCCTAATGAAGGATGTCATTCGGATTATGTAATGCGCCGGGAACGTTTCAAAGATACATGATGGCTATTTTCTCCGATTTTATTGAAAAATCCATGGAAGTTTTTATGGATGATTTTAGTGTCCATGGTACATCTTTTGATTCTTGCCTTAATAATCTTGATCAAGTGTTGGCTCGTTGTGAGGAGTATAGACTTGTTTTGAATTGGGAGAAATGTCACTTTATGGTTGAGCAAGGTGTTGTCCTAGGTTATATTGTTTCGAATGGAGGAGTCGATGTTGATAAGGCTAAAGTCTCCGTGATTGTGAACTTGCCACCACCAACAAATGTCAAAGGGGTGAGGAGTTTTCTAGATTATGCCGGCTTTTATAGGCGGTTCATTAAAGATTTTTCTAAGATTGCCAAGCCTTTAACTTCTTTACTTATGAAAGATGCACCTTTTGTTTTCAAAGACTTGTGTCTTGAGGCCTTTTGCAGGATAAAGACCGCTCTCACCACTGCCCCAATTATCAAAGCACCCGATTGGAATATTCCATTTGAGATCATGTGTGATGCCTCCGATTTTGCCGTTGGTGTCGTTCTATGCCATGGAAAAATTTCGAACATATGTTACCGGTTCCAAAGTCATCATTCATACCGATCATGCGGCGATTCGATATATCATGTCCAAAAAGGAGACAAAGTTCCGACTTTTTTGGTGGGTTCTCCTTCTACAATAATTTGATATCGAGATTAAAGACAAAGTCGGATTGGAGTATTTGGTAGCAGATCACCTTAGTAGACTAGCGGTTAGTAGAAGTAGCAATGAAGATGATGGTATACCCATCAATGAAGCAATGAGAGATGAGGCCTTGATGGCCATTGAAACTATTACACCTTGGTATGCCAATATCGTCAATTTCTTAGTATCTCATTATATTCCGGACGATTATTCCAAGCAAGAGAGGAAGAAACTAGGTTATGAAGCCCGACGCTATTATTGGGATAAACCCTATTTGTTCCGCTGATGCGTAGACGGTACTTATTGTCGATGTGTTACGGCCGACGAAGGATTTAATATTGTGAAGCACCTCCACTCGACATCTTATGGTGGACACTTGGCCAACCAAAAAACAATTGTCAGGGTTCTCTAAAGCGGGTTTTGGTGGCCTTCCATGTTTAAAGACATTAGAGCTTTCATTCTCACATGCGATGCTTGCCAAAGATGTGACAATATAACAAGAAGAAACGAGATGTTCCTTCAACCCATCTTGGAGATTTAATTCTTCAATGTTTGGGGCATTGACTTCATGGGTCCGTTCACATCTTCTTTTGGCAACAAATACATCCTAGTCGTGGTTCCTTATGTCTCAAAGTGGATCGAGGCCATAGCTTCTCCTACCAATGATTCCATGGTTGTAATCAAGCTTTTCAAGAATGTTATTTTCCTTAGATTCGGTATGCCTAGAGTCATAATTAGTGATGGAGGCTCTCATTTTAGGAAGGATACCTTTGAACACCTTCTTAGGAAATATGGTATCACTCACAAGATGTTCTTAACCTACCACCCTCAATGAAATGGGCAAGCCGAGATCTCCAACCGTCAAATCAAAGGAATTTTGGAAAAAGTTGTAAATATACATCTTCTTTTCAAAACTACCTTTCGAGCGCCGATGCTCCGGCCAAATTAAAATTATTCTCAAAATCATTTTAGCACCGTTATCATGACAAGTCTTACACCTGTTGCTTTCAAAAAAAACCTTTTTGGATAGCCATCGCCTTGGCCAAAATAAAAACTCGTCATTTTCAAACAACAACAAGGACCGTTAACATCGCCAAATTCCCAATCTAAGGGACCAGGGCACCTAAAGCGGTCACATCTCGTTTTTTTTTCAAAACATTTCGTACATACCGTTAACAAAACCGAAACTTCAATAAACAAAATCAAGGAAACCAAAATGGTTACACTCTCAAAACACTTTTCACAATACATCACCCCACCGTCGAAATGTCGGTTAATGGAGTTGACAAGCGTGGTTCACCCATTTTTAAAAAAAAAAACTTTTCTAAAAGAAAGAGAGACACTTTCACTACCTAAATTCTGTAATAAGGATTCAGTCACCATCAAAGCGTCGTCACAGATGCCGCGTTCACCCACGAGCGTCGTCTACATCACAAAACTCGAACTAGCTAATCAATAGTAGTCTCGACAAAAGCACAATATTACCATTTTCAAAACCGGTTCCTTTAGAACCGCACTTCTTTTGTAAAACCACCATTTACACTTTTTCTATCGTCGAGTCCTTGACGCCCACGTAGCAACACCTTTTCACGTCACAAACGATGTCACTAAACCATCGTAGCACCAATTTAATGAACTCTCACCTTCAAAAAGAGGTTTTATTTTCAAAACTCATCCGTTTTCAAAAGCATCAAAACTATTTGATTTTGAGCCGGGATCGTGATCAATTCCTTACGTCGTACAACCGTGTGATTAACTGTCTATGTTAGTTACTAGGGTCGCTTCTATTCGAGGTCTTACACTTTGGGTCGTCTCGTCTTGAGAAGTCCTCTTGTTTAAGTGTAATCCCCTAGAAAATCTAACGCGATACAGTGGCGGAAACACTGTAGAGTTGGGACTAAACACACTGACAAACTATATCTTATTAAAAGAAATGGTAAGTCAATACAAAGGCCTCTTTTTACAAAAGGGCTAAAAGAAAATTCACCAAACGGGTTATAGAAATCCATAAATTACATGAATAAAGAAAGAGTAGGATTCATGCTACTCGCTAGCTCACACCCAAAACCCAGCAGCAAATACCTGTCATGTTATAAACATAACAGCCACGTCAGTGGGGAGTAACTCGGACGTTCTCCCAGCCAAATTACATCATATGGAAAAATAATAGTATTATTATATCAAAATATTTAAAAAGAGAAAGCATTAAAACGATATAATAAAAATAAGTTTTCAGCAAAACTTAAAGCACTTGCCAACCTGCAAGTCAAAATCGATCGATAATAATAATATCAAAACTGGCGTTATGGAAATTCGATCAGTGTGCACAAGGCTAGACTTTCACTAGGATAATACTGGAAACTAGCTTCGAGAACTGTAGACTTAACTCATAACAGAATCCAGTCTCTAACTAGGCAACTCAACTATAACAGGACTGCGTGCAGCGAGGTCCTGGTTTAAGTAGTATACACCCCTCCTGGATACAAACCATATCCAGTTCAACCCGACGCGACTTACACGATGCGATATCTAAGTTTAAGGGCACAATGCACACTCTCCTGAACACAAACCATGCTCAGTTCAACGACCAAATGTGCCCCAAATGGGCACACCGGCTTTATAGCTGATGGCAAAAACGTACACCCCAGATTATTACTCTAACCCCACACTTGACTTTATTCCATAACTCCAAAACAACCATTATCGATATTCAAAAGATATAATCATTATAAATTATATGAGGATAAAGGAATATACATTTAATTAAAAAGGGAAACTTTCTATAAATGGAAACTTACTAATTTTAGAAATTTACTTAAAATAGAAATATTGTTGTAGAAAATACGTAAGTTATTAAGATTAGTGAAATGTATAAAAATAGCATTTCCAATGAAATTAACATTTTATTATTATCGTCCTTATCGCAACTTTAATATATATCTAAATTCGTTACTCAAAATATAAACGAAATATACCAAATCAATATATAGTACTTTATAAATAATTAGGAAATCGAGTTAAAACTATAAACTTTAGAAAAGAGATGTTTTAAGAAAAACGATATCAAAATTAATTGAGTCAACGAGTTTTATAAATGAAATGAATTTTAGAAAGGTTTCAAATTATTTTTAGCAAACAGCTTTTATTAATAAATAATACGAATTTAATAAAAATAGTCAATTGGAAACAAATAAGAAATTATTAGTGAAAATAGTCTCGAGTAAAAATATATTTAAAACGAAATCGACTATCTTCTCATTTATTAGTATAAATCGTAAAACGGAAATTAATTTATTAAACAAATATACAAATCTCGATTATAATATAAAAATAAGATTTCGATTAAAAATTATAAATTAACGAAATATGGAGAAAATATGAAATCGTTATTAATTAGTTACTAGTGTCACGATAACCAACGAAATATTATAGCGATCATAATTTATAAAGTTATTAACGATTTATAAAACGATATCGAAAGTTATAAAAATATAGAAAGGCATACGATTTAAAATTAATATAATTAGCAATAATATATAGCTAAAAATAGAAAACCGAAGTTAAAATATTTACTACATACTACTACTCAAACATACGATATAAAATCGAGTAACGTCCTAAAGTTACCTTCGCGAAAAATCGTCAAAGTACTCCCTTCCATCCACTTGACCAAGTTCCGATTACTCTTGATGTTTGTCTTACGAAACAACTTCGACACTCCAACGGAATTCGAGACATATAGAAACTGAAACAAGGAATCAGGATAAGGAACGTTGGAACTAGAGGTGCCACAGAAAACACGACTAGGATAACAGGGGAAGGTATAAAGGCTCGACTACGAAACGAGATAGCAAAAGATATAGGCACGGGACCAAAGGCAATTGAAACGAAGGACACGAAACGAGCAAGAGTAAGGAAATCGATAAACTTTAGATATTAGAATATGAACAGGAGGTAAGAAGACAGCCAGAAGCGGTGAACAAGAACAATACGACATGAGACGGAAACAAAGAGCAGCAGCCATACGACACACAATCAGTGAACAACTTCATACAACGGGATTGAGATGATCAAACCGCAACAGCAACCGAAAAGCCAGCAGCAACGCAACGACAGGTAATAGCGGAGTGAAAATCGATGAAATGATAAAAATGAATAGATTGAGATGGATCAAATTAGAATCGATAAGAAATCAAAACAAACGAACGTAAAGGCGGGAACGAAAACAAAATCTCGACCAGAACCAATAGCAGACAGGAGCGACACGGATGAAAACAGAGAAATGGAAGACCGAACAAATACAACGTACAACAGCAATTACATCGATGCCAGAAAAGGAAGAAAGAAGAGGAAGGAGAAGGAGACTACCATGACTAACAGCGGCGGCAGTAGCAGCGAAGCACAGCAGCAGTAGCAGCACGCAGCAGGTGCAGGAGGATAGTCGCAGATTATGTAGAAAAGAAGGGAAAAACGAGGGAGAAGAAACGAAAAACGGCAGAAGCAGCAGCAACAGTTTGTGGCAGCAGCAGCAGCGAACTAAAATGGTGAAGACAGAGGTCGAAAACAGGGGCCAGCAACAACGAACAAGAAAAAAAAGGAATCAAAGGAAGAAGAAAAGGACTTACGGGTAGCGGCAACACGAGGAGATGCAGCAGCCGAGGGATTGATGATGTTGAGGATGGGTGAGCGGTGTAAACATAAAGAAAATGAAAGGGGATGAAAGAAGGAATTGAATGTGAATGAGTAAGGTGAAGCGGTGGAACAAAAATCAGACAATGAAAAGGGGTGCCTAAGTTGAATGCAAGTGGGATGAATGTAATACAAGGGAAAATGAAAAGAATCAAGTGGGTAAATACAAAGGAGATAAGGAAACGGGTTAAATAATGAATCGGACCGTTAAATGAAATTAGTAAATCAATTATTCGAGATGAAATCGAAATTTTTTTTTTTTTAGAAATAAATAATTAGACGATGAAATAGTAACTCCCGATAAATAATAAATTTTTGATGAAGTGAATTAAATTGATTTCTTGAGAAAATGAAGTAAATATTTTGACGAAAGTTTAAAATAATGAACTTTGAGTCGGAAATAGAAATTCGAGCTTAAAATACATTTAAATAAAAAGAATTTAGAACTTAAATCGCCGAAATAGGCTTTCGATAAGAATTACATTAAGTCGAAATGAAAGTAAGATATTTTTATATATAAGAAGAGTTTCCGAGACAAATATAATTTTAGGAGTTTGAAACGACTAAACGATAAATTCGTTTTATAATAATTTTAAGAATTACGAGTTAAACCGTAAACAAATAAAAATACGAACATAACTTTAAATTAATTTAACTTATAAAATCGGGGGTGTTACAATCTTCCCCACTAAAAGAAGTTTCGTCCTCGAAACCTATAAATTATGAAAATAGAATCGAAAACAAGGTTATATCACTAGAACAAAATGAGGATGTTTAACTCGCATCACAATCTCGGTTATTTTTTTTTTTAAAAAAAAATTTTTTTTTTTTTACAACTTCAAACGTGATATGAAATCGAAATCGAAGACAAAGTTTATTTGAAGGAGCGTTGGGCTCAATTCCTAAAGTTTAAAATCATTAAAATTAATAAAATCGCAAGTTAGAAATTACTTCATAAAATAATGACGATAGATAGTATTTGAAAACAAACTCGAGAGGGAAGAGTACCCAAAAATTTTCCAAACAACAAATAAACGTTTTAATCAAGAAACTCGACAATATTTTGTTTTAAAACCAAACAAAAATTTGGACGTACGAAGTTTTTTCGAAAATATTAAATCGTTTTACATAATGATCTTATAGAAATGAAAATATTAGCAATTACGAAAGTTTTTCGTAAAATTTAAACACGCTTGAAAATAGAAATTTGAGACAATTTCGAAATACTTTAAAATAAATTATTAAGACCCCTTTTGATACATGACCAAAATGAAACAAAAACGAAATACGAAGTTTTGAAATTTATAACTCAAAATCTTAAAATTTCATGAAAACCAAAATTTGTAGTTTAGTCAAACTTTTCATAACATAAGTTCGGCGAAATGATAGACGGATAAAAAGAGTCACAGTCAACGACGAATCTAAACGAAAGTTTTCAAACCCGATAAAGAAGTCAAGGAGATTGGCCGAAAAAGAAGTAGAAGGATTTAAGAAAAGCAAAGGGGGAAACGATAGTGAGAGTCAATTAGAGCTCTCAGGATTAGAGAATAAGTTAACCATCTCGAGATTCCCGATACAACACCAACCAACACGGGTTCCTAATTTCCATCAAATAACGTTAAGTCCAATATTAGGCACTAGGTGGTACTACTCAGTCAATATCTCCAAAAATGTCTTACGTGATTATCCAATCGTTCAAACGACACGATACTAATCCACAATGGTTTTACAATCTAATATCATCAATTAAATTCTCAACGGCCAGCACAACACACCCAAACTCGCAATCGATAAGGCTCCTAAATCCAAAGTTCATAAAGTTTGAACTCGAGGTGTACTTCAAATTCTCGAGTAAGGAACTCTAAACAAGGTCCACCAATTAAACAATGCTCGGGTACGAAATCGTCAAATAATCACCAACATATTCTTAACACCATAAACAGATATGGAGTAGGAAGTACACCAACCTAAGGTACACTCAACCTCAATATATAACAACAGTTACTCACATTTTCAAACACGTTGTTCAACTAAGGTTCCTGAGAAGTCCATCAAATGCCTGATTACAACAAGGCAACCACAAAATATTTAATAACTCAACGAAGCCACAATATCGTTGGTCAAAAGTTCTAAACTAAAAGTCCCAAAAGTTGATATGTATTATAGTATTCCTCAAAACAACACAATAAATCCAACCTCTAATTGTGCAATATGTCTCTCTTCTTCAACAATTTATCCAAGTTAGATCACTCAACTCCAAAGTTCATAGGTTACAACCTTAAACAATGATCACAATCTAATCCTTAAGAAACATGGGAAATCTATGTCCACCAAGATTTCTAATGACATTAATGGAAACCTTGAATGGTACCACAACACTCAGGCTAACAATTTAACAATACTCTATGATCCCGAATATTCACGACGCATCCATCAAATAAGCATCAGGTAAGAATCCCAAAGTAATATTATCAGTTACACTTAATTCGGTCCTTGCCTAGGTACTAGGTATCCATCAAATAAGACATACTCTTACTACTCCAAAATATAATCAACTCTAAGTACTCCAAAATAGTCCAAGTAACCTATAACCCAAGGTTTAGTGTCTAAAGCATCATCCTAATTCCATCAATCCAAATAATACCATTCAAATCAATCCTCAAAATTTCTTACTTCCTTAGAAAATAGGGTATAACTCAATCCTCAAACCAGGTAACCAGGGTTTACTAAACCTCAACATCAATAACTTTTCACGGGGTTCACGGAGACGGAAATCAATCTAACCAAGAATCTCAAGAGGATAAATGGTGAAGTAGGAGAATAGAACCAGGATTCGCCAAGCGAAAGAAGATGAGAATATAAAAGAGAAGAATAGGAAGAAGCAGAAGCAGGACGAAAAGAATCAATAATTCTAGATGATAGAGACCTAAAACGAGAAGGGAAAGTTCGGGCCTCTAAGGTTCACGATGGAACTAAAAGGATTACTTCATCTTCTTGTAGAAGAACGAGCACACAAGTCTTGGGTCGCTCCATCTAGATCTACTGCAACATCATGGAACAGGAATCTACTCTTGATCATCTGGCCTGTAGCTTAAGCAAACTGAACCGGAGCTGAAAAGTCACCATCGGCATCTTTCTTGGAGCACCAATTTGTCCACTCGAGTCAGCAGGCGTTGAGAATTCTAAGCAGGTCTCATTCCGGACTGGAGCAGCATCCTATCAACATCTTGTTCATTCATCTTCTTCCAGACAAAAGCAACAAATATTCAACGCTAATCACTGAGTTACAAGAACATATAAACCTAACAGTCAAGTCCTTATTTTGTTTCTACCCATCTCTCACTAATATTTAATTATCGTTCAAATCATTTACGAGTATTTTTCCTAGAATCAGGTGTAAGCGTCGGGAGCAACAAGGCTCTGATACCAACTGTAATCCCCTAGAAAATCTAACGCGATACAGTGGCGGAAACACTGTAGAGTTGGGACTAAACACACTGACAAACTATATCTTATTAAAAGAAATGGTAAGTCAATACAAAGGCCTCTTTTTACAAAAGGGCTAAAAGAAAATTCACCAAACGGGTTATACAAATCCATAAATTACATGAATAAAGAAAGAGTAGGATCCATGCTACTCGCTAGCTCACACCCAAAACCCAGCAGCAAATACCTGTCATGTTATAAACATAACAGCCACGTCAGTGGGGAGTAACTCGGACGTTCTCCCAGCCAAATTACATCATATGGAAAAATAATAGTATTATTATATCAAAATATTTAAAAAGAGAAAGCATTAAAACGATATAATAAAAATAAGTTTTCAGCAAAACTTAACGCACTTGCCAACCTGCAAGTCAAAATCGATCGATAATAATAATATCAAAACTGGCGTTATGGAAATTCGATCAGTGTGCACAAGGCTAGACTTTCACTAGGATAATACTGGAAACTAGCTTCGAGAACTGTAGACTTAACTCATAACAGAATCCAGTCTCTAACTAGGCAACTCAACTATAACAGGACTGCGTGCAGCGAGGTCCTGGTTTAAGTAGTATACACCCCTCCTGGATACAAACCATATCCAGTTCAACCCGACGCGACTTACACGATGCGATATCTAAGTTTAAGGGCACAATGCACACTCTCCTGAACACAAACCATGCTCAGTTCAACGACCAAATGTGCCCCAAATGGGCACACCGGCTTTATAGCTGATGGCAAAAACGTACACCCCAGATTATTACTCTAACCCCACACTTGACTTTATTCCATAACTCCAAAACAACCATTATCGATATTCAAAAGATATAATCATTATAAATTATATGAGGATAAAGGAATATACATTTAATTAAAAAGGGAAACTTTCTATAAATGGAAACTTACTAATTTTAGAAATTTACTTAAAATAGAAATATTGTTGTAGAAAATACGTAAGTTATTAAGATTAGTGAAATGTATAAAAATAGCATTTCCAATGAAATTAACATTTTATTATTATCGTCCTTATCGCAACTTTAATATATATCTAAATTCGTTACTCAAAATATAAACGAAATATACCAAATCAATATATAGTACTTTATAAATAATTAGGAAATCGAGTTAAAACTATAAACTTTAGAAAAGAGATGTTTTAAGAAAAACGATATCAAAATTAATTGAGTCAACGAGTTTTATAAATGAAATGAATTTTAGAAAGGTTTCAAATTATTTTTAGCAAACAGCTTTTATTAATAAATAATACGAATTTAATAAAAATAGTCAATTGGAAACAAATAAGAAATTATTAGTGAAAATAGTCTCGAGTAAAAATATATTTAAAACGAAATCGACTATCTTCTCATTTATTAGTATAAATCGTAAAACGGAAATTAATTTATTAAACAAATATACAAATCTCGATTATAATATAAAAATAAGATTTCGATTAAAAATTATAAATTAACGAAATATGGAGAAAATATGAAATCGTTATTAATTAGTTACTAGTGTCACGATAACCAACGAAATATTATAGCGATCATAATTTATAAAGTTATTAACGATTTATAAAACGATATCGAAAGTTATAAAAATATAGAAAGGCATACGATTTAAAATTAATATAATTAGCAATAATATATAGCTAAAAATAGAAAACCGAAGTTAAAATATTTACTACATACTACTACTCAAACATACGATATAAAATCGAGTAACGTCCTAAAGTTACCTTCGCGAAAAATCGTCAAAGTACTCCCTTCCATCCACTTGACCAAGTTCCGATTACTCTTGATGTTTGTCTTACGAAACAACTTCGACACTCCAACGGAATTCGAGACATATAGAAACTGAAACAAGGAATCAGGATAAGGAACGTTGGAACTAGAGGTGCCACAGAAAACACGACTAGGATAACAGGGGAAGGTATAAAGGCTCGACTACGAAACGAGATAGCAAAAGATATAGGCACGGGACCAAAGGCAATTGAAACGAAGGACACGAAACGAGCAAGAGTAAGGAAATCGATAAACTTTAGATATTAGAATATGAACAGGAGGTAAGAAGGCAGCCAGAAGCGGTGAACAAGAACAATACGACATGAGACGGAAACAAAGAGCAGCAGCCATACGACACACAATCAGTGAACAACTTCATACAACGGGATTGAGATGATCAAACCGCAACAGCAACCGAAAAGCCAGCAGCAACGCAACGACAGGTAATAGCGGAGTGAAAATCGATGAAATGATAAAAATGAATAGATTGAGATGGATCAAATTAGCATCGATAAGAAATCAAAACAAACGAACATAAAGGCGGGAACGAAAACAAAATCTCGACCAGAACCAACAGCAGACAGGAGCGACACGGATGAAAACAGAGAAATGGAAGACCGAACAAATACAACGTACAACAGCAATTACATCGATGCCAGAAAAGGAAGAAAGAAGAGAAAGGAGAAGGAGACTACCATGACTAACAGCGGCGGCAGTAGCAGCGAAGCACAGCAGCAGTAGCAGCACGCAGCAGGTGCAGGAGGAGAGTCGCAGATTATGTAGAAAAGAAGGGAAAAACGAGGGAGAAGAAACGAAAAACGGCAGAAGCAGCAGCAACAGTTTGTGGCAGCAGCAGCAGCGAACTAAAATGGTGAAGACAGAGGTCGGAAACAGGGGCCAGCAACAACGAACAAGAAAAAAAAAGGAATCAAAGGAAGAAGAAAATGACTTACGGGTAGCGGCAACACGAGGAGATGCAGCAGCCGAGGGATTGATGATGTTGAGGATGGGTGAGCGGTGTAAACATAAAGAAAATGAAAGGGGATGAAAGAAGGAATTGAATGTGAATGAGTAAGGTGAAGCGGTGGAACAAAAATCAGACAATGAAAAGGGGTGCCTAAGTTGAATGCAAGTGGGATGAATGTAATACAAGGGAAAATGAAAAGAATCAAGTGGGTAAATACAAAGGAGATAAGGAAACGGGTTAAATAATGAATCGGACCGTTAAATGAAATTAGTAAATCAATTATTCGAGATGAAATCGAAATTTATTTTTTTTAGAAATAAATAATTAGACGATGAAATAGTAACTCCCGATAAATAATAAATTTTTGATGAAGTGAATTAAATTGATTTCTTGAGAAAATGAAGTAAATATTTTGACGAAAGTTTAAAATAATGAACTTTGAGTCGGAAATAGAAATTCGAGCTTAAAATACATTTAAATAAAAAAGAATTTAGAACTTAAATCGCCGAAATAGGCTTTCGATAAGAATTACATTAAGTCGAAATGAAAGTAAGATATTTTTATATATAAG
This sequence comes from Agrostemma githago, assembly GCA_958450325.1. Taxonomy (NCBI): domain Eukaryota; kingdom Viridiplantae; phylum Streptophyta; class Magnoliopsida; order Caryophyllales; family Caryophyllaceae; genus Agrostemma; species Agrostemma githago. Next base: position 61,816,673 of record OY288239.1, on the reverse strand, counting down.
AAGAGTTTCCGAGACAAATATAATTTTAGGAGTTTGAAACGACTAAACAATAAATTCGTTTTATAATAATTTTAAGAATTACGAGTTAAACCGTAAACAAATAAAAATACGAACATAACTTTAAATTAATTTAACTTATAAAATCGGGGGTGTTACATTAAGTCTCACTCCCGAGATTTGTGTCAAATCGTCTCGTCCTAGAGGCATAAGTTCATTGGGCACTCCGCCGAATACATCGAAGGTCTAAAGCACCCGAGTACCTAAACCGATGACCGCAAACACGCGCGAATCAAAGGTCTCGTTCCCGTGTCGCTCGATCGAGAGCATTTCTCGAGTCTCTAATGTAATCCCTAGGAATTTTAACGCAATACAGTGGCGGAAACACTGTAGAAGTGAGATTATAACACACTGTAGATATGTCTTGATTAAATAAAAATGGTAAGTCAATACATAAGCCATAAAATAAAAATGACTACAAAATAAAATAAATAAATAAATAAATCCATAAAAAGGGTTTTTAACAATCCATAATACAGTGATCTTATTAAAACAAGCAGGATCCATAACTGCTCGCTAGCCCACCAAAAGGGAAACACATACACCTGCCATGTTAAAAACATAACTGCCACAATCAGTGGGGAGCAACGTCAACGTTTTCCCAGCCGCATAACAGGATTTTAAAATTGTAATTACTATTATAGGAAAAATAGTAAAAACGGAAAACAACAAAACATTATAATGAAAATAAGTTTTCACTGAAAAACTTCACGTATCGAAACAATATAACAAAAATGAGTTTTCCGGAGAAAAAATAAAACATTTGCCAACCTGCAAATCAAAATTATATCGATAATAATAAAAATATTCAAAATGGCGTTATGGATAGGATTAATGCAGAATCTAGACTTTCACTAGGACAATACTAAACTAGCTTCGAGAACTTAGTCAAAACAAATCAGACTTCGGTCTCTACCTAGGCAACTCAACCTTAACAGGACTGCGTGCAGCGAGGTCCTGGTTTAAGTAGTGCACACCCCTTCTGGATACAAACCATATCCAGTTCAACCTGACGCGACTTACACAATACGATATCTAAGTTTAAGGTAAACATACACTCTCCTGAACACAAACCATGCTCAGTTCAACAACCAATGTGCCCCACAAAGACACACCAGCCTTATAGTTGATGGCAAAAACGTACATCCCAGACTATATTACTCTAAACCCACACTTTTCCTTATTCCATAACTCCAAAACAATCCATTATCGATATTTAAGAGTTGTATTCAATATAAACAATAAAAGAACAAAATGAAAAGGAATCACTTTCCAAAAGAGAAAACTTTCTATTTTAGGAAACTTCTATTTTAAAAACTTACTAAAATAGCATCATATCAAAATAGCAAAATATTAGTTTATACTAATACAACATTTCTAGTAAACGATATAGATTTACAAAACTAGTACTTTCGCCCTTAACGATTTAACTTATCAAAGTGAGAGTATTTAGATTTATGAAATTATTGAAAAACCATACTAGTGTTTACAAAATAATTTAAAATGTCTTAACACTTTAGTACTACTAATTAGGGTGTTTCCAAAATTTATAAAACCAAAATTCCCTAATTATTATTAGTTACGGCCATACGATTATAAATAAGATTTTACGGCAAACGTCCAATTAAATCTTTTAACGTCTTTTATTTAATTAAACCATTGAATATATTTAGAATATGTTAAGGGATGATTTAACTCTTAAAGTTTCAGATTTAAATACTTTCAAAACTGCTGGAAAAATAATTCTTTTAGGCAAGACGAAGCACTTTAACGATAAATCACAATTTGTCTGAAAATCAATACTTATTAATTAAAGACTTTAATAAATAGTAAAAAAAATTACGTAAAATAGTTAAAATATATTTATGGACATTCTGTCCAGAAAAGAAAATTTCCCAAAATCCTAAAACTCGGTTTTTAAAGCGTTTTCTCGTTAATCGTCTAATCTCGACAACAACGATTAATAAAAATAGTAATTACAAAACGACTTAAGTATTAATATCCAAAAATTATTATTAAACTTAAAAATCAAGATTTTCCAGAAAATACTTTTTTTCCCAGATTTCCAAAAATTCCAGATTTAATAATTCCCGTCAAAACCGTCTTAAAACCCCATTTTCACAATTAACGACTCCATTAACAAAACTTATCGTTCCTAACATTTTATTAAAGCACTAAAAATTATAAAATTACATTTTATTATGAAATCACCATAATTATAATTTTTCCAAATTTAAACCAAGGACCAAAAATTGAGAATTTAAACGACAAACACGGTTTTAACGATAAACGATGATTTAAACTGATTAATTAATTCATCCACTTAACAATTCCCAAAAATTATAAACAAATTCAGAAAATTCTATTTCATCAGAAAGTTTCACAGCGTCAAAATTTAGATTAAAATAAAATGTTTAGGTACTAGAACTAAAAATCGGCTTTTAATCGTTTTTGTCTGTAAACGGTAATAATTCAATAATCGATAACTAAAATATCAGAAAAATACTAAATTATTAAAAATCATCAAAAACATTATTTTTATAGAATATAAATATATATATATTACACGTTTAGGCCGAATATTATGATTTTGCAAATTAATATGACGATTTAATCGTTAATCATGTAAAAGCGATAAAATACCGAAACATGCAAATTTTCAAGTTTTAAATTTTTTTCCAGATTTTATGACATACATATATTGTCAAAATAAAACATAAAAATATATACATGCAAATACACAATTAAAATCATGAAATACCGAGTAACATCGACGTTACCTCTAATCCAAGTCTGAATCGATAATATATTCGTCGGCCTCGGGATCGTCCACAAATCCTACCAAACTCGAAAATCATGGCAGAAAAATACCATGAGAAAACTAAAAAAATCAAGGTAAATAAATATCGAAAACAACATCGATTATTACCTTAACGAAAGAATCTGAAAAAGGACGAATTTGACGATGAATTTGAGATGATTAAGGCTCGAATTGAAGCAAAAATAATCCTAGAGAGGGAGGAAGTACCACGGCCAAATGAGGGAGGAAGAAGAAAGTGATGAATATTTTTTTTATGAAAATCAATGTAAAAGAAATGAATGGTTTTGACAAGAATGAATGGCATTAAAATTTAGATGAAAACTAGGTGAAAAAGCCACAAAACAGCCGGCCAAAAATAAGTGAGGGGGAGTATGAAGAGTTTGATAATAAAGCATGGAATAAATGGAAGGAAATAATCTTACGTTTACGTTTTAACGTGATAAAATGAAACGTATTAATAATACGTAGTAAAATTTGTGACCAGAAGCTTAGTCGGTCCAAAATGTGAGGAAATGGTCTCAAATAATTTATAAGTTGATAAAAAGTATAATCGTATAATAGTTAAAGGCATTTCAAGGTAATTCGAGTAAACCTCGCGTAAGAAAATAATTATTCGTGAAACTTCGTATTAAAATCATAAATGGCTACTCTTTAGTAAATAAAAATATTTCTTAGTTGAAAATATTATATAAATGTATTTAAACATTTTTAGGAAGAAGAATAACTTAAATCCGAGTTTAAAAACGTCAACTCGAAGAGAAATAGAATTCCTCGCGGAAAATAAATTAGTTTACGAAGAAAATCAAATAACTAGATTTGAAAGAATTAAAATCTTTAAAATTAAAAATAAAAATCATTAGACTCGACAATGAAAATAGAGCTTAGTAAAATGATGAAATTTGAGACCGAAAAGTGACAGAGTTAAGACGGAGTCCTAACGGAAAGAATAAAAATGCTTAGAAAAATTGCGGGTGTTACAATCCTCTCCACTAAAAGAAAGTTTCGCCCTCAAAACTAAGAATAAGCAGGAAGGAATCAAGATTACCCCACTCGAAAAGATAGGGATACCAATTTTTGAAGAACTTTGTTTTAAAAGAAAATTTTACAACTTCCAAAGTGACACGAAATTGAATGAAAATATTTATTTCAAGAGTAAATGGGCTAAGCTACCCGGAGTTTAAATTTTTTTTTAAATAGTGAAATCGTAAAGTAAAGTTATTTGATAAAATATCGACGTCAAATAATATTTGTAAATGAACTCGAAGGAAATTGGGTAACCAAACATTTTCAAAACAAAAGTAAAACAATTTTTGCTTAAGAAATTTCATAATAATTCTTTTTATGATGAAACAAAACTCTGTTTGAAGGAATCAAAATTTATAGTTAGTAAAAATCAAACCAGTCGTCAAAAATTTTCAATACAGATTCAAAAGTCCACCAACAATAAAACGAAAACTAATTTCAAAATGTTAAAATTTCGGAAATGTTATCAAAGTAATTGTGAAAGTTTTCAAAAATGTTATCAAATTTGAACATACAAAATAATTTCGACAATGTTAAAACGTTTTATGTCATAATCATATAGAAATCGAAGTTTTAGGAAATGTGAAAGTCTTCATAAAATTCTGTTCTCTTGAAAAATCAAAATTTGAATCAATTTCAAAATACTTTTAAAAAAAATTGTAAAGGCATTTCGAAACAGATCTAAATATGTGTTATCAACCAAAAATAAAACAAAAACGAAGTATACGGTTATGAAATTTATAACTCAAGGTGTTAAAATTTCACGAAAACCCAAAATGCTAAATTGTTCAAAGTTTTTACAAAATGGGGAGTCTTAAAATTTGAAATTATGCTTCAAAATGTTAAAATTTCATGAAAATCAAAAATTTGTAGATTAGTCAAACTTTTCATAACACAAGTCCGGGGAAAATAATAAATGGATAAATATAGTCAAAGTCAACGACAAATCGAAACAAAAATTTTCAAACCCGATAAAGAAGTCGAAAGGGATTGGCTGAAGAAGAAGAAGCGGGATTCAAGAGAAGCTAAGGGGAGGACGAATTTGAGAGTCAAATAGAACTCTCAAGGATTGAAGAATTAAATTAACCATCTCGAGATTCCTGGTACGACTCTCACAACCCGGGTCCCTAATTTCCATCAAATAACGTTAAGTCTAATATTAGGCACTAGGTGGTACTACTCGGTCACTATCTTCAAAAATGTCTTACGTGACTATCCAATCGTTCAAGCGACATCATACTAATCCACAAATGCTTTAGAATCAAATCCACAATTAAGATTCCAACGGTTAACAAAACATACTCAAACCCTTGATCGATAAGGCTCCTAATTTCAAAACTCATAAGGTTTGAACTCGAGGTATGCTCCAAATTTCTCGAGTAAGGAACACTAAACAAGGTCCACCAATATAACAATGCTTGGGCACAGAATCCTCAAAATGATTACCAACATGTTTATAATGCCACAAGTAAAGAAGTTGGGGAAAGTATAACAAATCCTCAAATACGCTCAAACCTATAGGTAATGGCGCAAACACTCACATCTTCAAACACGTCGGGCTAAGGTTTCTAAAAATCCCACCAAATTTCATATTGTATCAGCGAAACCACCAAAATATTTATTAAATCAACGAAGCCACAATCTCGTTGGTCTAAGGTTATAACAGTCCCACCCAATAAGATGATCCGTATTATCATATTCCTCAAAACAGCACAATAAAACCAAACTGTGATTGTGCAAGATAGTTCTCTTCTCTGGGGACAACAACAATTTATCCCAAGTTAGATCACTCAACCTCAAAGTTCATAGGTTACAACCTTAAACGACGATCAACGATCTAATCCTTAAGAAATACGGGTAATCTATGTCAACCAAAATTTCTAACGACATTAATGAAAACCTTCAATGGTACCACAACACTCAGTCTAACACCTTAAACAATACTCTATGATCCCAAATATTTGCGATGCATCCATTAAATAAGCATTAGGTAAAGAATCCAAAGTAATATTATCAGTTACCCTTAGTTTGGTTCTAGGTTAGGTACTAGGTATCCATCAAATATGACATACTCTCTTACTACTCCCAAATATATCCAACTCTAAGTACCCCAAAATAATCAAGGTAACCTATAACCCAAGGTTCAGTGTCTAAAGTATCATCCTAATTCCATCAAGCAACATTTTGCTATTCAAATTAATCCTCAAGAATTTCTTACTTGCTTAGAAAGTAGGGTAGACTCAAAATCCTCAAACCAGGTAACAAGGGTTTACTAAACCTCAAACATCTATAACACGGGTTCACTAAGACAGAATCCGGTCTAACCAAAGAATCTCAAGAGAAAGATGGTAGAATAGAAGATTAGAACAAGGATTCACCAAGAGAATGAAGATGAAAATATATAAGAGAAGAATTTGAAGAAATAGAGGAAGGAAGAAAAGAATCGATGATCCTATATTACTAAGTTCTTGAACCAGAGGAGAATCTTCGATCCTCCAGATTTCACGAGGGAACAAAAAGGATTACTTCATCTTCTTGTAGAGGAACGAGCACACAAGTCTTGGGTCGCTCCAACTGGATCTACTACTGCAACGTCACGGAACATGGATCTACTCTTAATCATCTAACCTGTAGCTTGATCAAACTAAACCGGAGCTGAAAAGTCACCATCGACCTCTTTCTTGGAGCACAAAGTTGTCCACTCGAGTCAGCAGGCGTTGAGAGTGCTAAGCAGGTCTTGTCCCGATCTGGAGCATCATATCAGCATCTTGTTCATTCATCTTCTTCTCGATAAAAGAAACAAATATTTAATGCTGGTCATTGAGTTACAAGAACAAATAATCCTAACAGTTAAGTCCTTATTTGTTTCTACCCATTTCTAATAATATTTTTATTTACTGTTTAAATCATTTACTGGTATTTTCCCTAATTTCAGGTGTAAGCGTTGGGAGCAGTGATGCTCTGATACCAACTTTAATCCCCTAGGAATTCTAACGCAATACAGTGGCGGAAACACTGTAGAAGTGGGATTATAATACACTGTAGTTATGTCTTGATTAAATAAAAATGGTAAGTCAATACATAAGCCATAAAATAAAAATGGCTACAAAATAAAATAAATAAAATAAAATCCATAAAAAGGGTTTTTAATAATCCATAATACAGTGATCTTATTAAAAAAAGCAGGATCAATAACTGCTCGCTAGCCCACCCGAAGGGAAACACATACACCTGCCATGTTAAAAACATAACAGCCACAATCAGTGGGGAGCAACGTCAACGTTCTCCCAGCCGCATAACATGATTTTAAAACTGTAATTACTATTATAGGAAAAATAGTAAAAAAACGGAAAACAGTAAAACATTATAATGAAAATAAGTTTTCACTGAAAAACTTCACGTATCGAAACAATATAATAAAAATGAGTTTTCCAGGGAAAACATAAAACATTTGCCAACCTACAAATCAAAATTATATCGTTAATAATAAAAATATTCAAAATGGCGTTATGGATAGGATTAATGCAGAATCTAGACTTTCACTAGGACAATACTAAACTAGCTTCGAGAACTTAGTCAAAACAAATCAGACTTCGTTTTCTAACTAGGCAACTCAACCATAACAGGACTGCGTGCAGCGAGGTCCTGGTTTAAGTAGTGCACACCCCTCCTGGATACAAACCATATCCAGTTCAACCCGACGCAAATTACACGATGCGATATCTAAGTTTAAGGTAAACATACACTCTCCTGAACACAAACCATGCTCAGTTCAACAACCAATGTGCCCTACAAAGACACACCAACCTTACAGTTGATGGCAAAAACGTACATCCCAGACTATATTACTCTAAACCCACACTTTTCTTTATTACGTAACTCCAAAACAATCCATTATCGATATTTAAAAGATGTATTCAATATAAACAATAAGAGAACAAAAGGAAAAGTAATCAGTTTCCAAAAGAGGAAACTTTCTATTTTAGGAAACTTCTATATTTAGAAACTTACTAAAAATAGCATCATATCAAAATAGCAAAATACTAGTTTATACTAATACAACATTTTCAGTAAACGATATAGATTTATAAAACTAGTACTTTCGGCCTTAACGATTTTACTTATCAAATTGAGAGTATTTAGATTAATGAAATTATTGAAAAACCATACTAGTGTTTACAAAATAATTAAAAATGTCTTAACACTTTAGTACTACTAATTAGGATATTTCCAAAATTAATAAAACCAAAATTCCCTAATTATTATTAGTTACGACCATACGATTATAAATAGGATTTTACGGCAAACGTCCAATTAAATCTTTTAACGTCTTTTATTTAAGTAAACCATTGAATATATTTAGAATGTGTTAAGGGATTATTTAACTCTTAAAGTTTTAGATTTAAATACTTTCAATACTGCTGGAAAAATAATTCTTTTAGGCAAGATGAAGCACTTTAACGATAAATCACAATTTTTCCGAAAATCAATACTTATTAATTAAAGACTTTAATCAATAGTACAAAAATTACGTAAAATAGTTAAAAATATATTTATGGATATTCTGTCCAGAAAAAAAAAAATCCCAGAATCCTAAAACTCGGTTTTTAAAGCGTTTTCTCGTTAATCGTCTTATCTCGACAACAACGATTAATAAAAATAGTAATTACAAAACGATTTAAGTATTAATATCCAAAAATTATTATTAAACTTAAAAATCATGATTTTCCAGAAAATACTTTTTTTTCCAGATTTCCAAAAATTCCAGATTTAATAATTCCCGTCAAAACCGTCTTAAAAACCCGTTTTCACAATTAACGACTCCATTAACAAAAAATTATCGTTCCTAACATTTTATTAAAGCACTAAAAATCATAAAATTACATTTTATTATGAAATCACCATAATTATAATTTTTCAAGATTTAAACCAAAGACCAGAAATTGAGAATTTAAACGACAAACACGGTTTTAACGATAAACGATGATTTAAAGTGATTAATTAATTTATCCACTTAACAATTTCAAAAAATTATAAACAAATTCAGAAAATTCTATTTCATCAGAAAGTTTCACAGCGTCAAAAATCAGATTAAAATAAAATGTTTAGGTACTAGAACTGAAAATCGGCTTTTAATCGTTTTTGTCCGTAAACGATAATAATTCAATAATCGATAACTAAAATATCTGAAAAATACTAAATTATTAAAAATCATCAAAAACATCATTTTTACAGAATATAAACATATATTACACGTTTAGGCCGAATATTATGATGTTGCCAATTAATATGACGATTTAATCGTTAATCTCGTAAAAGCGATAAAAATACCGAAACATGCAAATTTTCAACTTTTAAAACTTTTTCCAGATTTTATGACATCCATATATTGTCAAAATAAAACATAAAAATATATACATGCAAATACACAATTAAAATCATGAAATACCGAGTAACATCGACGTTACCTCTAATCCAAGTCTGAATCGATAATATATTCGTCGGCCTCGGAATCGTCCACAAATCCTACCAAACTCGAAAATCATGACAGAAAAATACCATGAGAAAACTAAAAAAAATCAAGGTAAATAAATATCGAAAACAACATCGATTATTACCTTAACTAAAGAATCTGAAAAAGGACGAATTTGACGATGAATTTAAGATGATTAAGGCTCGAATTGAAGCAAAAATAATCCTAGAGAGGGAGGAAGTACCACGGCCAAATGAGGGAGGAAGAAGAAAGTGATGAATATTTTTTTTATGAAAATCAATGTAAAAGAAATGAATGGTTTTGACAAGAATGAATGGCATTAAAATTTAGATGAAAACTAGGTGAAAAAGCCACAAAACAGCCGGCCAAAAATAAGTGAGGGGGACTATGAAGAGTTTGATAATAAAGCATGGAATAAATGGAAGAAAATAATCTTACGTTTACGTTTTAACGTGATAAAATGAAACGTATTAATAATACGTAGTAAAATTTGTGACCAGAAGCTTAGTCGGTCCAAAATGTGAGGAAATGGTCTCAAATAATTTATAAGTTGATAAAAAGTATAATCGTAAAATAGTTAAAGGCATTTCAAGGTAATTCGAGTAAACCTCGCGTAAGAAAATAATTATTCGCGAAACTTCGTATTAAAATCATAAATGGCTACTCTTTAGTAAATAAAAATATTTCTTAGTTGAAAATATTATATAAATGTATTTAAACATTTTTAGGAAGAAGAAGAAGAAGTTAAATCAGAGTTTAAAAACGTCAACTCGAAGAGAAATAGAATTCCTCGCGGAAAATAAATTAGTTTACGAAGAAAATCAAATAACTAGATTTGAAAGAATTAAAATCTTTAAAATTAAAAATAAAAATCATTAGACTCGACAATGAAAATAGAGCTTAGTAAAATGATGAAATTTGAGGCCGAAAAGTGACAGAGTTAAGACGGAGTCCTAACGGAAAGAATAAAAATGCTTAGAAATATTGCGGGGGTTACATCTAAGTCATCCAGCGGATTCGTCCTGACCTCCGATGTTATCTTGCAGAGACCGTCCTCAAACATGACCACCATCCCGAACTTTAGCATCAAAGATTTAACTAACGTGGTTTACAACCTGGTCGCCACCATAACCTTCATTGAAGCCTCTATCCGTAACCTTAACGAGCGGATGGAATCCCTCGCGGTCAAACCCCGAAACCCCCCACCAATTCAAATGAATAAGAATAGGGTCGCAAAAAAGAAGAAAACCCCTAGGGAGTTCGCCGATTTAGACATCCCATATGACGAAGCCCTAGCCCTCGTCATCCGACACAGTTTATTATCTCCTCTAGAGCCAACATCCGAAACTCCTTCAGGACAAAGGAGCAAATCGTGGGATCCCAAAGCCTTCTGCTCCTTTCACCAAGGACCTGGTCATAAAACCCGATCCTGCACCAAGTTAAAACATGCCATCCAAAACCTGATCGAGGAAGGAACCTTTCCCCTCCTCGAAAATCCACCATACATCCAATTCGGCACGATCAACTATGAACAATACCAACATGACCACGCCATCCATGGGGTATGGGCGGATGATGACGACGATGTCTATATCCACGAGCCAATAGTCATAATCCCTCCGACCACCTCCCAAGCCAAAGACTTGAGCTACGTCACTAGATCCGGGCGACCTTACCAAAACGTCACCGCTGACATACCAATCACCAACCATACTCCTGAAAACACCACTACCACCGATGAAACCCCTATCACCACCCCCGAAGTACAAATAGTTAAACAACTACAAAAAGTCAAAACCGACCTTTCCATATGGCAACTCATAGCTAGCTCCTACAATCACCGTATGGCTCTAGTCCAAGCCTTAGGAAGGATGAACATATCCCCAACCGTCACACCAAAAAACATGATAGGACATGTCCTTCAAGAAACAAAATAGCTAAAGTACCCTATAACCTTCTCCGATGAGGATCTCCCACCCTTTGGACCGAAGCACAACTTAGCCCTTTACGTTATGGTAACCTATCTGGGCAAAAAAGGTGCCCATGACCCTCTTGGATGACGGTTCCGCCGTAAACGAAATCCCTCTCAAAATCGCCCGCGCCCTATGCATGTCAGATACCGACTTCATACCCATTGAATCCAGGGTACGCGCTTAAGACGGTACCCAGGGCCCAGTCGCAGGGGTTGCGACTGTTAATACCATCATAGGGTCCATAGAGAGGAAAATGGACTTTCAGATCTTAGACGTCAAAACCAGGTCCTACATCATGATCCTAGAACGACCTTGGATTCACGCCCTTAAAGTTGAACCATCCACCTTGCATCAAAAGGTGAAGGTTCTTCTCAACGGTGAAATAATCACCATCCATGCCTCACCCATAAGAGCCTTCGTAGAAAAAGCCACTACCTCGCAGGTTACAGAAAACGCAGATACCAAACTAAGGGGATTCCACGTAGTAAACCTATTAGAGCAAGATCTAGCCCATTTCGACTTTGACCAGTACCCAGACCTGGCCATTAATTTCATAATGAAGCAACAAGGGCATTTCCCAGGGTTGTCACTAGGAAAGAACCCTGGCACTACAAACGAACTCCAAGATCCCATTGGTCAAACCCGTACAATAGGTTTTGGGTACCCCGTAACCGAAGACGAAATTCGTGAGCGCATGGCTGTCATGCGCACACGTAAAACCGAGGGCATCCAAATCCCGCCGTATGACCTAACCCTAAATGGATGCTTCATAAAGGAAGGTGACATCAAACCTTACATTGGATTTTTCGAACCAACCTACATCAAAGGCATACGCCATCCCGGGATAGAAATATTCCAATATTGTTACTTCATCCTGGAAACCACACCAAACTCACCAAAACCCAAACCCACACCTTGTGTAGATGGTCTAGCTAACAATCTCTTATTTGGGGAAGAACGCTTCATCCTCTTAAACCCCAATGAGCTAGTCAATATGGTCATGACCGACAAGCAATTTGACCCCATCTCCCTTGTCGTCAATACCAACAAAAACCAAGAAGGCAGGGGGTGGAGGAAGTCTGTCACATGGGTCAACGAGAATGGTAGGAGGTTCAAGCTAACTAAATGTTCAAGGAGTCCGAGTCCGAATTCGAAACAAAGTCCGAGTCTGAGACCGAATCTGAGTCTGAAACGGGCCAAAAGTCTAGTATTGTCTGTCTCCCATCTGCATCCGTGTCTGTCCAGGATGAACCGGGGTCTGTCCCGGAAATCCCAATAATGTTGTTTCTGTCAAACGGACAGAGAGTCTCCTTGTCAAGAGTCCTCGACATGCTCGATTTAACTAATAATAAAAATACATTCGCTTATGACTCGTCGCACTTAACATGCAATGCCATTATCGATAGCGAACATAATGTAAATGATCAGGATGATCCTTACAACCCTTCTCTCCCACCCGAAACCTTAAGAGAATTAGCCAGGCAAGAGTTAGGGGCACCAGTAATTCAGGATACCGAATCCATAAACATTGGGACACCCCTAGAAGCACAAATCCTCAAGATAAGGAACCTCCTTAGATCCTACTGAGAGAGAACAATTCATAAGCTTACTCACACAATACAAGGACGTCTTCGCCTGGTCATACAAGGACATGCCAGGCATAGACCGAGACATCGCTGAACACCGAATCCCGATCAAACCCGAATTAAAGCCAATAAAACAAAAAATACGCCGCATGCGACCCGAATGAGCCCTTAAGGTCAATGAGGAGGTAGACAAGCAGTTTAAAGCCGGATTCATACACGTTTCCGAGTATTCCGACTGAGTAGCCAACATAGTCCCTGTTCCCAAAAAGGGTGGGAGAATCCGAGTCTGTGTTGATTTCCGAGACCTTAACAAAGCATGCCCAAAAGATGACTTTCCTTTATTACCTCACATAGATATCCTGGTAAACAATACCGCCGATCACGCCCTACTCTCCTTCATGGACGGGTATGCCGGATACAACCAAATAAAAATGGCGAAAGCGGATATGTCTAAAACAGCCTTTACCACGCCTTGCGGAACCTACTGCTACTCAGTAATGCCTTTCAGACTTAAGAATACTGGGGCAACCTACCAAAGAACCGCTACCACACTTTTACACGACATGATGCGCAAAGAAGTCGAGGTGTATGTAGACGATATGATAATCAAATCCCAAAACCGAGAAGGGCACGTCCCCGCTCTCGAAAAATTCTTCAAACGACTACGCCAATATAATATGAGGCTTAACCCACAAGAATGCGCCTTTGGGGTCACTTCCGGGAAACTTTTAGGTCACGTCGTGAGCCAGCGAGGAATCGAAATAGACCAATCCAAAATAAAAGCCTTGCTAGACATGCTCGCACCCAAAAACAAGAAAGAAATCAGAGGGTTCCTAGGTAACGTACAATACATCGGCCGCTTTATCGCCAAACTAACTATGGTTTGCGAACCCATCTTCAAAAAGCTCAAAATTACCGAACCCACCATCTGGGATGATAAATGCCAAAAAGCCTTTGACAAAGTAAAAGAAATACTAGCCCAACCCCCAGTGTTAAAGTCTCCCAAAAAGGGACTACCACTTTCCCTCTACTTACTGTAACCGAAACCGCAATGGGAGTCATGCACTACTACAATTCTAACCAACCATGACGCTTATAAGATGACGGTCACACATGGAACCATGCTCTAGGTACATTTGGTATTTGGCGGGATTTGTTTTATCAATTATGACAGTTTTGGTGGAAAAGTGAGATCTTATGTACAACAAAGAGGACGGTTGGTCAAACAAAACGACCTCTATTACTTAAGAAATTGGTTTGGAAGGAGAAGTGACCTCTATGATAGACAAAGAGGTGGTTTGATTCTTTAAAGCGACATAAATGAAAATAATAATATTTTATTTCGACCTACTCTAACCTTCTCTAGTATACTTAGTTGAATTTCATTCAGTCTTATTATCAAAAACCTAAGAGCATCCCCATCTATGTATTTTTCTTCATTCTAGGGAGAGAATGGAGAAAAATTCATCCTCTATCCATGGATGGATTATTCTCCCCCAAGAAGAATTGTTTTTCATCCGTTGAAACGAATGAGATGGAGAATAGAGGGGGTGGCAAGTAGACCAATGGTAGAGGAGCATGTGGATGTTGAGTGTGGAGCTTGGGAATTAATTTCTCAAATGCAAACTTCTCTTTTGTTAAATGGAGGAGTTTGTTTAATTTAATTTATTTTATTAATATCCTTTTATATGTAAGAGCTATTTTTATTATATCAAAAATTTAATTATAAAATAATGATCGGGGATATTAAAATGCAAAATTATAATGGGAAAAACGTATCGAGAATTGATACTAATTTTTAACTTAAATTTACGAAAAATACTATTCAGTGTTGATGTCAAAATAAATTATACTCCGTACTCTAGAAGTGTAAAAATAAATGAGGTAGAAAGTGTTGGGATACACTGGAGAATAGAAAACTCATTCTTGGATGGAGAAGTTTTTTTAGAATAGGAAAACGGAATTACTTTTTCATACTTGCGCGTTACTCAATCCTCCTTAAAATTTCCTAAACTTTCCAATATTACCCTTTCTTTTTTTTTTTCTTTTTTTGGTAAAATGTGAGATTATATATAATCAAAAAGGATAGTTACAATGGGAGGTACCGAATCATCTAGCGTACACCACCTAATTCCAATTACATATGAGCCCAGGGGCCACCGCCATTCTTCTATACCCGATTTCCTTCCTAATGATATCGGAAAGAATCTGAGGTCTTACAAGGGTATGGTCTATTCTAGCTTTATTGCGTTGGATCCATATATGATAGTAACAGCCTACCAGCACCATGGCATTTGTCTTCCATTTCGGGTTGCTTCTCGGATTGTGGATTAAGTCATCCACACCCTGCAACTTTCCAAACCAAGTCTCAATAAACTGAATCAGTCTACTGCTGTACGGACAGCTGAAATAAAGGTGTTCCAAAGTCTTGGCATTGTTTCCGCATATACAGCACCAATCATCTTCACAACAGCCTATCTTCTTCAGTTTACTCTTTACATTCAGTCAATTCATTCTCGCCAACCATGCTATCATCGAATGCTTGGGAATATTCCAGCTGTTTCAAACAACCGTATCCCACTCACAGATAGAATGTTTAGGTCTCATCCAGTCGTATCCCTCGCGAATAGTGTACCCATTCGAGGATACAAACCAAACGTTATTGCTGTATCCATCCTTAACTTTTTCCTTAACCCTGCAAATCTGTTTCCTTGCCCAGTTGTCCGCTGCTCGAGCTTTATAGTTCGCCCAGTCTTTTCCTTGCAGATACACTTGGTTAATCCATCTAATCCACAGTCTGTCAGGCTGTGTATAGACCCAATCAACCAATTTAGCTACCGCGGCTTGATTCCAAACACCCACATCTTTGATATTCGGCCCTCCTTTAATCCTTGGTGCAGTAATTTTTTCCCAAACCACCGTCGGAGTTCTCTGATATTCAGTATTTCCTGCCCATAAATAGTTTATACATATGGCTCCAATCCTCTTAATAACACTAGCAGGAATTATAAATATCGATGCCCAATAACAATGGAGTGTGTTGAGGACGGAATTGATAAGCGTAATTCGTCCTGCATACAACAGTTTTCGAGCCCCTATGCTCCGCACTCTTGCCATGATCTTTTCAGTGAGCCTTTTGCAGTCCGTTTTAGTCAAACGCCCAGCCTTTATAGGAACACCTAGGTATCGGAATGGCATCGATCCCTTTTTGAATCCAGTACCAGCTATAATGTCTCTCTTCAACTCTTCTGCTATACCATTGAAGTATACCTCCGATTTGCTCGAATTTTTTTCTAGTCCCGTGGTCTCCGAAAAAGTAGTGAAACCCTTCATGAGGATCAGAACAGATTGCGGTGTTCCTTTGCAAAACATCAGTAGGTCGTCAGCGAACATAAGGTTGGTCAGCTTTAACTCTTTGCATAATGGGTGAAACTGGAACTCGTTGGTATTAGTCGCATACTTCAGAGTTCTAGACAGATATTCCATGCACATTGTGAAGATTAATGGTGACATAGGGTCCCCTTGTCGAAGTCCCCTCTTCCCTTTAAAGTACCCGAAACAATCTCCATTCAAGGAGAGAGTAAACGAGGGAGAACTCACACATGCCATAATTTGTTGTAATATTACCCTCATTGTATTACCCTTTCTTTATTTAGGGAACCTTCATTGTTTTTATCCTATTCTAGATCAACTTTTTCTTCAAATTTTTTAACTCAAACCTCATCAATTCTGTTTATCGATCAATCATTATTTGCGAATTCACTATGGAGCATAGTTTGGTAATTGATATTTTATCATATACGGAGTAGTAATTTTAATTGAAAATCAGGGTTAATTGATTGAACATCGGGGTTAATCAATGATAATTAATTATCTACGGTTCTTGTCGCCTGATCTCAATTTTTATTTGTATAATTGGCTAATCACAAATTAGGACTTTTTCGAATGACCCAATTGGTGCAATTGATCTGAAATTCATCGCAAGTTAAGACTTTTCCGGGAACCCTAATTGGTATACATCGCAATAGGACTTTCCAGAAGAACTCTAATTGGTGCAATTGATTTGAAATTCCTGACCTCGGTTTTTACTCGCCTCCTCACAAATTAGGACTTTTTCGCAATTGAATTTGAAATCTACGACCTCAATTTGTACTTGAATCATCACAAATTAAAACTTTTTGATTTTTTGGTGCAATTGAATTTTGGATTTTTTTCATCTCTAAAAACTTAGGTGGGAGGGGGAAATGAGAGGGGTAAGGTAGTAATTTTGAGGTATGATTGAGCAATGTTAAAGTATAAAAAAAGTACCACCCTAGAAAAATTGGGGTAAAAATAATGTGGTGGAAGGAATGGGTCTCACCCAAGAATGAAAAACTCATTCATGGATGGGGATGCTCTAAGCTCCCTCATTTCACTTCACCTCGTCCGTCATCTTCTACCTCCGTCCGTGCTTGCCTCCGGTACCCAAGCGCCACCATCCCTCCTATGTCGCGCGGGCCCCACTCCGACGAGTGGACTAAAGCAAAACGCCCTGCTCACCGCGCGCGCCACCGTAGACGGACGACTTGCCCTCCTCTCCGTCGACGGCGATACTTCTGGCTCACTCGTCGGCGACATTCCCTTCATCTCCTCTCAACCTGGCCTCACACCTCCTTTTTTCATTATGTATGTGGCTCCACCACTTATTTCATTTCTTAATTTCTGATTTTTTTTCGTAGGGTACACAGCTCCACTCACTCCTCCATCAATTCCCAAAAATCCTTCGACTATCCTCCGACCACCGTATCGCCGCCGTCCATACTTAAAGCATCGCTGCCGTCCGTACGCCCCAACTGTATGTCTTGAAACCATCTGATTTTGCCTTTTTTTTTGTTTTAGTTTGTAGTTGGGTTTGTGAGGATTTGTTTGATATAGATGTTGAGGATGAAAAGGGTTTATCGAATTATTAGAAGGATTATGGTCGAAATTGTCTTCTACTCAAGTGTTTATCAGTTTAAGGTTATTACTATCACGATTTCCTCCTAATTTTCCCTAATTTGCTAATGTTCAGTATCAATTTATAGTTTTCATGATTTTTTTTTAATGAATTTTTGTTTGTATTTAGTAACAATTCAAGGTTCCTAATTTGTGTTTGTGGTCTATATTGTGTTCGTCAATTGTAATTAGAAATCATCTAGCCTTGGAAAACTTCGATGTACACTAAGAATCTTTGATATTAAAACGGATCTAGGCAAATGCTTCACTAGATGTCATGTTGCTTGAACATGTTTGCTGTTATTGTTGTATGTTTACAAGTGAGTTTTGTGATGATTATTGTTTCTACATTATTATTGATATTAAGACGGATATATCCCTATTAAAAGAGATTAATCAATCTGTTCATTTGAGAACCGGTTAATCGCCCCCAAATCTGATATGTGTTGGGCTGTGATCGAAAGTATTTAGGCTCTGAAGGAAGCTTTTGAAATCTTTTTGAACAAGGGTGTCTCGGATAGTTCTCATCCAGAGCTACTGGCCACTTTTTGTGATAATATTCTCAAGATGCTGATAGGATTGTCTTCAAAAGGTAGCCAGCTGTACAGTTTTATTCCCCATGTGGATGTCTTTACAGCAATCTGATTTGATCTCTAATTGTATATAGTTGCTGAGTTTTTTCTTCTATGTATCTAATTTTTGTTCTTCGACTTGCTTGTTTGCTGAGTTTATCCTCTTCTAGTTTCTCTAATTGTACTCATGAATAATCCGTCATCATACCCTTGCTACGAAGAGCTTTATGGAGAAAGATAGTAATTTGGTATGTGATTATAGTTGTTAAGAGGTTATCCGACTAAGAATCTGATCCAATCGGTTCGAAACCCCACTCGATATGACTTGATCCGCCTTCACCCGTACTAGTAAAAGGTGACTCGATTAAACTGATTGCCATTGTTATACATGTTATTGTTCTGGGTTGTTGACTTGTTGGTCGTCTTTTTTATTGGTAGCGGTTGAATAAGTGCTGAGATTTAAATACATGTTATAGTTATAAATATGAGTAAAAAATGATGGTGTTTTTCCCATGGACCAAAGAAACCATTAATCCCTTAAAATTGGTTTCTAAAGCATAAGCAAAGAAATCATTTTACTCACATGGTTTCTTACCTAAGACACCTTTGACCTGGAGATCATCTCCATAATGGTGTCTTAGGGTTTTTTTTACATGATTTCTTTGACATATTTTCTAGTAGTGCTTACTCCGTGAGTATGAAATTCTAATGCAATGTATGCGCTCTCTGTCTATGTATGTCCAAATAGATTTTGACATGTATCAGTTAAGCAAATGACATCTATGATGACCTTCGGTGAATGATTAACATGAGTATAATAGTGTGGTGAATCATGAACATGAAAAATTAAATAGAAATGACATTTGTTTATAAGTCAATCTTTTTTAGGTAGATTACGACGACTAATTTCTCATTTTCTCTAATCTAAGATGATTTACGATCATGATGTGTTGCTAGCTTTTGTTTCAAATTTTGATATTGTTTTCAATTAATTGGAATATTGGAATATAGTTCATGGGTATGTCCATAAGAACCATTTTACCTAAATCCTTTCAGTATGTTGTATTCTCATTTACGGTGATTGAGTTCTTGTTTAGGTCCATGGGTTACAGATACTGCTATTTCCTATAATATTGATAATTTGCTGCTTTTGTTGTCTAGCTTAGCATGACGGTTGATAATTTTTGTGTGAGATCGTTGTATGTGTAAACTGAGGTACATGAGATCGAATGAGTCTGTCAGAAACTCACAGTAGAGACCATTTTTGGATTAATCGAGATGAAAATTGAGTCGACATGACTTCTATTTCCTATATCATTGATTATATGTACTAATGTAGACAAAGAAGAAGCCAAAGCACATTCGAAGGATATATCATCTTACTGCGGAAGGTAGGCCTTTAAAGATAAAGACAACACTTCACTACTCGAATTCAGATAATGTTTAACTTCTAATATCTCCGTCTTTGAAAATCGAACAGGTTACTGGAGGAAACCGAAGATGGGGCAAGTTTATTTCTTTCCCGGTGTGCTCTATTTCCGTTATTTCAATGGTTACCCTACCCCTATATATGTTACTTTGTCCACAAGTATCTCACAAGATACGTTTATTATTCTCGTTATATACTTTCTTTTCTAACTTTTACTCTATATATCATATATATATTATTCTCGTTGCTTAATTTCGTTGTTATATATCAGTTTATGATTGGATCCCCAAAGACGTATTCGGCTCAACAAATTGAAGAGGTGCGCGATATTTGGGCTAAGTATGTACTCCAATTCAAGCAGTGAAAAGTGTTACTAAAGTTCAGGTTAGCCTAGATGAATTTATATCTAACTTTATACTTATAGTACCAATTCTATTCAGAGTTCATGTTTTAGAGATTAAATTTGACTTATATGGTGGATTAATAATTGTGTGTTTAAACTTTAAATCAGATTGACTTGTAATTTTGTGATGTTTATTTAGTACTTTCAAGTGGAACTTATAAAAACTACTCCGTATATGGCTAGTAATGACAAGCTTTCATTCTTGGTTTTACGTCATTCTACCGCGTATCCGCAATATCTACACGAAGTCATCAGGCACTTCAAGTGGATTGACTTGGCTAGCATTCACTGATTTGCGAAGACCGTGCAATTACAAGTTGCTATTATAATGTATTTTGGTTTGTTTATGCAAGAATATGTATTTTGTTTGTAAATATTGATGTTCTTGCAGCCTTCATGTGTATGATGTTTCTTTTGTCGAATTCTTATTCTTTGTAATATATTGTAGTCGATGGAATCGGTCTTACTGTTTGTAATATATTAAAATTCATGGAATCGCATTTTCTTTAGTAGCGTTATTTATCGAAATGCAAGGTTGGGTTCTTTTAGATTGTAGGATGTATTGGAACAAAATATGTAACAAGGTTGGGGTTTAGTTGTTTTCTCATACAGACTAACTGTGATTTTTGGTACGCACGTTACATATTTTCTTTTACAAAGATGACGGTATTAAAAAAGGGGAGTTTGGTACGCATGTGTATGATCTTGTTCATGTTGTTCTAGATTATTCTCTAGATTAATTTGGTAGTTTCATTGTTTAGTGGGTAATTGTTAGATTGTAGTTTTCTCATCATATTGTTGTTAGTTTTCTTAGATATAATTAATATGCATGTTGTAGTTAGTTTTTCCATAGTTAATGTTTTATAGTCTTTCACTATGATTAGTGAGTGGATTTCTTGTTGGGGGGGTTTAGGGATGAAGACTTGGATTATTTGAATTTAGGGGTATTGGAGGGTTGCTTGCATGTTGGTTTACCTTGCTTGTGGTTGTTGTGTCATTGTTGTTTTAGTCCGGCCAACTAGACCGACCTTGACTCGTTTCTATCAATATGGGGAAACTCGGGTAGAAATTACCATAACAAGAGACTTACCCTTCTTCGCCGCGAAAGCGGGTTTTTAGGTGGGTTGGTTGAAGAAACCGAAAGGTGGCATTCTCCCTTTATCAACGTTGCAACAAAAACTCGATCCCGACCTTCTTAGATTCCATGTTCCGAATCCCGACTTCTCCCTAACGCCTTTCCCTAGATTAATAACCCCTAACCATTCTCGTATTTATTTCCCTAGTATAGACTCGACCCATAGACTCGACCTTTAGAAACCCCCCTAGACATCAAACACATCGCTTTAAACTTGTCAATACATCCGTTCCCTGTGGACCGACCTCGACTTACCATGAATACTTTCTTGCTTGTTTTTGTGTGATCTCGAGTCTTATAAATATCGTTTGATCCCCCGTCCTTCTTTAACGACCGATCCGATTGGGAGGCGATCAAAGTGGCGCCGTTGCCGGGGAGCGGCGAGTAATTGTGTTGTTTTTAGTTGTTGTGTTTGATTCTTTTCTCTTCTCTCTTTTCCCTAGTGCCGTAAGGTGTTAGGAGTCTTACCGTTTAATTGAGTTTTACGCCCAGGAACACGTCATCGCCCTTTTGGTTCGATCCGGAGCCGGAAAGGACTTTTAGAGCATTATATTTTCGGGGAAATAACTCAACCACTATCATTCCACATCCTTCATTATCACCTCCTAACCTTAATTCCATCCTACCACATACACCCTCTACACCTATTACATCACATAATCCCACTCCAAATAATCCTTCCATACCTTCCACTTCACAAAATTCACCACCATCACCGAAAACTCCACCACAAAATCAAAATCCATCCCCTCCAAACCATCCAAATTCAAATCCATCATCACCACCAATCCAACAAATGGCAACTTTAGGTTCTCATTCTCAACTCACACATGAAGAAACACCTTCTCCCGTCGATTTCGGGGAGATTCCCGAGAACTATGAATTAAAAGCTTCTTTGACAAATGCGATTCAACAAGATACTTTTCACGGTTTTTCTCAAGAAGATGCTCAAGAGCACATTGTTTAATTCAAAGAGAAATTAGTAGGAGCACGTCTCAATGGATTAACTTCATGCCAATTGCACCGTTTATTATTTCCGAAGACCTTGAGAGATGGAGCTCGTAGATGGCTTCATGGCCATCCCGCTAATACTTTTACAACATGAGCTCAATTATCTAATGCCTTCTTGGAGAAATATTTTCCGCCGTCAAAGACCAACCAATATCGCATGGAGATACAAACATTCAAACAAGATGAATTTGAAAGCCTAAGTGAGGCTTGGGAAAGATTTAGAGATTTGTTGCGCAAATGTCCACACCATGGAATACCCGATTGGCTAAATACCCAATCATTTTACAACACCCTTTCATCGAGAACCAAAGAAAACCTCAATTCGGCCACCGGAGGAGATTTCTCTTCTCTCACCGATGAGGCATCTAAGAGTCTTATTGAGAAGATGGCAAGGAGCGATTCAAGAATGGGTCAATCGAGGGATTCTAGAAAGAAAGTTGAAGTGAACTCATCTACGAGTTCTAATGAATTGAAGCTTCAAGCGGAAGTTGAAGAATTGAAAAAGAGAATGGATGCCATGAGTTCAAGACCTATTCTTAGAGGTATGTATCAAATTCAAGGGAGTGTTCCACCAAGGCAACCATCTCCTCCAAAGCAATTAACATGGGAAGTTCAATGTGATCATTGTGGCAATTATGGCCACGATTCTAGCTCTTGCATTCCTAATGAAGAAGTTTATGTTGAAGAGCCAAATGAAGTCCAAGCTATACAAGTGTATGGGCAAAGACCCCAATTTGATCCCTTTTCCAATACTTACAATGTCGGCACAAGATTTCATCCTAATTTTTCTTATGGCAATCAAAATGTTCAAAATCCGATGCCACGTGCCCAAGGGAGTCAATTGAGGCCATTCAATCAAAGTTAACAAAGGCCTTTAACCAAGGTCCTCCAAGGATGCCCCCATATATGCATCCTCATCAATGGAGTAACTTCAATCAACAAAGTAGCAACTTCCATGCTCCTAACAATTACAACAATTACCAAAATCAACATGGTAATCATTTTAATTATCAATACAATCAAGGGTTCCAAAGCAATTTTCAAGGAAACCAAGGTTACAATCAACCACCATTTAATCAACCCTCTCAATCATATGGCCAACCAAGCAATTTTCAATTTGGTCAAGGAGGAGTCCCATGGGAAAACTATAAAGATTTGCAAAGAACCGTTGGGCAACTATGGAATGAACATCAAGACACCAAGGCAAGGCTAAAGGTTTGGGAATCACAAGAAGCAACAAAAGCCTTAGCCGCCCCAATTCATCCCCCCCATGGTTTGCCCGGGCAACTCCAAAACCCAAGAGACCCTTCGCACCAAGCAAATGCCGTCATTTTGAGAGGTGGCAAGGAAATTGAGGACCCATACAAGAATTTGAACTTGAACACCAAAAGCACTCCGTCCAAAGTCAATCAACCAAGTGCATCACAAGAATCATCTCCCACTTCCCCCAAACAAAACCGGGGAATACAAACTGAGTTCGATATCCTTCAAAATGCGGAGAATGAACAAAGAGAACAAAGAAAGAAGAAAGAGCAAATGGAAGCGGAAGAAGCAAAAAGAAAAGAGGCGGAACGATTAGCCGAAGAAGAAGAAGATGAAGAACCCAATGTTCCACCGCCTCCCACTTTTGTCCCTCCATTGCCTTTTCCCGAACGAGCTAAGCCACGCAAGGAGAATGCCCAATTTAGCCGTTTCGTGGATATGTTGAAGAAGGTGGAGGTAGCTTTACCCTTCACCGAGGTAATTTCTCAAATGCCCCTCTATTCTAAGTTTTTGAAAGATGTCTTGACTAAAAAGAGAACCATAGAGGATAAAGAATGTATCTCTCTCACGGAACAATGTAGTGCCATTCTTATGAATCAAATACCAAAGAAACTTGAGGATCCCGATAGTTTTTCTATCCCTTGTCGGGTTGGAAATGTTGTTGTTAGTCAAGCTTTATATGACCTAGGGGCTAGTGTTAGTTTGTTACCTTATTCTATTGCCAAGAGACTTAGTGTGGGGGAGATGAGACCCACTAGTATGTCGATTCAACTTGCGGATAGGTCCGTTAAGTACCCACTTGGGATACTTGAGGATGTACCCGTTCAAGTTGGTAAGTTTTTCATCCCCTCCGACTTTGTTGTCATGGATATGCCCGAAGACACTATTACCCCCATTATTCTAGGTCGACCTTTTATGGCTACCGGAGGTACTATAGTTGATGTCAAGAATGGTAAGTTGTCTTTTAACATAGGGAACGAGTCGGTAAAATTTTCCTTTCTCAAACTCTTAAACAACCAATGATTGAACAAATGAATTCCATTGAAGTTATTGACAGTTTGGTTGAGTATAGCTTGATAGATGATGATAAGCAAGAAGATGAACCATTTGACTCTCCATCCCTTGAAGATGAATGTTTACATGATGAAAAGGTAGAACCACCACCGGTGGGTAAGAGTATGGTATCTTCTCCTCCTAATCTTGAACTTAAACCACTCCCCTCTTCCCTCAAATATGCTTTTCTTGAAGGAAATAATTATCCCATTATCGTCAATGCTACCCTTGATGGACCTTAATTGGAAAAACTTTTGATTTTTTTGAGAAACACAAAAAGGTCATTGGGTATAGCATTTCCGACCTCCAAGGCATAAGTCCAAACGTTTGTATGCATAGGATCATCCTTGATGATGACCACCATCCTTCGGTTGAGGGTCAACGTAGGTTGAACCCCACCATGAAAGAGGTTGTCATGAAGGAAGTCCTCAAGTTGTATGAGGCTAACATTATATACCCAATAACCGGAAGTAAATGGGTTAGCCCCGTCCAAGTTGTGCCGAAAAAAGGAATGACGGTTGTAAAAGGAGAAAAGGGTGAGTCAATTTCTACTAGGACTATTACTGGTTGCCGCATGTGTATAGACTATCGAAAATTGAACACGGCCACCATAAAAGACCATTTCCCTCTTCCCTTTATTGATCAAATGCTTGAAAGATAGGCGCATCATTCTTATTTTTGTTTTCTTGATGGTCATTCCGGATTTCTTCAAGTTCTCATTCATCCCGATGACCAAGAGAAAACCACCTTTACATGTCCCTATGGCACCTATGCTTATAGAAGGATGCCATTTGGATTGTGTAATGCGCCGGGAACGTTTCAAAGATGTATGATGGCTATTTTTTCCGATTTTATTGAAAAATATATGGAAGTTTTTATGGATGATTTTAGTGTCCATGGTACATCTTTTGATTCTTGTCTTAAAAATCTTGATCAAGTGTTAGCTCGATGTGAAGAGTATAGACTTGTTTTAAATTGGGAAAAGTGTCATTTTATGGTTGAACAAGGTGTTGTCCTAGGTCATATTGTTTCTAATAGAGGAGTCGAAGTTGATAAGGCGAAAGTCTCCATGATCGAAAACTTGCCACCACCTACAAATGTCAAAGGGGTGAGGAGTTTTCTAGGTCACGCTGGTTTTTATAGACGATTTATTAAAGACTTTTCCAAAATTGCTAAGCCTTTGACTTCTTTGCTTATGAAAGATGCACCTTTTGTTTTTGATGACTCGTGTCTTGAGGCCTTTTGCAGGATAAAGACAGATCTCACCACCACTCCAATTATCAAAGCTCCCGAATGGAGTCTTCCATTTGAGATTATGTGTGATGCATCCGATTTTGCCGTTGGTGCCGTTCTAGGACAACGGGTTGATAAGAAGCTACATGTGATTTATTATGCAAGCAAAACCCTAGATGAAGTCCAATCGAGGTATACAACAACCGAGAAAGAGATGCTTGTCGTTGTCTATGCCATGGAGAAATTCCGAAATTATGTTACCGGTTCCAAAGTCATAATTCATACCGATCATGCGGCAATTCGATACATCATGTCTAAGAAGGAGACCAAGTCCCGACTCTTTCGGTGGGTCCTCCTTTTACAAGAATTTGATATTGAGATCAAAGACAAAGCCGGATCGGAGAACTTGGTAGCGGATCATCTTAGTAGACTAACGGTTAGTAAAGAGAGCAATGAAGAAGATGGTATCCCCATCAATGAAGCTATGAGAGATGAGGCCTTGATGGCCATTGATACTATTACACCTTGGTATGCCGATATCGTCAATTTCTTAGTATCTCAATTTATTCTGGATGATTATTCCAAGCAAGAGAGGAAGAAACTACGTTATGAAGCCCGACGCTATTATTGGGACGAGCCGTATTTGTTCCGCCGTTGTGTAGATGGAATTTACCGACGATGTGTTACGGCCGATGAAGGTTATAATATCGTGAAGCACCTTCACTCGATATCTTATGGTGGACAGTTGGCCAACCAAAAGACAATTGCCAAGGTTCTCCAAAGCGGGTTTTGGTGGCCTTCCATGTTCAAGGACATTCGAGCTTTCATTCTCACGTGCGATGCTTGTCAAAGAAGTGAGAATATTACAAGAAGAAATGAGATGCCCCTTCAACCCATCTTAGAGATTGAATTGTTCGATGTTTGGGGCATTGATTTCATGGGTCCGTTCACATCCTCTTTTGGTAACAAGTATATCTTAGTAGCGGTTGATAATGTCTCAAAATGGATCGAGGCCGTAGCTTCCCCCATCAATGACTCCAAGGTTGTAAATAAGCTTTTCAATAATGTAATTTTCCCGAGATTCGGTATGCCTAGAGCCACAATTAGTGATGGAGGCTCTCATTTTAGAAAAGATACCTTTGAACACCTTCTTAGGAAATATGGTATCACTCACAAGATGTCCCTAGCCTACCACCCTCAATCAAATGGGCAAGCCGAGATCTCCAACCGTCAAATCAAGGGAATTTTAGAGAAAGTTGTAAATACACACCGAAAGGATTGGTCATTAAAGTTAAATGACGCCCTTTGGGCATTAAGGACGGCTTACAAAGCGCCGATTGGTACCACTCCTTATCGTCTTGTGTATGGTAAAGCTTGTCATTTACCGGTGGAATTAAAACACAAAGCCGAATGGGCAATCAAAGAGCTAAACTTCGATGAGAGTGTTGTAAGAGATAACCGCCTTCTCCAACTACAAGAATTGGAAGAACTAAGACTAGAAGCCTACAAAAATTCGAAGATTTACAAGGAACGAACTCGCCAATGTCACGATTCTCGGATACTTCGTAAGGACTTTCCGTGGGTGATAAGGTATTACTCTTCAACTCTTGCTTTAAGCTCTTCCCCGGTAAGTTGAAATCAAAATGGTCGGATCCATTCGAAGTGACCAAGGTGCAACCATATGGATCAATAAAGATATCAAGCCCGGAAACCGGGAAGTTTATGGTTAATGGACAACGTTTGAAGATTTATCATCCCGGTCACGTTCGTGAGACCTTCGCTACCTTGAAGCTTGGTGAGCTCCCATTGAGGAGCGATGTTTAACCCCCTCTCGAAATTGAAGTAGGTTTGGTGGTATCCTCAACAACCACCTTGTACATATGTATTTTATTTCTTTGTGTTGTTAGTTTGTTAGCTTGAGAAGAATGGTTGAACTTGGATTTCGCCATGGAGCACTTTATTTGGATGAAGATCAAGCTTTTGGAGAAGTTATGGAGCCAAATTGAAGACCACAAGCATGTTTGTGGGAGATATTGATTATGTAATGTGAGTCAAGTCAATATTTGAATCTTTAGGTGATTGTTGAAGAGCCATGAAATGGCAGGGCGGAAAAACGAAGAAAACAAGACCGCCGGGCGAAATTTCGCCCGGTGAGGCCTGACCGGGCGAAACTTTGCCCTACGAAAAGTTGCCAGAATTGCCGAAATTGAAGAAGATACCACCGGGCGAAATTTCGCCCGGTGAGATTTTGACCGGGTGAAATTTCACCCGGTGGGAAAAATGGCAGAAAACGATTTTCACGACGAAAAGTCTGTCGGCTGAAATTTCACCCGGTGGTGCTTGACCGGGTAAAATTTCACCCGGCGGCATGAGCTTGAATGGATCACCTATAACACACCTCCTCACTACAAATTCAATTCCCTCCTTCATATTTACCACCCATAACTTTCCCTCCAAAAATTTTTACACCAAATTTTTACCACCAACTTTAAAAATTTCACTTTCCCTCCCAACCACCCTTATTTATATCACCCTTTTACCTCACAATTCACTCCACATTTTCACCCATCATAAACTCATCAAACCACCCTCCATACCCATTCACATTCAAACCTCCACTCCATTTCCACTTGGTAATTATATTCTTGGGTTTTTGAAGAGGGAAGAAGTTAAAGTTTTGGGATTTTTCTTGCAATTATTATTATGGAGACAAGAGCCCAACGAGCCGCGCGTAAACAAGGTATGGCTTCGACCTCTAATACTTCTAAACGTTCTACTTCTTGAAAGCCTAAAATTTCACTTTGTCCTAATACACCCTTAGCTCAAACCTTTTCTGAAAAAGCCTTTCAGAGTACAAGGTGGGCTTGTCCATTCACAATGGAACTTTTAGGAATTGAGGACGATATTAGAGAGTTATCGTCCAGGATTGGTACTAGTAAGCTACTTAATTTTGTGCCTTGCACAAATAAAGACTTGACTTGTGAATTCTTAGGTACCTTTACCATCGATAACCCGACCACACCAAGAGAGTTCAAATTTAGACTCTTCGGTAGAAATCACTGTTTAAATATTTCTGACTTTAACTTAGCTCTAGGTTTACCCTCATCGGGTACTGGACTAAGTAAACCTCTAAGTGATTCGTAAATTAGTG
The DNA here is from genome assembly GCA_958450325.1 of Agrostemma githago. Taxonomy (NCBI): domain Eukaryota; kingdom Viridiplantae; phylum Streptophyta; class Magnoliopsida; order Caryophyllales; family Caryophyllaceae; genus Agrostemma; species Agrostemma githago. The sequence goes on along the minus strand of OY288239.1, from coordinate 61,787,495 downwards.
CGACTAGGAGAGACTTGTGGAGGCGCATAGCGCCGGGTCAACGTGATTTCGAACCCAACTCTAGCTTTACCGCCGAAATCCGTAACCCTGCCATCCGTTATTTCGCTGAAATTCTTTCCCACTCTCTTTTGCCATCTACCGACAATATTATCAACCTTAATGTGTGTGTCTTACAATTAATTAGTGACTCTTTGCTCGGTAACCCTAACCCCCTTGACCTACCTATGGTCGTGGCGTTACACTTTCATCAAATCATAGTTGCCCAACGCCCCTCTGTCGACTGTGGTGGTCTTGTGACTTTAATAGAATGAAATTTGGGTTATGCGACCGACCATCTTATCCCACATGACAATCGTGTCTGGCTTGACGAGGCCTACTTCCCCACCTGGATCTTTAAAGTACCTGACCATCGCCTCATCTCTCTTTGCCATGACCGTGCTTTAATAGTCCCCAGCAGAAACCGAACCAATATTTATAACTGTCACAATTGGGACCTACCTTTGGGTCCCGGTGAAATCCGACTGACCGAATCAGGGGAAATAGGAGTTTGGGAGTATGCCGGAGAGGGCACTCCGACGGCTTCTTTTGCGTCAAATGACTATTCAAACTAGACACCCCTATTAGAGTCGGTAAACAATATGGTTTGTATGTGTTGAGGGTATTTGTGGGGATTGTGTCGGTGAGTCTCTAATCATCTACAATTGTATTTCTTTGAGTTAATATTGTTCCTTGTTTCTTGTCCCAACATTATAATCATTGTGATTGTTTTATCTCGAACAAAATTTGCAAGTTGTCCCACTGTCCCATTGGTATTTCTGTGCCCGTAGCGGCCTTGGTTTTGCTCCTGGTCTTTAGGCGATGTGATTATGCCATTGACCCTTTTGAAAAATCCAAATTTTAATCAACTATTCTCAATTTTTCTTAATCCGGGCTAGGTGACGTGACTACACCTATGCCCAATTTTTCACCCTTTCGTTTTAATTTCTTTTCTTCTCTTTTAATTCTTTTTCAATTTCTTAGCCACTTGGCTAGGGTCTAGGTGATGTGATTACACCTAGGCCCGCCACTATTTTATCGTTTTCTTTATTTTCTTTTTCCTTTTTCTTTTCTCAAAATTTTGAAAAATCCAAAAACATTTGAAAAATCCTAAAAATCCAAAAAGATTTTTCTTTTCCGTCTTTTTCGTTCTTCCCCTACTTGTCCATTGAGAACAATGTACAGTTTTAGTGTGGGGGAGGAGTCTACTATCTTTTATTTTGCAAAAACCTTTTCAAAATCCATAAAAATTTCAAAAATTCGAAAAATCAAAAACATTTTTCTCCTTTCTTTCCCTTTCCTTTTCTTGTTTCTCGTTATGTTTTCGTGTTCCGTGTACGGACTTGTTCTCCACTCTTACAGGTAACCACCACCTTGAAGCGCGAATTGAAGAGATTATGAAAGCACTCCGCTTGGTAACTTCCTTCCTTCTTTCTTTAATTTTGTAGAGGAGTTAGGTTGTTGCTATTGGAGGCTCTCAAAGTTGAGCATTTTGGGTGTTGTGGTTGATTGTGTGCTCAAATGTTGATGGAGTATGGAGTACATGACCTTACTTGTGTTTTCTTTTATTGCCTTTTTCCTTTTTCGTGTGTTCCTTTTTCCTTTTTTGTGTGTTCCTTTTGTTTTCGAAAACCCGATTAATTCAAGCGCAGAGGTCAGGTATGATTTCTAACCTTGGCTGACGAGCCCTAAGACTCAGTCTAACGAACTTAAAACGACTCGAGCGAATAGCCACCAGGTTGTAATCCTTGATTGACCTGGGCGGCTATACTTTGACTTTCGCCTTGTCCAAGACTCAATCAAACTGGGGGCTTCTGTAGATACCCGGATTTGTATCTGGTAGCTACTAGAGCGTTCGACAAACACCCGGTGATGATCAGACTACAACGCGACATGATTTTACGATGTTTCTATATAACGGATAAAATAATTACTCGAAAAAATTAATTCAACATTTAGACGATCTTAGCCGAGTCGTTCTGGTTGCGTCAACACTAAATAGAATTCATTCCGACTTCGGGTCCCCGAATTGGTCCCAAAATACAAAGTCAAACCCGAGTCAAACCTCGAAATCTGAATCGAATCTGAGGCAAGCCCATGCGTGCGTCTAGATACCTTAAGAAGCAAGTCACGCGGCCAAAATATCTTGAGATTACGAATCTCTCTGTTTTGGAAAAATTTTCCAAATCTCGGCCTTAAAAACTCAGCCGCAGTAGGTGTCTCACCTCAGAACCGAGTCGCACGAGGTGTTGCGCCTCAAAATCGAGTCGCACGAGGCGTCGCGCCTATGTGCTCGAATTAAGCCTCGAAATAGCTATATATACCCCCTCCCCTCAACCACTCAACACACAATTCACTCTTCCAAGCTCTCCCGAGTTCCTATTCGACGAAAACAAAGAAGAGCACATCAGCATTCAAAGACCTCACGTAGTTCTTTAACTCCTTGGTCCGCAAATAAATCCTTCCTTTCGATTTCTCCCAAGTTCATAATTCGTACGAGATTGACAAGGGCTTCGAACAAACAAAGAATCCTTATTCTTTGTAGTTTAATCTTTCTCGGGTATACTACTCGAAACTTCATTACCGCACACCACAATATTCAAGTCGGAAGGATTGAATTAATTTGGTTCCTATCGGAATCAATTCAAGCGTTTCTACGCTCCACGAGATCGCTTACGCGGAACGGTCCTCACTACGATGTCTTTCTATCCACACTTTACCATTTCCTTTACATAAGGGTCGAGCTAGGCGGGTGCACTCCATCCAATTAGCTCAAATATGTCGCCTGATGAGGATGCATAATCCGCTCAATCGACACGTACACCTGCAGTTCCCATTCCAGGTATGGTGTACAAGCCTTTCTCCTGCTTGGTTATCGTAATAGTGCATGTCCGACCGACCCCCAAAACTAAACCGTGCAAAATATGTAACGCTTACAACTTCAACCCGAAATTACTAAAACAACTAAACCCGAGTAGTCGTTAGAGATTTGTTCTTTATCATCTACACATCGTATTTCGTTTAATGTACATTCTGAGGGTGCAATCCTCCTAACATGATTTACTTATTATGTTCTCGCACATTTACTGCTTTCCTTGCATGATTTACCACTTTTATGACCTTAATCGCATGCTAAATCACCTAACCGCAAGCTAAAACGTAAACAATCAGCACTAGTCAAATACATAAAACGAACCCATGAACCGCATCTAAACCCGGATACTCAAAACTAGGGCGCACAACCCCGTGCGCCTGAACACTGAGACGCAAGGGAGGTCGTGCCTCTCTTCTGGGAACGTTTCTGTATTTGATCAGTTTAATCAAAACGAGTAACGGTCTAGTCCCGTATTAGTCCAAACGCTCATACTATCGTACCTCAAGATCGGACCGTATAGTGGCATGCACTTGATTACCGAACCGCATAGCTTGACGCATCTTTATTAATGTTGTACAGACGCACTTTAAGCAGAATACCAGGTAAAGTATATCACGAGATCCGACTAATATCCTTACTACCACGTTAAAATTGATTTGCTAATACGTATAATAACTAGTACTCTCCACTTTCCTACCTGCACCTTAACATGGCTTGCCTGTCACGTGAAATCGCATGCAAAGAATGTAAAACACTTACTTCAACAAAAACATATTTGCTCCTAACCAACTGACATAGCGAAGGCATAGTGTTAAAATGATTGTTTGTTACAGTTTTACACCACAAGATACATCCGGCATTGATTGATTAGTAGAGGTCGCTACATCGGGATTGGGTCTCGATAGTCAACGATATGGACTTCCTAATTAATACGTACCATCACCCCTTACTCAGAATCTACAGTTTTCGGACGTCCAAAACCATTGGTAACGAGAGTCATTCCAGGCATGGAGTGTTTAAGGGTACAAGTCTTTATCTTTAGGTCCCCATGTCACTCAACTTTGAGCCAATTAAGGATTAATGTTGACTTGAACGGTGTCTGAACCCCCATAATTGTTCGGTCGTGACTCCATATCACATCGCGAATTCGGGTCCACTAAACGGTCGCCAAACCAAATGATCCGGCCTTTATACATTTACAACCACATCTCGATCGATTTCAATGGAAACATAGATACGCTCATACATCTATCTAGTACAACCCACAAATCGTCAGCCAAATCAAGGTTCGACATATCGCTCCAAACGTGGGATCGGACCAGCCTCCCCGAGAGGGCCGTGTGGATGGCCGTCGTGGGTATATCAAATGCGCGGGTGCACGCGCGCGGGTGGCAGCGTCCACACACATATCCAGTTCCAGATAAGTTAAGATGGGACAACTGCCTTTCTTTTAAAATAGACCCCATGAAGTTAAAGCTTATGGAAGATGAGGCTCATTAAAGAGCAAGGTTATGAGCAATGAGGATTATATGGAACATATATTTTCAAACTTCCCTCCGACTATTACAAATCTAACTCAACAATGGTTTGCAAAAGGTGGGCACAGATGTTTCTGTTACATTCCAGTGCACCTCGATGGAACATAGAATACAATAAAAGGCTACAAACAACACATTGAAATAAGCTGACGTCCATTTATAGAGGTCATGTAGATGTTTCTAGGAGATGCAGATGTTACCTAACCGACAGTTTATATTCAAAGACAAAACTTCGTGGTTTTCAAGCAGCATTGAAAAACGCTCAAAATTTTACCGTTATTCAGCGTACCCGCAAAGGAAGCAATGATCTCTGTCTCGAACTCATAACAGATGAAGAAGTCAACAGATCCTATCTAATAGGTTCAATGTTACATGGTAGAAGTGAATTCTCTATGCTTGAGTAATGGCCGCTCATATGTTAGTAGTAGTAGTAGTCGTAGTACGTTAAAAAATATGCGTATGTTGACTTCATTATAATAGTCATGCTTACGACATTTGATCAACGGGTGCGAGACCACATGTCTAGATCTAAACCCACGGCTTGAATCACTTACCGAATGCAAACTTTGTAGTTAAATGTATGAGATAACGTGCACACTTATTATGACGGGTCAAATATATGAATTTACGCACAAGCTAGCATTCTGTTGAACAACACTCGATCATTGCCTTTTCATTAATTTGTAGTTAAATATCGTGCAAAAATCCCAAGCCTAGATAATCATGTACAACTTCCTAGCAACGGTGATATATGAACAATTTGGTAACATGAAGATATATACATGCCCATAACGAAGGACATAAAGGGTGTACACAACATAAAGAATGAAAGTTGTGGGGAAGTAAACAAAAAAAAGGAGGATATGCGAGAAGAAAAAGAAAAGGATGAAAGATTTGTGGAAGGCAAGGAATTTGGTAACACTTAGTTCATGTATCCAGCAACATGAATAACAACCAACTTTCTGTATCACTAGAAGGATTGCAAAATGGTTGAGAAGAGCTTTAGTTCTGTAAAGGATAAGTTGCAGCTCCTCAGATATTTAGTGACCAAGTTCGGGATTCCTTAGAAACATGGATCCACGAGCAACGTAATTAAATTAATACGAACATATATTATTTGAAGTTACAACTAACGCTACAATATTAAGGCAAAAATAAAAAGTGATATCTAAATAGCTGATCATAAATTCAACTTTCCATAAACTTTGGCCTTGTTTTACAAACTAGCTTTGACTACTCGATCACCTTTACAGCCATTACGCTACAATCTAATTCATCTGATTTAAAATACAGACGAAATGGATATTAGCCATAATTATAAAATAACTCAGATATATTACGTTCATGATATCGCTCCTAAAGTTACGTTATTTACTCCATCTACATTTACTATCATAATTATACCCCACAATAAATGAGTGAGTAAGGATCCTCTCCATCACAAATTGATAATAGAGTGCCCTTCACCCTTCACAAATCAGGATGCGTCATACCCGTCAACTTCATTCACTTCCAAACTATTCCCTTAACAGTAAACCAACGTTATCCTTCATATCAGCTACCAAACAAATTCGTCCCTGTTGCATACCGTGAAACACCCTATATTGTATGAAAGATGTCCTAATTATGAGCTTAAATGACTAGTGCTTAAAGGGATTGAAAGTACTACTCATATCAACAAAGTACACTTTATTTTCTGGTCATCCATGCAAAAGAACTCTGCAGTTAAGCGTGCTTGGCTGAGAGTAGTCTAAGGATGGGTGACCTCCTGGGATTGGGCCGGGGTGTTACAAATGGTATTAGAGCAATCCTGCGACCGTGTATTTGTCACCTAGCGGGGGTGGATTCTGGGTCAGCGGTTATGCTGCCAAGCGCAACGAGGACGTTGCGGTCTTCAAGTGGGAGTGATTGAAACACCCCACATTGATTGAAGATATCCTATTTATGAGCATAAATGACTGGTCAAAATGCACTTAAATGACTAGTGCTTAAAGGGATTCAAAGTACTACTCATATCAACAAATTTAGGATGGGTGACCTCCTCGGAAGGTCTTTAGGATGCGAATGAGCGAGTGAGGTCAAAATGCGCTGGAAAGGACTCGTGTTGGTCTTTGGGATCAGTACAGAACCTGGCGAGCTACCGCGGTTAAAATTTCCGGTCATAAGATTAGGCGCAGATGTTTTTGTTACATTCAAGTGCGCCTCGATGGAACGTAGAGTACAATAGATGCCTCCAAACGATGCATTGCTATGGGCTAACATCAATTTATAGAGGTTGTGTAGAGGTCTCAATAAGATGCAGGTGTCACTTAACCAATAATTTAAATGCAAGAACAGTACTTCATTGTTTCCAGTTTGCCATAGGAAACGCTCCAAACTTGACCATTATCGAGTGTGCTCCCGAAGAAAGCGATGATTACTATCTCAACTCCATTCCATATGAAGAAATCCACAAGGCATATCTGATAGCTGAAATGTTACGGAGTAGAAATGATTTCCATGTGCTTGAGTAATATGCACTCATAGATTCATAATAGTCTGTTATATGGAAATGTGCACGGTAGCTTCATTACTAATGGGCGTACATACCACTTATGGTGAATAATTGTGCAACTCCGTGTGTGAAATGGAACCACGGTAAGAACCAAGTACCAGTTAAGTCTCGTACAGAAGTTATATAACCTTATTTACCCTTCCGCCTGTCTTCATCGTAATTTGTACTTACATCTCATGTATACTTTGTAATTGCTTTTTTTGCGGGAACTTGTGCCTACGTAATTACATAGGATTTCTTAACGGTAATACATGTGCTTTCCTTAGGCACCTGGCGCAGTGAAACAACTAGTGAAAATAAATGTTTGAGTCAAAGTGACATTTGATGTGTAAATGTATGAGATATAGTAAAGTAAGGGAGATAATGAAAATATAATATGAAATGAATGTGAGATATTTTTGTAGAGATGAAAAAGAAGAAGATTGTAAGTGTAGAAGATAAGATGAATGATTGAAATAGATGTTATCACGGTAGTAGTAGAGATAGGGAGAGAAGAAGGTTGCGCGCGCGTGTGTGGTATACGTAGTCCTCATTTGTACACATCTAGTAGGGCATTTTAGTGGGTCATATATAAATACATTTTAGAAGCATTAAATGTTCCATGTGGGATAGTTAATACCACTAAGTGTGCCTCTTTTGAAGCATTTAACTCTAACAATCCCCCACATGATTCAAAAGAAGAAGAAAATGGAGAAATCATTGGCAAACGGAGTTTTAGTGTTTAGATGTTTAGTGTCTTGTGGACTTTAACTGACACCCAGTGCGTACAAAAACCTAGAACCATCATTTAGAGGTGGATCGAAGCCTTTAACCTCCTACTGATGTTTGTAAAAGGTTAGTTGTGCACTTACCGTACTCAAATCTGGGCTAATATTCGCACCATCCATGAACTCATCATGAACGCCAACTGTATATCGTAAGTATTTTACTTGGACTTCCCAAGTGCTGTCCAAATGAATCCTGGTAATTCATGAATGCCTCTAGAGATCCTAAAGCCTAAGGATCTCTTGGGGTTTAGAGCAATAACCCCCACATTCACATAGGTAAATTCATCAGGTTTGACTGTCACAAACCATCCATTTAGGACTATGAATTTATTAAGAGCCGAAGCTCAACCTCAAAACACAAGACAATAAAACTCAAAATAAATCGTATGTCACGCAAAACAGTTACAAAGGAAATGGTTGTGACATTAAGACTCGAGTTCATTGTGACTTCGTTTGACCGCATTTGACCTTAGCTGAGCTAAGTTGGGTATCAATCACAGTTTACTCCTTTACAGGCTTTAAACCCATTTCCCGTGCTGTCTCCAGCACCATCTTTCTACAAAGGCCTTTGGTGAAAGGATCCGCTATGCTCTCTCAGATCTTACAAACTCAATTCAGATTACATTTTCTCTGATCAGATTCCTCACTATTCCATGCCTTAGGCGTATGTATCTCCTTTTCCCATTGTATGTTTGACTGTGAGTTATCCCAATTGCAGCTTGATTATCACAATGCATGGAGACTGATGGAGTCGGCTTCCCCCACAATGGAATGTCAGCTAGGAGACTCCTAAGCCTACTCTGCTTCCTATCCTGCCAATTCTAGAGCAATAAATTCAGATTCCATTGTCGATTTGGCAATGCAAGTTTGTTTAGATGATTTCCATGAAATAGCACCACTAGCAAGTGTAAACACATAACCACTAGTAGATAAGATATCAGGAGAATCGGCTATCCAATTAGCATCAGTGCAACCTTCTAGGACAGCAGATGTTCTCTCATAATGTAAACCCCAATCCATAGTACCCCTCAAGTATCTCAACAAACGAATAAGGGCCGTCCAATGGTCTTGTCCGGGGTTGTGAGTGTACCTACTTAGTCTGCTTACTGCGTAGGCAATGTCTGGTCTAGTATAATTCATAAGGTACATGACGCTACCCATAATCTTGACATATTCCTCTTGTCCCACACTGTTCACGGGTTTTTTAGCCAGATCTATACTAGAGTCATAGGGTGAGGACAGGGGTGAACTATCAAATTGATTGAACTTTCTTTGAATTTTTTGCGTGTAGTGAGTCTGACTCAAACATAATCCTGTTTTAGTTCTAGTGATTTTTACCCCAAGAATAACATCGGCCTCCCCTAAGTCTTTCATGTCAATACACGAATTTAGAAAATTCTTTGTAGCATCTACCACATGCATGTTGGTTCCAAATATGAGCATATCATCCACATACAAACATATTATCACACAACCAGAATCATCATATTTAGAATACACACATGCATCAGAATCGTTTACCGTGAAACCATTGGATCTAATAGTTTTGTCAAATTTGTCATACCATTGCTTTGGTGCCTGTTTCAGACCGTACAAGGACCTGATGAGCTTGCATACCTTGTTCTCTTGACCAGGAGCCAGAAAACCTTCTGGTTGTTTCATGTAGATCTCTTCATCAAGGTCTCCATTTAGAAATGCATTCTTTACATCCATCTGATGAATGACTAAATCATGTATAGAGGCAAGTGCAATTAGAGCTCTAATGGTAGACACTTTAGTGACAGGTGAGTAAGTATCAAAGAAATCCAAACCTTTCGTTTGACGATTACCACATATAACAAGTCTGGCCTTAAATTTATCAACTGAGCCATCAGGTTTGAGTTTCTTTTTAAACACCCACTTATTACTTAGGGGTTTATAACCCCGAGGTAAATCTGTTAACGCCCAAGTGTTGTTACTCATAATAGACTCTATCTCACTATTAATGGCTTGAAGCCAAAAAGTGGAATCAATGGAACTCGTGGCCTCTTTATAAGTTCTAGGATCTGTTTCGAGCATAAAAACATTTACAACATACTCATCAACTAAACTCATTTCGGCAAGGAAAGCGGTCACGAAATCTGGACCAAAACTGGTTTCGGTCCTGGATCGTTTGCTCCTTCGAGGTTCCTCGGGAACCACCGCCGGAGTAGAGGGACGCGCTGTAACAACAGGAGCCGAAGAGTTAGTTTTCATAGGGAAAATATGCTCAAAAAATTTTGCATCTCTAGATTCCTTTATGGCCCCAAAACCGGACGAATCTTTAAGAATAAAGCGGTAAGCGGCACTATTCATGGCATTCCCGATGAAAATTCCGTCTACGGTTTTCGGTCCAATTTTGCTTCTTTGAAACGTTGGAATCCTGATCTTCGCCAGACACCCACACACTTTAAGGTATTTAAGATGGGGCTTGTATCCTTTCCACAGCTCATAAGGAGTCTTACCTGTTTTCTTATGAGGTACACGATTCAGAACATGACATGCATAAAGAACTACTTCACCCCACATATTAGAAGGCATTCCAGAACTCAACCACATTGCATTCATCATATTCTTTAGTGATCGGTTTTTGCGTTCGGCAACACCGTTTTGTTGGGGTGAATAGGGGGCAGTCCTTTCATGTATAATCCCATGGGTCTTACAATAGTCACTAAGTGGATTACCGTCGTATTCACCTCCCCGGTCAGATATTACTCCTTTTATTTTAAGGTCTAATTGATTTTCAACCTCGGCTTTAAACTCTATAAAGTTTTCTTCAGCCTCATCTTTGGTTGTTAATAAATAGACCCTAGTGTAGCGAGAAAAATCATCCACAAAAGTGATATAGTAATGTTTCTCACCCCTACTTGTGGTGTTCTTAAAGTCAGCTAAGTTCGAGTGAATCAGCTCAAGAAGCGTAGTAGAACGTTCCACACATTTATTAAAGGGTGTTTTAGCATGCTTAGCTTCGACACATATTTCACATTTATCAAAATTTGTGTTGCTAAAGTCAGGAATAAGATCATGATTTTTCATGTTTTTAATGGAGGTCACATTCACATGTCCTAGTCTAGCATGCCATAAAGAAACAGACTCAGCAATATAAACAGAAGCGGACGAATTCTTATTAATAACTTCTATGTCTAATACAAATAATCCACCATTACAAAAGCCTTTACCAACAAAATTTCCATTTCTAGTGAGCACAAGTTTATCCGATTCAAAAGATAGTTTGATACCTGCTTTGTTTAGTAAAGCTCCAGAAATAAGATTTCTTCGAATATCAGGATCATGTAGCACATTATTCAGTTCAAGAGTCTTACCGGAAGTGAGCTTCAAAATGACTTCCCTTTACCAAGTACTTTCACGGTGCTTGAATTCCCCATAAAAACGCATTCCCCATTTGGTACTTGAGAGTAGTCCGTGAAAACATCCTGATTGGAGCAAATGTGCCTTGTAGCGCCAGTATCAACAACCCATTCGGAAAAATTGCTTACTAGATTAACTAAAGTCTGTATACGGTTTTGTTCCTCAATCTTTATATGAGACACTAGTTCTAAGAGAGTAAAATCCTTTTGTTTGTGCATCATACTACGAACATAATTTTCCCAAGAAATCGGAAGTTTATCTAATAAACAATTAGCCTGAAAAACCTCACAAATTTTCATACCTTCCGCCATTACCTCTGCACATAGATTTTCGTACTCATGAACTTGATCTAAAATGGATTTCTCATCGACTAGCTTGAAATTTAACAAACGACTGCAAACATACTTTTTCGTTCCATAATCATCAGAACCATACTTGGTTTTAAGAGCATCCCAAATTTCAGTAGCCTTCTTAAACTTACTGTAAATCAAGTACAAGGAAGAAGTCATGTAATGCAGTAACATCCCCCTACAAGTAACATTATCCGTTTCAAAATCTCTACCCGATTTTACTGGAGCCTCGGATTTAGTAAGTGTATAAACGACCCCCAATTGAGTTAGAAAAAATTCCATTTTATCCGACCACATACGATAATTTTTCCATCAAAAAGTTCTAATCTGGACATGTCGGGTATGAAAGGGTTATGAACAACAGTAGGAACGGAAGTGACAACAGAAGGAGGAGTAGGAGGAGGAGAAAGAACATCACTAACTGGACTACCAACCATGATGAAAAATGAAACTAAATCAACTTTAGATTGTTATCACGGTAGTAGTAGAGATAGGGAGAGAAGAAGGTAAGATCTTATCTGGAACGAAACAGAGATTGTGTCGCGACAAATCGTCACTGTTCTAAAGTTGATTTATGCCCCGCCTGCTACACACGGCCTCAATGACACTCAACTCCCAGGATTCCACAACCAAACCGTAACTTCAGTGTAGGTGAAGAACGGATGAATACAGCGAAGAACGTTTGCCAATAATCAAACCGGAACAAAGAGAAACAGAGAGAAAGATATGAAGAAGTATGAGAGTGTATGATTTCTGTGTGTCAAAACTAAAGAGATGAGAGCATTATATAGTGGAGCAGTGGAGACTGACTGAGAAAAAGGAAGTTCTGGACAAACAAATAATCTGACCACTAAAAAATACCCGCAAGCGGTGCGCCGCAGGCGCTCTACCAAAGCCCCTAGCCCGGCCCGGCCCGGCTCGTGCTCGTCTCGTCTCAACTCAGCTCGGCGCGCGCGCGCGTGTTTGGTGTACGTAGTCCTTGTACACATCTAGTATGGCATTTTAGTGGGTCATATATAAACACATTTTAGAAGCATTAAATGTTCCATGTGAGATAGTTAATACCACTAAGCATTAAACATTTAACTCTAACAATAAAGAGAGAAAATAAGATGAAAAGAGAGGAAAATAAAAAAAATCACTACAGGTGATCTTACAAGTTTGTGATGGATAAGACCGTTAGAGGCAATGATTTGTGGATCCAAACCTCAGAGACATTGATTTGTGATACCAAATAAGGGTAACATTATCAGCAAGACTCTCCAAAGTCTTAAGACTCTGTCACCTCAGCTTTCCACTAACTTTTAATATTTATTTATTTCTCAAACTCAGCTCAGATTTTATACATTATCAGTCAGACTCGGCTCAGACTCACCTTACCCATTTTTGGTTAAAAAGTTAATTAATTTGATTTAATTTGTGATAAAACAATACAATTTACTTGTTTGGTACAAATTATTATTACTGAGTATTTAGTTTTATTAAAAAAAATTTTTTTTTTTTTCGTGTGATATACAAAAAGACGGGTAGACGATCTTTTGGGTTTCGCTCATATTATAGATCCGGATAATTTACGATATTTTAATTATGCTTTACTTATATTAATTTACGATATTTTAATAATTATTTTTGCATACATGGTCTAGCTATATTGATTTAGGTTGACATATATAAAATAACATACATGACAAATAATAAATGACAAATTAACAAGTAGTCTATCATTGAAATTTAAAATATTAGATTACTAATTTAAAAAGGGAAATATCATCTAACTAGCGTCTCCGCCGAAACGAGTCCAAATGTGTTCTACCAAGTCGTGTTGGAGTTGATGATGTCTTGATCGGTTGCGAAGTCGTGTATGATTCTCGAAGAACCTATCCCGATTAGCATAATAATTTGGAAGTATACCAGTTTGAAATTCAGGTATTGATCGTGAATTATCATTTCCATCAAATTGGATATTGTTGACCAAATTATCATCATCCCTCTCATCTTCAATAATCATATTATGTAATATGATGCATTCTTTCATAATATCACCTATTTCACGTTTATTCCACAAGCGAACTGGGGTAGCTATAACTGCAAATCTCTTTTTTAAAACCCCAAATGCCCGTTCTATATCCTTTCTAGCACTTTCTTGATATCGAGCGAATAATTTTCTTTTTTCTGATAATAAGTCGGATCTATGAATGGTCTTAACAAAAACCGGCCACTCTGGATATATACCATCTGCAAGATAATAACCCATATTGTATGAAGTACCATTAACTAAAAATTGAACATCTAGATTTTGGCCTTCAAGAAACTCGTTGAATACAGGGGAACGATCTAGCACATTTATATCATTATTGGACCCCGCAACACCAAAATAAGCATGCCAAATCCACAAGTCGTGAGAAGCAACCGCTTCAAGTATCATCGTTGGCACGCCTTGATCACCTCTTGTGTATTGCCCGTGCCAAGCAACGGGACATTTTTCTCACGGCCAATGCATACAATCAATACTTCCCATCATTCCAGGGAAGCCTCGAGCTTCGTTTACTTCTAGTATTCGTTTGATGTCATCGATCGTAGGTCTTCTTAAGTACTCATCTCCAAATATCTCAATTACACCACGAGCAAATTTCTTGACAGACTCAAGCGCCGTGGTCTCAGCAAGTCTCACATATTCATCAACAGCATCACCGGCTATTCCATAAGCTAAGATACGCATAGCAGCGGTACACTTTTGATGGGGAGACAACGAACTTCTTCCCGAAGCATCATAAAGTTGTTGAAAATAAGTATAGCGATTTTCAAGAGCATTCACTATACGATTGAATAGTTGTCTTCCCATCCTAAATCTTCGCCTGAATTGTGCTTCTGAATAGACTCGATTTGTAGAAAAGTAGTCATCCATTAAGCGGGAAAGACCTTCTTCACGCTTTCTATCTATGTAAGTACGTTTTTTTCGTGTTTTTGTGTGTGAGGATGTTGTTTCATCTTGGACACCTTGAAGGATATTGTCTACTAAACTCATAGTGACATTATCTTCCATATATGAATCGTACATTTCGTTGTATAATTCATCAAAATTTAGAAAGGAATTATCATCCGACATAATTTTTTACTGAAAAAATTAAAGGTGGAGGAGAAATATTTTTGTGAGGATGTTTAAATGACTACAGCAAAAGAGATATATACAAGGTAGAGTTGCATAATAAATGCAACAACCAAACTAACCACATTAAGTGAACAGTAAGTGCAACAACTAACCATCCATATAATAAAGATTTTTAATATAGTGCACCAACCAAACATATTACATTTAATTTTTCTTTCTTTTTAAAAAAAAAACATTACATTCAACTCTTCAAACAAAAGTTACGTACTACATACACCTAGTTAAAAACTAAACTACTTTTAACCATTCTAGAGTACATAGGATTAAATTAAACTATATTTAACCATTTAATTAAACAACCAAATATTTAATCATTCAAAATCATTAAAAACTACACTTGAACTATCTAGATAGTTATTAAACTAGAATTACTAACCGATTAGCTCACTTAGTTTATATGTTACTACTATGATAGTACTACACTTGAACTAAACTATTCATTAAGATCCCAACCATATTTTTGAGCTATTGCATTCAATTTTTTCTCATGAATATGTCTTTGTAATGTGATCATCTTACTTACATCGGCACAACAAAGTTGTGTTTCAAGCTCTTGCTCATTCAAATCAGCTAGACGACTCGTTGATTTCAACCGTGTTTCTTCGATACTCTTAGCAATAGAGATAACATCACTTTGGTCCCCTTATCTAATTTTGCCCTTCCTTTTATCCTTTTCTAGTCTTTTTGCAGCTTGTTGTCCCATAGGGCGCGCCTCATCAACTTCTTCTAATATACCATACCCACCCGATGATGTATACTCCCCCGTCTCTAAGATTTTGTTTCGCTTGGAAGAAACGTCTTCAGCTATATTTTTACGATTATTTGAGTCGACCCATTTTTGTTGTTTACAAACAACTTCCCACACATGGAGATACGAGAATTTGGAGTGGTGAATATTTTCAAACAATTGGCAAGCTTCGGATAACTTCAAAACATCGTCAAACCCACTCCTTTCCTCATAGTGAGAATAACAACCTTTAAACTTGTTTAGAGCTGCATTTAGAGTCCACCAATGTTGTTTACAGTGATTTGCTTTTCTTTCAGCTTGATCATTATCTCTATTTTCATTGTAAAAAGATGTTATTTTAATGTAATACACATCGGATGTTTGCCCAATACCGATTATCTTATCTTTTGTAGTGGTTAGCCATGCCAGAGCAAGAAGCTTATCATCCTTGACGGTCCATGGGACCGCTTTCTTTTTGGGTATCGAAGTCCCTTTCTTATTACGACTTGCGCCTTGAATTTTTTGTGGATTTTGAACGGAATTATTAATGGTTTCCAACCCCTGAGAATTTGTTTGCTGGATTAATGGACTCTCGGAACTTGATCCAATACTAATTGGTGTAATTGGTGATTGTTGTGTATTTGGGGGGGCAACATCAATTGAGCTTGAAGTTTGAGAAGGTTGAAAATTAGTATTTTGTTGTAGGAAAACATGTTGAAATTGTGGATTTTGGAGAAAATTCATGATAGAATTTAGGTCAAAATTTTGATTAGGATCCATTTTATTATTTATTATATAAGAAATAAGGTTTTTATAAATTCTTTAAAATAATTATCTTGAGAGGTTTCAAATTAAAAAAGATTGAGATATGTCTTACAAATAAAAAGTATAATTTGGATTTATAGAAACAATATCACGTAGGAACTAAAAAAAAGTTGAAGTAATGAATGCAATCACATTGGTGAAGTACATGGTAATTAATATTATGGTTGAAAATGAGTAATTGCTCATTTGCTTGGTAGATAAAAAAAAGACTTAGGCCCGGTTCTCCTGGACTTAAAATGACTGAACTGAATTTAACTGAACTGAAAGTGTCTGAACTGAACTGAATGAGTCTGAGCTGAACTGAATGGGTCTGAACTGAACTGAATGAGTCTGAACTGAACTTAACTTAACTTAACTAAAATGAATATATAATAATAATAATAATAATTAACAATAATTGTTATTATTATTATTATAATAGTACTAAATATTATTATTAATGACAAACAATAATAATAATAATAATAAAGCGTGCATGCGTTTAGGGCGAAGGAGTGCGTGCGGTTAGGGCTTTTGCCTGCCGCTTTCTTCCGGCCTCCGGCCGCCTTTGGCCGCCGTCTGCATCGGATTTCACGCCGGTCGCCGTCGCTGGTGCAGCGTGAGGGGAGAGAGTAGTGTTTTGTGAGGGAGCGGTGGTGTTTGCTGGTGTTTGTGGGTGGTGTGTTGTCGGGGCGCCTTCGCCGATCACCCACGCCGCCACCAGAAAACGCCGGCCACCAGACTTCCTACCGGAATTCAGGGAGTCTCGCCGGAATTCTCTGTTTTCGGCTGGCTACTGTTTCTGTGCGGGGTTCGTCCTCTGTCTTCGCTGCTTTCATGGATTCTCGCCGCCGGTCCTTGCCTTATGCCACTGCTGCTGTTCGGGGCTGGGCCTTTGCTCCGTCTCTGTGGGGTTTGCGTTTGGATTGCGCGGCTGCTGTTTCAGTACGGGGTTTTTGGTGTGCTGCTTTCAGGGGTTTCGTCGGAATTTTCGCCGGGATTCCGTTTTCGGTTGCTCCTGGTTGCTTTTCTCGCCGGGGTTAGGTTTTTGTTTCCTTTTTTGTTTTCGGTTTTCGCTTGCCTTCTAGCCTGGTTTTCTTCTTTTTTCTTTGGGTTGCTTCTGCGTGTTGGATTTGCTTCCGTCTCGGTATGTCTGACCTTGTGCGTTTTCACTGCCCTTTTGTGGGCCTCGATAGGTGTAGGGATGGTTAGGGTAAGGGTCTTGTTAAGAGTTCTTTGCTCATCCATCTCCGGGATCACCACTGTAAGGGGAAGGCCCGGGATAACATGCGTCAATCTCTTGCTTCTTTATCTGTTTTTTTGGCTGCTGAGACTACTTTTCGTCGGATGGGTATTTGGTTGTGTGGAGTTTGCTTCCGCACTCATACTCATAACATAGGGTGTAAGCATGAAGGGGAGTCTATTGAGGCCCCTAATTGTGGGGACGGGGTTATTCGCTTTGTTCTCTATGGCTTTCCCCGGCCATCTGCCCCTACTATTTCGTCGTCTAGTGTCGTTGTTGGTCCTCCGGATATTGGGTTTAACGTGGCTTCTCTGGATCGCTTATTGGCTAAGGGGTTACGTACTGTTAAATCCATCCCTCCTAAGTGGCGTTTAGGGTTTTCTCGGGTTCTTAGGGGGGCCCTTGATGAGGTGGCTGCCTCTCCTCGTGATCTCTCTTGTTGGGTCACCTTGCTTGCGCTGCCTCTTTGCATACTTAAGACTTTCTCCCCTAGGAGTAACCTTGAGTGCCGATCAGTTATTCGGCGACAGCGCCAGGAGGAGAGCATTTCTGGTGCCATTCGTTATTGGGGTGAGCCGGGTGGTCGTTTGCTTCTTCTGCAGGATACTTTGGCTGAGGTTGCTCCTTCTTTTAGTGTGGATGAGGACCTTAACTTGAGTGACCTTAACATTAGGCAGTGTCGGAGGAAGATATGTGATGGGCATTACACTGCTGCTGTCCGTGTTCTTTCTTCTTCTGGTGTTGCTCCTTACACAGATGGTACTCTTTTGGCTTTGAAATATAAGCACCCCGTCGTCCCTTCCCCCGCTTTGCCTTCTTTACCTGGTAATCACCATTCCCTCACCGCGTCTGCATCCGTGGTTCTGGATATGATTAGAGGTTTTCCGCGTGGCACTTCCTGTGAGAGGGACGGTTTTCGTGCCCAACACCTTTTGGATTGTTTGAGTGGTGCCGCAGTTGCTGTCTTGGATGATTTGGTCGCTTCTGTCACTCGGGTGGTTAATCTCTTTCTCGAGGGCAGTTGTCCGCAGGTCCTCGGGGAGTGCATTGCTAGTGCTTCGCTCACCCCGCTTGTTAAACCTAGCGGCGGTATTCGGCCTATTGCTGTTGGTACGATTTGGAGACGGCTTGTCTCTAAGGTGGGTGCTTTCCTGATTGGTCCATTGCTGGGTGGATATTTTTCTGGTCTCCAGTTTGGAGTTGGGGTATCTGGTGGGGGTGAGGCGATCTTGCATGCTTTGAACCGGCTTGTTGAGGTTCGGGGTGGTGAGGTAGGGCTTTCTATGCTCTTGGTGGACTTCCAGAATGCTTTTAACATGGTTGATCGGGAGATCATGTTACAGGAGGTTCGTAATCACTGCCCTGTTCTCTCCCGGTGGGTAGAATTTTGTTATTCTCGTCCTGCTCGTTTATATTATGGTGAGCACAGTCTATGGTCTTGTCAGGGGGTCCAGCAGGGTGATCCTTTGGGTCCTCTGCTTTTTTCTTTGGTGTTACATCCCTTGGTTTGTAAGATCCGGGACACTTTTGACTTGAGATTGCAGGCTTGGTATTTGGATGATGGTACTATCGTCGGGGATACCTTGATCGTAGGGAAGGTTTTGGAGCTGATTAAGGATGATGGTCCTCGATCGGGACTTCATCTTAATATCAGTAAAACCGGGGTTTTTTGGCCTACGGAAGATCCTAGGAGCAGGCTCCCTGGTGTCTTTCCCCCTGTTATCGCCAGACCGATGCGTGGTGTCAAAGTCCTTGGCGGACCTGTTAGTGTATGCCATGATTTCAGCAGTGAGCTCGTGATGAGTAGAGTGACCAGAACCATCGCGCTTATGGGTTCTGTTGCTCTGCTTGATGATCCGCAGTGTGAGTTGTTGTTGTTACGGGCTTGTACTGGTATTTCCAAACTTTATTTCGCTTTACGTACTTGCTCGCCAGCTGTTTTTGAGTCGGCTAAGCTGGTTTTTGACGAGGCGCTTCGTTCTCACCTAGAACGTATTGTTGCTGCGTCTGGGCCTGGTTTTGGTGACTGGCAATGGCAGCTTGCCACTTTTCCCTTTTCTTTTGGAGGGCTTGGGGTGTATGCAGCTGGAGATGTCCTTAATTATGCTTTTCTGGCATCTCGGCTGCAATCGGCTGGTTTGCAAGCCTCGTTGCTTCATGCTGCGGGGGTCTCGGCCTCTGGTCCGACTTTTGATGCGGCCTTGTGTGGGCTTAGGGAGGTTCTGGGTCCTGTTGTGTGTAATCCTAGTGAGATCGCTGCCCCTAAACTTATGAAGTCTTTGGCAGATATATATTTCACAAGGGTTGTTGCTACTGCAGAATCAGATTTCTCTTTAACCCCCCGTCAGGTTGTGCTGTGGAAGTCTCAGCTAGGTGGTCATGCTACCGATTGGCTGCGCGCTGTCCCTATTTCAGGGTTGGGTCAGACTATGAACGGTCGGACGTACCGCTGTGTGCTTAGCTATCGGTTGGGCATTTCTTTGTTTTCCGTGGCTGGGCCTTGTCCTGCCTGCTCTCGAGTTTTTGGCGACGATATCTATAGGGACCATGCTGTGTCCTGTGCGGGGGCTGTTGGGATAAAACACCAACATAACCTCGTCCGGGACACTCTTACGGATATCTGTTTCCGCTCTGGGGTCTCGGTAGGTAAGGAGGTTGATATTGGCCTGATCGACGGTCATGACAGATCCTTGCGTCCCGCAAATGTGTTGCTTTATTCGTGGGACAAGGGACGTGACGTATGCGTGGATCTTACTGGGTCTTCTCCTTTGACTCAGTCTGGGCTCTCAGAATTCATGCCAGGTCGTGTTGTGGTCGACGCTGCTCGACGCAAGTACGCTAAGTACCGAGACCTGTGCGCGGGAGTTGGATATGAGTTTCTGCCTTTTTCCTTTTCTTCGCTGGGGGAATTGGAGGCGGATGCTATCAGCTTGCTCAAAAGGGTCCAAAAATTTTCGATAGCACAGGATGCCGGGGCACGCGCTGCTCCTTTTATTTTTACTCGGCTTAGTTTTGCTATAGCCAAGGGGGTGGGGGCCCAGATAGTATCTCGGCTGCCCACCAATTTTTTATAAACTTTGTTCTGACTCATCAATAAATTTCTCCATTTATAATAATAATAATAAAAAAATTATTAATAATAATAATAATAATAAAATATTAAATAATAAAAATAATTAATAATAGAAATAACTAATAATAGAAATAATTAATAAATAATAATAATTATTATTATTAATGATTACTATTATTAATATTAAGTAATAAATAACATTAATAATATTAATATTTAATAATAAAAATAAAAATAAAAATAATAAAAATAATTAATTAAATAATATTAATATTAATTATTAACAATAATACTAATACTAATAATTAATTATAATAGTAATAGTAATAATTATTATTATTATTAATTAATAATAATAATAATAATAATAATAATAATAAAAATATTATTATTATTATAAATATTAAGTATTATTTATATAA
The DNA here is from genome assembly GCA_958450325.1 of Agrostemma githago. Classification (NCBI taxonomy): domain Eukaryota; kingdom Viridiplantae; phylum Streptophyta; class Magnoliopsida; order Caryophyllales; family Caryophyllaceae; genus Agrostemma; species Agrostemma githago. The sequence goes on along the minus strand of OY288239.1, from coordinate 61,766,550 downwards.
TAATAATAAAAAGAAGAAGAATAAGAATAAGAATAATAAATAAATTAATATTAATTTTAATATTAAAATTAAAATTAATATTAATTAATAATAATAATAATAATAATTAATAATTAATAGTAATATTATTATTATTTAATAATATTAATATTATTATAAATGTGAAGTATTATTAATAATATTATTATTAATTATAATAACAATAATAATTATAAAATTAATTAATTAATAATAATTTATAATAATAATATTGTTAATATTATTATAAATATTACGGAGTAAGTAATAACAATAATAATAATAATAATATTATTATTATTATTAATTATAATATTATGGAGTAAGTATTAATAATAATAATATTATTATTACTATTATTATACTTAATAGTAATAATAATAATATTATTAATAATGTGTCTGAACTGAACTGAATGTGTCTGAACTGAACTGAAACTGTCTGAATACAAGTCCAAGAGAACAGGGCATTAAACCAATTGAAAACAAAAAACTGTATAAATGAGCGTAATTTATCGGGTCGTACGTCGAGAAATGTTTGTCACAAGTCACGACTTGGGTCTTAAGTTGAGTTTTTTAAAATTTAAGACTCAACTTAAGACTTTGATACATTATTGGTAGACCCCACACGACCCCCACAAAAGTCTTGAGACAAGACTCATATTCCCAAGACTACCAAAAATCTTAAGACTTCCTCAAGACTACCAAAAATCTTAAGACTTTCCTCAAGACTTTGCAACATTATTGGTAAGACTCACATGAGTCTGAAGACAAAGACTCCTTCAAGACTCACCTCAAGACTACCAATAATATTAGGGACTACCAATAATATTAGGGACAACCATCAAAATGATCACTACCTTTGAAAACTTTAGGTGGGAGAGATGAAAATATATGAGTCCAAATTCTTACCTCTTCTCTCTTTCCTCACCCGTTTGCTTATAATACTATTTTTTGCTACTTTTCATCCATTTTAGATGATTAAAGTAACAATCGTTGGATCGTTTAAGAGTAACATTCAAACTGTTAATAAGTAATGGAAAGGGAATAATAGAGATGATACTTTTTCAAAATATAGGTCCACCAATATGCAGAAGTAAAACATACTGCAAATAATTTGCGTCGTCACATGTCGACAGTAGACGCTACCGTCTGATGCTGGAGTAAGAAACACATTAGAGTAGGAGTTAGTTTTGGGATTTAATGCAAGATCGCCAGCCAAGAGACGATACTCCCACTCTCCCTGCATTCTTCTGCTTTCCATCTCTTGCTTGTTCAACTATCCTCTTATGAAATCGATGTGTGGGAAATATAATCCTTCATGATTCCCACGTCTCCCACATTTTACTCTTTCTTTCAGTTTAACCCACTTCACAATCGTTTAAACATTCAAATTTCCCCCTGTTTTTTTTTTTTTTTAAAAATTAAAAAAAAATAAAGATTGGATCTTTGAACATTTCGTAGGATAAATCGATGAATTATTAGGGTAGCCATTACAGCAAATTGCATGACAGCAATGACAGAGGTGTTACATTCCCCATCATCTCAAAGACCCCCTTCCTCTGATGCATTTCTTGACAATCAAACACATCATCATCACCATTATATTGAAAACCCTGGTTCTAATTTTTCAGTTGAGGAGGAAGATCTAGAAAGTATTGAGGGAAGTGGAGAAAGGGGGGAGTTTTCTTTTTTCAATCTTTTTATTGATTTGTTGAGAAAGTCCCTTGTTTCTTCTTGTACTGCTAGCAATACTGAAATTGCTGTTATGGATATTGGTGAACCAACAGATGTGCGCCACGTGTCTCATGTTACTTTCGATAGGTTTGATGGGTTCTTAGGTTTGCCATTGGAATTTGAGCCTGAAGTCCCTAGGAGAGCTCCTAGTGCCAGGTACCCCACTTTTCATTTTCTTGTGGAGTATGATGTTGAATGTTTGTGTCTAGTTTTATTGATCTTGGTGTGTTTGATGATGTTCATTCAGAATGTAGTCTCTCTTCTGTGCTTGGGTGAGATTTAGTTTTGGTATATGGTCTGGAATTCAGGGGCCAAAGTCCTGGACTTACATGTGGTTTTGTAATTTTGGAGTTTTTTTTTTTTTTTTTTTTTTTCAACGAAGCGCACACCTAGTCGTACATTACAGCACGGGGAGGGGATTCGAACTTGAGACCTACTCTTCAGGCTACCTAATCTTAACCATTAGACTAAGCCATCTTAGGTTAATTTTGGAGTTACTTGCATAGAGTTATTGAATTTTGACTCATTATTCGATTGCATATTGTTTTTGGTGTGCAAGTTTCAATGATGATTTTGGTGATGTTGAACATTCTTTGGGAAAAACTTGGCATGTTGATGTACCTTGACTTATTAAATGGATATTGTATACTGGAGTAGTACGTTTTTGCGTTGTGGTTCATAATACAAGCTGGAAGTTTAGTCGGGAAGGTTGTTTGAAATCTGTCATTTCCTTAGGTTGTAGTATAGGTGCTTGCGTTTCTTGCATTTCTAGCTCCTAAAGATGAACAATGTAAAATTTGTATATAGGGCTTTTACTGCAAGAGTTTCAGCTTGCATTGCAGGTTTTGCTAATTGATTTGCACATAAGCTGAATATTAAAACAATTTCTAAAACTTTGCTGTGTGTTTAAATTTATCAAACTTTCCTTTGGAGATCAAAGTATAGTCATCCTCAGTCACAACTGCGCCTAATTTTCATCACAGAAACGTAGCTGTCTTTTCAGGAATCGCCTTTGAATTGTTCACTTAATGATACTTCTATAGGCGTCTGATTGGAGAACTTTATGATTTCCACTTTTCCAGTAAACTATTTGAGTGCTTAGTTAACTTACCTCTTTTTGGGATGCCATGCAACTATGTAAGCATCGCTAGCTGTTTTCTACTCTTCCAGAGTGCAGTATTCAATCAACAGCACTAGATAGGATTTGATTATGTCGACTATCTCATGTACATCTGACAAGAAATTCAAGCGAATGGCATATTTTCTTCAATGAAGAATCCCCCCCACCCCATCCCACCACCCCCACCCACCCAGAAACGGCTATTTTTTTTCCTTGTACTCAAAATTTGAAAGCATCAATGAGATTATCCAGATCCTTCTGACATGTCACATGTTTAATGTCTTCACAATCAGTTGAAAAGATCTTTTATGAACCTTTGAAAATAGTACTCCTTATCGCTTTTTCAAATCTACAATAATATACCCATTTCCAGTTGGTGGTTAGCATCTAAATCATTGATTGAGTATTCACAATAAACATTGCAGAATCTGCGATGTATGAAAATATTAATGCGACATCATGGGTGAACTCTTTAGAAGACTAAGTCAAACAATTAGGATGATCTGAGATGGTTTCTGGACTTCTGGTAGTCATCTGAAGTTGTAAGTTTTGAAAAACAAAGTCAAACAATTAGGATGTAGCTCATTTTCCGAAGTAATGACTGAAAAAAACTGGACTGATGTAATACTGTTCAGTTAGCTTCTGTTGAGTGTAAGAAGAATAAAAGGAATAATGGACTGAAATATATTTGTGTTGTAATTTTTGTTTGCAGTAACCGACATGAGTAAAGTTCAGCAATTCTAAGGTTGTTGGGAACATACTAACCGTATAAATATATAAATTACCGATAGATGCCTGGAAGAAAAAAGAGACTCGATGATCTAGCTATGACAAACTTTAGGTCTATAACAATTTTTCATTAGCTGGGTATTTAGAAAGTTATACCCATATCATATGTTCTTTTCTGATATGACTTGTAATCTTGTATTCATGCCTGCTTCAGTACATCAGTTTTTGGAGTTTCCACGGAGTCTATGCAGCTGTCCATCGACACGAGGGGCAATTGTGTGCCAACGATACTTGTATTGATGCAGAGGCGTATGTATGCTCAAGGAGGTTTGCAGGTTCGTACCACTTCTTGAACTAACTTATGCAGTTTCTTCGTATGATAATTGAGATATTCAACATCATGTTTAAATTACACCTTAAATTTGATTTTTAATAAAGGGTATCTTAATGGTTTTTTGACGTAACAGCGATAATTTTCTGTGCAGGAAGAAGGAATATTTAGAATTACTGCAGATAACAGTCATGAAGAGTTTGTTCGGGACCAGTTGAACGAGGGTGTGGTACCAGATGACATCGATGTTCACTGCCTAGCAGGTCTTATTAAGGTATAAGTTTTTATTGTTTGTCCGTGGCTTTAGCTGGATTGTTGTTCTTGCTTGTCAAGCTGTTCTTTTTCGGAAGATGGTTCTCTGTATGCAGATATATAACTTCTTTAACTCAGCTCTGGTCAATAATCACATTTAAACTCTTTAGTGCTAGAATCTAGAATCATTATTTCACTACTAATGACCACAATTATCTTCTGAATAAGATTTTCAGGTTCATTATCCTATTAGGTTCCATTTTGTTGATGTTGGTATGTGTTGGTTCCCTTTTAGACAAGCGGTACTGTGTGAGTTTTTTACTAGCCCCTACCCTTAAAAAAAAGCACTCCGTACCATATAAGTCTGATGATTTCAACTTTCAAGTTTCAAGCCATTTCCTTGAACTCAGGCAACCGTGTCCGACTCATATCCAAGTACCAGATTTGACATGACATATTTTCACACACGAAAACTGTCTTAAACTGAACATAAAGATTCACCAAAAAAAATGAACATACGGGTAAGGGGAACATGTCCCCAAAACCAAAACGGCCTGAACTTTTCTAATGTCTTTAACCACTTCTTACCCAGTTGAATCCTGTGTGTTTGTACTGGAATCTGCAGGCGTGGTTTAGGGAACTGCCAACTGGAGTATTAGATCCACTGTCACCTGAGGATGTGATGCATTGTGAGTCTGAAGAGGACTGTACCGAGCTTGTGAAGCAGCTTCCTGCAACAGAGGGTGCTCTGCTCAATTGGGCCATTAACTTGATGGCTGATGTTGTCCAACAAGAGCAGCACAATAGGATGAATGCGCACAACATTGCAATGGTATTTGCTCCAAACATGACTCAGGTACTCCTGTCTTTTCTTTCACTACAAAATATAGAATGAAAATCCAAATGTCACTCATATTACTAGGTTAACCCGACCCCAAAAACCGACTGAAACCGACAGGAAAATAATCTGCTGTTTTCAACCCGGGAAAAAAAACAGAATTCAATAATAACACACATATTTGGGTCAAGAACATCTCAACCCATGATCCGACCTGTAAATAGATAAATTCATTGAATACTTGTATTTAAAGCATGTAAAAATAAAAATGATGAAAATAATCTAAACTTGGAGATTATTCAATTACAGTATAGACTTATAAGCAAGAAATTTATTATTCGTTGAAATACGCAATAAGATTATATTCAATTATAGACTTATACGCAATAAATATGTTTATATTTGTTTAAGTTTTCCCCATGATTACGGTTACGAATATATTTAATGAAACATGTCTATCCATACTAACATCATAAATAAAGGAAATAAATAGTTGTAGAAGGCATTAATTGGACTCGTATTCAAACACTTACCTGCCCCAAACCTGAATAAACCCCAAACTCAAAATACACCCTACCTTTATTCCACCCGACATGAATGACTGAACCCACAACCCGACAACGGGATTCGTTTGACAGGAGTATCTTCGTGATTTTCGATGCAAACATTGAAATTTTTATGTAGCTAATAGAGGTTTTCTGACCCCTTAGTCCCTTACCTTGCCATCAGCAAGATCCTTAGAGCAATTGGGGGTAACTTCTTGCTTTTAGTGTTGGTGTTGCTGTTTGTTGCTAGAATAGCATGTTACTTTGACTTGGCCGCCACTTCCAAGCACTGTTTTTTTTGTGAAAGGAGTTCTAAATTATTGGTTGAGATTGAAATGTTGAAGTGGGATGGCATGGGTAAGAGTGTTCGACACGGCACATGTTCAAAAAGTGAATAGTCAATGTTTCATAATTCCATTGGTGTCTTTATCTTCTGATATTGCTCGCACTCGTACCGTGATTTAATGGTTTCAGACAAGAATGCCTGTGACTGTGAGATATCATTATGGCTACTCATTTTTTTATATTCTAACTACTACTAAATTCATGTATATTGTAGATGGCCGATCCTTTGACTGCGTTAATGTACGCCGTCCAAGTGATGAACTTCCTTAAAACCTTAATAACTAAAACACTCCAAGATAGAGAAGATTCGAGGGTCGAACCCGCTCGTGCCTCGTACACGGAGCCTTCTGATGAGAGCGGACACCAAAGCCCATCACCAATTTCTCCTGAAGCCAATCACTCTAACGAAACTGATGGGTCTGAGTCAGAGCAATCAGAGCAGTATCATTCCGAAGATGACTCCTTTGCTTACAGTCCTAGGAAGCAACTCGAGGATGGAAGCGAATCTGATGATTCGCCGTTTCATTGGCAGTCATTCAAGGGATTACAGGCAAGTCTTTCGCTCCGGTCAGGACCCATGTTTCAAGCACAGTATAGAACCTCCAGATTCGGCCAAGCCAGTAATGCCGATGGGACAAAGGAGCCTGAGGCTGTGGGTTCAAATGCCACGCAGCCTATGAGTCCCATGGACAAACTGAAGAGTTTCTGCAACCTGAGACGTATTAGTTCAAGAATCGAGTTCACAGAAGCTTGGCGGTGAAACTGCCCTAACCTCGATGGACGTGTGTGCACTGCATATAAACTCATTTGGAATGGTCCCACTTGTGAAACTGACTCATTAACCCAATAACTAAAAGATGAATACATTAGGATTTTGATTGGTCCTGCGTGCGTGAGGTCTCGCATCGGAAGTGCGTTGTTTGTACTCTCTGGACCTTCCTGCCCTGCCCAGGTGTTTAACCAGCTGCTATCTACTCCGTATTTATTATTTGTTGCACAGCACCAATAGCTAACAGAACTCCTTAATTAGTACTCGTATCTTTGAAATTTGTGTTCAATAATTGATTGCCACTTGACTATTTTCATGAGAGTGAGTTTGTATAGAAGAATATTGTATAGATAATTTTAATTTTAATTTTAAAGGACTTGTGTAAATGAATTGAAATGTCCAAGGCATCACTCAGTATGAAAAAATGGATTCATGTCATACATGGAGTCAATAATTCCTGATTATTCATCCCAACAGGCTCCTCCTCGACAGCAGTACTGTTGTAACATTTGTTGTGATATACTCTCCTAAACACCTCCATCCAAGTTCGTTAGTAAGGTTATGGGCGGGGTGGGGGTTAATTTAGTCAAAGTTTAAGCACTCGATTAAAATGATCCAATGTAAAGGAGGTCATAATGCCCCTTGTCACTAATTTTGACGGTCAATTTTAACCCGACATGATAACATTGATGAGCATATTAAGTTTAAAGATCGATCCAAATAAAAGAGATTTCGTGTTTAGCTTAATATGTTGACTTGATAACAAAGTATTTAACCCATATAATATAAAAAAACAAAACTTGTTAGAAAAATATTGAAATAATATGCTACCTCAAATCCGACCTAACGAGCCACATCAATTGACCTGAAATTCCAACTCGGACCCGCCTCTATTAAAAAAAGATGATAATCTGATATGACTCGGACTTGACCGGCCCCATCACCAACTCTACGCAGGATCCAAGGGAGGACACTTGCCACGTAACAAATCGGCCTGTGAATAGCATCACGAAACAAAGTTGTACGGAGTATCAAATTGATACATTACAAATGTCACAAATATATAGGGGGCTTAGGTTACAAAAGATTGGCACAAGAAAAGTAGGGAACCCCCCTCGTCCCTTTAAACTTGTTGACCTTTTCCCTGCAAAACTTTGAGCCCATGCAACTACCAAAGAGATATAATATATGATCATGTAATATCACCCAAAGAAAAAGCCCATTTCCCAACACCAAAAAAAGGAAAAAAATCTCTCAAAATTTTATCTATATATTATAAGCTCATTTCCTTTATATATATGAACTGATCAACCTCTCATACACATTCTCACATGTACTTGTTGCATTCGTCCTAATAGGTTCTCTATCTTTGTTTTCTTCTGCGCATCAAACATGTAAGCCTCTCCACATCAAATAATAAAGATAGTATAGATGTCAACCTGCGTAAGCAGCTTAAGGCACATCTTTGAGAGCATAATAACAGAAAACTCTTCAACATCAAGATCAGCAGAATCATCAGCATCCTCGATGTCCTTGATAGATACTCTATCTTCGTCATGGAAGCAAATCCGACCCAGCAAACCGCCTTCAGATCACTCGTTCACTGAGATATTCGGAGAGTTGCATTTCAAGGAGATCCCTGACCCCACACATTCCTCCCCTACACTGTGGCAGCAGCAGCCACCTTCCAAAAATGTTTCAGCATTGGGAAATTATGGTACAGAAGATGATCATAATGGAAATGGGTACCATAGGAAGTCTGAGAGCCTCCAGCTTTGCACTGAAGGGCTTGGTTCTGAGAGCCTGTATTATGTTGAAGATTTGAAATGTGATTTTCCTCCAGGTACTTGGCTAGATCATAACAAAAACAATATAGAAAACAACGATGGTAGGAATAACAGCAGTAGTCGGAAAATGGGAGACATAATGTATAGAAAGAGGAGAAGTACTAATGGGATGATGACATTCCCTCCCCTATTTCTTCCATAGGGAAGACTGGAAAGCCAGGTGTTTGGTTTCAGTCTTATAGACAAGACATACGCTTTATATTGGAGGAGGTTAAGATTCCGACATACGAGCGTTTTCATGCTTCTAGGGAAGATGGCCGTCTCCGTCTCTGCTTCATCCAGCTGTCTGATGAAGAAGATGACGATGTCGCTAGTGAAGCAGAGGATGAAGGAGAAGCAAATGGAGGTGAAGATCAAACAAAGGGGGACATTAAAGTCAGGGATGTTACTGAAAGAGGTCATTCTTGATGGAAGAACATTCAATTGTCAAGAAATTTGGTTCTAAAGAAAAAACATTTTTGGCATTTTCCAAGGTAAGAAAATTTCCAATATGATGCTGTTTTAGGTTTTCTTCTGTCCTTAAAATCAGACTATCCAAAGGGATTTGTGACAGCAAAGTTGAACTTTATCACAATCTTGTACTTCAAGGCTAACAAACAATAAAAAGGCATGTTCACAATATATTCGGGAGAAAGCATGAAGCAGCGTGACAAGCTGTACTGACTGGAACAACAAAGACTACAGCCATGGTAAAACAGGCATGTGTGACAAGCACTGTATTCAGTAGAACAAATATCAAGGAACAATTAGTTTCCATGTTAAAATCCAAATCGCTAAATACTAATAGGCAAAAATTCATGGACGTCATTCTCCGATTGCAAGGTATTTAGAGTTGTAGGCAAGATTAACTCTTTGTATTGGACTGAGGGATGGATTCTTACTATGAGGTAAACTGTACTACTGTTTGGTAAAGGGAAAACTCCGCCCTGCATTCTCCCTCCCTTCCTTTCCCTCCATTTTTGATATCGAAACAAAGTTTAAGTAAGGTTTGAGACTAAGAAAGCGACAATCTTACAGGTGGTTTCGTTCCACATGTGAGAAGTCCAGAGGAGAGTCCAGTAGTCCACCAATAAGGTAGTTTGTCAGAAGTAAATAGAGTACTATGTTATCAACTGTTAAAATAATTGCATGATTAGAAGACAACATAGCCTCGGTAAGCATTCTCACAAGCTTATGCAATTTCACACGAGACTAGCATGGTCCTCATAAAGAGTGGAATCTTTCTTTCGACAAAAGAGATACGTATATATTTGCTCAAAGATTCTGTTGTCCATACATACAAGGTCATTATTATCCATCCACATTAACACAAACAGAATCAAATAATTTGAACACGACACCAGCACTACTACTCGAGTATCTCATTCAGAGCACGTCAGCCCGTGGCAAAGAGCACAAATCATTTCAAAGTTATCAACAAAATCAAGATATACTCTACTCCTATTTCAGCTGGATAAGGGTCATAGTTCAGACCCGCCTTCAAATGGGGCTTATTGGCTTTTAACGGAAGGAGTTTAGTGGCTGAAAATCCGTGTAAAATTTTAACAGTCACCGGAAGGTGGATGGTCATACGGTGGACTCCTCAGTGGTGCATATGTTAGAATATTTAATAATATTCGTGTGGCCTAAGTGTTTCGGTATAAATATATATATTAAGTTCATATTAAATATTACGAGACTTTAATATGAAAGACGACACCGTGATGGATCGGTTTCGATTAATGTACTTAAAGTCGGGAATTACTATTCCTTCCGACCTTACCCAGTATCAAAAGACGTCTTTTCGCGAAAAGGTGTGAATGGTTTGATTTGAGATCAAACACGTATCCCTTGGCTTGTATTTATATACCAAGCAAGATGTACGTACTCTCTCAATTAACAAAAAAAAAAAAGAATAAAACACACAGACATTGAAAGACAGAGTTCCATCTCCATCATCAAAGGAACATTAAAGAAGGGTTAAGGAGGAGAATCAATCGTATTTTCTTATTATATATTGAGTGCGTCTGATAGACATGGACCAAGGTTAGTCCTTACTGTTAATCGATTGTATTGGGTTGAATTAAATCGAATCTATAACGATTGTGGGACAGAATTCATTATCGATTCATAAAGTTATCACTTACATTTGGTATCAGAGCAGTATATAGATTTGTTTAATTTACCCATAAAAGTTCATACATATTCCATTGTATGTATACTGTTTTGTACGGATGGTGAATGATTGTATTCCTTTTAAGTTAATTGTATGCAATTGTTTTTACTTTCCGTTTGCGTATGATTATTATCATGTTTATTGTTGGATTATAATAATGATCATAATGTATACATATCATATTATCCGCTGTGTATTTACCCATGAAAGTCCGCTGCGTAACTTACACTTATGTTGGGTTGATTCAAGTTAATATTGTATCAATTAAAGTGTTCATGTTTATCCGCTCCACATAATTTATTAATGAGCAATAATTACCTAATTGTATTATGATATTTTGTTGCGCATAGTTTAATGATGATTACCTAATTGTATTCTAGTTAATGACTATTAAAGGGAATTATGATATTTGGTGATGACTAGTAAAATGAATTATGGAATTATTGTAAGATGGTGATGACACGCCAAACTCATATGTATGCAAGTAATATTTTTTGTCCTTAATTACGTGATTATATATTGAGTTAGTAGTCCATCCAATTCGTTTGTTTATCATGTGATCATTAATTCATATATTAAAGTATGCATATGACTAAGATCAACATGGGTAAATTTTGTGTTATGAAATATTAACACATTATGATACAAATTTGCCATTATAGTTAAAATGTTTATATAGTATGTGACATGTTAGTCACCAAAGTGGCCTTGTTATATTATATATAGACAATTTTAAATTAAAGTTATATAATTGATCATGATTAAAGAGATGTTAAAATGATATTATAGTTCGATTGATCAATTGGTTTATTATCTAGTATATTTTAGGAGATCACCCAAAGGTGGGTCATTAAATATAGTTGATAATATAAAAGGATTAATTATTCATAATTGGGTCTAATAGTATGTATATCCAAAGATAGCATTCTTATTTGACTTGTATATGTTATAGTTAATTGTTAAAGTATATATATTGACATCAATGAAAGTTACTTGTATTTAATATGTTGCCCAAAGGTCATTTAAATACATGTATGTAATGTTTATATGATATTGTTTGAATCTGTATGAAAGTATTTCAAAGCACTAATAGGTAATCATGTATAAATGTCGCAGCTTCTCCTAATATGTTTGCATCTGCTAGCTCTGTCGTCAAGTTTAATGGGCTTAATTATGATGAATGGGCTGAAAAGATCCGGTTTACACTGGGTATAATGTCATTGGACATTGCCATCCTCACAGATGAAGAACCTGCAACCATTAATGATGATAGCTCCGAAGCCGAGAAATGTCGTTATCAGGCTTGGGAGCGATCTAATAGGTTGAGCTTAGACCTTATGAGGATGACAATGGCCGATAACATTAAGCCGTCTATGCCCAAGACAGAGAAAGCAAGGGAATTCATGCTCAAAGTAAAGGAATGTTCACAGTCGGATTTAGCAGACAAGTCAATTGTAGGCAGCTTAATGAGTGAGCTGACTGCGAAAAAGTTTGACTGGTCTCAGCCGATCCATGATCATGTGACACATATGTCTAACTTGGCAGCAAAGTTAAAGACCTTGGGGATGCCGGTCAGTGATTCCTTCTTGGTCCAATTCATCATTAACTCTCTACCTTTTGAGTTTGGTCAGTTCCAGGTGAATTATAACACCATTAAAGATAAGTGGAACTTTCAAGAATTAAAGGCCATGCTCATACAGGAAGAGGGGAGATTAAAGAAGATGAAGGAACAAGCAATTCATCTCCTCGGTCATGACGGTGCCAGCAGCAGCAAGGATAAATCGGGTAAAAATGGTAAGAAGGGAAAGTCTTTCTTTAAGGGACCTGAAAGTGCTATCCAGAAGGAAAAGAAGTGTCACTTTTGCAAGAAAGTTGGACATTTCAAGAAGGATTGTCCTAAAAGAAAGGCATGGTTCGAAAAGAAAGGTAAACATTATAGTTTTGTTTGCTTTGAATCAAATCTTATAGAAGTACCTAATAATACTTGGTGGTTAGATTCAGGTGCTACTACTCACGTTTCTCATATTAAACAGGGATACCATATGATCCGGCCCATAAGAGGAGCTGAACAGTTCGTGTCCATGGGAAACAGGATGAAAGCACGGATTGAGGGCATTGGGACTTACAGATTAATCTTAGACACTGGTTGTCATATAGATCTTACCGATTGTCTCTATGTTCCTGATTGTGCACGTAATCTTGTATCGTTAAGTAAAATGGATAATTTAGGTTTTAATTTCAAGTTTGGACGTGGTGTATTTTCGTTGTACCGAAATGATTACTTTTACGGTAGTGGTACTTTGATTGACTCACTTTATAGGTTTGATCTTGATGTTAAATTTTCTGATTCCCTGTTTTATGTTGAGAATCAAGGTATTAAACGTAGTGCATCGAATGAAAATTCAGCTCTCTTGTGGCATCAAAGGCTAGGTCACATATCCAAAGAACGGTTAACGAGGTTGATGAAAAATGAAATTCTACCTCAATTGGATTTTAGTGATTTAGATGTATGTATAGACTGTATTAAAGGTAAACAGACTAAACATACAGTAAAGAAGTCAGCTACAAGAAGTTCTCAGCTATTAGAGATTATACACACTGATATCTGTGGACCTTTCGACATTCCGTCCTGGAGTGGCGAAAAGTACTTTATCACCTTTATAGATGACCTATCACGGTATGGTTTCACTTATCTACTGCATGAAAAGGCTCAATCTGTGGATGTCCTTAAGATATTCATTGATGAGGTAGAAAGGCAGCTAGAAAAGAAAGTAAAGATTGTGAGGTCGGATAGGGGTGGTGAGTTTTATGGTAGGTTCACTGAAAATGGACAATGTCCCGGTCCATTTGCAAAGTTACTTGAAAGTCGAGGCATTTGTGCACAGTATACAATGCCCGGTACACCTCAGCAGAACGGTGTTGCTGAAAGGCGAAATCGTACTTTAATTGAAATGGTTAGGAGCATGTTAAGTAATTGTTCTTTACCTCCTTCCTTATGGATCTATGCGTTAAAGACTGCAACCTATGTTTTGAATCGGGTTCCTAGTAAAGTAGTTCCTAAGACTCCTTATGAACTATGGACGGGAAGGAAACCGAGCTTAAGACATCTTAGAGTCTGGGGATGCCCAGCTGAAGTAAGGTTGTACAATCCGAATGAAAGGAAGCTAGATCCTAGGACAGTCAGTGGATTTTTCATTGGCTATCCTGAAAAGTCAAAGGGGTATATATTTTACTGTCCTAATCACAGTACGAGAATAGTAGAGACCGGAAACGCTAGATTCATTGAGAATGGTCAAACTAGTGGGAGTATTGAATCACGGAAGGTGGACATTAAAGAAATTCAGGAAGAAGTTCCTTCTCCTGAAGTTGCACCTGAAATTGTTGTTCCAGTTGTGCAATCACAGTCAAATGACATAATGGAACAACAACAAAATGACGTACAAAACCCACAAAATGACAATAACAATGATGATCAAGTCACAAATCAAGGGGAGAATAATATGTCATGTGAACAATTAAGGCTATCTGTAAGAGAAAGAAGATCAGCCATTCCAGATGACTACCTGACATACAACATTGAGGTTGATTGTGACTTGAGCATTATGAAGGATCCCGTCTCATTCCGTAAGGCCATGGAAAGTGACAATTCTGAAAAATGGTTTGATGCCATGAAAGAAGAGATGAAATCAATGGATGATAACAAAGTATGGGACTTAGTTGTGTTACCTGAGGGTTCTAAGACCGTTGGCTCGAAATGGGTCTATAAGACCAAAACGGACTCTAAAGGTAACATTGAAAGATATAAGGCCCGACTAGTAGCCAAAGGTTTCACTCAAAAAGACGGCATTGATTATAAAGAAACTTTCTCTCCAGTATCAAAGAAAGATTCTTTAAGAATTGTCTTGGCTTTGGTAGCTCATTATGATCTTGAGCTTTACCAAATGGATGTAAAGACCGCCTTTCTAAACGGTGAGCTTGAGGAAGAAGTGTACATGGACCAACCTGAAGGGTTTATATCCCCGGGTAATGAAGATAAGGTGTGTAGGCTGAGAAAGTCGATATATGGACTAAAACAAGCTTCCAGACAGTGGTATTTAAAGTTTAATGATACCATTACGTCATATGGGTTTGTAGAGATCATCGTTGATCGGTGTATCTACATTAAGATCAGTGGGAGTAGATTCGTTATTTTAGTCTTATATGTTGACGATATTTTACTTGCTGCAAATAATCTAGGCATGTTACATGATGTAAAGAAATATCTATCTAAGAACTTTGAAATGAAAGATATGGGCGAGGCATCCTATGTGATCGGAATTGAAATTTTCCGTAATAGATCACAAGGATTGTTAGGGTTGTCTCAGAAAGCTTACATCGATAGAGTTCTAGAGAGATATAGAATGAGTGAATGTTCTGCAGGGTTAGTTCCTGTACAGAAAGGGGACAAGTTCGGTACAATGCAATGTCCCAGTAATGAATTGGAACGAAAAGAAATGAAGAATATTCCTTATGCATCTGTGGTAGGGAGTTTGAATTATCTTCAGACATGTACTCGACCAGACATCAGCTTTGCTGTTGGAATATTGGGTCGATTTCAATGTGATCCCGGAATGGATCACTGGAGAGCAGCGAAGAAAGTCCTTAGGTACTTGCAAGGCACCAAGGAGTTCATGCTTACGTACAAGAAATCTGATCATCTTGAGGTGATTGGGTATTCAGATTCTGATCATGGCAGGTGTACTGATAGTCGAAAATCGACATCTGGCTATGTATTTCTTTTAGCCAATGGGGCAATATCATGGAGGAGTAAGAAGCAGTCTATTATTGCTACTTCTACTATGGAAGCTGAATTTGTGGCATGCTTTGAAGCCTCTGTTCATGCATTGTGGCTACGGAATTTTATTTCAGGACTTGGGATTATCGATAGTATAGCTAAGCCGCTGAAAATTTATTGTGATAATACCGCAGCCGTCTTCTTCGCTAAGAACGATAAGTACTCCGATGGTGCTAAGCACATAGAATTAAAGTATTTATCGGTCAAGGAGGACGTCAAGAAACAAAGAGTGTCAGTTGAGCATATAAGAACGGATATGATGGTGGCAGATCCATTAACTAAAGGATTACCACCCAAGGCGTTCCTTGGCCATGTTGAACGTATGGGTGTTATAGATAGAGCCTTGCTATTGTAAAGATAATATGCCTATTATGAATATGACATCTAGAATTCACTAATTGTTTGTTTCTGCTTTTACGAACATGTTGTCATTAAAGTGTATGTATACATTACAGTTATTAGACTACATGTTACTAATTGTGAGAATTAAGGTTATTCTCAACTTAAAGATTACTTAGATTTGGAATTGGTTCGTAATACATGGAAGGAATCATGTCGCTTAATATATGACATGTGACCGCCATGATTCGATTAGTTCTAACTCGATTAAGGATATGAAAGTTAATGAACTTAAATATCAAAGTGCACATTATAGTTATTTAACCATTAAGTCAACACATAGGCCAAGTGGGAGAATGTTAGAATATTTAATAATATTCGTGTGGCCTAAGTGTTTCGGTATAAATATATATATTAAGTTCATATTAAATATTACGAGACTTTAATATGAAAGACGACACCGTGATGGATCGGTTTCGATTAATGTACTTAAAGTCGGGAATTACTATTCCTTCCGACCTTACCCAGTATCAAAAGACGTCTTTTCGCGAAAAGGTGTGAATGGTTTGATTTGAGATCAAACACGTATCCCTTGGCTTGTATTTATATATCAAGCAAGATGTACGTACTCTCTCAATTAACAAAAAAAAAAAAGAATAAAACACACAGACATTGAAAGACAGAGTTCCATCTCCATCATCAAAGGAACATTAAAGAAGGGTTAAGGAGGAGAATCAATCGTATTTTCTTATTATATATTGAGTGCGTCTGATAGACATGGACCAAGGTTAGTCCTTACTGTTAATCGATTGTATTGGGTTGAATTAAATCGAATCTATAACGATTGTGGGACAGAATTCATTATCGATTCATAAAGTTATCACTTACAGCATAATCATGAATGTTGTACGAAATTGCATAAAAAAAATCCGAGAATGGATATCAGCAGCTGATAGCAGCAGCAGCAGCACCAGAGTCATACAGCATGTTATATTTATATGGCAGTAGGCAGTTGATAATGAAGCAGTAAAAAGTGACAAATAATAGTATAGACTACAGAGGAAGCATAAATGGAAAAGAAAAAAAAAAGAGAAATCCCCCTTTTTATGTTACCAGTTCAAGGTCCGTCAAACTGTAATTTTGAACTAAAAATAAAGAAACTTGATAAAAACTGACCTAAACTTTCCAAACAAACCTAAGATCAATTATAAAATGATGATTAAACATTAAAGTGATTAAGAGAAAGACAAAGATGTTTTGTTTTTGCTTGTGTTTTCCATTAACAGAGTTCGGGTTAAATACCGATTGCCGGAGCCAAATACAACGAACTAGGTAAGCTAATACAAAGAACTAATGACTCATAATTACAACAAATAAATGTAATACATAAAGACGAGAAGTTAAAAGGACAAATTGTATTTATTCACATTGGATGAATAATATTTACGAGAATATATGCTAATACCCCCTCTCAAGTTGGAGCGTGGAAATCCGTAACGCCCAACTTGTCAAGAAGTGTCGTAAATTGTTGTCGACCGAGAGCCTTTGTAAGAATATCGGCAAGCTGAGATTTGGTATGAACATAAGCGGGTTTAATGACGCCACGAGTGATCTCATCACAAACAAAGTGACATTCGACCTCGATGTGTTTGGCCCGTTCATGAAACACGGGATTATTGGCTATGTGTATAGCCGCTTGGTTATCACAATGAAGGGTGATGGGTGCATCATGATCAAAACCTAAACTGTGAAGCAGTCCTTTGACCCACAAAATCTCACAGGAAGCATAGGCCATTGCTCGATATTCCGCTTCCGTAGAAGAACGAGAAACCGTAGCTTGCTTCTTTGTTTTCCACGAGATGGGAGAGCCCCTAAGAAAAATAAAATATGCAGTCAAAGACCAACGACTTAGAGGACAACTCGCATAATCTGAATCACAATAAGTTTCGAGAGCCATAGACTTGTCAGAACGGAGAAGTTTACCTTGACCAGGATTTCCCTTTAAATAACGAACAACACGGAGAGCAGCATCCCACTGAGATTGAGTAGGGTTCTGCATAAATTGGGACAAAAATATGCATGAGCTTAGGGCGAGTAATAGTAAGATAGATAAGCTTGCCCACAAGGTGTCTGTATTATCCAGCGTTAGACATAAGTGGGTCAAAAGCTAAAGCTAGATGGTGATTCTCCTCAATAGGAATACTTGCAGGTTTGGCTCCAAGAAGCCCAGTTTCTGTTAGGAGATCAAGAACATATTTTCGCTGACAAAGAAATATGCCACTTGAATTTCGAGCGACTTCAATTCCGAGAAAATATTTTAGCTTACCTAGATCTTTCATATGAAAACATTGACCAAGATATGCCTTAAAATCTGAGATAGTTGTATTATCATTACCAGCAATAACCAAATCGTCAACATATACGAGAATATTCAAAATAATTCCATTTCGACGATAGACAAACAAAGAATGATCAGGTGGACTAATTGAGAAGCCATAAGTGCGTAGAGCGGAAGACAATTTCGCATACCAGCATCTAGGGGCCTGACGAAGCCCATATAGCGATTTTCGGAGTCGACACACCTTACCTGTTAAACCACGACTAAAATCGGGAGGAAGACGCATATAAACTTCTTCAGCTAAATCTCTGTGAAGAAAAGCATTGTGTACATCCATCTGATGTAATTCCCACTTATTGATAGCAGCGATAGCAAGAAATGTACGAACAGTAACCATTTTAACGGTTGGAGCAAAGGTTTCTAGAAAATTGATACCTTCTATTTGATGGTTACCAAGAATTACTAATCGAGCTTTGTAGCGTTCTGTTAGCGGAAAGCCCAATAACTTTCTTATCCAGTGGCAAATCTTCCACCGTCCAAGTACCATTTGACTCCAAAGCCGCAATTTCTTCTTCCATGGCCTTACGCCATTTGGAGTCACGTATTGCTTCTTTGAAGGAAGTAGGTTCCGTCTCAGTCATAATAGCTGCAAGAAAGTTACGATGCCTAACGGAAAAAGCATCACAATTTACAAAATGCGCAATAGGATAAGGAGTACCTGAGACGGGGAGAGGCGTGGGTGGCGTAGTAGAAGGAGTTAACGTCGTGTTAATGTGCTCATTGATGTGCTTCCATCGAACATAATCACTATGTCGAGTGTTATCGAGTTTGACACGCCGACCACGACCCAATTCTTATGTTTCAGGTATCGTGTCATGATCATGAACTTGTCCCTCATTCTCAGTCGGAATTAATACATCATTACCATCACCCCGAACCGCATTTTCGTCAGCTAAAATGGGTGTATTTTCATCTGCTCCATTATTCTGTCTGTAGTCCGTCAAAATAACAGCATCATCAATATTAGTAGGACTAGCATTATTTTCAAAAATATCAGTACTTTTAGGAGTATGGTGGTGAGGCGTTGATGTGTTAGAGTTAGCTGCATCATCAACTGCATCATTAGCTGCATCATCAAATGTATAGCCAAATCCATCCGCTACATCTTTGCCACAAACAGAGACTGGAGAGATGTCTGTCTGTGGACGTCTGTCCGCACCGCCCAGTGCGTCGCGCGCGGGACCGACCCGGTTTTTCAATGTATGGCGGCGCCCACCCACGCGCCCCCTCCCGATCGGGGGCCGGTCCGACCTCGCGTACGGGGAGATGTTTGAGACCTCGATTCAGATGACGATCCGGACTTGTACTAGACGGGTGCGGGCACCCGTGTTTCCGTTTGGAATCGATCGAGTCGTGGTTGTAAATGTTTAAAGGCCGTTATGTTTGGTAAGGCGACCTTTTTAGTGAACTGAATTCGTTGCCGATTTGTGGAGTCGCCACTGAGTCAATTATGGGGACTCGGAAACCGTTCAAGTCAACTTTGATCCCTAGTCGGCTCAAAGCTGAGGGGCACGACACCTAAAGATAAAGACTTCTACCCTTAAGAACACCATACCTGGAATGACTCTCATTGCCAATGGTTTCAGACATCCGGAAACCATCGATTCTGAGTAAGGGGTGAGGGTACGTATTGGGAAGCCAACATCCGATAGACGTCGACACCAAATCCCGCCCGCACCATAGCGACCTCTACTAATCAATCGGTGGGCTGATAACTTTGTTCTTTTGTTGTGGCGGAAGTACTGTAACATCCGTTGTTTTCACCCTATATCTTTTGCTATGTCGGTTGTTTAAGGACAAGTAAGTTTTGTCGTCGAAGTAGTTGTGTTTATATTCTTTGCATGCGATTTCACGTGACAAGCAAGCCATGAAAAGATGCACGTAGGAGAGTAGAGAGTACTAATATTATAGGTATTAGCAAGTCAGTTTTAACCCGGTAATACGAGTATTAGTCGTTCTCGTGATATACCTTACCTGGTATTCTGCTTAAGATGCGTCGGTTTGGTATTAATAGAGATGCGTCGAACCACACATGGCGAGCACCGAGACTAATACGGAACCCAACCATCGCTTTGTTCAGTTTTAGTTCATTTACGTTTTGATCTCCGTGTTAGGTGATTTAGCATACGATTATAAGGTCATAAAGGCAATAAATCATACGAAAACTGTAAATGCGAACGTAAGTAAATCACGTAGTGAGGAGTTGCACCCTTGGACTATACACCAAACGGGACGCGATGCACAGATAGTTGAGAACGGATCTCGGAATTACTCGGGTCTATTTAGTGTATTTTAGTGTTTGCGGTTGAAATTGGGACGTTACATGTTTTAGTATGTGTTTGTGGACCTAATGTCCATGTCTAGTATTATCGTAGTGCATAATAAAAGAAGGTGCAAGAATGTAAAGTTTTGTTTAGATGACAACCTAGTGACGACTCGGCTCCAAAAAGCGGATCCTCCTAGTTTGCCTCGTGATTTCGGCAGAGTTCCGTTACTGTCGACCCTTCCTGCGGCTACTCCGGCAGAGCTCCGCTACTATTGGCTTATTCCGCGGCTAATCCGGCAGAATTCCGTTACTGAACTATAGCTAGTTGAACATAGGCACCTCGGGATCGAGTGGAGTGCTCGAAGGTGAGGAGTAGCGTCGATGTCGCTTTTATCGGAATTACGATCTAGTTGATCGTTTGCCTCGGGTGTTGGAGTGCGAGCCCTTAGCGAGAAACTCTTTACGAGTAAAGAGGGAAGAGAATTGAAGAAGTTGTGTGTCGAAATGAGGGGATGCAGGGGGGTATTTATAGCTGTTTCTGGCCCTCGTCACCCAGATAGGCGCCTAAGGTCAGGCACACCAAAACTCAGGCGCCTGGGTTTAGGC
The DNA here is from genome assembly GCA_958450325.1 of Agrostemma githago. Taxonomy (NCBI): domain Eukaryota; kingdom Viridiplantae; phylum Streptophyta; class Magnoliopsida; order Caryophyllales; family Caryophyllaceae; genus Agrostemma; species Agrostemma githago. The sequence goes on along the minus strand of OY288239.1, from coordinate 61,745,422 downwards.
GTGTGATGACTCGGGCGCGCAAGGTGAGGCGCTCGGGATTTTGAAGATACAATTTTGATACTTTCCAAAATCGAGAGTGGTACGTATTATTCATTGCTTTGGGGTTAAGGCTTCCTCTCCCTTGACCTAGCGCCGTGGTGCTTAGCGGGCCTCGGGTGTGCATCCCGGGGTTCGCTTGGCGCGGTGCTGCCTCGGTTCGAGTTTCGGGACCGACTCGGGGTCCTGGTGTCATAATTGACTCTAATTAGTGTCTATGCGACCGTAACGACACAACTAAGGCTGCCAATATGTTAGTTTACTTTTTTCCGAGTAATTTATTTGATCCATTCTATAGAAAAACTATCTAAAACGTCGCGAATCCGCGTCGCGTTGCAGTCCGATCGTCATCGGGTGTTTGTTGGGCACTTCCGCAGCCGCCAGGTCCAAATCTGGGTGTCTACAGAAGCCCCCACTTTGACTGAGGCTTGGACAAGGCGAAAGTCAAAGTATAGCCACCCAGGTCTGTAACACCCCTGATTTTATAAATTAAATTAAATTAAAATTTTGTCCGTATTTTTATTTTTACGAATTAACTCGTAATTCTTGAAATTATTATAAAAACGAACTTATCGTTTAATCGTTTCAAACTCCTAAAATTCTATTTGTCTGGAAAACTCTCCTTACATTTAAAACATATTTGTTTATTTCTGTTTCGATTCATTTTATACATTTAATTTAATTCTTATCGAAAGTCTATTTCGACGATTTAAATTCTAATTCTTTTATGTATTTATATTAAACTCGACTTTTCTATTTTTCGGCTCGAAGCTCATTTATTTTAAGTTTTGTCAAAATATTTATTCCTTTTCCTCGAGAAATCAATTTAATTCAGATTATCAAAGATTTATTATTTATCGAGAAATACTATTTTATCGTCTAATTATATATATTTTTTTTATAAGCTTCGTTTTCGTCTCGAATAATTTATTTACCCATTTTATTTGACGGTCTGATTATTTAACAATTTTATTGACTCGTTTTTAATTCAACTCATGGGTCAGTCAACTTATCTTACGGAATTCGTTTCCTAACCGATTCATTAAATCATTTCGTATTATTTTTAACTCTTTGATTTCCCACTATCTGCACACCTGATGGTAGGGATTTTGCCGTGGGTCCTACCGATCAAGTAATACCAACTATATCTAACGGTAGCTAGGGTAAGTCGGGTCGTGTCCACGGAGACGGTTGTAGGTGTCTAGACTAGGTCTACTTAGAAACAAGGCTAAGTCACAAACAAACACAAAGAAACGATAATTGACAAACTACGATGGTTGAAGAGGTATGAACAAGACTAACAATGAACTAGCCATAAGAAGAATTAATGAACAACTAAAGTTAACTAAACAATGAACTAGAGGAATGATAGCTAACAAAAAGGATGAATCAAATATGGAAGGGAGTAGGGTTAGGTCGGGTTCTTAAGTGTAGTAGGGTAATTGGGTGATTAAGGGTGTAGGTGTCTCCTAGTTGCTAGAGTCGGTTTGCGCTCTCGCGTCTAAACCTAGGTCAAGGTCGGTTCGCGCTCTCGCGTCAAAACCCAAGTCCGCACTCTCGCGTCTAAGACTATACCCGACACAATCACACACTAGTCAAACAATGAGAAGATGAAGACAAATATGGGAAGTATTGGCCACTACTACCCACACAAGCAATTCAACAAACACATAGAGTGCCCAATATGTGACTAGCAACAAAGGATTCACCTTTACCCCTAATCAAACCCTAATCACCCATAATCCACACCTAATCCCCCTACTAACCCCACAAGGAATCTACTCACTCATTATCAAGATAAAACTAACATGAACAAGAGAAAGCAACATAATAATCAAAACCTCCATAATTAACAAACACTAACAATAAGCAATATGTAAAGATTCAAACTTGATGAATAAACAAAGAATAAGAGAAAAGAGATTATACCAACTACAAGAGGATGAAAAAGATGTGAACTTGAATTAATAAGAAACCCAAATAAAACTCCAAGGTTGTCAAGCTTGGAATAATCTTCAAGAATCTCCTTAATACAAGACTAATTACAAAGATTAACTAAAGATTAAAGGAAGATTAAACTAATGAGAGGAGAACTAAATCTAGGGTTTAAACAATGTAGAGAGGCTTAAGATAGTCTATGATAATGTAAGATGCTTAAACAATACAAGAGGGAAGTATTTATAAGGTTACAAGAATGAAGGAGGAAGGAAAAAGAAGTCACGCGCAGCAGGCCCTCCATCCCGACCGGGACGGATCGGTCCCGACCGGGACGGACCCAAAACAGAACCCTTCGCAATTTTGCACCTCATCCCGGACGGGATGAGGTGCTTCCCGACGGGGATGGGTCTTGAAGGCCTCCAATATGATCTTTAAGGTCCCTTCTTGTTTCTCATGGGCTTCTCATCGACTCTCGGGTCTCGGGATCGAGTCTAAGGGGCTCGAGAATGGGTCCCAAGGTCTCGGAATCAAATCCAAGGCACCGAGTGATCGTTCCTTCTCTTCGTTGGCTCCAAAAGTGTATGAAACGAGTCAGAATCGTTCCAATTCTCCGTGAATGGTCTTGGGAATCTAAAACGAACTAGAAGAAGCATGAGTAGCCCAGAAACCGCTCCACAGAGCGGTTCTACAAGGAATACGGGACCAAAACACAACAAACTAGGCACTACAAACTACACTTATCAACTCCCCCACACTTAACCCTTTCTCGCCCTCGAGTAAGCACAAACTAACTACTAAACTAGCCGAGCGGGTATTAGCGCACCCTACGCCCTTTCAACTCACGCGAGAACACCTCGAGGACAAGTGCTCTCCTCAAGGCAAGTGAGGTCTTGCGACAAAACCATGGATGGAACCGCACACAAAAACAAATAAACAAACAAACATACAAACAAACAAACAAATAAAAGGTTGCACCCAAAAAGAAACAACTACCACTTCCCTCTAAAAAGCGGTGAAAGAAGCACCAGTTTAGGACTCAAGGCAAGTGACAACGTTCCCAAGCTAATAACACAAATCGAAATGAACTAAAGCCTAATAGTATGACAACAAAGCAATAAGAACGTTGATAACTTACCTAGGTCCTCCTAACCTTCTAAGAACGTACTACGGGACGATCGGCGGGATGGAAAAAGGATGAACCACGGTGGTAGTCGACACTGTAGGTAAGTGAGACCCCGCCCCCTTTAGCGATGTGCCAAGAGGGTCGTCCCATGCCTAAAACCGCCCAACTAGTCCAAGTAAAAATGTGGATATGATTGCAAAATGAGGGAAGACCGATCATTACCGCTATCATCCTTCCTAGGGACTCGGTCCTTTGGTAGGCTCTTCACGGTAACGATCGGAAAAAGGCTTATTTTGAGAGGGTGAGGACTTTTTTTGTGAGACGGGTTTTCTTTTGGCATTTTTCTTTCTTTTTGTATTTTTTTTTGCTTTGTTGCTATGCCATTTCTTGTTCATCTTTTGTGTTTTCTTTTTGGCTTTTTGTGCCTTTTCTTTTTCTTCAATCTTTTCTTTCTTTCATTTTCTTTCTTTTTTTCTTTTCTTTGCCCTTTTTGCTTGATTTGAGTTGTAGGCATTTCTTTTTGCAACTAAGAAAGAGAGATTTCAACAAATTGCAAATTTATTTTGTGGAAAATGTGTAGATGGTAGGGGAAATGGGTAAGTCGGGACGGGCCCTTCCCTTCAAACCCACAAAAAGGGGAGAAACTTGGACTAATCAAACAATTTCAAACAAAGTCACCTAAGGGACGACACTCGGCAACCAAGGCCTTTTCACACCGTGGGTGGTCATAATGGTCAAAATGCAAATCCCGTAGTAAATCCCTAGTAAGCTAGGTGGACTCAAGGTAAGAAACTAACGAAATCATTGATTTAGGGTCATTCTAATAGACTAAAGTCCAAGACTCGACTCATACTACTAGAAAGGGAAAGTAAACACTTGCACACTAGCCTCAAAACCGGGTTTTCGAAAACCGTTTACACACTAGACACAAGTACACATCACAAAACAAAGACACGACAAAAACGAAAGAAAAAGAGAAAAAAGGCAACAAAACAAATCAAATCAAAACAAACCTACAAAGAGAACAAACACCACCCCGAATTTCCTAACAAGTCACCGAATCAACCACAACCTCTACAAAGCTCCACCCGAGCACACAACATCACAAATATTCTCCAAACTCCACAAGAGACAAAGAAGAAAAAGGGATAGGAGATGTTACTGGATGTCTTGGAAGCCCTCCAAAGTTGACGGTGAATAAGCGACCTACAAGGAAAAAGGGGGCAAAACGCACAACACAACAAAAGTACGATACAACGACACGAGAGGAAAACACACAAAAGAAAATCTTTTTTTATTTTTGTGAAATTTTTTCAAATTTTTATGGTTTTTAAAGATTTTTTTTTGAAAAAACTACGAAAATAAAACTAACTACAATAGAATATCGCTCCCCCACACTTAAATCGAGCCATGTCCTCATGCTCGACTGTAGTGTACGGAGACAAAAAAGAAAGGAAAAGAAATAATGAAAATAAAGCTAAGAAACAAAAATGAAGCGAACAAAAGGGTAGATTATGTCCGGCCGGGGTGTAGTCAAGTCACCATGGGCAAAGACAAGAAAAGATATGGATGGGGGAAGAAATAAAAAGAAAGAAATAAAAGAAAATGGGAGGGGAGGACTAGGTGTAATCAAGTCACCTAGCCCGGATTCCGCCCAAATCCGACTAAATTCTACAAAAAGGGTGAAAATCTTGTAAATTTGGATTTTGAAATGACTCTTGATGTAGTCACGTCATCGAGAGTCGGGAGCAACAATTACCAAGGCCCCGAGGGCCACCATGACACAAATGATAAGAGGAAGGGGAACTAACAAAAGAAGACAAGCAACAAAAGACGGAAAAGAAAGGATAGTTGCCGTACCAAGCGGGTAGCAACTCACTCACTCCATCATCTCATAGGTCGATATCGGCACGTAGCTAGTTGTCATTGCTATTCCCCTCCATTCACGATATGGTTCCATGGTTGGAGTACAAAGGTATAAGGAGGTGGGATTTGATGTGAAAGTCGGTGTAAAGTGAAGAGAAAATGAGGTGAATGTGTGTATATGAAGTATAGGGGTCATATGATAGGTGCAAGGGTAGGTAGGGTGGTTGGGAGGGGGTATAAAGTGGTAGGGTGGGCTCACATGACAAAGAAGAGGCCAAAGGAGGAGCAGGGGACCATCCCGATCGGGATGGATGGTCCCGGTCGGGATGACATGCCCGTCCCGGTCGGAAAGCTCCCTTCCCGGTCGGGATGACACTCCAGAAGACCCAACTTTTGGCACCCTCATCCCGATCGGGATGACTTCTTCCCGGTCGGGATGGGTCGTCCTTCCCGATCGGGATGCACTCTTCTCGGCCGGGAAGAGTCTTTTAACCCTCAATAACTCCAAAAGCTTGTCCCAAGCTTCAAAAACCGACTCCCTTTCTCACAATCCAAGCTCTAACAATAACCACTCCTCTCTAGGATTCATCTTCACTTCACACCTACAAATAAGCTCAAAACACGATCATCAAAATCCCTCCCTCACATCACTCATCAAAATACCAAATCACAAGAATTTCACAAAACCTAAAAATATTACAAGAAGGAGATATATACAATAAGACGGTTCTTTTCTAACTCCATCAAACCAAGGATGGTGCATTCTTCAATTCTTTTTCATCAACACTAAGGATAATTCCATCTCCATCGAGGGCTCGAAGAAACAAATAAAAGGCTCTTGCAAAGTCTTCAATCAAGCTTGTGGTGTAACCATCCACACTACAAGGCTCTTCACAACCTTGTCTCGACGTTCCCGGGGCATCCCGATCTACTAAGTTCAATGGCTTGAATTTGTACTTTCGATCCTTCGGTATATACCCAAACGTCCATCTATCCTCATGTGGCCCCAAGGGAGGCTCATCTTTCTTCTTGTCTTGGCACTTGTCTTCAAACTTATGGTATGGGGACTCATTCGTCTCAAGCTCGGAGTCATCATCCTCAAGCTCATAGAAGTCGTTCTTAAATCTTTTTCCCGACTCATCCCCTAGATTGATGTCTTTCATGGTGTGGATCATCTGACAAGACTCATCATTAGTAGGCGAGGTGTTGTCTTGGAGGTCAAACATGAGTTTTTCTTCGCCTAACTCAAATGTGATCCTACCGTTCTTCACATCAATCGTAGCACCGACGGTATGTAGAAATGGGCGCCCAAGGATAATGGGAGTGATAGCATTTTCCGGCATGTCAAGCACAAGGAAGTCGACCGGAATGAAGAAATTCCCGATTCTTATTGGCACATCTTCCAACATCCCCAAAGGTCGGTTGAGGGAGCTATCGGACATTTAGAGTGTAATGGAAGTACTCTTGAGCTCCTTCATCCCAAGTCGCTCACAAATGGAATAGGGAATGATGCTTACACTCGCACCCAAATCACATAATGCTCTCTCAATCTTGAAGTTGCCTATGGTGCACGGGATCGAGAAACTACCCGAATCCTTCAACTTGGGAAGCGTAGAACCTTGAATAAGCTCACTCACCACTCTTGTGAATGCTATGGTCTCTTCCTTGTCGACGGATCTCTTCCTAGCCAAGATTTCTTTCATGAATCTTCCATATGCCGGGATTTGGGTAAGTAGATCGGTAAATGGGACACTCACATCCAATTTCTTCACAATATTGAGGAACTTGTCATATTGGACATCCACCTTGGTTTTCATTTGCCTTGTTGGGAAAGGCAACTTAATATGAACCTTGTTTTGCTCAATAGGGGTGGACTTCTCAAATGACACTTTCCCTTTACCCTTATCTTTTCCTTGAAGTGGGGGAAGCTTGTCTTCTTGGGGTTTCTCAATCTCCCACAAGACTTGCTCCTCTATCGGGTTTCTCAAGCTTGGATCTTCTTGAATTGGAGACACAACTTCTTTCATTGGTACGTGCTCATTAGGGGGTAAGGGGGAGTTATAAGATGAACCACTCCTCAAGGTAATAGCATTCACATGCTCAAATTTTGCCATTTCACCTTGAGGAGGTAGTTGCCCCTTTTGCCTTGAAGAGCTACCCGAAGCAAGTTGAGCTATTTGGGTTTCGAGCATCTCATATGAGCATCTCTTGCCAAGTTATCCCTTTGAAGTTGAGCAATGATTTCTTGTTGGGTTCTTTGTGTCTCCAATTGACTTCTTTGCATTTCCAACATTTGCTTTTGAATATCTAAACCCCGAGGTGGAGATTGTTGGTTATGCGGAGTCTCGGTGAGGGCTAAAGGAATACCGTAATCATGAATCAGAGACCGGCTCCTTGGCTTGCTTTCTTGTCGATTACCTTGTGATCCTTGTTGTTGATGATGGTTCCCTTGGAACCCATGAGAGTTGCCTTGATTAAGGCCTTGATTGTTGCCATGGTTGTAGTTTTGATGTCCTTGGATGTGTTGGTTTCCTTGGAAACCACCTTGATTGAAATTCCCTTGTTGGAACCCTTGATTGTTGTTGAAGGTACCTTGGTTATTTTGCTTGAAGTTGTTGAATGACCTTGAGATACCTTGATAACCTTGGTATCCTTGATTGTTGTCCCTTAAGGGAGGTGGCACATATGGACGGTGTTGTAGAGATTGTTGTTGGGGAACTTGTTGGGAAGCTTGAAACATATGGGTATAGGGAGCACCTTGCTTGAACGCTTGAAAGGCGTTCACTTGCTCAATACTACCACGACAATGTAAAGGCTCATGTCCCACTATCCCGCAAGTATCGCACATCCCATAATAAGGTGTAGGAGACACAACTCCCAAAGCATTAACTTCATAAATCGAGTGTTGGTTGGAGGAACTAGTGCTTTGGACTGGATTAAGGTGGCTTTAGAGCTTCTTGTCAATAGTCTCCATGTGAGTTTTTAATTGAGCTCCAAGGTCAATGCTTAGTTGTGTAATGGCATCGACCTCGTGCCTACCTCCTCGATTCGCCTTCCTAGGCCTTGAGTATTGGGAATTGTGGACCGCCATCTCCTCAATTCTTGACCAAGTTTGGTCATCATCCACCTCGGTAAACCTTCCATTCGATCCCATGTTGAGTATGGCCCTTGAGTCTTCATATAACCCGTTCCAAAATTGTTGAACAAGGAACCATTGTGATAAACCATGGTGAGGACAAGAGCGGATCCAGGCTTTGAATCTTTCCCACGCTTCGTAGAGGCTTTCTTCATCACGTTGTTGGAATCCCGTGATAGAGGCTCTCAATAGATTCATCTTCTCCGGGGGATAGAATTGTTGGTAGAAGGCTAAGGCTAGCTTCTTCCAAGTATCAATACCAAGAGTCGCCTTGTCTAACCCTTTGAACCATTGCTTTGCTTTACCGATCAAAGAGAAAGGAAATAATACCCACTGGATTTGGTCTTGGGTTATTCCCGTTTGTGAGATAGCATCGCAATAATCCGAAAAGGTCTCCATGTGTTGATGAGGATCTTCGGTTGGTAACCCGCTAAATTGACTTCTTTCGACCAATTGGATGAATTGTGTTTTTGCCACAAATTTGCCGGTATATGCCTCCGGTAAAGCGGTTGGACCGGGCAAAACGTCTTCCGTAAAGGTTGAATGAGAAGAGAACTTAGGCATTATTGGATATGCGGGAGAGGACGGTGTAGATGGTGTTGATGTAGAAGTAGAGGGGGAACTAGGTTGAGAAGTACCAAAAGGATTAAAGAAATTCCCTTCGGCCGTCTCTCGAGGTGTTTCGTCTAAGTCGGATCCTTGAGCTTGTTCTTCGGTGGTATTGCTAGCACTTGGTTGAGAGATTCTAACCCGGTCAATCGTCCATTGGTGAAAGGCTCTAAAGAGTCTTTCCGGCTCTGGATTGAAGAGAAAAAAATCGCCTCCCCTCCTAGGCATACACTACACACTAGAGCAAACGTGAGAACACCTAGTGCTTTATGGGCACTAGGCAAAGACAATAAACGAACACAACGGGAGACAAAGAGAAACAAGGAAAGCTATGAAAACGAGAAAAACCTACAAAATATGTACAAGAGGAAGAAGAAGAAGAGCACAAGAAGGGTAACTAAGTCAAGCTAATAAGCAAACTAAGTCTAAACATGCACCGTCCCCGGCAACGGCGCCAAATTGATGGTAGGGATTTTGCCGTGGGTCCTACCGATCAAGTAATACCAACTATACCTAACGGTAGCTAGGGTAAGTCGGGTCGTGTCCACGGAGACGGTTGTAGGTGTCTAGACTAGGTCTACTTAGAAACAAGGCTAAGTCACAAACAAACACAAAGAAACGATAATTGACAAACTACGATGGTAACAAGACTAACAATGAACTAGCTATAAGAAGAACTAATGAACAACTAAAGTTAACTAAGCAATGAACTAGAGGAATTATAGCTAACAAAAAGGATGAATCAAATATGGAAGGGAGTAGGGTTAGGTCGGGTTCTTAAGTGTAGTAGGGTAATTGGGTGATCATGGGTGTAGGTGTCTCCTAGTTGCTAGAGTCGGTTTGCGCTCTCGCGTCTAAACCTAGGTCAAGGTCGGTTCGCGCTCTCGCGTCAAAACCCAAGTCCGCACTCTCGCGTCTAAGACTATACCCGACACAATCACACACTAGTCAAACAATGAGAAGATGAAGACAAATATGGGAAGTATTGGCCACTACTACCCACACAAGCAATTCAACAAACACATAGAGTGCCCAATATGTGACTAGCAACAAAGGATTCACCTTTACCCCTAATCAAACCCTAATCACCCATAATCCACACCTAATCCCCCTACTAACCACACAAGGAATCTACTCACTCATTATCAAGATAAAACTAACATGAACAAGAGAAAGCAACATAATAATCAAAACCTCTATAATTAACAAACACTAACAATAAGCAATATGTAAAGATTCAAACTTGATGAATAAACAAAGAATAAGAGAAAAGAGATTATACCAACTACAAGAGGATGAAAAAGAGGTGAACTTGAATTAATAAGAAACCCAAATAAAACTCCAAGGTTGTCAAGCTTGGAATAATCTTCAAGAATCTCCTTAATACAAGACTAATTACAAAGATTAACTAAAGATTAAAGGAAGATTAAACTAATGAGAGGAGAACTAAATCTAGGGTTTAAACAATGTAGAGAGGCTTAAGATAGTCTAGGGTAATGTAAGATGCTTAAACAATACAAGAGGGAAGTATTTATAAGGTTACAAGAATGAAGGAGGAAGGAAAAAGAAGTCACGCGCAGCAGGCTCTCCATCCCGACCGGGACGGGCTGGTCCCGACCGGGATGGCATGGTCCCGACCGGGACGGACCCAAAACAGAACCCTTCGCAATTTTGCACCTCATCCCGGACGGGATGAGGTGCTTCCCGACGGGGATGGGTCTTGTAGGCCTCCAATATGATCTTTAAGGTCCCTCCCTGCTTCTCATGGGCTTCTCATCGACTCTCGGGTCTCGGGATCGATTCTAAGGGGCTCGGGAATGGGTCCCAAGGTCTCGGGATCGAATCCAAGGCACCGAGTGATCGTTCCTTCTCTTCGTTGGCTCCAAAAGTGTATGAAACGAGTCGGAATCGTTCCAATTCTCCGTGAATGGTCTTGGGAACCTAAAACGAACTAGAAGAAGCATGAGTAGCCCAGAAACCGCTCCAAAGAGCGGTTCCACAAGGAAAACGGGACCAAAACACAACAAACTAGGCACTACAAACTACACTTATCAACACCCCCTACACATTCACACCCTTTTGCCTTTCATTTTCTCACTTTCCACTGCCTCATTCTTCTTCATTCATTTCACCTTCCTCTTATTTTTTTCTCTCCACTTAATAACGTACCTCCACTTTCTTTTTTTCCTTCCGCCTCATTTGTTCATCTCCCCTTTTCTTCGTCTTTTGATGCTCGCTGCTGCTGCCTTTCCCCACTTGATAAGTGTAGTTTGTAGTGCCTAATTTGCTGTGTTTTGGTCCCTTTTTCCTTGCGAAATCGCTCTTTGGGAGCGGTTCATGGGCTACTTATGCTTCCTCTAGTTCGTTTCAGGTTCCCGAGATCATTCGTGAAGAGTTGGAGCGATTCCGACTCAATACATACACTTTTTGGAGCCAACGAAGTGAAGGAACGATCACTCGATGCCTTGGATTCAACCCCGAGACCCTGGGACCCAATCCCGAGCCTCCGAGACCCGATCCCGAGTCCCGAGAATCGATGAGAAACCCATGGGAACCAAGGAGAGACCAAAAAGATCATAATGAAGGCCTACAAGGTCCTTCCCGGGCGGGATGATGCCTTCCCGATCGGGAAGGAGTGCACAATTGAAGATGGTTCTGTTTTGATGCCTTCCAGACCGAGAAGGGGGCCTTCCCGACCAGGAAGGGGTCCTTCCCGACCGAGACCAATCCTTCCCGACCGGGAAGGAGCAGCTGTAGCACGCATCTCATTCTTTTCTCCTCCTTCATTCTTGGAACCTTATAAATACTCCTCTCTTGTATTGTTTATGGATCTTACCTTACATTAGACTCTCTTAAGCCTCTCTACAAGATAAAACCCTAGATTTAGAGTTCATCCTTTTAGATTAATCTTCCCTTAATCCTTAGTTAATCTTCTTTTAATCTAGTTTGTAACTAGTCTTGTATTAAGAGGATACTTGAAGATTCATCCAAGCTTGACAACCTTGGAGTTGATTTGGGTTTCTTATTTATGCAAGTTTACATCTTTTTCATCATCTTGTTGTTGGTATAATCCTCTCTACTCTTGTTCTTGTTTATTTAATCAAGTTTGAATCTTTACTTAGTGTTTATTGTTATTGTTCTTGTTCTTGATAATGGATGTTTGGTTTATGATGTTGTTTTCCCTTATTGTTGTTATGGTTAGTTTGATAATGAGTGAGTAGTCTCCTTGTGGGTTAGTAGGGGGATTAAGGGTAGATTATGGGTGATTAGGGGTAAAGGGTGAATCTTTGTTGTTAGTCACATATTGGGCACTCTATGTGTTTGTTGATATGCTTGTGTGAGTAGTAGTGGCCATGCTTTCCATACTTGTGCTCATCTTCTCATTGTTTGTCTATTATGTGGTTGTGTTGAGGTTAGTCATAGACGCGAGAGCGCGAACTTACCTCGGTGTTGGTCTACGTAGCGAGAGCCCGAACCGACTCTAGCAATTAGGAGACACCTACACCCTTGACCACCCCAATTACCCTACTACACTTATGAACCCGACCTAACCCACTTCTTTTCATATTTGATTCAACTTCTTAGTTAGTCATCGGTTCTTCTAGTTTGCTTGTTAGTTTAATCTTTAGTTATTCCGTCTTAGCATTGTTTTAGTATAGTCATTGTTAGTCCACTTCCTTCATCTCCAACCACCATAGTTTACCATTTATTGTCTTCTTTGTGTTTGTTTGTGTGACTTAGTTTTGTTGTGAGCAGACCTAGTCTAGACTTTACCATACCGTCTCCGTGGATATCGACCCTACTTGCCCTAGCTACCCACTAGGAATAGTCGGTTAAATATTGATCGGTAGGACCCACGACAAATCCCACCATCACCACTGCTGCGTCCCCTTGCTGTGTTTTGATGCTATGCTTTGCTGTTGCTTCCTCCTTGTCGTGGCTGCTGCTTTAAGACGAAAGGTAGAGTCTTCCTGTTCCTCATTTCGTTCTTATCGTAAATCAATTGTTTCTCCATCTTATTCTTCTTCCCCTGCGTTTTCTGATTCTCGTTGCTGCAATTGTGCGTCGTTATTGATGCTGTTCGTTTGCTGCATTTTCCTGTCTTTGATCATCCTTTTAGTTCGCTTCTGCTACTGTTTATTCTTCTTCTTCTTTTTCTTCTTTTGTTGTTGCTGCTGCTATGCGTTAATGTTGTCGCGTTTCGTTTGATTACTGCTACTGTTGTTCTTCTTTCTCTTCCCTGTTTTCTTCTTCCTCTTCGTTCTGTTATACTGCTGCTACGTATTTCTCATTCTTATTCTTCTTATTTTTTGCTTCTTTTGCTGCTACTTCTGCATCTTTCTGTTGTGGCTGTTGCTCGTGGTTCTCGTGCTACTGTCGACTGTTGTCTGTTGTGGTTTGTCGTCCTGTCCTTCATCTTGCTTTTCAATGTTGCTAATTTCGTTGTCCTTCTTCTTCGTCTTGTTACTCCTTATCTCGAGCCATTGTGATACAGTTATCGTTTTTATTCTTGGTTCGGTCCAATTCCTTCTTCTCTTCTTTTTATTCTTCGTTCTGTTCTAATGCTACTGCTGTTTTTTTTTTCGATACCCACTCTTTTTCTCCTTCTTCTTCTTCTTCCTCTTCTTATTCGTTTGGTTTTGTTGATGCCGTCTTTCTTTGTACTGCTGTTGTGGGTCGTGATCAGTGGTGTTGTGTTGCTGTTCAAAGGCTGCTGCTGTTTGATTTCAAGTCCCTCGTTCCCCAATTTTCATCCTCTGTCCTTCTCCAATTTTTTTTGAATTCAGCTTGGACTCGACAAGGACAAGAACATGATTGATTTAGATATCGATTCAAGGTAACTTTAGGACGTTACTCGATTTTATATCGTATGTTTGAGTAGTCGTATGTAATAAATATTTTAATTTCGATATTCTATTTTTAGCTATTTATTATTGCTAATTATATTAATTTTAAATCGCATGCCTTATCTATATTTTTATAACTTTCGATATCGTTTTATAAATCGTTAGTAATTTTATTATTTACGATCGTTATAATATTTTGTTGGTTATCGTGATACTAGTAACTAAATAATATCGATTTCATATTTTCGTCATATTTCATAAATTTCTAAATTTAACTCAAAATCGTATTTTTATATTATAAACGAGGTTTGTAAACTTGTTTAATAAATTAATTTTCGTTTTACGAATTATACTAATAAATAAGAAAATAGTCGATTTTGTTTTAAATATATTTTTAGTCGAGACTATCTTCACTAATAATTTTTTATTTGTTTACAATTGACTATTTTTAGTAAAATCCGTATTATTTATTAGTAAAAGCTATTTGTTAAAAATAATTTGAAATCTTTGTAAATTCATTTCATTTATAAAACTCGTTGACTCAAATAATTTTGATATCATTTTCGTAAAACAACTCAACCTAAAATTTATAGTTTTAACTCGATTTCCTAATTATTTACTCCCTCCGATTCATTTGATTCTTTACGTTTGCTTTATCACATTTGCCGATGCACATTTTGTTTTGTTTATATCGTTATTTACACATTATTAAAAACTGTAAAAGTTTGATATTCTTAATGTACTCATTAAGACAATTAAAACAAGATCCCACGTGACTATGTTTTAAGTTATACACTTGAAGTTATAATAGAGATTCTCTCCACCCATGAATAGTGCCAAAAAGTAAACGTAAAAAAACAAACGAATCGGAGGGAGTATAAAATTCTATATATTGACTTATTATATTTTAATTATATTTTGAGTAACGAATTTAGAAATATATTAAAGTTACGATAACGACGATAATAATAAAATGTTAATTTCGTTAGAAATGCTATTTTTAATACATTTCACTTATTTTAATAACTTACGTATTTTATGTAACAAAATTTCTATTTTAAGTAAGTTTCTAAAATTAGTAAGTTTCTAAAGATTGTAAGTTTCTATTTATAGAAAATCTCCCCTTTTAATATAAAATGTTTATTCCTTTTATTCATATTATTTATAATGATTATATCTCTTGAATATTGATAATGACTTTGTTTTGGAGTTATGGAATAAGGATAAGTGTGGATTTAGAGTAATATAGTTTGGGATGTACGTTTTTGCCATCAGCTATAAAGCCGGTGTGTCTATTTGGGGCACATTTGATCGTTGAACTGGGCGTAGTTTCGCCCAGGAGAGTGTATGTTTTGACCTTAAGCTAGATATCGCATCGTGTTAGTCGTCGTTAGCTGAACTAGACATATTTGTTGTCTAGGAGGGGTATGCACTACTTAAACCAGGACCTCGCTGCACGCAGTCCTGTTATAGTTGAGTTGCCTAGTTAGAGACTGGATTCTGTTATGAATTAAGTCTACAATTCTCGAAACTAGTTTCTCATATTATCCTAGTGAAAGTCTAGATTCTACACTAATCTTATCCAGAACGCCATTTTGAAATTTTTATTATTATCGATACATTTTGATTTGCAGGTTGGCAAATATTTGAAGTTTTCTTCTGAAAACTTGTTCTGATTTTGCTGTTCCAATATTTTAAGTTTTCTCCAAAAGCTTATTTTTATTATATCATTTAATGTTTTCCATTTTAAATATTTTGATATAATAATACTATTATTTTCCATATGATATAATATGGCTAGGAGAACGTCCGAGTTACTCCCCACTGACGTGGCTGTTATGTTTATAACATGACAAGTATTTGCTGTTGGGTTTTGGGTGTGAGCTAGCGAGTAGCGTGGATCCTACTCTTTCTTCATTCATGTAATTTACGGAATTGTATAAACCAGTTTGGAGAATTTACTTTTAGCCCTTTTGTAAAAAGAGGCCTTTGCATTGACTTACCATTTTTTTAATAAGATATAGTTTGTCAGTGTGTTTTAATCCCAACTCCACAATGTTTCCGCCACTGTATTGCGTTAGAAATTCTAGGGGATTACAAGGTCAATTGAGGATTATGACATGGTGGCTGTCCGGTCGGGTCGTTTTAAGTCCATTGGACTACGTGTTGAGGCTCGCCAGCAAAGGCTTAGGAATCATACCTGACGTCTTCGCCTGCGGTTGCTTGCTTGGGCCCGGGCCGGTGCTTGTCATCTTGTTCTTAGTTCTTCATGCTCGTGTGTTTTGCCTTTTCGTATTGCTTAAAAGTTTGTTCAAATTTGAATGCCTTGTGTGTGGGTGACGCGTTAAGCGTAGATACAAAAAATGTTCGTATGTGTTGGCTTCCGTTCGAACAAATGTCTTTGGGATGCTTATGAACCCTTGGACTTAATGAAACAAAAATAAAACGTTCGAGGGCGTCAGTCTCCACTCGAGTGGTCGTCTTCGGGATGCCTATGACCCCTTCGACAAAATAAAGCGAGATAAAATGTTCGAGGGTGTCAGTCTCCACTTGAACACTTGTCTTCGGGATGCCTATGACCCCTAGGACAAAACAAAACGAGATACCATGTTCGAGGGCGTCAATCTCCACTCAAACACTTGTCTTCGGGATGCCTATGACCCCTAGGACAAAACGAAACTAGATAAACTATTCGAGGGCGTCGGTCTCCACTCGAATAGCTGTCTTTCGGGATGCCTATGACCCCTTGGACTAAACAAAGCAATACGAAATGCTCGAGGGCATCAGTCTCTAGTTGAACACTTGTCTTCGGGATGCCTCTGACACCTAGGACAAAATAAAACAATTTAAAATATTCGAGGGCGTCAGTCTCCACTCGAACACTTGTCTTCGGAATGCCTCTGACCCCTAGGACAAAATAAAACGAGATAAAATGTTCGAGGGCGTCAGTCTCCACTCGAACACTTGTCTTCGGGATGCCTCTGACCCCTAAGACAAAATAAAACGATATAAACTATTCGAGGACGTCGGTCTCCACTCAAATAGCTGTCTTTCGGGATGCCTATGACCCCTAGGACAAAACAAAACATTCGAGGGCGTCAGTCTCCACTCGAATGAAAAATGTTGTGGAGGTATAATACTCCTTCGAGGGCGTTGGTCTCCACTCGAATTAAATTGTTGTGGAGGTATAAGACTCCAATGCCTCTCGGATAACAAAGACCCGTTAGGCAAAAATTGCTGTGGAGGTATAAGACTCCTGCGAGGGCGTTGGTCTCCACTCGAATTAAATTGTTGTGGAGGTATAAGACTCTAATGCCTCTCGGATAACTAAGATCCTTTAGGCAAAAATTGTTGTGGAGGTATAGGACTCCAATGCCTCTCAGAAAACTAAGACCCGTTAGGCAAAAATTGTTGTGGAGGTATAGGACTCCAATGCCTCTCGGATAACTAAGACCCCTTAGGCAAAAATTGATGTGGAGGTATAGGACTCCAATGCCTCTCGGACAACTAAGACCCGTTAGGCAAAAATTGTTGTTGTCTATTTGTTTTAGTTAAGTGGCTTTTGTTTTGCGAGTTTGTCTTATTTTGTTCGGGTTTGCTTTTGCTTTGCTTTGGTTCGTTATGCATTTGGGATTTGTTCGGAGTTTGCTTAGATAGGTTTGGTTTGGTTCATTTTATTACGTGCTCGAGTGCAGCGCTCATGCTAAGTGTGGTTCTTATGCTTGTTTCATTATCGTTTTTGTAATGGGCGTGCTTTATCGATATCGATTAATAATTGCTTCGTCATTGTTATTTTGTTTGTCTTAAAGGGTGCGTGTTTCATGTATATCGGATGTTAAGCCTCATTTGTTTTCGTCTTAGTCTGTGCTGGACTGTTCAGACACGCGTACATCTGCGCCCCAGTCTTCAGGCGCCTAAGCCCCAGCGATTCAGGATTTGAGCACGTCACTTGAGGCGGTCAGGTTTCTGTGGGTCGGGTTTGTTTAAGTTGGTGAAGGTTGGGGCGATTCGTTCATTCGTACCAAAAATCGAACGCGTCGCTTCTTTCGCCCCATATCGCCTTTTCGATTTTCCTACTTGGTTTCCGTCTCGATTTTCGCCATACGTGAGAATGCTGACTCCGGGTAAGCGTTCTTCGTTCGTTTATTGTCGGTTTTGCTTGATTCGGTTGATTGTGAGTTTGTTTTGTTGAAACCCTAGAAAATTGATTTGGGTGTTTTTAATTTACTAAGTTTCGATGCTTGTGCTTAACCCATTGCTAAATTAGGGTCGATTAGAGCTCGTTAGGGTAGTTATAAGCTTGATAGGGGATCTCGAGGTACGACAATGACTCCCTATAGCGATTGGGTTGAGATGCTAGGGTTAGGGACCGTTTTCCCAGATATTCCCGCATTTTTTTTTTGCGTGATCTTGCTCAATTAGTGTTTGTGAGGATATGGGTAGCTCCTTTGTCGATTTTTATGGGCTAGGATGGCTCTTAGGGCCTTTCTTGAGGTTTTGTGTGTCTTACGACGGACCAAAAGGTGTCGTAACGATGCCGGATTTTCCCGAAACCACTTCCATCGAGACCGGGAACGAAAATGGGCGTTAGCGGTTTTTTCGGAATTTTAATATCCTTATCCGAAATTTTGACCCTATTTTGACCCGTTTCAGCTGCTTTAGCCTGACCTGAGGCATGGGTTTTTCGTGTTTTGTTTGATTTTACAGCTAGAGGTGATACCGAGCGTCCCGAGGGAGCCTCCACGGTAGGTGCTAGTGGCGAGGCCGCCGAGACGAGGTCACAGACTCCCCGCGGGATTCGCAGGAGACGACAGAGCATTTCATCTCAGCATCATGATCCGGAGGCCGATTTTAATTAATAGAGTGAGGAAGCGTAGGCTTCCCAAGACAGTTGCTAGAAGGGCCCATGTTCCGGCTTCCGTACCGGAGAATGAGGAGATCGGCTACGAGGATCCCGATTGGGCTCGGGGCTGGGATGGTCACCAGTTGCTGTTTCGTCCTGACCTACACGTTTCTCACCGCATCGTGCAGGGTCTGGTGAGTGTCCTATTCGTGTTTATTAGTTATGTTTCGGATTTTGGCTTGGGTTGGGTTTGGTTTGTTTCGTTTATACTTGTATTGCTTTGGTTTGCAGTCCCCGGGTCCGATGAGTACTTTCTCGGGCTTTACTACATGTCTCGAGATTTATTTTCAGAAGTTGACCCCGCGGTAAAGAGAATTATCTCGAGGACTGCTCTAGGTCCCGTGGTCGAGCAGTGGGTCCGGTTGGTGGGTTGCAAGACTAAGTGCAACCTTATGGTGATTAGAGCGATGGTAGATCGCTTTCATGATACTACCTCGACCTTCCATATGTCCTTTGGGGAGGTCGGGATGACTTTAGAGGATTTCAGGGTGATTACTGGTTTGCCCTGGGGTCCGGAGAGGATTAGGTGGGCTGCCGAGGGCCCTAGGCTAGATAGTGATGAGGTGCAGGGCCTCATAGGGGATTGTTTGGAGCGTGAGGCATATAGTGCGCCTCATGCTTTGGTGAGCTCGTATATCACCGATCACTTTGAGCAGGTGTCGGTGTTAGAGGGTCGAGCACCCAACACGTTGGAGCAGGATGCCCGGTTGTGGTTGTGGTACTTCCTAGGGCTGACCCACTTCTCGGACAAGGGCGAGAGGTTCAGCACTAGGATTTTGCCTATCCTAGCTTATCCGACTCAGCTAGGACATTTTGATTGGGTAACCGCGGCTTTCGCGGAGATGACTCGCTGCTTGCAAGTCATGGTAAGGCCGTTCAAGGTGGAGTCGACTTCAGCCTTGCCCATCGTGGGTCCAGGCCTTGTACTGGAGGTTAGTTGCTATTCCTGCTTTTGCATCTTAGGTTCTGCTTAGTTTTGGCTTAGTTTTGCTAAGGTGTTTTGGGATTTTGCAGGCTTGGATCTATTCCTACTTCTTTTGTTTGTCACCTAAAACGGTGCGAGTTTATCCGACGAGATTCCGGGCGGGGATCGAGTGGAGGCTGGCTCAGCCTAAGAGTACAATCAGCCACTACCCTTCAGAGAACGTGCTAGTGAACCGGCTACGCCTCGAGGATGTAAGTTTTCTTTTTATGCCCCGTTTTATCTAGTGTTTATCGTGGGTTTAGGGTTGTTGAAGTGCTAATTTCGTTTGTGCAGTTAGTGGCCCACCCTTGGGCCAATTATGAGGGTGTGCCTGGGTATGTGGCTGCGGAGTTGAGGCCTCGGAGCTATAGGAGGATGCTTCTTCCTGCGTTGTTTCGCACGGTTTGGTATCTGAGCGAGCGGTTGGTGCGTTAGTGTTTGTATGACGATTTCAGGGTGCCGGTTGATCCTCCCCGGACCATGTTTAGACCACCGACCACCGGCGAGGTCCTCGAGGGTAGGGATGGAGAAGGAGGCGATGCGCTCCTGGTGCCTGGTGCATCCTATCTATCACATGTCAGCCACCGGCTAGCTTGCCACTGCCTCGTGGTAAGGTTTTAATCTTTGGTTCGAAGGTTTGTTTCACGGTTTAGTGTTTACTTGCCCCTGACCGACCGATTCGCTCTCTCAGTTGGCCGATCCGACTGTTGCTTGATAAGTGTGGTTAGTAGTGCTTATTCCTTGTGTTTGGTCCCGGTTTCTCTTGTGGAATTTCTCTTTGGAGCAGTTTTCGAGGCTACTTACGCTTCTTCTAGTTTGTTTTAGGTTCCTAAGACCATTATTGGAGAGATGGACGATTCCGACTCGTTTCAGACACATTTGGAGCCACCGAAGAGAAGCGACGATCACCCGGGAGCTTAGACTCGATCCCAAGCCCTTGGGACCCATTCCCGAGCCCTTGGGACCCATTCTCGAGCCCTTGGGACCCATTCCCGCGCACCGAGAATTGATGAGAAGCCTAAGGAGAGCAAGTGAGGACCTATGAGACCTTATTTGAAGCCTACAAGACCCATCCCAGTTGGGAACACATCCATCACGACCGGGATGAAGAAGCAAGCAAAACCGAGCCACTGGAGGTCCATCCCGGCCGGGACCAGGTCCATCCCGACCGGGACCACCTCATCCCGACCGGGATCACCTCCTTCTTGACCGGGATGGGCCTAGTTCAGAGTTGTTTCGCTTTTCCGCCTCGCTTATTCATTGTAACCCTATATATACCCCCGCTTGTATTGTTTAAGGACTTATGCTTTACTTTTCATTACCCACTAAACCCTAGACTACTTTAGGTTAGATTAGCTTAGATTAGTGTAGATTAGTCCTTAATTAGTCCTTAATCTAGTTAGTTAATTTTGTATTAAGGGATCTCTTGAAGAATCCATTCAATATTGACAACATTGGTGGATGTTTTGGGTGTTCTTTATATACAAGTTCTCATCTTTCATCCTTTGTAGTTTGGTATAATCCTTCTCTACTCTTTTCTCTTAATCTTTATTGTTATTCAAGTTTTCATCTTTGTTTATGTTTGTTGTTCATCCTTGTTATTCATTAAGAATGTTTCTTTTGTTCTTGTGATTGTTTCTCTTGTTTGTGCTTGTTTTAGTTTAGATATGTGTGAATAGTTATTCCCTAGGGTTAGTAGGGGGATTGGGTGTGATTAGGGATGATTAGGGTGAGATGGGTGGTACTAGTTGTTGTTTTTGTTGATTCCTATTTGCCTTCCACTCCACATGTTCGATGAAATGCTTGTGAGACTCGAGATGATCAATCCTTGTTTTTCTTGCCTCTTCTCTTGTATGTGTGTGTTTGGTTGGTTGGTTTGGTTCCCTCATTAGTAGCGAGAGCGTGGTGAGGATGACCCCTAGGCCGTTTAAGTAGCGAGAGCCCGATCGGAACCTAGGCTACGAAAGCATGCTGGTAACCCCGTTTTTCCTCTTTTGATCTCCTTGACATCCATGAACCCGACCTAGCCCTAGTTTTCCTTCTTGTTAGTCTTTGCTTCCATTAGTCATTAGTTGCTTGTTTTGTCTTCCTTTTTCGTGTTTTAGACCTAGTTTAGTCAATAGCCATCACCCTAGTTTAGCTTGTCTCGGACCTAGTCTTGGACCATAGCACCCATTAGTCTAAACCCATTTTCCGTCCCTGAGGATATCGACCCGACTTACCATTTGCTACAAAGCCTAGGTTAGTTGGTTTACTTTGATTGGTGGGATCCACGGCAAATCCCTCCCGTTAAATTGGTGCCGTTGCCGGGGACGGCGTAGTTTAGACTCTTGTGTGCTTAGTTTAGGACTTTGTTCTTGATTTTTGTGTTTCCTTCTCCTTGTGTATCTCCGTTCTACTTCTTGTGTGCTATTTTCTCATCCTAGTGCCTCAAAAGCACTAGGCTACTAACGTTTGCTCAAGTGCTTCTAGTGCATTCAATGTATCAAGGCAACTTTACGACAATGTGGCATCCAAGCTACCATCAATCATCATGGGACAATCATGGGGCAAATTGCCAAAACCCACAACTTTACCAACCATACCAATTTCATCAACAATCTTATGAACCCTCTTCACATGACTACCATGAAAGTTGTCAAGGATCATTCCAACATCCTAACAACTACCAAATACCCTTACATAACCCACAACCAAAAATCCCCAACTTGGAGCTTTGCCAAATGATGATTCAAATGCAAAAGACTAAACAAGAGATGATGGTTCAATTGGAAAAGAGTCAACATGAGATGATGGTTCAAATGCAAAGAGATAAAGAGGATTTCAAGGCCCAAATAGAGGTGCAAGATGCTCGAATCAATGCACTCATGGCTCGTTTCACGATGTTGGCCACTCGAGCTCCACAACTTGTTGAGGAAGGTTCATTTGGGCATGAAGATCGGTTGTCCCCACAAGGAAATCAACCCGATTATGAAGCTACGAATGAAGAAGAGAGGGTCAATCAAGAGATCATTGAACATAGGAATAATGGAGGAAGTTGAACTCCTCTTGAACCATCATCTCTTGATTGACTCTTGAGCTACCTTGAGAGTGGCTTGGATGGTGAAGATATAGGAATAATGGAGGAAGTTGAAGCTTCAAGGGTCAATGATGAGGAGGGAATTGAACATGATTCTCAAGGTAACTCTTGGGGAGCCAATGTATTGGCTATCAAATTGGATTTGTATGATTTTCTTTGTGATGAACCGGATCTTGACAATCCAAAGCCAAGTGAAGACAAGACTCCTCTAGGCCAAATCGACAAGGTGAGTGAAAAGGAAGGTAATACTTGGGAGAAAGAGATAGATGCCTTAGAACATGCCTTGAATGGGAAATTGGAGGAGCCGATTAGGGGATTTGGAGATGATATGCTAGACCAAACCGTCGAAGAAATTGAGGCCGCCATCAAAGGCCTTGAGTTTCTTCATGGTGAGAATTCTAGTAAGAATGACGATGAGGTCTCCCTTAAAGCCTCCAATGAAGAAAACTTGATGCCTTCACCTCCTTTATCGCGCTCGATTTCAAGTCCCTTGTCTTGTGAGACGGTTGATGAAGTGGATCCTTGTCGGGAGGTGGAAAAGAGTGCTACTCTTGACCCCGTAGAAGAAGCAACACCCCAAGGGTGTGAATCAAAACGCCGAGCATGACTCTAGACCACTATACCTACCGGATGGTCATAAGAGTCGTCGCTATGTTGGTTGGAAAGACCCAGAAGATCACGAGAACCCCGAGCATAATGAAGATGATCGATTCTTACCTCCGACTTGGAAGCTCTTGAAGATAGCTAGGATCGGCCACATGGGCGTTAATGAAGATATTGCTAGGGCATTTGACTTACTCCTACGAGCTCTTGATGGCTTTGGAGGTGTAGATGGTGAAAGTATCTTATTATTGTAAATATGTTTTTCCTTTTCTTTTGAGCTTTTGTTTTTGTATATGTTTGATTGGATAGTTTGGTTTCTAGGATTTGTTAGTTTTTGTGGAATTCTTGTAATTTGGAATTTTCTTGAGCGATGTGAGGGAGGGATCTTTGATGTGGTTATTGAGCTTACTTGTTAGGTTTGAAGTGAAGATGAAGATGAAGAATTAGAGAGGGGTATTGATGATAGAAGCTTCAAGGCTTGGTGGAGGAAGTTGGTTTTTGAGCTTGGTACAAGCTTTTGGGGACGGGATTCTAAATCCCGATGTACTAGTTGACTTGTGGGTTGGAGCTTTCGAGAGGAATGAAGGACTAGAAGAGTCATTCCGATCGAAAAGGGCTTCATCCCAACCGGGATGAAATGTGCACGAAATCTGGAGCTATTGACGGTGCTTCCCGACCGGGATGAGCTTGCTCCCGACCGGGATGAGCTTGCTCCCGACCGGGATGAGCTTGCTCCCGACCGGGATGAGCTTGCTCCCGACCGGGATGAACTTGCTCCCGACCGGGATGAGTTGATCTCGAGCGGGAAGAGCTCCTGTAGCCCCCTTTGCCCTGATTTCTTCATTTAAGCCCCATCCCACCGCTTATACCCCCTCCCAACCTCCCTACTCACCCTTGCCTCTATCATCTCACCCTTACACTTCATATGTACACCTTTATCATCACTTTGCACCGAGTTTAACCTTAAATCCCAACCTCATTACACCTATGCAAGCCCGATACTTGAGACTAGAAGAGGAATAAGGATGATGAAGACTAGCAAGGTACCGATAACGATCATTGAGACGATGGAGTTGATTGAGGTTCTAACCGTTTGGTAAGGCGACTCTCCTTCTTTTCCGTCTTTTGTTGCTTAGTCTTCCTTCGCTTGTTCCCCTTCCCTTTATCATTTTGGTGTCGTGGTGGTCCTCGGGGCCCATGTGGTAATTGCTCCTGATTCTCGATGACGTGATTACATCGAGAATCATTTGAAAAATACAAATCGACAAGTCTTTTCACTTTTTCTTTACTTTTTGGTAGGATTTAGTCGGATTCAGGCGGAATCCAGGCTAGGTGACTTGATTACACCTAGCCCTCCCCTCCCATTTCTTTTTATTTTCTTATATTTATTTCTTCCCCCATCCATATCTTTTCTCGTCTCGGCCCTTGGTGACTTGACTACACCCCGGCCGGACACACTCTACCCTTTCTTCACTTTCATTTTTCATTTTTTTTAGCTTTATTTTCCCTTTTCCCCTTCTTTTTAGTGTCTCCGCACACACTACCGAGCGAGCATGAGGACATTGATCGGTTTAAGTGTGGGGGAGCGATATATTAGTCTAGTTTAGCTTCATTTTCGTAGTTTTTTCGAAAAAAATCTTAAAAATCCTTAAAAATTCGAAAAAATTTCATAAAAACCAAAAAGATTTTCCTTTGTGTCTTTTTCTTTTGAGTCGTTGTGTCGTGTTTTTGTGCTTTGCGTGTGTATTTTCCCCCCTATTTCCTTCTAGGTCGCTTGATCACCGTTAACTTTGGAGGGCTTTCAAGACATCCGGTAACATCATTTTGTCTCTTTCCTTCTTTGTCTCTCGTGAAGTTTGGAGGAGATTTGTGATGGTGTATGCTCGGGTGGAGCTTTTTGAAGTTTTTGGTTGATGTGGTGGCTCGTTTGGATATTTCGCAGTGGTGATTGTTTATTTTGTGTGTTTGTTTGTTTTGTTTGTCTCTTTTCCTTTCGTTTTTGTTGTGTCTTTGTTTTGTCTTGTTTAGTTGTGTCTTGTGTAATAAAAGGTTTTCGAAAACCCGGTTTTGAGGCTAGTGCGCGAGTGTTTACTTTCCCTTTCTATTGATGTGAATCGAGTCTCGGACTTTAGTCTAGTAGAATGACTTTAAATCAATGACTTCGTTGTTTTGTTACCTTGAGTCCACCTAGTCTAGTAGGGATTTACTACGGGATTTGCATTTTGACCATTTTGACCACCCACGGAGTGAAAAGGCCTTGGTTCCCGAGTCTCGTCTCTTAGGTGACCGTGTTCGAGATCGTTTGATTAGTCCAAGTTTCCCCCTTTTTGTGGATTTGAAGGGAAGGATGCTCCCCGACTCACCCATTTCCCTACCTTCTACACATTTTCCACCAATAAGTTACAAATTGTGGAACTTCTTACTTGATTGCGATGAATGCCTACAAAACAAAATAGCCAAAAGGGGAAACCAAGAAAAAGAAAGAAAAAGAAAAAAAAAGAAAAAAAAAAGAAAGAGAAAGAAAGAAAAAGAAAGAAAAAAAAAAAAGAAGAAAAAGAAAAGGCACAACAATTCAAAAACAAAATACAAAAGAAGAAAAAGAAGTGGAATAGTAACTCAAAAGCAAAACGCAAAAGAAAAATGCCAAAGAAAATCGTTTCACAAAAAATCTTACCCCCTCAAAAATAAGCCTTTTACCGACTATTAACGTGAAGAGCCTACCAAAGAACCGAGTCCCTAGGAAGGATGATAGCGGTAAATAGTCGGTCTTCCCTCATTTTGCAACCATTATCCACCTTTTTACTTGGACTAGTTGGGCGATTTTGAGCATGGGACGACCCTCTTGGCTCATCGCTAAAGGGGGTGGGACTTCACTTTACCTACAGTGTCGACTAACTCCGTGGTTCATCCTTTTTCCATCCCGCCTATTGTCCCGTGATACGTTCTTAGAAGGTTAGGAGGAACCTAGGTAAGTTACCAACGTTTTTATTGCTTTGTCGTCATACTATTAGGGTTTTGTCCATATCGATTTGTGTTGTTAGCTTGGGAACGTTGTCACTTGCCTTAAGTCCTTAACCGGTGTCTCTTTCACCACTTTGTTGAGAGAAGCGGTATTTGTTTTGTCTTGGATGCAATCGATTGTTTGTTTGTATGTTTGTTTGCTTATGTGTTTGTTTGTTTATGTGTTTTCGTGTTCGGTTGTATCCACAGTTTTGTCGCAAGACCCCACTTGCCTTGCGGATAGCACTTGTCCTCTAAGTGTTCTCGCGTGAGTTGAAAGGGCGTAGGGTGCGCTAATACCCGCTCGGCTACTATTTTAGTTCTTAATAGTTTAGTAGTTAGTTTGTGCTTACTCGAGGGCGAGTAAGGGTTAAGTGTGGGGGAGTTGATAAGTGTGGTTTGTAGTGCTTATTCCTTGTGTTTGGTCCCAGTTTCTCTTGTGGAATCGCTCTTTGGAGCGGTTTTCGAGGCTACTTACGCTTCTTCTAGTTTGTTTTAGGTTCCTAAGACCATTATTGGAGAGATGGGACGATTCTGACTCGTTTCAGACACATTTGGAGCCACCGAAGAGAAGCGACGATCACCCGGTAGCTTAGACTCGATCCCGAGCCCTTGAGACCCATTCCCGAGCACCGAGAATCAATGGGAAGCCTAGGGAGAGTAAGTGGGGACCTATGAGACCTTATTTGAAGCCTACAAGACCCATCCCAGTCGGGAACACATCCATCACGACCGGGATGAAGAAGCAAGCAAAACCGAGCCATTGGAGGTCCATCCCGGCCGGGACCAGGCCCATCCCGACCGGGACCACCTCATCCCGACCGTATCACCTCCTTTCCGAACGGGATGGGCCCAGTTCAGTGCTGTTTCGCTTTTCCGCCTCCCTTATTCATTGTAACCCTATATATACCCCCTCTTGTATTGTTTAAGGACTTATGTTTTACTTTTCATTACCCACTAAACCCTAGACTACTTTAGGTTAGATTAGCTTAGATTAGTGAAGATTAGTCCTTAATAAGTCCTTAATCTAGTTAGTTAATCTTGTATTAAGGGTTCTCTTGAAGAATCCATTCAATCTTGACAACATTGGTGGATGTGTTGGGTGTTCTTTATATAAAAGTTCTCATCTTTTCATCCTTTGTAGTTTGGTATAATCCTTCTCTACTCTTTTCTCTTAATCTTTATTGTTATTCAAGTTTTCATCTTTGTTTATGTTTGTTGTTCATCCTTGTTCTTCATTATGAATGTTTCTTTTGTTCTTGTGATTTTTTTTTGGTGAAAATGTAAGGGTTATATTAAAAATGAATCATCATAATACATCAAGTTCTCACCAATACATCACCCATTTCAACTAGACCAATTGACCATTTCTAATGGAAAAAATGTTCTACTTCCCTGTATTTCTCTATTTTCAAAATAAACTTAAACTGAATGCTCATTTCCTCTTTGATCTTCTTCACCATATACTCAGGCTTATCAATAACCGCATCATGCTTCGCCGAATTCCGAGCCTGCCAAACATAGTAAATCAGCGCCACCAACGCACATCCTATTACCCTTTTAATCCTCTTTTGCACAGCAAGATCTTTCCACCAATTCCAAGCATTAACCACTGGAATATCTTGTTGTAACCATTCGGCTACAAGATGAACACATCTCTCACTATATCTGCATTGAAAAAACAGATGCTCTTGGTCTTCCAAACCATCTGCACAAAGCCAGCAAGTAGGATTAACATTCAACCCCCAATGCTGCAAGCGCAGATTTGTTTGCAGTCTATGATGCATAACTATCCAGGCTATGAAAATGTTTAGACTGGGCTAGTTTATGCCACACCAGATTACACCAATCAACCGTAGGCTTATCCTCTCTAATCCACTTGTACCCTTGCTTTACAGTATATTCATTCCCATTTCTACACCACCAATCTTGAGTATACCCTAACAGAAAAGTATCCTTAATCTTACAAATCCTCCTCCAAGACCAGCTCGAAGTAGGACTAATATGCATTTGCTTCCAGTTCCCGCCCTTTAAAAAATTGACATGTATCCACTTCACCCATAAATGGTCTTTCTTACTTGCAATCCACCAGATGTACTTGGCTATTAGAGCCTGATTCCACGCTGCTGCATCTCTTATGCCAAGCCCTCCTTGCATTTTATCATAACAAACAGCATCCCAGCTAATCAGAGGCGCTGATATATAAGAATAGTGGCCTTTCCATAAGAAATTCCTACATATCCCCTCCACTTGCTTAATAACAGATTTAGGCAGCAAAAACACTTTAGCCCAATAGGTGTGTAAATTATGTAGGACTGAGTTAACCAGCGTCAATCGACCTCCATATGACAGATGCTTAGTTCCCAAGGCTCGGATTCTATCAACATGTTCGATGAAATGCTTGTGAGACTCGAGATGATCAATCCTTGTTTTTCTTGCCTCTTCTCTTGTACGTGTGTGTTTGGTTGGTTGGTTTGGTTCCCTCATTAGTAGCGAGAGCGTGGTGAGGATGACCCCTGGGTCGTTTAAGTAGCGAGAGCCCGATCGGAACCTAGGCTACGAAAGCATGCTAGTAACCCCGTTTTTCCTCTTTTGATCTCCTTGACATCCATGAACCCGACCTAGCCCTAGTTTTTCTTCTTGTTAATCTTTGCTTCCATTAGTCATTAGTTGCTTGTTTTGTCTTCCTTTTTCGTGTTTTAGACCTAGTTTAGTCAATAGCCACCACCCTAGTTTAGCTTGTCTCGGACCTAGTCTTGGACCATAGCACCCATTAGTCTAAACCCATTTTCCGTCCCTGAGGATATCGACCCGACTTACCATTTGCTACCAAGCCTAGGTTAGTTGGTTTACTTTGATTGGTGGGATCCACGGCAAATCCTTCCCGTCAATGTTATTCAGCCCCCAGAATTCCCCTTGACGCTGTTTAGGGTGGATGCAGCCGGGATAGTTTTCACTGAGCCACTCCCCCCGTGTTCTGCCGAGGAGATAGACGTTGGGATAGAGTGGCGCGACCGGGTATACCGAGTAAGTTTTGGTTTTCGTTTTGGGTTTGGGTTCTAAGAGTTAGGATTGGTTTGTCTAACTTCCGTGCTTTCACCTTTCAGGTTTCATCAGCTTGCCATCAGCGGTTGTGGCAGGCCACCAACCGCTTCCGGGCCTATGCCTCGAGGGTTTCCCGTGACACTTCGGGACCTCGATCGGTGAGTTTACGTGACTAAAGTGACTTTACAGGCTGTTTGCGTGTTTTCCTAACGCTTAGGTGTACTTGTAGGATGTCCCGGATATGGTGGGACAGCTAGAGACTCGGGTGACCGAGCTTGAGGCGGAGGTGGTTGGGACGCGACAGCTCCTGCAATCTCGGGCCAACGAGATTGCTCACCATAAGGAGCAGCTGGCTCGGTCTCAGGGCGAGACCTCCGCCCAGGGTGAGGCTAGGCATCGGATTGAGAGGGAGGCAGAGGCTGAGGCTATGGGTCACGCTACGGGTGCTACCGAGGAGGTTGGAGGAGTCCCCGAGACATGTTGTCGGGAATGGAAGGTAGTGAGTCTCCTCTTCTGGACCTGGAGGATCTAGTTTGGACGACAACATTTGTGAGGTTGTGATAGCCATTGGTGCGGCTTTTAGGGGTCCTCCCTAGTCTTACGAACTCGCTTTGTGTATGGATTTGTATGTTTTTTTATATTTTCTTGAGATTTTTAGTATTTGAATCAGTTGGATTAGTCTTGCATTTTAGTTTGACGAACTGTCTACCTAGATTGACAAGTAATCACTTCACGTTCATTTATTTGCGATTTAATCTTAGTTTAGGGTGCGTTGGCGTTGCATGGGAGTACGAAAACAGTTCCTTTTCGAATGTTTTGAAATGCGTTAGTTTGAGCCGGGAACCGGATCAGATAGTACGTCGATTAGAATGTTTTGACTCGAGACGAGCAAGATGCGAAGTGATGGGTGGGATTTTTCGTGGATCCCCACCAACAAATAATAACCAACTATTCCTAACTGGGTAAATAGGGCAAGTCGGGTTGATCCACAGGGACGGGGTGTCGGACTAAGGTGTGCTACGGTCAAAGACTCGGTTCAAGACAAGCTAATCTAGGCGATGGCTAAGGACTAAACTATAGTCTATAAAAACAAATAAAAAGGCTAAACAAGCATCTAATGACTAGCGGAAGCTAATAAAACGATAAGAAGAAACTAGGGTTAGGTCGGGTTCATGGGTACAAAGAAGACAAAAAGGGGGAAAAACGGGATTACTAGCATGCTTTCGTAGCCTAGGTAACGCCGATCGGGCTCTCGCTACAAAATCGGCCTAGGGGTCGTCCTCACCGGGCTCTCGCTACATAATGAGGGAACCAAACCAACCAACCAAACACACACATACAAGAGAATATGCAAGAAAAACAAGGATTGATCGTCTCTAGTCTCACAAGCATTTCATCGAACATGTGGAGTGCAAGGTTAATGGGAAACAACAAAAACAACATCTAGCACCACCCATCTCACCCTAATCATCCACAATCACAACCAATCACCCTAATAACCCTAGCAAGAATCTACTCAAACATATCTAAAGGAAAACTAACACTAACAAGAGAAACCAAAACAAGAACAAGAGCATACATATGTAAAACTAACAAAGATGATGAACAGAACAATAAACAAGATATAAAGATGAAAACTTGAATGATGAAACAAAGATTAAGAGAAAGGAAAAGAGATTATACCATACTAGAAGATGAAAGCAAGAATAAAAACTTGTATAAAAGAGAAAACCAAAAACAATCTTCCAAAGTTGTCAATCTTGGTGGAGATCTTCAAGAATTCCTTAATACAAGATTAGCTAACTAGATTAAGGACTAATTACCGACTAATCTACTCTAATCTATGCTAATCTATGCTAAAGTAGTCTAGGTTTTAGTGGGTAATGAAGAACATCCCAAAGGAATACAAGAGGAAGGGTATATAAAGGGTTACAATGAGTAAGGAGATGAAACAAGTGACGCGGGTCTGTATCTGAGCCATCCCGTCCGGGACGAGATGGTCCCGTCCGGGACGGAGTGGTCCCGACCGGGACGGATTGGTCCCGCCCGGGACGGACCCAAAACAGAACCATCGCTTTTAGTGCACCTCTTCCCGTCGGGGATGGGTCTTGTAGGCCTCCAATATGATCTTTAAGGTTCCTCCTTGCTTCACAAGGGCTTCTCATCGACTCTCGGGTCTCGGGATCGAGTCTAAGGGGCTCGGGATCGAATCCAAGGCATCGAGTGATCGTTCCTTCGCTTCGTTGGCTCCGAAAAGTGTATGTATTGAGTCGGAATCGCTCCAACTCTTCATGAATGGTCTCGGGAACCTAAAACGAACTAAAGGAAGCATAAGTAACCCATGAACCACTCCCAAGGAGCGATTCCGCAAGGAAAATGGGACCAAAACACAACAAACTAGGCACTACAAACTACACTTATCAACTCCCCCACACTTAACCCTTACTCGCCCTCGAGTAAGCACAAACTAACTACTAAACTAGCCGAGCGGGTATTAGCGCACCCTACGCCCTTTCAATACACGCGAGAACACTTAGAGGATAAGTGCTCTCCGCAAGGCAAGTGAGGTCTTGCGACAAAACCGTGGATGCAACCGGACACAAAAACACACAAACAAACAAACACACACACAAACAAACACCAAATGGTTGCATCCAAGACAAAACAAATACCGCTTCCCTCAACAAAGCGGTAAAATAGACGACGGTTAAGGACTCAAGGCAAGTGACAACGTTCCCAAGCTAGCAATACAAACTGAAGTGGACCAAACCCTAATAGTATGACCACAAAGCAATAAAAACGTTGGTAACTTACCTAGGTTCCTCCTTGTCTTCTAAGAACGTACTACGGGACGATCGGCGGGATGGAAAAAGGATGAACCACGGTGTTAGTCGACACTGTAGGTAAGTGAGACCCCGCCCTCTTTAGCAATGAGCCAAGAGGGTCGTCCCATGCCCAAAACCGCCCAACTAGTCCAAGTAAAAAGGTGGATATGATTGCAAAATGAGGGAAGATCGACCACTACCGCTATCATCCTTCCTAGGGACTCGGTCCTTTGGTAGGCTCTTCACGTTAATGATCGGAAAAAGGCTTTTTTTTTTAGATGTGGGGATTATTTTTTTGAGACGGTTTTCTTTTGTCATTTTTCTTTCTTTTGCATTTTTGCTTTGTGTGTTGCTATGCCATTTCTTTTTCATCTTTTGTGTTTTCTTTTTGGCTTTTTGTGCCTTTTCTTTTTCTTCAATCTTTTCTTTCTTTCATTTTCTTTCTTTTTTTTCTTTGCCCTTTTGGCTGTAGGCATTTCTTTTTGCAACTAAGAAAGAGGTTTCAACAATTTGCAACTTTATTTCGTGGATATGTGTAGGAGGTAGGGGAATGGGAGAGTCGGGAGCGCGCTTTCCCTTCAAACCCACAAAAAGGGGAGAACTTGGACTAGTCAAACAACCCCAAACACAGTCACCCAAGGGACGGGACTCGGCAACCAAGGCCTTTTCACACCATGGGTGGTCATAATGGTCAAAAGTGCAAATCCCGTAGTAAATCCCTAGTAAGCTAGGTGGACTCAAGGTATGAAACCAACGAAATCATTGATTTAGGGTCATTCTAATATACTAAAGTCCAAGACTCGACTCATATTGCTAGGAAGGGAAAGTAAACTCTTGCACACTAGGCTCAAAACCGGGTTTTCAAAAACATTTTTACATACTAGACACAACTAAACGAGACAAAACAAAGACGCAACAAAAACGAGATAAAATGAGACAAACATGACAAAATCAAATAAAACAAGAGACAAGGAAAATAAACACACCAAATAAACAATCACCACCCCGAAACTTCCAAGCAAGCCACCACATCAACCACAAACTCCAAAAAGCACCACCCGAGCACACATCATCACAAAATCTCCTCCAAACGCCAAGAGAGACAAAGAGGAAAAAGGGATAAAGATGTTACCGGATGTTTTGAAAGCCCTCCAAAGTTAACGGTGATTAAGCTACCTACAAGGGAAGAGGGAGGCCAAACACGCACAACACAATAAATATACGACACAACGACACAAAAGGAAAACACACGAAAGAAAATCTTTTTGATTTTTGTGAAATTTTTTCAAATTTTTAGGGTTTTTTAAAGATTTTTTGAAAAAACTACGAAAATAAAACTAACTACGATAGAATATCGCTCCCCCACACTTAAACCGAGCAATGTCCTCATGCTCGACCGTAGTGTATGGAGACACTAAAAAGGAAAGAAACTACGAAAATAAAGCTAAAAATCAAAAAGAAAAGCGGAGAAAAGGGTAGAATGTGTCCGGCCGGGGTGTAGTCAAGTCACCATGGGCCGAGACGAGAAAAGATATGGATGGGGGAAGAAATAAAAAGAAAGAGAGTAAAAGGATATGGGAGGGGAGGACTAGGTGTAATCAAGTCACCTAGCCCGGATTCCGCCCAAATCCGGCTAAATCCTACAAAAAGGGTGAAAATCTTGTAAATTTGGATTTTTCAAGTGACTCTCGATGTAGTCACGTCATCGAGAGTCGGGAGCAACGATTATCAAGGCCCCGAGGGCGACCATGACACAAATGATAAGGGGAAGGGAAACTAACAAAAGAAGACAAGCAATAAAAGACGGAAAAGAAAGGATAGTTGCCGTACCATGCGGTTAGCAACTCACTCGCTCCATCGTCTCATAGGTCGGTACGGCACGTAGCTTGTCTTTGTCATTGCTATTCCTCTTCCTTCTCAATAAGGCCGCATGGTTGAAGTACAAAGGTATAAGGAGGTGGGATTTGATGTGAAACTTGGTGCAAGGGTTCATGAATGAAGTGTAAGGGTGGGATAATAGAGGCAAGGGTGAGCCGGGAGGTTGGGAGGGGGTATAAAATGGTTGGGTGGGCTCGAATGACAAAGAAGAGGCCAAAAGAAGGAGCAGGGCATCATCCCGGTCGGGATGGATGGTCCCGGTCGGGATGACACACCCGTCCCGGTCAGGAAGCTCCCGTCCCGGTCGGGATGACACTCCAGAAAACCCAATTTTTAGTACACTCATCCCGATCGGGATGACATCCTTCTCGGTTGGGATGCTCGACCTTCCCGGTCGGGATGCTCTCTTCTCGGCCGGGAAGAGTCCTCAAATCTCTATGACCCCAAAAGCTTGTCCAAAGCTTCAAAAACCGACTCTCGTGCTCACAATCCAAGCTCTATCAATAAACACTCCTCTCTAAGATTCATCTTCACTTCGCACCTATAATTGAGCTCAAACATATTCATCAAAATCCCTCCCTCACATCGCTCATCAAAATACCAAATCACAAGAATTTCACAAAACCACTAACAATTCTAGAAACCAAACTATCCAAACAAACATATATACACACACAAAAGCTCAAAAAGATATTTACAATAGGATACTCTCACCATCTACACCTCCATAGCCATCAAGAGCTCGAAGGAGTAAGTCAAATGCTCTAGCAACATCTTCATTGAGGCTCACATGGCCGAGCCTAGCCACTTTCAAGAGCTTCATAGTCGGAGGCAAGAAGCAATCATCTTCATTATGCTCGGGGTTCTCGTGATCTTCCGGGTCTTCCGAACCATGATAGCAACAACTCTTATGACCATCCGGTAGGTATAGTGGTCTAGAGTCATGCTCGGTGTTATGATGTGGGAAATCACACCCTAAGGGGGTTGCTTCTTCTTTGGGGTCGAGAGTAGAATTCTCTTCCACCGCCCGACAAGGATCCTCTCCATCAAGCATCTCACAAGACAAGGGACTTAGAATCGAGTGCGATAAAGGAGGTGAAGGCATCAAGTTTTCTTCATTGGAGGCTTTAGGATCCTCCAATTTCCCATTCAAGGCGAGTTCTAAGGCATCTACCTCTTTTTCCCAAGTATTGCGTTCCTTTTCACTCACCTTGCCTACATGACCTAGAGGAGGTATGTCTTCACTTGGCTTTGGATTGTCAAGATCCGGTTCATCACGAAGAAAATCGAACAAATCCAATTTGATAGCCAATACATCGGCTCCCCAAGAGTTATCTCGAGAATCATGTTCACACCCCTCCTCATTGTCGGCCCTTGAAGCTTCAACTTCCTCTATTCTTCCCATATCTTCACCACCCAAGAAACACTCAACAATGGTCTCTTGATTGACCCTCTCTTCCTCATTCATGGCTTCATGATCGGGTTGACTTTATTGTGGAAACACCCGACCTTCTTGCCCAAATGAACCTTCCTCAACAAGTCGTGGAGCTTGAGTGGCCGACATCGTGATACGAGCCATGAGTGCATTGATGCGAGCATCTTGCACTCCTATTTGGGCCTTGAGCTCCTCTTTAACCCCTTGTATGTGAGTCATCATCACTTGTTGACTCTTTTGCATTAAAATTATCATCTCATGTTGACCCTTTTGCAATAGCATTATCGCCTCTTGTTGACTCTTTTGCATTTGAGCCAACATTTGACAAGTCTCGAAGTTGGGGATTGTTGGTTGTGGGTTATGTGAGGGTGTTTGGTAGTTGTTAGAATGTTGTGATGATCCTTGACAACTTTCATGGTAACCATATGGAGGGCGTTCGTAAGATTTTTGATGAGGTTGATATGGTTGGTGAAATTTTGGGACTTGGCCATTTGCCCCGTAGTTGTCCCGTGAAGATTGATGGAAGCTAGGACGTGCCATTTCCATAACGTTGCTTTGATACCTAGGATGAACTACAAGCACTTGAGCAAACGTTAGTAGCCTAGTGCTTTTGAGGCACTAGGAAGGGAGAATAGCACACAAGAATTAGAACGGAGATACACAAGGAGAAGAAAACACAAAAATCAAGAACAAAGTCCAAAACTAAGCATACAATAGTCTAAACTACGCCGTCCCCGGCAACGGCGCCAATTTGATGGGTGGGATTTGTCGTGGATCCCCACCAACAAATAATAACCAACTATTCCTAACTGGGTAGATAGGGCAAGTCAGGTCGATCCACAGAGACGGGGTGTCGGACTAAGGTGTGCTACGGTCAAAGACTCGGTTCAAGACAAGCTAATCTAGGCGATGGCTAAGGACTAAACTATAGTCTTTAACAACAAATAAAAAGGCTAAACAAGCATCTAATGACTAGCGGAAGCTAATAAAACGATAAGAAGAAACTAGGGTTAGGTCGGGTTCATGGGTACAAAGAAGACAAAAAGGGGAAAAACGGGATTACTAGCATGCTTTCGTAGCCTAGGTAACGCCAATCGGGCTCTCGCTACGAAATCGGCCTAGGGGTCGTCCTCACCGGGCTCTCGCTACGTAATGAGGGAACCAAACCAACCAACCAAACACACACATACAAGAGAATATGCAAGAAAAACAAAGATTGATCGTCTCTAGTCTCACAAACATTTCATCGAACATGTGGAGTGCAAGGTTAATGGGAAACAACAAAAACAACATCTAGCACCACCCATCTCACCCTAATCATCCACAATCACAACCAATCACCCTAATAACCCTAGCAAGAATCTACTTAAACATATCTAAAGGAAAACTAACACTAACAAGAGAAACCAAAACAAGAACAAGAGCATACATATGTAAAACTAACAAAGATGATGAACAGAACTGTTTCGGTATTGGAATCAATTAACCCGATTCGGGATTCGGGCTTGAGGTGTACGATATTGCTTTGAAGTAACAATTGGTCAATCTTTCCAACCTCTCCTTTCTCCTACTCCACTGGTCGGACCTTCCCGGCGGAATGGGCTGGCTCCCTGCACACAGAACGCACAGGGCCTCGGAGGTTGTCCGAGGAAACCCTCTCCGATGCCTAAGTCAGTCCGTGAATGCCTTAAAAAACCTAGCTCGTGAGGAACTAGGTGGCATTTTTAGAGTAAGAGTTCTAGAGAGAGAAAATCCAACCCTCTTCTTGTGGGAAGTGGGAGAGTATTTATACCTTCCCACAAGAGAGGGAAGTAGAAGGAGGATGGGTAGATGAGGAGGTGACAAGTGGCTTCACCTCATCCACCCATTCTCGTTTACCTTAGGCAAAATGACGAGGAGGTCTCTTGGTGATCTCTGCCCTGCCTGCGGAGATTTCCCCAGAGGGCAGGCGAGGCAGGGGTTGTGAAGGCTGGGTTTGAGCAGACCGCGTCGCCCTGCTGGTCAGGCAATCATCTGTAGTTCCCAGTGGGTTCTCTTTTCAGTGACTTTGCTCTAACTATCCGCAAAGTCGGTCCCCGGGCTCCTTGGGTAGTCTTCTGGGGGCCTACTTAGCATACAGGCGGTTCGGAGCTGGCTGCCGACCCTCATCAATTGGCCCCCGCCAGCTGGGAGGGAGCAAGGCTTCCTTCCGGCTGGCGACCTTTGCTTAGATGGAGGGAGGTTGACTTATTTTCGACTTCGCTGCTGCATTTAATGCCTTTGTACTTTCCCGAGGGAAGAAGTGTTAATTGTGTCAGGTATACGAAGAGTTGAGAGGCCTTTTGCAATGATTACCCTTCATGCTTGGTGGATTCTCGGGCAATGTGAGGACTTTGCGATTGGTGGCATTCCCTGCCAGGATGGTTGGGATGCCATTTAATGCTTCATTTCTTTTGTATAAATTCCAGCTCCCTTCGCCATTTTGTTATTTCATCCTCAATTTTTCCACTTTTCTTTGTTGAATCATGGTTTGGATCAAGAAATCTGTTACTCGCCACGGAGTTCGTACTGTTACCTTCCTCTTTAAAGAATTTTGGAGGCTAAGGTATGCTCGGGCGACTTTCCGGGCCCTTCGCCGCAGTCGCCGTCCTCGGCGACATCCCCGTCGGAATGTTCGGAAGGCTCCTGTCAGGGCAGGCCAGCACCCTAGAAGATCCTTGCCCCCTGCTGCTCCCAGGTTCAAGCGCCGCCTTCAAGGAGGAGGGTGTTTTGATCGGGGTTGTCATGAGTGTTTCCCATGGTTGCACCCTGAACAGTTCGACCCTGACTGTTCCGACGCAGACTCTTCTCTGGGGTCAGGCCCTTCTTCTCCAATGAAGAAGACGGGCTGCGGTACTTGTGATGACTTCCAGACAGTTCCCTATGGTAGGGACTGAGATGTCAGCAGCCGGGACTCTGGAGACAGTGAGGGTCTGGGCTGCTCGAGTGACAGAGATGAGGACGGACTCCCCGAGGATACCTTCAAGGATTCCTCTGACTGGGATTGGGAATCTGACATTGGAGGCCAAGGCTGCCCTGGGGACTATTCTCCAGACTTAGGTGATGACTAGGCCTGCTTGCAGGGTGCAAGCCGGAGATCCAGGCTCCTTTTGTATTTTCTTTTTCTGCCAAGCATGACATGTAACTTGTCCATTTTCCATCAAAGTTAATGAAAAATCCGAGCGACTTCGTTACTTGTTTTTTTTTTTTTGAATGCGGGGATGACGTTGCTAGCTGACCGTCCCTCTGACACTTTTGCTTTTTCGAGGTCCTTCTTGGGAAGGGGTGAGCGGCTCATGTTCAAAGCGTGACACGTGGGGTAGATTGTTGGGGACGTTTTCTCAGAGAGGCGGCCTTTTTGGCTTCCTGGGCTTTATATAAGCCCTTCCCCTCCTTCATTTCTTTCTTTTACATTTTTCGAAATTCGTAGTCCCTCTCATACTCCCAAACCGTCTTTGTTGCTGAGAACTTCATGAGACCAAGGAGTGCTTACTATCACACTTTCCGGCGACGACCAACGTTCTAGGTTAGGATCTCTCTTTAAATCTTCGCCTTTTTTCCCTTTCATCAATACTTTTTTCTTTATAAACCAGTATGTCTCGAGTTCGGGCTTTCTCTTTTGGTTCACTGTCTGAGAGGGCTGAGGGTAGAGACGGGAGTGGACGTGATCTAGCCTCCTCTTCTGGGGTTGGGCCCAGGGAGGAGGATCGCCTTGACAGGGGGAAGGTCCTGAATCCCCCGAACCCGCCCCCTTCGACGTTGTTGATTCAGACAACGAGGCACTGGAGGTGAACCCCTCCAGGATTGTCGGCCCCCTCATTCGCAGGGAGAGAGGGAAAACTTATTATTTGGATAAGAAAAAATACTTGATTCCTCTAAAAACCTACCCCGAAGCCAAGAATAGGGATTTGATTTTAGAAAGCAATGCTGCCGAGGAAATCGAGAAATTTTATAATTTCGGGGAGGGGTATACAGTCATAGTTCCAGGGGAAAAGGACACAGTATGCTGCCCCCCTGAAGGTTGTGTGGCTGTTTACCACAAAAGCTTGGAATTCGGTCTGCGATTCCCTCTTCACCCTTTCCTGGAGGAGACCTTCAGGAGAATGAATGTGGCTATAGCCCAACTGACTGCCACAGCCATTAGGTCCCTGATAGCCAATACCTGGACCTGTCTTTTTCATGGTGAGGGTGTTACTTCGAGCCCTTGATGGAGATGGAGTTGGCCAAGTGTTGTTAAAAAAAATGATTGAAGAATGCACCACCTTTGGTTTGACGGAGTTCCAAAAGAACCGTCCTATTGTATATATCTCTTTCTTGTAATTCTTTTAGATTTTGTGAAATTCTTGTGATTTGGTATTTTGATGAGCGATGTGAGGGAGGGATTTTGATGAATGTGTTTGAGCTTACTTGTAGGTGTGAAGTGAAGATGAATCTTAGAGAGGAATGGTTATTGATAGAGCTTGCATTGTGAGCATGGGAGTCGGTTTTTGAAGCTCTGAACAAGCTTTTGGGGTTATAGAGGGTTTGAGGACTCTTCCCGGCCGAGAAGAGAGCATCTCGACCGGGAAGGTTGAGCCGTCCCGACCGGGAAGGAGTCATCCCGATCGGGATGAGTGTACCAAAAATAGGGTTTTTTGGAGTGTCATCCCGACCGGGACGGTAGCTTCCCGACCGGGATGATGCCCTGCTCCTTCTTTTGGCCTCTTCTTTGTCATTCGAGCCCACTCAACCACTTTATACCCCCTCCCAACCTCCCTACTTACCCTTGCACCTATCATATGACCCTACACTTCATATACATAAATTCATCTCATTTTCTCTTCACTTTACACCGACTTTCACATCAAATCCCACCTCCTTATACCTTCGTACTTAAACCATGGAACCTTATCGAGAATGAAGAGGAATCGCATTGACGAAGACAAGCAAAATTGCCTATATTGATCATTGAGACGATGGAGTTCGTGAGTTGCTAACCTATCGGTATGGCGACTCTAATTTCTTTTCCGTCTTTTATTGCTTGTCTCCCTTTGCATGTTCCCCTCCCCTTATACACTTTTGTGTCATGGTGGCCCTCGGGACCTTGATAATTGTTGCTCCCGACTCTCGATGACGTGACTACATCGAGAGTCATTTCACAAATCCAAATTTACAAGATTTTCACCCCTTTTGTAGGATTTAGTCGGATCTGGGCGGAATCCGGGCTAGGTGACTTGATTACACCTAGTCCTCCCCTCCCATTTCCTTTTATTTCTATTTTTTTTATTATTTCTTCCCCCATCCATATCTTTTCTTGTCTCGGCCCATGGTGACTTGACTACACCCCGGCCGAACACATTCTACCCTTTTCTTCGCTTAATTTTTATTTCTTAGCTTTATTTTCGTAATTTCTTTTCTTTTGTTTTTTGTCTCCGTACACTACGGTCGAGCATGAGGACA
This sequence comes from Agrostemma githago, assembly GCA_958450325.1. Taxonomy (NCBI): domain Eukaryota; kingdom Viridiplantae; phylum Streptophyta; class Magnoliopsida; order Caryophyllales; family Caryophyllaceae; genus Agrostemma; species Agrostemma githago. The sequence goes on along the minus strand of OY288239.1, from coordinate 61,704,678 downwards.
TTGCTCGGTTTAAGTGTGGGGGAGCGATAGTCTATCGTAGTTAGTTTTATTTTCGTAGTTTTTCGAAAAAACTTAAAAAACCATAAAAATTTGAAAAATTTTCACAAAAATCAAAAAGATTTTCTTTAGTGTCTTTCTCTTTTTGTGTCTTTGTGTCGTACTTTTGTTGTGTTGTGTGTGTTTGCCTCCCTTTCTCCTTGTAGGTCGCCTAATCACCGTTAACTTTGGAAGGCTTTCAAGACATCCGGTAACGCCCTTCTATCCCTTTTTCCTCTTTATCTCTTGTGGAATTTGGAGGAGATTTGTGATGTTGTGTGCTCGGGTGGAGCTTTGTAGAGTTTGTGGTTGATTTGGTGACTTGTTTGGAAATTCGGGGTGGTGTTTGTTCTCTTTGTGTGTTTGTTTTGTTTTGTTTTGTCTTGTTGCCTTTTGTCTCTTTTTATTTCGTTTTTTGTCGTGTCTTTGTTTTGTGGTGTGTAGTTGTGTCTAGTGTGTAAAAAGATCTCCGAAAACCCGGTTTTGAGGCTAGTGTGCAAGTGTCTACTTTCCCTTTCTAGTAGTATGAGTCGAGTCTTGGACTTTAGTCTAGTAGAATGACCCTAAATTAATGATTTCGTTGGTTTCTTACCTTGAGTCCACCTAGCTTACTAGGAATTTACTACGGGATTTGCATTTTGACCATTATGACCACCCACGGTGTGAAAAGGCCTTGGTTGCCGAGTCTCGTCCCTTAGGTGACCATGTTCGAAACTGTTTGATTAGTCCAAGTTCTCCACCTTTTTGTGGGTTTGAAGGGAAGGCGCCGTCCCGACTCACCCATTCTCCTACATCCTACACATATCCACAAAATAAAGTTGCAAATTGTTGAAATCTCTTTCTTTGTTGCAAAAGAAAAGCCTACAACTCAAATCTAGTCAAAAGGGCAAAGAAAAGAAAAAGAAAGAAAAAGAAAGAAAGAAAAGATTGAAGAAAAATAAAAGGCACAAAAAGCCAAAAAGAAAATACAAAAGATGAAAAAGAAATGGCATAGCAACACAAAAGGCAAAAATGCAAAAGAAAGAAAAATGTCAAAAGAAAACCGTCTAACAAAAAGATTTTCACCCTCTCAAAATAAGCCTTTTTTCCGATCGTTACCGTGAAGATCCTACCAAAGGACCGAGTCCCTAGGAAGGATGATAGCGGTAATGATCGGTCTTCCCTCATTTTGCAAACTTATCCACCTTTTTACTTGGACTAGTTGAGCGGGTTTGGGCATGAGACGACCCTCTTGGCTCATCGCTAAAGGGGGCGGGGTCTCACTTATCTACAGTGTCGACTAACACCGTGGTTCATCCTTTTTCCATCTCGCCGATCGTCCCTTAGTACGTTCTTAGAAGGTTAGGAGGAATCTAGGTAAGTTACCAACGTTTTTATTGCTTTGTTGTCATACTATTAGGGTTTTGTTCATTTCAATTTGTATTATTGGCTTGGGAACGTTCTCACTTGCCTTGAGTCCTTAACCGGTGCTTCTTTCACCGCTTGTTAGAGGGAAGCGGTATTTAATTCTTCTTGGGTGCAACCGTTTGTTTGCTTGTTTGTTTGTTTGTTTGATGTTTGTTTTTGTGTTTTTGTGTTCGGTTGCATCCACATTTTTGTCGCAAGACCTCACTTGCCTTGCGGAGTGCACTTTTCCTCTAAGTGTACTCGCGTGAGTTGAAAGGGCGTAGGGTGCGCTAATACCCGCTCGGTTAGTAATTTAGTTTCTTTTAGCTTTATTTAGTTTGTGCTTACTCGAGGGCGAGTAAGGGTTAAGTGTGGGGGAGTTCATAAGTGTAGTTTGTAGTGCCTATTTTGTTGTGTTTGGTCCCGGTTTCTCTTGTGGAATCGCTCCTTGGGAGCGGTTTCTGGGCTACTTTTGCTCCTTCTAGTTTGTTTTAGGTTCCCAAGACCATTCATGGAGAATTGGAATGATTCCGACTCGTTTCATACACTTTTGGAGCCAACGAAGAGAAGGAGAGATCACTCGGTGCCTTGGATTCGATCCCGAGACCTGGGGACCCATTCCCTGAGCCTCTTAGACTCGATCTCGAGCCCCGAGAATCGATGAGAAGCCCATGAGAAGCAAGGAGGGACCTTAGAGCTCTTATTGGAGGCCTACAAGACCCTTCCCGGGCGTGATGGTGGCCATCCCGACCGGGAAGGGGTGCACAAAAAAGACAGCTCCTGTTTTGAGCCGTCTCGGCCGAGAAGACTCTCGTTCCGGGCGGGACCGTCTCGTCCCGGACGGGATGGACTAGCTGCAGCACGAAAACTCTTCTTTTCTCCTCCTTCACTCTTGTAACCTTATATATACTCCTCCCTTGTATTGTTTAAGCATCTTACATTATCTTAGACTATCTTAGACCTCTCTACATTAGACAAAACCCTAGATAGAGTGCCTCCTCTCATTAGACTAATCTCTCTTCAAACTTTTGTAAACCTTAGATTAATCTAGTTTTATTAGTCTTGTATTGAAGAGATTCTTGAAGACTCATCCAAGATTGACAACCTTGGAGATTATTTGGGTTTCTTATTAATGCAAGTTCTCACCTTTTTATCTCCATATTAGTTGGTATAATCTCTTTTCTCTTAATCTTTGTTAATCTCTCAAGTTTTAATCTTTACATATTGCTTATTGTTCTTATTTGTTCATAATGAATGTTTGGTTGTTTATGTTGATTTCTCTTATCATTGTTATTGATAGTTTCATTATGAGTGAGTAGACTTTTTGTGGGGTTAGTAGGGGGATTAAGTGTTGATTATGGGTGATTAGGGTTGATTGTGGGTAAAGGTGATTCCTTTGTTGCTGGTCACATATTGGGCACACTATGTGTTTGTTGTATTGCTTGTGTGGGTAGTAGTGGCCAATGCTTCTCATACTTGTGCTCCTCTTCTCATTTTTTGACTAATTTGTGATTGAATCCTTGTGTTTTGAGTAGCATCTAGCATGAGTGTTCGGGTCTAGTCTTTGACACGAGAGTGCGGACTTTGGCTTTGGCGCAAGAGCGCAAACCGACCTTAGTAACTAAGTGGTACCTACACCCTTGATTACCCAACCATCCTACTACACTTATGAACCCGACCTAACCCTACTCCTTCCCATATTTGATTTCTCCACCTCTTTAGCCTTCTTCTCTAGTTTATTTGCTTAGTTAATCTTTAGTTGTTTCATTAGTTCATGTCATACTTAGTATATTGTTAGTCGACTTTCATCACCTTCAACCATCATAGTTTGTCAATTATCGTCTTCTTTGTGTTTGTTTGTGTGACTTAGCCTTGTTTCTAGGTAGACCTAGTCTAGACACCTATAACCGTCTCCGTGGACACGACCCGATTTACCCTAGCTACCGTTAGGATTAGTTGGACTCTACTTGATCGGTGGGGACCCACGGAAATTCCCCGCCATCAAAAATCAATTGCCTCTCTCTTATGGGAAACAAATGAGTATTTATAGGTTCCCATAAGAGAGAGAGTAGAGAAAGAAAGAGGGAGAGAATGAGCAAGTGACACTTGGGAGCGTCTCGTCCACTCATTTTCCCTTACCTTAGGCATGATCAAGAGGGCTCTTATTGCCTGTCTTGGGCCCATCAGAGAGATGTCCCCTTCTTGTTATGGTGGCAGTGGCCCGGGCCCGACGGGCAGGGGGCTGGGCCTTGTGCCCGAAATTTGTCATCGCCTTCTAGGAGCCCCCCCCCCCCCAGGGGCCGCAAGGAAAGGCATGTTGATCGGCCTGCGCAGCAGGTTTCTTGCTATCTGGGTCGGGTCGGCCCCGGACTCGTCTAACGAGCGACCCGGAGCAGGTGACCGACCCCCATCAATGATAAAGCTTGAAAGTTGGGGACTTTATTTGTTTCAAAGGTCTAAACTAATATCGTGTTTTAATAAAGTTCTAAATATGGGGGAAATAAAGTTCTAAAGCATTTGGAATGACGAGGAAAGATGGATAAGGGGGAGTGCAGGAGAAAATGATGGAGTACGAGAGGGATGGAAAGTGTTAAATGGAAGATACACGCTAAAATAGATGACAAAAGAAAATCATATTTAATTCTGAATTTAAGAAGGATTGTAGATACACAACGCATGTTGATTACAACCCTACGACACCTTCAATTCAATGAAATTCGACAAAGTTAGACTTATTCTACAGAAAAAAACACGAGGCAAAGTACGCATTTCCGACACTTACAACACCTATACAAAGAACTCTGAGCATCTATATCAAATCTAAGAATCTTGTGTCAAAATACATGCAAGAAAGAAACCCTAAATGAACCTCAAATACCAACACCGCCCTACAAAAATACAAAACAAAACATGAATTCAGAAGAGTGGAGGAAGAAGAAAGATTATAGAAGGGGAAGGAGGGATAATTATAGGGGGAACTTTCAGGGAGAGGTAAGAAGGGAGAAGAGAGGAGAAGGAGAAAGGGAAGGACAAAGGGATGTGGAGGAAGAATAAATTAATCTTAGTAGCGGAGAAGGAGGAATATATGATTAGAAGAGAAGAAGCATTAAGGGGAGATACAAGGGAGTTTCAGAGATAAGGTGAATAATGGGAGGGGTAGAACGAATTGAAGGGACACACTCTCACTGAACTACATGACAACAATAAAAGTTATATATAGAGACGGGTCTTAGCTAATGAAGAGGAGAAGTGAACGAATTGTGAGATGTGAAGGACGACGAAAAACTATCTTACTGGACGAGGAAGGTGGAATAAGAAAAGGATATAGTTAAAGAAGAGGAGTGGGGTGGGGTGATAAAGAGAAGGGAGAGTGTGGGAGGAAGGGGTAAGGAATCAGATAGGTGGAAAGAGTTGAAATGATGACATACTCGCTAAAATAGATGACAAAATCAATCCATATGGAAGAATGAATCTTAGATAATGAGGAGCAGGAGTATGAACGGAAGAAGGAGTGAGAAGGAGAATATGAAAACGAAAAGCTAGATGAGAAGGGAAAATGATCTTAATAGTTGCGCATGAGCTACAAGAAAGGAAGTCGCATTAGGGGAAGAAGGATGCAAGAGAGTGAGATAAAAAGACGTCAACGTAAGATGAGTGGAGGGGCGAACCCCTGCTAAACTAGATAACAAAACACAGTCATATGTAAGGATTAATCTTGAATGGTGAGGATCATAAAATTATGCAAAGTAAGGAAAATGGGGAAGAAGAAAGAGGTAGGAGAAGGTGAATGATGAAGAAAATTGATCTTAGTCAACGTAAAGGAGGAACATGAAAAGGCAACACGAAACGAGGGTTAGTTCAAGGATCAAGTAGTTATGGAATTAAAGAGATGACGCACTCTCTAGACTAGATGACGAGATAAAGTCATATTACTTATATGAGGAGCGGGGGTGGGAGAGGAGGGAGGAAGAAAGAGGAAAGGGAAAGAGAAGGGGATATGAAGGGTGGTAGACGAAGAGGACAACTGATCTTAGTAGAGACAATGGTGAACCGGAAGAGGAGGAACATTAGGGGAAAGTAAGAGGAGAACGAAAAGGATTGAGGGAGGATGTTAAGGTTAAAAGAAATTAAGAAACGAAATCCTCACTAAACTAAATGACAAAAGCGAGACATATTTAAGAATGAATCTTAGATCATGAGGAGAGAGTGAGGGCACATAGGAGAAAATGAAGATAAGGGCAGTTAGATGAGTTCTACTAGGAGGATGCATAGTAGAAAAGGGAAGGGAAAAGGGATGTATATGAAAAAAATTGATAGACAAGGAGGAACATAAACAGGAACAATATCGGGGGGGGAAGGTAAGGGTGTAGGGGTAAATAATGAGAAGGGTTGAAGAAGTTGAAACTAAGGGATGACACTCTCACTGAACTAAATAACCAAAACAAGTCTTTTTAACTATTTGTCTTGGATCACAAAGTGAAAAAGAAGAAGAAAAATTCATTCTAAGTTTCTCCCAATTTGGATGACTACATATCGATGTAGGCTTAATTAATTTGAAAGATATTGCTACTAATTACGGTAGTTATTCATAATAAAGCTTGAAAGTTGGGGACTTTATTTGTTTCAAAGGTCTAAACTAAGATCGTGTTTGAATAAAGTTTTAAATATGAGGAAAATAAAGTTATAAAACATTTGGAAAGACAATGAATAAGGATAAGGGGGAGTGCAAGAGAAAATGATGTAGTGTGAGAGGAATAGAAAACATTGAAAGGAAGAAACTCGCTAAAATTGATGACAAGAGGAAATCATATTTAATTCTGAATTTAAGAAGGATTGTAGGAGGATGAGAAAGGTAAGAAGAGAGATGAAGGAAGAGGGAAAATGATAGAAGATGAAGGTGGGACAATAAGAGGGGAGACCTTTAGGGGGAGAGGTGAGAAGGGAGGAGGGAGGAGGATGAGAAAGGGAAGGACAAAGGGATGTAGAGGAAGAATAGATTAATCTTAGTAACGAAGAAAGAGAAATATATTATCAGAAGAGAAGAAACATTAAGGGGACATACAAGGGAGTGTCGGAAATAAGGTGAATAATGGGAGGGATAGAACAAATTAAAGGGACACACTCTTACTGAACTACATGACAACAACAAAAGTTATATATAGAGACGAGTCTTAGCTGATGAAGAGGAGAAGGAAACGGATAATGAGATGTGAAGGACGACGGAAAATGATCTTAGTGGACGAGGAAGGTGGAATAAGAAAAGGATAGTTAAAGAAGAGGAGTGGGGTAGGGTGATATAGAGAAGGGAGCGTGTGGGAGGAAGTGGTAAGGAATCAGATAGGTGGAAAGAGTTGAAATGATGACATACTCGCTAAAATAGATGACAAAAGTAATCCATATGGAAGAATGAATCTTAGATAATGAGGAGCAGGAGGAGGAAAGGAAGAAGGAGCGAGACGGAGAATATGAAAACGAAAAGCTAGATGAGAAGGGAAAATGATCTTAGTCGTTGCGCATGAGCTACAAGAAAGGAAGTGGCACTAGGGGAATAAGAATGCAAGTGAGTGAGATAAAAAGACGACAAGGACGTCAAGGGTAAGATGAGTGAAGGGGCGAACCCTTGCTGAACTAGATAACAAAACACAATCATATGTACGGATTAATCTTGAATGGTGAGGACGATCATAAAAAACGCAAAGTAAATGGGGAAGACGAAAGAGGTAGGAGAAGGTGAATGATGAAGAAAACTAATCTTAGTAAACGGAAAGGAGGAACATGAAAAGGCAGAACGAGACGAGGGTTAGTTCAAGGATCAAGTAGTTAAGGAGTTAAAGATACGACACACTCGCTGGACTTGATGATAAGAGAAAGTCATATTACTTATATGAGGAGCGGGGTGGGAGATGAGGTAGGAAGAGGGAGAAAGGGAAGGAGAAGGGGATATGAAGGGTGGTAGACAAAGAGGGCCACTGATCTTAGTAAAAGACAATGGTGAACCGGAAGATGAGGAACATTAAGGGAAAGTAAGGGGAAAGGGAGGAGGGTTGAAAGAGGATGCTAAGGGTAAAAGAAATTAAGAAACTAAAACCTCACTAAACTAAATGACAAAAGCGAGACATATTTAAGAATGAATCTTAGATCATGAGGAGAGAGTGAGGGGTCATAGGAGAAAAATGAAGATAAGGGCAGTTAGATGAGGTCTACGAGGAGGATGCATGGTATGGAAGGGAAGGTAAAAAGGATGTATATGAGATAAAATGATAGACAAGGAGGAACATAAAGAGGAACAACATCGGAGGGGAAAGACAAGGGTGTAGGGTAAATAATGAGAAGGGTTGAAGAAGTTGAATCTAAGGGACGACACTCCCATTGAACTAAGTAACCAAAACAAGTCATTTTAAATAAGCATCTTGGATCACAAAGTGAAAAAGAAGAAGAAAAATTCATTGTAAGTTTCTCCCAATTTGGATGACTAAATATCGATGTAGGCTTAATTAATTTGAAAGGTATTGCTACTAATTACGATTTTTATTCATGATAAAGCTTGAAAGTTGTGGACTTTATTTGTTTCAAAGGTCTAAACTAATATCATGTCTGAATAAAGTTCTAAATATGAAGAAAATAAAGTTATGAACCATTTGGAAAGACAATGAACGAAGGATAAAGGGGAGTGCAAGAGAAAATGATGAAGTATGAAAGGGATAGAAAAAAGTTGAATGGAAGAAACTCGCTAAAATTGATGGCAAGAAGAAATCATATTTAATTATGAATTTAAGAAGGATTGTAGGAGGATGAGAACGGTAAGAAAAGAGATGAAGGAAGAGGAAAAACGATGGGAGGGGAAGGAGGAACAATAAGAGGGGGAGCTTTAGGGGGAGAGGTGAGAGAGGAGTAGGGAGGAAGATGAGAAAGGGAAGGACAAATGGATGTGGAGGAAGAATAGATTAATCTTAGTAACGGAGAAACAGAATTATGATCAGAAGAGGAGAGGGGCATTAAAGGGAGATACAAGGGAGCGGCGGACATAAGGTGAATAATAGGAGGGGTCGAAGAAAGTGAAGGGATACACTCCCACTAAACTACATGACAACAACAAAAGTTATATATAGAGACAAATCTCAGTTGAAGAAGAGGAGAATGGAAAGGATAATGAGATGTGAAGGACGAAGACAAATGATTTTAGTGGGCGAGGAAGGAAGAATATGAAAAGGATAGTTAAAGAAGATGGGTGGGGTGATTAGAAGAAGACACTTAGATGAGGTCTACGAGGAGGTGGCATGGTAGAAAAGGTAAGGGAAAGGGATGTATTTGAGGAAAACAGATAGACAAGAAGGAGGAACATAAAGAGGAATAATATTGGGGGATAGACAAGGGTGTAGGGATTAATAATGAGAAGGGTGAAAGAAGTTGAAGTTAAGGGACGACGCCCTCACTGAACTAAGTGACCAAAACAAGTCATTTTAAGAATGTGTCATAGACCACAAAGAGGAAAAGAAGAAGAAGAAGAAGAAGTCATTCTAAATTTCTCCCTATTTTGATGACTACACATCGAGGTAGACGTAACTAATTTGAAAGGTATATATAATTACGATTGTTATTCGTGATAAAACTTGAAAATCAGGGACTTTATTTCTTTCAAAAGTCTAAACTAAGATCTGTTTGAATAAAGTGCTAAATATGAGAGAAATAAAGTTTTAAAGCATTAGGAAACACAGGGAAAGAAGGATAAGAGGAAGTGCATAAGAAAATGATGAAGCACGATAGTGATAAAAAAGGTTGAAGGGAAAAACTCGCTAAACTAAATGACAATAGAAAATCACATTTAATTCTGAATTTACGAAGGATTGTAGGAGGATGAGAAAGGTAATAAGGGAAGTGGAGGATGAGAAAGGTAATAAGGGAAGTGGAGGATGAGAAAAATGATCATAGTAGTAGAAGGAGGAGGTCTACTAATTACGAAAGGTATTGCTACTAATTACGATTGTTATTCATGGTAAGCTCGAAAGTTGGAGACTCTATTTGTTTTAAAGGTCTAACCTAAAATCATGTTTGAATAAAGCTCTAAATATGAAGAAAATAAAGTTATAAAGCATTTGGAAAGACAGTGAAAGAAGGATAAGAAGTGTAGGAGAAAATGATGAAGTAAGCTGAATGGAAGAAACTCACTAAAATTGATGACACGAGGAAATCATATTTAATTATGAGTTTAAGAAGGATTGTAGAAGGATGAGAAAGGTAAGAAGAGAGGTGAAGGAAGAGGAAAAATGATAGAGGAGGAATGAGGGACAATAAGACGGGGAGCTTTAAGAGGAGAGGTGAGAAGGGAGGAAGATGAGAAAGGGACGGGCAAATGGATATGGAGATAGAATAGATTAATCTTAGTAACGGAGCGACGGAGCGAGAAAGATGAATATGATCGGAATAGGAGAAGCATTAAGGGGAGATACAATGGACTGTCGGAGATAAGGCAAATAATGGAAAAGGTAGAAGGTATTGAAGGGACACACTCTCACTAAACTACATGACAACAACAAAAGTTAAATATAGAGACGAATTTTAGCTGTAAAGAGTATAAGGGAAAAGATAATCAAATGTGAGGGGCGAGGACAAATGATCTTAGTGGACGAGAAACGTGGAATAAGAAAAGGATAGTTAAGGAGGAAGGGTAAGGGAGTATGTGAGAGAAGGGGGTGAGGAATCAGATAGGTTGAAAGAGTTGACATTCTCGCTATAATCTTAGATCACGAGGAGCGGGAGAAGGCATATAGGCAAGGGATGGAGGAAGATAAGGGCACGTAGATGAGATCTACGAGGAGGAGGCATGGTGGAAGAGAGAAGGGAAAACGGGATGTATTTGAGGAAAATTGATAGATGAGAAGGAGGAACATAAAGAGGAACAAAGGTGTATCATGTATGGGTGAATAATGACAATGGTGGAAGAAGTAAAAGCTAAGGGACGACACCTCACCAAACTAAGTGACCAAAAAAGAAGAAGAAGTCATTCTAAGTCATTGAATTTTTAGGGTTTAGGAGCTTCTCGGTACGTAACTAATTCAATATGTAACTACAATGTCTACGCGTTTATCGATTGTTTCGTATGTTATTACTTGCTCCTTCTCGTCCATTCAATACTTTACCTAAGGTTTCTTCATCACTTTTAAGAAAAGTGGTAAAAATAAGAGTATTATTAGTAAATCAAATGGTGTTATGGGTCCACCAAACTTAAAGTACGGAAAAAATAGTTGCATTTTGTGTAAATAGAGGAAAGATATAAGGATTATAAGGTAAAGTCTTATGCCAAAAAAAGAATGTAAAGAATTGATTGAATTGTCCATTTATAGTAAATGTAAAGAATTGTTTGGATGGGAGTAGGGATGGCAATTTCATACGTATCCGCTTTGCACCCCAAAGTTTAAGAAAATGTGAAGAAAAAAAAGTAGGAGAATAGTGTTGATATGATGAATGTGATGAGAGAGAAATAGAGTTGAAAATATTTTCTTAAGAAGAAATGAGGCTAAATAAAAAAAAATTATAAAAGGAATATGAACTTTATTCAAGAAGAATGATTTTTAAGCTAAAACATGCAACTCTTTTGAAATTCCGCACTTGTATAAGAGCCAGTAGGTTAAAGGACTATTTCCATTTTGTAAGACTTCAATATGTAACTACCATGTCTACGGGCTTATCATCAGTTTCGTAGCTTACTAGTTACGCTTAATGTTTTAACGATAGAAAACGCATCTTCCTTGTGATGCGCGCGGTGAAACTACTACGGAAGAAAAAAATATGAACCCCACAGCATCTAGGACTTTACATCATCTCTCGAGCTTAGGTTCGTAAAATTTAGATACACATAAACACTTTAATGCTCCTATTATGTGTATTATGTATTTATCAAATTTATGATTAGTTAGCTGTCAAGTAGGTCTATATAAACCGCCAGTGCTGATTGTCATTCTTGATTCATTTGCCTAATTCATAAGCCGTTCAAGTAAATTTTATGTAAACGTTGATGAACTCTCTTCTATTACAGTTTTATTTGAATATTGTTATGTATATCAGATCTACCAACTCTAAAACGATCAATCAATGGTTTTTCAGAATGAAACCTAAGACAGCTTACTTAGCTGACTTGACCGCAAATAGTCATGACTACAAAGTCAAGGTGAAAGTAATAGAGAAAAGACGCCCAAAAACATCTCCCGACAAAAAAATGGTCTATCAAAGCTTGTTACTTGAAGATGAAAAGGCAAGATTACATTTTGAAATGTATATTCAGCTAATACATCTATCATTATAGTTTGGAATTTAGGATATAGCCGACTGTATTGAAATTACTAAATGAGTGATAATCACGGTTGTTGGAAAGAAGTGCATATGTTTATGGGTAAATTATTGGAGGTTATGGTTTGTAAGGTAGGGCGGATTAACAGTTTTCTTATGGCTAATTGATAATCACATATTAGTGACCAGTTTTTGTACTGATCATTGGCAGTCTAAAAAAGAGGGTTACAATCTTGATATTAGAGTTTAAGGACTAGGGTTGATAAGCTATGGGGTTATGGAGTCAGCAGTTACATCTCCGTGTTATGATCATAAAATGTTGGCTCTGTTAACCTTGATGAACAATCTAAATTTGCTGGCGCATTTCCCTTTACTTTTTTCTCCTAATTGTATGTTCTTTTTTCTGAATTCCTAATGGTATGTTCTTTGATGTTTATTTTAGCTGGAATTTGTTGGAACTGCTTGACTGAAAGAGTTTTTGTTGTTGTTTGAGGATTGATTTCTTTACTATCTTTTCGTACACTTTGCTTTTCATCGCAAAATTACTGCTTAGACTTAACCAGATGCTACCCAAATTCTTAAATTTATTTTGTAATAGCTATCACAATTATCTATGTATGAATCCCGGGCTACTCTAAAAGCAGAACACGCCGACTATTAACTGTACGCTTAATGTTTGCACGAAACATATTGTATTCGCCTTGGAGCTCCGCGCGCATCGCATGCGGAGAAACAACTAGTTGGAAATTAAAATGAGGAAAATTACAGAATACTCATTAAAGAACAAGGCTCGAGTGGACAAATTATTTTACTTTCTCAAATGTGCAAGAAAACTCGAGATCTTTCACATAAGCAGTTACGGAGTACCTTTTTAGTTCAAGTTTTACTCTCTCTACAAATAGTACGTGCCCAAGGCGCCAAACCCAATTTACTGGTACAATTTTTTATTCATTGAAAAAATAGTCACTGAGCATTGGTAAGACAGAAAAACCCATGGCCAAGAAAAATAAGCCAAGACTTCATTGTAAATGCATTGCAGTGTAAAGAGACTGGTAAAAGTCCACCGGAAACTACACTGTTTTAGGGAATTACAGGGAGTATTTCATCAAACATGTTCACGCCAGCTATCACCCCAAGAGCAAGAGAAGGGAGCATCGCATCCAAGGGAATCAGTCTTGAACTTCTTCAGTCTTCTTCCCAGACTTCATGTACCAACCCACAGCACCGAGAATAGTGAGAGTTCCAGCCACGACAGCATAGTTTCGACTCTTGTCAGAAGACACTTTGCTTGAAGATGCATCACTCACTGGAGGAGCCCCTGATCCACTTGCTGGTGTTGCAGCTGCCTCTGCTGGTTTTGGACCCTGCGAGCATTCGTCTTGTTAGATAAAGCTTGACTCATGTGGGAATTCACAATTTAATTTCTTCATCATTTGCTTTGCCCCCGCTAATTGATTCTGTTTTCCATTTTGGTTCAATAGTCTACATTTCCTTTATTAGCAATGTTTCACATGGAGTGTGAGACAGTCCCAAATGCATATTCCTACATAAAACCTCTGATCTGAAAACAATGTTTCGGTCTAGACAACATAAATGTCATTTATGCCGAAATAAGATCATTAGGCTCGTGAATATGTGTTACCAATAGCAAACTCACCGAGAGATCTAAGCAAACAAAAAGCTGATAGAACAAATACGAGCAGACGGTAAGAACACTGTGAAACAGCTATATCCTTGGTAAAAATTGTGTCATGTTTCAAGAACAGATGGGTACCGATGGGTACAAACATCAGCAACACTTGAGGAACTTCTTCCAATACTAAGGAGACATACTATGAGCACAACGAGAAGATAAAAAAAACTAGAAAATTCATTTTTTAACTCTTAAATGATGAAATTTAATAGACGTACACCCTCGGTCTTCCATCCCGCTAATTCAATGCTAACTTTGTGAATCTCAACATGGTTATCAATGATTCACTTTTACCATGGATTGAATAAGGATATTCAATTAGCTGAATATTACAAATCTCACCTGACGTGCAGCCTTTTCCAACTTCTCCTTCTCCATTTTCTGCAATTGCATTCAAAATATTTTTGTCAGTCGAGAAGCACCCTGTCTGCTAAAATAAAACAGCTGAAAAGGGAATAATATACAGATTTATTGTAGAAATATGTACTGCCACCTTGAGCAACAAAGCAAGATCCGCAGTAGCATAAAAAACAGGGGCTACTAGTGTGACAAAGCAAGGTATGTTACCAATTGCAGTTCTGAACGCTTGTCAAACAATACATGCTATGAGAATTATATACAATATACATCATTTAGTATTTTGTCAATAAACATAAGCAGAAAGCCCATATGACAGTTACCTTTTTTTGAATACCACAAATGGAGGGAAGGAAGGAGGGAGGAAAGAGGCAGGGAAAGGGAAAGAAGGGTGGAGGGTGGAAATTTTCCCTCTAAATCTTTCCTAATTTAAAAGGGTAATTGATTTGTCCTGTGAGAGGCAAATGGATGAATCAACTTTTCCAAGCTCCAAATTCTTCCACCCTCACTTTTCTATCAAAGTAAAGGAAAATTGTCTCCCTCCAAATGCCTCACCTCCAAATCCTTCTAATCAAAAGAAGTCAGGCTTATTTGCATAGCAAAATACAAGGGAAAAGGGAAGGGATGGGGATAGAGAGAAGAGAAAGGGGCGGAAGGAAGGGAAAGTTGCAACGAGGTATGTGTGTTTCCATACAATTCCTATTTTCATTTTCCTTTGGAGGAGGGAAAATGAATCTGTCTGAAACTCCTCCAACATCCCTTTAGACTTATTTGATATCCAAACAAGGGAATTTAAATCTCTTACCCTCTCCTACTTTCCTTTCCCTAGAAATGCCTCCATCCAAATAAACCGTTATGCTGAAAAATCGCCAGTCATAAACAAATGAATAAAGTCGATGACAGTAAATAACTTAAAAGTGTATTAGTCCGCTTACAAGCTAATCATATAAGAAGACTTCTTAATGTAGTTATACACAAATCGTGTGAGAATTAGTCAACCCCACAAAGAAAAGTAGGCCTTTTTGCTTCATACATATGTGAAGTCGGCTTTACAACCGCATGAGAATTAGTCAACCCCACCAAAAAAATAAGACTTTTTCCATCATACATATTTGAAGTCGGCTTTAAAATGAGAAGCATGCAAAATGATGCTACGAGGTATTAAATTTTTAACTGAAGACCCTAGCATCTTGCGAAGTATTAAATTTGAAAAAAGAGTAAGTTAAAGATTTAGAAAATAAGGGCATTAGCATTACCTTGATGTAGACATTTTCTGCAGCCTTTTCCTCCTCACTCAGAACCTTGCCACTGCTCGAAAACCTACGAGAAATGTATCTCAGAGCAACTCTTCCAGACATGGTGACTGGTAATTGCCAACGTAATCACTTCAAATGCCTATTTATACCTTGCCAAGGCAGAAGTATGAGAACAAGAGTAACAAATCATGTCAGTGTAGCATTCACAAAATCTTTTATACTTTATAAACAGTGATGGTTATTGGTAATAAATGAGGCATGATACAATGGAACACATACAAGCAGATACAGGAAAGAGTTGTAATCATCAAACAAAGCACCAAAACACAACAAAAATAACAGAAATAATAATGGCTAGTTGTGAAGATCAGCATAACATGAACCTGATGTCTGTAGTCATCTATATGATAACTACAGATATTTTGATAAACGGTCAAGCCTGCCAGGTGATCCTCATGTGCCAAAAACACCTACAATTAATTATCTCCTATTTATGCAGTACAATCTCTTCCTATGTGTCCGAGACTTGTAACTTATGAACATAAAATTCCCGCTTAACCATGACAAGATTGGCAATATCTACGGCCCATTTCCACTATCAGATATCCGTAAGGTCCAAAACCATATTACTACACAGTGCACCCTACGGCGGCAATTTTTCACAGAAGTAATTACTGAGTGTTAACGACTCCGTAAAATCACACACTTTGCACCACAACTGATTCGGCAAAACATTTAAGCAAGATTTATCTATCAGAATGTAACCATCAATTTGAATGACACTATCTTTTATAAAGTACAAGCAACCCCCAAACCAAAGCCTAAGAAGTAAACGCTAAATCTCCAAATATTAACATCATTTTACAAATTATAACAAAATGCAAAACAAATAGGCTGACACCCTGTTCATAAACAGAATCATCACAAATCGACTCGTCAACAAACATAAACCACAATATTACAAAAAATAACGAAAGATCATAGAGAAATACTAATAAACGGTTAAGATTACAAGTGATTACAAAAACCCTAACATTAACATAGCAGCAGCAAAAATCATGGATAAAAATGAAATCAGCGAGTTACTGTAATATTTAGAAGCGAAATATGAAACCAAAGCTATAGAGATTAACCGATCATTGCCGTACAAGATTACTACGATGTTGATCAGCTATTCAAAGACAGTAAACAAAAAAAGAAAGCAAAACAAAATCCATCATTAAAGATGAAAATAGAAGGAGAGAGATTAGGGTTTCGACATACCAGAGAAAAAAGTGGAGGAAGAGAGAGAAAGCGAGGTGGTCGAAGGTGATGAAGGGAAGAGTCTGAGAAGTGAGAATAATGAAATGAGGAACCGACTAGTAGTACTGTCGCTCAAGGCCAACGTGGATCTCCACCGTTCGATTCAAGTAATTGACCACTTCCTTCCACTTGGACGTTTGACTCAAGGGTGTTTTGTAAATGGCGGATACATAAAAAAAATGAATATTGATGGAAAATATTATATTTGACCCAAAAATTTATCAATGACAGTGTTTGTTAATTGGCAATTTGCAATGGCATATTGGGTTTCCGTTTTGCAATAGCTCATATTGAATTAGCATATTAGAATATACTTCCTCTATTCAAATCATTTGTATACGTTTGCTTTATGCACGTAGTCCATACTCGTTTTCTTTTGTCTATATCTTTAGTTACCTGTTACTAAAAATTATAAATATTTGATATTCATAATTTATTTTATTAGACGATTTAAACAAGATCCCACATGACTATCTTTTATCTTATATATTAGAAGTTATATTGAAGATTCACATCACTTATAAATACTGTTAAAAAAGCAAATGTATACAATTCGTTGGAACGGAGAGAGTATTTATTTTTACCTTTTTACCCTTTTTACAAACTAAACTCTACTTTCATTATCCTCAAACTCTTTCATTAATTTAACCTTCAAAGTACGTCTTACTCTTCCCTTTGATTTTTTTTATGCATTAATTTGAGATGCAATGAGTTCTTGCATATTTCAATTGAATCAATTTTCAGTTTTTTTTATGCACAATTTCATGGAGCATTACTTTTCAATTTAATGTTATTATTATCTATGTTTGATGATTTGAATTACTTTGTCGAAATATCAACTCTTTGTGATAATATTTCTTCAATTTAATGACCGGTGTTAGAAGTCGGCCATATTGTATATTAAAATTGTTGGTACGATGTAGGTTGACGTATATTTAATCAAAAATTTGTTTATGTTCTTTTTTGTCATTTTACAAAGCAATTAATAATCCGCTAATCGAAAACTGTTAATTACCAAACACCACTTAGAAAATTCCGCTAATTAAATCTGCTTTCTAAATCAATATGCTTCTGCAAATATTAATTCGCTGTTTACCAAATAAGGTCTTTAGTACTACTCACTATTTTACATTTGTACAAGTGTACAGCCTTCGACCAACTCGGTCGTTTCCCATGCATCGGTTATGCACCGGGTTTGGTCTAGGCTGAGCATTGACCAACGAAGGTAGATCCAACAC
Organism: Agrostemma githago; assembly: GCA_958450325.1. NCBI lineage: Eukaryota > Viridiplantae > Streptophyta > Magnoliopsida > Caryophyllales > Caryophyllaceae > Agrostemma > Agrostemma githago. Next base: position 61,687,126 of record OY288239.1, on the reverse strand, counting down.
GTGGAGGTGGTCAGGTCGAGACTAAAGCCAAACTAACTGGTAGGCCTTGTTGGACTTGCTGGTTTTGATCCAAGCCAATAGGCGGATTGTTGTGAGTCATACAAAGGTTAGGTTGCCCGATTAATTGTGGAGCAGTGACGCGGGTTGGGCCGGATCGACCCCCACTTTTGACAGATTTAGTTTTACATAACTTTTTGATATTACAATCATTTCCTAGAGCTTCAATTAATGTAACATCGCTAAAGACCTTGACAGAGTTTCTCGTCGTTTGGATTTTTACTTTGCATCTGGTTTACATGTGAAGAATATCTCCTCCTTATTACCTTTAGTAATTTTTACTTTTAGTCACTTTCTTCCTTATCTCTCTATTTAAATTACACAAACCACTTTCACATAATTGATTCTATCAAATTCAATCTTTTAATTGATCAACACTTTATAATTGATCAAGTGAGTTCTTTTTTAATTGATCAATATCACTACTTTATTTTCTTCGCAGTTTAATTTGTCGGTTTTAGTAGTAATTATCGTAGCAATAGTGATTGATATCTTAGCATAACAATCGAAATCAAAAAACAAAATGAAATAGATATGTGGCAAACTAGGCACACGACGTACAGTATAAGATTAATGCGCAACTCAGAGTACAAAACAGAACACTTAATCATAATCCTTGATTGATTTCTGATAAAACAAAGGTATCTAAAGTAATAGGTGGGGGGGGGGAGGGGTGCATAATTAATAGCACTCAAACAGCCTTTGCAAGAGCTAAATAGAACGTGCTTTGCGGACATTGGGAACTAGTGTTCACGGGCTGAAATTGTGCTAAAAGAGATACAGAAGGCAATATTAGGCAACTACAGCGGGGGGTTGGTGCGAGAAGAAGTGGCGCTGAATGCTAAGCTCCATAGCTTGCAGGCTGTTAGGCTCGATTTCTGGCATCAAAAGGCGAAGGTCAAATGGGGTAAGGAGAGTGACATGAACTCGGCTTACTACCATAGTGTTCTTAGAGCGAGACGGGTGCATAACTCAGTTATGGCTATCAGGGATACCCACAGGGTGGACTGTGATACTAAACAGGCTATTCAAGAAGCTTTCCTTGCATATTATGAGAAGTTGTTAGGTGAATCCTTACCTGTGAGTCAGGTAAATGTGGGTGTGGTCCGTTGGGGTCCTATTTGTTCGGATTTGCACAGGGATATATTATCTCAGTCTGTGACAACAACGGAGGTTAAGGAGGTGTTATTCAGTATTACTAAGGAGAAGGCGCCAGGTCTTGACGAGTATACTATCCAATTCTACAAAGGCTCGTGGGAGGTTATTTGTGATGAGGTTACCAAGGCAGTCTAAGAGTTCTTTGTGTCAGGTAAACTTCTGAAACAAGTTAACCGTACTACGCTTACTTTAATTCCTAAAAGTCCAGCGTCCTGTAACTGTGTAATGGTTTCGACCTTTAGAATCTTGCAATGTGCTTTATAAATGTGTGTCAAAATTATTATGTAAGAGGTTTACCTCCGTCCTTCCGCATTTGGTTAGCCAGAATTAGGGAGGTTTTGTGGAAGGTCGAAATATTTTGGAGAATGTGCTTATCTGTCGGGATTTGGTTCGTATGTACAAGCGTAGGCATGTCTTACCTAAATGCCTGTTTAAGATTGATATCCACAAAGCATATAACAATTTAGAGTGAGAGTTTATTAATCAGATGTTTGTGGTGTTGGATTTCCCTACACATTTTCGGGAGATGATTATGGAATGTGTGTGCACGATGTCCTTTTCCTTGTGTGTGAATGGGGAGAATTTTGGATTCTTTCTGGGTAAGAGGGGATTGAGGCAGGGGGATCTCATCCCCCCTTTGTTGTTCACTCTTTGCATGGGATACTTCTCGAGAATCTTAAGGTCTACAACTAATGATCGAGTATGAGTTTAAGTATCACCCTAAATGTGGGCCGTTGAAGCTTTGCCATCTTCTTTTTGCAAATGATTTATTATTATTATTCTGCAAGGGCAATTCGACTTCTGTTCAACTGCTCTAAGAGCTTTTTCTACCTTTAGTAGGGTCTCTAGTCGACTATCACTGTGGGGAAATCGTATTCAATGTTTGCAGGAATACAACTGGACCTGAAGGAGGAGATTCTTCAGTTCTCAGGTTGTATTGAGGGGTTCCCTTCCCTTCACCTACTTAGGTGTTCCCATTCAGACTACCAGATTAGGAAGAGTGATTGTTCTATTCTGTTATCTCGTATTATAGCTAGAATTTCAAGCTTGGGTGCTAGAAAGCTCTCCTCTGCAGGGAGACTGACCCTAGTCCAGTCTGTGCTTTCTCAGCTGCATAATTACTGGGCTATAGTGTTTGTTTTGCCTAAGGGGATTTTAGCTAGAGTTGATGCTATTTGTAGGATTTTTTTTGTGGGATGGCGGGGTGGAGAGTTCTCCCAGGGCATTGATTTCATGGGAGAAAGTTTGTTGCCTTAAGGTTGAAGGTAGGCTGGGTCTGCGTAATTTGCAAGCCTGGAATGAGGTTGTTGTGGCGAAGCTGGCGTCCTGGGTCTTTGAACAACCTGAGCGGCTGTGGGTTAGGTGGGTCAATAGCGTGTATGTGAAGGGCGCTGACTGGGTGGAGTATGTGCCCCCAAATGATGTCTCGTGGTCCTAGCGTAGAATTTGTAAGGCTAAGGAGCTTATCAAGGCCTCTTATGTTAATGGGGTCTGGATGGGGAGTGGTAGTAGGTATATAATGTCTGCTGGTTATGATCTCCGACGAGATAAGAAGAATAAGGTGAGTTGGTGGAGACTTGTGTGGTGCTCCTGGAGTATTCCTCGACAGAGATTCATTTCATGGCTGGTTAACAGGAATGGATTAAATACTAGGGTGAGATTGTAGTAGTTTGGAATTGTTAAGAGTGATTTATGCTGTTTATGTGAGGTGCATCCAGAAACTAAGGAATAACACTTGTTCTTTGAGTGGTCCTTTAGTTCCCAGTTGTTACGAGAGGTGCAGAGCTGACTTAATCTAGTATTGCACCAGCGTTTGACTGTGGAATGAATTCAAGTTCAGAGCTTCGAAACTCCAGTGCAGGATAAGCAGGGTTGTGGTGAATGCTTGCTTCTATCATGTTTGGAAGCAACGCAATCAGAGTAAGTTAGATGGGGTCCTTAAGTGGGCACAGGTGGTTAGTGCAATGATTAAGATTGAGATTACGAGTAGAATTCAGTCATTGATTCATTATCCAGTTCCGAGTAAAGATGATAGATGGCTACAGGCATTGTTGTAGATGACTAGTACTCTTCTTATAAATCTGTGATTTTTTTTGTATAATATATTTACATTACACCAAAAATAAAGTCAAAGCCACTTATAGGGCAAAATCGTACTTCCAACATGAGTCAACCTTGATTAAAACCAAATCCTTCACAAAATATATCGAAAATCAAAGATACAAGAATCACGCTTTATTTAATGTAATCTCAGATAACGCGTACTGATGCGCGTCAGATTGTTGCCTATGTAACGCGATCAAACAAATTTATAATTCCAACTAACTACTACGTAGTAGCGGTAAGTCGGGATCGATCCATAGGGACAGAACACATGTGAAGTCGAGTCTAGGTCTAGTCTATTGATTGGGATCTAAAGGGGGGTTTTGAGGTTGGTCACGAACTAAACTAATGAGAACGAAACTAGAATAATTAAGGGAAATCAAGTAAAGGAAAGACGTTAGGGGGAGTTGGGGAATTTGAAACGGGATACACAAACAAGGAATCAAGCAAACAATACACAATCAATAAGGAGCGAATGACCCTTTTCGGTCCCCACCTGTCACGTGGGTGACCCGGATTTCCTAACTCGACCACACTAAAACCCTCTTTCGCGATGATCAAGCTAGGTCACTAATCGGAATTACCCAAACCCCAAATTTCTCCATATTGATAAGGGTGAAAACGAGTCAATGATATTGATCAAGTATAGTCGACACGAATACAACAATTCCAAATTAGACAAATTGATCCAAGTATATCAATCACCAAAAATCCATAGTTCATGACACCAAATCTTCATCCTCTAACCCCCTAACTAATAATCTATTCACTAATCATGCTAGAAATCAAGTATACTAAATAAGTCACTAATAATAATGAAATACTTAACATAATGAAAACTACACTAATCAAGGAATTAAACATAAAACTATTTTACCCACAAATCGATAATCATAGAAATAAACATTAAACAAACAATAAAATTAAACTATGAACAAATAAGAAATAAATCAATAAACTAGAACATGAGATAAAAGCGATAAAATTAGGAGATGAAAATATCAAACATAAAGGAAATTAAATGAGGAAGAAAGATTAAGAACTTGATTAAAGAAAAAGCTTTAAGTCTTGAACACTAATTGAAGGAGATTAATTAACCAAGATTTAGATTAGAGAACTGGAGAGAGGCTCCTAAAATATCTTCCTAATCTAATATCTAAAACCTAATTTCTAATAAGTAGCCTAAGATAATGTGTGATCTCCCTCCTCTTAATGAGGGTTACATTATATAAGGTCTCATTAAGGATAAAATCGGAAATAGGAAAAGACTAATGAAATTAGAAAAGAAAAAAGGGAAATGAAAACAAAAAGAACCAAGAACAAGCAGCATCTACACATTCCACAGTTTCACCCGATGGTGAATCATCAACTAAAACTTCGCCCTACGAAGTTCGGTTTTGCCCGTTCATCTTCACTTCCTCTCCACCGAGTAAAGTTATAACCCACGCATTCCCGCTTTCGCCCGTTTGCAGAAGCCATATGTGTTCGGGATAAATTTCGCGCTCTCGGGATTACAACGTGGCAATTTACGGTCAAAAGGTCAAAAGTCAAAAACCGAGGGTCAAAGGTCAAAAGTCAAGAGCCGAGGGTCAAAGGTCAAAAGTCAAAGGTCAAAGGTCAAAGGTCAAAGGAAGAAAGTCGACGTTATTAGAGTCATTGGATCAGATGGAATCCAAAAACAACATAAGGCAATAGGCCATTTAGGATTGCTGCAACACCAGTCGGCCCATTAGAAGTAGCAACCGTTAAGAAGCATCAGTCCAATACACCAGAAGAAAGAGTCAAAGGAAGATCCTAAATACTGGGGAAACTCCCCTAAAGAAAAGGAGAAACCTCAGGAAGAGGTTGACGAGAAAAAACCCTAATGGCAAGCATTATATAAGGGAGGAGACTGAAGACAAAGACATTCAATCCATCCCCAACACTCATCAACCTTGAGTAAACGTCAAGAACAAAACACTTACAGTCAATTATAGTCCAAATACCTATATTTGTATCCCTTAGTTTTTCCCGTTCTTTCCATTCATAGTAGAATATTGGCGGGATTCCGACTCCCCCCGCGGTTTTTCCCACATCGGGTTTCCGCGTCACCAAAACTTCGCGTGTCATTCTTTTTCTTTCGTTGTTTTTCGTTTACTAGATTCTTTACCGTTTTGCCAACCCATCGTTATAGGACGATCGCTTTAACCCGCAACCGAAATCGTTGACCCGATAAATTTTTACCAAAACAAATTGGCGCCCACCTTGGGGCAAAGTGATCATTTCCTATAGCCAAATCTCACAGTAAACAAACTTGCATATTGTCATGTCCGGATCCAGCCAGAATCCCTCCAGCAGCCAGGAAGCATCAACTCAGCCTTCTGGAGGAGGACCTCTCCATGGGCTAACGGGGCCAGTCCTCACACCCCTCATCCAGGCGATTCCCACCAACCAGACACCAAGATCTATGCCCTTGATGTCTAAACCCCCTCAGGTGCCTAAGACGTCAGGAGCATCCAGCTCTTCCAGATCCAACAGGGAGAACAAACCAGAGTCCCAGCCCAGGTAGGATCGCTTGGAGATACTTCCAGAGGCACGACATCACCAGACTCGATGCAGAGCATGATCCAAGGAATTAACGCTCTGCACCAGGCGGTGGAGACCCTGCAGAAGAACAACCAAGACCTCAAGGCCCAGATCTCAACGGTGATCAAACCTCCAGCCACACCAGTCCAACTACCACTAGGAATGCTGCCCCTAATACCTGAAGGAGAAGTCAGTGTCCGCAGAGAACTAGACACCAGCAGGAGATCCACCAGAGCAATTCCCTCTGAACCGGTCACTAGGCTGGAACTAGGATTGACTCCACCTGGCGAAATCATTGAACCCCAGGGGTTAGGCTGTCTGTCCTATGATCGCACGCCCAGCAAACCCCAAATCACAGGTAACGTTCTCTCTAACATCAAAAGTCGGGAAACTAACTTACTGTCTCTCGCAGGTACCCCTGTCCACCAGAATGACAATCTGCCACTCAACCAGGAGTAATCACCTTATCCAGCAATCAGTCCTCTGGAGGAGCATGGTCAGCAGCCACCCCCATCCAGCAGGTGTCAGGATGGCAGCCAGGAGCTCCAACCGGCACGGCGACCCCCGTCAACAACCTGTATCCAGGAGAAGTTTGGCCAGCAGGAGTCCCGTTCCCGCATGCAGCAGGATGGCAACCCGGATCCACAATCAACGCCACACCATTGCCCAACTATCCTAGTAGTCAATATCCTGGAGAAGGTGTCTGGTCAGGAGGTACCCCTATACCCCAGACACCAGGATGGCAATCCGCAGCTCAACTAGGAGTAGTCACCTCATCCAGCGGTCAATCCTCTGGAGGAGGATGGTCAGCAGCCACTCCCACCCAGCAGATGTCAGGATGACAGCCAGGAGCTCTAACCAGCATGATGCCCAAGTTAGCAACCCGTATCCTGGAAGAGTCTGGTCAACAGGAGTCCCATTCCAGCAAGCAGCAGGGTGGCAATCTGGGTCCACAATCAACTCGACACCGTTGCCTAACCCTTCTAACCACCAGTACCCTGGAGGACCATGGTCGGGAGGTACACCCTTTGGCTTCTTTCCACCTGTCTCTAACCCTCTTGCAGGATCAGGTAACGTAATGGATCAGCAGTACCAGGAGCTGAGGGACTTGATAAACAAGATTCCAGGGATGCCACGCCCCTTGGAAAGAGCAGCGAGAGACAGCTATGCAGATTCTCCATTCACTGACGATCTAGACTACGTCACCGTCCCCAAAGGATTCGTGCCACCAGCCATGACACTCTATGACGGTACCGCAGAACCGTTGGATCACATCAATCAATATAAGCAGAAGATGATGGTGGTGACTGTAGCAGGACCCCTGAAGGTGGCATGCATGTGCAAGGGATTCAGCTCCACCTTGTCAGGAGCAGCTTTGCAGTGGTTCGTTAGTCTGCCCAACCGTAGTATCACTTCCTTTGCAGACTTGGTTAACGCATTCAACTAGCAGTTTGCAAGCAACAGAAAACCGGAGAAGCAAACCAGCGATCTATACCGGGTTGTGCAGAAGTTTGAGGAATCCACGCCTGATTTCCTTAACAGATTCAACAAAGAGAAGGTGACAGTCCCCAGATGTGACATAGCAACTGCTATAGAGGCCTTCCGTCATGGACTCCACTAGGATTCATATCTGTACAAGGACCTCACCAAGTATCCATGCACCACATTTGAGGATGTGCAGACAAAAGCTTTGGTAGCCATTAGGTTGGAGGAGGATTCAGGTCCTAGAAGAGCTACTTATGATCCAACAGAGCTACTTATGAACCTGGAGAACCCCTCTTCCTGTATTTATCCGTGACTAAGGTAGCAGTCAGCGCGTCGCTTATTCGAGAACATGAAGGAACACAACATTTAGTATACTACATCAACAAGTCTCTGCTTCCTGCAGAGACCAGGTACACATCACTTGAGAAACTCGTACTTGCACTTGTTACAACATCTTATAAACTGCGACCTTACTTTGAGTCACATACTATTTCTGTAATAATCAACTATCCACTAAAAACTATTATGAGGAAACCTGTGTTGTCAGGAAGAATGGCTAAGTGGTCCATGCACCTGAGCGGTTTCGACCTGAAGTTCATCCCCAGAACAACAATAAAGTCTCAGACGCTAGCAGACTTCGTATCCGACTTCAGCCCAGCACTCCAGTCCCAGGCAGAAAAAGACATCCTAATCCTGGAGGAGAACAAAGGAGAGCGGATATGGAAGCTGAACACGGATGGCGCCTCCAACATGAGAGGATCTGGGGCAGGGTTAATCCTCGGGTCACCACAGGGAGACCTCATAGTCCAAGCATTTCAGTTTGAATTTCGAACAACGAATAACGAAGTTGAACACGAAGCCTTAATCCTAGGCCTCTAACTGGCCCTAGACCTCAAGATCAGGCACCTGGAGGTGTGCACCAACTCCCAGCTCATAGTCATCCATGTGAATAGCTCTTACGCGGCAAAGGATTCCATGATGTTAGCTTATCTGGAAGTAGCAAAGAACTTGTCCCTCAGATTTGCAACTTTCACAATCAAACAAATCCCTCGGGATCAGAATCCAGAAGCAGACGCCCTAGCCACCCTAAGGGCAACGTTCAAACCTGGAGCAATCTCCACCATACCTAGCGTCCACGTCCTGGAGCCAGCAATCCAAAAGAAGCAGGAAGCATCTGAAGGAGGAAAAGACTAGACCCAATGGTTGCAAGAAGCAGGAATATTCAACACCACAGCCAGCCAAGGAGAGGCCCCAGACTGGAAGAAACCCTACCAGGAATGGCTGCAGAATGATATTCTGCCAGCAGATAAGAAGAAAATCAGGGGCTTCAAAATGAGGACATCCAAATTCACCCTCATTGATGGCATCCTATTCAAAAGGTCACTTGCTGGATCATACTTAAGGTGTCTGGGTCAGAAGGAGGCAGAGGCTGTCTTGCATGACCTCCACAATGGTGAATGTGGAAATCATGCAGGGGGCAGGGGTCTATACAACAAAGCACTTCACCAAGGCTACTTCTGGGCAACAATGCGCAGAGATGCTGTTGAGTACGTCAAGAAATGTGACGCCTGCCAGAGGCACGCACTAGTCAACCACCAGCCTGCAGAGGCTCTACATCCAGTAATTTCACCTTGGCGTTTTATGAAGTGAGGAATGGACATTGTTGGCAAGCTACCTAGAGCCCCAGGAAACAAAGTCATTATGTTGGCTATGACGGACTACTTTTCCAAGTGGATGGAAGCAGAAGCAGTTCCACTGGTAACTGAGAGACATGTTGTATCCTTTATAAAACGTAACATTATCTGCAGGTTTGACATTCCCTTAGAAATCATCTGCGACAACGGATCCCAGTTTATTGGCAACAAGATGGAAGCCTTTTGCGCCAGATGGCATGTCACGTCGAACAAATATACTCCCAGAAACCCTCACTCTAATGGACAGACAGAGTCTAGCAACAAAATTGTGATGGACAACCTGAAGAGAAGACTGGAGAAGGCAGGGGGCAGATGGGCAGAAGAACTCCCCTTGGTGTTATGGTCTGTCAGAACCACGCCTAAAGTGGCTACAGGGCAAAGCCATTCAGTTTGGTGTTTGGTGTTGAAGCAGTCATTCCTTCAGAAGTCAGGGCACCCACTCACAGATATGGCTGCATAATAGAAGACAGAAATCAGGTAGAGATGACAAGTAGTCTGGACACCATAGACGAACTCAGAACTGACGCTCAAATCAGAATGACCTCCTACAGACAAACAGTCGCTAGAAGTTACAGCAAGAACGTCAGAATCAGAGTCCTGCTGGAAGAAGACCTAGTTCTCAGAAAAGTCTTCCAGAACACCGGAAATCAGCAAGCAGGAAAGTTTGCCTACAAATGGGAAGGACCATATCAGGTGGAGAAGTTAATCAGAAATGGAGTCTACCGACTCATGACAATGGAAGGCCAGATAATCCATAAGCATTGGAATATCATACACTTGAAGAAATACTTCTTCTACATGGCCAATGTCGCCTGTCGCCAGAAACAAGGCATCTATTCTGCCAGATGTACCTCCACCAGAACCCAGGTTTTGCCTCATCAGATACTTCTCAAACATACATTCACTTTTTGATTGCTTTAAATAAATAAATCTTATACAATTGTTTTTTGAATGATTTATTTGATTTACATAAAGCTTTTACAATTGTTTTTTGAATGATTTATTTGATTTACATAAAGCTTTTACAATTATTTTTTGAATGATTTATTTGATTTACATAAAGCTTTTACAATTGTTTTTCGAATGATTTATTTGATTTACACAAAGCTTTTACAATTTTTTTTGAATGATTTATTTGATTTACATAAAGCTTTTTGTTTCTTGAATGATTTATCTGATTTACATAAAACTTTCTTTTTTTTTGAGTACTTTTACGTAAAGTTTTTTGTTAACTTACCTAAGTTATTTTTGGAACAATTTACTCATTTTTTGATGGCATTACGAAAGAAAATCTGGTGGAGTGCATATTTTTCTACAGAAGGCGTGCGTCTGTGACTAAGTGCCTACAACCGAAACATTACAGTCTCCCGCGCCACTTTGTACCCACGCAAAGCGTGGCACCTCTGACTGAGTGGGCGAACTAAATCCCAGCCACCATCTCAAAAGGTCGACCATACAAACACAAGGCATGCACACAACAGAAGGTAGTAAGACAAAACTACAACAATCAAGTACGATCAAATTCAGGCATAACATACAGCCGCACATCGAAAAAATAACATTACGAAAGCTACTTCGATTTCACACAACGAAAGTTAAGGCACGAAGTGCCATAAAATACTAACACACTTCGCTCCCTTGATCAAAGGCAAAGTCACTACAGATTTTTTTTGCAAACACTAACAGAAGTTTACACCACGCAGGGTTCACAAGCCGAAAACATAGTACAACGAAAGAGGAGTAGCATCACTCCAGCATAACTTGGTACACAGCCTGGACATTCTCCTCTGGTGGAGGCGGAACTATAACACATCCTCCTGCAGGAACCTGAGTCTCTGGATAATTAAGATGAACAGCAGCAGAACCTCTCCCAGGATCATCAGCGACATCCTCCTGGTTCACACCCTCTTGCCCATCAGCCTCCTGGTCAACAATGGGGGAATCAACGAACTCCTTCAGATCCTCCGCCTCCACGTCAGAGAGAGCATCCAGAGTAGGCGCCACAGAAAATTCCTCATACAGTCGTTTCTTCTCTACAACCAGGTCCCAATCTTTGTGCTTCTCCGCCAAATATTCCTTGATCATCTCAACCTTGGTATACTGGTCTGACCAAGCAAGAGCATCCCTCACAGTCTTCTTCAGCTCGGCATTCTTCCCCTACAGGGAAGAATTGGTATCCAGGGCCTGAGCAAGCTCACTCCTTGCCTCCACCAGATCTGCACTAAGCTTTTGTCTTTTGCCAGATTCCTCCGCCAACAATCCCCGAACCAAGTCCAACTCCTTCAGAGACCTTTTTCTGGCACAAATCTGGGACCAGAAAGTAGCATCTGATCCAGAAAAGTCATGTCCTCTGCAGACTTGGACATACCGAAGCTTTCAGGAAATTTGAGCACCACTCCAGCAGGAACATCCTCAACGGATCTGGGGGCAGAATAAGAGTGAGACTCAGAAAGATCTACCACTGGGGGGTTCACTTTCTGCAGGAGTAATTTCTGAGGGAGGGGACGGGTTACGCCTTCTCCGTCCTAGAACCAGCAGGGCAGCAGAAGCAGAACTAACTTTCCTCTTGGAGGCTACCCTAGTAGCAACGGCCCGCTCTCTAGCAGCCACAACTTGCTCTAGGGTCACACGAGGCATAGCGGATCCCGAAGAAGGGGGCAAGCGAAAATAAGTACCATGGAAATTCGAGGGCAGGCAAACTTAGCCAGGCATGGACGTATCTTACCCGAAGACATGTTCTCACCAGACTCTTTTTTTTTTCTTCTGGGGGAGGAGAGGAAGGATCACTTGTAGAAGGACAGAGCAAATTGCGAAATGTCCTCTGCTTCGGGTCTAGGCCGAATAGTCGGGTCAAAAAATCAACCGCTACTCCAACTGTCTACAACTGAAGCAAACGGAAATTCCCGCCTAAGATGAGCTTAGTCGGAAATTTGGGGGCATTTGTTCGGGATTAATTTCGCGCTCTCGGGATTACAACGTGGCAATTTACGGTCAAAAGATCAAGGAGGTCAAAAGTCAAAAACCGAGGGTCAAATGTCAAAAGTCAAGAGCCGAGGGTCAAAGGTTAAAAGTCAAAGGTCGAAGGTCAAAGGTCAAAGGAAGAAAGTCGACGTTATTAGAGTCATTGGATCAGATGGAATCCAAAAACAACATAAGGCAATGGGCCATTTAGGATTGCTGCAACACCAGTCGGCCCATTAGAAGTAGCAACCCGTTAAGAAGCATCAGTCCAATACACCAGAAGAAAGAGTCAAAGGAAGATCCTAAATACTGGGGAAACTCCCCTAAAGAAAAGGAGAAACCTCAGAAAGAAGTTGACGAGAAAAAACCCTAATGGCAAGCATTATATAAGGAAGGAGACTGAAGACAAAGACATTCAATCCATCCCCAACACTCATCAACCTCGAGTAAACGTCAAGAGCAAAACACTTACAGTCAATTATAGTCCAAATACCTATATTTGTATCCCTTAGTTTTTCCCGTTCTTTCCATTCATAGTAGAATATTGGCGGGATTCCGACTCCCCCCGCGGTTTTTCCCACATCGAGTTTCCGCATCACCAAAACTTCGCATGTCATTCTTTTTCTTTTGTTGGTCTTCGTTTACTAGATTCTTTACCATTTCGCCAACCCATAGTTATAGGACGATCGCTTTAACCCGCAACCGAAATCGTTGACCCGGTAAATGTTTACCAAAACAATATGAATCGATTTCTGGGCTCGGTTTTGTTCCAAGTTCTGGGTTGGTAAAAGCGTCAGAGCAGGGGAACGGAACTGGGTTGCCATTGGCCGCATCGCTGGAAGTGCGTGTGGTGGTCGACAGAAGTTTTGGGCGGAATCTGGGCAGCATCGATTGAGGTGGTGGTGTGCGCGAGAACGACGTCGGAGCTGCTGGTGCGTTATTGTTGTTCACCTGAGTCTGGGTCGAGCGACGGAGTAGGGCGCCGGAGTATCTGGGCGACGGAGCTAGGTCGCGCTGCAGGGAGACGGAGGCAGCTGGTGGTGGTTCTCTCTCATGTTCGCTGATGCCGGCCTGGTGTTCTGGAGGTGGATATGGTCGAGTATCGAGACGGAGTTTGGCTGCCATGGTGGTGTTCAGGTGGGTCACCCGAAGGAGTTGAGCTGGAGTGCAGGGCAATGAGTGATGAGGATGAGGTGCCGGAGTTGGGTTGACTCGGCTGGTGTGCTGCTGGCGAGTGCCGGAGTGGTTACAGAGAGGCGAAAAACGGAGGTAGTGGATGTCGAAGGTGGTGCGTGAATGACGTAGGAGGTCGAGTGTGGTGGAACTCGGTGGTGTTTCAGGGGGAGGAGATGTTGGTAGTACAGTGACGACGGAGTTGGGGTTGAAATGGAGGATGAAGGGGAAGTTGGTGCTGGTTGGGTCAAGGTCAAGGTTAGGCTAGGGTGAGTTTGGTTGAGTTATTGAATTGGGTCAAGGGTAAATGCAATATGGGTTGATTTGTGGGTTGTGAAAGTGAGTTGAGGAATTGGGCTAAGGTGGGTATTTGGTATAGATCAAAGTCGGGTTTGACTAGGATCACTTTGACTCGATTTTTTTATTCACGGACATGTACATACAAAGATAAAACAAACAAAAGCAGTACCAAAATCCACGAAAATGACGATAATTACGAATAAACTAAATTCAAACTAGCAAATGTAAAATATATATAAAAATGAGTAATATTGATATTTAAGCTCACAAAATCGGGTCAAATACGGGTCTAAATGAGGGATAAAACGGTCCAAATTTGCGTGTTATCATGTACATAATCCCACAAAAATAAAACGAAACTTTCATAAAAGTCGCTCTCAAACGCCGCACCCAAGACAAGGCCTAGCGATTCTAGCATGCCTGGTGTTAGGCGTAGGTAATACTAAGGCACCTGACATCAGACATAGATCCGATTCCAGAATTAGCTTTTTGGCACATGATCTCTTACCATTTTGACCGAAACTCTATAAATATAGAGTTGTGAACAATATTTCGAAGGTCCAGAAATCCATGCATTTCCACTCTACCATACTCCCTCCTAAATCCCAAATGCTACTAAAACGTACTCTAACTCGATTTGCATCTTAAGAACCATCCACCACGATCAATACTATTGCAAGTCGTACCGAGTTGAACATGTATGATGAGGTTATACAAATCTCATTATAATCTCTCTTATTCCTACATATTAGCTAGTACTAACATATTGATTACTAACTTTTTTTATACTAACAATGCTAACCCATTATGCTTTCATTTTCCATTATCCCTGAACATGCTAAACTACTTCAACTTTAACACCCTAATAATCCGACTACGAGTCTAAATATGTTGAATTAAATTCAGGCTCTCGACATAGAAAGGACAAGGAATTTGAACACAACACACGACTACCACATTTTCGTCGTCACTGCTTATTCGAGTAATATCTTTAAGTTTCATGTGCGAATCGTCCTAACTCTAAAATGAGGCATCAAATTTCTTTAATATAATGGATCTCAAGAGCCCCACTAGCGAAGGTTCTTCTGAAGAACTTGACCCATATCCGAGTTAGAGTCTAGCTTGTCTTAAGGGTCAAGACTTAATAATAATAATTATTATTATTACTTTATGCATTGAGTCGGATGTAACACCTCGACCCAAACTAGGACCGAAAATGTTAGTCGCGGTAGCTCACCTGGCTCTGTACTGGTTCCACAGACCAACACGAGTCATTTCCAACGCACTTTGACCTCACTCATGCGCATCCTGGAGACCTTCCCAAGAGGTCACTCATTCTAAGATTACTCTCACTCAAGCACGCTTAACTGTCACTAGTACAAAAAGCATTTGTGGCTTCGGTTAAAAAGTACATAGGGCTTCGGTTATATGGGCGTTTTAATTGAAGGCGTAGCATTAAGACTATGAAATGTGGCTTCGGTTATTAGACGAAGCCAAAAATATTTATGACAACGGTTATTTATAGGAACCGATGCCAAAATTCTACTAAAGGCTTCGGTTGTTAAGTTAAACCGAGGCCAAAAGTGAGTAAAGACATCGGTTAAATATAACAACCAAAGCCAAATGACAGGAAGAGGCTTCGGCTGTTTAAGTCGAACCGAAGCCATAAGTCGATCAAAGGCTTCGGTTGTTACTAAAGAACAGAAGCCATTTCTAAACGACCGCAGGGTTGCTCTGATACCACTTGTAACACCCCGACCCAAACTAGGACCGAAAATGTTAGTCACAGTATGTAACACCTCGTGTTTTTGACCATTTTAGTTATTTATAATAACAATTAATATTAATAAATCGAGTCTCGACAAACTATTTTATATAGTAATATTCAATTCTTGTGCCTTTGGAACCTTTCTATTTCACTTCAATGAAATTTCTATCGTTATCGCAATTCTGCGCGATTTCGTTAAACGGTTCCTATTTTCTCGTACGGACTTCGATTGAGGCGTTTCAAAAGCCTAACTTTATTATTTTTCCAAGATCTACACAATGGTGATATTCAAAATTGCAATTTATAAGTTCATCGTAAAAATATTGTACTGGACAGCTCTTTTACTACGAAAATCGTCACCCGACGAATCGTTTCTCGACATTCGTTTTCTGTACTTCTTTCCTAACCATTGTGTGACCAAATAAACTCAAAAATATCACCCTAAGGCATGCCACACCGTCACTTTGAAGTCCAAGCCTCAAAATATGTTTTTCTAATCAAAAACACCAAATAGGATAATGTACCTCTTAAAGTATGATTAGCTACTTTGAGTAATTGTCAAATTCTTGTCCACCCTTTGCTCCCCCATCATTTGGACGACCAAAGGCCCCATATAAACAGCCTCATATGCCCATTTAGCTTACATATTCATCCATCTTTTACCCTCCAACTCCCTTCAAAAAGAAAACAACACAAGTTTTCACAAGTCCTTAAGGTGTATCAACCACCATTTTTGAAGAGCTCTAATCCCTTTTTCTCTCATCTTATACTACTTATTTTCAAGTTTATTTAATAGTATAACTACTAACTTAGTTTGTTTTTGTGTCATTCTAACTAATTTATGAAGAGGAGCAAGAGAAAAAGAGCATCGATCTTCGTTTTCTTATATGTTCTAGAATCGATTATTTTTGCTTGAGGTAACTTAACTTTTTTCGCCCTCAAATCTTGTAGTGCAGTTTTTAGACTCTAATTAACATATAACATCATTTTTAGGACTAAATCATTAGATCACCAAGTTTAAAGTTAACTATTTGTTGATTTATCACTTAACAATACATGTTGTAAAATGGATTCCGTGATGTATGATATATGTCACGATTTGTCTGTGTAAAATATGTTTTGAAATAGCCTTAGGTTCCTTCATGAAAGTTGTAGATATGAATGTTTAGAGTATGGTATAAATATCAAAAGTATGTTTTTTTTGAAAATTTATATTTACTAATGATTTATTTCCTTAAATGGTACTGTATGATTTTATGTACTGTCTGAGAAAATAATATATTTTTTGATGTTAAACATTTTGTTTGGACTTGGAAAATTTATATTATGTTCCTGATGATGTCTATTATGCGTACGTCAAATTTCATAAAATTCCATCATATATATTTTCATTTATACAATTTGTACTAAAACTGGTCAGATCTGGAAAGAAGATTTTATTTAAGAACATTTATAAAGTATTTTAATCTAAATTTCTGGTGATAAGTTATGTACAAGTATAGGTATCAAAAATAAAAATTTGGTTCACTTTTCTGATGTTTAATTGTTTTAAAAGATTTAAAAGAAAGTATTGAAAATCGTACTGTTTTAGTTTTTAATTTGTTAAAAATAATAAATCTTATTATTTTTGAAAAATGAATTTATATCTGAAAACCTAACTCATAAAAGTATGTTGAGTATGGAAATCGAAAGTTAAAAATAACATTTGAAAAATGACTCATTTAGTATCCTTAATAATATTATCGATTTTGTTATTACTTAAAGTTACTTTTGTAAAACTCTATGTTTTGAGAAATATGATACCTAATAAGGTTAAAAATGATTTTTATAATTATTATTGATTTATTTGGTGTTTGAAATATTTTACTAATTATAAATAGGCTTTAAAAGATAAGTATACTTGTACAAACACGAAACCGTATAAAAATACTAAATACGTACACTTGAACAATAAATGTACTAAATACTTGTGCCAAAAAAGTATAGAGTACTAAAAGACAAATAACCCGGAAGTACTAAGTTAAACAATGCTTAAATGTGTATAACAACACTTAAATTTTATAATAAGCACTTAAGACTAACTAGTGACTAAGTCAAAATTAAGGGTTGAGTAGTCTATCTTGGTCAAACTTTGGCTTTTTAAGTCAACATAGACCAAGTCAAGATAAAGGAACCCATCTTAAATAATGTACTTAGAAATAATTGAATCTTTAATCAAATCTCAACTAATGAACGCTTCAAATAATATATCTCAAATAAAATGTTCCAAATCTCTTACATCAGTATACTAAAACTATTAGTTAAGATAAATTTTACGACGATTGATAATGTTTGTTAATCTTAAAATCGACATACTTAAATTCCATAGGAACAACCGTACTTCTAGTCGGTGTGTTACCTAGCCGGTGATCAGACACGTTTTCACGAACGATGTTATCGACACCAATCATGGTGAAAAAGAACATGTGCCTTGACAGTACCCTCTGAGTTGTCTTCACCATTCCATGTTGTAATGACTTGTTCCGAGTCAATACACAGCCCACAGACCGGTCATCCTTATGGAACCCGGTATTGTTTCATCCCTCTGGTCATCAGACATGTGCCCCACGATGACTGCTGAGCTCGATATTCTAGAGACTCTGTCTTTATAAGACACCCAAATTCAGCCTACGTTTCGTGTTGGGCGCTATCTTGGTAAAGTTTAGAAGGCGATACGATAGAAGACAGCTTCGAAAGTAGACTACGACACTCGGAGTCACTGCTCATGGGAGGCCATGATGCATCCTGTCGGTGCGAGAAAATGCTAAGAAGTAAATGGGCAGCCAGCTCTTCATGAGTTTGTCGGTAGAGTAGTAGTCATCCAGTCGCCATTGAGGTTCTCGGTTGTGTAAAGGTTCTCTTTCCCGAGACCAAGAGTATGGATTGGGTGTGTGCGCATACATAGACAAGGGCACTGATCAACTCTCACTCTCTATATCGGATATCTTTGGGGGCGGAATACCTTCCGACCTTTGCCTTAGCAGTGTATGGGACATGTTTGGTTTAGCGGGGCCTCTGAGTCCATGCACTTGCAGTCCTTCTTCTCCGTATGTTAGTCGACTAAACCGAGTCAATTTAGGTGTTCGATCCTATTGAGCACTAGAGGTGAGATTTAAACCTCCTAGTATCGATATGATTGGTGGGATTGATGATCTCATCCACAGTTATGGTGAGATGCAAGCCTTAAGTACGCATGCGACATTAGTAGTCACGTCCCGTGCGTTGTGTGTGAAGGAAGCCTTGGTTTTTAAATTAAATGACTACAGTTTTCTAAATTACATGTTTCGGTATGGCTCCTTATTGTTCCAAATCCACTTGATAAATTAGTTTGAATGAACACATATTTTCAAAAGTGATATACTTGTCGTGTTTCACCAGTTACATGCTGAATGAGTTGATTTAAATGACGATGCTCGATGATGATATATCCATTATGTTTCTCATGTTATTCACAAGATGGATGCTTTACTGTTTACTTCTCTCATATCATTCACATGATGTATGCTTTACTGTTTTACTTCTCACATGCTACTCAAATGATGTATATTTTAGTGTTTTGCTTTTCACATGCTATTCACATAATGTATGCCTTGTCGTAATTCACATCGCATGCTTATTTCACATGCCATTATGTTCACATGCTAAACTGAACTCACTTCATGTGTATCTCACATTGTATACATGTCGACTTGTAATGTGACAATGCCTGCTTATCTGTTAATTAGATAACCTAAAGATTGTACTACATTGATTATTCGGGGCCGTGTTAGAAGGACGGTTAGGTTACTCCCACTAAGTGGGACATGTATATTTAAATATGCATTTAGGTTGACGAACCCTAAAGACTGGACATGGGGGCATGCATGAGTGCAAAAGATACAGCTTAGCAGATGAGAGTGTCATACTATAAATCTTGTAACACAAATTTTGTCAGACTATTGTATTTAGAAATTTGTAATTCGGTTTTTAGTTGTTGTATTTTAACAAACGGTTCATTTTCCGGTAAAAGACTCACTTGAGTCGACAGTTTTAAATTTTTACCACTTTTTAGGACTTAACTATTTTTCGCCTTGTGAGTTAATCTCATTAGAAGAACCGGGTTGTTACACAGTAGCTCACCAGGATCTGTACTGGTCCCATAGACTAACACGAGTCCTTTCCAGCGCATTTGACCTTACTCGTGCGCATCCTGGAGACCTTCTCAGGAGGTCACCCATCCTAAGATTACTCCTACTCAAGCACGCATAACTGTGGAGTTCTTTTGCATGGATGACCAGAAAAGAAAGTGCACTTTGTTGATATGAGTAGTACTTTCAATCCCTTTAAGCACTAGTCATTTAAGTTCATAAATAGGACATCTTCAATCAATGTGGGGTGTTTCATCGGAGGTACAAGGGGCATGTCCCTACCTCCCGAAGTCTTATTCAAACACGTATTTCTATCAACTAAAGAAATAAACTTTTTTACTATACGCCTTGACAATTGCTTGATTTAAAACAAACACTCCTCGCTTACGACATATATAATACTATGCCATTTATCGATAAGCAATCAAACAAACCTTAAAGCATAAGGGCATCAACCAACGGCCCACTTTATCTTACCCTAACCAAGATCGCGTAGCAAACACTCACAACATTCGACCTAACCTATACACCCTTAAGGTCATCAAGGGAAAAGTCGTAGCCGACTTACTCGCCGAAAATCCAATAGAGGAAACACACTCAACCGACACATGGTCCTTCCCTGATGAGGAGATCCTATTCGTCGATGATGAGTCGTGGGACCTATACTTTGATGGCGCCTCGAGCATGAGGGGCTACAGTGTAGGAATCCTTTTAATATCCCCGCAAGGTGATCATACACCCATATTCGTAAAACTTGACTTCCCGGTAACCAACAATGCGGCCGAATACGAGGCCTGTCTAATAAGACTACGAACCGCAATAACACTAGGGATTAAGAACCTTAAGGTCCACAGAGATTGATCTCTGGTAGTCAACCAAGCCACATGCATTTGGAAGGTTTATAGCGAAAGTTTAGCTCCTTACCAAACTGAAATCGAAACAATTTCCCAAGAGTTCACCGAAATAAACTTTGTACACATCCTGCGAGAGGAAAACGAGTTTGTGGATGCACTATCCAAACTAGCCTCACTGATAAGCATACCCGATAACCTCTTCTCCTTGTCGATCTGTGTGGAGAGGAACGAACAACCAGATTACATCCACATCATCAAAACCGATGACACCCCCGAAGAACCCTGGTGCAAAACGATCCTAGATTTCAAAATCGACGGATCTTACCCTCCCAATACAAACACCAAAAACAAATGAGCCTTAAGAATACTCGCCACCCGTTACGTCCTAAACCAAGGGCTATTATACAAGCGAACCCCACAAGGAGTACTTCTTAGGTGCGTAGACGAAACCCAATCCAAAAGAGTCATGGAAGAATTACATGATGGAGAATGAGGACCCCACATGAGTGCACACACACTAGCTCATAAAATAATGAGGC
This sequence comes from Agrostemma githago, assembly GCA_958450325.1. Taxonomy (NCBI): domain Eukaryota; kingdom Viridiplantae; phylum Streptophyta; class Magnoliopsida; order Caryophyllales; family Caryophyllaceae; genus Agrostemma; species Agrostemma githago. The sequence goes on along the minus strand of OY288239.1, from coordinate 61,666,303 downwards.
TAGGTTACTACTAGATAACCCTAGAAGCAGATTGCCAGCATCAGGTCCACCACTGTTACAACTGCCAAATATTTGCCAACGTCCAACATATACCACCATACCCACTCTACACTACAACAACACCCTGGCCCTTGTCCACCTGGGTAATAGACATCATAAGGAAAGTACACCCATCCGGAACCCGTGGACACTGTTTCATACTAGGGGTCGTCGATTACTTTACCAAATGGGTAGAAGCAGTCAAATTCCTAGAAAACAACATTATCTACCGCTACGGCATACCACACGAGATCATTACTGATCATGGGGCTCATTTTAGGGCCGACACTCAAGTACCCCTAGAAAAATACAAAATCAAACGACACAAATCATCGCCTTATATGCCTCATACAAACGGGCTGTAGAGGCAGCAAACAAAACCATCGTCACCATCCTTAAGAAGATGATAGACAATTACCGGGGTTGGCCCAACAAAATACCATTCACATTATGGGGATACCGAACATCTTACCGGACTCCCACTGGAGTCACACCTTACTACCTAACCTACGGATCATAAGCTGTGCAACCAATAGAGTTAGAAATACCCTCTCTAAGGATACTAGCCGAGAGCAGCATTCCCGAAGAGGAATAGAACCAAAAACGATATGACGAGCTAGTCCTTTTAGATGAGCACAGAATACATACACTATCCAATGTGCAAGCCTACCAACAAAGAATACAACGAGCCTTTAATAATCGAGTTAAGCCTCGAAATATACACGAGGGAGATTTAGTGGTTAATCCATTAGAGCCCCACTTCCCGTCAATCCTAGGGGAAAGTTCAAACCTAACTGGGCAGGTCCTTAACTCGTCAAGAAAATACTCACGGGAGGCGCCGTGATCATCACTGATCTAGACGGACAGGAGTTCTCAACCTTTACCAACATGGACCAGCTTAAACACTATTACCTTTAGTCTTCTAATATCCTCATCCTAATCTCTTAACTAGGGTGAAAGCCCATGGAAAAACACTCTAAACATCTCAAATCGATAATTGGCATAACAAGTATAAAGCACGAAATCACTCGCACTTTACGAAATACGAACATGGTTTGATTCCGTCTAACCACAGATACGTAGGCAGTCCTCTCCAGGGTACAATTAAACTTCCGAAATCAAGTACAATCGATTCGTGCGCAAATTGGAGCTCATCATATGCTTCGATTCACAAAGTGAATACAATGATGAAGCACACTAAATAAAAAGTGACGAGCTAAGGACGGAGTCAAAACCCAAAAGGGTGCTCCGAGCAAAATGAAGAATCAAGTTGCGAGCCATCGAAAAAAAAATGACGAGCCGTGGACGGAGTGAAAACCCGAAAGCACGCTCTGAGCAAAATTAAGAATAGAGTGCCAAGGCGTAAAAAAAAGAAGCAAAAAAGAGCAAAAACAAAAAAAAAGGTGAGCCGAGGACGAAGTGAAAACCCGAAAGGGCGCTCCGGGCAAAATGAAGAGCCGAGTTGCGAGCCACCACAAAAAAAATGCAAAAAAAAAGTGTGCTTCTCATTAATGCAAATCAAAATCAGGCCTTTGTCGAGACCTTTACATCAAGCATCCATCGCCCAGGTACTCTGGAAGAAAAGACAATGTGTCAGCAAACTCTATAAAAATTAGTACTAATACGCTCCATAGTATTACATAATACTACATAATACTAAAGGTTGGGTCCTACCGGTCCATCTTTTTCTTTCCCTTACCCTTCGGGTGCGCTTCCTTAGGTCTCTCATCATGGGCCTCTCGAATGCAAGCGTTCACCTTTTCAGCTAATTGTCGGCCCAACCAATCCCACACGTCCTCCACATCCATGTCTTTAATATGGGTCTTGTCTGCCTTGACCCGCTTGGACGAATTGACGATATTAGGATCGGTAACTCTGTCTTCAGTTGGGCGCTTAGCGACATTAGCCTGCGTAGCTTTCTTATTCTGTAGCTTCGTAATTTATACGGTCCTTAACCTCTTCCGCTCCGTCGGATCTTCACAAACTTTCCACTGGGCAGAGGAGGGAGGTGTGCATCGAGTGTTCCCCTCAGGAACGGGATGTATAGTTCTCCGCTTCCAAGCCATTTCCAATTCCCTAAAAGCATCCTTTCCCCACGGATGGGAATCGATAACAGTAGTGTCAACCTCGGGAATGGTTTGTGCCCCGCCCATCTGGCGCATCAACCTGTCCTGATAATGGTAAACACATACACTCAAGGACAATATCAGCATAGTACGGGCCGACGACAAGAACGGGAGTCCAATATATCTCTTAATATGCCACCGCGTGACAGTCCATCTAATGGCAATCCCTCCATCAGCATGCAAACGAGAGAACCACTCGTCTTTGGAACCACTAAAATCCCGAATATGTATTACAGTCCACATAGCGAGCCTCTTGCAGTTAGAACCTTCGATGAGCCAAGGTGGTTTGCTTGCACGTAACCTCCCGTGTAGCCAAACCTGCACAATACAACACAGCGTCACAACTTCGAACTAGGACAAGTTCGAACAAAGTGAAATTGTAACCATAACATACCTGCAAAATGGTTTTAGAACTGCGAAAAGGAGCACGATGAATGCCTCCGTGCGTGTCGAGACCCATTATAATCTCACCCAAAATAAGACAAAAGGGCGATCGCTTGTGTTCCATCTCCATTACGACATCTATAACACGAGGGTTACCCCAACCGTCATGCAGCAATGCATCCTTAAACAAATAGTAGCACACTATCGCAATGCTAAGAGCGCACTTGCGAGCTAAAAGCAAAATACAATGAGTGTCCTTCCGTGAGAATTCCATAACAAGGCGCTCTAAGTTAATGGCACCTTCACCAAAGAAAACCCCAGCCTATTTCGGTAAGGGAATATCCAAGAACCGACGAAACCGCTCCACGGGAACATCCCCTTGAACTGGGATAGAAGGGTGAAACGAATGGCACCCTCCAATCGTGTTTATCTCCTAGGACAGAGGACACACATCACCCCGCGGAAATGCAAAGACGTGATACTTAGGATTCCAAAAGTGCGAACATGCAATTAAGAAGTCATCTTGCACTTTAATTTTCTTCAACGAAGTAATAGCGGACAAACCGTCACTTAACAAATCCTCAAGATCACCTTTCTTGAAGGAATTCATCCACTTGGTCAAAAGATGGCCAAAATCCGACATTACTCGGAAAATCTAACAAGAGCTATCAAGACACTTGGGTGTTAATTATGTCTAAACAGAACACCCATAACCCATATATATAGCTACAATGGCATCGTAATTAGGAAATTGCAAAAGCTTCCATAATCGAGAACCAGGCCGCCCAGGCGAGGCACCTAAAAACCGGGCTGCCCGGGGCTAGGCGCCTGAATACAAGGCCGATGGGGGTCTGACGCCTGAATTTCAGGTCGTCGATCGTACCACGCCTGATTCCACTATTATTCGGCTACTTCAAGTGATAGAAGAGGTTTCCTAAAACAGCTGTGTCCTTTTCCAAAGCTCAAAAGCACAATGCAAAAATGAAGGTTTCCTCATCAGCAACGGACAACTCCGATCCACCGGACTTAGACGTTTTTTTCTTTGAGGGATAAGCTACCCCACCTAGCCGTGTTGTAACCCTACGCGACATTATCAATAAAGCATAAAATTGGTTCAACTTTTTCATTTTACTCCGCTTTGTACACAAGCGTCATCGTCCAAAAACGACTATACATGTCTACAACATTACACACATACTCGGTGAAAACGTTTAATCATAAAATGCTTTATACATGTTTTGCACATTTCAAATCAAATGTTTTAATCGACGTTCTACTTGATCCAATTCCCGGCTCAAACCAGCAAATTTTAAGCATCCCGAAAAACGTTTTCGTCGCTCTTGTTCAACCCTAATGCATTTAAAACACCTTAAATTGCGGCTCAATCATAAGCAAATCAACCCTGAAGTGATTACGTGTTATCTAAGCTAACATTTTATGAGCACAACAAAAGCGAGCCGGTCAAGCACAATAAAGTTTGGTCAAATATATAAATATACAAAAGCGATACAAATCCGAGTTTACAAGCTAGAGAGGACCCTAGAGGCTGCCGCTACATCCAATACAAGCTCACTGATGTTATCATCTAAGCCTAGATCCTCTAGATCAAAAGTAGGAGACCCCATCCTATCATCTGCTGAACGACCTAGACCCGCCAGCATATCCACGGTAGCCATCCCCGTACTAGGAACCCCTCCGGAAGGACTGACTTCTTCGGTAACACCAATAGTCTGATCCTCAGCCACATCCTCTGCCTCTACTCCAACATCAGCCTCCGCCCTAGCCTCACCTTGCACCGAGGTCTCACCCTGAGATCGAGCCAGTTGATCCCTCAACCTAGCGATTTCGATATCCCGAGACCGCAAGAGATGAATCATACTGAGCTCAGTCACCTCGAGTTTAGCTACCCGCGCTCCCAACTGCGCTACCATGTCAGGAACATCCTTCAAAAGGCATACTATCTCTTTTGAAAAGACAGAACTACTAGCCTAAAATCACCCATAGAAAAACAACACTTACCAATCGAGGCCCCGACGTGTTGCGAGCCGAGGCAGCAACCCTCCCTGATGCGTAGGCCCGAAAGCGGTTGGCAGCCGACGAAACCTGAACGATAGAACCAAACAAGTTAGCCAACAAAACCTAACCCACAAAAACAACTTCAAAGCAAAAGCAGAAAAGCTTACCTGGTACACCCGGCCGCATCACTCCATTCCGGCCTCCAACTCCTCCACATAGCAAAGATGAAGAGGCTCAGTAAAGGCCACCTCGGCCGCGTTCACCCTAATTAGTGTCAGAGGGAAGTCTGGGGGCTGAACGGCATCAAGCAGGTCGGCCAACTAAAACAAAAAAATACATCATTTCAACATTTGACAAACCCGAACCACAAAACAAAAAAATAAACAAAGAGCAATCAAGTACTTACTATGATGCGATGGCAAGCCAACCGTTGACAAACGTCAAACACATACGAGGAATCGGACACCAGTAACGCTTCGCCTCCTTCACCGTCCTTGTCCTCACGGGCCTCAATCGTAGTCGGAGGCCCAAACACAGTCCGGGGAGGGTCAACTGGTACCCTGAACTTGTCATAAAGGCATTGACGCACTAGCCTCTCTCCCAGATACCACACCGGGCGGAATAGCGCGAGGAGGAGCATCTTCCTGTAGCTCCTCGGCCTCAACTCTGCCCCCAGATACACGGCAAACCCTCGTAGTTGGCCCAAGAATGGGCCACAAACAAAAAAACTGAACAAATAGTGCCTCTCAAAACTCATAACCTTGGGGGCTACTTAAGAGAGCAAATAAGGAAAAATTTATATCCTCAAGACGCAGCTAGTTCACCAGCACGTTCTCCGTTGAGTAGTGGCTCGTAGTCTTCTTGGTCTGAGCAAACCTCCACTCGATCCTAGTCAGGAACCTAGCTGGGCGAACCCGCACCATCTTACATGCCAAGAATGGAAAGTAAGAGTAGATCCAAGCCTGCAAGATCCGAGATACTGTCTGCAAAACAAAACAAAAGCAACCATATCAAAAACCAAATACAAGTCAAGCAACTAACCTCCAGCACGAGACCTGAACCCACGATGGGTATTGCTGAGTCCGAGGCCACCCTCTGCGGCCTCACCATAACCTGCAGACAATGGGGCATCTTCGCAAAATCTGCTTCACCAAGTCAAAATGTCTCAGCTGACTTAAGTCAGCTAGTAAAGGCAAAATCCTAGTACTAAACCTCTCGCCCTTATCCAAGAAGTGGGTCGAACATAGGATATACCACAACCACAGACGGGCGTCCTGCACCGCCGTGGTAGGTTCTCGACCCTCCAAAACCGCCACTTTCTCAAAGTGGTCGGTGATATAAGAACTAGCAAAGGCATGGGGCGAGCCATAAGCCGAAGGCTCCAAGCAATCTTCGATCCAGCCTCTAACCTCGGCGCTATCCAATCTAGGGCCCTCTGACGCCCACCTAAACAGCTCAGGACACCAAGGCAGTCCCGTAATCACCCCAAAATCTTCTAAAGTCATGCCGACCTCCCCGAATGACATGTGAAATCTCGAGGTCGTGTCATAAAAGCGATCTACCATCGCTCTAATCACCATTAGGTTGCTCCTAGTCTGACAATCTACTAGTCAAACCCAATACCCGACTAGGGGACCCAAGGCCGTCCCCATAATCACCTCCTTAGCCTCAGGGCTAAGCTTCTGGGAGTATATCTCCAGACACGTTGTAAAACCCGAAAAGGTCCTCATCGGACCTGGGGGCTGCAAAGTATGGTGATACAAGTATAAACAAAACTTACAACTACAAATCGATAGCAAAATAAGTAAAGGAACTCACTTTGCCGTTAATAGTGCTGCTAGACATGTGCAAATCTGGTCGAAGTAGCAGTTGTCGTCCATCCCAGCCCCTAGCCCAGACGGGATCCAAATAAATGGCCTCCATGGCCTCATCACCAGGCCTAGGTACCCGTCTTCTCCTCTGGACCATCACAAGCAAGGTACGCCTTTTCACTCGGTCAAAATCAGCTTCATTCACCGCCTCGGGCTCAAGTCGAGGCGAAGGGGCACTCCGACGCCTCTTGCGGGCCACTCGGGAAGTCAAAGAACTCGAACCGGGAGTCTCGCCCGTAGTACCAACTATAGGGACCTCATCGGGACCCATCTCTAGCTGTGAAACAAAGCAAAGTAAGATAAACACCCCAGGTTAGGTTAAGACAGCCCAAACAGGTCAAAATAAGCTCAAAATTTTTAAGCAAGAAATCAAATTTCCGAAAAGCCCACTAGCACCTATTTTCGACCCCATTCGCAATAAAAGTGGTTTCGGGAAAATCTGGCATCGTAACGGTCTTATTTGGTCCGTCGTAAGCGTCACAAACTTACACAAAGTGACCTACAATGCATTCTGGGTCACAAAAATTGACATACAAGCTATCCACCATGTCACAAGCAAGAATCTAACGAATTTACAAGAGTCAAGTACGAGAACAATCGGGAAATCGGTCCCTAAGCTATAATTTTCGACATTTAGCCATGAGAAGTCATTAAAGGACCTTCAAGCTTTCATCGCAAGTGAACAACTACATGTACAAGTTCTATACTTCCCTAATTCTAAAAGGGAGCAAATAATGAGCATCAAAGCATAGCAAGGACAAAACACTCAAATCGATTTCTAGGTTTAAACAAATTCAATTCAAAACCACATCAATCAAGTTCAAATCGACAATAGTGAGTAAAAGACACTTACAAGGGGTCGACATTGTCGAGGTTGAGAGAAAATCAAGCTTGAAATCGGTAAATATGGCGGAAAGACGGATGTGAGGCAAAAAGATGCAGGCGTCGGGTTTTTTTGTGAATAAGAACCGTCGCCTCTTCAATCGCGCTTTTATTCAAGGTCGACAAAACAAGAATTCAAGTGCCTCCACCCTGGCACCCCACTTCTGCAACGGTGGCACCCAGGCGCCTCTGTATTGGGTCGCCTGGGGACAATCGCCTAACCTTATAGCGTAAGGCAAAGTCGGATTAATCCGGGCACATTACCCAATACCCGAAAGACGTGCACTCGTCAATTAGCAAAGAAACAATAAGCAAACTGCATTGTCATCCCCAAAAAGCCATCCAGACTATACTATCCTCCCCAGCGGTACTGTTGGTAAGGACTTTGTCGCGGATCCCGACACCCAATAAAACCAACTAATCCTAAGCTAGGTAGCTAGGGCAAGTCGGGTCGATCCACGGAGACGAAAAACGGTCTAGACAAAGGTTCACCTAAGGACTAGACTATGTCAACAAAGCTAAACAACAATGAAGGGGGATAAAACTATGACTAAGAATAAGCTAAGTATAACAACTAAAGCTAAATGCAAACAACAACTAGAGGAATAATAGCTAAGATGAAGAGGAAATCAATATGGAAAGAACTAGGATTAGGTCGGGTTCAAGGGTGATGAGATGATCAAGAGAAAGGAAGAATGAAGGGGTAGTCAAGCTATCTAGGCATAATCCAGGCTCTCGCTCCAAAACTGTCCTAGAGGTTCCTCGATCTCGCGCAAGAACCCATCCTAGCAACATACAAGGTCACAAAAAGGAAGGCAAGAAAACATGTATTTGCAACTACAAGTCGTTTAAGCATTTCATCAAACATGATCTATGCATACAACTAAGAAGCAACCAAAACTTCCACCAACAACTTAAACAAACCCTTAATCACCCATTGAAGACACCCAATCCCCCTAATAACCCGAGCAAGAGGACTACTCACACATATCTAAATTAAAACTAACATAAACAAGAGAAATCAACATAAGAACAAAAACATTCATAATGAATAACAAGCAAGGATGAACAATAAACAAAAGATGAAGCTTAAAACTTAACTAACAATGAAAGATTAAGAGAAAAGAGAGGAGAAGGATTATACCAAACTAGAAAGGAGATAAAAATATGAAAACTTGCATATATAGAGAAAACCCAAATACATCCACCAAGGTTGTCAATCTTGATAGAAATCTTCAAGAATTCCAATAATACAAGGATTAAACTAAGATTAAGGAGAGATTAAGGAAAGATGAAGCTAATCTACACTAATCTAAGCTAATCTAACCTAAAGTACGTCTAGGGTTTCGTCCATCAAAGTAGAGTAAGGTAAAAGTCCTTAAAACAATGCAAGAGGGGGGGGGGGTATATATAGGGTTACAAGAATAAGGGAGGCGGAAAAATGAAACATGGGCTGAACTGGGCCCTTCCCGGCCGGGAAGGGATGATCCTGGTCGGGAAAGGACCCATCCCGGTCGGGAAGCTCATCATCCCGGCCGGGAAGGCCCTCCAGGAGCTCGTCTTTGCTCGTCACTTCATCCCGGTCGTGATGGATGTGTTCCCAACCGGGATGGGTCCTATAGGCTTCAAATATGATGTCATAGGTCCTTACTTGCTCTTCCTAGGCTTCTTATCGATTCTCGATGCTCGGGAATGGGTCCCAAGGGACTCGGAATCGAGTCTAAGCCAGCGAGTCATCATCGCTTCTCTTCGTTGGCTTCATATGCGTCGAAAACGAGTCAGAATCGTTCCATTTCTCCAAGAAAGGCCTTAGGAACCTAAAACAAGCTCGAAGAAGCGTAAGTAGCCTCGAAACCACTCCAAAGAGCGATTCCACAAGAGAAACCGGGACCAAACACAAGAAATAAGCACTACATAACACACTTATTAGGTACCCATCAATTTAAACCACTCTCAATACCGAGTTCAAATAGAAAACCCTTCAGTCATGTTATGAATACCAATCAATTACCCTCCAACAAGTCCTCACCCAAAGCAATCTACTCACATCCCCAACGGAAAATCACGAACCGCAGTTCAAATACAAAATAGGAAGAAGTAATACAAATACAATTATGCGCTCGCCAAAAGTTTATGCAACGACCTCTAGAAGAGTCAAAAAGCAAATACTATTACCAAAAATCATACAACCATTCGTTGATATGTAAAGGCCAGAGATAGTCAAAATCTATCTCAAAGAGTACAATACGCAAAGTCCATGAACAGACATGGATTTGTTCCAAAGAATACAATACGCAAAGACCAGAGATAGTTAGAATATATCTCAAATAGTACAATATGCAAAGTCCAGGAACAAAAAGGGATCTATTCAAAAGAATACAATACACAAAGTCCAGGAATAGACAGGAATCCGTTCTAAAGAATACAATGTACAAGACAGCCACCTACTCACATCCCCAACGGAAAATCATGAACCGCAGTTCAAATACAAAACAGTAAGAAGTAATACAAATACAATTATGCGCTCGCTAAGAGTTTATGCAACGGCCTCTGGAAGAGTCAAAAAGCAAATACTATTACCAAAATCATACAACCACTCGTCGATATGTAAAGGTCAGAGATAGTCAAAATCTATCTCAAAGAGTACAAAAAGCAAAGTCCATGAACAGACATGGATTTGTTCCAAAGAATACAATACGCAAAGGCCAGAGATAGTTAGAATCTATCTCAAAGAGTACAATATGCAAAGTCCAGGAACAAACAGAGATCTATTCCAAAGAATACAATACACAAAGTCCAGGAATATACAGAAATCTATTCCAAAGAATACAATACACAAAGTCCAGGAATATACAGAAATCTATTCCAAAGAATACAATGTACAAGACAGCCACCCGAAAGGGATTAACACATTTCAACTTAGTCACCCGCAAGGTATTAAATCAAAACCATGTTAGTCGAGAAGAACTTATTGCAAGGTGTTCATCTCACCAAGTTTCAGGTACTCAGAAGTAGACTCAAACATGGGGTCTATTCCAAAGAACAAATCATTAATCAACTACAATAACCTTTCAAACCCAAGTTAGAGTAAGCAAATACGAATCAAAGCTTCAACAAGCAACTGCAGGCAAGGAGGTCAGGTATGATTTCTAAACCTTGGTTGACGAGCCTTAGTACGTAGTCTAAAGGACTTAAAATGACCCGAGGGGATAGCCACTCAGGTCATTTTTTTAGGGCAGGTCGTAATACTCGATTGACCTGAGTGGCTATACATTGAATTTTGCCTTATCCAAGCCTCGGTCAAAGTGGGGGCTTCTATAGACACCCAGACTTAGACCTGGTGGCTGTACGAGTGCCCGACAAACACCCGATGATGATCGGACTACAACACGACACGAGTTTACGATATTTTAAATGGTTTTTTTCTATAGAACGAATCAAGTAATTACTCGAAAAACTTAATTCAACATCAAGACTGTCTTAGTCATGTTATTACGGTTGCGTTGACACTAATTAGAGTCAATTCCGACTCCCGGGCTCCGAATTGGTCCCGAAACACGCAAAGTCAAATCTGAGCCAGCGCGTCAAGCCGAGTCAAGCCTCGAGACGCGCGCCCAAGGTCCAACGGTGCATGTGCTAGGGAATAGGGTAAAGCCTTAATGACCAAGCAATGCAAAGATCACGTATAATCTCCGCTTTGGAAACTTTTCAAATTTGATCTTCAAAATCTCAATCGCCTCCCCTCAGGCGTTGAATTCCCCATCGCTTGCCGCCAGGCGCCTCAATTTTGGGTCGCACGACGTGTGGTGCCTGAAATCTCGAATTGAACTACGAGAAAAACTATAAATACTCCCTCCTCCTCTCATAATCGACAACCCAAAATTTCTTCTCCTTATACGAGCTCCACACAACTTGCAGCTTTTCTCTAGTGTCGTACTCTGACATTAGGCACGATCTTCTCGATCATTTTCTCTTTGATTCTCATTTCATGAATCAATACTACTCTTCGTAGTTCATCGAGTTCCTGACTCGACAAGAACGAAAAAGGGCACCTGTGGTGGCTCGTCGAATTGCTTCATCATAGCGAAGCGCTGCCGGAATCACCACAGGATGCTAGAAGGATCATCCCATCAAAGTCGATATCGTCACTAGGTTGTCAACTAAAACAAACTTTACGTATCGCACTTTAGTTATGCATTTCGATAACGCCGAGTCCGACCTATGTGGATACTGATTCCACGAGGCGTCCGTCACTTACACTCGAAGTGGTGTACAAGCCTTACTTTTATTTGGCACAGTCAAGACCAACTCGTATAATATACGTAATGTCCACAACTTGAACCTTAAGTACTAAAACACCTAAATCGAATCCGAGTAGTCAAAGATCCATTCTTGATTGTCCATGCATCGTATTTCGTTTAGTGTACATTCTGAGGGTACAACTCCTCATACAATTTGAGTTACGTACATTTAGCATTTTATAACTTTCGTATGATTTGCCGCTTTTATGACCATAATCGCATGCTAAATCACCTAACACGAAATCCAAAACGTAAACAAACTAAAACTGAACAAGCGGTGGTCCAGTCCCATATTAATCTTGATGCTCACCCCTCACATGTGGTTCGACGCATCCTTATTAATACTGAACCGACGCACTTTAAGCAGAATACCAGGTAAGGTATACCACGAGAATGACTAATATCCGTATTATCACGTTAAAATTGATTTGCTAATACGAATAAGATCTAGTACTCTATACTCTCCTACGTGCATCTTTTCATGACATGCTTGTCACATGAAATCACATGCAAAGAATGTAAAAGCACTTACTTCGACGACAAACTTACTTGTCCTTAAACAACCGACGTAGCAAAGGCATAGGGTTAAAATAACGGATGTTATCACATTTATGCCACAATTAGGAACGAAGTTATCAGCCCATCGTTTGATTAGTAGGGGCCGCTACGTGCGGACGGGATTGGGTGTTAACGTTTATCGGATGTTGGCTTCCCAATACGGTTTCCGGATGTTCGAGACCATTGGCAATGAGAGTCATTCTAGACATGGAATGCTTAAGGGTACAAGTCTCTATCTTTAGGTCCCCATGTCACTCAGCTTTGAGCCAGCTAAGGATTAAAGTTGACTTGAACAGTTTCCGAGTATCCCAAAATTACTCGGTGGCGACTCCACAAATCGGTAATGAATTCGGTTCACTAAAAAGGTCGTCCGACCAAACATATCGGCCTTTAAACATTTACAACCACATCTTGATCGATTCAACAGAAACATAGATGCCTCCCATACATCTATCTAGTAAATTCAAATTGTCAACCAATTTGAGGTCCGACACTTCGCCTCGAACGTGAGATCGGACCGGCCCCCCGTATGCGAGGCGTCTTGGACGGGGCCGTGTGGGTGGCTACCACGATGGTCCCTGCGGGTGCGCGCGACGAGTGGATGGTAGCGTCAACACTTTGCTGGTATGATAGGGACACCCAAATACCTGAATGGCAGTTGTCCCTTAATGCATCCAGATACTTGCATAATATCCTGTCTGACTTGGGGGGACACCATTTAAATAGACGTTTGACTACCCCTTACTCATCTTGAGGCCAGATGCCTGAGAGAATGTGGCAAAAGTCCTGAGAAGGATCATGATGGATTCCACATTCCATTTGCTGAAGAACAATAGATCATCTGCAAACATTAAGCAGCTCAGTTTTAAAGGCTTGCATAGTGGATGGAATCTAAAGTTCATGGTGGTGGTTGTATAAGACAACAGCCTAGTCAGATATTTCATACAAATTGTAAAGAGGATAGGAGAGAAGGGATCCCCTTGTCTTAATCCCCTTTGACCTGTAAACCATCCAAAACTATCCCCATTCAAATTGAGGGTATAAGAAGCTATTGTAACACACTTCTTAATAAGTGCAATGAATTGTGTGGGAAAGTTCAGCTCCTGTAGCATCTGAAATAAGAAACTCCATTCCACAGAGTTATAAGCCTTTTGAAGGTTAATTTTGAACATACATCTGGGAGATAAAGACTTCTTTCCATAAAGTTTCACCAGATCCTGACAGATAAGAATATTTTCTAGGATGCTCCTGCCTTGGATGAATCCTCCTTGTGTGAGTGACACCATATGAGGAAGAACCAATGCTAGTCTAGCACAGAGGAGACTAGAAATACATTTATATACCACATTGCAGCAAGAAATGGGTCTGAATTGCATCACTGTAGTAGGGTGTCTCACTTTGGGGATAAGAGTGATGTTGGTAGAATTCAATTGTTTCGGCAACTTGCAATTTCTGAAGAATTCCTGGATAACATCACACACATCCTTACCCACAGTATCCTAGCTAGTCTTGAAGAACTGGCTGGAATACCCATCAGGACTTGGGCTCTTACATTTGGGACACTAAAGATTGTAGTCTTTATTTTATCATCTGTAACAGGCTTTAGCAACATATAGATGTGAACATCCTCACATTTATTCCCATACCCCATCACTTTTTGTCAGTATGTTGGTACACAACAGACCATTGAAGGATGTATTAGTATCCCCATCCACCATCTAATTCATCTTGCCTTTTTGCTGTAAGAAGACAGTTTGGGCATCAACCAATTGTTGATAGACCTCCCTGATTTCACACTCCTGCTGAATAAGACTAGCATCAACATGATTGGTCCCCAAGCATTTCTGAATAACAGTTAGCTTGGTGAGAACTATGTCAGTATATGTTCAACATCAGAAAAATATGCTTTATTCAAGGCCTTCAGGCGAGGCTTAAGAGCCTTCAAGTTATGGGTCAGTTCAAACATTTTAGTCCCTCTAGCTAGGCTCATCCATCCATGTTGGACAATCTCCTTAAAATTTGGGGATAGACTCCACATATTGAAGAACTTGAAAGGCCTATTCCTTTTGTTATCATGATCCCTGTTTTGGACTAAACAAGGAGTATGATCAAATCTTCCTTCAGGCAAAAAATGGGCAGTTAACTCAGAGAAATCAGACATCCATCTTTGATTCACAAGGAATCTGTCCAGTCTACTATACACTCTATCTGCCGGGCACTGTTTATTGTTCCATGTATATATAGCACCCATAGCTGGACTATCAATGACTTCACATTGATGAATGCAATGTTGAAAGGCTTCAGCATCAGTTCTAGAGAAGGACCCCTCACTCTCTCAGATTCATTTAGAATGCAATTATAGTCTCCTCCAATGGCCCAAGGTCCATGAAGATTGGTTGCAATTCTCTCCAGATTACTCCAAAGTGGCTCCCTCTCCTTCCCTCCATTGAATGCATAAACCCTAGTGAAGTAGAAAGCCTTCTGAGTAGTATTATTGATGATGTGCATATGTATGTACTAAGCATCATGTTCAATAAATTGGACATCACAAATATTAGGTTGCAAAAGGATCCATATCCTCCCCTCTAAATGGAATGTAGAGTTAGTAGATATGCTTCAATATTAAAGTATGACCTAGCTTTATTCACCTTATGTGGTTTGATTTTTGTCTCTAGTAATCCAAAGACTCCTACATTATTATTAGTGAGAAAACTTTTTATTTCTTGCTGTTTATTTCTCCTTTTCATATCTCTAACATTCCAAAATCCAAGCTTTATCATTGATTATGGTTGGGGGGAATGTGACCTGCTGGTCTTGTACTACCCTCTCCAGTTGATCCATGGAGGATAGTGGCATAGGTCTCAAATGCTTCAATAGGAGTTTGTTGATTAGCCTGCACGAATTCATCCACTGGTATGATCACAGGCTCCTCCTCTTTTATATTTGAGTGTATTCTGGGCATAATCCAAGGGTTTGCTGGTATACTGGTACAACAATGGGTTTAGGGGTAGGATTTTCCACCCGTTTCCACACTTTTTGCGCCTCTTTTGGTGGACCACCCTGATTAGGCTTCTTAGCCATCCCTCTACACTTACTTTACTCATGACCAAGTTTCTTACACCTTTTGCACATCATTGGCTTCCATTCATATTAAATATCAATCTCCTACAGTTGTTGCTTTTCATCCATAAATTTGAGCACAAGTGGGAAGACTTGGTCGACCTGCAGTTCTACCATAACACGAGCATAGCCAAGTTCGACCATTAACTCAGTAGCTGGATCATTTTTAATGAAAGTTCCAATTGCACTAGCTAGTTTAGGTAGGCTATTACCCCAAAATTTCCGGGGGAGTTTATGTAAGCGTATCCATGCAGGTACACTCTTAACCTCCTCCTTTTCGAGTTCTACATCCTCAGACCATGGCTTAATTATAACAAGTTTTCTATCAAAAAGATAATGGCCAGCCTTAAGAACTTGCTCATGCATTTCCTTAGTCGCAAAATGAACTAAGAAAACCCCATTAGGCAAGAAGGAAATCTTATCAATCTTATATTTAATCAAAATCCTATGTAAATAACCTTCTAATCCGCCATGGGAGGGTTTCCCCCTAGGATGAAACCATAGACGACCTTCTTCCAGTACTTTAACTCCTCATGCACATCCTCATTGGAAAGTGTGACCATTGGTTCTAAGTCCTCATCGAGCACTTAGACAATCTTTTTCCACGCATTTGATACATTCTCCTGATGTATCAATCTGTTGTATCGCCTCTTCACGTCCCAGCACATCAGCATCCACACTATGTTCCTTCAAGATTAAATGCTGGTATGCCCAATATATTTTGCAAACTATCATGTTTCAACGCATCTTCTTCATTAGGTTTTGGTGTCCTATTTTGCTTCTCCATCGCAGAAATATGCTGTTGTTTCGCCATTGTCCCCTTCCTTCTAGTGATGGAAGCGTAGTAGTTTTAGAGGCAAAATTCCTCGCCATTCATGCAAGGAAACGCCTCTGAAAATCGTTGAAGGATCGCCTCAGAGTATGGATTTTTATTTGGTGGCTGTTTGTACCTCTGATAGCCTTATCCCTAGAAGCCTCTAGGAATTGGGTAGTCTGTAGCTGATCCACCTTCCGACTGGGCGACATTATTATCCTAAACGGCAGTTCTGTTACGAAGTCGTCAACAGGCATTTCCTCGGAGTACGAGGGGAAGTGTTTCCGGGACAGACGTCGCGCCCTCATGGTCGCCCTCAGTCACCTTGGAAGGACTGGGTTCCCTAGAAAAGGTAAATGCCTTAAAACCCCTGTAGACACCCAGATTTGGATCTTGCGGCTACAGTAGTGCCCGACAAACACCCGATGATGATCGGACTGCAACAGGACACAATTTTACTATATTTTTGACGGTTTTTCTATAAAACGGATCAAATAATTAGTGGAAAAAATTTGTTCAACATCAAGACGGTCTTAGTCGTGTTATTACGGTCGCATCGACACTAAGTAGAGTCAATTTCGACTCCGGGACTCCGAATCGTTCCCAAAATACGCAATGTCAAACCTGAGTCAGCACGTCAGGCCGAGTCGAGACGCGCGCTTGAGGCCCAAAGGCGCACGCGCTAGGGCATAGAACGGATTCTTAACGACCAAGCAATGCACAAGATTACGTATAATCTATGCTTTGGAAACCTTTCAAATCAGATCTTCAAAATCTCGATCGCCTCCCCTCAGGCGACTGAGTTCTGCACTGCCTGAAACCTGGCGTCCCAATTCGGGGTCGCATGGCGTCTGGCGCCTAAAATCTCGAATTGAACTACGAGAAAAACTATAAATACCAACCTTTTTTACTTATAATCGACACAACACAATTAAAATTCATTCTTCCCCTCCCTACGAGCTCCACATAACTTGCGGCTCTTCTTTAGCATTGCACTCCGACATTAGAAACGACTAACTCAATCTTTTTCCCTTCGAATCGCATTCCACGGATCAACACTACTCTTCATAGTTCCTCGAGTTCCTGACTCGACAAGAACGAAAAAGGGCACTTGTGTTGGCTCGTCAACTTGCCCTACCGTAGCGATGCTCAGCCGGAATTACCGCAATGCGCTACGAGGATCATCCCGCAGAAGTCCTAATCGTCACTAGGTTTTCATCTAAACACAACTTTACATATCGCACTTTAATTATGCATTTCGAAAACGTCGAGTCCGACCCATGTGGATACTAATTCCACGATGCATCGTATAACATACGTAACGTCCACAACTTCAACCTCAAGTACTAAAACACCTAAATCGAATCCGAGCAGTCGTAAGATCTATTCTCGATTGTCTACACATCGTCTCTTGTTTAGTGTACAGTCTGAGGGTGCAACTTCTCCTACAATGTGATTTGCCTACATTTCACATTTTACCACTTTCATATGATTTACCGCTTTTATGACCATAATCGCATGCTAAATCTCCTAACACTAATTCCAAAACGTAAACGAACTAAAACTAAACAAGCGATGGTCTAGTCCCGTATTAATCTTGATGCTCACCCCTCACACGTGGTTCGACGCATCTTTATTAACACTGAACCGACTCATCTTAAGCAGAATACCAGGTAAGGTATACCGCGAGAATGACTAATATTCGTATTATAACGTTAAAACTGATTTGCTAATACGACTACTATCTACTACTCTCTATTCCCCTACGTGTATCTTTTCATGGCCTGTCTGTCACGTGAAATCGCATGCAAAGAATGTAAAACACTTAATTCGACGACAAACTTACGTTTCTTTAAACAACCGACGTAGTGAAGGCATAAGGTTAAAACAACAGATATTATCGCATTTCCGCCACAATTAGAAACAAAGTTATTAGCCCATCGATTGATTAGTAGAGGCTGCTACGTGCGGGCAGGATTGAGTGTTGATGCCTATCGCACATTGTCTTTCCAATACGTACCTTCACCCCTTACTCAGAATCTACGGTTTTCGGATGTCCGAAACCATTGACAATGCGCGTCATTCTAGACATGGAATGCTTAAGGGTACAAGTCTTTATCTTTAGGTCCCCATGTCACTCAGCTTTGAGCCGGCTAAGGATTAAAGTTGACTAGAACGATTTCCGAGTATTCCAAAATCACTCGGTGGCGACCCCAGAAATCGGCAACTAATTCGGTTCACTACAAAGGTCGCCAGACCAAACATATCAGCCTTTAAACATTTACAACCACATCTCGATCGATTCAATGGGAAAATAAATATCCCTCGCATCTATCTAGTACAATTCAAATCCTCAACCAAATCGAGGTCCGACACTTCGCCCGAACGCGAGATTGGACCGGCCCTTGGGCGCGAGGCGCCCCGAAAGTTAGGCCGTGTGGGTGGCCACCGTGACGATTCTGTGCGGGTGCGCGCAGCGAGCGGGTGGCAACATCCGTAGTTTTGCGACTTCGCTGGGGAGATGGAAACAGATTTCCAGCGATGGTGTAACTCGAACAAGGTTGGTGAAGGCCATTTCCTTGTTCCTTTTTGTGGTCACTGCAGGTTTTGGCCCTTAAAAGCCCACCCTAACCGATTTTAGGACCAATCGACCTTCTTACGGTATGGTTTTAGGATCGGACCCATGAAGAGACCCCCGATTGACGTTCCGGTCGTCCAAGGTAGTCACGCAGGCCGTGAGTATGTCAAGCGATAAGCTCCAAGTGGAACAGGGTAACCCTCATCCCTTGGGGGTGACACGTCCCAGCCAAAGTGAGGTCTTTTCGTGGACGGTTGTCTACTCTAGCCTACTCACGTCTGCATCCTGCATAAGTGTATGCTTTTCTAGTTAGGTGCAGCGTGTTATGACAACCCGAATAAGACATTAAATTCCGGTTTAAACCACGACAACATATTCAACTACACCCAAACTCCGTTTTCGAAAAGGCATTTTTTAGAAAATCGTTTTAGCGCCGTTACTCTGGCCAAACTCACATCCACTATTTTCAAACTCACTTTTGCGTCGTCACTCTGGCCAAATTCACACTCACTATTTTCAAAACCGTTTTAGCGCCATTATGCTGGCAAAACAAAGACTCACCATTTTCAAACATTAACATACTGTTACTATCGCCAAATTTTCAATCAATGAAATTGAGGTACCTAACACGGTTACATTTTCCATACACAAAGCGTTTCTTACACATACCATTACTATCGCCAAAATTTTGATCAATGAAGTCAAGGTATCTAACACGGTTACATCCACAAAACATTCACTACAAGAGAATTATGATTTAGCTACTAGTTTAGCAATTGACCAAAATTCGGTCGCTAAATATATTATTTATCTACTAATGTTGAGACATAAATATATTTAATCTCTATTTTAGAGACCAAACTGAAGCGGTGGCTAATTATGCCTCTATTTTAGGGACTAAATAAAGTCGATAGCAAAATTAGTATCTAATTTATGCTTTTGGATACAGAACAATGTTAGTAGCTAATTATGTCTCTATTATAGAGACTAAATAAGGTGGACAGCAAGAGTAGTATCTAATTGAAGTTTTTAGATACAGAAAAAAATGTTAGTAGCGAAAATTGTCCCTATATATAACGATAAAATATTACGAACAATGAATTAGTGAATATCTAGGAGACCAAAGTAAATTAGTGGATAACTACGTAGTTATTGTGGAGACGAAATCAAATGAGTACCAATTTTAATATCTAATTTACTTTTTTAGTTACTAGAATATGTTTAGTTTTTTTGTATATTTCATATAAATGTATGTGATTGTGAAATGTACTTTTAAATTAATAAGATTTTTTTATAGGAGTAGTTATTATTAAAAAGTATGTACCTTATAATCCACGTGTGTAACAATCGCTTTTATTTTTAAGTTGACATTTATGTCCAATTATGTCAAATGTAAGCATTAATCTTCATGTGGCCTAATGGTTAGAGTGTCTACTATGTAGTTGGAGGTCATGAGTTCGATTCCTCTATCCAACATAAAATACCAATATCTTTACAAGAAGGCGAAGGGGTACGTGGGTGCCCGTTTAGCGCATGGGGGTGGGGAGGGGCGGGGCGGTTCTATTTGCCCTGTCACCCGGTGAGTGTGGGGCCAAGTATGGTAAGGTTGCAATAACCGGTATGATGTACCTTCATGCTTGGTAACCATTTTAGATACCAAAACATTAGTCGCTAATTTTGTGACACCAAAATTGGTCTCTAAGTCTGTCACTACATTATCTACCAACAATTTGTGGTCACTAATGGAGCTACTTAAAAGTTCGTCCCTATTATTGTCGCAAAATTAGCCACAATGCTTTCAGTCGCTAGGTGGTAGCTAATTTTGGTCGCTAATTTTGTAGCTAAATTAGCGACAAGGCCTTTAGCTACCAATGAAATTTAGTCGCAAATTCCATCTCTAAGCTGATTAGCTACGGAAAATTGAAGAGTTGCTACTAAAATTTCAGTCTCTAAGGAGACTTCACCTTGTAGTGATTTTTTACACATACAGTTAGTATTGCCAAAATTCCAATCAATGGAATCAAGGTATTGAACACGGTTACACCCTCATTTTTTCCTAAAAAATCTTTCAAAGCACCGCTATCACCACCTAAATTCCCGTAACGAGAATTTAGCTACACAAATTCCATTTTGAGACACCAACACAGACATCATGTTTTCTCAAAAACACTCTCCACATTGCGAACATCGAACTCCTAACTAATAAAAGTCTCGATAACAACGCAACCCCACGATTTTCACAAAACCGGTTTTCGTACACTGTCGTTTGCAAAATTATAATTTCACGCCATTATTATCGTCAATTTTTCAACTCATGAACCCTTGACCCCTGCATGGCAACACCTCCCGACATATCAAAAAACGATGTCACTTAACCGTCGTAATGTTGATTTCAAAACTCCCACTTTGGAAACCTCGCCTTTTCAAACCTATCCATTTTCGAGAACATCAAAATCCTTTCATTCCGAGTCAGGATCGAGATCAATTCCTTACGTCGTATAATCGTGTGATTAACTTTTTGTGCTAATTACTAAAATCACCTTCGTCCGAGGTCTTACATTTTTGGCTCATCTCATCTCGAGAGTCCTCTCTAAATCACCCAGAGATTTGTGTCAAATCATCTAGTTCTAGAGACCCGAGTCTATTAGGCGTCTCGCTGAACACACCAAATGTCCAAAGCATCTGAGTCCCAAACTCGATCACTACTACACAAATGGGCTATTCCAACACTTTTGTTGCAACACTTATACTTTGTGTTTCAGAAATAAGTAATTTGCAACACTTCCAATGAAAATGTTGCTTACACTAAACAGATGCAACAATTTTTAAAAAATATTGGATTAGACTATTCAATTGCAACACTATTTATAACACTTGCCTGAGTGTTGCTAAGAATTGAATACAATTAATAAGACTTGATAACATTTTAATTTTTGTTTAAAGAAAAGTAGCCGGAATGCGTATTTTAGTTTACCGATCTCTTGTCTAATCTAACTACTTACTATAACATATTAAACCATCCATCAACCCTACGCCGGGTTCACCTTCTATATAATCGGTTTGATTTTTATTATGAGTGTTTGGTCACTATACTTTAATTTCGGGTCGAGCCTAATCGGGGTCGCCGAGTTTTAGATAAGATCATCCGAGTCATATGATGCTTTCCTAGACCTAAGAAATGGGTCAGCGCCACTAGTACAAAAAATCTCCTATCGTGTCACTTTAATTACGTCGGTTGTAATCAGAAACGATGCAAAAAACAGTTTTGCGTCGGTTTTCTGTTGAAACTAACGGCATTTAAGATTACCTTTTGCGTCGATTATTATTAAAACTGACATATTTAATCAAATATATTGGTTTGAAGTATAATTGACGCAAAAAAGTCATCTTAAATGCATCGTTTTCAAAAGCATACCGACGCAAAACTCTTAGACTCCTTGAACGCTAGACTCATAAGAGTAATAAACCCTAGAACGTTCTTGTTTTCACTCAGCAACCTTGAACCTTCTTGAACGCAACACCAGTTGCTCCTCCTTGAACGATCGCCACCAGTCACTCCTCCGACAGTGTACTGCCGCCCCAACGCCCGCTTCCGGCTCCTGCTCTCTCTCATCTTCCTTTTTCGTGCTGTATGTTGCCTTTTCTCCAACAGTTTTCTATTTTCCCCGATAGTTTTTGCCTTTTTTGGTCGTCAATTTTTTTTTTCTTAAGATTTGTTCAGAATTTCGTGTTTCGATTTTGTAATACATCAATTTTAGATCTGAATTTGAGTAGGTTTTTTTTTGGTAAAATGTAAGCTTTCATTAATAATTACCAAGTACAATATCAATTTTGAGACTAGAAACATCAAATACGGTCAATTAAGACCAACTAGCTACCCATGCCGCATCTTTACTTGGGATGTATCCACTAATATTACTATGAAATTGTAGACACCCACATTTTGCCTGCTAGTGTCTATAGCAGTTCCTGACAAAACACCCGATGATGATCGGACGCTAACGTGACTTAATACGCTCGAATACGGACTCAGAATCAATAGTATCCGACGTGGGCATTTAGCGGAGTGCATATCTCTCAAAACCGACCTCAAATCCAGGCCCAGTGGGTCGTTTCCAATAAAATGAGACTAATTTGGGTAAAAACCGTCACCAGAAATAAAACCGTCTTTTGGCGACCGGGTCAAGACCCAGTCAAAGATGAATCCGACACAAAAAACAGCCAAGTTCGCTTCTAGAAGCTTGTCCAACAAACAAATCTCATTCAAAAAAGGCAACAAATCATGCCCTATTTACACTCCCTCCATTCACACCCACTCGATCGGGTGGCTCACATCCACTCGGTCGAGTAAGGCCATAAACCGGCCGATCCAGACCCAGACCGGGCACTCGGTCGAGTGCACCCGTGCCACTCGATCGAGTGACCCTGAACCGGGGTATTTCCCTATAAATACCCCATCACCCCAACACATTTCACAACTCTTTTTTCAACCTTTTACCACCTTCAAAACAACTTTTTACCTTAATCACACTACAACTTCACATACATCAACCATCAAACACACCTTCAAACATTCAATCATCCATCTACATACACATATACACATTCAAATTCCCGAGATCAAAACTCGTCAAAGACACATACACCATAACTCTACTTACATATCTCGACACTCCCGCGCTCCCGTCGCTATTACGAGTTCGTTTCCGAGGCCATTTAAGCATGTAGGTTGAGGGTGTAATTCAAATCCCGACATCTCCTTTCTCCTTTCTCTTTTTCGATTATATATGTATATTATTATTATTATTATTATTACTAGCACTAACATTTTAATTCCGTTACTAACATTATTTTAATTTTGCTACTAACATTTTATTTATCGCAACCTAACATTTTATTTATGTACTCTAACACCTAACATTTTATTTATGTACTCTAACCACTAACATTATTTATTTATTTTTATCCATTTGTCATTAACATATTAATATATATATTTATATTAATATGTTAAAATTCGGATCTTAACACGTTTGACTACGACGATCATTCAAAGTCCGTTTAATCCCTTTACGAGTCACGACGGAGGTGGCGCCCTTTCGAGGAGCGCCGCCCCAATGTACTCAAGGGCATAACGCGATCGTGATTGCTCATAGTTGAATGCATAAGACTCCATTTCCAAGATTAGTACGAGATCCGTTGAGGCGAAAACCGACATCACATAATCCTTTAGGATTAGTATCGATGTCGTGACGCGGAGGACTATAATTTTGTTATTAATCAAACTTTTCAATCACATAATAGCATATTTCATAAAATCCCGATAACGGTCTCATAATTGTATAATACACGTTTATGACATCGAGAACCGAGTTGAATTTAAATAATGCAATATTTTTATTTAACTCGGTCAATTATCGAATTCAAACAAATAAAAAAAGCGGCCAAACTCCCATGCGAGTCGCGCACCGGTCAGGCGACTTGCGGGGAGGCCTGATTGGCCGAGCTCCTCTTTCTTGTTTTCTCGCCTTTTTATCCTCTTCGATTCTTACATTAATAGGCGACTTTCGCGACATATTTCCATATTTTGAGGCTCGTCTTTTTTTACGACTTTTAGTCGACACGTGTAAAGTCAATCACGTGATCCTATTTTTCAAAACTCATGCATATCATATCACTTAAAACGACTTTGATCGACGGTCTCGCACTATTAATCTTGTGTCGACGACTCTTAGTCGTATCCGACACATGATTAATTTAAACTCTATTCCTCGATGTGATAAGTCGGGGCAAGGCATCGAGATTTGGGATCGGGCTAGCATCACGCTTAGGTTCCATATCTCCGTCCTTCGCTTAATACGCAATATAATGCGTAATTAATCGAAGTTCGTCCATTTGCACAACTTACGGTCTAGTTTATATTTATTATATACGGGTCCGTTTCTAGTTAACATTTGCTGCTTATAATTCAATTATTTTATTTTATTGCTCGTTGTATTGTGAATTCCGGATTGTATTCCGCCCGTGTAATTTGTAATTTATTTACGAGTTTTCTATTATTTGATGTTTGCCATTTATTTATTCAAATGAACATCACATGCTAAATCACTTTGACGTGAATCAAGATGCATTAAAATGACGTAGCTCACAATTAATTCACATGCTTAGCCGAAAACGTTGTTTGCATATCATTTAATCGTTTTACTAGCGCGCGCACACGAACACGAACGATGTCTTAGTAGAGGCCGCCATGTGCGGGCGGGGTTGGGTGTCCTTAGTGGGCTTCCCAACACGTACCCTCACCCCTTACTCAGAACCTTGGTTTCCGGATGCCCGAAACCATTGGCACACGAGAGTCATTCTATATACGAAAGCTGGTTTAAACGGTATCGATATTGCAATGCAAAGGGACGAGCCCCATAAACTCTGAAATCGAAGTGGGCCGTACTTTGTGTACAGCCCATGACGACATAGAGTGGGCTCGTATGGTTTCGAATAACCACAAAATTCGGTGGCGACTCCATTTTGACTTAAATTTCGAACCCGAGAACAATCTCACCACGAGATTCATTCGCCTACCCAAACCCGCGCGTGGCCGCGTCGGGGTGGACCTACGTCATGTCCACAGAAATCTTTGCCTCATTTGCTGCTTAACACGATCAATAAGATGCTGGGGACGAAGGAGGCTATCATCCAACCTTGTTACGTTGCGTTGCGACCAGATGGTGTAGTAACCAGCATTAATCACACTCCAGCATATCTGTTTCCGTAGCTTCAACCATCTTTTCTTACGCACCCATTGGTACCAGTTACCACGAATGCCTTGCATCCCCCATTGCTGCTATATTTTCCATAATTTGCGAACTATACACACATGCATGGAATAAATGCTCATGAGTTTCCTCCTCTGTCTGACACAAGAGACACCAAGGCCTATCAATAATGTGTAGCTTAAACAGATTACTTCGCACTCTCAAGGCTCGATGGAAAATAAGCCAAATGATAAAAGAATGCTTAGGAATAATGTGTTTATTCCACACATAAGGCCACCATGGGACCTTAGGCTTACGTTGTCGAAGCCATTCATAAGCACCTTTCACCGTGTAATCTCCATGCTGTTGTAAGCTCCAAGTCCCATTCACGAACCCCACTTTCAATATCTCCTTCGCCTTGCAAATCTTTTTCCAATTCCATCCTACATCTATATCCGGTGTATACTCATTCCAATTCCGCCCTTTCATATAGTGTGCATTCACCCATTTAACCCACAGATGACCCGGCTTAGAATAAATCCACCATACCAACTTACCAATAGCCGCAATATTCCATGCCTTCCCTTGCCGAATACCCAACCCACCTTCGGATTTAGGCATACAGACTTTCTCCCAAGCTACCATAGGAACCCTGTTAAAATCAACTCCTCCATCCCGAAGATAATTGCGACATATGGACCCGATTTTATACATAATCCTAGCAGGTATAATAGTAATGTTTGCCCAGTACGCACACATGGAAGAAAGTACAGAATTGATTAGCGTCAGTCGACCTGTATAAGATAGTTTCCTCGCTCCAAACCTTCTGATCCGCCTTATGATTTTCTCAATTTGGATATTACTATCTTCTTTCAACATGCGACCTGCAGTAATTTGAATACCAAGATAGCGAAAAGGCAGTTTACCTTCCGAGATACCGGAGATTTTCAAGATATCAGCCTAAATCACCGGGCCAACACTACAAAAGTAAGCATCTGATTTCAGACTATTCATACGGAGCCCGGACACATGAGAGAATGAAGCGAACGCTCGTAAAATAACAATAATGGATTGAGGATCACCCTTACTGAACATGATCAGATCATCCACAAACATCATATGAGTAAACTTCAACTGCTTACAAAGTGGATGATAAGTAAATGGTAAATTAGTCGTAGCTGCTTTCAAAATTCGGCTGAGATACTTCATACATATAGTGAACAATAAGGGGGATAAGGGATCTCCCTGTCATAGTATTTTCTTCCCCTTAAAAAAACCAACCATATCACCATTCATAACCAAGGAGTAAGAAACTGTACACACACATCTCATAATCATGTTTCTGAATGAAACCGAGAAATTTAGAGCTTCCAGAAACTCCCAACTTACCGAATCAAAAGCCTTTTGTAAATCAACCTTAAACATACATTTTGGTGACGCTGCTTTCCTATTGTATAACCGAACAAGCTCTTGACAAATGAGTATATTCTCCACTATGCTTCTCCCTTGGATAAAACCACCCTGATTCTCAGAGATAATCATGGGCAGAACACTAGCCAATCTTTTACATAAGAGTTTCGAGATGATTTTATAGATAACATTACAGCATGAGATAGGCCTAAACTGAGATACATATCGTGGTATTTCACATTTAGGTATAAGAGTAATACATGTGTGATTATTTTGTTGCAATATCTTCCCAGATTTAATACAATTCTGCACTGTCAAGCATACTTCATCGCCTATAATCCCCCAAGCATCTTTAAAAAATGCACTAGTGTAACCATCGGGGCCAGGAGCCTTACGGTTAGGAATAGAAAACACAACCTCTTTAACTTCATTATGAGTAATGGGTGCTAATAGCATACTCAAGTGTTCCTCAGAGCAGCAGGCAACGGTCTTGACAATGTCAGCATTAATAGCAGTAGTATTCGTGGTCTTACCCAGTAATTTCTCATAGAAACCCAGAAAACCTCTCTGAATATGTGTACTCTCCGTACATAGCCTATCAGAGTCATCAACTATGCACAAAACCTTATTCATATTATGGCGCCCTTTAATCACGCTGTGGAAGTACCTCGTGTTATCATCTTCATTTCGCATCCAATTAGCCTTAGATTTTTGTATCAGAAACTCTTCAGCAGCAGCAGAGGTCTCCTTGTAATAAGTTGCAGCCTCCAATTCAGCATTGATCCAGTGAGGATTAAGAGGATCAGTTCGTATCTATTCTTGTATATACAACAAATTTTGTAGAGCAATAGCTGTTTTTTTTTTATATCAGAAAAGAAGGTCTTGTTTAGAGCTTTCAGAGGTTGCTTCAAGTTCTTGAGCTTCTTCACCAAACAGTACATCTTGGTACCCCGATGTTCTGCATCCCAAATACGCTGGACAACATCATAAAACTCAGGGATAGTACTCCACATTTTATAATACTTGAATGCTCTTCTCTTATTGTCACTCTCCTTGCTATTTTGTATGACACAAGGGGTGTGATCGAAAACCTCTTTTGGTAAAAATCGAGCATAACTCCCTAGCCACCTTCTACTCCATTCATCATTAATAAAGAACCTGTCTAAACGACTATAAACCCTGTGAGCCGGTTCTTGTTTATTATTCCAAGTGTAGTAAGAACCCATCGCAGGAATATCCTGAATTTCACATTTATCCACACAATTGTGAAACTCCTCCATCTCTCTAATACTGGTATTTCCACCCAATCGCTCAAAGGATTGCATGACGCAATTAAAATCACAACACACCGCCCAAGGTTCCATAATACTCGCACTAAATCCCATCAACTTTTCCCAAAGGACCCCTCTATCTTCAATATCATTAAAAGCATACACCATTGTGAGAAAATAAGTTTGCTTAGCAATGTTATCCATAACATACATATGAATGAATTGCGCATTATACTCAAGGATTGACACTGTAACCATTGTAGGCTTCCATAAAACCCATATACGCCCTCCTTTATGGCAATGGCTATTTGTAGTGATACTCCATCCCTCACAAACAACATTAGTAACTCTATTTAGAGACGTAGGTTTAACCTTCGTCTCAAGGAGACCAAATAGACCAACCTGAATAGAATGTAAAAACCGTTTAATTTCTTTTTGCTTGGCAGGCCTATTCATCCATCTAATGTTCCAGAAACTGAAGCTATTCATCCCCCACTTCAGGTGAAGGATCACTACCACTAGTCCCATACCAACCTTGGGAGTCGCCGTTCCATTCAAAACCTCAAGAAAAGTGTTCTAACCAAACTTAAGCCCGCTCTTCCCTGTATCTGCACGTTCCTGTCGACTTTGCTTGATAATTGGTTTGGTAGGGGTAGGCCGCAAATTATACGAACCAATATCGTTCCATACCACATCTAGTTGGTGTGCCTTCTCCATTGGAGTTTCTAGTACCACAGGGGCCGGTGACGGGCCTATCACAGAACCCTTCGGGGCCTGTTTAGCCTTCCAAACCCTCGGTCCCTTTTTAGACACCGGGTTTTGTTTACTCATGCAATGTTCCTTATCATGGCCAAATACTTTGCATTCTAAACAAATGATGGGTTTTCACTCATACTCGACTCCGACATCAACAACATATCCATTCTCATCTAGGAATTGGATGGACTCTTTCAAGGGTTTACCAACAGGAATTTCAATCGTAATACGAGCAAAACCCAATCGTGTTTTTTCAGTAGTTAAGGTGTCCTCCAAGAATTCCAGTTATGCGAGGAAGGCAGATTCCCCAAAATTTCAGAGGGATACCTGTCAGCCGCACCCAAACCGGAACCAGCTTCACCTCCTCAATGATTAACTCCACTTTTTCATGCCAAGGCTTGACAATTAGTGGTTTGTAGTCAAAAAAGAAGTGCCCCTGCTTCAATACATCCTCTCTTCCTTTAGCTGTCTTGAAACGAACCAGAAATACTCCATTTGGAGCAAATGAAATTTTATCGACGTCATGTTTCGTCCATATATGCTTGATAAATCCTTCCACCACCTCCCATGAGGGATTCGCCCCCAAAATGAAGCATTAGACCGAATTCTGCCAGTACTCGAGTTCTTCCTTAACATCACCCCCTTGTAAACTGAAGAAGCTCATCTTCATCCTCTGGAATAACTTCCAACTGTATGCTTTTGCGTTTCCCCTGGACTACCCAAGTGTCATCATCTTCATCTCCTCCCTGAACAATACCCTGGAGATTCAAAGGTGGGACTCCTATATGTTAGATCATATTGTTTAGTTTGAATTAGTCTTCATATTTCAGTATCAGTTATTGGAGTCCTAGTCTTTAGAGAGTTCTATTATTTAGCAAGCACTTAGTCTTTAGCTAGTCAAGTTGCTACTTTTACGATTCTGTTATTTACTCACTCTTGTTTGTATGGCTATTTAATAGCTTCATTTCATAGTCAATAAGATATTCCTTCCACAATATTATTTATGTTATCAAAAGTCTCTTGAAACCAACATTTGGTATCAGAGCAAGGCTAAGAGTGTGAGTGATAACAAAAAAAAATGTCAATCTCAGAAAAGTTTGTACAACCATCCATTCCGAAGTTCGATGGTCATTATGATTTTTGGTCAATGACGATGGAAAATTTTCTGAGGAGCAAGGAGATGTGGAGTTTGGTGGAAGAAGGGATCCCTGCCGCGGCAATTGGAACGTCAACGGCAAGTGACGCGCAACGAAAGTTAGTGGAGGAAGCAAAGCTGAAGGATCTCAAGGTAAAGAATTTTCTGTTTCAGTCAATTGACAGAGAAATCCTTGAGACAATCCTTGAGACGAAGACTTCAAAGGATATTTGGGACTCGATGAAGCGAAAGTACCAAGGGTCCACAAAGGTGAAAAGAGCACAACTCCAAGCTTTGAGGAGGGAGTTTGAATTGCTTTCCATGAAAGAAGGTGAGAAAGTAGACACTTTCTTAGGCAGGACACTAACTGTGGTAAACAAAATGAAATCAAATGGTGAAAAAATAGAGCAAAGTACTGTGGTCAGTAAGGTGCTTAGATCATTGACTAGCAAATTTAATTATGTTGTTTGCTCAATAGAGGAGTCAAATGATATAGAAACGCTTAGTATTGATGAATTACATGGGAGTTTGCTAGTCCATGAACAAAGAATGCAGGGCCACCAAGAGGAGAAACAAGTGTTAAAGGTAGTTCAAGAAGATAAGCCAAGTAGAGGAAGGGGTCGAGGCATGTATAGAGGAGGACGTGGTAGAGGTAGAGGGAGACAACCTGTAGGCACTAAAATTTTATTAAAGTGCCGAATAAATTAAATTAATTAATTATTTTGAGTTAATACAAAATTTTAACTCGATTTAATTATTTTGTCCCGAGTAAAGAAAATATGGGCCGATCCGAATTACAGATTGACTTACTTGGATCACTAAACCCGAAAAGAAGACAAATTGGGCCAATGTCACTCATAAGCCCATAAATGGGCCTGTGACTACAAAGTCCACCAAAGAGAAATTAAAACTCTATAAATAGAGCCCTTCCCATTCATTTGAAGAGGATTGGAGAATTCTAAAGCAAAGGATCCAGAGAGAAAAGGACACAAAGTCGCCACAACCTCTCCATCAAATCCGTCGCAAGCAGTCAACGAGCACAATAAATCGTGCCGCCTGCTCAGAAGATCCAACACAAATTCAAACATTCAAGGGAGATTCAAGTCCAGGCGACCCTCTCAAGAATATCAAGTTACAACGCGCGCAAGGCAGTACAAGTCAGCTACGCACGCGTCCTTCACGTGTATCGCATACACGTGTTCCCTAAACGGCGTATTAGAATCAGAGGATACATTAGAGGTTGTACACGAACTTTTGATAAATAATTAATAAAATTTATTTGTTTCCTTGTTTTGTATTTCAGTTTTCAGCGATACAAAATTTGTGGTTACAAATTTTGGTGAACCCGACGTGAAAATCTCTACCTCTCATCTCTACCGCCGAAGCAACCAAGACTACTTCTCAAGAAGATGTCTACCAAACAAAGCAACACCTTCAACACCCCCAGTAAGGCCTACGCTGACGTTCTCCAACAGTCTCCTGGCGTTATCACGCAATCCACTGGCATGGTCACCAGGGCGAAGGCGAAGAAGGCTACCCTCGACGCCGCTGCTGCTAGCCTACGCGTTGCCCACATCCCTACCAGGCCGCGCAAGATCTCTGCTGCCTCAATTGCCACCGCCGCCGAAGCCATAATTGCAGCATCTTCTCTTTCACGCAAGGATGAAATCTCCAAGAGTAATACATCCTCCCCTCGCAAGCCCAAGGTGTCTCCAGAGAAGAAGGAAGGCGCCACTCCTATAAGCGCTTCGACAATGATGGCTAGTGGTTCCAGTATTGAAGACCAAGTCTTGAATCTGACCAAACTTGTTGAAAAAATGCAAGAGGAGAATGAAGAGAAGAACAAGAAGATCGAGGATCTTCAAAAAGAAGTGATCGAGCTCCGAGAGAAGAAAAACTCCAGTGAGCATAGTGACACCGACAAGGACACCGTTCACGAAAGCGACACCGAAAAGGATGAAGATGACGAGAAAAAGGATGGTGAGAAGCCTCCAAACGAGAAAAAGGATGGTGAGAAGCCTCCAAAGAACAAGACCGGTACTTACTCCTCGGAGCAGTTGCAGAGTCTGATAGCTGACGCAATCAAGGTCCAACTCGGTGAAGGCCCCTCCACCGGAAGATATATCAAGCCTTACACCAAAAGAATTGATGACCTGCGTATGCCTTCCGGATATCAACCCCCCAAGTTGCAACAGTTCGATGGGAAGGGGAACCCGAAGCAGCACATCGCGCACTTTGTGGAGACATGCAACAATGCTGGAACTGATAGTGATCGCCTTGTCAAACAGTTCGTGCGCTCTCTCAACGGAACCGCTTTTGACTGGTACACAGATTTGGAAGCTGAATCAATCGACAGCTGTGTAACACCCCTGATTTTTATAAATTAAATTAAAATTATGTTCGTATTTTTATTTTTTGCGATTTAACTCGTAATTCTTAAAATTATTATAAAACGCGTTTATCGTTCAATCGTTTCAAACTCCTAAAATTCTATTTATCTCGGAAACATATTTTAATTCTTTTTCGATTTATTTTACACATTTAATTTAATTCTTATCGAAAATCTATTTCGACGATTTAAATTCTAAATTCTTTTATTTTTAAGCTCGATTTTCTATATTTATTTTCAAACTCCTAAAATTCTTTTATTTAGCTCGAAACTCATTTATTTTAAGTTTCGTCAAAATATTTATTTTCTTTCCTCGAGAAATCAATTTAATTCACTTTATCGAAGATTTATTATTTATTTGGAAATACTATTTCGTCGTCTAAACTTTTATTTCTATCAACTTCGTCCTCATCTCGAGTACTTTATTTACTCATTTTATTTGACGGCCCGATTATTTATTTAATTTTATTAACTCATTTTAATTCGATTCAAGGGTCGGTCAACTTTTCGTTACGGAATTCGTCTCCTACCCAATTCATTTAATTGTCCGTATACAACGTATACATTTCGTCTCGGAATCCGTACAATTTTTGGGTGAGTTGAATTCACTCCACTTACCCCACTTAATTCATTTCATTTTTTTGGTTTTCCCCACATTCACGTGTCCCCCTTCACCTCCTTGTGTCTTATATCCCGTCTCTATTCATCCTCCACCGCTTTCCTTATTTCGGTCCCATATTCATTCACCTCCTTGATCTGCCTTCTCTCCTTCTTCTTAAACTTTGATCAGTTCGTCATCAATCTCATCAGTCTCCTCTTCTTCTTCATTTTTTTTCTCCTCTTACTGCTGCCACTTCTCCTTCTTTTTCTTCTCCTTTGTCCTGACTCTGCTGTCCTCGTTCCGCTGCTGCTGGTGTTACGTTACTGCTGCTGCTAAACGCTGCTGCTGCTTACGTTGTTGCTGCTGCTGTTGCTTCCTGCTGCTGCTGCTGTGGCTTCCTGCTGCTGCTATGTCCTTTGCCGCTGCTGTTGCATCTTGTTCCTCTCCATTTCCGTCTTCTTCTCCTGCTGCGCTGCTGCTCCCTTCGTTGTCGGAACTCAGTGAGTGATCGTTCTTTTTCTTCTTCTTTTCATCCTTGATTTGCTGCTGCAATGTGTCTCGTTTCCTCCTCTTCTTCTTCTTCTGTCTTGTCGTTACTGCTGATGCGATTGTTCGTATCACTGCTGTTTGTTGTTGCTCAATTTCGTTCTTGTTCTTATTTCTTCTTCGCTGCGTTAATTCCTGCTGGTGCGTTTTGTGATGCTGCTGCGTGTTTCATCCTCTCTTTTTCTTCTTCTTCTTTTCTTAATTCTTCTTCTGCGTTTGCTAATACTTCTGCTGCTACTGCCGTTGTGCTTCTTCTGCTGCTGTTTTCTTCCTTTTCTCTTCTTTGTTCGGGTATTGCGTAAAACTGATGCACATTGTAATTTCTTCTATTGTATCCGTCTATTGCTGTTTTTGTATGTATGTCATCACTGTACTGCTAATGCTCTAATTCGTGTCGTGCACGATGGTGTTCGTCCCTTGCTCTGCTTGCGTATGCACCTGGTGTTGTCGTTGTTTATCTGTCCGGTTTTGATCAGGGTCGGTTATCTTCTCGGTCCACTCTTTTGTTTTATCCCACACTTGTTATCTTCTCCGATTTCCTTTCGACGAACTCCTGTCACTGCTGATGATTGATGCAACTGTTTTGTCGTGTCCGATATTATTGATTTCGAGTTCTTCTTGCTTCATCTCGTCCCTTCGTTCTTTTTTTGGTTCGTTGTGTATTTGATGTTGTTACCCATTTCCTCTTTGTGCATCACTTTCATGACGATTCACACCTTTACTTTGTCGTATTCAACTCTATTAAGTTCAGCCTTTGGGTTTCTATTTGACACATCCTTTCCCCTTTCCGTCTTGTGTCAAATACCCTTGTCTCATTCCATTGTTTTGTCTTCTCGATTGTCGTGGTGGACCATGTTTAGAAGACTAATGATTTTAGCACTTGGAGCTTAAAGACATCACTATCGATTTGTGGCTTGGACTGATCAAGGACGAGTATGTGTTCATTTTCACTATCGACTCAAGGTAACTTTAGGACGTTACTCGATTTTATATCGTATGTTTGAGTAGTGGTATGTAGTAAATATTTTAACTTCGGTTTTCTAATTTTAGCTATATTTTATTGCTAATTATATTTATTTTAAATCGTATGCCTTTCTATATTTTTATAACTTTCGATATAGTTTTATAAATCGTTAATAATTTTATAAATTATGATCGTTATAATATTTTGTTGGTTATCGTGACACTAGTAACTAAATAATATCGATTTCATATTTTTGTCATATTTCGTCTATTTATAATTTTAACTAAAATCATATTTTTATATTATAATCGAGATTTGTATACTTGTTTAATAAATTAATTTCCGTTTTACGATTTATACTAATAAATGAGGAAATAGGCGATTTCGTTTTAAATATATTTTTAGTGGAGACCATTTTCACTAATAATTTCTTATTTGTTTACAATTGACTATTTTTATTAAAATTCGTATTATTCATTAATAAAGGCTGTTTGCTAAAAATAAGTTGAAATCTTTCTAAAATTTATTTCATTTATAAAACTTGTTGACTCAATTAATTTTGAGATCGTTTTTCTTAAAACATCTCTTTTCTAAAATTTATAGTTTTAACTCGATTTCCTAATTATTTATTAAATACTATATTGACTTATTATATTTATATTTTGAGTAACGAATTTAGAAATATATTAAAGTTACGATAACGACGATAATAATAATAAAATGTTAATTTCGTTAGAAATGCTATTTTTATACATTTCACTAATTTTAATATCTTACGTATTTTCTATAAGACTATTTTTAGTAAGTTTCTAAAATTAGTAAGTTTCTATTTATAGAAAGTTTCCCTTTTAATATAAAATGGTTATTTCTTTTATCCATATCATTTATATTGATTATATCTTTTGAATATCGATAATGGCTGTTTTGGAGTTATGGAATAAAGAGAAGTGTGGGGTTAGAGTAATATAGTCTGGGATGTACATTTTTGCCATCAACTATAAAGCTGGTGTGTCTATGTTGAGACACATTGGTCGTTGAACTGAGCATGGTTTGTGCTCAGGAGTGTGTATATTTTGACCTTAAACTTAGATATCGCATCGTGTAAGTCGCCGTCGGGTTGAACTGGATTACGGTTGGTGTCCAGGAGGGGTGTACATTACTTAAGCCAGGACCTCGCTGCACGCAGTCCTGTTATAGTTGAGTTGCCTAGTTAGAGACTGGATTCTGTTATGAGTTAAGTCTACAGTTCTCGAAGCTAGTTTCCAGTATTATCCTAGTGAAAGTCTAGCCTTGTGCTCACTGAACGAATTTCCATAACGCCATTTTTGAATATTATTATTATCGATTGATTTTTTGACTTGCAGGTTGGCAAGTGCTTTAAGTTACGCTGAAAGCTTATTTTATTATATCGTTTTAATGTTTTCTCTTTTTAAGTATTTTGATATAATAATACTATTATTTTTCATATGATATAATATGGCTGGGAGAACGTCCGAGTTACTCCCCACTGACGTGGCTGTTATGTTTATAACATGACAGGTATTTGCTGCTGGGTTTTGGGTGTGAGCTAGCGAGTAGCGTGGATCCTACTCTTTCTCTATTCTTGTAATTTATGGATTTGTATAAACCCATTTGAAGATTTTTACTTTTAGCCCTTTTGTAAAAAGAGGCCTTTGTATTGACTTACCATTTCTTTTAATAAGATATAGTTTGTCAGTGTATTTTAATCCCAACTCTACAGTGTTTCCGCCACTGTATTGCGTTAGATTTTCTAGGGGATTACAGTTGGTATCAGAGCATTGTTGCTCCCGACGCTTACACCTGATTTTAGGAAAAATACTAGTAAATGATTTGAACATTAAAGAAATATTAGTGAGAGATGGGTAGAAACCTAAATAAGGACTTAACTGTTAGGTTTATATGTTCTTGTAACTCAATGACTAGCATTGAATATTTGTTTCTTTTATCGAGAAGAAGATGAATGTAGAAGATGATGATAGGACGCTGCCCCAGATCGGGACAAGACCTGCTCAAAACTCTCAACGCCTGCTGACTCGAGTGGACAACTTGGTGCTCCAAGAAAGATGCCGATAGTGACTTTTCAGCTCTGGTTTAGTTTGCTCAAGCTACGGGTTAGATGATCAAGAGTAGATTTGTGTTCCGTGATGTCGCAGTAGATCCAGATCGAGTGACCCAGGACTTTCATTCTCGTGCCTCTGCAAGAAGATGAAGTAATCTATTTACTTTCCTCGTGAACCTTAGAGGTCCATACTTTCCCTTCTCGGTTTAGGTCTTTATCTTCTAGAATCATTGATTCTTTTCTTCATGCTTCTGCTTCTTATAATTCTTCTCTTACATATCCGCGTCTTCATTCTTGTGATCAATCTTTGATTTATTCTTCTATTTTACCACCCTCCTCTTGAGATTCTTGGTTTGACCGAATTCCGTCTCAGTGAACCCCGTGAAAAGTCATAGATGTTTGAGGCTTAGTAAAACCTTGTACATGGTTTGAGGATTGTGAGTTATACCCTGTTATCTGCCTTAGTAAGCTTTTGAGGATCGATTTGAATGATAAAGTGTCGATTAATGGAATTAGGATGATACTTTAGACCCTGAACCTTGGGTTATAGGTTACTTTGATTATTTTGGAGTACTTAG
The DNA here is from genome assembly GCA_958450325.1 of Agrostemma githago. Classification (NCBI taxonomy): domain Eukaryota; kingdom Viridiplantae; phylum Streptophyta; class Magnoliopsida; order Caryophyllales; family Caryophyllaceae; genus Agrostemma; species Agrostemma githago. The sequence continues at coordinate 61,629,132 of OY288239.1, read as the reverse complement.
AGTTGAATATATTTTGAAGTAGTAAGAGTACATCATATTTGATGGATACCTAGTACCTAACCTAGAACTGAACTAAATACAACTGATAATATTACTTTGGAGATTCTTATCTAATGCTTATTGGATGGATGCATCGCGAATATTTGGGATCATAGAGTATTGGTCAAAGTGTTAGCCTGAGTGTTATGGTACCATTGAAGGTTTTCATTAATGTCGTTTGAAATTTTGGTTGACATAGATTACCCGTGTGTATTAAGGGTTAGATCGTTGATCGTTGTTTAAGGTTGTAACCTATGAACTTTGGAGTTGAGTGATCTAACTTGGAAAGATCATTATTGTCCTTGAAGAAGAGAACTATCATGCACAATCACAATTTGGATTTATCACGCTGTTTTGTGGAATACTTAATGTCAATCATCTTAATGGATTTATAGTTCAGAACCTTAGACCAACGATATTGTGGTTTCCTTGAGTTGTTAAATATTTTGTGGTTGCCTTATTGTAATCAAGCATTTGATGGGCTTCTCAGGAACCTAGGAACCTTAGTTGAACAACGTGTTTTGAGGATGTGAGTATCTGTTATTATATATTGAGGTTGAGTGTACCTTAGGTTGGTGTGCTTCTTAATCCCTATCTGTTTATGGTGTTAGGATTATGTTGGTGATTATTTTGAGGATTTCGTGCCCGAGCATTGTTAAATTGGTGAACCGTGTTTAGTGTTCCTTACTCGAGAATTTGGAATAAACCTCGAGTTCGAACTTTAAGAGCTTTAGATTTAGGAACCTTGTCGAGGGCAAGTTTGGGTATGATTTATTAACCGTTGGAATCTTAATTATGGATTTGATTCTAAGCAATTGTGGATTGGTAACGTGTCGTTTGAATGGTTGGATAATCGTGTAAGACATTTTTGGAGATTGTGACTGAGTAGTACCACCTAGCGCCTAATATTGGACTTAACGTATTTGATGGAAATTAGGAACCCGTGTGTGGGAGTTGTACCGGGAATCTCGAGATGGTTAACTTCTTCTGTAATTCCTTGAGAGCTTCGTTTGACTCTCAATTCCGTCCTCCCCTTACCTCCTCTTTAATCAAGCTCCTTCCTTTTTCAGCCAATCCTTTAAATTCTTTATTGGGTTTGAAAACTTATGTTTTGAATTGTCATTGACTTCGACTCTATTTATCCGTTTATCTTTTCTCCGAACTTATGTTATGAGAAGTTTGACTAATTTAAAATTTTTGATTTTCTTGAGATTTTAACATTTTGAGTTATAAATTTCACAACTTGTATTTCGTTTTTGTTTTATTTTTGGTCCCGTTCAAAGGGCCTAAATAATTTATTTTAAAGTATTTCGAAATTGTTTAAAATTTTAATTTTGATTTTCAAGTGATCGAGATTTTATAAAAGCTTTCTTAATTGCAAATATTTTGATTTCTATGAGATTATTAGGTAAAATGACTTAAAAATTCCCGAAAAACTTCGTATGTCTAAACTTTTGTTTTATTGTCATTAGACTTTAAATCCGTTATTGAAAATGTTTGTCGACTGGTTCGATTATTATTTACTAACTACAAAACTGGATTTCTCAAATTTTTGTTTGGTCTTAAAAGCGTAATATTGTCGAATTTCTCAATCAAAACGTTGTATTGTTGCTTTGAAAATACTTGGGTACCCTTTCCCTCGAGTTCGTTTACAAATATTATTTATCGTCATTATTTTATCAACTAATTTTAACTTACGATTTTATTAATTTAAATGATTTCAAACATTGGGAATTGAGCCCAACTCTTCTTGATATAAATCTTGTCTTCGATTTAGATTTCATATAACGTTTGCGGTGTAAAATTTTAAAAATCGAGATTGTGATGCGAGTTAAGCGTTTTCATTCTGTTTAAGTGATATACATTGTTTTCCACTCTATTATTATGTTTTTGTTAGTTTCGAGGACGAAACTTCTTTTTAGTGGGGAAGATTGTAACGCCCCTGATTTTTATAAATTAAATTAAAATTATGTTCGTATTTTTATTTTTTGCGATTTAACTCGTAATTCTTAAAATTATTATAAAACGCGTTTATCGTTCAATCGTTTCAAACTCCTAAAATTCTATTTATCTCGGAAACATATTTTAATTCTTTTTCGATTTATTTTACACATTTAATTTAATTCTTATCGAAAATCTATTTCGACGATTTAAATTCTAAATTCTTTTATTTTTAAGCTCGATTTTCTATATTTATTTTCAAACTCCTAAAATTCTTTTATTTAGCTCGAAACTCATTTATTTTAAGTTTCGTCAAAATATTTATTTTCTTTCCTCGAGAAATCAATTTAATTCACTTTATCGAAGATTTATTATTTATTTGGAAATACTATTTCGTCGTCTAAACTTTTATTTCTATCAACTTCGTCCTCATCTCGAGTACTTTATTTACTCATTTTATTTGACGGCCCGATTATTTATTTAATTTTATTAACTCATTTTAATTCGATTCAAGGGTCGGTCAACTTTTCGTTACGGAATTCGTCTCCTACCCGATTCATTTAATTGTCCGTATACAACGTATACATTTCGTCTCGGAATCCGTACAATTTTTGGGTGAGTTGAATTCACTCCACTTACCCCACTTAATTCATTTCATTTTTTTGGTTTTCCCCACATTCACGTGTCCCCCTTCACCTCCTTGTGTCTTATATCCCGTCTCTATTCATCCTCCACCGCTTTCCTTATTTCGGTCCCATATTCATTCACCTCCTTGATCTGCCTTCTCTCCTTCTTCTTAAACTTTGATCAGTTCGTCATCAATCTCATCAGTCTCCTCTTCTTCTTCATTTTTTTTCTCCTCTTACTGCTGCCACTTCTCCTTCTTTTTCTTCTCCTTTGTCCTGACTCTGCTGTCCTCGTTCCGCTGCTGCTGGTGTTACGTTACTGCTGCTGCTAAACGCTGCTGCTGCTTACGTTGTTGCTGCTGCTGTTGCTTCCTGCTGCTGCTGCTGTGGCTTCCTGCTGCTGCTATGTCCTTTGCCGCTGCTGTTGCATCTTGTTCCTCTCCATTTCCGTCTTCTTCTCCTGCTGCGCTGCTGCTCCCTTCGTTGTCGGAACTCAGTGAGTGATCGTTCTTTTTCTTCTTCTTTTCATCCTTGATTTGCTGCTGCAATGTGTCTCGTTTCCTCCTCTTCTTCTTCTTCTGTCTTGTCGTTACTGCTGATGCGATTGTTCGTATCACTGCTGTTTGTTGTTGCTCAATTTCGTTCTTGTTCTTATTTCTTCTTCGCTGCGTTAATTCCTGCTGGTGCGTTTTGTGATGCTGCTGCGTGTTTCATCCTCTCTTTTTCTTCTTCTTCTTTTCTTAATTCTTCTTCTGCGTTTGCTAATACTTCTGCTGCTACTGCCGTTGTGCTTCTTCTGCTGCTGTTTTCTTCCTCTTCTCTTCTTTGTTCGGGTATTGCGTAAAACTGATGCACATTGTAATTTCTTCTATTGTATCCGTCTATTGCTGTTTTTGTATGTATGTCATCACTGTACTGCTAATGCTCTAATTCGTGTCGTGCACGATGGTGTTCGTCCCTTGCTCTGCTTGCGTATGCACCTGGTGTTGTCGTTGTTTATCTGTCCGGTTTTGATCAGGGTCGGTTATCTTCTCGGTCCACTCTTTTGTTTTATCCCACACTTGTTATCTTCTCCGATTTCCTTTCGACGAACTCCTGTCACTGCTGATGATTGATGCAACTGTTTTGTCGTGTCCGATATTATTGATTTCGAGTTCTTCTTGCTTCATCTCGTCCCTTCGTTCTTTTTTTGGTTCGTTGTGTATTTGATGTTGTTACCCATTTCCTCTTTGTGCATCACTTTCATGACGATTCACACCTTTACTTTGTCGTATTCAACTCTATTAAGTTCAGCCTTTGGGTTTCTATTTGACACATCCTTTCCCCTTTCCGTCTTGTGTCAAATACCCTTGTCTCATTCCATTGTTTTGTCTTCTCGATTGTCGTGGTGGACCATGTTTAGAAGACTAATGATTTTAGCACTTGGAGCTTAAAGACATCACTATCGATTTGTGGCTTGGACTGATCAAGGACGAGTATGTGTTCATTTTCACTATCGACTCAAGGTAACTTTAGGACGTTACTCGATTTTATATCGTATGTTTGAGTAGTGGTATGTAGTAAATATTTTAACTTCGGTTTTCTAATTTTAGCTATATTTTATTGCTAATTATATTTATTTTAAATCGTATGCCTTTCTATATTTTTATAACTTTCGATATAGTTTTATAAATCGTTAATAATTTTATAAATTATGATCGTTATAATATTTTGTTGGTTATCGTGACACTAGTAACTAAATAATATCGATTTCATATTTTTGTCATATTTCGTCTATTTATAATTTTAACTAAAATCATATTTTTATATTATAATCGAGATTTGTATACTTGTTTAATAAATTAATTTCCGTTTTACGATTTATACTAATAAATGAGGAAATAGGCGATTTCGTTTTAAATATATTTTTAGTGGAGACCATTTTCACTAATAATTTCTTATTTGTTTACAATTGACTATTTTTATTAAAATTCGTATTATTCATTAATAAAGGCTGTTTGCTAAAAATAAGTTGAAATCTTTCTAAAATTTATTTCATTTATAAAACTTGTTGACTCAATTAATTTTGAGATCGTTTTTCTTAAAACATCTCTTTTCTAAAATTTATAGTTTTAACTCGATTTCCTAATTATTTATTAAATACTATATTGACTTATTATATTTATATTTTGAGTAACGAATTTAGAAATATATTAAAGTTACGATAACGACGATAATAATAATAAAATGTTAATTTCGTTAGAAATGCTATTTTTATACATTTCACTAATTTTAATATCTTACGTATTTTCTATAAGACTATTTTTAGTAAGTTTCTAAAATTAGTAAGTTTCTATTTATAGAAAGTTTCCCTTTTAATATAAAATGGTTATTTCTTTTATCCATATCATTTATATTGATTATATCTTTTGAATATCGATAATGGCTGTTTTGGAGTTATGGAATAAAGAGAAGTGTGGGGTTAGAGTAATATAGTCTGGGATGTACATTTTTGCCATCAACTATAAAGCTGGTGTGTCTATGTTGAGACACATTGGTCGTTGAACTGAGCATGGTTTGTGCTCAGGAGTGTGTATATTTTGACCTTAAACTTAGATATCGCATCGTGTAAGTCGCCGTCGGGTTGAACTGGATTACGGTTGGTGTCCAGGAGGGGTGTACATTACTTAAGCCAGGACCTCGCTGCACGCAGTCCTGTTATAGTTGAGTTGCCTAGTTAGAGACTGGATTCTGTTATGAGTTAAGTCTACAGTTCTCGAAGCTAGTTTCCAGTATTATCCTAGTGAAAGTCTAGCCTTGTGCTCACTGAACGAATTTCCATAACGCCATTTTTGAATATTATTATTATCGATTGATTTTTTGACTTGCAGGTTGGCAAGTGCTTTAAGTTACGCTGAAAGCTTATTTTATTATATCTTTTTAATGTTTTCTCTTTTTAAGTATTTTGATATAATAATACTATTATTTTTCATATGATATAATATGGCTGGGAGAACGTCCGAGTTACTCCCCACTGACGTGGCTGTTATGTTTATAACATGACAGGTATTTGCTGCTGGGTTTTGGGTGTGAGCTAGCGAGTAGCGTGGATCCTACTCTTTCTCTATTCTTGTAATTTATGGATTTGTATAAACCCATTTGAAGATTTTTACTTTTAGCCCTTTTGTAAAAAGAGGCCTTTGTATTGACTTACCATTTCTTTTAATAAGATATAGTTTGTCAGTGTGTTTTAATCCCAACTCTACAGTGTTTCCGCCACTGTATTGCGTTAGATTTTCTAGGGGATTACAGCTGGACTCAAATGGAAGACGAATTCCTCAACAGGTTCTACAGCACCAGGCGCATTGTAAGCATGAGCGAGTTGACAAAAACTTCCCAGTGGGACGATGAACCTGTCATTGACTACATCAACCGTTGGCGTGCCCTCAGTCTTGAATGCAAGGAGCGTTTGAATGAAACTTCAGCGGTCGAAATGTGCATCAACGGGATGAACTGGGATCTCCTCTACATCTTGAATGGGATCAAACCAAAAAGCTTCCAGGAGTTAGCAACGCGAGCTCATAACATGGAAATCACAATAAACGGCCACAAGCAAAATAAGGCAACACGTTCCCGGAGACAAGAACGTAAGGAGATTAGTGAAGGCATCAATACGACATCTAAGGAGTCCATGGTCGTCAACGTCAACAATATACCTGCGAAGACATCAAGAAATTCAAGATCAAACAACAATAAGAATGGATCTACTTTAAAAGAGATGTTAGGCAAAAAGTATCCTTTTGATGATTCTGACCTGTCAAATATGTTGGATAACCTCCTCAAAAAGAACGTGATACAGCTACCGGACTCAAAACGACCTGAAGAGGCTAACATGACGAACAATCAGAATTACTGTCGCTATCATAGGTTGATTAGTCATCCTCTTGAGAAATGCGTAACTTTTAAAGAAAAGATCATGCAACTTGTTAAAGAAGGAAAAATCGTTCTGGATCTTGAAAAAGCAGTAACAACCAATCAAACTACTGCAATCTGGGAGACGACAATGCACAAGAAATCAAGGGGGCAAAAGAAGCTCAAATCACAGCATGTCTGTCATCAAGGAAAACAAGGGAGGAGAAACAGAACGTATCCTCGAAAAGAAAGAAATCTCTTCCCTGTAAAGACCGTCAACCACGTTAGTGTCAACGCGATCTCCGTCCTGGGAAGCAAAGAAAATGGAAATGAAAGTAATGCACGTCCATCAAAACTCTCAGTCTTTGATAGGATACGCCCATCCACGAAGAGATCACGTTCTTCGGTGTTCCATCGTTTGGGAAGAACTGCGACTAAAGAAAGACATCGACTTGCTCCAAAGAATCATCTGTCCATTTTCAATCGGCTAGGCACATGTGAAGGGGGCAATAATTTCGTCGTCAATCCATCAACTTCAAGTGGAGAAACATCAATGCTCAAGCGTTTAGATCCACCTAAAAGTGGAGTCTTTAGTCGCCTAGCGACATCCACAAGGACAAGTAATGTACCTCCCTCAGATGAAGATGTCAAGCAAATGAAAATGAGCAGTAATATCAAAAGTCTCACCCCTTCCAGCATGAAGCGTGTGGAGATCGTAGACATCACTCAAGTGCAACCCCTGAAAGCAAAAAGGCGGGTTGTAATTTTCACATATCAACAAAAGCCTTCAAAATCTCATAAAAGTGAAATGGTTGAAAACATCTCGTCTCCAACAAACGCAAATGTGAGGGTTGACGAGGGCGAAATATCTTCTACCTTTTAAAAAGCAAGCATCCTCCTAAGCAAGAGGCTAAACTGCAAGCCCTCCTAAGCAAGAGGCTAAACTGCAAACTCTCCTAAGCAAGAGGATAAACTGCAAGCATCCTCCTAAGCAAGAGGCTAAACTGCAAGCCCTCCTAAGCAAGAGGCTAAACTGCAAACTCTCCTAAGCAAGAGGATAAACTGCAAGCACTCTCCTAAGCAAGAGGTTAAATTGCAAAGAAAACTCCTAAGCAAGAGGATAAACTGCAAGGAAAACTCCTAAGCAAGAGGTTAAACTGCACTCACAAAAAAAAACAAAAAAAAAACACACAAACAAAAAAAAAACAAAAAAAAACACACACAAAAAAAAAACCCACAAAAACAAAAGAAAACCCACAAAAATTTATTCCATGAACTACGTTGGCTTGATCTTGTAAAACATCCATGTTTTGCGAGTACGTAGGCAGCTCGAGTGAACATGTAGCTTGAGTGCAGCCACCCCTCCAAATTAAAAATAAAATCGCTCCAGACCCGCAAGAGCGTAAACTATGAATGGCTAAAGAAACAAAAAAAATCATCATCAAACGAAGCTTAAAAAAAATCATCGTTGAAGGAGCTTCACAAAAATCATCACCGAACGACGCTTCATAAAATTCTTCATCAAGCGGAGCTCCTCTACAAGAAAGTCATGATGGCCCAAACGGGTCCCCTCATGACAACTCAAGTAGGACGAAGTGATGCGACCCGGAATATCTTCAAAGCAATCCACGCTGCATCGGTATTGGCTTCCTCCGTCGGAGCGTCGTGATGACCCAAACGGGTTCACCTCGTGACAACTCGGGCGCTTCTCCTCCATGCGAGCGTCGTGATGACCCAAACGGGTTCACCTCGTGACAACTCGGGCGCTTCTCCTCCATGCGAGCGTCGTGATGACCCGAACGGGTTCACCTCGTGACAACTCGGACGCTTCTCCTCCATGCGAGCGTCGTGATGACCCGAGCGGGTTCACCTAGTGACAACTCGGGCGCGTCTCCTCCATGCGAGCGTCGTGATGACCCGAACGGGTTCACCTCGTAACAACTCGGGTGCCTCCTCCACGCGAGGGTCGTGATGACCCTAAAGGGTTCACCTCGTAACAACTCGAGTGCCTCCTCCACGTGAGCGTCGTGATGACCCTAACGGGCTCACCTCGTAACAACTCGGGTGTCTCCTCCATGTGAGCGTCGTGATGACCCGAACGGGTTCACCTCATAACAACTCCGAGTGCTCCCTCTGTGGCTCCTCATCTCCATGTGCTCCCTCCGTGGCTCCTCAGCTTCAGGTGCTCCCTCTGTGGCTCCTCAGCTCTGGGTGCTCCCTCCGTGGCTCCTCAGCTCCAGGTGCTTCCTCCGTGCCTCCTCAGCTTCGGGTGCTCCCTCCGTGCCTCCTCCGTCGGAGCGTCGTGATGACCCAAACGGGTTCACCTCATAACAACTCCGGGTGCTCCCTTCGTGGCTGCTCCTCAACTCCGGGTGCTCCCTCCGTGGCTGCTCCTTAACTCCGTGTACTTCCTCCGTGGCTCCTGGAAGTCGCGATGACCCGAACGGGTTCATCTCATGACAACTCGGCTGAAGATGGTTAATCACCGGGCTGAAATGCTTCAAGAAAAAAAAAACTTAACAAAAAAATCTTCAAGCGAAGCTTCACAAAAAGAATCTTCAATCGAAGCTTCACAAAAAAAGTCTTCAATCGAAGCTTCATGAAAAATAAATCTTCGATTCACAAAAAAAAAAGTATTCAAAACAGAACTTCGTAGAAAAAAGTCTTCAAAGTTGAACTTCGTGAAAATTTCTTCAAGGACATGGAGCTTCATATAAAAAAAAGTCACTCATTGAGAGGAGCTTCATTCTCCTCACAAGAGTATCGTCATGACTCAAACCGATCGGAATAATAATAAAATCTTCAAAGATCGACGGACAAAGACAAATAGTCGCATAAACGTGAAGAAAGGAGCCAAATCCAAGCTGAAACATATAGTACCTGCACAAAAAAAAATCTACACACAAACAACAAGCAAATTCAGGAAGAAAAGTACATGTTGAACAACAAGCAAACTCATCAATTATGATCATAGAGGAGGAAGTCACGAACAAATCCATTGGGCTTGTTGCTCTAATTCGCGTACAAACACTGAAATATGCGCACAACTCCTGTAACTACCAAGCTCATTCAAAAGAGTGACAAGTTGGCCAAGTAGCAAGGTATAAGTTGGACGAGATGCATTCACAAAAGCACAAAAAAGATAAATCAACAGAGTAAACTATAAATATGGAATTTGGCATGGAAAGAAGAGGCATACCTCACGTGTATAAAAAAAATATATATATATATACAAAAGCTTTGATTCATGCAATACTGCTGGTTTGTTTATATAGTTTGTGGGGGAGTTCCAACCCTAATCCCACGAGGGAATTAGGAAAGTTTATTTCATCGTAAGATAAGGAAACTTGCATAAGGCTTCTCCAAAAGACTGAAGTATTTGGTTTCCTTAAAATTTGCTTCTCCATATATGATACGAGATCCGTTACATATACTTGTGAGTCAAGTGCTGGGTTTACCAAATTCCAATTATACCCCAAGTACAGGTGAAGGGAATGAAATTTTAGTTACTCACGGTGCAATAGTGGGTCTTGTTAATGAAGACAATCGATCATTTACCAAGCAAGGCAAAAGTGGGTGTGTTTTACAATAGACATGGGCGACCGCAGACTTCCAAGTCAAGAAAATTCGCGGGATCCTAAATTCATCCGTCGAGTCAGATGATGACAGGGTGACGTCAAAAATAAAAAAGGGCTACCTGTACGACAAGTCAGGTTCTCATCGACTTCCAAGTCAAAGTAAAAAAAAAATGTTCGTGACCTCGCCACTCCAAAGCACCTAAACGGTGTACGTGACAAGGTCCCGAGGGGGCAATTTGTAGGCACTAAAATTTTATTAAAGTGCCGAATAAATTAAATTAATTAATTATTTTGAGTTAATACAAAATTTTAACTCGATTTAATTATTTTGTCCCGAGTAAAGAAAATATGGGCCGATCCGAATTACAGATTGACTTACTTGGATCATTAAACCCGAAAAGAAGACAAATTGGGCCAATGTCACTCATAAGCCCATAAACGGGCCTGTGACTACAAAGTCCACCAAAGAGAAATTAAAACTCTATAAATAGAGCCCTTCCCATTCATTTGAAGAGGATTGGAGAATTCTAAAGCAAAGGATCCAGAGAGAGAAGGACACAAAGTCGCCACAACCTCTCCATCAAATCCGTCGCAAGCAGTCAACGAGCACAATAAATCGTGCCGCCTGCTCAGAAGATCCAACACAAATTCAAACATTCAAGGGAGATTCAAGTCCAGGCGACCCTCTCAAGAATATCAAGTTACAACGCGCGCAAGGCAGTACAAGTCAGCTACGCACGCGTCCCTCACGTGTATCGCATACACGTGTTCCCTAAACGGCGTATTAGAATCAGAGGATACATTAGAGGTTGTACACGAACTTTTGATAAATAATTAATAAAATTTATTTGTTTCCTTGTTTTGTATTTCAGTTTTCTGCGATACAAAATTTGTGGTTACACAACCTATCAACAAATCACTCATTGAATGTTACCACTGCCACAACTTAGGTCATTTTCAGAATGAGTGTCCTAATTGGGAGAAGAACGTCAATTATGCTGAAGAAGATGAAGAGCTCTTATTGATGTCCTATGAAGAACCTCATGAAACAAAGAAAGAAGAGGTGTGGTTTCTTGATTCAGGTTGTAGCAATCATATGACGGGGAATAAAGAATGGTTCTCTAATTTAGAAGAAGATTTCACTCGAACTGTTAAACTTGGCAATGATACAAGAATGGCAGTGGTAGCAAAAGGAACAATAAGAGTGAAAATAAATGGCATAATCCAGGTTATATCTGATGTTTACTATATTCCTGAGCTCAAAAATAATCTGTTAAGCTTAGGACAACTTCAACAGAAGGGGTTAGCCATTTTGATTCAGAATGGAATTTGCAAAGTGTTTCATCCCACTAGAGGAATAATTATGCAAAGCAGTATGAGTGCAAATAGAATGTTTTGTGTGTTAGCATCCATGCCACAAAAGAATTCTATGTGTTTACAAGCTGAAGATCTTTCGGAGAAAGAAGCTCACATGTGGCATTGTCGATTTGGGCATTTGAATCACAAAGGTCTTAGAACATTGTGTTACAAAAAGATGGTACTTGGATTACCACTCTTGAAATCTCCTAAGGAAATATGCACCACGTGCTTAACTGGGAAACAACATAGAGAGTCCATGCCGAAGAAGAGTTTATGGAGAGCATCAAAACCACTTCAGCTAGTGCATTCCGACATATGCGGTCCTATTAAACCAGCTTCACACAGTGACAAAAGGTACATCTTAAGTTTTATCGATGATTTTACGCGTAAAACTTGGATTTACTTCCTACATGAAAAGTCAGAGGCATTTGGTACCTTCAAAAATTATAAGGTTAATGTTGAAAAGGAGGTTGGTGCGTTCATAACCTGTCTGAGGACAGATCGGGGAGGTGAGTTCACCTCAAACGAGTTTGGCAAATTCTGCACAACACAAGGTATCAGCAGACAGTTAACAGCGGCTTTTACACCCCAACAGAACGGGGTGGTCGAAAGGAAAAACCGCACGATTATGAATGCAGTCCGTTCTATGTTAATCGAGAAAGGGGTTCCAAAAACTTTCTGGTCTGAAGCAGCAAGGTGGTGTGTGCATGTTCTAAATCGTTGTCCAACAGCAGCGGTTGTGAATAAAACTCCGGAAGAGGCTTGGAGTGGTGAGAAACCAATGGTGGAATATTTCCGAATTTTTGGATGTGTTGCTCATGTTCATATACCAGACCAAAAGAGGAGCAAATTGGATGATAAAAGCAGAAAGTGTGTGTTTTTAGGAGTCAGCGATGAGTCCAAGGCCTGGAGATTATATGACCCAATCTCAAAGAAGATTATTATCAGCAAGGATGTCGTATTTGAAGAGGGCAAAAGCTGGGATTGGGAAAGATCCGATGATGAAATCAGAAATGACATACTGGAATGGGGAGATGAAAATGAATATGATGAGGCAAGTGCAGAAGGAACCAACGAAGTTATCTCAAATAACTCCTCTGGAAATTCCAGCAGCCCAAACAGCCCAACTAACTCAGATACCTCGAATATTTCGCCACCAAACGAGTCAAATCCTGATGATGGTGAATTAATTCAAGGGAGGGGTATGCGAGAAAGGAGAGCGCCGAGTTGGTTGGCAGATTATGAACCAGGTGACGAATTATCTGAGGAGGAAGAATGCTTAATTGCAATGATGGTGACTGAGAATGACCCAACGTCATTTGAAACAGCGGTGAAAAGCAAAAAATGGAGGGAAGCTATGTCATCAGAAATTAAAGCCATTGAGCATAATCAAACGTGGGAACTTGTTGTGGCACCTAAGCAAATCAAACCTATTGGAGTCAAGTGGGTGTTTAAAACAAAGCTTAATGAAGATGGAGATGTGGAGAAGTTCAAAGCAAGGCTTGTAGCGAAAGGTTATGCACAACGCTATGGAGTAGATTATACGGAGGTGTTTGCTCCAGTAGCACGACTCGATACAATCCGTGTAATTCTTGCAATGGCTGCACAACGTAATTGGGAGGTGTTCCAACTCGATGTGAAGAGCGCATTTCTTCACGGAGAGCTGAAAGAGGATGTTTTTGTGGAACAACCGCAAGGGTTTATCAAGAAGGGCGAAGAAGAGAAAGTCTATAAGCTGAAAAAAGCGCTTTATGGTCTTAAACAAGCACCACGAGCTTGGTACAGTAAAATTGAAGCTTACTTCAGCCGGGAAAACTTTGATAGATGTCCGAGCGAGCACACGTTATTCACCAAGTCAAAAGGAGGTAAATTATTGGTTGTAAGTCTTTATGTTGATGACTTAATATTTACCGGAAATGATATAAGCATGTGCGATGAGTTTAAAAGATCAATGATGTTAGAGTTTGATATGACTGACTTGGGGAAAATGAAGTACTTTCTTGGAGTTGAGGTTAGACAATATCCAAATGGAATATTTATTTGTCAAAAAAGATACGCAAGAGAGGTTTTGACAAAGTTTGGTATGGCGGATAGCAATGCGATAAAGAATCCAATCGTTCCAGGCACAAAGTTGTGCAAAGATGAGGGAGGTGTAAAGGTTGATGCAACTCAGTATAAGCAACTGGTGGGGAGTCTCATGTACTTGACGGTAACTAGGCCCGACTTAACATATAGTGTTTGCTTGTTAAGTAGATTTATGGCTAGTCCTACAATGTCGCATTGGCTTACAGCAAAGAGGATTTTAAGGTATCTTAAAGGTACAACTGATATGGGAATTTTATATGGAGCAGAAGCTGATAATTCCACACTCATGGCTTTTACGGATAGTGACTATGCCGGTAATTTAGACGATCGTAGAAGTACATCTGGGTTTGTGTTTATGTTTGGGACTGGAGCCGTTTCTTGGGCCTCAAAGAAGCAAACGGTTGTGTCTCTCTCGACCACAGAAGCCGAATACATAGCTGCCGCCTTGTGTGCGTGTCAATGTATTTGGCTTAGAAGGGTGCTGAATAGGATTGGATTTGAAGAAGAGTCAAAGACCGTGATCTTATGTGACAATAGCTCGGCTATCCAACTGTCCAAAAATCCGGTATTCCATGGAAAGAGCAAGCATATAGATGTGAGATTTCATTTTATCAGGGACTTGGTGAAGGATGGTGTTGTGGAGTTGAAGTACTGCAAATCCGAGGATCAAATTGCAGATATCATGACGAAACCATTGAAGTTAGATCAGTTTGAGAAGCTTCGAGGAATGCTTGGAGTCACCAATATTAATGACGTAAACTGAATTCATATGAATTAGTTTAAGGGAGGGATTGTTAGATCATATTGTTTAGTTTGAATTAGTCTTCATATTTCAGTATCAGTTATTGGAGTCCTAGTCTTTAGAGAGTTCTATTATTTAGCAAGCACTTAGTCTTTAGCTAGTCAAGTTGCTACTTTTACGATTCTGTTATTTACTCACTCTTGTTTGTATGGCTATTTAATAGCTTCATTTCATAGTCAATAAGATATTCCTTCCACAGTATTATTTATGTTATCAAAAGTCTCTTGAAACCAACACTATAATGGAATGAATATTGCGTATTTTTGGATTTTCTGAGGTTGAAGGACCTCTATTTTTTTATCATTATTTTGGTTTTCTGTGGAATTAGAATGACGAAAAGACTCGGATTTGTTCTTATTAGTATAATGTAGCAATTTTGACGGTGATTTTGATCCTGCCATGTTGCAGAATTAATCGGCTCTCGGATCCCTAGGGCTCTCTTTCTCCCTCTCTCTCTATCTCTAACATTCTCTCTATCTCATAATTTGAGTAGGTTTCTGAAACTGTTTTGCGGATTGAGTAGGTTTCTGAAATTTAGTTCAGAAATTGTTGTGTAATCCGTCATTTTTGGTCAATTTGTATGTTGATTACTCCATTTTATAGTATCATCAATCAATTTTTTGGTCAATATATGTTGTTGCTCAAATCCTCTTTTATCTATGATCGAATTGCTACTCCGAGTTACCCTTGCTCAATTTTGTAGACTCAAAGGTCTATCATTGTTTGCTTTTCGTGAACTAGTTATTATTGTAATTAATATCTACTTTTTGTTTATACAATGGACTTGTTGTTCTGTTTCCGCATGCCCACTTCCAGTTTCTACTTTAGTTGAATCTCCTCTAACGGTCCGTGAGGCAGATTGAATCTCCCTCTTTCTCCCGATTCTGACAAAGACCGAGTATGCATTATTTCATTCCTAATTGGCATGTAAAGGACTTTCAAAGGAATCTAAAGCATTTGTTGATATGTTGAACATCATCTTACTGTAATATACGCTAAAGAACTCAACTCATGCAATCCTAAAACTTGTCATTTTGTTGACTTTTGTTGTTGTTGTTGCATGTTGAATTTGATAGAATTTCTTAATTCATTTATACGTTGTATTGAGACTTGGCTGGAAGCTGGAAGTGTCCTTTTGGGTTGACGACTTGATTTATGACACTATTTTATTATCTAAGTTTAATTTCCTTTTTGTCTGACTCAATGTTTCCTCTTCCCACACCCACAATCTTGAATTTTTGAAGTTCTTGTTCTTTGCACACCCATACAACTCTATGGCTCTGTCACATTGTGTGATCAATGTAGGAGTTTAAATTGCTTTTAAATTAATGTAGTTATGTGAAAGGGTTTGAAAGATTAAGTTAAGACAAACATTTTTTGTGAACGTGGTGTTACTTGGACTTTATATTTATATATACGTCTCCTACATTCCATCTCACTATGACATTTGACTATTTATTTAGTTCTAAAACATGAAAGTTGTTATAAATAGCCTAGTTCGACGTACTGAAACCCTGACACTGTGTCATGTTGGATTCTTAGAACCGAGTCAGAGTGACATTTAGTGAAACAAATACATTATTATAACCTCATGATGGGATTTACTTAGATTTTCATTTGAGCTTACTATAATAGTAATAGTTTACTTAGCTCTAAATTTTGAGCAGTCGTCTCACGTTCTAATGTACCATTCATCAATGCAGTTCTGTTGTTGAAGAGGCCTTTCATAAATATAGTACATAAAGATGGAAGCAAGCAGTGTGATAATTGTGGAAGAGTATTGATTAGTCAGGTGTACTATTTAGTTAATTTCAATGGATTATTACTTGTCTGGTAAATCAAACGTGGAGAAATAAGTTAGTCGTTTCTCTTGTAGGTGTTCATCGTTGCCCCATGGTATGTTTTCGTCATCATTGAGCTTCATCTGGATCAAGTCGTAGTCTTTTATCCGTCATTTTAATTTCAGGTTGTGATATACTGCTATTTAACATGATTTGTTGCATACTGGTAAAATTGAACGAGGTTCATTTCTGATTTCATGTCGATTGATTTTATGCGCTTCATGATTTGTACTGATTTCATGATCTATTAGTTTTTGTTTGTTGCTCGGTCTCTTCCTCTCTTTTTTGTTCATGATTTTTCTCTATTCTCTCATTCTCCTCCTTTGTTTTTCATTGTTGTACGAGTTACTGATGTTGATGTAGTTGTTTGTCCTACTGCTGTTGTTTGAACTTTGCAGCTACGGCTGTTGTTTGAATTTTGCTGCTACGTACGGTATAGAAAGTCTACACTTTCATGGTTTGTATCTATAAATTTTCGTTTCTTTCTGTGTAATGCCTATTTGAAAAGTCCTCATTTATGTTCTTACATCTAAATATTTTTGGAAACACTTGGTAGATTAACTTACTCTAGTGAGTTATCTTCAGACAACTATATCGATATCAAAAATTTAGCAAGTGTATTCTGTAGATACTCAGGAAATTAATTTGATTAGTTTGATAAATTACTTTGATTAGTTTGATAAATTACTCAGGAAATTTCTTATTTATTTCTGTTCATTATTTTTTCTGTTGAATGCATTGCTATTATGTAGGGAACTGTTTATGTTCATTATTTTACAGTTACAACATTTGAATTGCTGCCAAACACATGATTTTATCGTCATATGTGACTTGTTTTTCAGTGTAAGTCTATTGTTTGTTGCTTTTGCATAGTTAGATTTGAAAATCTGTATTGTTCTCTTCTCAAATTATAGGTCCTACAAGATGACACCCAAGGGAGTGAATCAAGGAAGACAATATCACAATTTTTTTTCTAGATGCCTTAATATGTGGATCATGAGAAGTTTAAAAATTAACTTAACAACAGAATCTTGCTTGAAGATCCTCGGCAACATTTGTCACACGTTTTGTGTTACATTTAGCTTGTTGTCCTTTTTACCAGGTCCATCGTATGTTCGTATCTATGAAGCTATTAAGCTAATAAGGTGGCACCAGTGGAGAAAGTAAATGCGGGATACAGGAAAGAAAGGCAGTGGTAAATTTGATTTGTTGGCTTAAAAAACACATGATCTCCAACCGTCGACTGTACGACCTACCTTGGTACATGTATTACAGGCCTGGGTAGCCCATATATAGGACCGACCGTGTAACACAGCTATATGATATAGTACATGTATTAGAGCCATGTATAGTGTATACCAAGGTGAGTACCCCATATACAGGACGTGCCATGTTACATCATCTATATTTATGTATTTTCTTTACAGATCAATTTTTTCCTTTTGTACAGTGGAGGATGCTATTTTCTTTAACAATTTAGTTAATGTAATTAAATATTGACGTATTATTACATGGCTGCCTATTCATACATATAATTCTGTAATTATTTGCAGATATCGTCGCCTTGTTGCTGTTCGGTGAGTTGTTGATAGAGAATTAAACTCTTAAGTTTGCAACAATGGAGGTTTACATTTTTCATGGACTCGAAGTTGAGATAGACAAGCATACAAGATTTGAACTATATTTTTTTTATTTTGCTTTAGTAAGATTTTTGAATATGAATTTTTTCAAGGAGCAAAGTGAAGTGGATGCTATGAAATATGAACATATTTATTTTGAGACGTACTCATTATTCAATTTATGCAAAGGTCTATTGATGTGTATCGTAGAACTATGTATTATTTAAGTTGAATCGACAATAAAATCAATTTTCAAGTAATGTGACGTTATTTATTATAATTTCTTGCAAGCAATGGTTACGAATGTTGCATTTTTCTCATGAAACTGTTGCAAAAAAAAAGGCAGAGTGTTGCTTTTGCCCCTTAAAGTGTTGAATTAGATAATCACATGTGCTGCAAAAAAAGTTTTGCATATTTTAATTAAATGTAACGCTTTAAAAAAAGTGTTTCATTTGATAAGAAAGTGTTGCATAAAGTGTTGCATGAAGCTATTGCAACACAACTTTAAGCAACACACCCAAAAGTGTTGCTAAAGGTGTTGCAAAAACCTTTGGCAACACTTTTAATCCATTAGGCAACACTTCTAAGGTGTTGCAATAGACCATTTGTGTAGTAGTGGATGACCGCAAACACGCGCGAACCAAGGGCCTCATTTTTTTGTTGCTCACCTACGAGCATTCCTCGAGTCACTTTTGATTCTCTCTTACGTCGTCCTGTGGGTTCATTCTCATTTCTGGTCATGTCATGCAGAATTACTCCATAACATGTCTTCGGATTCAAACGCCATCGAAAGCATCTACAATGATGTCAACACCCTAACCAAGTTGGTTCGCAGCGTCCATGCCTCGGTAACTCATATGAGTTCTTCCGTCCGCAACATTAGCAATCGCCACGATTTCCTATAAAGTAGAGACACGGAAAGCAAGGCAAATAGCAATTCAGTCGATTACAACATCCGGGGGCTTACTCCAAGTGGGTCGTCCGAATGTTCCGCACGATCAACCTTCCTAAGATTAATATGAGAAAAACCTCGAGGCCTTGTAAAGCCATATCTAACAAGGTAGAGGCGTCACGGAGGAAATTTACCGCAATTGACTTGTCTTACACCGAGACACTCAAACATTTGGTCGACCAAGGATTACTCTTTCCCATTGGTCCAACTTCAGACCCACCAGTCGACAAACGAAGCAAAAAATGAAGTCCTAATGCCTATTACCTATTTCATCAAGGTAATAGACACGACACCGAAGCATGCTTTGCACTAAAGCACGTGATCCAAAACATGATCGAGGAAGGAACATTTTTTCCCTTGAAACGACAAAAAGCAGACTTCATCTTCAGAAACAGCGAGGGAGATATTTCAAACCCTTCGACAGTCTATGAATGGAAACAAGTCCAGAACACCAATCAAGGGTCGCATCCCCAGAAGATTACATAAGGGTCTAAAACCAAGAAGTCGGTCACGGTCATGAGCCAGGTCAATGTCATAGTAGGGTCGAGCCATAGTAATGTTATTTCCCTTCTAGCGTCATTGTTATGTTGAGTCTGAGGTACGAGGGGACATGTCTCGACCTCCCTGGTCCCATCTAAAGATTACTCCCTATGGAGTCTATCAATAAATGCAATTCCTTCTTTTTCCTTTACGAGCCTCGAAAATGCTGATTTGAACAATAATACAAATACATTCGCTTATGGCTCATCACATTTAGATAACATGCCATACAATTATCGACTCCTCAAAACAACGAGATATTACAAGAACCAAGATACCGTATTCTCTTTTACCTATTCCATGTCTGAATCTAGACAATCTCTTAGCTTGTGATAAAAAACGAAAGGCAAACCATTTCCCACAATAAACATCCCTCAAATAAAGACCGGACAATTCATACCATAGGTGCTAGTCTGACAAAAAAAAGAAGTTTGAAATGGCCCAAAGGAGCTTAAAGAAAAAAACAAGGCCAAACCCAAGGACAGAGTGAAAACCCGAAAGAGCGCTCCGGGCAAATTGAAGAATCGAGTTGCGAGCCACTACAAAAGAAAACAAAAAAACGTGTGCTTCTCATTAATGCAGATCAAAATCAAGCCTTTGTCGAGGCCTTTACATCAAGCATCCATTATCCGGGCACTCCAGAAGCAAAGACAATCTGTCAGCAAACTCCACAAAAAAATCTAATACTAATACGCTACATAGTATTACATAATACTACATATATAATAACTAATGGTCGGGCCCTACCGGTCCATCTTTTCCTTTCCCTTTCCCTTTGGGTGCACTTCCTTAGGCCTCTCATCACGGGCCTCTCGAATGCGAGCGTTCACCCTAACAACCCATTGTGGGCCCAACCAATCCCACGTGTCTTCCTCACCCGCGTCTTTCATATGGGTCTTGTCAGTCTTAACCCGCTTGGATGAATTGACGGTACTAGGATCGGTAACACCGTCTTTGTTCGGGCGCTTAGCGACGTTAGCTCGCATAACTTCCTTATTCTGTAGCTCCGCAGTCTCCACGGTCTTTAGCCTCTCCCGCTTCGTCGGATCCTCACAAACCTTCCACCGAGCATAAGAGGGAGATGTCCATCGAGTATTCGCCAGGGAAACGGGATTTGTGTGCCAAATTTGGACCGTTTTTCCTCCCATTTAGACCCGTTTTTCCCCTATTTCGTGAGATTTGAGTGCGATTATCGCCGTATTTTGCGTAATTCTCACATTAGTGTCTCTCTTTTGTATTTTACGTGTTTTTTTAGTTTTCTGTCTATTTTGATAGGATTTCGACCGAAAACGCGTTTGAGCTTCTACGAGCATGAGAGAGATACGGTCCAAGAGCAAAGCACACAACTGAAAGTTTAAGTAATCCAATTGATCGACGAAGAAAGAGACCGGAAGAGAGGTGGCTGACCACCGGGTGAAGTTTCGCCCAGTGAGTCATCACCGGGTGAAGTTTCGCCCGACGACATTTTTTTCACCCCCGAAGATTTTCACGGCACTTCCGACCGGGCAAAATAACCGGGCGAAATTTCGCACACCGGGTGAAATTTCGCCCGATGGAGAAACCGGGCCGAAAACGCAAAAAGCGAAGAAAATCTCACCGGGTGAAATTTCACCCGGTGGGATTACTAGGTCGAGCCGCAGGGTGAAGTTTCACCCTATGAAGATGCAAAGGGTGAAGGTCTAACTTAATTGGAGAAGGATTGGATTATGGGCCTTGAAGTGTGTGCAACCCATTAAGCAAATCTATGAATACCCCTCCTAGGGTTTAGTGCCTCCTTGTGCCTTAAGTGAGCCTTGGGATTAGCCCTTAGGAGTAGGAGTAGGGTAGAAAACTCTCTAGTAGTAGTAGTAGATTATAGTAAGCTTCTTAGAAAATTCTCTACAAACAATTAATAGATCTACTTAGTATTATTATAATTACTCCTTAATTAGTAGAAAAGTCTCCATCTTTATTGAAGATTGTGCTTAATTGTTGAAGATTCAAGGGTTTTACAAGGGTTTATGTGACAAAACCCTTGCTTTATTTCTTGAAGATTCTTATTTCTCTTATTAAAGATTGAAGATTTATGCATGGATTAGTGACAAATTCTTGTGTATTTCTCCAAGATTCAATCTTTTATTTATCTTCATCTTCCTCTTTAAATCTTCTCCATTGTGGGTAAAATTCTCTCATCTCCCTTTTTCTCCATTAGTATAATTGTTAGTGTAGTTTTTATGCATGTTAGTGTTTTATTATTACTCATCATGACTAGTGAGTAGATTTCTTTGTTGGGGAATTAGGGAGGAGGATTTGGATTATTTGATTCAAGGGATGTTGGTGGGTTGTTTACTTGTTAATTATCAATTTTATGGTTTTTGTGTCTTTGTTAACTTAGAATCACGACTAGGCCGACCTTGACTCATTTCTACCAATATTGGGAAACTCGGGGTAGAAATTACCTTAGATTGAGTTACCCTTTCGTCGCGAAAGCGGGTTTAGGTAGGTTGGGTGAGAAACCGAAAGGTGACAACCTTCCTTTTTAACGTTGTAACAAAAAATCGATCCCGAGACTCTAAGACCCCATTTTCGAATCCCGACTCTCCCCAACACTTTTCCTAGATATTGCCCGTAGCTTTAGTAGTATAGTTTGCTAGCAATAGTTCGACCTCTCTCTCGACCCAAAACCCCCATCTCAATCCTCCAATCACGATTAGACCCTAGACTTGACCATTACGGCTTAACCCCTCTCCCTGCGGATCGATCCCGACCTACCACTACTACGTTAGTTAGGTTAGTCGGAGTTAAAAATATTGTTTGATTGTACGGGTCGCGACGCCCGCGCACATCAAAATGGCGCCGTTGCCGGGGAGACGGTGATTAGTTAATTGATTAAGTCTTTGTTCTATTGTGATTGGACAATTGTTTTTCTTTCCTCCTACCCTAGTGCCATTAGGTGCTAGGAGGACTCATTGTTTGTTGAGTTTTTGCTAGGTGTACTCTTGATTTAGGTTGCTTGATCCTCATTCGGAGAACAAGTCGTTTGGAAATATTGTGACCGAAGCAACAACTCGATAATGTAATCCTCCATCAATTTCATCATTTCTCAACACTCCATCTACAAAACAACTTCCAAGGATTCAAGTATGGCTACACTTGGGTCCCATTCTCAACCATCTATTGAAGAGATTTCTTTACCCGTTTTCATTGGAGCCATCCCGGAGAGTTTCGAGCTTAAACCTTCCATCATCCATTTAATTCAACAACAAACTTTCTGAGGTTTGCCGGATGAAGATGTGATAGAGCATGTTTGTCTTTTCAAGGAAAGTCTTATTGGTGTCAAGCTTGAAGGTGTCACCGAGTGCCAACTACGTCAGATCCTTTTTCCTCGCACCTTGCGTGATGGAGCAAGGAGGTGGATTAAGAGTTTCCCCAACAATACTTTTCGCACTTGGGAACATTTGAGCAACGCTTTCCTCGAAAAATACTACCCACCATCCAAGACCAACAAATTCCGAAGAGAAATTCGAACATTCCAACAACAAGAAAATGAAAGCTTAGGTAGAACCTGGGACCGATTTCAAACGTTGCAAAGGAAATGTCCGCACCACGGCATCCCTAGTTGGCTTCTACTTCATATATTCTTCCACTCGTTATTGGACAACGCCAAAGATAATGTCAATGCGGCGGCAAAAGGCTAGCCAAGAATGAAATACTCCGAAAATGATCAACATGAAGAGGATAGCCAAGAATGATGAATACTCGTTATATTTCTTTTTGTTAAATGAAATCGAATCTACAAAACTCATTGAAAGGATAGCCAAGAATGATGAATACTCCGAAAATGATCAACATGAAGAGCTAAGTGGTGATTCGACATCGTCAACCGAGAGTAGAACCGAACTTGAAGCTAGAATTGAGGAGTTGGTCAAGCAATTTGAAGTCTATGTTGCTAGAGCCAATTCTCCACCCAAGACTAGAACATCTCCACCAAGAAGAGTAAGTTCACCGAGACGATCGTCCATTTCACCACCGAAATTGTATCGTATTGAAATTCCATGTGATCATTGCGGGAGATATGACCACGATTCTGAATTGTGTATGAGAAAGGAGAGTGCTTATCAAGCCAACACCCAAAGAACCCATGATAGACCTCAAACGAACAATCCTAATTCGGGGACCGGATTTTATTCCATTCCTACTCAAGGATCACATCCTTTTCCAAGAGCCCCCAATCAAAGGGTTTATCCTCATTCGTATGGACCTCATTATCAATCGAGACCTCCTCACACACATCAATTCAATCAAGGCTATTTCCATCCTCAAGGACCGCCTAGCCCGAACTATGGTCCACCTTTTGGAACTCATCCTCAATTTAATCAAGGTCCTCCTTTTGGAGCTTATCCACCGCCTAATTAAGGTCCTCCAAGGAACTTTCAAGGAAACTCTCAACCCTTTTATGACATTCAACAAACTATTAAGTTCTTGTTGGAAGAAAATGCGTCAAATTGAGCTAGACTCGAAGCCCTAGAAGCACGAGCCGCTTCTCGAGCTCGATCTCCTCAAGAGGCGACCGATTCTTTCAACAAAGCATCCGTGAATGCCGTTAAGGTAATTAGTAAAGAGGAACCGGTGAAATCTTTTGACCCACAAATTACATCTCATCCCTCAATCAATCAACTTGATGAGAAAGTAGTCAAGGATGTAACCGAAAAATCAAGGAGAGATCCGTCGAAGTATCTTGTGAAAGACATTGCATTTGTTATCGAACAAATTCCAATAAAGGACACAAATCTAGTGTCTAGGATTGAAGTACCTCCTTTGAATGACAAGCCAACAACCCTATTCAATGATCAAGCCTTGGGAATGATAACCTTCACCGACCTTATTGAAAATATTGTCACAAGCACATCTATGCCTACCCCGTCTGATTACATCCGAGACATCATTTTGAAACCCGCCGAGGAGGAAAAGGCTCCCGTTTCTCCAAAGACCAACCCTAAAGCTACAATTCCCATTAAACTAGGAGATCCGTGTAGTTTTGCCATTCCATGCTCCATCGACCATGTTTTAATAGACCGAGCTTTGTACGACCTTGGCGCCGACATTAGTTTAATGCCCTTAGCCATTGCTCGCACTATTTATATTAAAGACTTGGATTATTTTCCCGTGAATGTGCAAATGGCCGATGGAACCACTAAAGAGCCCTACGGATTGGCTCGTAATATCATGGTTAATGTGAGGAATTTATATATCCCCACCGACTTCGTCATTTTGGACATGCCAATTGAGGAGCGAAATCCTATCCTTTTGGGACGGCCTTTTCTAGCTACCGGTGGGATGATTATCGATGTGAAGCGAGGACGTTTATCTTTCAATGTCGCTAATGAAATGGTCCAATTTGTGCTTCCCGCGTTCCTTCCCGAAGATCCTCCTAATACGGAGTTTTGGAACCAAATGGTGGAGTTCCCATCAAATGAAGAGCCTTCTACCGAAGATATTGACTACGATGATGAAGAAGACGACGGTGCCCTATTCATACTTGGTTCTACCTCCGACGAAGATATTCCCGAAGAATTTGCCATGCTTCCCGAGGTAGCGCAACTTATGAATATGCTGGAGTTTAGAGAAAAGCTCAAGATCGGTAACGTGGAATTTGGAGTGAATGATCAAGACCCTTCGGGTTGCTTTTCAAGCAATCCCGACTAAACTCAAACTATTCAATTCGGTTTGGTGGTGTCCATAATAACCACCTTGTAATTATTTGTATATTCTTTTCTCTCTTTATTCTCCTTGGACAACAGTTTTTGGATTTTTCTTTTGGAGCCTGTTTTGGTACCTGCAGGAATCGTGCAGATTTCTTTCGGAATTTTTGGGGTTGCGCTATAAACGATTATGAATAATCATGGATTGAGAAGATTGGTTTATTTGAAGAGCTAAGGATGGTTTGGGCCAAGTCAAAGAGATTTTTCGTAGCAAAGTCCCGTTTTGAAGTGAATATTTTACCGGGTGAAATTTCACCCGGTGGCAACTTTGCTCGAAATTAAAGGAATTGACGGAAAATCCGTCGGGCAAAATTTCACCCGGTGGAATCTCACCGGGCGAAATTTCGCCCTGCGGTAAAAATATTTTGCGACTTGAAATTGACGGATATCCGACCGGGCGAAATTTCGCCCGGTGGGATCTGACCAGGGGGATTTCTTCAATGCTAGGTCGGAATTCGGGATCAACATCGTCCTCTAGGTCGGAGGAGACGATCGAGGCTCGGGATGAATATGTCCCGATGCCGGTTCAGACACAAAGACCAACATCGCGCGAACAACCTGTTCCGCTTGAGGTACGTTACCCGAAAATTCGCCGTAGTTTTCGTCATCCTGAATCTGGTTTATATTTCGCTAAAAAAGCTCATGTTGATAAGTGTAAGAAATTTTGGGTCTGTCGTCTCGAGCCGACTCGTTGGGCGGCTCGAGATGTACTTGTGCGCATGGGTATAGACACACAGGTACAAGCAATGTGCCGAAGTCTTGGTCTTATCAAATTTTATGCCTCCAAGGAGGAAACTTTTCAAAAGTTGACGTTCAAGTTTTTCGCAACTTTCGAGCTAAGTGGTGACAATAATGTGACTGTCTCGTTTCAGCTGCAAGAAACTTCGTACGTCCTCAACTTGAGGAACTTTGGTGCACTGCTCGGTTTACCTTCTTCGGTCCTTGGAAGGCCTAGGGCGGGACAGACTCGGGACGATAAATTCGGCCGAGATCGATTCTGGTTAAAAATCGCCCGCCAGAGGACTTTCAAGGGAGGGAAAATGCGTTCTTTCTCTATTCGGAACCCCATCCTTCGATATTTGGCACGTATCATAGCCAACTCATTCTTGACAAGCTATGATACGCACCATAACTGTAGTGCCACAGCTGTACAGTTATTGGAGGATGCGGTTTTGAATAGAGGCCCGTCTATTGATATGTCCGAGGCCTTATCTACTCATTTTGCCCAGGTTGCGAAGGGCAGCCGCAAGAAAATTTCTTGTGGCGGTATTGTAACGATGATAGCTAGAGCCTTGGACATTGATTTTAGTGATTTAGTACCAGTTGACGGAGCGGGACTTTTTATAGATGAAGTCTATTGTCCTTTCCTTGTGTGGCCCCAGAAAGGGGATTATAACAGTTTGTTCTTGTATAAGTTTACTGAGATGAGAGCTATTGCAATGCCTAACCACGAATGGGTCAGGCTAGATGTTGAAGAGAACTTCGGCATGCCGAAGAGGTCTGGGGAGTACATTCGGGATAACACCCGAGGTAAGTTCTATATGGTTCAATACCCCGATGGACCTTTAGATTATGGCGACGACGATATTGAGGTCGTAGACGTTTCGGAGGAGGAACCGGAGGTTGAAACCTCTCGGGATGAGGGTCATAGGACTTTACCGTCATCATCACACGGACCCTCTTCCTCCCGTCAGACCGAACCCTCGACCTCCCAGTTTTTCACACCCAACTTTACACCGCACAGACACTCCACGTTCACCCAGTCTACCCCCGGTTTTCAGGAGGACGTCAACATGAGTCCTCCACGACACTCCTCGTTCTTCGGATCTGAGTACTTTTATAACCAGTGGGGGGAAGTTTATGACCGTACACGTCAGACTTGGGAGAACTCGACCACATCTTTGAACCTGGCCCAGGACGCCTATAATGTAGCCCGGGATGCGCGCGATACTGCGCATGGTTCTTACACGTACTCTAGGGAAGGCTTTGAGTTTGCCCGGAGTAGCTTTGAGATGGCTAGGGACGTTGCTAGGGACGCCCAAGCAGCGAGGATGGCGGCGGAGGAGAACCATAGGATGTTGCAACAGCAACAAAACCTCTTTAATTAAATTTTTGGTGTACCTCCGCCAGGGTCTTACTACCCACCACCTCGTCCCCCAGGTCCGATGTGAGTGGTCGAGTGTCGTCAGTGTTAGTGTGGGGGTGTTAGATGTCAGTCGTCAGTCGTCGTTAATCTGTTCTCTGCTCTCAGTAATCTTTGTCAGTCTTGCAGCGCCAATTTTTGGCATTTGATAATTATGGTTGTTGATTAATTTGTGATAATATTTTGGTTGGTTTGGAGACTTGTCTGCCCCTCACGTGATCCTACTTGGGTCATTACAAACGTGAGGTTTATTTGCAGGTGCCTTAGAAAAGAAGGACCTGATTGTTGCTCCCGGTCTTCGGTGACTTGATCGCACCAAGACCATTTTGAAAAATCCAAAATCTTCTTTTTCTTTTATTTTTCCCGATTCATGCGGAATCCGGGCGAGGTGACGTGATTATACCTACGCCCTTTCCCATCTTATCGGTTTTTCCTTTTTCTTTTCATTTTCCTTTTATTTTCTCTTCTTTTTCTTCTTTTCTTTTTATTTTCTTCATTTTGAAAAATCAAAAATACAAAAAAATTTGAAAAATTATCAAAAACCCAAAAACATTTGAAAAATCATAAAAATTCAAAAAGATTTTCCGTTCTTTTCTCTTTTTATTCTTTTTCGATTCTTCATCTACCTGTGCATTGGTTTTAGTGTGGGGGAGGGATCTACTATCCTTTTTCTTCCTTTTCTTTTTCATTTTTCCTTTAAAAACCAAAAACCAAAACCCCAAAAAAAAATTCATTTTAGTTTTCTTTTTTCTTTTCTTTTTGTTTTTGTGCCACTTGTATTGCCTCGCATTTCCTTCTTGTAGGTACACCGCCAACCATTTAGCATGGACACGTAAGGTAGCGGAAATGTAATGAAGACCGCGCGGTAATATTTTCTACCTTCGTTTTATCCCTTTCTCTTATGCATGGGAGTTTGGGCACATATGCTATTTGGAGGTTCACTTGGTGAACATTTTGGAATTGGTGGTTGTGATTGTGTTGACTTGATGGAGTTCTGAGTGCTTGGCTATATTCGTGAATTTTTTTTTTTTTGTCGTTTTTGTGTGTTCTTTTTCATTGTGTGTATAGCGTGTCTAGGAAAAGCTTTCAAAAACCCGATTTTGAGTTTAGGCCGAGTGTTTATTACTCCCTTGTTAGTGACCCTTTTTGATTTTTTGACATGTTTCTAGTAGAATGACCTTGAACCAATTTTTGCATTGGATTTTTACCATAAGTCCATCTTTTCTACTAAGATTCTACATCGGGATTTGCATTTGACCACCTTGACCACCCATGGAGTGATAAGGCCTTGGTTACCGTTCCCCGTTCTCTTAGGTGACCTTACTTGAGAAGCCATTTCTTTAGTCCAAATTTTCATCCTTTTATGGGTTCGGAGGGGGTGCACACCCGACTAGCCAATTTTCTACCATTCACCCATTTCCACAAATAAGTTTGCAAGAATATGCTTTACCTTGATCTCAAATGAATTATCTAGCCAAAAAATGAGCTATTCAAAATGAAAAAGGGAAAAATGAAGAAGAAGGGCGTTATTCTAAAAAAAAAAAAGCCCTCGATCGAAATAATGGGGAAAGAAAACCGAAAAGAAAATCAAAATCTTTAAAAAAATCATTCCCAAACCCAAATAATCCCTTGGTTGACTTATTGTCGTGAAATGCCTACTAGAGGACCGAGTCCCAAGGAAGGAAAATAGCGGTAATCTGTCAATCCTTACCATTTCGCAAACACTTATCCATCTTTTTGGTCTAATTGGCTTTCTTGAGTTTGGAACGACCCTCTAGGCTTAGCTTAGGAGACGGCATAACACTTACCTACAGTGCTTACTAACTCCATGGTTCTCACTCATCCACTCCATCTATCGTCCCGTTGTAGGCATCTTTAGTGGAATTAGAAGAACCTTGGTAAATTTTCAATGTTTTTGTTGTTTGATTGTCATCCTGTTAGGATTTTGGCCATGTCAATTTATGTTACTAACTTGGTAGTGTTCTCGCTTGTCTTAAGCTCGAACCGGTGCTTTCTCCGCCGTTTCGATGAGGGATTCGGCGATTTATTTTCTTTTTGGTTGCGACTATCTCTTTGTGTGTGTCTTCTTTGTTTTGTGTGTTTGTGTGTGTGTGTTAGTCGCAACCCCAGTTTTGAGCAAACCCCAACTTGCCTTGCATGGAGGTACTCTACCTCATGGGTATCTCGATGTGAGTTGAAGGGACGGAGCGGGCCCGTTAATTGTCCCGTATCGGCTGAGCATAGTCTAGCTTAATTAGTAGTAGCTAATTTTTTTTGGGTCTTTGCTCGAGGACGAGCAACGGTTTAGTGTGGGGGAATTGTTGTGTGCCAAATTTGGACCGTTTTTCCTCCCATTTAGACCCGTTTTCCCTCTATTTCGTGAGATTTGAGTGTGATTATCGCCGTATTTTGCGTAATTCTCACATTAGTGTCTCTCTTTTGCATTTTACGTGTCTTTGGTAGTTTTCTGTCTATTTTGATAGGATTTCGACCGAAAACGCGTTTGAGCTTCTACGAGCATGGGAGAGATACGGTCCAAGAGCAAAGCACACAACTGAAAGTTCAAGTAATCCAATTGATCGACGAAGAAAGAGACCGGAAGAGAGGTGGCTGACCACCGCGTGAAGTTTCGCCCGATGAGTCATCACCGGGTGAAGTTTCGCCCGACGACATTTTTTTCACCCCCGAAGATTTTCACGGTACTCCCGATTGGGCAAAATGACCGGGCGAAATTTCGCCCACCGGGTGAAATTTCGCCCGATGGAGAAACCGGGCCGAAAACGCAAAAACCAAAGAAAATCTCACCGGGTGAAATTTCACCCGGTGGGATTACTAGGTCGAACCGCAGGGTGAAGTTTCACCCTATGAAGATGCAAAGGGTGAAGGTCTAGCTTAATTGGAGAAGGATTGGATTATGGGCCTTGAAGTGTGTGCAACCCATTAAGCAAATCTATAAATACCCCTCCTAGGGTTTAGTGCCTCCTTGTGCCTTAAGTGAGCCTTGGGATTAGCCCTTAGGAGTAGGAGTAGGGTAGAAAACTCTATAGTAGTAGTAGTAGTAGATTGTAGTAAGCTTCTTAGAAAATTCTCTACAAACAATTAATAGATCTACTTAGTATTAGTATAATTACTCCTTAATTAGTAGAAAAGTCTCCATCTTTATTGAATATTGTGCTTAATTGTTGAAGATTCAAGGGTTTTACAAGGGTTTATGTGACAAAACCCTTGCTTTATTTCTTGAAGATTATTATTTCTCTTATTAAAGATTGAAGATTTATGCATGGATTAGTGACAAATTCTTGTGTATTTCTCCAAGATTCAATCTTTTATTTATCTTCATCTTCCTCTTTAAATCTTCTCCATTGTGGGTAAAATTCTCTCCTCTCCCTTTTTCTCCATTAGTATAATTGTTAGTGTAGTTTTTATGCATGTTAGTGTTTTATTATTACTCATCATGACTAGTGAGTAGATTTCTTTGTTGGGGAATTAGGGAGGAGGATTTGGATTATTTGATTCAAGGGATGTTGGTGGGTTGTTTACTTGTTAATTATCAATTTTATGGTTTTTGTGTCTTTGTTGACTTAGAATAACGACTAGGCCGACCTTGACTCATTTCTACCAATATTGGGAAACTCGGGGTAGAAATTACCTTAGATTGAGACTTACCCTTTCGTCGCGAAAGCGGGTTTAGGTAGGTTGGGTGAGAAACCGAAAGGTGGCAACCTCCCTTTTTAACGTTGTAACAAAAACTCGATCCTGAGACTCTAAGACCCCATTTGCAAATCCCGACTCTCCCCAACACTTTTCCTAGATATTGCCCCTAGCTTTAGTAGTATAGTTTGCTAGCAATAGTTCGACCTCTCTCTACACCCAAAACCCCCATCTCAATCCTCCAATCACGATTAGACCCTAGACTTGACCATTACGGCTTAACCCCTCTCCCTGCGGATCGATCCCGACCTACCACTACTACGTTAGTTAGGTTAGTCGGAGTTAAAAATATTGTTTGATTGTACGGGTCGCGACGCCCGCGCACATCAATAGTCCTCCGTCTTCAAGACATTTCAAATTCTCGAAAAGCATCCTTTCCCCACGGATGGGAATTGGTAACATTAGTGTCAAACTCGGGAATGGTTTGTGCCCCGCCCATTTGGCACGTTAACTTGTACATAGTATGGGCCAACAACGAGAACGGGAGCCCGATATATCTCTTAATATGCCACCATGGGACAGTCCACCTAATGGTAATCCCTCTGTCAGCATGCAGGCGAGAGAACCACTCATCTTTGGAACCAACAAAATCCCGGAGGAGTACTACACTCCGCATAGCAAGCCTCTAGCAGTTATAACTCTCAATAAGTCGAGGTGGCTCGATTAGACGTAGCCTCACTCCTGTAGCCAAACCTGCAAAATACAATATGATGTCATGATTTCGAACTAGGGCAGGTTTTGAATAAAGTCAAAAAATAGCACCATAAATTGTTTTAGCGCAACAAAATGGGGCACGATAAATTCGTGCACGTGTGTCGAGGCCCATTATAAGTCACTAAAAATATGCCAAGAGGGCGATCGCCCATGCTCCATCTCCATTACGTCATCTAGGACACGAGGGTTACCCCAACCAACATGCACCGATGCATTCTCAAACAGATAATAACATACAATCGCAATGCTAAGAGAGCGTTTGCGAGCTAGAGGTGAAATACAATGAGTGTCCTTCCGTGAGAATTCCTTAAGGAGACTCTCTAAGTTAATACCACCTTCTCCGAAGAAAACATCGGCCTCTTCCGGTAGAGGAATATCCAAAAAACTACGAAATCGCTCTACGGGAACGTAACCTTGAACTTGTAAAAAAGGGTGAAACGAATGCCACCCTCCGATCGCGTCTATCTCCTCATGCAGAGGATACACATCACCTCTCGGAAATGTAAAAACATGGTACTTAGCATTCCAAAAGCGCGAACATGCAATTAAGAAGTCATCTTGCACTTTAATTTGCTTCAACGAAGTAATAGCGGACAAACCGTCACCTAACAAATCTTCAAGCTCACCCTTCTTGGAAGAATTCATCCACTCGATCAAAAGACGGCTGAAACTCAACATGACTCGGAAAATCAAACAAGAGCTATCAAGACACCTTGGGTGTTAATTATGTCTAAAAAGAACACCCATAACCCGTATATATAGCCGCAATGGCGTTGTAATTAGGAAATTACGAAAAATTTCCATAATCGAGAACCAGGCCGCCCTGGGTCAGGCGCCTGAGAATCGGGTTGCCCGGAGCCCCGTGCCCGAATACAAGGGCGCCCGCCATACGACGCCTTACTCATCCGTTATTCGGCAACTTCGAGCGCTAGGTACGACCTCTTATGTAACACCCGCTATTTTCCTATCGTTTTTATCCTATCCGTTATGACTTCGTCATAACTCTGTCACTTTTCGGCCCTATGTTTCATCATTTTTCCAAGCTTTATTTTCATTTTTGAGTCTAATTATATTCATTTTTATTTTTAAAGATTTTAATTCTTTTAAATCTATTTATTTTATTTTCTTCGTAAACTAATTATTTTTCCGCGGAAAATTCTATTTCTCTATGAATTAACGTTTTTAAGCTCAAATTTAAGCTATTTCTTTTCCTACAAATGTCTAAACATATTTATATAATATTTTCAACTAAGAAATATTTTTATTTACGAAAATTTAGCCATTATTGATTTTATTACGAAGTTTCGTAAATAATTATTTTCCAGCGCGAGGTTTACTCGAATTGCTTTGAAATACCTTTAACTATTTTACGATTCTTCTTTTTATCAACTTACAATTTATTTGAGACCTTTTCCCCATGTTTTGGACCAACACATCTCCTTGTCACACTCTTACTACGTTTTCATTATACGTTCCATTTTATTACGTTAAAATGTAATTACGTAATTATTTTCTTTTCATTTATTCATTACATAATGATCAAACCTTTCATACTCCCTCCCCTCTTCATTTGGCCGGATCATTTAGTCCATTTCCACCTTGTTTTCTTCAAAATTTCAATTGTATTCATTCTTAAAGAGACCATCCATTTCCTTACATTCATTCTTACACTTAAAAAAAAAATCCTTTCTTTCTTCTTCATTTGGCCGTGACACATGCTGTCTCTCAAGGCTGATTCTTGCTTCAATTTGAGTCATAATCGTCTCGCTTTCATCGTTAAATTAATCCTTATTCCGATCCTTTCGTTAAGGTAATAATCGATGTTATTTTCGATCGTTATTCACCTTAATTTTCTTAGTTTTTCTCATGGTATTTTTATGCCATGATTTTCTTGTGTCGTAGGATTTGTGGACGATCCCAAAGCCACAATCAATGATTTTCATATTATTGATTCAGATTTGGATTAGAGGTAACGTCGGTGTTACTCGGTATTACTTGATTTTAATTGTGTAATTGCATGTATATTTTTATATTTCATTTTTGACAATATATGTATGTCATATAATATGAAAAATTTTTAAAAGTTGAAAATTTGCATGTTTCGGTATTTTTATCGCTTTTACGAGATTAATGATTAAATTGTTGTATTAATTTGTAAAATCGTAATATTCGGCCTAAACTTGTAATATATGATTATATTCTATAAAAATGATGTTTTTTATGATTTTTGATAATTTGGTATTTTTATGATATTTTAGATATCGATTATTGAATTATTACTGTTTACGGACAAAAATGATTAAAAGCCGATTTTTAGTTCTAGCCCTTAAAATTTTTATTTAAATCTGAAATTTGACACGGGTAATCTTTCTGATGAAAAAGAAGTTTTTGAAGTTTTTCATAATTTTTCAGAATTGTAAAGTGGGTGAATTAATTAATCACTTTAAATCATCGTTTATCGTTAAAATCATTTTTGTCGTTTTAATTTCCAATTTCTGGTCTTTGTTTTAAATCTGGGAAATGTGTTTCTGATGATTTCATGATAAAATTTATTTTTATGATTTTTAGTGATTTATTAAATTATTAAGAACGACAAGTTTTATTAAGAGAATCGTTAATTGTGAAAACAGGTTTTAAAAGACGGTTTTAATGGAATTTGTGAAATCTGGAAAAGGGTTAGTTTCTGGAAAATGATGATTTTTAAGTTGAATAATAATTTTTGGATATTAATACTTAAATCGTTTTGTAATTACTATTTTTATTAATTGTTATTGTCGAGATTAGAAGATTAATGAGTAAACCCTTTCAAAACCGAGTTTAAGGATTCTGGAAAAATTATTTTCCTGGACAGAATGTCCAAAAATAAATTTTAGCTATTTTACGTAATTTTTGTACTAATTATCGAAGTCTTTAATTAATAGTGTTGATTTTTGGACAACATTACGACTTATTGTTAAATACCCTGTGTCACCAAAATGAATTGTTTTTCCAGCAATTTTGGAAATGTTTAAATATGAAATTTTATGAGTTAAATCACCCCTTATTATATTCTAAATTTTTTTAATCGTTTAATTAAATAAAAGACGTTAAAAGATGTAATTTGACGTTTGCCGTAAAATCCTATTTATAATCGTACTGTCGAAACTAATAATAATTAAGGAATTTTAGTTTCATAACTTTTGAAAACACCCTGATTAGTAGTATTAAAACGTTTAAAACATTTTTGATCATTTTGTAAACACTCGTATGATATTTCATTAATTTTATAAATCCAAATGTTCTCACTTTAACAATTAATATCGTTAAGGCCGAAAGTATTAGTTTTATAAATCTATATCATTTACTAAAAATGTTGTGTTAGTATGAACTAATATTTCGATATTTTGATACGATGCTATTTTTCGTAAAATTTCTAAAAATAGAAAGGTTCCTCTTTTAGAATATAATGATCTCTCCTTTTGTTCTCTTATTATTTATACTAGATTAAAGCCCGTGCGCTGCACGGGTTAGTTGGCTTAATTACATTGATAATGTACATTCATTAAATAAGAATATGTCATTACAATAAATAAGATGATCACATGATATTAGTAATCAAACTTATTTTCAACTAAATTTATAGTCTTAAGAGCTTATTTTGAAAACTCAAAAGAACACATGATTGCTCTTATTTATAACCGAAAAATGACTCATTTATGATATAGAATTTCATCACCTCATCATAATTTTTCAATGTGTTATAATTTACTTACTTAAAGTTTATAGTTTTAAGAGCTATTTTTAAGACTTAAAAGAATTTGTTTTTATATATAAGGTTTTTCTATGGGGTACCCCTCAACTATCTGCTTTTCCAAGTGGTACCCCCACCTTTTTCGAATTACAAGATGTAACCCTAAACTTTCTTAATTAGTCTATATTGTAACCAAAGTTATAATTTTCCAACGGAAATTTCTCAATTGATGATATAAATAGTGATTATTCCCTATTTTACTTTCATCAATCATGATATATTTCTTCAATTTGCATCCTTTACTCGAAAAAAATCAATTCCACCACACTACGACACGGGGGTGATGGAGGGATTGAGGTTGAAAGATTTAAAAGAGTGAGGGAGATAGGTCGATATCGGCCGACAACAGAGTGCGTTTGGTGGGCATTTGGTGGCTTGGTGAATGATAAAGAAAAAAAAGGTGGTTTGTAGCATCAAATTGGATTGGTTTATATGTTAATTTTTCATTTGAAAAAAAATAATTGTAATACACTTATCACTTTGGTTATGATATGAAGTGATAAGTAAAGTTTAGGGGTACACCATGTAATTCGAAAAAGGTGGGG
Organism: Agrostemma githago; assembly: GCA_958450325.1. NCBI lineage: Eukaryota > Viridiplantae > Streptophyta > Magnoliopsida > Caryophyllales > Caryophyllaceae > Agrostemma > Agrostemma githago. The sequence goes on along the minus strand of OY288239.1, from coordinate 61,593,215 downwards.
GTACCACTTGGAAAAGCCAATAGTTGAGGGGTACCTCATAGAAAAACCCTATATATCTATGTTAAAAGGAATTACTGTTATTTATATAATTAAAAAATTCACCTTATTATAATTTTTCGATTTGGGATAATTTTTACTTAAATTTATTTAAGTTTAGATATAGTCTAATTAAGAACTTTAATTTATAGACGAATGATTACACTTATTTATAATATATAGAATTTCATCAACCCATCTTAATTTTTTGATGTGGGATAAATATACTTTAACTATATAGTTTTAGTCTTAGGAATTCCTTTTTAGTCTCAAAAGATTGTTGGTTAATATCTAAGAACGAAAGATTACATAGAATTCTATCACCTCATTATAATTTTTCAATATGTGATAATCTAATTTAAGTTTATTTGTAGTCTTATTAATTTTTTTTTTAAGACTAAAAAGTTTTTTTGCTGATATCTAAGGACGAATGATTAGTCTTATTTATAATATAGATTTACATCACCTCATCATAATTTGGAGAAACTGTTACTTTTATTTATATAATAGAATTCCATCGTATTATCATACTCTCTTCGGTCACTATTTTTTTCCTCATTTCATTAAAATACCCGTCACAAATATTAAGGTGAGTGGTATTTTAATAGTGAACGAAAAGAATATGATAGTACGATGGAATTCTATTATATAAATAAAAGTTGGGAAAAGTACCATGGTACCCCCGAACTATGTCACATTACACATGGTACACCCGCTTTTAAGTTTGTTCCCATGGTAACCTTGAGTTTTATAGTTTAGTTTCCGATTTGCCCACATCCCATTTTCTGTCATCACGCCGTTCAATTATGCTTAAGAGCTATCATTAAGTGCTAATTAATTTTTAGATGGAAAATTAATTACATCCCTCAACGGCTACTTTTCAGAATCCTTAGCATAAAGAATGACGTTCCCATGATACCCCTAAAGTTTGTTGGTTGTTCCCATGGTACCCCTAAGGTTACATTTTTGTTCGCATGGTACCCCTGACAGCATTGGGGCGACTCTTTGAAGCAAAGTAACGGCTAGATTATTGAACTAGCCTTACACAAATGCTTATAAATGCTTACCCCTTTCTATTTTGACAGAATACGAACAAAAAAATCCACACAAATCAAACTTCCCACAATGTCGGTTTCACATTCAAGTTCAACTCTAAGAGGAGTTCAAGTGGAAAACAAAACATGCGTAAGATGCAATAGAAGAGCAAATATTCGAGCATCCGGATCAACCGCTGCAAATCCATTTAAGTTATACTATAAATGTGATGAATGTGGGTGGTTTCAATGGTGCAAAGGAAGAACGGAAGAAGTTACAAATACCAACACAATGGATGTAGTTGATCAAGTGTTCATTCAACAAGATTTGAAGAAAAAGATGAAGAAACAAATGGAAATAATTTGTGACATCAATAGAAAGATTGATTCTATGTCGAAGTTGCTAAATCTAAGCATCATAATTGGTTCGGTCATGTACTTTAGTCTACTTTATGTTGTTATGAACAAAATGTGATATGTTTGGAAAACAAGTCTAATGCAATGAAATAAGATTACTACTAATATATTCCCACCATCACATTGATATGTTCGTTAAACAAACGAACTAAAAAGGGAACAACATCGGCGGAATAATTGTTTGTGTGATATGCAAATCACCAAAAGATAGTTTACGTACCAACTTATCCAAAATATAGGAGAAACACCTGTGCAAAATATACGTACCACATACGAGATTATTCATATTCTAAGACCAAGTATGGTGGATTGGTGGTATAATAAGAGACCTGTGCAAAATGTATACCCCTAGCTAAACCATACACAAAAGATAATAGGTCTTCTCCTTCCTTTCCTTAGCTTGACTCTGAAATTGAAAGAAGATACGAAACTAATGATACTCTGCCCATATAACATTCAGCCGTAAATAACATGACAAATTTAACATTCAAAATTAGAAGGGACTTACCTAAGTGTTGGTTATTGAGGCTCCATCAGCTCTTGTGTTTCTCGTTGATGCTCCATCGGTTCTTGCCTTCTTATTCCGACCACCACCTTGAGAAGCTTGTCTTTCCCTTGCAGTTGGCCCACCTTTGCAGCTCCTTGAATTATGCCCAACCGTCTTGCATATCGAGCATGTCACGAAAGTTGTTCGCTTTCCCTTCTTAGGCTCATCCGCCTTCCTTTTTCTTTGTCGAGCCGGTCTCCCTATGCTTCTCTCTGGTATAGGTGGTAAGACTTTAGGAAATTCAAATGTTCGCCAAGCTTCCTTATCAGGTATAGGGTGCATACGGTCTCCATATGTCAGCTTGTAACATTGTCCACTAAAGAATCCATTCACATAATGCACTGGTTCTTCATTGTTCTTGTATATAGCTCTACAAGCATGCTTACACGGAATACCGGTTATCTGCCAACCACCACACAAACAAGTTCCCTTAAGAATATCCACAGGAAAACTGCTATAACCGTCATGGACCTCAATTTCCCCACCTCCTGCATTGATCACCAAACACGTTCTACTCTGTACACAGTTAGTCTCCAAGAGCTCCTTAACATACGGTGTAACATCATCATCCTGCAATCTTTCAGCCAAATCAATCCTCTCAGCAAACTTGTCCATGAAATATGTCCTAATACCTTCCATTAAAGTCAGCACGTCTTTCTCCCTCAAATCATTAATCAAAGCATTAAAAGACTCCACAAAATTAGAGGTGTTATGGTCACATGCTATTTCAGTGTCAAATTGGTATTTAGCCCATTGTTGAGGAACCTGTAAAAGGTCCCCGATGGCTGCTGTTGATAGCTTACCTATCTCATCAAGAGCTTTATTGTGCATGTGGACAGCAGTAGGGTTTGCTGCCTTCCAAAATAGGTCATGAAAAGTGTAGACATCCGCATTTTGACTGCCAGGTGTCTATAGTAGTTTCCAAAAAACACCCGATGATGATCGGACGCTAACATGCTTCTATGCGCTCGGATACGGGCTCAAATCCATTAATCGCTGGCTAACACACTTACAGAGTACAAATATCACAAAATCAACCTCAAATTCAGGTCCGATGGGCCGTTTCCAATCAAATAAGGCTAATTTGGGCCGAAACTGACACCGAAATTAAAACCGACTTTTAGCGATTAGATCAACCCTGGTCAAAGTCGTTTCCGAGACACATCAAAGCAGCCACTCAAATACAAAAAGTCCAACTCAAGAAGCAAAACCAACAATCCACCTTCAGACGGGCCATCAGGTCAAGTCCGTCAGAGCAAAAACCCTAGACACCAAAGTACATGGGCAATGCCTATATAAGCAACCCCATGCACACACAATTACACATCTTTTACACATCAAATTCAACCCTAATTCAAGTTTTTCACAACCTCAAGAACCCTAATCTTACACATGCAACCCTAATCGAACCCTAGCAATCCTACACTAGCAAAAACTCTAAACCTAGTTTTAGGAATCAATCCCGAGCCACCATAACTTAACCTCCATAAAACCTCGAAGACTCTTGTGTTAAAGCCACGGTTACGAGTTCGATCCGAGACAAGAACATGTAGGTTGAGGGTGTCAAAACCCCGTTCTCTTCTTCTTCTCTTCCTCTCGTCATCTTCTTCGCTTTTTCTTACTTTTTTTATTTTTTTTATTTTTTTTCTTTATTGCATCATAATATTGATAATAACTAATACAAAACATTAAAATACTTATCGATTTGTGTCGAATAAGAGGGGTATCGGAATAAGGAAACACGAATATACAAGTGTACTGCACACAGCGTTGACGGTCGCTTGTTCCAATACCCCGATTATTTGATTATTGAGATAAGTTAACTTAAACAATATTTTTTTATTTTGTTTGCATAATTATCATTAGTCGCATATTTACATTAATTTTCAAAAAATAAGCATTATATTTAATAAGGGTCGAAACCCGTTGACGCGGATCTGACATCCTAATCCTTAGGGATTTATTTCGATGTCGGAAAAGCCGAGGGAATCAAGTTTTCATTCAAGCAAAGTGTCGATACGTTAGATCCGATGACAATTCCATAATTGGATGTCAAGTCTAATAATCTAATCAAACAATTTAGTCAATTCAATTTTTCGTTGATGCTAACGTAGATGTTATTTAATTCGTTCGAATCATGACACTACAAACGCGGAGGAATATCCATATCGTCTTGGTTATTTTAAACGATTCAAATCAATATTCTTTATTTTTTCACTCTAGTATTCCATATCGATTCCATAATCGAATATGGGATATGACGAGCATCACAATTAAAATCGAGTATAAATTATTCCAAGTATTTGATATCGATTTCATAATCGAATATTGAATACGACGAATATCGAAAATATTAAGTCGAGTGCAAATTATGCAATATTTGTACGCGATTTAATAAAATCATCAATTTTCCGAAGAAAACAATTTCGCTCTTTTTTATTATTATTCTTCGAACATCATGTTTTTTAGACAAAACATTTTTTTTAGATCTCGATATATTTTTCTTCCTCGACCTCGGTCAACACGTGTTAATCCATCACGTGACCTACTATTCTTTTCAAAACCATGCATCATACTACATTATTCGCAAACTGTTATTATCGTTATACCGTTACTAACAAGTTTGTTATTTTCTTGTCAATTTATTTTTGTTTATTTTATTGTACTAAAATGAACTCACATGCTAAATTTAACTTCGACGTTAGAATTAGTTGCATTAAATTGACATAGAAACCCTCTTTTCAATTTCATTCACATGTTTAGGGAAAATAATCTTTGCATATCATTTTCTCGTTTAACTAATGCGCGTATTGGAAAGTCATTTGAATTCTTAGTAGAGGTCGCTAATGTGAGGGCGGGATGGGTGTCCTTTGTTGGCTTCCCAACACGTACCCTCACCCCTTACTCAGAACCTCGGTTTCCGGATGCCCGAAACCGTTGGCGCACGAGAGTCATTCAATACACAATATCCGATAATGTCGGTATTGGTATCAAATGCAAAGGGACGAGCCCAATAAACTCTGACATCGGAAATGGGCCGTATTTTGTATACGGACCACTACGACATAGAGTGGGCTCGAATGGTTCCGAATAACCACAAAATTCGGTGGTGACTCCACTTCGACCTAAATTTCAATTCGATCCGTTTCATATGGAGATTCATTCGCCTACCCAAACCCGCGCGTGGCCGCGTCGGGGTGGACCTATGTCATGTCCACAAAAAGCTGGTCCGTCCCACTTCTGCTTGAAGTTCGTGTACAGATGCTGCGCACATATCCTCTTAACTGATTGCGGGAACTCTTTATCTAGTGCTGCCTCTACCCCTTTCATTCGATCGCTAATGAAAGTCCAATCCCATTTCGTGCAGCCATATTTCTGGAAAGCAATTTTGAGGTTCCTAAAAAAATAGATCCATGTTTCGGTGCTCTCCTTCGCCACTATAGCATAACCTATCATGAAAAGGTTATTGTTTGCATCCAATGACAAAGCCGATAGCAATATCCCCTTGTGTCTTCCCTTGAGGTGACAGCCATCAACCCCGATGATTGGTCTGCAACCTTTGAGATACCCAATTACCCATGCTTTAAAACTCACAAACATCGCTTTAAAGTGGACTCCTGAACAAGTAGAAGGATTATTCCAAGTTATTAAAGTCCAAGAATCTAGATTTGTGGACTTAATCATTTCACCATATGCTTCCAAACGATTGTAGCTCTCATCGTCATCTCCAGTTACTAGATCTTTCACAACAATTCTCACCTTGTACATTGTCCTCTTACACACCTCAATACCGTATTTGTCCATTAAAAGTTGCACCATGGACTTCACAGGCATATTAGGTTGTGCCATCAACTATATCTCCAATTTTTTAGCCATCCAAGGTACGGTGGCCATGGGATTTTTTCTCACATTCAAACATTCCTTATGAACCCCTGAAATTGTCTTAATAGCCCACGTAACCTGATCGGGCAAACATGATGCATGAAATGTCCAAGTGCAGTCCTTACCACTACACTCTGCTCTGTACCTCGTCTTCTCAGATTTCAGAACAAGCACACTAAACCCCTCTTGCACACAGTAGTCAGCTAAGACAAGTAAGAACTCTGCCTTGGACATGAACAACAACCATGGTTTGAGTACAATCTCACCCCAACGCTTAGGTGCATACATTTTCCCATTCTTGTACATCTTCTTCATTTGTTGTGCATTGTCATCACATCCCTCCTCATCCAGATTTGCTTCAACATCAAATGGATGAGTTCCATCACTGTCATCCTCGTCCTTCTCACTGTCAGAACTTGCCATGGACTCATCTTCATCATCATTACTGTCCTCCTCCCCACTACAAAGAAAATTCTCATCCATGCTCTCTTCATCCACCTCCTCACTCTCATGAGTCTCAACAACAGGCCTTTTTATGTTTCTTTTAGGCCTCTCCACACCAACATCCCCTTCAACCCCCATGTTCTTGTCTTTCTTGGGAACATAGACTCCCTTTCTCCTAGCAGTGGATTTTGGAAGCTTTTTCTGGGATAGTGGGTCAGTTGACTGATTTTGAGTTGCTCTTGTTCGGTGTGCAACAGTTTCAGAAGACTGTGTTGAAAATCTATTAGAAGTGGGACATTGTGAGCGCATTTGTGAGGTTTTTTGAGAGGGTTGTTGTACTGTCTCCTCATTGGGTTGGGAGGGTGGTTCAGGTTCTTCATTAGCCTGCTGATCAGGCTCTTCAGTGGGCTGCTTATCGGGTTGTCCACAAAGTGGATCAGTGGGTTGTTCGAGCTCTTCTTCAGGGATCTCAGTAGCCTGTTCATTCTGCTGTTCAGTAGGCACTTCACTTTGCCTAGTTGGCTGCTCTTCAGGTTGCTCACATTGGTTATTTGGAGGCTCATAAGCCTGCTGATCCTCCACCACCCCTGTATCCTCTGGACACTCTTGTGAGTTGTAGGTTCTCACCCATTGTGTCTCATTAGTGTCTATGTCAAACACAGGCACTTCAATACTCAATGGTTCAATATGTTCAGCCTCCCTGTCCATTTTGGCTTGTTTTTCTTCTTGCCTTCTCCTTTCCTCTTCTTGCCTTTTTCTGTTCTCTTCTTCCTCTAGTCATGATTTCTTTATTTGAGCAGCCATTTGGAACACTTTCATCGGTTTGTTTGTCCTCTCCTGCCAAACCTTAATGGTTTCTAGGCCATCAAAATATGCAAACATACCCATCAGATCTTCGTCACTCTTTATGTACATCTTCTTACCTCTTGCTCCTTTATAGTACATATTATAAACCTCGGGTACAAGAACATTTTGCTTCGAAGCCTCCCCATCAGGGTCGCCAATTATGTCCAGTAATCGCATTAAGTCAACGTCGTACACAGGATAATCGAAACACTTCCCGTCATATTGAAATTCAATCCATAATTTAGCTGACATTCTGGATGTACACAAACATCAACAATAAATGAGAATTAAGTGAGCACAGCGATAATAAGAACATAACACATTGAAATATAACACAATTGAAATGTATAACACAACAGAAATATTCAATAATCATGCTGCATATAGGAAAATTGACAACTAAAGTACGGAGTATTTATATGCAAACGAAGAGAATTTTAGAAAAAAATTCGTAATTGAACATAAACCCTAATTTTGTATAGAGCAGAGTATCATATCCAGTATCATATAGAGCAGAGTATAAACCCTAATTTTGTATAAACCCTAATTGAACATAAACCCATTTTAATGAACAATATTAGATTAACATTCAATCTAGTTTCACCAGAACATAGCAGATTAGATTGAGAATTGAAATTTTTTACTCATACAAAACCCTAATTGAAACATATAATCTGAAACCCTAATTTAATCAAAATTCGAAATCAAAATTTATAGATTAAACCTATAAGATGTACGGATATAAACCATAGTACAATCACCTAATAGCATAGAAGAAGATGCACGAAGCTTTATCACATAAATGCAAAAAAATATAGAGAGTTAGTAGTATTTACCTTGCTTATTGGAAGAAGCAATTTTAATCACTTGGGATATAACTTGCTTATTGGATTAGGTTGATGTTGAAGGATGATCGAGCTAGCTTACGGGGATGAAGTTTGATTTCGCCATTTTTTTTCGTAAACTGAAGAAGATGAAAGATGAAGGTGAAGAGGTTGAGTGACTGAATGAGTAACTAAGTGTGTGTCAGTGATTAGTGCTTGAGTGTGGCAGTCATTACTTGTTAATGAGACGGCGTTATGACGGAAGTTGGTGTAAGGACAGATTGGGAAGCAAACTATAATACTTAAGGGTTCTATGGGAACAAACTTCAAATCGAGTGTACCATGTGTAATGTGACATAGTTCGTGGGTACCATGGGAAATTTCCGATAAAAGTTTATAGTCTTAAGAGTGTTTTAAGACTCAAGAGTGTTTTTAAGACTCAAAAGAGAAGGAGTATAATTTTTCGATGTGGGATAATTACTTAAGTTTATATTCTTAAGAGTTTTTTAAGACTCAAAAGATTTTGATTGATATCTAAGAACAAATAATTAGTCTTTATATAATATAGAATTTTATCACCTTATTATAATTTGTCGATGTGAGATAATTTAACTAAAATTTGTAGTCTTATTTATAATATAGAATCATCACCGTAACTTATTTTAATTGTTTCGATGTCGATGTGAGATAATTTTAAGTTTGTAGTCTTATTAAGACCTTTTTTAAAATCAAAAGTTTTTTTTAAAAAGACTACAAATTCATGACCTCACCATAGTTTTTTAAAAAACAAAAGGTTTTTTGTTGGTTGATATTTAAAAACAATGATTACTTTTAGTTGATGTCTAAAGAATTTTTTTTATTAGTTTTATTTATAATATAGAATTCCATCATCTTATTATAATTTTTTTATTTAAGTGTATAGTCTTAACAACTTTTTTAAGACTCAAAAGATTTATGTTTGATGAAACTTTATAATTTTTCGAATGTGGATAGTTTTACTCAAGAGTACTCCATTATTTATAATATAGAAATCTATCGTCTTATTATAATTTGTCGATGTGGGATAATTTAACTAAAATGTGTATCCTTATTTATAATATAAAATCATCACCGTATCTTATTTTAATTGTTTCGATGTGAGATAATTTTAAGTTCATAGTCTTATTAAGACCTTTTTTGAAACTCATAATATTGTTGGTTTTTTAAAAACTCAAAAGAGATGGAGTATAATTTTTCAATGTGAGATAATTTACTTAATTTTATAAACTTAAAGAGTTTTTTAAGACTCAAAAGATTTTGATTGATATCTAAGAACAAATAATTAGCTTAGTCTTATTTATAATATAGAAATTCATCGTATTATTATAATTTGTCGATGTGGAATAATTTAACTAAAATTTGTTTTCTTATTTATAATATAGAATCATCACCGTACCTTATTTTAATTATTTCGATGCGGGATAATTTTAAGTTTGTAATCTTATTAAGACCTCTTTTAAACTCAAAATATTATTGGTTGATAGTTAAAAACAATGATTACTCTTATTTAGTAGAAATTCATAATCTCATCATAATTCTTCAATGTGAGCGAATTACTTAAATTGATTGATGTTTGAGGAAGAATTATTATGTCTTATTTATAATATAGAAAAATTATGACGAGGTGATGAAATTTTATATCATAAATGAGTAATCTTTCGGTTTTAAATATCAACCAACAATCTTTTGAGTCTTAATAAGACACGTTTTTAAGACTCAAAAGATTTTTGTTTGATGAAACTTTATAATTTTACGAATGTGGGATAATTTTATAAGCTTATAATCATTGTATATTTTTAAGACTCAAATTTTTTTGGTTAATATCTAAGAGCACATAATTACTCTTATTTATAATATTAATTTTCATCACCTTCTTATAATTTTTTGATGTGGGATTATTTTTACTTAAGTTTGTAGTCTTATTAAGAGACTTTTTAAGACTTAAAAAGTTATTTTGATTGATATTTAAGAACGAATGATTAGTCTTATTAATAATATAGAATTCATCAACTTATCATAATTTTTCAATGTGGGATAATTTATTTAAGTTTATAGTATTCCATCACCTCATCATAATTTCTCGATGTGAGATAATTTACTTAAGAATATAGTCTTAAAAAATCTTTTTAAAAACTAAAAAAAATACATCCTTACTTTTGATTATAATATAGAATTTCATCACTTTATCATAATTTTTCAATGTGAAATGATTTTATGTTTGTAGTCTTATATATTGAAAGTTTTTTTAAGAGTTAAAAGTTTTTTTGTCGATATTTAAATTGAATGATTACTATTATTTATAATATAGAATTACATCACCACATCATAATTTTTCAATGTGGGATAATTTAAATGTTTTTCTTGGTCGATATTATTTAAAACCGAATGATTATTCTTCTTTATAATATAAAATTTCATCACCATAATAATTTTTCGATATAGGATAATTACTTAAGGTTTATAGTCTTAGGAACTCTTTTTTGAGATTCAAAAGATAATTACTTAAGGTTTATAGTCTTAGAAACTCTTTTTGAGATTCAAAAGACTTTTGGTAGATATCGAAGAACGAATTATTACTCTTTATTTATAATGTACTCCCTCCGTTCCAATGAATTGTTTGTCTTTACTTTTGGCACCAAGGGCAAGAGATCCAATTAGAAGGTGACATGTGGAGCCAAGAGTCCAATTACACATGAAAAACATTCCTAAAATAGAAAGGTAAACAATTCATTGAGACGCCCCAATACGGAATAGGCAAACAGTTCATTGGAACGGAGGGAGTAGAATTTCATCATCATATTATAATTTGTCGATGTGGGATAATTTTAAAACTGTTATATGTAATAAATTCATTACATAATGTACTGTGAAACAAATAATATGAAATTTATACTCTAATGAAAGCATTTTTTACCACGAATATAATTATTTCATTTTTATAATTTATTTTACAAAAATGAACTCTAAAGGTTTTTAACTAAGAATGGTAAAATATCCCATTAATATGATAAATTAAATATATATAATAATAATTAAAAGATTTTCTAGTTTATTTTTTTATTTATTTATGATACTTTCCTAATTTGAGGGTTGATGAAACGGACCAATGAGATCGCTCGAAAAAAGCCTAATATATATATATATATATATATATATATATATATATATATATATTGATCGATTGATTGATTATATCTTTTGAATAATGATAATGACTTTGTTTTGTAGTTATGGAATAAGGACAAGTGTGAGGTTAGCGTAATATATTCTAGGGTCTACGTTTTTGCCATCAACTATAAGGCTAGTGTATCAGGAATCGGTACATTAGTTGTTGAACCGGGTGACAGGTATCTCGGGAGTTGTGTACATTTCGACCTTAAGCTTAGGACTCGCAGTAAGTCGCCGTCATAAGTTGAACTGGGTGACAGGTAATCCCAGGACGTGTGTGCATTATCTTAAACTAGGGTCACGCATTAATAAGTCGCCGCTCTATTATGGTTCAGTAGCCTAGTTAGAGATCGAAGTTTGATTTGTTTGAACTAGGTTCTCGTAGCTAGTTTTTAGTATTCTCCTAGTGAAAGTCTATCCGTCTACACTAATCCAATTCATAACGCCATTTTGACTATTTTTATTATTATCGATATAATTTGGTTTGCAGGTTGGCAAATGTTTTATGTTTTCTTCGGAAAACTCATTTGCATTATATTGTTTCGATACGTGAAGTTTTTCTGAAAGTTTTTATTATTATAATGTTCTACTGTTTTCCATTTTTACTATTTTTTCTATAATAGTAATTACAGTTTTAAAATCCTGTCATACGGCTGGGAGAACATTGACGTTGCTCCCCACTGATTGTGACTGTTACGTTTTTAACATGGCAGGTATACGTGTTTACTCCGGGTGTGGGCTAACGAGCAGTTGTGGATCTTGCTTGTTTGATTTAATAATATTGTCTTATGGATTGTTCAAATCCTTTTGTGGATTGTTTTGAATTTTGGCCATTTTTATTTATTCCCTATCGTTTGACTTTACCATTTTAATTTATTAAGACATAGTTACAGTGTGTTTTAATCCCGACTCTACAATGTTTCCGCCACTGTATCACGTTAGATTTTCTAGGGGATAACATCCTAAGTCAGTCATCCCCCTTTCCAAAGATCGAAGGCACTGTACAAGCACCATGCAAGAACGAAAGTTCCCTCATAAGCAACGGGCGATCCATTTTCGTCCCTTCAATCCACCAGACTTAAACGCTTTTTTTTTCTTTTTTTCTTTTAGGAGGTAAGCTACCCCACCTAGGCGTGTTGTAGCCCTATGCGGCACTGTCGATACGTGTTGTAGCTCTACGCGGCATTATCAATAAAACATAAAAATGGTCCAACTTTTTCATTTTACTCCGCTTTGAACACAAGCGTCATCGTTACAAAATGATTATACACGCCTCCAGCATTGCAAACACTCTTAGTCAAAACGTTTAGTCATAAAATGATTTATACATGTTTTGCACATCTTGAGTCAAATGTTTTAATCGACGTACTACTTGATCCAATTCTCGGCTCAATATTAAGCAAATTTTAAGCATCCTGAAAAACATTTTCGTGCTTCTGTTCAAATCCTAATGCATTTAAAACACTTTAAATCGCGGCTAAACCATAAGCAAATCAACCTTGAAGTGTTTACGTGATTACGTGTTACCTAAGCTAACATTTCAAGAACACAACAAAGCATGTCGATCAAGCGCAAGAAAGTTTGGTCAAATACACAAATATACAAATCCGATACAAAATCGAGTTTACAAACTAGGGAGGACCCTTAGAGGCTGCAGCTACAGCCAGTACACGCTCACCGATGTTATCATCTAAGCCTAGATCCTCCAAATCAAAAGTAAGAGACCCCGTACCATCATCTACTAAACGACCTGGACTCGCCAACATATCCACGGTAGCGATCCCCGTGCTAGGAACCCCTCCGTAAGGACTAACTTCTTTGGTAACATCGGTAGCCCGATCCTCAACCACAACCTCTGCCTCTACCTCATCCTCAGCCACAACCTCTGCCTTTACCTCGTCCTCAGCCACAGCCCTAGCCTTGCCCTACACCGAGGTGTCACCCTGAGACCGAGCCAGTTGCTCCTTCAACCTAGCGATCTCGATATCGCCAGACCGCAAAGACTGAATCATACTGAGTTCAGCCGCCTTGAGCTCAGCTACCCGCGCTCCCAATTGTGCTACCATGTCAAGAACATCCTGTAAAAGGCATACTACATATTAGGAAAAGATTTAACAACTAGCCTAAAACCACCAACAGAAGAGCAACACTTACCGATCGAGGCCCTGACGTGTCACGAGCCAAGGCAGCAACACTCCCCGATGCGTAGGCCCGGAAGTAGCTGGCGGCTTGCCATAACCGCTGATGGGTAGACGACGAAACCTGAATAATAAAATCGAACAAGTTAGGCAACAAAACTTAACCCACAAAAACAACTTCAAAGCTAAGTCACAAAAGCTTACCCAGTACACTCGGTCGCGCCATTCCATCCCGACCTCCATCTCTTCCACAGATCAATGAGGAAGAGATTCGGTAAAAGCCACCCCGGCCGCATGCAACCCTAAGCAGTATCAGAGGGAAGTCTGGGGGCTGACTACATCAGCCGGGTCAGCCAGCTAGAACAAAAAACAACACACCGTTCAAAACACAACAGACTCGAACCACAAGGCAAAAACAAATAAACAATAACGTGAGACACGCCAACCGCTGGCAGACGTGAGACACGTACGAGGAACCAGGTACCAGTAACGCCTCACCTCCCTCACCATTACTATCCTCGTGGGCCTCAGCAGTAGTCGGAGGCCAAAACATGGTCCGGGGAGGGTCAACCAGCACTCTGAACTCGTCGTAGAGGCACTGGTGCACCACCGCTCACCCAGATACCACATCGGGCGGAATAGCGCGGGGAGGAGCATCCTCTTGTAGCTTCTCGGCCTCAACTCTGCCCCCACGTACTCGGGTAAACCCATGTAGTTGGCCAAAGGACGAGTCACAAACTGCAATACCAAACAAATAATTCATTTCAAAACTCCTAACCTTAGGGGCTACCTAAGAAAGCAAATAAAGGTAAAAGCTTACATCCTTGTGACGCAGCTGGTTTACCAGCACGATGTCCGTCGAGTAGTTGCTCGTAGTCGTCTTGGTCTGAGCCAACCTCCAGTCGATCCCAGCTGGGAACCTGGTCGGGCAAACTGGCACTATTTTAGGCGCCAAGCACGGGAAGTGGGAGTAGATCCAAGCCTATGAAACCCGAGATTCTATCAGCAAAACAAAATAAAACAAACCAGATCCAAGACCACATACAAGTTAAGTAACTAATCTCTAGCACGAGACCTGGAGCCACGATGGGTATGGCCGAGTTCGAGGCCACCCTATGAGGCCTCACTATGGCCTGCTGGCAACAGGTCATCTCTGCAAAAAGCCGCCATCACCCAGTCAACGTCCCAGCTGACTCAAGTCAGCCGGGAAAGGCAAAATCCTAATGCTAAACCTCTCGCGTTGTCCGAGAAGTGGGTCGAGCCTAGGAAGTACCACAACCACAGGAGGGCGTCATGCACCGCCGTGTTGGGCTCTCAACCCTCCAAAACTGCCACTCTCTCATTGTGGTCGGTGATATAGGAACTGACCAAGGCATTGGGCGAACTATAAGCCGAAGGCTCCAGACAATCCCTGATCCAACCCCTAACCTCAGCGTTATCTAGTCTAGGGCCCTCCGATGCCCACCTGATCAACTCGGGAACCCAAGACAGTCCCGTAATCACCGCAAAATCCTCCAGTGTCATGTCGACCTCGCCAAATGACATATGAAATGTCGAAGTCGTGTCATGAAAGCGATCTATCATCGCTCTGATTACCATTAGGTTGCATTTGGTTTTGCAACCTATCAATCGAACCCAATGCCCGACTAGAGGATCCAAGGTCATCCCCATAACCACCTCCTTAGCCTCTGAGCTAAGCTTCTGGGAATATATCTCCAGACATGTCGTAAAGCCCGAGAAGGTCCTCATCGGACGTGGGGGCTGCTAACCGCAATGATACAGGTATAAACAAACCTCACAAGTACAAATCAAAGTCAAATACGAGTTAATAAAAATAATAATCAAGGTACTCACCTTACCGTTTACGGTACGAATGGACACATGTAAATCTAGACGGAGCAACAATTGCCGACCATCCCATCCCCGAGCCCAAATGGGATCTAAATAAGCGGCTTCGTCAGCCTCGTTAGCAGGCCTAGGAACCTGCCCTCTCCTCTGAACCGTCACAGGCATGACACGCCTCGTGACTCCATCGAAATTAGCTTCATTCACCGCCCCAGGCTCAAATCGAGGCGAAGGAGAACTCTGACGTCTCTTGCGGGCCACCTGGGGGAGTCAAGGAGCTCGAACCGGTAGCCTCGCAAGTGGTACCAACTATGGGGACCTCATCGGAACGTCCCGTACCATCTCCAGCTGTGAACAAAACGAAACAAACAATGCACCTTGGTCAGGTCAAGACAGCCCAAGCAGGTCAAAATAGGCTCAAAATTCCTAAGCAAGGTATCAAATGTCCGTGAAACCCACCAGCACCCGATCGCAATAAAAGTGGTTTCGTAAAAATCCGGCATCGTTACGGTCTCATTTGGTCCGTCGTAAGTATCACAAACTCACACAAAGTGACCTAGAATGCATTCCGGGTCACGAAAATCGACATACAAGCTACCCACAACGTCACAAGCAAGAATATAACAAGTTTACAATAGTCAAGTACGGGAACAATCAGGAAATCGGTCCCTAAGCCCTAATTTTTGACATTCACCCATGAGAGACCACTAAAGGACCTTCAAGCTTTCATCTCAAGCAAATAACTACACCCACAAGCTCTATATTGCACTAATTCGAAAAGGGAACAAGCATAAAAATATAGCAAAGACAAAACACCCAAATTGATTTCTAGGGTTTAAACCAATTCAATACAAAATCACACTAATCAAATACAAATCGACAATAGGTGAGTAAGGAACACTTACTTGGGGTCGACATAATCGAGTATAGCGAAAATTGACTTTGAAATCGGTTGATCGAATCGAGAACTTGATTTTAGGGTGATGAGGGATGGACGTCTGAGAATTCGTGGGAATGAACATAACCCCCTTTCATTCACGAATTTAAAACAAGTCTGAGAAACAAACTCTGGACCGCCTCAGAGCAGGCGCTCGACTTCTGGGGTGCTAAAGCCCAGGTGCCTTAGTATTGGATCTCTGGAATGGGTGCGCCGAACCTATCAACTTAAGACAAAACAGGGTTGATCCAGGTACAATCCCTTATATCCGAAAGACGTACACCCTTCTATTAGCAAAAGTGATAAGCAACCCGCATTTCCACCCCTAGTAAAGCCATCTAGATTGCACTATCCTCCCCAGCAGAGCATCCCGTAAGCCGGCACAGCCAGTTATGCGAACCAACGAAAATCCCAGCGGTACCCATCAATTCAAACCACTCTCAATACCAAGTTCAAATAGCAAAAACCCCTCAGTCAAGTTACAGATACAAATCGACTACTCTCCAGCAAGTCCTCAACCCAAAGCAATCTACTCACATCCCCAACGAAAAATTGTGGACCCCAGTCCAAATACAAAAGAGCAAAAGCAATACAAATGCAATTATGCACTCGTGAAGAGTTTATGCAACAACACCCACAAGAATCAAAAGCAAATACCAACACCAAAATTTAGACAACAACTTTACAATATACGAAAGTCCAGGAACAGGGATTTGTTCCAATGAGTACAATGTGCAAAGTCCAGAGATAATCAGAATACATCTCAAAGAATACAATATGCAAAAGTCCAGGAACAAGGACCTGTTCCAAAGAATACAATACGCAAAGTCCAGGAACAGACAAAAATCCGTTCCAAAGAGTACAATATGCAAAGGTCAGAGATAATCAGAATCTATCTCAAAGAGTACAATATGCGAAGTCCAGGAACAGACAGGAATCTGTTCCAAAGAGTACAATATGCAAATGCCAAAGATAGTCAGAATCTATTTCAAAGAGTACAATATGCAAAGTCTAGGAATAGACAGGAATCTGCTCCAATGAGTACTATACAACGGCAGCCTCCCGAGAGGGATTTATACAATATACAAGGACTGTCACCCGAAAAGGAATTTATACAATATACAAGGACAACCACCCGAAAGGGATTTGTACAATATACATGGACAGCCACCTGAAAGGGATCTTTACAATATACAAAGGCAGCCACCCAAAAGAGATTTATACATGACATGACAGCCACCCGAAAGGGATTTATACAATTCAACGCTGCCACCCGCAAGAGATTAAATCAAAACCAAGTTTCCCGAGAATAACTTATTACAAGGGTTTTGTCGCACCAAGTTTCAACTACTCAGAAGTAAACTCAAGCATGGGGTCTATTCCAAAGAACAAAGCATTAATCAACTATAAACCCAAGTCCAAGTAATCAAATCCAAATCGAAACTTCAACAAGCAACTCCAGGCAAGGAGGTCAGGTATAATTTCTTAACCATGGATGATAAGCCTTAGTATGTAATCCAACGGACTTAAAATGACCCGAGCGGACAGCCACCAGGTCGTAATCCTCGATTGACTTGGGTGACTATACTTTGAATTTTGCCTTGTCCAAGTCTCAATCAAAGTGGGGGCATCTGTAGATACCCAAATTTGGATCTGGTGGGTGCAGGAGTGCCCGACAAACACCTGATGATTGTAACACCCGCTATTTTTCTAGCATTTTTATCATTTCTGTTATGACTTCGTCATAACTCTGTCACATTTCGGCCTTATGTTTCATCATTATTCCAAACTCTATTGTAACAACCCGGTTCTTCTAATGACATTAATTAACAAGGCGGAAAATAATTAAGTCGTAAAAAGGGGTAAAAATTAAAAATCGTCGACTCAAGTGAGTCTTTTACCGATAAATGAACCGTTTGTTAAAATACAACAACTGAAACCCGAATTACAAATTTCTAAATACAATAGTCTGACAAAATTTGTGTTACAAGATTTATAGTTTGACACTCTCATCTGCCACACTGTATCTCTTGCACTCAAGCATGCCCCCATGTCCAGTCTTGAGGGTTCGTCAACCTGAATGCATATTTAAATATACATGTCCCACATAGTGGGAGTAACCTAACCGTCCTTTTAACACGGCCCCGAATAATCAATGTAGTACAACGTTTAGGTTATCTAATTAACAGATAAGCAGGCATGTCACATTACAAATCGACATGTATACAATGTGAGATACACATGAAGTGATTTCAGTTAACATGCGAATCAATTTAAATATATAAGACATGTAGGTTATATAGAATAAAGTAATACATACATCATATGAGTATCATGTGAATAATATAGTAAAGCATAGATCATGGCTTCGTAGAAGTGTCATGTGAAAATAGAGTAAGACATACATAATACAAATTGTATGAAACATAATATCAATCATAATCAATATTCAAGCAAGACATATAACAAAACATCACTTCCCATTATCAAGCATTTCAATCACATCATTAGTCATAATAGTATAGAACAGTAACAAAGCATACTAGCACATGTGATTTAGAAAACTGTAGTCATTTACTTTTAAAAACAATGGTTTCCGTTCACATAATGCACGGGATGTGACTACTAATGTCTCATGGACACTTAAGGCTTGCATCTCACCATAAGTGCGGATGGGAACATCAATCCCTCCAATCACATCGATACTAGGAGGTTTACATCTCACCCCTAGTGCTCAATAGGATCGAACACCTAAATTGACTCGGTTTAGTCGACTGACATACGGAGAAGAAGGACTGCAAGTGCATGGACTCAGAGGCCCCGCTAAACCGAACATGTCCCATACACTGCTAAGGCAAAGGTCGGAAGGTATTCCGCCCCCAAAGATATCCGATATAGAGAGTGAGAGCTGATCAGTGCCCTTGTCTATGTATGCGCACACACCCAATCCATACTCTTGGTCTCGGGAAAGAGAACCTTTACACAACCGAGCACCTCAATGGCAACTGGACGACTACTACTCTACCGACAAACTCATAAAGAGCTTCCTGCCCATTTACTTCTTAGCATTTTCTCGCACCGGCAGGATGCATCATGGCCTCCCATGAGCAGTGACTCCGAGTGTCGTAGTCTACTTTCGAAGCTGTCTTCTATCGCATCGCCTTCTAAACTTTACCAAGATAGCGCCCAACATGAAACGTAGGCTGAATTTAGGGGTCTTATAAAGACAGAGTCTCTGGAATATCGAGCTCAGCGGTCATCGTGGGGCACATGTCTGATAACCAGAGGGATGAAACAATACCGGGTTCCATAAGGATGACCGGTCTGTGGCGTGTATTGACTCGGAACAAGTCATTACAACATGGAATGGTGAAGACGACTCAGAGGGTACTGCCAGGGCACATGTTCATTTTCACCATGATTGGTGTCGATAACATCGTTCGTGAAAACGTGTCTGATCACCGGCTTAGGTAACACACCGACTAGAAGTACGGTTGTTCCTATGGAATTTAAGTATGTCAATTTTAAGATTAACAAACATTATCAATCGTCGTAAAATTTATCTTAACTAATAGTTTTAGTATACTGATGTAAGAGATTTGGAACATTTTATTTGAGATATATTATTTGAAGTGTTCATTAGTTGAGATTTGATTAAAGATTCAATTATTTCAAAGTACATTATTTAAGATGGGTTCCTTTATCTTGACTTGGTCTATGTTGACTTAAAAAGCCAAAGTTTGACCAAGATGGACTAGTCAACCCTTAGTTTTGACTTAATCACTAATTAGTCCTTAAGTGCTCATTATAAAGTTTAAGTGTTGTTTTGCAAATTTAAGCATTGTTTAACTTAGTATTTTTGGGTTATTCGTCTTTTAGTTCTCTTTACTTTTTGGGCACAAGTATTTAGTACATTTATTGTTCAAGTGTACGTATTCAGTATTTTTATACGGTTTCGTATTTGTACAAGTATACTTATCTCTTAAAGCCTATTTATACTTATTAAAATATTTCAAACACCAAATAAATCAATAATAATTATAAAAATCATTTTTAACCTTATTAGGTATCATATTTCTCAAAACATAGAGTTTTACAAAACTAACTTTAAGTAATAACGAAATCGATAATATTATTAAGGATACTAAATGAGTCATTTTTCAAATGTTATTTTTAAGTTTCGATTTTCATACTCAACAGACTTTTATAAGTTAGGTTTCTAGCTACAAAGTCATTTTTCAAAAATAATAAGGTTTATTAATTTTAACAATTTAAAATAGAAAACAGTACGTTTTTCAATACTTTCTTTTAAATCGTTTAAAATACTTAAACATCATTAAAGTGAACCAAAATTTTATTTTGGATACCTATACTTGTACATAACTTATACCCAGAAATTTAGATTGAAATACTTTATAAAAGTTCTTAAATAAAATATTCTTTC
The DNA here is from genome assembly GCA_958450325.1 of Agrostemma githago. NCBI lineage: Eukaryota > Viridiplantae > Streptophyta > Magnoliopsida > Caryophyllales > Caryophyllaceae > Agrostemma > Agrostemma githago. Next base: position 61,572,614 of record OY288239.1, on the reverse strand, counting down.
CAGATCTGACCCATTTTAGTACAAATTTTATAAATGAAAATATATACGATGGATTTATATGAAATTTTACATACACATTGTAGGCATCATCAGGAACATAAAATAATATTTCCAAGTCCAAAAGAAACGTTTAACATCACGAAACATACTATTTTCTCAGACAGTACATAAAATCATACAGTACCAGCTTACAAAATAAATCATTACTAAATATATATTTTCAAAAAAACTTACTTTTCATATTTTTATCATATTCTAGACATTCGGATCTACAACTTTCGTGAAGGAACCTAAGGCTAATTCGAAACATATTTTACACATACAAATCGTGAACATACATCATACATCACAGAATCCAATTTACAGCATTTATTGTTAAGTGATAAATCAACAAATAGTTAGCTTTAAACTTGGTGATCTAATGATTTAGTCCTAAACATAATGTTACATGTTAGTTATAGTCTAAACACTATACTACGAGATTTGAGGGCGAAGAAAAGTTAGGTTACCTATTAGCAATTCTCCGGATCAACTATGAAATCAAATATACTAAGATCGAAGTCCCCTTCCTCTTGCTCCTCTTCCTGAATAAGTTAGAAGAACACACAAACAAAGTAATTTAGTAAATATAATAGGAATAAGACTTAAAAATAAAGAGTATAAGGTAAGGAAAAGAAAGAGTATGTGCTCTTGAGATATGGTGGTGTAAACACCTTAGAACTTAGAAAAACTTGTATGATTTTCTTTGGTTTTTAGATGGATCTTTGAAGGAGTGTTTAAGTGAGTGAATGGATGAGTAAATGAAGAGAAAATGGCTGGTTATAAGCACACAAGTCGTGCATTAGATGGGGGAGCAAAGGGTGGACAAGAACTTGACAATTACCAAAAGTAGCTAAGCATACTTTAAGAGGTACATACCCTATTTGGTGTTTTTGATTAGAAAAGCATATTTTGAGGCTTGGACTTCAAAGTGACAGTATGACATGCCTTAGGGTGATGTTTTTGAGTTTATTTGGTCACACCATGGTTAGGAAAGAAGTACGGAAATCGAATGTCGAGAAACGATTCGTCGGGTGACGATTTTCGTAGTAAAGGAGCTGTCCAGTACAATATTTTTATGATGAACTTATAAATTGTAATTTTGAATATAACCATTGTGTAAATCTTGGAAAATTAATAAAGTTAGGCTTTTGAAACGCCTCAATCGGAGTCCGAAAAAGAAAATAGGAACCGTTATACGAAATCGCGCAGAATTTTGATAACGATAGAAATTTCAGTTTTGCAAACAATGAAGTGAAATAGAAAGGTTCCAAAGACACAAGAATTGAATATTACTATATAAAATATTTTGTCGAGACTCGATTTATTAATATTAATCGTTATTATAAATAACTAAAATGGTCAAAAGCACGGGGTGTTACATCTATTTTAATTTTTGAGTCTAATGGTATTTATTTTTATTTTGAAAGATTTTAATTCTTTTAAATCTATTTATATGATTTTCTTCGTAAACTAATTATTTTCTGCGAGGAATTCTACTTCTCTACGAATGAACGTTTTTAAACTCTGATTTAAGTTATTCCTTTTCCTACAAATGTCTAGATATATTTATATAATATTATAATATTTTCAACTAAGAAATATTTTATTTACGAAAATTTAGCTTTTAATGATTTTATTACGAAGTTCGTAAATAATTATTTTCGAACGCGCGGTTTACTCGAATTGCTTTGAAATGATTTTAATAATTTTATGATCCTTATTTTTATCAACCTACAACTAAAAAGAGACCTTTTTGGACCGTGACACCATGTAGTAACACATTTGATTACAACTTTTATTTACATAACACTTTATGTTTAAACTTTAAGTAAAAAGATATTTTTCTCTTTAATTGATTTACATGCTTAAATTACAAACTTTTCATGCTACCATCACATTCATTTTGGCTGAAATTTTAAGACTACATTTACATTGTTTTTATCAATTTTAATGCTTCATTCATCCACCATCCTTTCATATTTTTCTTATTTATTTTTACATCAATTTTATTTTAACAAAAACCTCTTATTTCTCCCTCTTTTTGGCTGGTGTTCCTGCCCATTTTCAGCAGTCATTTTCATCCATAATCAAGCTTTGATCGTCGTATTGTCATCTTCTAAATTATCGATTTTCTTTTCCCTTCGTTAAGGTAATAATCGATGTTATTTCTGATCGTTATTTACCTTGATTCTTTTAGTTTTCTCATGGTATTTTTGTACCATGTATGTCATGTGAATTAGGATTCTTGGTCTATCCCGAGGCCGACGAGTATATTATCGATTCCGATTTGGACTTGAGGTAACGTCGATGTTACTCGGTATTGCATGATTTTTTTTGTGTAATTGGATGTATATTTTAATATTTTTGTTTTTGATGATATATATATATATATATATATATATATATATATATATATATATATATATATATATATATATATATATATATAGAGGTAGGTTCAAATAAGGTCAACAACTTTTTTAAGTTCCTAAGTTCCAGTGTTAAAGTTACACAAAAAGTGCTTAGAGTTACACGAGATGAGTGATAAAGTTGCACTTTATCACTTGAAGTGATAAAAGTGCTGAATATTATAGTTACATATCAATTTTGAAAAATGCAACTTTAACGTATGTCATGTGTAACTTTAATATAGACTTAAAAAAATAGTTGACCTTATTTGAACCTACCTCTATATATATATATATATATACGTCATATAATCTGGAAAATTTTTAAAAGTTAAAAATTTGCATGTTTCGGTAATTTTTACCGCTTTTACGAGATTAACGATTAAATCGTCATATTAATTTGTAAAATCGTAATATTCGGCCTAAACATGTAATATATGTTTATATTCTGTAAAAATGATGTTTTTGATGATTTTTAATAATTTAGTATTTTTCTGATATTTTAGTTATCGATTATTGAATTATTACCGTTTACGGACAAAAACGATTAAAAGCCGATTTTTAGTTCTAGCACTTAAACATTTTATTTTAATTTGACTTTTGACATGGTGAAACTTTCTGATGAATTAGAAGTTTCTGAATTTTTTCATAATATTTCGGAATTTTCAAGTTGATTAATTAATTAATCACTTTAAATCATCGTTTATCGTTAAAACCGTGTTTGTCGTTTAACTTCCCGATTTCTGGTCTGTTGTTTTAATCTGGAAAAAAAATGTGATTCTGATGATTTCATAATAAAATGTAAATTTATGATTTTTAGTGCTTTAATAAAATGTTAGGAACGATAAGTTTTATTAATGAAATCGTTAATTGTGAAAACGGGTTTTAAAGACGGTTTTAACGGGGTTTATTAAATCTGGAGTTTTTGGAAATCTGGAAAAAATGGTAGATTATGGAAAATCATGATTTTTAAGTTTAATAATAATTTTTGGATATTAATACTTAAATAGTTTTGTAATTACTATTTTTACTAATCGTTATTGTCGAGATTAGACGATTAACGAGAAAACCCCTTTAAAAACCGAGTTTAAGAATTCTGGAAAATTTTCCAAAAATATATTTTTGCTATTTTACGTAATTTTTGTACTATTTATTAAATTCTTTAATTAACAGTAATGGTTTTTGGACAAAATTACGATTTGTCGTTAAAATGTTTCGTCTTACTAAAAGAATTATTTTTTCCAGCAATTTTAAAAATATTTAAATCTGAAAATTTAAGAATTAAATCATCCCTTAACATACTCTAAATATGTTCATTTGTTTAATTAAATAAAAGACGTTAAAATATTTAATTTGGCATTTGCCATAAAATCCTATTTATGTTCGTTTTGTCGAAACTATTAATAATTAGGGAATTTTAATTTTATAAACTTTGAAAACACCCTGATTAGTAGTATTAAAAAGTTTAAGACATTTTTATTCATTTTATAAACACTTGGAAGATATTTTAATAATTTCATAAACCTAAATGCTCTCACTTTGATAATTAATATCGTTAAGGCCGAAAGTATTAGTTTAATAAATCTATATTGTTTACTAAAAATGTTGTATTAGTATAAACTAATATTTTCGATATTTTGATATGATGCTATTTTTAATAAAGTTTCTAAAAATAGAAGTTTCCTAAAATAGAAAGTTTCCTCTTTTAGAATATAATGGTTACACCTTTTGTTCTCTTATTATTTTAATGATTATATCTTTTGAATATCGATAATGTCTTTGCTTTGGAGTTATGGAATAAGGACAAGCGTGAGGTTAGAGTAATATATTCTGGGGTTTACGATTTTGCCATCAACTTTAAGGCTGATGTGTCTTTATGGGGCATACTGGTTGTTGAACCGAGCATATATGGTGTTCGGGAGTGTGTGTATATTTTCTTAAGCTCGTGCCTTGCAGTGTAAGACGCCGTCGGGTTGAACTGAGTATTTATGGTGCTCGGGAGGGGTGTACATATCATCTTAAACTAGGGTCACGCATTTATAAGTCGCCGTCCTATTATGGTTGAGTAGCCTAGTTAGAGATCGAGGTTTGATTTGTTTGAACTAAGTTCTCGAAGCTAGTTTTAATATTCTCCTAGTGAAAGTCTAGCCGTCTACACTAATCCTATCCATAACACCATTTTGAATATTTTATTATTATCGGTATAATTTGGTTCGCAGGTTGGCAAATCTTTTCTGTTTTCTCCGGAAAACTCATTTTTTATTATATTGTTTCGATACGTGAAATTCTTCACTGAAAGCTTATTTTTATTATACTTTTTTACTATTTTTTGTTTTTACTATATTTCTATAATAGTAATTATCGTTTTAAAATCCTGTTATACGGCTAGGAGAACGTTGACGTTGTTGCTCCCCACTGATTGTGGCTGTTATGTTTTTTTTTAAACATGGCAGGTATATGTGTTTCCCTTCAGGTGGGCTAGCGAGCAGTTGTGGATCCTGCTTGTTTTAATAAGATCACTGTATTATGGATTGTTAAAACCCATTTTATGGATTTTATTATATTTTTATTTTGTAGCCATTTTATTATTTTATGGCTTATGTATTGACTTACAATTTTTTTTAAATAAAGACATAGTTACAATGTGTTATAATCTCACTTCTACAGTGTTTCCGCCACTGTATTGCGTTAGAATTTCTAAGGGATTACAATGATGATCGGACTGCAACACGACACGATTTTGCGATGTTTTAGACGGTTTTTCTATAGAACGGATCAAATAATTACTCGAAAAAATTAATTCAACATCAAGACGGTCTTAGTTGTGTCATTACGGTCGCGTCGACACTAAGTAGAGTCAATTCCGACTCCGGGACTCCGAATCGGTCCCGAAATTAGTAAAGTCAAACCCGAGTTAGCGCGTCAGGTCGAGTCGAGCCTCTAGACACGCGCCCGAGGCCCAACGGCGCACGCGCTAAGGCATAGAGCATATTCTTAACGACCAAGCAACACACAAGGTTACGTAAAATCTCCGCTTTGGAAACTTTTCAAATCGGATCTTCAAAATCTCGATCGCCTCCCCCCAAGCGACTGAGTTCTGCACCGCCTGGAACCAGGCGTCCCAATTCTGGGTCGTACGACGTCTGGCACCTGAAATCTCGATTCGAATTACGAGAAAAACTATAAATACCCCATTTCTCCGCTCATAATCGACACAACACAATTACAATACGAGCTCCACACAACTTGCGGCTCTTCTTTAGCGTTGCACTCCGACATTAGGCACGGCTAACTCAATCTTTTTCCCTTCGAATCGTATTCCACGGATCAACACTACTTTTCGTTGTTCGTCGAGTTCCTGACTGACCAAGAACGAAAAAGGGCACTTGTGCTGGCTCGTCGACTTGCCCTACCGTAGCTATGCTCAGCCGGAATTACCGGAATACGCTACGAGGATCATCCCGCAGAAGTCCTAATCGTCACTAGGTTGTCGTTTAAACACAAATTTACATATCGCACTTTAATTATGCATTTCGATAACGTCAAGCCCATACCATATAGATACTAATTCCACGACGCGTCGTATAACATACGTAAAGTCCACAACTTCAACCTCAAGTACTAAAACACCTAAATCGAATCCTAGTAGTCGTAAGATCCATTTTCGATCGTCCGCATACCGTCTCTTGTTTAGTGTATACTCTGAGGGTGCAACTCCTCATACAATGTGATTTACCTACATTTCACATTTTACCGCTTTCGTATGATTTACTGCTTTTATGACCATAATCGCATGTTAAATCACCTAACACGAAATTTAAATATAAACAAACTAAAACTGAACAAGTGGTGGTCTAGTCTTGTATTAGTCTCGATGCTCACCCCTCACACGTGGTTCGACGCATCCTTATTAATACCAAACCAACGCACCTTAAGTAGAATACCAAGTAAGGTATACCGCTAGAATGACTAATATTAGTATTATCACGTTAAAACTGATTTGCTAATACGAATACTATCTAGTACTCTCTACTCTCCTACGTGCATGATAAGTGTGTTTTGTAGTGTTTATTTCTCGTGTTTGGTCCCGCTTTCTCTTGTGGAATCGCTCTTTGGAGCGGTTTCGAGGATACTTATGCTTTCTAGCTTGTTTTAGGTTCCTAAGGCCTATCTTGGAGAAATGGAACGATTCCGACTCCTTTCCGATGCATATGGAGCCAATGAAGAGAAGCGATGATGATTCAGTGACTTAGACTCGATCCCGAGTCCCATGGAGCCCACTTGATGATATCCCAAGCACCGAGCATCGATAAGAAGCCTAGGAAGAGAAAATAAGGACCCATCACGGCCGGGAAGGACCCATCTCGACCGGGATGAGATGACGAGAAGAAACAGGCTGCTGGAGGGCCATCCCGGCAGGGACCACCACCATCCCGACCGGGATCATCACCTTCCCGGCCGAGAAGGGCCCAGCTCTGCCTAATTTCATTCTTCCACCTCCCTTACTTATGGACCTCTATATATACCCCCCTCTTGTATTGTTTTAAGCACTCTACCTACAAACACGAAACCCTAGACATACTTTAGGTTAAATTAGCTTAGATTAGTGTAGATTAGCTTAATCCCTCCTTTATTACACCTTAATCTTAGTTTAATCCTTGTTTCATCTTTGTATTATTGAAGACTTTTTGGGTTGATCTACTCTATTAACAACATTGGAGATCTTCCTTTGGGTTTGTTTATGCAAAGACTCAATCTTTTGTTCATTCTTTGGTATTGGTATGATTCTTGTTCTTCCTAATCTCTACTACTTAGTTTTCATTTGGGTTTATGCTTAGTAATCTTCAATATTCCATTATGAATGTTCATGTTTATGCTTGTTTCATTATGGTTGTTGAGTTTACTATCTTGAACATGAGTGAGTAGATTTCCTTGCTAGGATTAGTAGAGGAATTGGGTGCTTTCATGGGTGATTAAGGGTTTGTGTAGATTGTTGGTGGAAGTTTTGGTTGCTTCTTAGTTGTATGCATAGATCATGTTTGATGAAATGCTTGAATGACTTGTAGTTACAAATGCATGTTTTCTTGCCTTCTTCATGTGGTCTTGTATGTTGCTAGGATGGGTTCTTGCGCGAGAGCGGGGAACCTCTAGGTCGGTTTTGGAGCGAGAGCCCGGATTATGCCTAGATAGCTTGACTACCCCTTCACCTTAGCTCTCCCTTGATCATCTCATCACCCTTGAACCCAACCTAATCCTAGTTCTTTCCATATTGAATTCTTCTTCATCTTTGCCATTGTTCTTCTTGTTTATTGTTTCAATTTAGCTTTAGTTGTGTTATGCCTAGTTCATGTCATCCTTAGTTCATTCATAATCATAGTTTTCTCCTCTTTCATTGCCTTAGTTTGTTTTGTTCCTTAGCCTAGTTGTTTCCTTATGACTTAGTCTAGTCCTTAGGCAAACCTTAGTTTAAACCCTTTTTCCGTCTCCGTGGATCGACCCGACTTACCCCAGCTACCTAGTTAGGATTAGTTGGTTTATTTGGTGTCGGGATCCACGACAAATCCCTACCATCAGTGTATCTTTTCATGGCTTGCCTGTCACGTGAAATCGCATGTAAAGAATGTGAAACACTTACTTCGACGACAAACTTACTTGTCCTTAAACAACCGACGTAGCGAAGCCATATGGTTAAAACGACGGATGTTATCGCATTTCCGCCATAATTATGAACAAAGTTATCAGCCCATCGATTGATTAGTAGAGGCGGCTACGTGCGGGTGGGATTGGGAGTTGATGTGTATCGGACATTGGCCTCCCAATACGTATGATCACCCCTTACTTTTTCCCTACGGATCTTTAAAGGGTGAAACATCGCCCTGCGGATTTTCTGAGATTCACGAGCCATTTCCGTCGGTTGAAACTTCACCCAGTGGTTTCGCCCGATGGACTTTTCTTCCTGATTTTGAAATCTGGGACACTAATATTGTCGGGCGAAACTTCGCTGGTGGGTAAAAGTTTCGCCCGTTGGTTTCACCTTATGAAGATCTTCGGGGAGGCAGATACGTCGTTGGGTGAAATTTCGCCCGACGAGATCTCATCGGGTGAAACTTTACCCGATGAATCCTTTGACCTATTTTCTTGTTTCGCTCCTTGTTGTTTGGACTTTTTTGGCTTTGTTAGATGCTTTTGGACGGTATTCCACTCTCTTGTGCTCGTGGAAACTCAGACATGCTCTTGGAGACGAATCCTATCAAAATAAATAGGAAAACTACCCAAAAATACGTAAACTGCACAAGAGAGATGCTAATGTGAGAAACACTAAGAATAGGGCGACAATCGCATTCTAATCTCACAAAAACGGAAAAAAAACAAGTCTAAACGGAAGGAAAAATGGGCTAAATTTAGCACACATCAATGTACGTCACGCCTTACTCAGAATGTAACACCCTGCCCCAATCCTAGGACCGGAAATGTTATCCGTAGTAGCTTGTCAGGCTTTGTACTGGTCCCACAGACCAACACAAGTCCTTTCCAACACATTTTGTTCTCACTCATGCGTATCCCGGGAACCCGCACGCTTAACTGCAGAGTTCTTTTGCATGGATGACCAGAAAAGAAAGTGCACTTTGTTTATATGAATAGTACCTTCAATCCCTTTAAGCACTAGTCATTTAAGTTCATAAATAGAACATTCTCAATCAATGCGGGGTGTTTCAATCACTCCCACTTGAAGAACGAAACGTCCTCTTTGCACCTGGCAGCATAACCGCTGACCCAAAATCCACCCCCGCTAGGTGCCAAATACACGGTCGCAGGATTGCTCTGATACCATTTGTAACACCCCGACCCAATCCTAGGACCGGAAATGTCACTACTACAAAATGAATCTATTGCAACATTTTGTTTGCAACACTTGGTAAAAGTGTTGCATTTTAGAGAATTCAAAAATAATTGCAACACTTTATAGATAAGTGTTGCATTGTTAGTCAAATGCAACAATTGATAAGAAATGTTGCAGTTTTTTTGTTAATAATGCAGCACTTTCTTTAAAATGTTGCCTTTTAAATATAAAAAGTACTTCAAATAATCTATAAACTTTATACATTAGATCTTGAAAAAATTTGAGGTTTGATAATAGTATACATCAAGTTTAAACTAAATTGTTTTCTCGCTTGTATTAAAATACTCATTGTAGATTAATACATGTTAAAATGGGGCAACAACATTTTGTTTTGAAAAAATTAAACTTTTTTTTTGATGTTTTTTCTTCTAACCGCCTCAACCTAAGGTTTTTTTTTTTAAATGAATTGTAGAAAGCTTAAATAGTTGAGAATCTTGAGATAAAGGTCTAGTTCTTTCCAGCATATATTGAGACACTTTCACTCCAGTTCAGACACTTGTAGTCCAGTTCAAATCATTTCAGTTTAGTTCACAGTCATTTATTTTAGTTCAGTTCAGTTCAGACACATTCAGTTTTTGTCAGTTCAGATATTGTTGTTGTTGTTGTTGTTGTTAATATTATTAATATTTATATTACCAATTATTATTATTATTATTCTTATTTATTATTCTTATTAATATTTTGTTTTTATTTTAGTTTAGTTCAGGTCAATCAGTTGAGCTAAACTAGTGAGTTGAATTGAACATTGAAAAGAAAATACCTAAAAGGAGCCTAAAGGATGGAAAACAACCGGCCAAACTATCTTCGCCCTAAGTCCCTATGTTTAAGTGTATATTAAAATTAATATAGACTCCCCTAAATGGATCCTAAGCAAAACCCTATTAACCTAAATAACAGTACTCTTCTAAACCAAAGCCACTGCACACCAAATCATTCCATTTCAGTTAAGCACTAGCATGACAATATGAGTGCATGACACCAACCATTGCGCAAACCTATTGTCGAGTATCAATGCCATCAACAAGCCTAACTGAGTTGCAGTCCAACAATTCTCACAACTGCACTAACATAAAACCCAGGCGAGTTGAGGGTTCGTCTAACATAATTGGTACAATTCATTACTGATTTCATTTTACTTAATTAGGGTTAATGGGTAATTTTGTATTATTATCTAACCGAGAACATTTGGGTGCTTAATTAGGATTCCATTTAGTTTGACATTGCAGTTCCTAAGTTAATACAGGATCATTTCATTATATCTGATTTGGATAGTTCATATAGGTTGCGTTGTTCATTTATTCAGGCTAGTAGGTTGTTGGACTTGTTGATTCAAGTTGGGTTTTATGATGCAAGTTATGCAGTTGGTTTATTCATTCTATATCTGGTGTTCGTAATAGTTCAAGCCACATTTATATAGAAGAATGTAGAAACAAGGAGCAACAAGAGTATATATTAGCTTAGATGCAAACTGAATTTAATTTAATGTAACCCCTCATTTATCTAAACACAGGTTGCCTTTAATACTTGAATCAAGCATTTTTCAACTGCCCAAACATGCTACATTTGATTAGTGAAGCACTGTGTTAATGTTTACAAACTAAAGGCCAATATGTGCCTAAGATCGGACTGTATCTCTTGTAAATTAATAGCAGCGTTTCAGTGACCAAAAGTTTTACTTTACCTCGAATATTCTCTATGGTCAATGCAAACTTTCTTTCTAAATCTTTCTTTTGTATTAAAAGCCATGAGGCTTTTGAGGGGAGTAGGGGACCCAACTTAGCCTTACTTCTGAAGCGTTGAAAAATTCAGAATTTTTTTCACTAACTTGGCCTCTTTTTCATGCTCGAGAAAAGATAGAATTATACTTAGTTGCTTAGTCTTATCTCTTCAGCTCAAGCATTTTGTCGTGTGTATACTTGATATAAGCCTGGCACCATGAGATGTGTTCATTAGTTTCTTTAGTTTTGCCTATATTGCTGATGTTATATTCTTCAGGGCAAAAATGACCTTGCAACTGTTGATGAACCTGGTGATGTTGATGTCAGCGAATTGCCTGATAGTGATGATGATGCCAACGATAAAGCAGTTGAGTATTCCCAATCTAGTGACTTGGATACGGTGAAGTGCGTGAAAGGTGTTTTTTTTCTTTTTCTATTTATGTAGCAAAAAACTGCTAATGTTCGTCAATCAACATGCTATTTGTGTTTCTTTGTAGTATTCTGAGTTTGCGTACTCGGATATTGTGTTTTCTTCAGGTACTACAAAAAGTTAGAGATGGTTCTTGATGAAGCTTATGAACAATATGTAACCAGGAAAGATGGATGCAAAAAGCAGAGGAGACGTGCCAAGAAAGCCTATGCTGACTTAGCATTTTTTAACTATATAGAGTAATTTTAATTGATATCTCTTGTTTGGATTGGGAGAGTTTGAAGAAAATGAACTCCCATTTTAGTACTTTATCCCTTCCATTTGATGGTATATGCTTGTTATTTCTACAGAAATGTATCAGGGGAAAAATTAAGTAGGGTCACGATGTTAACCGTAAAATACCGTTATGGTTCCCAATCCATCTTTTTATTTTGCCTTTCCCTTTTATTTATCTAATTCTTTCTTTCTTTCTTTCTTATTTCCTCATTTTTATTGCCCTTCTACTTTATATTAATTGTTGTGACCCTGCTGCATCTAATTAAGTAAAGTAAGATTTGAGACTTGATGAAAGTACTAACTTTGTTGTATTTGATCTTGGGTAAATACGAACCAAGTTAACAAATTTGAGTCTTTGATTTTTTTTCAGGAGTTCGAGTTGTATGGAAGGCAAAAATATCTTTACACTCTTCACATGTCGATTGCCCAATTTTCATCTATGTAGCAGACTGAAACACCTCTATGTTAGTTGATTAGCATTTTTATTAATTATTTGAATAACTACACTTCTGGCTATAAAGTACTTAACACTTACTTTTCTCTTTTTTCAATTGTAGTAATTGGAGCTATGTGGTTTCTTATGATGGATTCATTCGGCTCAAGGGAGACCTACATTTGTGATGCATTTGATGCTGGGATAAATCACATAGATGAAGTCATATAGATTTGGTCTTTAGTTTTTTTTTCTCAAACAATATTTTTTGATATGTATTTTTCAGTATGTAGCATAGTGATCGAGGTGAATGTTACGAACCTATATGTTTTACGACATAATTATTATACAATATCAAGCAAAACTTGATACATGTATCTATGAGTTTTGTGTTAATTGAGTTTCATCGACATTAAAAACCAATTTGGTGTTAGCTTAATGTTATTTATTCAAATTTGGAAGATTGTCGCATTTGGTAAAAAAAAAGTGTTGCAAATAATGATCATAAGTGTTACATTTTCCTGTTAAAAATGTTGCTCTAGTCAATTACAACTGTTGCATAACCAAGTATAAGTGTTGTCAAAAAAATTGTAGCATATACTAACTAGATGCAACACTTACAAAAACTGTTGCATTTAATAAAGAAGTGTTGCTTAATATGTTGCATTAGGCTATTGCAACGGAGTTTTAAGCAGCACACTCTGAAATGTTGTATAAGACCTATAGCAACACTTTTAAGACATTATGCAACAATTTTGAGATGTTGAAATTGCCTTCTTTAGTAGTAGTGTGTTAACCGCGGTAGCTCTCAAGGCTTTGTACTGGTCCCACAGACCAACATGAGTCCATTCCAACGCATTTTGTCCTCACTCATGCATATCCCAAAAACCTTTCCAGAGGTCACCCATTCTTAGACTACTCCCAGTCAAGCATGCTTAACTGCAGAGTTCTTTTGCATGGACGACCAGAAAAGAAAGTGCATTTTGTTGATATGAGTAGTACTTTCAATCCCTTTAAGCACTAGTCATTTAAGCTCATAAAAAGGACATCTCAATCAATGTGGGGTGTTTCACATAATCTACGGTTTCCAGATGTCCGAAACCATTGGCAAAGAGAGAGTCATTGTAGACATGGAATGCTTAAGGGTACAAGTCTTATCTTTAGGTCCCCATGTCGCTCAGATTTGAGCCGTCTAAGGATTAAACTTTACTTGAACAGTTTCCGAGTATCCCAAAATTACTCGGTAGCAACTCAACAAATCGGCAACGATTCGGTTCACTTAAAAGGTTGTCAGACCAAACATTTTGGCCTTTAAAAATTTACAACCACATCTCGATTGATTCAACGAGAACATAGATGTCCCTCGCATCTATCTAGTACAATTCAAATCATTAACCAAATCGAGGTCCGACACTTTGCCCCGAACGCGAGATCGGACCGGCCCCCGGGCGCAAGGCGCCCCGGACGTTGGGCCGTGTGGGTGGGCGCCGTGACGGTTCCCCACAGGTGTGCACGGCAAGCGGGTGACAGCATCCACAACCCTCAAAGTTCTCCCCTTGGGCGGCACACCTACCAGCCACTTCGAAGGATTGAGCAGCACTCCTGGTAGCTGGTCTCTTTGGAGGATGGGGCTCGGGAGTCGACTAGAGCCTCTTGGACTTGGAATCCTTGTTCTTTGAGTAATTTATTAGCGTCGGGCGCTTAACCTCAAAGAGTTTGGGGCGGTTAGTAACGGGCTGAAGCTTCGAGTTCACCCCCAGCAACTAAAGCTCCTCTAACGTTCAGACGGCGGAACTCGGACTAACTGCAAAACAAACAGAATATGAATTATGATAAGAAAAGGCAACCGAGCCAAGGTCTGAGAGTGGACGCCCCCAAATACCTGGAGATGAGGAGCCACACATGCCCTCCCGTTCCAAGTATTCGTTGGACTATATCAGGTCGGGGGGGGGGGGGGGGGGGGGAGCCAGACCACCGGCAGCGCCCTCTCATCCTTTCCCACCTTCTCCACAAATGCCCGGAACGTGTCGTGAATGGCGCGATCGCCGTTGTGAAGAGCCGACTCATCCACCCTCGCTCGACACCGTCTCCTAGTTTTGCTGCCCTTCTCCTTATAGGCGAGGACATCATCTTGGAATGAGCGAGGAAAGACCCATCCGCTGGTGGACCACACATAAAAAACCTCTTCTTCCAATCATGGCAGCGGGAGATGGTGGGGTAGACGGTCATAGAATTCTCGATGCGACCTAATGCCCAGTAGCGGGAGGACGATGCCTTCAGAAACATCATCGAGCGAAACGCTTCAACCTCGAGATCCATTTCTTGAACTTACAGACCCGACAATAGGAAACAATGAAATGAATCGCTTGAGGGGTCAACTGCCCAAGAGAGATGTTCATTCGCTAGAATAGCCACGTAATAAAGGAAGGAAGGAAAAATGTTTGCAAAATCAAAGAGCGTCTAAAGCATGGTTACATTGAGAATAAGTGGCAGGGAGAAGATGATACATACACAATCAAAAAGGGTTACGATTGGATTCGAGGTATTCATCCAACTGTTAACTGGTATACTTCTGTATGGCATGAATGGAATATCCCAAGACATGCTGTAATTACATGGCTTATTCAGCATAATAGCTTGAACCTACGGAGCATGCTGTTTGAGCGCGGATGTAGTAATAGCGATCGATGCTGCATATGTGAAATTGATCCTGAGACTACGAACCACTTGTTTTTTGAATGTCCGTACAGCAATAGACTCATTTCGGGTGTGGAAAACTGGTGCGCGCTTAATCTACGAAGGATCGCAGGTGGCTGCTCGGATAGTAATGGCATTATCTATAAAGCTTCTGTTGTTGCTTGGACCACTTGTCACTATGAAATCTGGACCCAACGGAACTTGGCTAGAATGGAGTTTCATCTGAAGAAACCGAGTCTGATCTTTGATGAGATAATAAGGTATGCTAAGAAGAGAATCAGGAGCAAAGTAACTAACAATATTACTAGATTCGAAAGGGAGTGGCTTCGGAAATGGGGTGTTATCTGAATTGTACTAGCTTTATGCTTTGTCGGTTGCCTAAAGTGGAGCGCATAGGCTAAAGTTCTACTACTTCGTTTGTAATCTGTACATTTGTTCAATAATATAATTCACATTTTACCAAAAAAAATAAAGGAACGAAAGAGAAACCTTAACCCAAACTTGAGATCCTCGACGTATACGGGAATTCACCCTTCCGGTGGTCGACAAGCAGTTTGGACCACCTCAGCGAGCAGGTAATCAACCCCTTCCCCCAAAGGGTATAACTCCCTAGCTATCTCCCGGCGGCCCTCGTCCAGCATCCGTTGGCGCGAGGAAGAATCCACCATAGTGGTCATCACCGCCGACTCATCTTGGCAACGACGGGAAGGTCTCGGTACCGGTGCAGCAGCTTGACCAATGCTTGACGGCTCCACGTCAACAACGACACTCCTCTCCCGGCATGGCTTGTGCCCCGGCGGGTATACCACATAAAGGGGAACCGGGTGAGGGAGAACGTCATCGTCAGACTTGTCACCTGCTGCGGACTCGGGCATACTCCTCCCCTCGTCGGGAGTCTATGTGGTCTCACCCCATCCTTTTTTAGAGAAAGCTAAGCGGGAACGAGTGGACATGGTTTGGGGCAAAAAAAGGACAAATTAAAAGAAAGAAAAGAAGGAACTGACCTGCAAGTGTTCAGCCGGCAACGATGGGAGCGAGTACGCCAGGCGACGACAAAGCGCGGAGTCAGGCAGCGAGAAGAAAAGAGAGAAGTGAAGAAAGATAGAGAGAAAGGAAGAAAGAGGAGCAAATAGAAGGGGCAAGGGTTAATGAACCCCTATTTATAAAGAAGGGAATAAAAGGCCCAACAATCAAGGCCCACCAAATGTAAGTATTTGGGAACATTCATAAGAGAGCAATTAACGAAGTTGTTAAAAGGAAGAACACAACTCACAAAGAGTTTTGCATTAATAAGGCTTAGAAGCACAATTTACATTGGAAGCACAATCAACATTAAGGGTACGGTTAAGTTGGCGCGCAGGCCAAGTATAAAATAATATAACAACCCTTAATATAAGAGGGGAACCCACACCCCTGTTGCAAAATAAGAGTGGACGCCTATAACAACCCTAAAAATAATATAAATACAAACAAGCCACAGTCGACCAGAACAATACCCCCATCCGCCAACCGGCTTCACCGATAAAACGAAGCCCGGTTAGCACGGACGCTTAGTCTTTGGGAAGATAGCGCCCAAATGCCACCCAGTAGGTGTAGTCAAACTCTTTCTACAAAATCTTCTCATCCGAACCCTCCCTAGGGGGTGGAAGAGAAGAAGGCGTCGGGGGTCCAACCCAACAGACGGGCAATAGAGGACCGGAGGAGTAAGGCGGGGAAGAGACTCCACAAGGAGGATAGTTGTAATAGCCATCCTCCTCTAGGAAGAGGGATAGACGGCACACTGGTAGCACGGTTGGGAGATGACATGTTTTTTGTTTGGAAAGAAAATTGGAAGTAACTTGGAATGAAAGAGTCCCTAAAATGGCAAAAAATCTCAAGGCTTTTATAGGCAAAAAGAGCATTTAAGGATAATTCAACCACCTATCCTAGGGATCAATTATGACATGCAACTCCAACTTATTTTCCTAAGGGTAATCAGTACATACCCCTTCCCAATAAAAGAAGGGCAAGATGGGAAGGTACCACGCTTACTCAAGGATGAAAGCAAACAAACTTAAGAAGAAAAAACAAGCTAAGAACGACATTAACCATTCAACAAAAGGCATAGGCCGATTACAAAGTTAGGGTGCTCATACCCCTACCAAGAGTTGGACGCCAACAGAAACCTTAATTATTAACGGAGTTGGAGCCGACGTCCAGTAAGGGGCGGGCCAAAAGAAACTTGGTGCAGTAACTCAGACGACAAAGACAAATCCCCAGAATCTCCTCGAAATACAGCCGGTAAGAACGCAACCCTAGGGGTAAGGGGGTCGCAAGTGTTGTCCTCCTTCTCAAGGCCACATGAACAACTGAGGCGAGCCATGGTGGAGGAATCCCAACTGTACTGAAAAGGGACGACGTCGGCGGAATGACCTCGGGGGAAGGATCGCCAGGCTGAGAAGCCGTCGGCACTCTAATCCTAGTTGAAGGCATGGAACGACCCACGAAGCGGTGACGGCAAGAAGAGTCTGACCCCGCGGCGGACAAACCTCCTCATAAAACGTCTCAGCCACGATCTGTGAGAGCGAGCAAGAGGACACATCCTTGAAAGTAAGGAGATGAAAGTGGAATTAACACTAGACTAGAAACATGCATACCTGTCATGTTAAAAAACATAACAGCCACAATCAGTGAGGAGCAACGTCAATGTTCTCCCAGCCGTATAACAGGATTTTAAAACAGTAATTACTAACACTACAAGAATTAGTGCGAATTCCAACGGAATAATTCCTAAGGATCTTGAAAGGCGTAGGAAGGTAAATAGTTCCTACAGATATTCCTACGGAATCCCAACCCGTCGTTCCTTTTTAGCACCCCTACGAAATTCCTACGGTCTTTTGGTAGGAAATATTTTAGGCTACGGAATGTTCCGTAGAAAAATTTGTAGCTCAAAAAATTAGTTTCATGAACGATTTAACCAATGTTAATGCGTACATTAAAAGTCCTTTATTCCTCACATACTGTTTATCTGATTATATCACCCCGTATTTCACGGAACATGAAGTGATCGAACCCGAAACACAAATGAAATACCACCATTAAATTTTTGTCCTTGTGTTTATATCCGTTAGTATCTTCAAAATAGTCACGTGATTTTATCTATTATTACATGATATGAAGTCATTATTTTATTCACTTATACTACATGGAGACCTGTCAAACGGATCAGATCATACGGGTCGAGACAAATACGGGCAGGTTATATGGGTCACAGGTCTCTCCACACGAAAATCATATTTTCGTAGCGATTATATCTCGACGATTGAAGAATCAACGCTACTTACCCACAATGATCTGACTCATGTAATATACAACATATCCTACCATATAAAAATCGACACTAATTAATCAACTTAAATGACGCTAATTAGACCTGGCAGAATCCGATCCGACTCGAGAAAACCGATCTGACTCACTCTTGATGGAACCCGTCCGACAATCGACAATACTGAAATATCTTAGGGATCGAAACTGACCTGCTTTGATTTGACTCAATCCGATACCTGATTATATCCGATTTTCGGTATATTATGAATTTGGTTCACAGTTTTACAAACCGGGTACACGATTTTGAACGGACTTACAATTTTAAAATAAAAAAATCGATATGAAAATTTTTGCAGTATTAGTTAAGACGGGATCAAAAACCGGTTCGGAAAATTGGTTTATAACAAAGATAATCATATTTTTAAGAAAAATCAGGTCAAAAGAACCGACTCGAGTTTGAACCAGTTCTGTTTTCGTTCGCAATATGAAACAAAACCGGGTCGGTTTTGTTTTTAGTCATTTGTTTACCTTTTATATATTTTTTGTGAGGAGTATTGTAATTGAAGGTAAACAAATAATTGGGAGGACGGAAATATTTATGTATATATCTACATATTTACAGATTTTTTCGAGTGATGTCAGTTGACCATATCATCAAAACTCAATTTAGGAAAATATCATTGATAATTTTTTTAAAAATTAATTAAAGAATCTTTTAATTATTATTATTATTATTATTTACTCTACTATATTAATTTGGTGTTTAACTTTTATATAAAAATTTTTACATTTCCTTTAATCAAACAAATATTGTAAAACAATTTTTACAGATTTTGGAGTTGAAAACCGGTTCGGGTACTCGAACCAATTTTTGTATTGAAAAACTGGGTCGGGTTCGTTTAAAATTTTTAAAAACTGGGTACACGATTTTGAAGCTATTTTATACTTTTAAACGGAAGAAAAATACGATATGTATATTTCTCACACTTTTTTGAGTTCATCTGCATTATTAGTCAAAACCGGATCAAAAATCGGTTCGGAAACCGGTTCAAAAAACCAACGTCAAAGTAAAACTGATGTCTATAAAATATCAATAGAAGTAGGGCATATATATTACTAATGACTAATGACTAATGACTAATGACTATTGACTAAGTATAACCCTAACAATGAAAATAAGAAGCCCATATCTATCGGTTAACTCATACCAACACTTGACCCATATCAGTTAGCTCGTCATTCCTCTGCCCTAGCCTTTCGCTCTAATCTAATGCAAATCAATCGCCATTTTTTATCTCCTCGAGGTATTTTCCCAAATTCGTTCTCCTTCTTTCTGATCAACATGTTTCTAATTCATTGCTCAAGAACATCCTCGACTTTTTAAATTTTATTAGGGAACAATGTAAATTAGGGTTTCCTAATCTCCATATTCCCCTAAATCCATCTCTTCTCTCTCGACACCGAGTTCCTCAATTCGTCACTTGACGCTCCTTTCTCAGGTGGTTTGTTCTCCGAGTCTACTAGGTCCGTGTTCTTACTGTCATTCATGTTATTTTCTGGCAAATTGTTTCAATTGACTACGCAATAGTAGCCATTTGATCTGTCTTATTTGGACTTATTGGTAGGTCTGCTGCAAAATAATAGTTAGTTTAGGGTAAGCTTTACTCCTGATTTCGAAGTCTACTATTGTACTAATCGAAATGTCAGGGACATGGCTGGTGCGACGCTTTCTAAGCTAGAGTTTTGAGGGTCGGTCAATTTTACTCCTGCCTTCGAACAGGCTCTCACACCTAGCATGCTGCTGTTGTACTACTCTTAATGTAGGTTTATTATGATGCTTTTGTTGCTAACTAATGTTGTTGTTGCTGATTTATGGTCTTCTGCTGTGTGTTGATGCCATATTGCTAGTTGATACCTCGAAATGAGCTAAACAAAAGTTATCTTGAAACAAACCAATAATTAGTTCTCCCTTACTTTCTTAAAAGATGGTTTGAAATGAAAATGTAATAATAGGAGTAGGAGTAAGAGTAAAAGCAGAACAAGTGAGAGTTGTAGGTATCAAAGTCAATTTGTGCCTATCAATTAAGTTAATTTTGTTAGATGAGCAGTGATGCTTTTCAGCAGCTTGGAATGAGTGAAATGGGAAGGCTACCCTCTATATTTGCATCAAGGTTTGTTTTCTCGCAAGAAACACTGAATACACTATCACGAGTAATATTAAACATCATTAGTAATTGATCATTTCTTGAAATTGTTGCTTTTTTTATTGACTTTGACTCATAAGATATTAAGTTGTGGTATATTTTTTTATTATTGTTTTCATTGTTAATTTCCAGCCTCAAATCGTTAAAGTAAACAAGAATTAAATGTTGAAAAAAGGGGGGCGTGAAAAAGGTTGATTACGTTGAAAAAGATTGGCGGTTATGGTTAGCATCAGTTCTTCTATCCAGCAGTTAACATCAACCAGTTTGGTGAATCTCATGCATCTAAGTAACGAACATGCTTGCATATCCTTGGTATATTATAGTTCTAGGTGTCCTAGAACTATAGAGGTCTTTTTCGAGCATCAAGCACATGTCTAATTAATTGTTTCTGAACCGTTTTACAGGATGAATTTTCTATCAATCAACAACTTTGAGAGAAAGAAGAACATTGGTAAAGCTATTTCAGCTTTTGCCAAGCTCGGTACTAACAGGGCCAATAATGGAAATGATGTTACGCTGACTATTGCTGGTAAGTTCTTCATAATATTTTTTCTATTTATTAAACCCCACACTTAGGTATTTTAATCTCTCTTGACTCTTGAGGAATTTTCATCTATCAATGTCAGTCTGTCATCAAAATAATGCTCCTATTTTATGACCGACGGTTGATCTATTGTATTTTTGTATTCTCCTATTCAGTGACTGATCTGTTTTTGTTTTTTTCTTCTTTAATATTTTTCAGGTGGCTATGATCAAAGGCTAAGAGAAAACGTCGAGAACTTGGATGAACTTAAATTCTTAGCACAAAAAGAAGGGGTGTCCGATCGAGTCAATTGATAATGTCTTGCTCTATGAAGGAAAGAAACACCCTTCTTCCGGAGTGTCTTTGCGTTCTCTATACACCAAACACCAAAGGCATGTCTTTATCATTGACCTGATGTGTTCACAGAAATTGTTGATTTACCCATTAATTTGTCTACTTTTGACGGTTTTGAGTCCACTCCGTTTAATTCTTTTCAGTCACATTTTCTCCGTGTTCACTCATGTGACTCACTACTGTATCAGCAATCACTTAAAATTTCTACATATATAGAGGGCAATTTAAACTATTTTTATTACACGCAAATAATCATGGTATATGTATTTTGATGATTTCAGACCACTAGCTCGTGAGACTGGTGGACAGATACAATTATGTGATGTATGGGGGAACCTACCGTGTTACTGATATTGAAGTTGACGGATAGGAAAAATGGTAAGTTTCTCGGCACCTATCTCATCATTTCTTTATTTTACTCCCGTATGCTACTCTACACGCAACTTAACTGCCATATTGTGTATATTGTCTGGTACAAGTGTACAACACGACACCTCGATATTTCATTGTTGTATTGTGTATATTTCCATCTTAATTGTCGTATGTTTCCTTTCAGTTGAGATGCAGTTATATCATGCCTAGTACTCCCTGCATCTATTTAAATTCTCGTTCTTTGGATATGACTATTATGTTGAAGTAGATGATATGCCTAGTGTATATGCCTTCTTGGTTCTTGTTTGTGAGAAATTGCTGATGTCGTTATATATGTGGCTATAGTGTGCTTATGAGCTGGGTAACTCAGAATGTGGCTATTACATATTGAAGTACATGACCGACTTAATCACTTCAAATTTGAAGGGAACTATTGAAGCATTGATAAGGTAATAAGACTTCGAGCACATGCACATTTTCTCTACGTTAATCAAAGTATTTATATTTTTGAAGTACTTGTTTTTAATTATGATCTCGATTTTTTTTAAACTATATTGAAATTGTTGCAGCACTTCAAAGGACTTCCCATGTATTCACAAGACATCGATTAGGTTCGCGATTTGTAAATTAGAAGTATGGAACACGCATGTAGTATTCTAGGCATTAGCTAGAAAGATTGGTTGTAAGAAGTTATTGGCACATGACGTACTTATGTAGCTTTTTATCTTTTAGCTAGTTTTTTGTTTGGGATGATGACTACATTAATAAAATATGGAACGTTTTCGTCCAATTGAATGTCGTATAATTTATGTGATTTATTTTGGTTTGATTAAATTGCACTTTCTTCAAAAAAAAATATAGCATTAATATATGAAACTGATGTTTATACTATGATAACAAACATAGTGAAAACAAATAACCAATGTCTATATTTATAAATAGACATAGGGCGTACAAAAAAACCATGTCTATTGATTTTATAGCTCGAAATATTTAATAATATTTTTTTCCTCAACTAATGCCTCCCACGGAAAGATATTGTCCTACGGAATTTCCGTAGGAAACTTGAACCCTTCCGACGATGTTCTGTAGGAACGAATTTTTTGTCAACAAATACTCGTCACCAGCCATTCCGACGGAACATTCTGTAGGAAAGTTATTTCCTACGAAATATGTCGTAGGAATTTTTTTATTTCCGACGAAGTATACCGACGGAATGGTTCCTACGAATTTTCCGTAGGAACATGCTTATTCCGACGGAAATGGGCATGTTTCCTACAAATCGGGTCCGTAGGAATGAATGTTCTTTCTTGTAGTAATATAGGAAAAATAGTCAAAATGGAATGTAAAACAGCATATTAAAATAAGCTTTCAGCGCAAAATGAAATAATTAAATGGGTTTCCGAAGAAACATAAAAATATTTGCCAACCTGCAAACCAATTTATATCGATAATAAATAAATAATCAAAATGGCGTTATGGATAGGATTAATGTAGAATCTAGACTTTCACTAGGATAATACTTGAAACTAGCTTCGAGAACTGTAGACTTAACTCATAACAGAATCCAGTCTCTAACTAGGCAACTCTACTATAACAGGACTGCGTGCAGCGAGGTCACGCAGTCCTGATTTAAGTAGTGCATACCCCTCCTAGACAACAAATATGTCTAGTTCAGCTGACGGCGACTAACACGATGCGATATCTAGCTTAAGGTCAAAACATACACTCTCCTGGGCGAAACTACGCCCAGTTCAACGACCAAATGTATCCCAAATAGACACACCGGCTTTATAGCTGATAGCAAAAACGTACATCCCAGATTATATTACTCTAAACCCACACTTGTCCTTATTCCATAACTCCAAAACAAGCCATTATCGATATTAAAAAGATATATAAACATTTTCCAGATTTTCAAGAAGTAAACATTTGTATTCTAAAAGAGGGAACTTTCTATTTTAGGAAACTTCTATTTTTAGAAACTTTACTAAAATAGCATTATATCAAAATAATGAAAATATTAGTTCATACTAATATCACATTTTAAGTAAACGATATAGATTTATAAAACTAATACTTTCGGCCTTACCGATATTAATTATCAAAGTGAACATTTAATTTTATAAAATTATTAAAATATCGTATAAGCGTTATAAAATGATTAAAAATGTCTTATGGACATTAATAAATCACAATTTGTCCGAAAATCAATACTTATTAATTAAAGACTTTAATAAATAGTACAAAAATTACGTAAAATAGTTAAAATATATTTATGGACATTCTGTCCAGTAAAGAAAATTTTCCAGAATTCTAAAACTCGGTTTTTAAAGCGTTTTCTCGTTAATCGTCCAATCTCGACAATAACGATTAATAAAAATAGTAATTACAAAATGATTTAAGTATTAATGTCTAAAAATTATTATTAAACCTAAAAATCATAATTTTCCAGAATATACCAATTTTCCAGATTTTCCAAAGTTCCAGATTTACCAACTTCCGTCAAAACCGTCTTTAAAACCCGTTTTCACAATTAATGATTCCATTAACAAAACTTATCGTTCCTAACATTTTATTAAGGCACTAAAAATCATAAAATTACATTTAAATATGAAATCATCAGAATCATAATTTTTTCAATATTTAAACCAAAGACCAGAAATCGAGAATTTAAACGACAAACACGGTTTTAACGATAAACGATGATTTAAAGTGATTAATTAATTCATCCACTTAACAATTCCGAAATATTATGAACAAATTCAGAAAATTCTATTTCATCAGAAAGTTTCACAACGTCAAAAATCAGATTAAAATAAAATGTTTAAGTACTAGAACTAAAAGTCGGCTTTTAATCGTTTTTGTCCGTAAACGGTAATAATTCAATAATCGATAACTAAAATATCAGAAAAATACTAAATTATTAAAAATCATCAAAAACAACATTTTTCCAGAATATAAACATATATTACATGTTTAGGCCGAATATTATGATTTTACAAACTAATATGACGATTTAATCGTTAATCACGTAAAAGCGATAAAAATACCGAAACATACAAATTTTCAACTTTTAAAAATTTTCCAGATTTCTTGACATACATATATTGCCAAAATAAAACATAAAAATATATACATGTAAATACTCAATTAAAATCAAGTAATACCGAGTAACATCGACGTTACCTCTACTCCAAGTCTGAATCGATTATATATTCGTCGGCCTCAGGATTGTCCACAAATCCTACCAAACACGAAAATCATGGCAGAAAAATATCATGAGAAAACTAATAAAAATCAAGGTAAACATTGATCAAAACCGACGTCGATTAATACCTTAACCACTTCAAGAATAGATGGGCCTGACGTCCATCCATTGGCTTCCGTTAGTGGACGTTGTATGGGTCCGGACGTTCGCAAACAGACGCCAGAAAGTGGATGCCACGACCAGTCGCCTGTTTTTTGTCCGGGCGTCCACTATTGGACGCCAATAAAATTGGCGTCTGACTGTTGACGCCAGGTGTCCCTGGATGGCGTCCACAATCAGACATCATATGTATCATGTTGGCGTCCGACTGTGGACGCCATCCAGGGACACCTGGCGTCCACAGTCAGACGCCATGTCCCCTGAATAGCTGCCAATCTTGATCGCGTTTAGCTTCCTCCGGCGTCTGGCTTGGCGTCCGTTATTGGACGCCATTTATGCTGATGCATGGCCGTAGACAAGCGTTCGATGTCTAGCCAAAACCTGCAAAATAAAACAAATCCACAACTCTCATCCAACCACAACTGTCGACCATCTATAACACACTCTCAATCAACCAAAACACTTGATCTCCCGCCACATTTATGCTCAAAAAACATTTATATAAAAAAGTTTTAACATACGGTTTAAAGGTACATAAATCTAAACTAGTTCGAAGATACATAATCCATAACTCCAGTTACAACACCAACAACAAAAAACAATCAGCTAACTGTGAAGCTAGCTGAAGCACCAGAGTTACCGCCATCCCCGCCAAAGGGGTCTCTGTCGTCTGGAGGAGAAGGGGGACGACCTTGGTTGCATTTGTTGAACATGGCCTGAAACATGGCCATCTGTTCTTGCATCTTCTTTATCTGCTCCGCTTGCTCCTTCAGTTGCTCCTTCATGGCCTCCTTTTCTGGGTCGGGCTGCTGAGATCCGGGTGGCGTATACTCCATCTGTGTGGAGGTGCCTAGACGCGCTGTGGGAGGTGTGAAGTAGATCCCGTGTGCATTCCCAACACCATACACACTACCTTTCTTGTACCCCTTCACGACCTTGAAATAGGTCTCATTCGGGTCTACTTCGGCACCATCAGTAGAACTCTCGTTATTTGCTAGCTCCTCTTGGTAGGCATCCTGCGTACACAATAGTGATTTCAATTCAAGTTATTAGAAGATGAAATCAATAAAGATACTTATCTACCACCTAAAGTAAATATATAGACACAGTTGATTTATTTGAAATAGTAAGTACTCACCCAGATTGCCTGATCTCTACTCGTCATAAAAGAAGTCCCTTCCGAGTCGGTCTTCCCGTGCATGTCCAGGAACACCTCAGGGGCGGTTGGCGTCCTCCCGAGTTCAGCTTGTAGCTGTTAAATAAGTACGACCATTAGGCGAACGTATATTACGTGAACGTAGTTTATGATTAATCAAGTAGGAGTACAATATTATTAGAAATCATTCCCTCTTGAGACGAAGAAATGAAGACTGTGAACCCCGATGATGTGTCGGGTCGGCCTTCCCCTCAAGCTCACAGTTCTTCATTTTGTTTTGGGATGCCCTCTCCGATCTGACCTTGAAGCCCTTGTCGTCGTGGTACTTAACCCACCTCTCCAACGCCTCACCTGAAGTATGACAACACTAATATATTATTAGTTAATATAGTAAAAGATTGAAGTTAGATTGTTCTTTAAAATTGAGTAATATAAATAACTACACCTTTCAGGTCTTTCAGCGCAGTCCCCCGCTTGTGGCGCTTGTTCATTACGTCTTTGAAGCGGCGTGAGCAAGTCTCATTGTACCGCTCATATACCCTTCCTTCGAGCTCCGGCTTCCAAAAGAACTTCAACTACAAAATCAAGGCGGATTAGTAATTAGTAAAAGAAATAATTACAAAGTACACATTATGAGTGCAGAACTCGGTAGCAAAAACAGTCAACGAACCCGGAAGTTGTTGAACCACTGCTCCCGTTGATCCGTCGGCACCTGAGTCCAACAGGCATACCCTAGACCTTTGTCGACCATGTAGCTGTTAGTACAGCCAGTGGTCACCTCCCCATGGAGGAACCTGCACCAAGTCGAGAGACACAGACATGTACGAAATATTACAAGATGTATGTAGTCCAAAAGTTCATATGTTACAAAAGAGTGGGCATGTTAGATTATATTACCATACGCGACCGGGGTCGAGAATCACACGACCGTTCTCGTCTTTCTTTAGCTCCTCTGTGTCCCCCTGCCGCTGCTGCTCGTCATTCTGCTCCTGTCCCGGCGTTTGAAGGACCACTTCCTCCTCCTCCTGCTGCGAGGTGGATGCGTGCACAGACCTCCTTTTGGCGTCCGACTGTGGACGCCATTTGTGGTATATGGCGTCCGCCTGTGGACGCCTGTTGGCCTGAATTTCGTCCTTCCGAAACTCAATCGGACGCCAAGTTTGGCGTCTGACGATGGACGCCCGGAAGTATTTTCAGACGCCATTCAGGCGTCCATATGCCCAGGACGCCAACCAAGCGGACGCCCGGGACTGTTTTTTCTTGTAGTGAACGAAGAGAACGGAAAGAGGATTATTATGACGATAAAAATGATGCGATTGGGACTCGAAATGGAGCAAAAATCTGCCTAAGATAGAGGAGGGAGTACACGGCCAACCAAGAGAGAAAGAAAGGTTGAATATTTTTTTTTGACAAGAATGAATAAGGAGGATGAAAGGTCTTTTGTGCATAAATATGAGTGAAGGAGTTCATAAAAACAATGCTCATCTTATCAAGATTTGGCCGGCCACATGAAGGAGAGGAGGATGAGGAGTTTTGATAACAATGCCTCAAATAAATGAAAAGAAATAATCTTACGTTTACGTTTTAACGTGATAAAATGAAACGTATTAAATAAAACGTAGTAAAATTTGTTACCAAGAGCTTAGTCGGTCCAAAATGTGAGGAAGTGGTCTCAAATAGTTTATAAGTTGATAAAAAGTATAATCGTAAAATAGTTAAAGGCATTTCAAAGTAATTCGAGTAAACCTCGCGTAAGAAAATAATTATTCGCGAAGCTTCGGAATAAAATCATTAACAACTAAATTTTTGTAAATAAAAATATTTGCTAGTTGAAAATATTATAGGAACGTATCCAAACATTTTTAGGAAAAGGAATAACTTAAATCCAAGTTTAAAAACGTCAATTCGATGAGAAATAGAATTCCTTGCGGAAAAGTTAATTAGTTTACGAAGAAACCAAATAAATTGATTTAAAAAGAATTTAAATCTTTAAAATTAAAATTAAAAATTATTAAACTAAAAAATAAAAATAGAGCTTAGTAAAATGACGAAATATGAGGCCGAAAAGTGACAGAGTTAAGACGGAGTCCTAACGGAAAGAATAAAAATGCTTAGGAAAAATAGCGGGTGTTACAAATTGCCTGATAGTGATGATGATGCCAACGATAAAGCAGTTGAGTATTCCCAATCTATTGACTTGGATACGGATGAAGAGCGTGAAAGGTGTTTTTTTTTTCTTTTTCTATTTATGTGGCAAAAAACTGTTAATGTTCGTCAATCAACATGTTGTTTTTGTTTCTTTGTAGTATTCTGAGTTTGAGTACTTGGATATTGTGTTTTCTTCAGGTACTACAAAAAGTTAGAGATGGTTATTGATGAAGCTTATGAACAATATGTAACCAGGAAAGATGGATGCAAAAAGCAGAGGAGACGTGCTAAGAAAGCCTATGCTGACTTAGCATTTCTTAACTATATAGAGTAATTTTAATTTATATCTCTTGTTTGGATTGAGAGAGTTTGGAGAAAATGAACTCCCTTGTTTAGTACTTTATCCCTTCCGTTTGATGGTATATGCTTGTTATTTCTACAGAAATGTATCAGGGGAAAAATTAAGCAGGGTCACGATGTTAACCGTAAAATACCGTTATGGTTCCCAATCCATCTTTTTATTTTGCCTTTCCCTTTTATTTATCTAATTCTTTCTTTCTTTCTTATTTCCTCATTTTTATTGCCTTTCTACTTGTATATTAATTGTTGTGACCCTGCTGCATCTAATTAAGTAAAGTAAGATTTGACACTTGATGAAAGTACTAACTTTGTTGTATTTGATCTTGGGTAAATACGAACCAAGTTAACAAATTTGAGTCTTTGATTTTTTTCAGGAGTTCGAGTTGTATGGAAGGCAAAAATATCTTTACACTCTTCACATGTCGATTGACCAATTTTCATCTATGTAGCAAACTGAAACACCTCTATGTTAGTTGATTATCATTTTAATTAATTATTTGAATAACTACACTTCTGGCTATAAAGTACTTAACACTTACTTTTCTCTTTTTTCAATTGTAGTAATTGGTGCTATGTGGTTTCTTATGATGGATTCATTCGGCTCAAGGGAGACCTACATTTGTGATGCATTTGATGCTGGGATAAATCACATAGATGAAGTCATATAGATTTGGTCTTTAGTTTTTTTTTTCTCAAACAATATTTTTTGATATGTACTTTTCAGTATGTAGCATAGTGATCGAGGTGAATGTTATGAACCTATATGTTTTACGACATAATTATTATTCAATATCAAGCAAAACTTGATACATTAATCTATGAGTTTTGTGTTAATTGAGTTTCATCAACAATAAAAACCAATTTGGTGTTAGCTTATTGTTATTTATTCAAATTTGGAAGATTGTCGCATTTGGTAAAAAAAAAGTGTTGCAAATAATGATCATAAGTGTTACATTTTCCTGTTAAAAAAGTTGCATTTAATAAAGCAGTGTTGCTTAATATGTTGCATTAGGCTATTGCAACGGAGTTTTAAGCAGCACACTCTGAAATGTTGTATAAGACCTATAGCAACACTTTTAAGACATTATGCAACAATTTTGAGATGTTGCAATTGCCTTCTTTTGTAGTAGTGTGTTAACAGCGGTAGCTCGCAAGGCTTTGTACTGGTCCCACAGACCAACACGAGTCCATTCCAACGCATTTTTTCCTCACTCATGCATATCCCAAAAACCTTTCCAGAGGTCACCCATTCTTAGACTACTCCCAGTCAAGCACGCTTAACTGCAGAGTTCTTTTGCATGGACGACCAGAAAAGAAAGTGCATTTTGTTGATATGAGTAGTACTTTCAATCCCTTTAAGCACTAGTCATTTAAGCTCATAAAAAGGACATCTCAATCAATGTGGGGTGTTTCACAGAATCTACGGTTTCCGGATGTCCGAAACCATTGGCAAAGAGAGAGTCATTGTAGACATGGAATGCTTAAGGGTACAAGTCTTATCTTTAGGTCCCCATGTCGCTCAGATTTGAGCCGTCTTAGGATTAAAGTTTACTTGAACAGTTTCCGAGTATCCCAAAATTACTCGGTAGCAACTCCACAAATCGGCAACGATTTGGTTCACTTAAAAGGTTGTCAGACCAAACATTTTGGCCTTTAAAAATTTACAACCACATCTCGATTGATTCAACGGGAACATAGATGTCCCTCGCATCTATCTAGTACAATTCAAATCGTTAACCAAATCGAGGTCCGACACTTTGCCCCGAACGCGAGATCGGACCGGCCCCCGGGCACAAGGCGCCTCAGACGTTGGGCCGTGTGGGTGGGCGCCGTGACGGTTCCCCACAGGTGTGCGCGGCAAGCGGGTGACAGCATCCACAACCCTCAAAGTTCTCCCCTTGGGCGGCACACCTACCAGCCACTTCGAAGGATTGAGCAGCACTCCTTGTAGTTGGTCTCTTTGGAGGATGGGGCTCGGGAGTCGACTGAAGCCTCTTGGACTTGGAATCCTTGTTCTTTGAGTAATTTATTAGCGTCGGGCGCTTAACCTCAAAGAGTTTGGGGCGGTTAGTAACGGGCTGAAGCTTCGAGTTCACCCCCAGCAACTAAAGCTCCTCTAACGTTCAGACGACGGAACTCGGACTACCTGCAAAACAAACAGAACATGAATTATGATAAGAAAAGGTCTGAGAGTAGACGCCCCCAAATGCCTGGAGATGAGGAGCCACACATACCCTCCCGTTCCAAGTATTCGTTGGACTATATCAGGTCGGGGGGGGGGGGGGGGGAGCCAGACCACCGGCAGCGCCCTCTCATCCTTTCCCACCTTCTCCACAACTGCCCGGAACGTGTCGTGAATGGCGCGATCGCCGTTGTGAAGTGCCGACTCATCCACCCTCGCTCGACACCGTCTCCTAGTTTTGCTGCCCTTCTCCTTATAGGCGAGGACATCATCTTGAAATGAGCGAGGAAAGCCCCATCCGCTGGTGGACCACACATAAAAAAACCTCTTCTTCCAATCATGGCAGCGGGAGATGGTGGGGTAGACGGTCATAGAATTCTCGATGCGACCTAAAGCCCAGTAGCGAGAGGACGATGCCTTCAGAAACATCATCGAGCGAAACGCTTCAACCTCGAGATCCATTTCGTGAACTTACAGACCCGACAATAGGAAACAATGAAACGAATCGCTTGAGGGGTCAAATGCCCAAGAGAGATGTTCATTCGCTAAAATAGCCACGTAATAAAGGAAGGAAGGAAAAATGTTTTTGCAAAATCAAAGAGCGTCTAAAGCATGGTTACATTGAGAATAAGTGGCAGGGAGAAGATGATACTTACACAATCAAAAAGGGTTACGATTGGATTCGAGGTATTCATCCAACTGTTAACTGGTATACTTCTGTATGGCATGAATGGAATATCCCAAGAGATGTTGTAATTACATGGCTTATTCAGCATAATAGCTTGAACCTACGGAGCATGCTGTTTGAGCGCGGATGTAGTAATAGCGATCGATGCTGCATATGTGAAATTGATCCTGAGACTACGAACCACTTGTTTTTTGAATGTCCGTACAGCACTAGACCCATTTCGGGAGTGGAAAACTGTTGTGGGCTTAATCTACGAAGGATCGCAGGGGGCTGCTCGGATAGTAATGGCATTATCTATAAAGCTTATGTTGTCGCTTGGACCGCTTGTCACTATGAAATCAGGACCCAACGGAACTTGGCTAGAATGGAGTTTCATCTTAAGAAACCGAGTCTGATCGTTGATGAGATAATAAGGTATGCTAAGAAGAGAATCAGGAGCAAAGTAACTAATAATATTACTAGATTCGAAAGGGAGTGGCTTCGGAAATGGGGTGTTATCTGAATTGTACTACCTTTATGCTTTGTCGGTTGCCTAAAGTGGAGCGCATAGGCTAAAGTTCTACTACTTCGTTTGTAATCTGTACATTTGTTCAGTAATATAATTCACATTTTACCATAAAAAAATAAAGGAAGGAAGGAGAAACCTTAACGCAAACTTGAGATCCTCGACGTATACGGGAATTCACCCTTCCGGTGGTCGACAAGCAGTTTGGACCACCTCAGCGAGCTGGTAATCAACCCCTTCCCCCAAAGGGTATAACTCCCTAGCTATCTCCCGGCGGCCCTCGTCCAGCATCCGCTGGCGCCAGGAAGAATCCACCATAGTGGTCATCACCGCCGACTCATCTTGGTAACGACGGGAAGGTCTCGGCACCGGTGCAGCAGCTTGACCAATGCTTGACGGCTCCACGTCAACAACGACACTCCTCTCCCATCATGGCTTGTGCCCCGGCGGGTATACCACATAAAAGGGAACCGGGCGAGGGAGAACGTCATCGTCAGACTTGTCACCTGCTGCGGATTCGGGTATACTCCTCCCCTCGTCGGGAGTCTATGTGGTCTCACCCCTTCCTTTTTCAGAGAAAGCTAAGCAGGAACGAGTGGACATGGTTTGGGGCAAAAAAAGGACAAATTAAAAGAAAGAAAAGAAGGAACTTACCTGCAAGTGTTCTGCCGGCAACAATGGGAGCGAGTACGCCAGGCGACGACAAAGCGCGGAGTTAAGCGGCGAGAAGAAAAGAGAGAAGGGAAGAAAGATAGAGAGAAAGGAAGAAAGAGGAGCAAATAGAGGGGGCAAGGGTTAATGAACCCCTATTTATAAAGAAGGGAATAAAAGGCCCAACAATCAAGGCCCACCAAATGTAAGTATTTGGGAACATTCATAAGAGAGCAATTAACGAAGTTGTTAAAAGGAAGAGCACAACTCACAAAGAGTTTTGCATTAATAAGGCTTAGAAGCACAATTTACATTGGAAGCACAATCTATATTTTTTTTTTTTTTTTTTTGCCATCGGTCCAAATCCCACCTTACCACTTCCACATAACTGCTTTCGCCAGATTATGCGCACTAGTGTTAAGGTTTCGTGTTACATAATTAAAAGAAAAACAATGGAATAAAATGGCTTCCTCCTGGATCGTCCTAATCACCTCCTTGATACTATGATGAACTTCTTCAGCATCCGCCAGTTGGTGCACCAATTGTAGGCAGTCAGTTTGAATCGTCAAGTGTAAAATCCCTAGCCCTTTGGCCCATCTGGTTGCCTTCAGAAATCCCAAAGCTTCCGCCTGTAGAGCTGACTCCGCTAGGAATTTATCGTAGCCCTTCAATGGTAGGCCGTTATCCTGTTTCCTTAAGATCCATCCAGCTGTAGCTTCTCCTGTGTCCTTCCAACCTGCATCCACATTTATCACCCTGCTTGAACAATGAGTATTTCCTTCAGATCCTGATATGAGCCAGAACTTTTGAGAGTTCCTTAGGCTTCTCCTAAGGGTTTCCTTATCGGACTCTCCTTCGGGTGACCCTAACTCGATTTTTTGTTCATTTTCCTTCTTTATTTCTTCCCAGATATTCTTAAGGAAGAGAAGAGATTTCCTGTATCTTGCGATAAGTCCCTCAGCTTGATTCTGCGCCCCTCTGAAAATGATATCGTTCCTGAAGAGCCAGATGTTATAAATGATATTGATAAACTGGAGTAATCCTTGCCCATTATCTTTGCATTCGAAAAGAATTGAAGTATACTCCATAAGCCATTCCTGAAACGTTCTCTCATCTCTTTCCTTAATCCAATCTGCATATTCAGTTGATCGCCATAATTTCCTGCTTGTAGGGCAGTCCCTAAAAAGGTGTTCTAAAGTCTCTAAGCATGTCCTGTCCCCCGTATTATACCGATCTTCATTATCTTCTTGACACAGAACACATTGTGTATTTCCCAACATTTCTCTCTTTCGTCTCTCCTCCCCTATTGGTAAAGCGTTTGCAATAATTTTCCAATAGAAGACTCTCCATTTTGCCGGGCCTGGAAGTTTCCATAATATTTTACTGTAAAATCTCGGAAACTTATCAATGATCTTAGCAGCTTTCAGGGCGTGCTTGCAATCCCTAACTTCCTTGAGAAGCAACCCATTATATCCACTTTTAACCGAATATTCGCCAGATCCCGTTTTCAACCAGAAACAACTGTTCCCTTGATTTCTATTCAGGAGAGGTATCGCCTGGATTTTCCTTCCCCAGTCAGTGGAAAAGATGAGTTCAATTTTATTTTGGTCCCATTCCCCCCCTCTAGTCATAAGGTCATCCACACACCAATCCCCTGCATTAATCCCTGTCTCTTCTAGATTAACTCCATTCCTAATAACCGGGATTCCCCCATTAACCCATTTATCCTGAAAAATACTAAAAATTTTATTTTTCTTCCTAGATTTAAATCCAACTTTCCATCCCAGTCCTTCCTCAAGAGTTTCTCTTCCTATCAAAATTCCTTTCCAAGCTCTTGATCTATTCCT
The DNA here is from genome assembly GCA_958450325.1 of Agrostemma githago. Taxonomy (NCBI): domain Eukaryota; kingdom Viridiplantae; phylum Streptophyta; class Magnoliopsida; order Caryophyllales; family Caryophyllaceae; genus Agrostemma; species Agrostemma githago. The sequence continues at coordinate 61,538,043 of OY288239.1, read as the reverse complement.
TTTCTGCTTACTCTTAATAAATTCATCCTGACTATTGATATATCCATACTTCCCGGTAAAAACCTTACTCAGAATTGATTCTTCCTTTTGAATCACCCTCCAAGTATTTTTTTGCTAATAAAGCTCTGTTCATAAGGGAAGTGTTCCTAATTCCTAATCCTCCCATCTTCTTAGGTAATCCCACATATTTGACCGATCTCCAATGTAACGTTCTACCCGACCCATTGCCAGCCCACCAGAAATGTGCCAATAATGTATCCACTCTCTTGGCCACACTTACCGGCATCTTAAATACTGATAGACAGAAACTTGAAAGGTTGGCAAGAACTGAGTTAATTAACGTCAATCTTCCTGCTGGAGACAGAAGGGACCCATTCCACGAACCAATTTTCTTCACAACGAAATCGTATATATAATCAGCAAAATTTTTTGTTCCCGAGTCACATATATCCGGTATACCCAAATACTTCCCTAGTGTTGCACTGGGTTTAACCTGGAAAAGCTTCAACCCGTCCCGAATGATATTGAGTTTGCAATTAGGACTAAAAACCATCGCTGATTTTTCTCTATTAATCCTTTGCCCCGACAAGCTGCAAAATTGCTCCAACCTTCTGTGAAATTTTTTTAAATTACTCAGATTTCCCTTCATAAAGAAGAGTGAGTCATCAGCAAACAGAAGATGATTTATAGGTGGCGCATCCCTAGCCACTTTGATTCCTCGAATACTCTTAGAAAGTTCATCTCGAACCAAATGTCTGGATAAAACCTCAGTACATAAGACAAAGAGATATGGTGAGAGGGGATCCCCTTGCCTAAGACCGCATGATGGCTTAAAGAACTCCAGCGGGGCTCCGTTTATAAGAATCCCGTATGAAACTGTAGTGACACAATTCATGATAATTTGGATAAGCCTATCTGGGAACCCCATGCCTAGTAAAACACATTTCAAGAAACTCCAGTCTATTCTATCATAAGCCTTACTCATATCCGCTTTGAATGCAATATCTCCAATTTTCCCTTTCTTCCTGGCATTCAATTTATACATGCATTCATCTGCAATCAAAATATTATCCTGGATAGCTCTCTCCGGAACAAAAGCATTTTGAAATTCTCCGATTATACCTGGCATAAGCCTTTTCATTCTATTCGCAATACACTTCATAATGATCTTCATAATCACATTACATAGGCTTATTGGTCTAAATTGTTCCACTCTCTCTGGTCCGGAAACCTTTGGAATCAAAGTAATAAAGGTTCTGTTCATTTCTCTCAGAATAAATCCTGAATTGAGACTGGCGCACACTGCTTCAGTAATATCTTCCTGAATAAAGTGCCAGCATTTTTTGTAAAACTCAGCTGGAATACCATCTGGCCCTGGAGACTTGAAATCCCCTAATTGAAAAACCGCCCTCCTAACCTCATTGGTCGTAAATTTCCTGCTCAACCATTCCTGATCTTCCTTACTGATACTACCCCTCAAGACCTCAAAGTAACCTTTGTGTCGATTGTAATAACTGTCAAATTCCTCCATATCTTCATTAGCTTTAAATAATTTTTTGAAATAATCCTTAAAAGTCTCCCCTATTTCCCCCACGTCCTGTGTCCATTCTCCATTATTCTTCTTTATACTCCATATAAAATTTCTGCTTCTCCTCCCTTTGACACAGTTGAAAAAATACCTCGTGCAAATGTCTCCTTCCTTAGCCCATTTTACTTTTGCCCTCTGTTGCCAGTAAAAGGCCGCCGCTTTGGAAAATTCCTTTAACTGTCTTTGAACTCTATCATATTCTTCATCGCTTCCCCCGGTTGCAATTATCTCCAATTCTCTAGAAAGTTGAATATCAAACTCGTCCCATTTCCTTCCCCATTTTCTTTTCTTATCAAGAGTCCATCCCATAAGTTTTGACCTGATCTTTTCCAGCTTCCTCATAACCTTAAAACCTTTTGACCCCCTAATCTCGGTATTCCAATTCCCCTTCACCACTTCTAGTCCTTCTTTCGAGTTCAGGCTCCATGCTTCTATTTTATATGGTCGTTTTCTCTTCTCCTGAGCCAGATTGCTGTTAAATATAATTGGTGCATGATCCGAAATTTGTATAGGTAAATGGGTAACTCCTGAATCCGGACACATTTTAAACCACTCATTAGAAGCATAAGCTTTATCTAACCTTTCGAATACCTTGTCAACTCCCCTTTTATTATTACACCAGGTGAATCTAGGTCCTTTAAAAGGGATATCAATTAATCCATGATCTATCTTCCATAAGCAAAAGGAATCCATTCCCGGAATACTTCTACATGATTTACTCATTTTGTCCTCCACATTATCAACTTGATTAAAATCACCGATCAGAAGGAAGGGGTTACCGAGAGAATTCATCCATACCCCCTATTCTCTCCCAAACGTCCTCCCTCAGAGACAATTCCGGTTCCCCGTAAACAAAAAAGATATAGCAGGGAAAACCTCGTACTAGATTGGATTTTAAGATAATAAAGTTCGGACAAACATACACATACGAAAAGGCCGACTCATCCTTCCAACCCACAAAAAGACCACCTTTCGCTCCTCTAGCGTCTGAACCAACATAACATCGAAATCCAAAAGGCCTACAAATATTGGCCACTACATAGCTATCACATTTAGTTTCCTCAAAAAAGATAAAATCAAAATTACTATTATTAGATAGAATCGCTCTAATTTTTGGAATTGTAGGGTTGAGCGGGTCCGATAATCCCCTACAATTCCAAGCGAGACCCTTCATGTTTCTTCAGGAGATTGATATGGCTCAACCTCCGCAAAGCCCGCATTAGCAATCCACTCCACATCCGAGTCCGTCCCTTGCTGCCAGAACCAAATACGGTCGTCAGTTTCTCCTCCTCGCCTCTTCTTTACCACCGCACTGCTTCCATCTGAGACATACATTTCTTCCTCTTGGATATTGTTTTTATTAGTCCAGCCCATCCCAGGTTCCGAAAAAGCCTTCCTCTTCCTTCTCTTCAATTCTCCTCCATCTCTCCCATCCGAGAATTCAGGTCCACAAAATCTATTGATTCTACTTGGCCCACCTCTTTCCAGCACAATCTATATTAAGGGGACGATTAAGTTGGCGCGCAGGCCAAGTACAAAATAATATAACAACCCTTAATATAAGAGGGGAACCCATACCCCTGTTGCAAAATAAGAGTAGATGCCTATAACAACCCTAAAAATAATATAAATACAAACAAGCCACAGTCGACCAGAACAACACCCCCATCCGCCAACCGGCTTCACCGATAAAACGAAGCCCGGTTAGCACGAACGCTTAGTCTTTGAGAAGATAGCGCCCAAATGCCACCCAGTAGGTGTAGTCAAACTCTTTCTACAAAATCTTCTCATCCGAACCCTCCCTGGGGGGTGGAAGAAAAGAAGGCGTCGGGGGCCCAACCCAACAGACGGGCAATGGAGGACCGGAGGAATAAGGCGGGGAAGAGACTCCACAAGGAGGATAGTTGTAATAGCCATCCTCCTCTAAGAAGAGGGACAAACGGCACACTGGTAGCACGGTTGGGAGATGACATGTTTTTTGTTTGGAAAGAAAATTGAAAGTAACTTGGAATGAAAGAGTCCCTAAAATGGCAAAAAATCTCAAGGCGTTTATAGGCAAAAAGAGCTTTTAAGGATAATTCAACCACCTATCCTAGGGAGCGATTATGACATGCAACTCCAACTTATTTTCCTAAGGGTAATCAGTACTTACCCCTTCCCAATAAAAGAAGGGCTAGATGGGAAGGTACCACGCTTACTCAAGGACAAAAGCAAACAAACTTAAGAAGAAAAAACAAGCTAAGAACGACATTAACCATTCATCAAAAGGCATAGGCCGATTACAAAGTTAGGGCGCTCATACCCCTACCAAGAGCTGGACGCCAACATAAACCTTAATTATTAACGGAGTTGGAGCCGACGTCCGGAGTGGCCGACCTCCCAGAAAGGGACGGGCCAAAAGCAACTTGGTGCAGTAACTCAGACGACAAAGACAAATCCCCAGAATATCCTCGAAACACAGCCGGTAAGAACGCAACCCTAGGGGTAAGGGGGTCGCAAGTATTGTCCTCCTTCTCAAGGCTACATGAACAACTGAGGCGAGCCATGGTGGAGGAATCCCAACTGTACTGAAAAGGGACGACGTCGGCGGAATGACCTCGGGGGAAGGATCGCCAGGCTGAGAAGCCGTCGGCACTCTAATCCTAGTTAAAGGCATGGAACGACCCACGAAGCGGTGACGGCGAGAAGAGTCTGGCCCCGCGGCAGATAAACCTCCTCATAAAACGTTTCAGCCACGATCTGTGAGAGCGAGCAAGAGGACACATCCTTGAAAGTCAGGAGATGAAAGTGGAATGAACACTCGAATAGAATGCCTAAACCAACGTTTATATAGAAGAACCAGCACTTAATGATAAGCAAACTTCCTCGAAATCAGCGACGAACCGCGCCTTCCCAAGAAGGAAGGATCTACAAACCGAAGAAATGCGAGATTCCCTTCAAAGTGCATCTATCGTCAGCCTTGCCACCAGTAGGGGCAAATGTCATGATCTGACGATGGGGCAATTGATAGGGGTCGTACTAGAGCTTGCAAAAGTTGACCCGACCTGGGAAACTGATACGACCCACCTGAAACCCGACCCGATAGAACTCGAACTTTTGATGAACCGATACCAACCCGAATCGACCCAATAACAAACTAATAACCGATGGAACCCGAAATACAATGAACTGAACCCGACCCGAAGGCTAACTGTGAACTCGATAGGAGTTGAAATGACATGACTCAAACCAACTTGTGACCCGACCCGAGTTGACCTGTAACCCGATTCATTTTTTTTTGAGTTCATGTATCTAACATTCGAAATTTAAAGTCAATACCGACTCAATTTGAATCTAACCCATTGACTTGATTCGTTATTTTTATCCGAATTGACCCGATTTGTTGTCTGACCCAAATTAACCTGAGTTAGTGTCTGACCTTAACTAAACGATTTATATTCTGACCCGAATTGACCAGATTATATTCAAAACTAGACTGAAAATACACGAAAGTGACTCAACTAACCTATGGAAGACCTGATGATTGAACCGACTATACCCGATCAGATAACCGACTCGAACCAGAATCGACCATTGACCCGATATAACCCGATTTATTAAATGACCGACCCGTTACAATTTTTAACCCAAGTAAACCCGACCCATAAGCGACTCGACTCCAACCCAACCCATCTAAGTATATTGACCCGTACAAACCCGAACCCGAGATGACACTACCCATCTTAACCCGACCCATAACCGACCCGAGTGACCTGATTACCACCTCCAAGTCGTACAAGCATCCCGGACAGCGCAGGACAACTAATGTTTGACTAACCCCCGAGTGTACGCCAACCTCCCTAGAACCATGGCAGAGGTAACTCAAGCCTGACGGTCGACGTCTCTCAGACCCCGTCAGCTAGCCGGACATCGGCCCAGACCCTAAAGTCCCTGTTTATTAGGAAAGCCGCTTTATGCACTCTCTCTATAAATAGGGTACTATTTTTCCTAATGAAAGGGGAACAAATAAGCACTAACTTATCTCACTACAAATAAAGGAGTTAAGATCTTTGACTAAGAGCGATACTTCAACCTTAAAAGCATCGCTGATTTGAGCGTCAGAGAGGCAACCTCGGACACCCTCTAAGACCCTAGTTTGTCACTTGTGCAGTGGATCATCCGTCCGCATGACGACAGAAAGCGAGGGATAATCTAGCCGGTGACATCCAGCCGACCCACTTTGATTGTTTGCATCCCAAACAATTATTATTATTATTATTATTATTATTATTATTATTATTATTATTATTATTATATTTTTTGCAAGAAAGATATCATTTTATTTCAATGTGAAAAGAAATTACAATGTTGCAAAAAGATTTATCACACTATCAAGACCTTTAAGTCAAAAGATGAAGCCTTCTTACTATCCTAGCATACTTAGGATTAGATTTATAACAAGAAAACCTATTTGCAACAATGAATTTAACTTGATTGACGACTGCCTCCACAGGACTTTTGTGCTGAGCAAATACCCTCTTGTTACGCTCCTTCCACAAAAGATTAACCGAGATACTCAGAGATACACTCTACCATAAGTGTTTCCAATGAGATTTATGAGATCTATGAAGCATCCATTTGACAATTTCCTTCAACCTGAACGTTGGGATATCTACATTCAGCCATCTAGTAACAACATTCCATAGCTCCTTGGAAAAGGAACAACAATAGAATAGATGATCATGCGTTTCCTCGTCCCTTTTACATAGGACGCATCTGTTAACTAGACAAAACCATATTATGTGGTTGTGGACCCAAATTAGGAGATTTTCTAGCAGGGAATCTGTAGCCCCTCTGTAAACACCCACATTTTGCCTGCTCGTGTCTGTAGCAGTCTCCAACAAAATACCCGATGATGATCGGACGTTAACATGCATCAATACGCTCGAATACGAGACTTGGAATCAATAGTATTCACCGTGGGCACTTAGCGAAGTATAAATATCTCAAAACCGACCTCAAATCCAGACTCAATGGCTCGTTTCCAACAAAATAAAGCTACTTTGAGCCAAAACCGCCACCGGTGGCAAAACCGTCTTTTGCGATCGAGTCAAAACACAGTCAAAGTCGAAACCCAAAAACGAAAAAAACCAAAATGCATCCAAATACAATCAATAACTAAGTCAAAATGGAATCGACTTTAACCTCAAATAAACCGGGTATCAATCCGTATTTTGAGTAATTTCCGATACGCGCGATTCCAACCGCGCGAAACCAGGCGCCCCAGAACTGAGTGGCCTTAGTTTTGAATCGCTCCCCTTCGGGCGCCCGAATCCCGAGCCGAAGCATTTCACAAAACCTTATAAATACAGCCTCACGTCCAATATTCGAGGGGTAACATTTTTATTTCTCGAAACCATACTTTTAGAAAATCGAGAGTAACATCAATCCATATACACACCTTAACTACCTTACATATACCGAACCGCTCCCTGTGTCTACGACGATACTCTGCAAGCCCGTAATTCGAAACATTGACATGTAGGTTGAGGGTGTACCAAATCCCGTTTATCTAATCTCTATTTTCTTTTCATTTTCGTATACTAATTACTACTCCCTCTGAGTTCCTCTTATTGTCCCAAAAGCTTTTGGGGTGCAAAATAAGGAAGGGGAAATGAGTGGTTCAAAAAAGGAGGAAGAGAGAGAAATGAGAGAGTAATTGTGAACCGTACATTGATGGCCTAAAAAGGAAAGTGGGACAAAAATCAAACTCAACCCGAAAAGGAAAGTGAGACAATAATAGGAACTCGGAGGGAGTAATTACTAACTTTACTTATCGTTCTACTAGCATTCAATTCTTGTATACTAACCACTAACATTTTATTTTCGCATCTAAATTTTATTTATTGTTCCTAACAATCTAACTTTTATTTATCGCCCTCTTACATTTTGTTCATTTTAATACCGTGTATATTACGATAAAACGAAAAACTATTTTCAAAATCAAATTTAATACATCCTATGATTAAATACCGCCTAAAGTCTGTATAAGCACTACTACAAATGAGCACTTGGGCCACGTCTGAATTCGTGGCAAAAGTGCTAAATTTTCGTGGCTAAAGTACTTTGCCACGGAAAAATCATCCGTGGCGCAAGTGGCCGTGGCAAACAAATAGCCACGGGAAAAAAAAAGTGTGGCAAGTATTGATTTTATTGCCACGGAGTCTCTCGTGGCTAGAATTAATTTTTTGCCATGGATTATCCCGTGGCTAATTATTTTTGTGGCGAAATATTTATTCCGGTGACAAAATATATAATAAATTAAATAAATTAATAACCGTAAGAATTCTCTACTCCTATAGTATCACATCTGGACCGGTTACTAGCTTTATAGCTGAGTCAAGCTGAGTCATTCCACTATTATTTAATTTCATTATACGCATCGAAGAGCCTTTCCAGGAGGTCACCCATCTTAACACTACTCTCACTCAAGCACGCTTAACTGTGGAGTTCTTATGGGCAGCTACCAGAAATAAAATTGAACTTTATTGACCTAATCATTGGTTTGAATTCTTTTAAAGTGATGTTTTTTTCAAACTACATTTTCTTTTGAGTAATTAATTTTTTTTCCCTTATGATTTACATATTATAATTAAAAAATTATTATTCCGAAAAAAAAAATTCGAAGTTGATTTTCGGACTCATGATTCCATTAATTTATCGATATTTTTATTTTAGTTTCTATTTTCCACGTTCTTTTATTGCTAGTTCTTTCGATATGTTTTTTTCTTTTCGTTATCGGTCGTTATTTTATATCATCAGTTTTTTTATCCTCATTGAGTTTCCTCTAGCCTATTTCAAGTTTTACCCGAATTTTATTTTTAATTAAGTATATTTTATTTTAAATTCATTTTTTAAAATATCTTCCAAATAATATTACAGAACAGCTACCGAATTAAACAGTTGACGATAAATTAATTTTTGATTTTCACACCATTAGTCCTTAATTATTAGATTTTCTTACTTGTATTTGTTAATGATTTGATTTTGTCACTTATACCTCTCTTTTTTTGAAAAATTATTTTAATTTGTTATTGAACTTAGGCACGACGTTCCAATACGTTAATCTTTCTTTCAAACCAAACAACTTGGAAGACAATTAATTACAAAAATAATTATTGTTTTCGCAGTCAAAGTTAATTCCATAAAAAAATATAGACCGATTAGAATCTTAAATACGAGTTTAATAAAGCGGTTTTTTTCACAATGAAAATATTGTAAGAAAATCAATAATTTGGACAAGAATCATGCTCAGTCACTTTTTTTAAAGTTATTTTGTCCTAAAAAGAAGTGTATTACATGTGAAAAAATTAATTAATTAAGCGGTAAAATTGAAAGAATCTTAAATAATATTAGATGTCTTAATGATGGATGATCAATCATATACTAATTTTACTTGATATGCTATGTACGCCGCATTTTAGCTAGCATATATTACACTATGTAAATGTTAGTTGTCTTTCAAAAGTCATACTTAAGATTATAAAATTTTAATAAAACATCTTGTCAAATTAAGAGAAATCAATTGCTTCACAAATGATGATTAATAAAAAATCAACAAATTAGACAACCAAAATTTTCTTGTATTTCATTTTACAAAAAATCTATTTTTTTTTCTTAAAACTAAATAAAATAATACGAATTTTTTTTATTAATAAAATATTTTCAAATTTAATATTTTTTTTCTTCATATTATCTTTAGCTTTGAATTTTAATGAATTTTTAAGATCAATAATTGACACTCGGCTTAACTTGAAAGTAATTTGATTAAAATTTGAAGAACCATTAGCCACATGCGTTTATTACATCTGTGGCTAAAAAATAATTTTGCCACGGAAGTTAATATGTCGTGCCTAAATAATATTTGCCACTGAACAAATTCGTGGCTAAATATATTTTTGCCACAGGTGTGGCATCTTTCGTGGCAAGAGTGATTATTGGCCACGACTTTAGTCAAATTCGTGGCGCAAGTGAATCTTTGCCATGGGAAAAATTGTTCCCGTGGCATATTTTATTTCCCAAGTAGTGAATCAAATTTTTCCCGTGGCTAGGTAAAATTTAGCCACAAATAAAAAAATTTCGTGGCATAATTCATGGCGCAAGTGTCAATTTGTTGTAGTGAAGCCCCAAATAATTCGTACTGGAGGTGGCGCGCCACCCTAGGCGTCTAAGGGTTAGGGTGCCTTATGGCGTACGCATAACCGTCAGATTATATTGTGATTGCGGTAATTCGTTATCGAGTGCATTCGATATCATTTTCAGAACATCGCTCTAAAGGTCCGATATCGATTCCATAATCGAATGTCGTGCGTGAAAGAGATATCGATAATTGAAGTGGTACGAAACCCTATGACGTCAATCCGAGAGTCATACGGTCTACGCGATCCGATAACGACATTGCGATGCGGATGGCTCTGATATTCGTATTAAGTTGATAAAATTGATCTATCATAAATTAAGACGGTTAAGGACAAGTACCCCATTATGGCAGATATGAGATATCGTACACTTCCGACAAAGTCCACAACGATACACATTTCTCTTAGGGAACAAAACTTGCGATGTCAGTCGACGCGCGTTAATCGATCGCGCGTCTCCTTTTCAAATATACATTTCGCATCTATTTTCATTCTTTTACAACTCTGAGCGAATGTCTTATTACGTAAGTCTTATACCTTCCTAGTCGGACTCGGTATACGACGACTTGAGATAGTCAGTCTTCGCTAGGATGAGTTGGGATGAGATATTAAGGCTACGGGGTCAAGCTAGCATCACGCTTTGGTCTCGAACCTAGCTTGTCTGGTTGCCCAGGGACAGGCGCCTGAACATCAGACCGCCTCCTCTCCGGCGCTTGAACTTTCGGCCGCCTCACCTTAGGCGCCTGAGTTCCAGGCCGCGGCCTTTCGTGTCTTCTAGCCTCTGTCCTCTGGTCAATACCTAACTCAGTACGTAGTTGATTAGAGTCTGTCCAGTTATCCGGTTTATGGTTTCAATTTACGATTCTTTCTACGAGTTTGTTTATTATTTACGTTACCGTTTCTAACCCGATAATATTATATCTTTGGTTGTCGTATTGTGGATTTCAGGTTGTATTCCGCCCGTGTAATTTATAATTTTTTTTTAAGTTGTTTATTTTTGTTGCGTGGCATTTTCCGTTTTCTAAATCACCCTCATGCTAAAACAACTTCGACATATTTAAGATGCATAAAACGATGTAGCTAAACACGTATTTTGTATGCGTAGTTAAAAACGTTGTTTGCATATCATTTTACCGTCTTACTAATTAGCGTACATGAACACCGATCGATATCCTAGTAGAGGCCGCTAAGTGCGGGCGGGGTTGGGTATCCTTCGTGGGCTTCCCAACATGTACCCTCACCCCTTACTCAGAACCTTTGGTTTCCAGATGCCCGAAATCGTTGGCGAACGAGTGCCATTCGACATACAATATTCGGTAACTCGACAACGATATCGTTATGCAAAGGGACGAACCCCATAAGCTCTAGTACTAAAGCGGGCTGTGCTTTGTGTGCGATACGCTTAAGTATGGAGTGTGTTCGAATGAGGCCGAACTCCCATAAAGTTCGGTGGCGACTCCAACTTTAATTTAAATTTCAATCCGAGAACAATCTCACCACGAGATTCATTCGCCTACCCAATCCGCGAATGGCCACGTCGGGGTGGACTTTGCCATATCCACAATTTGGCGAATTCGTTGGGGATACGTAATGTACTACTCGTCATCGGGATTCTTGGGGTGAGACTCAAAGAGAAATCGATCGGTTATTAGTGTACGCGTTTTAGTTTGATGGTTCATGCATAACCCCTTTTTTGCCTGGACCGGTTAGTTGTGACCGACGTCCCACTATACAGCGGTGCATTCCTACATAGGTGCGCTAAAGGTATCTATGGTCGAACTCGTATGAGTTTCGCGGCATGTTCTAAGTCCAAATCGGCTTAGGAAGTCCGTCCTGATTTACGAGAGAGCCATCGGTGTTGGTATAGACCCTATTTTGACCGACCGGGACTTAGTATAGAGCATACATGCTGTCATCATAATGCTTGTTTGACTACGTGCCACTTGGTTTCCGTGTCAATTTTCAAAAACCATCATTTCAAAAAAATGAATCTTTTCAAAATGTCAAGTTTTCAAAAAAACTCAGAATGCTGCTGAAATTTAGACTTATGATTTGACTCAAAATAACCTATTTTTAGCCGGCATACTGCCCATTTTGAAACTCGAAAACTCTCGACTTTAAAAGAAACTCGGTCCTGTCGGCATGCTGTCAATTTCGAAAGTCGGGACCGTCCTCTGAATTTTTCAAAATTCAACCCTTTTCGAAAACCTTCCTTATTATAGGACCTACCATAATCCGTGTGTTGGGTCTTTTCGTAATTCGTCGAAGGTCTATAGCGTCGAAACTCCGTTGATCTTATGTCACGGGTTTCCTCCCCATCACAAGTCCGCCTTGTCTTATAGGCACGACCAACCTGCGTAGGGCATACCTCTATAAAGGAAGGTCCGTCTAAACACTCGAGTCCAAAGTCAGGGGTTCGGAAATCTCATGTGGTCCTTTCTTCAAACGGGATCCAGTCCACACAGCAGAATCCTAAGGGAGTTACACCACTCACGAGTCACCCGTCTAGTCGTCATTATGAAGTCATTTTTTTCCTCGTTCTGTTTTTCCTTGCTCGGGATGTTTTGATTCCAAGGTCTGGGCTCAAGGTTTTTGATTATGTGGTATTCATCCAGACAGACCACCATCAACTAGGCTCATGATGGAGCAAGCCATGAACGATCCGAAGACCATGATGGAAACCATGGTCGGGAAACAAACGGAGGTCGAAACTCAAATGGTAGCGATAAGAGCCAATCAAGTGGCCACAAATGCTCATCTGACCGCTGTGGAGCAAGGGACTCCTAACTCCAGGCTCGAAAACACTGGGCCCATGGCTGAACTGATTGGCACGGTGCGCTGTTTAGAGGAACATGTCCACCTGTCCGGGGGTAACAACATCCACAAGAAAAATTCCCGTGATTACTCCCCGGTGAATGACAAGCTACCCGCAAACCTGAATCTCACGGGTTTGCCAATGTTCGAGGGGACAGAAGACCCGTTACTACATGTACGAGCCTTCAAGGAATTTATGGCCATTAAGGGGGTAGATTCTGCCTTGTTCAAGAATCTATTTGCCGCGTCTCTGGAGAAACACCCATGGGCCTAGTACTACAGGCTAGACCCAAAAAAATACCCAACCAGGGATGATGTGTCTACGGAATTCGCTCGAAATTACGCTGACAACGCCGAGATCTAAACCACTATGCGCTCCTTGGAGGTTATGGCTCAAAAGCCCAAGGAAAGTTTTACTAAATACCTACAACGCTGGAGGGTCGAGAGTGTCAAGCTGGTTGATAAGCCAAGCGAGAAAACTTTGGTGGAGGCGTTCGTGAACCAACCTTACTGAATTGGGTATGAGAATTGAAGACGACCTAAGGCTAGAGGGCCTAACTAAAGCCTTCATCAAAGGTTACCAAGGGTTCCCCTCCTCTGCTAAGGCCCCAACTGCAGCCCTCAACATATTTGATGAGGTCAATCTACTAGATGCCTCGTGCAAGAAGAATACCCCACCCCGGGTATTCACTGACATAGGTGCTACCTATTCTTACGCCTTGCAAAGGATCTCTTCTAAAAGCCTAATCCAACCGATAGGCCCTACTCTTGAAGTTCAAGTCAACCGGCACTCCAAGAACTATAACGCACAGGCCTATTGCGAATATCACAGGGGCAACGGGCATGAAACCGAGAAATGTTGGAAGCTTAAACATCTTATCCAAGATCTAATCGAGAGTGGTAAGATTCCTTTGCCCGGGGACAAATCGAGTAACAAGAATAGTCCCTTCAGCTCCCACGCCGTCTTTACCGGTGAGGTGATCGATTGTTCTCACCTTATCTGTCCTTTATCCCGCAAGTGAATGGGATCTGGTTCGATGATCAAGACGATGTATACCTCGTCAAAGAGGAAGCTGTCCCCATTACTAATGAGGAAGTCCGGAAGGCTAAGTCCAAAGTCCTAGCCAGTAACCACCTCACCCGCTCAGGTCGTCCCTATCAAGCTACTGGCTCTAGGGACACCCCTATTCCGACAACCGTTGTTCATCCAGTTAGGATGGAAGTCGCCCCCGAGGAGCCAACTACTGACACGGCTCTCGTGAAACAACTGAAGAAGTCCCGAGTTGACCTCACTATACGACAAATCCTGGTCAGTTCCCTAGAACATCGAGAGTCGGCTTGGAGGAAGACTGTCAAGTGGACCGACAGTCAAGGAAGGATCTACAAGTTAGTTGCCGGTGATGGAGATATGCCTGCTTCTGAGTCCAAGTCTGACTCGGAGTCTAAGTCAGAGTCTGAGGTCGAGTCTAGGGAGTCTGGTGCTAGAGTCAAACCTGAAACCCCTCTGTAACACCCCTGATTTTATAAATTAAATTAAATTAAAGATATATTCGTATCTTTATTTTGTTTGTGATTTAACTCGTAATTCTTAAAATTATTATAAAATGAATTTATCCTTTAATCGTTTCAAACTCCAAAAATTGTATTTGTCTCGAAAACTCTTCTTATATTTAAAACATATTTTTATTTTTGTTTCAATACATTTAATTTAATTCTTATCAAAAGTCTATTTCGGCGGTTTGAATTCTAAATTCTTTTTAATTTTTCAACTTTTAAGCTGGAATTTCTATTTTCGGCTCGAAGCTCATTTATTTTATGTTTCGTCAAAACATCTTTTGCCTTTCCTTGAGAAATCAATTTAATCCACTTTATCGAAGATTTATTATTTATCGGGAAACACTATTTCATCGTGTAACTATTTATTTCTATAGCTTCATTTTCATCTCGAATAATTTATTTACTCATTTTATTTGACGGCCTAATTATTTGTAAATTTTATTAACTCGTTTTAATCCGATTCGTGGGTCATTCAACTTATCGTTACGGAATTCGTCTCCTACCCGATTCATTTCCCCCCTTTTTTGTGTTCCCACTACATTTAACGTTTACACCCCCTTACTCTTTAATTACGTTGCCTTGATTCATCTCCCCTTCCTTTTTCTTTTGACTGTTCCATCGCTTCACTCCCCTATCACCTCTTCATTCCTCCTTATTCTTTTTGCTTGTCTGGTAACTTATCCCTCCGTATAACTCGATCTGCAGCCACCATTTCGTCATTTCTGCCCCATTTTCTGTGTTGTTTAACGCCCCCTCATCCCTTTTTCATTCTTCTTCGTCTAGCTATAACCATGTTCATTCCCATGTTCTCTATCGTCGTCGTCCTTTCGTTGTCGTTGCTGCTACTTTCACCCTTGCTCGGAATTAGTAAAGGTAATCCCTTGCTTCTCCTTTTATTCCACCTCTTCTTCTTCCTTTTCTGGCGTCGTTGTTACTACTGTTGTTGTCTTTCTTGTTGCTGCTACTGCGTTTTGGTCGCTGCTATTGCGTTTGTGCTGTTGTAGTTGTCGATCTTTGTTCTTGTTCTTCTTTCTATCCTGTTTGTCTTTCTGTTCTTCTTCGTTCTCTTACTTTGTGTTGCTGCTACGCTTGGTTTTGTCCATTGTTTTGCTACTGTTCATTTTGTTACTACGTTTTGTCGGGTTTTGGGTTTCGTGGTTGTATTTGCTGCTGCCGCTGCTGTCTGCTGTTGTATTGTTGTCCTGTTATTTCAAGTTGTATTCGATTACTGTCCTGAAGCGTGCCTGATTGCTGCTGCTCGTTACTGTTATAGTTGTTGTTCATTATTTCGTTCTGCAATGCTTTGTCTATTTTTCGTTCCATCTGCTACTGTTTTCATTATTTTTCCGCTGCTGCTGTACGTTATCCCTGCTGCTGTTTGTCGTGCTTCTATGTTGACCGCTTCTCCTCCATTCTGCTTATTTCTTTTTCTTCTTTTCATGACCGTTTCGTCTAGTTCTTGTTTTGTGCTGCTGTTACGTGTTACGTGCTCTGCTGCCCTTGTTCGTCATGTTTTGCTATTGCTTTTCTAATCGGGTTCCTGCCCGTTTCTCCTCTTGTTTTTCTGTGAGGATGCTATTGTTTCTCCTTCTAATGTCGTTTTTGTTTTTGTTCCTCGTTGTTGTTGCTCATTTCGTTGTTTGTTCTCGTTCCTCTATTCCTTAATTTTCTCCCTATCGTTCTTTCCCGATTCTCATTATCCCTTCTCCTCCCCTCTCTTTTCCTTGTCACGTATTTCGTGTCACCTTTAGTCATTTTCAATATCCCTTAATTTCGATCCCTTTGTTTCAGTTTCTATTTGTCTCAAGTTCCCTTGGAGCCTTGAAGTTTTTTTTAGACGAGTATCGGAGCGTTCGGAGCTTGGACAAATGGGTTGAAGGCAATGCATTGGGGATTTATCGCACAAGGAAACTTTAGGACGTTACTCGATTTTATATCGTATGTTTGAGTAGTAGTACGTAATAAATATTTTAACTTTGGTTTTCTAATTTTAGCTATTTATTATTTGCTAAAAATATTATTTTAAAATTGTCTACCTTATAAATATTTTACAACTTTCGGTATCGTTTTATAAATCGTTAATAATTTTATTATTTATGATCTTTATAATATTTTGTTGTTATCGTGACACTAGTAACTAAATAATGTCGATTTCATATTTTCGTCATATTTCGTTAATTTATAATTTTAACTCAAAATCGTATTTTTATATTATAATCGAGATTTGTATACTTGTTCAATAAATTAATTTCGTTTTACGACCTATACTAATAAATGAGAAAGTAGTCGTTTTTGTTTTAATTAAATACATTTTTAGTCGAGACTATTTTCCCTAATAATTTCTCATTTGTCTACGATCGAATAATTTTAGTAAAATCCGTATTATTTATCAATAAAAGCTATTTGCTAAAAATAATTTAAAACCTTTGTAAAATTCATTTCATTTACAAAACTCGTTGACTCAATGAATTTTGATATCGTTTTTCTTAAAACATCTCTTTTCTAACATTTATAGTTTTTATTCGATTTCCTAATTATTTATAAAATACTATACTTTGACTTATTCTATGTGATTTATATTTTAGTAATGAATTTAGAAATATATTAAAGTTAGGATAACGACGATAATAATAAAATGTTAATTTCGTTAGAAATGCTATTTTTATACCTTTCATTTATTTTAATCACTTACGTTTTTTCTATAACAATATTTCTATTTTAAGGAAGTTTCTAAAATTAGTAAGTTTCTATTTATAGAAAGTTTCCCTTTTAATATAAAATGTTTAATTTCGGTTATCCTCATAATTATTATATCTTTTGAATATCCATAATGGCTTGTTTTGGAGTTAAGGAATAAAGATAAGTGTGGGGTTAGAGTAATATAGTTTGGGATGTACGTTTTTGCCATCAACTGTAAGACTGGTGTGTCTTTATGGGGCACATTGGTTGTTGAACTGAGCATGGTTTGTGTTCAAAAGAGTGTGCATTGTGCCCTTAAACTTAGATATCGCATCGTGTAAGTCTGCTCAGGTTGAACTGGACATGGTTTGTGTCCAGGAGGGTTGTATACTACTTAAACCAGGACCTCGCTGCGCGCAATCCTGTTATAGTTGAGTAGCCTAGTTAGAGACTGGATTTTGTAATGAGTTAATTCTATAGTTCTCAAAGCTAGTTTCCAGTATTATCCTAGTGAAAGTCTAGTCTTGTGCACACTGACCGAATTTCCATAACGCCAGTTTTCAATATTATTATTATCGATTGGTTTTGATTTGCAGGTTGGCAAATGTTTTAAGTTTTCTCTGAAAACTTATTTTATTATATCGTTTATTTTAATGTTTTCTATTTTAAATATTTTGATATTTTTTTTTGGTAAAATGTGAGTTGTATTCACCCAAAAAATAAGCTTTACAGGGCAATTGTTCTCTCTACATAGTAACCAAAAAAGAACTATATCGATTACAAAAAAAGATGGAGCTAGCATCAATACAACTTAGCAATTATATCCTATCTTCCTAAGATAAGCAATATCTTCTGAGGAAACGCTCTCCAAGTCTTTTGCCTTGATTCTGATTCGAACCGCATTAATAATCTTCTGGGCGACAATTTCAGGCCGTGTCAAATGTCCCTCTAATCGAGCTACATTCTGATGGTGCCAGACATAATAGTAACAGGCACATAAGAATGTCGATTGCAGTTTCGCGCTTGTTGAATTCGGGTTCAACGATAAAATATGCTGCATATCAGGCCGAACCCCTGTATAATCTCGAACACGGTCCAAAATTCTGCTAAAATATGAACGGTTGAAGAAAAGATGATTAACTGTTTCCACATCCTGACAGCATATGCAACGTGTTTCGTCTAGCACGCATCCGTGTTTATACAATCTGCTCTTCGTATTTATGCCTTCATACATGATCAGCCAGGATATGTAAGAGTGTTTTGGATTACTCCAAACATTCCATATAACCCAGCTCCAGGGAGGGGAACTCAAGTTCGGGTTAAGCCAATCATACCCCTCTTTAACAGAATAGCCGTGAGGATTACCGCTCCATTGGTCTTCTACATAAGCATTCAATATTTTATCCTTGGCCTTGCAAATCGTTTTTCAATACCAAGCAACATCCGCATAAGGTCGGTACTCTGCCCAGTTCTTCCCTTTAATGTATATAGCATTGACCCATTTTATCCAAAGGCTATCTCGTTTCGTAAAAATCCAATCAACAAGCTTACCTACATCAGCGATGTTCCAGCTGTGAGCCCTCTTAATGCCCAATCCACCATATTTCTTGGGGACCGTGACCGTATCCCATGAAACCAGTGGGATTCATCTACAGTCTGCACTCCCGTCCCAAAAGAAATTCCTACAAATGCCTTCAATTCGCTTGATAGCATGCTTCGGAATCACAAAAATCGAAGCCCAATAATTATGAAGGGTATTGAGAACCGAATTAACAAGGGTAGCTCTACCCGCATAAGATAGTTTCTTTGCCTCGATACTTCTAACACGTCTGACCACCTTTTCGATCAAAGTATTCCATTCATTCCTGCCAATTTTACCCGTCTGAATTGGGACGCTAAGGTATTGGAAGGGAATTTGACCTTCCTTTATCCTTGACAGCAGCTGCACATCTGATTTCAGTGTGTCCGTAACCTCATTATAGTACACTTCCAACTTCTTCTTACTCATCTGTAGTCCCGAAGCACTAGTGAAGGTCGAGAAGGATTGCAAAAGGAGTACGATTGACTTCAGGTCCCCTTTACAAAACATGAGCAAATCATCCGCAAATACTAGATGTGTTAGTTTCATGTTCTTGCATTGTGGATGATAGGAGAAAGGACAATTTTCAGTTGCATACTTCAATATCCTGGACAGATATTCCATAGCTAGGGTGAACATTAGGGGAGATATTGGATCGCCTTGACGCAAGCCTCTTTTCCTTTGAAAATACCCAAAAGAGCTTCCATTTATGACAAGCGAGTATGATGTTGTGGTAATGCATTCCATAACCAGTTGAACGAACTGACAAGGAAACTTCAACACAAGCATCATATTCTCTATAAAATTCCTCTCAACTGTATCATAGGCCTTTTGAATATCAAGCTTAAACAAGCACCTGGGAGACGCATTCTTCCTACCATAGAGTTTCACGAGTTCCTGGCAAACCAACACATTTCTATAATAGAACGACCCTTAATAAACGCCCCTTGACTCTCATAAATCAGTTCTGGTAGCACTGTCGCCAGTCGTTTGCATAGCAGTTTAGATATTACCTTATAAATCATGTTGCAGCACGTGATGGGTCGAAATTGAGCGACACTTTCAGGCCTCTCACATTTAGGGATGAGCACGACATTAGTGGCATTGATTTGCTTCAGTAATTTCCCCGTCCTAAAAAAATATTGTATCGCATCAGTAATTTCAGGACCGATGATGTTCCAAACAGCCTTATAAAATCCACTCCAATACCCATCGGGACCCGGAGCCTTGTCATCCGGAATAGAGAAGAACATACTCTTAATCTCATCAGTCGTTACAGGACATAACAGCCTGCATTGTTGATCTAAAGAGCATACAGTACCTGTTGCAATTACATCAGGCCGCAGGGCTGCAACTGGCTTGCTGTCTCCCAAGAGCCCAATATAGAATTGTAATAATGCATCCTGTATTTCACCTGCTTCATTAAGCATAACTCCTTGTTTATTCTTAATCTGAGAGACTTTATTCCTTTGCATATTTTGCTTTATAGCATGATGAAAATAATGTGTGTTTGCGTCTCCTTCCTCCAACCATTTCCTCTTTGCTTTTTGGGCTAAAAAACTATCATGTGCCTTAGATAATTTCATCAGATCAGCCTGCACACACCGATCCTGTTCAATTATCGTAGCATTCACGCCTTGTTCAACAATCAGGATCTGCAACTGACGGGAGGGATTTGCCATGGATCCCAGCGATCAAAATAAACCAACTAACCTAGGCTTGGTAGCAAGGGTAAGTCGGGTCGATATCCTCAGGGACGGAAAGTGAATTTAAACTAAGGTGGGCTACGGTCCTAGACTAGGTTCGAGAGAAACTAAGCTAAGACGATGGCTAAGGATGGCCAATGACTAAGCTAAGCTAGTAACTAATGACAATAAGGAAGCAAATAAATCAACAAGAAGGAAACTAGGGCTAGGTCGGGTTCACGGATGTCAAGGAGATCAAAAGAGGAAAAACGGGGTTACTAGCAAGCTTTTGTAGCCTAGGTTCCGATCGGGCTCTTGCTACTTAAACGGCCTAGGGGTCTCCTCACCACGCTCTCGCTACTAATGAGGGAACCAAACCAACCAACCAAACAAACACATACAAGAGAAGAGGCAAGAAAAGCAAGGATTGATCATCTCTAGTCTCACAAGCATTTCACCAAACATGTGGAGTGCAAGGCAAATGAGAATCAACAAAAAAATTAACTAATACCACCCATCTCAACCTAATAATCCCTAATCACACCCAATCCCCCTACTAATCCTAGGGGATAACTACTCACACATATCTAATGGAAAACTAACAATAACTAGAGAAACAAGCACAAGAACAACAACTTCCATTATGAAGAACAAAAGGGATGAACTACAAACATAAAAAAAGATGAAAACTTGACCAATTATCAAAGATTAAGAGTAAAGGGAGAAGAAAGATTATACCAACTAGAAAGGAATGGAAAAGATGAACACTTGTGATAAGTGTGGTTTGTAGTGCCTAGTTTGTTGTGTTTTGGTCCCATTTCCCTTGCGGAATCACTCCTTGGGAGCGGTTCATGGGCTACTTATGCTTCCTCTAGTTCGTTTCAGGTTCCCGAGACCATTCATGAAGAATTGGAACGATTCCGACTCGTTTCATACACTTTTTGGAGCCAACGAAGTGAAGGAACGATCACTCGATGCCTTGGATTCGACCCCGAGACCTCGGGACCCGATCCCGAGCCCCTTAGACTCGATCCCGAGACCCGAGAGTCGATGAGAAGCCCATGAGAAGCAAGGAGGGACCTTAAAGATCATATTGGAGGCCTACAAGAACCATCCCCGACGGGAAGGACCTCATCCCGTCCGGGATGAGGTGCACAAATTGCGATGGTTCTCTTTTGGACCCGTCCCGGTCGGGACCAACCCGTCCCGATCGGGAACAGACCGTCCCGGTCGGGACCAAACCGTCCCGGTCGGGACCAAACCGTCCCGGACGGGATGGCCTGTGTTGTAGCCGCGTGACTATTTTCTTCCTCCTTCATTCTTGTAACCCTATAAATACTCCCGCTTGTATTGTTTAAGCACCTTACCTTACCCTAGATTATTTTAGACCTCTCTTAGGCATTCAAAACCCTAATTAGCCTCTTTTCATCTCTAGTTAATCTTTAGTTAATCTTAGTTTAATCTTGTAATTAGTCTTGTATTAAGGGGATTCTTGAAGACTCTTCCAAGCTTGACAACCTTGGAGTTTTATTTGGGTTTCTTATTAATTCAAATTCTCATCTTTTTCATCCTCTGGTAGTTGGTATAATCCTCTTCTCCCTTTTACTTTGATTCTTTGTTTAATCATCAAGTTTTAATCTTTACTTATTGCTTATTGTTATTGTTAGTTCATTATGGATGTTTTGATTATTATGTTGTTTTCACTTGTTCATGTTAGTTTATTCTTGATAATGAGTGAGTAGATTCCTTGTGGGGTTAATAGGGGGATTAAGTGTGGATTATGGGTGTTTAGGGCTTGATTGTGGGTAAAGGTGATTCCTTTGTTGCTAGTCACTTATTGGGCACACCATGTGTTTGTTGTATTGCTTGTGTGGGTAGTAGTGGCCAATGCTCCTCCTACTTGTTCTAATCTTCTCATTGTGTATTCTATTTGTGGTTGAATGTTTGTGTTTTGAGTAGCATCTTGCATGAATGTTCGGGTCTAGTCTTAGACACGAGAGTGCGGACTTTGGCTTTGGCGCGAGAGCGCAAACCGACCTTAGTAACTAAGTGGCACCGACACCCTTGATTACCGAATCATCCTACTACACTTATGAACCCGACCTAACCCTACTCCTTCCCATATTTGAATTCTCTATATCTTTAGTCGATCATTTTCTCTCGCTTATTTGTTTAGTTAATCTTAGTTGTTTCTATTAGTTCATATTATTTCTAGTTCATTGTTAGTCCATTCTCATACCTCTCAATCATCATAGTTTGTCAATTATCGTCTTCTTTGTGTTTGTTTGTGTGACTTAGTCTTGTTTGTGAGTAGACCTAGTCTAGACACCCATAACCGTCTCCGTGGACCCGACCCGACTTACCCTAGCTACCGTTAGGATTAGTTGGTATTACTTGATCGGTGGAACCCGCGGCAAATCCTCACCATCAATTTGGTGCCGTTGCCGGGGACGGTGCATGTTTAGACTTAGTTTGCTTATTAGCTAGACTTAGTTACCCTTCTTGTGCTCTTCTTCTATCCCTTGTGCATATTGTGTAGTTTTTCATTGTTTCTTTAGCTTCTTTTTCTCTTTGTCTTGGGTAATGCTCGTTTATTGTCTTTGCCTAGTGCCCATAAAGGACTAGGTGTTCTCACGTTTGCTCTAGTGTGTAGTGTATGCCTAGGGGGAGAGGCGAAATCTTTCTCTTTAATCCAGAGCCGGAAAGACTCTTTAGAGCCTTTCACCAACGGACGATTGGCCGGGTTAGAATCTCTCAACCAAGTGCTAGCAATACCACCGAAGAACAAGCCCAAGGATCCGACTTTATCGAGCAACCTCCAGGCAATACCGAAGGGATCTTCATAAATCCTTTTGGTACTTCTCAACCTAGTTCCCCCTCCACTTCTACATCAACACTGTCTACACCGTCCTCTCCCGCATATCCAATAATGCCTAAGTTCTTTTCACACTCGACGTTTACGGAGGATGTCTTGCCCAGTCCAACCGCTTTACCGGAGGCATATACCGGCGATTTCGTGGCAAAGACTCAATTTATCCAATTGGTCGAGCGAAGCCAAATTAATGGGTTACCAACCGAAGATCCTCATCAACACATGGAAACCTTTTAGGATTATTGCGATGCTATTTCACAACCGGGAATAACCCAAGACCAAATCCGATGGGTGCTATTTCCTTTCTCTTTGATCGGTAAAGCAAAGCAATGGTTCAAGGGGTTGGACAAGGCGACTCTAGGTATTGATACTTGGAAGAAGCTAGCATTGGCTTTCTACCAACAATTCTATCCCCCGGAGAAGACAAATCTATTGAGAGCTTCTATCACGGGATTCCAACAACGTGATGAAGAAAGCCTCTATGAAGCTTGGGAAAGATTCAAAGCCTTGATCCGCTCTTGCTCTCACCATGGTCTATCATAATGGTTCCTTGTTCAACAATTTTGGAACGAGTTGTATGAAGACTCAAGGGCCATACTCAATATGGGATCAAATGGAAGGTTTACCGAGGTGGATGATGACCAAACTTGGTCAAGAATTGAAGAGATGGCGGTCCACAATTCCCAATACTCAAGGCCTAGGAAGGCGAATCGAGGAGGTAGGCACGAGGTCGATGCTATCACACAACTAAGCATTGACCTTGGGGCTCAATTAAAAACTCACATGGAGACCATTGACAAGAAGCTCCAAAGCCACCTCAATCAAGTTCAAAGCGTTAGTTCCTCCAACCAACACTCGATTTATGAAGTAAATGCTTTGGGAGTTGTGCCTCATACACCTTATTACGGGATGTGCGATACTTGTGGGATAGTTGGACATGAGCCTATACGAAAAATCATGAGTCTCGGATACTACTGGAATAATATGGAAACCGCAGATAGTACGTCAGACACTGCCATAGTGGTGAAATCTTCGCCAATGGTCAACACATGCTGTCATCTATGTTATATACCTTGACGTCACCATGGTCATTCTCGACATGGGGCATCGACATTATCGGAAAGGTAAACCCCTCCGGTTCAGGTGGACATTGCCTCATCTTGGTAGCCATTGACTACTTCACCAAATGGGTCGAGGCCGAAATCTTACTGTATTCTGAACGCCAAGCATGTAGCTAAGTTCATCAAAAACAAAATCATATGCCGGCACAGGATCCCGCACAAATTCATCAGTGATCACGGGACCCATTTTCAAGCCGAAACAATAGCCTTGCTGACCAAATACCAAATTCAGAGGCATAGATCCTCACCATACCGTCCCCAAACAAATGGAGCGGTAGAGGCAGCCAACAAGACAATTATCACCATACTAAAAAACATGACTGATAATTAGCGAGAATGGCCCGATAAGATACCTTTCGCTCTATGGGGTTACCGGACGTCAATTCGCACCACAACCGGTGCTACACCCTATCATCTGACACACGGGATGGAGGCGGTTCAACCCGTCGAGTTGGAAGTACCATCTCTCAGAATTCTATTAGAAAGCCAAGTACCAAAAGCAAATTGGGTCCAAGCACGATACGACTCGCTAGTTCTATTAAACGAACGGCGATCCCATGCCCTCAATAATAATCAGGTATACCAGAAAAGAATACAAAGGGTCTTCAACAAGAGAGTTAGGCCAAGGCATATTAAAGAAGGGGATTTGGTCCTCAAATTCGTCCGGGCTCTATTACCAGTTGACCCGAGGGCAAAGTTCAAACCCAATTGGGCTGGGTCATATTTGGTAAAAAAGGTTCTGTTAGGCGGTGCTGTGAAGCTGACAGACTTTGACGGGAATGAATTTACCAATCGTACCACCCTAGACCAGCTGAAGCGTTACTACCCATGATCCTTTCTCAATGTCATTTGCAAAAGTTTATCAAAATTGTCTTTTTAAACATAAACTTTTCGAAAAAGTAAGTATGTGGACATGACATAGGTCCATCCCGACGCGGCCACGCGCGGGTTTGGGGAGGCGAATGAATCTCCATATGAGATGGGTCGAATGGAAATTTAAATCGAAGTGGAGTCGCCACCAAACTTTGTAGGAGTTCGGGGCCGTTCGAACCCACTCTATATCTTAGTGGGCCGTGTACAAAATACGGCCCATTCAGATGTCAGAGTTTATTGGGTTCGTCCCTTAGCATTTGATACCGATACCGACAATATTGGATACCGTGTATTGAATGAGTCTCGTGTGCCAATGGATTCAGACATCCGGAAACAATGGTTCTCAGTAAGGGGTGAGGATACGTGTTGGGAAGTTCACAAAGAACACCCAACCCCGCCCGCACATTAGCGGCCTCTACTAAGATATCGTTTGATGTTTTAATACGCTCGTTAGTAATACAATGAATGATATGCAAACATTGTTTTGCCTAAACATGCGAATAATTGAATGGGTTGCTAGGTCGATTTAATGCATCTAAAATTAACGTCAAAGTTGTTTTAGAATGTGAGGTTCGTTTTAGTATAATAAAACAAAACAACGACAAATAAATTGCTGAAAACATGAACAAATAAGTTAGTAACGGTTTGC
Organism: Agrostemma githago; assembly: GCA_958450325.1. Lineage (NCBI taxonomy): Eukaryota > Viridiplantae > Streptophyta > Magnoliopsida > Caryophyllales > Caryophyllaceae > Agrostemma > Agrostemma githago. The sequence goes on along the minus strand of OY288239.1, from coordinate 61,512,449 downwards.
AAATTGAATAAAAGATGTAAATATGATATGATGCATGGTTTTGAAAAGTTTATGACACGTGATTGACATGACACGTGTTGACCGAAGTCATAAAAATATTTTATCGGGACTCGGATGATGCTAAGAACTCACGGTTTTGATAAAACAGGAGCCACTCGATCGAGTCACTAAGGCACTCGGCCAAGTAGTCTCAAAAAAAGTATTCTGCCCGATTTTTGGGATGCCACTCGATCGAGTGGGCTAAGCACTCGATCGAGTGCCACCTGTATGGACTGCTGTCCGGTTGGTTTTTTGCTCTTGAAATTGTTTTTTAAAACAAATTGATAATTTCGTTAAGTCGCGTAAAAATATAATACGATTTATACCCGACTTAAATTTGCAATACTCGTCGTATTCGACAATTGATTATGGGATCAACATCGAATATTCGGAGAGACCTTTTAGAAAAGATTTTTTGTAAATCATTTTGAAAATTGAACTAAAAACAATATGAACGCTCTCCGCGTCGAAATCGCCGTATTTTGTTTATGTGACGATTTTTTTGCATCAACGAGATAAATTATTTAGTTCTTTTAGGTACGATATTCGACTATAAAGTTGGTATCGTGTTTTAAGAACATTTGTTTTGTATAAAAATAGATTGTAGCGATAATATCGGTATTAGTAAAGGAGAGAAAAGAAAAAAAAATAATAAAAAAAATATGAAAGACGGAAGAAAGGGAAGAGAGAAAAGGAGAAAGCGGGATTTGTGACACCTCAATCTACATGTTTAATTATCTCAAAAACGGACTCGTAGTAGCGGCTTAGGCGCGGGAGCGTTAAGATGTATATAGGTGAGTTATGGTGTGTATGGTTAGGGAGGGGATTTGACGAGTTTTGCTCTCGGATCCTTGACCAGTTTTGATCTTGGGTTTCCTAAAGGATTTATAGAGGAACGGGATTGTATGGGATTGTATCGTCTAGGATGTTTGATTGTTGAGAATTGTTGATTTGTGTCGGGAATTGTAATTGTCGTGGATGTTGTAATTGTGTGTGCAAGGGGGTGTATTTATAGGAGAGGTTTCCGCTTTGTCTAGGAAACGAAATCCGGCTTGGATGGGAAGAAACACCCACTTTGGATAGGAAAAGGTTGCTTGGAGGGGAAGAAACACCGGTTGGGGTGAAGTAGGATTCCGGTTTTTGGATGGAAAAAAGGAATCCGGTTTTGGATAGGAAAAGCTTGCTTAATTCTTCTTCATTGCTGATTTTTTGTAGTATTTGACTCCGAATCAGATTCGTGAAAGTTGCGTGACAGATTTTTCCGCTTCGGAAATGTCTTTGACCGAGGTTTGACCCGGTCGCTAAAAGACGGTTTTGCCCCTGGTGTCAGTTTTGACCCAAATTAGTCTTATTTGACTGGAAACGACCCACCGGGCCTGGATTAGAGGTCGGTTTCGTAAGATTAGTACTCCGTAAGAAGCCCAAGCCAAATACTAACGATTTTGAACCCATATTCGAGTATGTTAAAGGATGTTTGCGTCCGATCAACATCGGGTGTTTTTTGGAAACTGCTATAGACACCTAACGGCCAAATGTGGGTGTCTAAAGAGCCCCCACTCTGACTGAGGCTTGGAAAAGGCGAAATTCAGAGTAGCTACCAGGCCAATCAAGGATTAAGACTTGGCAGACTTCCGGTCGGGTCATTTATAGTCCATTAGACTTGCGTGAAAGGGCTCGCCAGCCATAAGATAGATACCTGAGTTCTGTTGTCGGGAGTAGCTTTGTGGGACTTGTTTATTGTAAGCCCTGGGTGTATCTGTATGTGGGTACATCCCATCTTGGAGCTGTGCGGGAGCTTGCCTAAGAAGCCCTGGGTGTGTCTGTTTGCAGACACATCCCATCTCAGAACTACGCGGGAGCTTGCCTAAAAAGCCCTGGGTGTGTCCGTTTACAGACACATTCCACCTAAGAACTACGCGGGAGCTTGCCTAGAAAGCCCTGGGTGTGCCCGTTCGCAGACACATCCCGAGCCAAAATTACGCGTGAGCATGCCTATGAAGCCCTGGGTGTGCCTGTTTGCAGACACATCCCGATTCAAAACTGCGCGGGAGCTTGCCTAAGAAGCCCTGGGTGTGCCCGTTTGCGGACACATCCCGACTCAGAATTACGCGAGGAATCAGACTTGTCGTATAAGTCCCGAGTGTGCCTATATATGGGCTCATCCCGTGCTACTTCGGGAAAATGCCGCCTTGGGCTTTCCGCTGGGGAGATATATGAGTTGCGCAGGCGTTGGGGAATAAAAAATTTGATGTTCCTTTGGGAAGCCAAGCTGACACCTGAAATGTTAGATATACAGGCAGAAATAGCAAATATATAGCAGATAGCAAGATAGCATACAGGAAATGCTGTTAGCATCTATAGACTGACTTGCGCTGGGGAAAACGATTTTTTGCTTTATTTTGAAATCGAAGTCCTAAAAGAAACTCACGTGCTAGGAGATAGGCTTTCAAAATTGAAAAGGGCAGAAAAGAAACTTGCAGTTTAAATAGACCGAAATTTGACCTTGTCGAAAAGGATTTTCTCAAATGACTAAGTTTTGCAAACTTTAAAATGAGAATTTGAAAAGAGAGGTATACTGACAGACTTGACTCTGGACGTGACAAGACGAGTTGACAGACTCGACCGGACTCTCGAGGGGTTGGACCGCGACTCGGTAAGGGGGTGGGCCACCTAACAAGACTCTTAAGTTGCGCTATTCCGTAGCCTTGGCGAGTGACAACACGGTGGATCATCGAAATGGCGAAGATATTATGAGACTGTTTCAATAGTAGCAACGCCGTAGACTGGTGTTCTTTTGGATCTTTTTTGGTTTTGGGGTATATTCCCAAAGTGCGTGTTGCTTCGAATCCTGACAGATTCTCGTCTTCGACTGAGCCGAGTACTAGGACACTCTATAGAAAGGAGGATAGTTTTTGAAAGTATTTGGATTTTGTGAGTGGATGGAGGTCTTCTGTCTAAAAGAAGCCCCCAGGATGACAAAGCTTGCTGCTGAGAACATGACAGTGTCGTGACCGGAAAAATGGTGCTTTTTGAATGTGTGTCAATGTGGGTGGTTGTGCCTCTGTTGAAAGGTTGCCTACGTATTCACGTGTAGTGAAATCAAACCATGCCGTAGTTCAGCGTTGAAAAATATATTATGGTGGCTAGTTTATTAGGGCTTTGTGTGTAGCTAGCTACAATGATGGTGTAGGCTAGGTGTATTCCCAATGATGCCTTGATCAAAGGGCTAGAATAGTTAGGATGTTGATCCGGTGACTGTGAGCATTCTCCGGGATAGCCTCCAGAGGTGTTGTGAACTATTTTGGCATGTTCTATGCCGACTGCAAGTTGAATTCCCGTGTTTGGGGTTGGTAACTGGTTTGGATAATTCTGGAAATGTGGAGCTAGGTCATAAGTGGCTTTGATGATTTGAAATCTGGAGCTCGATTTTGTGGAGCTAAGGCCTCGAGGGTAAGGTATTGTAATGTGGTAGGAAAGGGGAAGGTCGAGTAAAAATGACTCGGACTTCGATTGGGCAGGTTCGATAATGCGGGATTTGGTTTCCATGTCTGGCCCTAATGGCTAGGGGTATCCTATGGAGCTTGAATCATCAAAATTCCGGTTGTCTCTTAGCCTAGGTCTCGAGAAGGTCTGGAGGGCTGTAATGTGAGAAAGCCAGACGTGGTGTTAGCTGACCAACTGATTATCTCTCCTTAATGGACGGTACGGGTATTGATAATTTTTGAATTGACCGTATCCTAGTCAAAGGACTTTTACTTGAGTTGACCGTTGACCACGGTCATGGGTTTTTGAATATTTTTTTTTTGGCTGACCTCTTAGCATCGGTCATGGGATGTTAGAAGTTCTTTTTGATCATGGCCAGCTCTTTTGTTTTGGGCCGTTTCCTTTTTTCCTTGGACTTTTGATTTTTGTCCAGTTTTTTGTTTTTTTTCTGTTGGTCAGACTAACACCTAAGGTAGGGATTGGTTGATCTTATTGGATGGGTGTTTATTGTGGGAAGTGGGTTCGCCTCCCGTCTTGGACCCAAACTAGGAGACTACCTAGATTTGTCATAAGATTCGATACTGCTCCTGCTAGGGGTAGTTATGTGGCTTTCTATGTCAGACATGGAACAGGTACGGGAAAACACGGGCTTTATCCAGTAATGTGGGAAACCACAACCTGATTCGGGAAGAGATTGAAGCTATGGAAGAGTTCAGGCGACTGAACACGGCTAGACTGAGCTATTTAAAGCAAAAAGCTAATCTTCACTGGCTCAAGGAGGGCGATGCAAACACAGCTGTGTTCCATGGATCACAGAAAGCTCGGAGGATTAAAAATACAGTGAATCAAATTGAGGATAAAAATGGGAGGATTCATACCAGTTCAGAGGCAATCCAGGAAGCTTTTCTAGAGTACTATAAAGGACTCTTGGGAGAAAAGAAAGATACTTCCAAAGTAGTGGGACACGTTATGCGGCTGGGACCAGTTTGCAATACAGGGCACTGTGAAATTCTTAACACTCCGGTCACTAGGGAAGAGATTCGGGATACGATGTTTAGCATCCCCAATAATAAGGCCCCAGGTCCCGATGGGTATTCAAGCAAATTCTTCAAAGATGCGTGGGACATTGTCGGAGATGACGTGTATACTGCTATTTTGGATTTTTTCAAATCAGGCAGACTTTTGAAGCAGCTTAATGCTACTGCTATAACTCTTATCCCCAAAATCGAAAGACCTTCTTCGGTTTTGCAATTCCGACCAATAGCATGCTGTAACACGGTGTACAAGTGCATTTCGAAAATCCTATGCAAGAGACTAGCACAAGTATTGCCCGATATCATTTCACCAGTCCAGAGGGGATTTATTCGGGGGAGGAGCATTATGGAAAATATCCTCATATGCCAAGATTTAGTGAGATTATATTCGAGGAAAGTCGTATCGCCGAGGTGCATGATAAAGATGGATATGCAAAAAGCATATGACACTGTCGAATGGGAATTTCTCAAATGTTACAGCAACTTAACATTCCAGACTCATTTCAAATGCTACTGCTACAATGCATTTCCACGGCCTCTTTCTCTCTTAATCTTAATGGGGAATCGTTTGGATTCTTCCATGGGAAGCGAGGATTGAGACAAGGAGACCCGCTATCTTCGTTATTGTTCACAATTTGCATGGAATATCTCACACGACTGCTAAAATACACCACAGAAACGAAGGAATTCAGGTATCACCCACAATGCAAACAGCTAAAGTTAGTGAATTTAATGTTCGCCGATGATCTTCTTTTATTCAGTAAAGGGGATATCCCGTCGATGATGGTGCCGTTGTGTACCTTTGCTACTTTCTCCTAGGCATCGAGACTCCAAGTCAATAAAGGTAAATCGAACATTTACTTTAATGGAGTTAGCAAAGAGTCTCAGCAAGACATTTTAGCTGTGTCAGGATGCAAACCCGGAACACTACCGTTCAAATACTTAGGGGTCCTGATTAAGTATTGCCCTCCTGCGGATGTAGGATGGGGATGGAGACGGATCTTCAAGGTGAAAGACAGGCTAAAAAATGGAATTGAAAGTGGGGAATGGAATGACACTAACCAGTATACCACAGCTAAAGGATACCACTGGCTCAGAGATATGGAAGAAGAAGTGGACTGGCATAGACAGGTGTGGAACAAATGGACATTACCGAAGCACAGAATGATTGCGTGGATGTACCAACATAACGCAATGAACACGAAGGCCAAGCTATAGAATCTGAATGTGACGCCTGATGATTTATGCATCATTTGTGGTGCACAAGAAGAAAATATCGAGCATCTCTTTTGGGAATGTGAGTACAATCGGAGAATACTGATGAGCATAGCGAAATGGATTGAGCAAGACCTTAGCAGAAGGATCACAAACGAATGGCGAGACAGGATGAAAGGAAGCAAATGCAGCAAGCAGTGACTAATAGTGTGATTAATGCTACCATATATCACATATGGGAACAAAGGAATAAGAGTAGAGTGGATGGTGTGCTGATTCAGCCTCACGTAGTGAGTAGGAATATGGTTAATGAGCTTAAAAGTTATTTTAATAATGTTCAGAAAGGCAAACTCAGTTCTAGGGATGACAAATTCATCTCTAGATTGATGGACAACTAATGTATATTTGATTCATTCATTTATATAATACTTACACTTTCCCAAAAAAAAAATAAGTTTCCTGCAGTCATTATAGATGTGCCTATAATAGTCACGTGCATGTGCTAACAGTGTATGACGGTGCTCATCAAGGTTACGGAAACACATAAGGAAAGCATATAGTAGAGATAGAATATTGAAAGCTGATTTTATTGAATTTTGAAAAGAGGACAGAATACAATTGACTCTGACTCTGACTTTGAAATGAGGATGTAGAGTATCCTAGACTCGAACTCAGACTTAGACTCGAATCAAATCCGGACATACAGACGCTCGGTTGGTTGTTTCTTTTTTGGTAAGGTCTCTGATTGGAGAAAACAACTGGTGCCATGACTCGCCTAAACTCGGCTTTGCGCAAATGCTAGAGAGGGAGTCAAACTAGACACAGCCCAGGATGACGGGACGACAAAAACTTCTGGACCGGGATACTAGAACGTTGACCAAGACAAGGTAATGACCCTAGCTCGGACTCGACCATGAGATCTGAGCTGCATGCGGGTGAGTTCGAAAATGGGACGACCGTGTTTGACCGCGTCGCGTGCTCGGACCAACTGTGGCGACCTAAACCTAGGTGACTCGAGTATTCGTAGCATAGGTACGACTCGTAGAAGGCATCGTAAGGACGCTGGTGCAGGGTGGACGTAAGGTACCCCTTAAGGTGACCGTGGTTGACTGCTCGGGTGGAGGACAGCCCCCGAGTGAGACTAAAGACTCTGGTAGGACTCAAATGGTGTGACATCTAAGTGACTCGAAAGTGAGGTACGTGAGAAAACACGTGTAAGACATGACCCTTAGAGAAACCGTGATTGATCGCTCTGTTGAAGGGTAACCCCCAAGTGGGATTAAAGACTTTGTTAAGACTCGAGTGTCGGACGAGTGACCCTTAGATGTAAGGATCACGAACCTTTTGTTATAGGGCTATGCCCTGTAAAAGGTTGACTCGGAAAGGACACCTAGACGGACGACTTGTGAAAGGTGGGCCTCCTTTAGGATCCGGCTATGTGGGCCGGGTCCTGTTCGACGGAAGGTTCTCGTGAGACATTCCCCAGACTTTTGACTCGGTTGTGTAAATGGGCCGTCCTTTGTTGGAGTGTGTCTTACGTAGGTGGGCCTTGCCTTAGTTAAATAAGGCGGACTAGGAGAGGGAGGAAACCCGTGATATAAGATCGACGGAGTTTCGACGCTAAAGACCTCGATGACTTACGACATGACCCGACACTGCCAAATACGGGAAGTCTTAAGAAGAGGGAGATTTTGAAATAGATTTTTTTTGAAAGCCCAAAAGAATCGGGGGGGAAAGCCCGGTTTTGAAAGTTCGAAAATATTTTCGAGTTTTGAAATGGGCAGAATACCGGCTAGAAAAAGGCTATTTCGAGTAGAATCGTAAATCCTAAATTCGGTATATGCCCCGGGTTTTGAAGTTGGATGTTTTGAAAAGGATGCAAATTTAGAAAAATGACAGTTTTCGAAAAAAAAACGATTTTAGAAGCCAAGTAGCACATAGTCACGCAAGCATAGTAACGACACCATGTATGCTCTACTTCTAAGTCTCGGTCAGTCTATAAAGGGTCTATACCAGTGTACATAGCCTATTCGAGAATCGGGGCGGACTTCCTAAGTCGAGTTGAGCTTAGAACATGCCGTAAAACCCATACGAATCTGCTATGAACACCTTTTGACATATCCAATTTGGACTACATAAATGGTATAGTGGGACGTCGGTCACCAGTACCGGCCCGGGAAAATATGGGGTTATGCATGAACTGTAAAACTAAAACGTGTATTGTAATAGTCAAACAATTTCTCTTCGAGTCTCACCCTGAGGATGCCGATAGTAAGTCACGCATCAGGTAATCCCCAGCGGACTCGCCAAATTGTGGACATGACATAGGTCCACCCCGACGCGGCCACGCGCGGGTTTGGGGAGGTAAATGAATCTCCATATGAGATGGTTCGAATTGAAATTTAAATCGAATTGGAGTCGCCACCGAACTTTGTGGGAGTTCGGGCCCGTTCGAACCCACTCTATATCTTAGTGGGCCGTGTACAAAATACGGCACATTCGGATGTCTGAGTTTATTGGGTTCGTCCCTTAGCATTTGATACCGATACCGCCATTATCGGATACCGTGTATTGAATGACTCTTGTGTGCCAATGGATTCAGACATCCGGAAACCATGGTTCTGAGTAAGGGGTGAGGGTACGTGTTGGGAAGTTCACAAAGAACACCCAACCCCGCCCGCACATTAGCGGCCTCTACTAAGATATCGTTTGATGTTTTAATACTCTTCGTTAGTAATACGATGAATGATATGCAAACATTGTTTTTCCTAAACATGCGAATAATTGAATGGGTTGCTACGTCGATTTAATGGATCTAAAATTAACGTCAAAGTTGTTTTAGCATGCGAGGTTTGTTTTAGTATAATAAAACAAAACAACGAAAATAAATTGGTGAAAACACGAACAAACAAGTTAGTAACGGTTTGCAAATTGAATAAAAGATGTAAATATGATATGATGCATGGTTTTGAAAAGTTTATGACACGTGATTGACTTGACACGTGTTGACCGAAGTCATAAAAATATTTTATCGGGACTCGGATGATGGTAACAACTCATGGTTTTGATAAAACAGGAGCCACTCGATCGAGTCACTAAGGCACTCGACCGAGTAGTCTCAAAAAAAGTATTCTGCCCGATTTTAAGGATGCCACTCGATCGAGTGGGCTAAGCACTCGATCGAGTGCCACCTGTACGGACTGCTGTCCGGTTTGTTTTTTGCTCTCGAAATTGTTTTTTTTGAAAAATTGATAATTTCGTTAAGTCGCGTAAAAATATAATACGATTTATACCCGACTTAAACTTGCAATACTCGTCGTATTCGACAATTGATTATGGGATCAACATCGAATATTCGGAGAGACCTTTTAGAAAAGATGTTTTGTAAATCATTTTGAAAATTGAACTAAAAACAATATGAACTCTCTCCGCTTCGAAATCGTCGTATTTTGTTTATGTGACGATTTTTTAGCACCAATGAGATAAATTTAATTAGTTCTTTTAGGTACGTTATTCGACTATAGAGTCGGTATCTTTTAGGCACTCTCGTGTCAAAGACTAAACCCAAATACACAAGAATTCAATCACAAGTCAACCACGGAATAAGAAGAAGAAGACTAGCATGAGAAGGATGGCCAATTCTACTCAAACAACCAATTCAACAAACACATGGAGTGCTCAACATGTGACTAGTAACAAAATGATCCAGCTTTACCCTCAATCAAACCCTAATCATCCATAATCAACACTTAATTACCCTACTAACCCCACAAAAAGTCTACTCACACATATCTAAACAAACATTAACATAAACAAGAGAAATCAACACAAACAACATAACATACATAATGAAACTAGTGAAAACTATGAACAATGAACAATAAAATGAACAAAGATTAAAACTTGAATGAATAAAAAAAGATAAGAGTAAAGAAGAAGAGAAATAATACCAACTAGTAAGAGGGAAAGATTGAAACTTGCATTAATGAGGAAAACCCAAAACAATCTCTCAAGGTTGTCAATCTTGGTTAAATCTTGAAGAATTCCCTTAATACAAGGATTAAACTAAGATTAACGATAAACTAAGGACTAATCTTCACTAATCTAAGCTAATATAGTCTAAAGTAGTCTAGGGTTTAATGGTAATCTCTAACATCCTAAGATTACAAGAGGGGGGGGGTATATATAGGGTTACAAGAGGAAAGGAGAAGAAAGCAAGCAAAAACGGGCTGCAGCTCTCCCATCCCGGCCGGGAAGGTGGTGGTCCCGACCGGGACGAGGTGGTCCCGATCGAGACGAAGTCCTTCTCAGCCGGGACGACTCAAAACAGGAGGTGTCTCTTTTGTCCACTCCTTCCCGATCGGGAAGGCTTTGTAGGCCTCCAATAAGAGCTCTAAGGTCCCTCCTTGATTCTCATGGGCTTCTCATCAATTCTCGGGGCTTGGGATCGAGTCTAAAGGGCTCGGGAATGGGTCCCAAGGTCTCGGGATCGAGTCTTAGCCACCGGGTGATCGTTGCTTCTCTTCGTTGGTTCCAAAAGTGCCGGAAACGAGTCGGAATCGTTCCATTCCTCCATGAATGGTCTTGGGAACCTAAAACGAACTAGAAGAAGCATAAGTAGCTCAGAAACCGCTCCAAAGAGCGATTTCACAAGTGAAACCGGTACTAAACACAACAAAATAGGCACTACAAACTACACTTATCATTGGGGCTTGCTCAAAATGGTGGATGCGACTAAGCACACAAAAACACATCACACGAAAGAATAGAGGCATCCTAATCAAATATAAAATACCGAATCCATCATCGAGACAGCGGGGAAGACACCGATTATTTACCTAAAACAATCATAAACATTCCAAGATAAATCACCCAAGTAGACAAGGACCAAAGCCTAATAGTATGACATTAAAGCAATAAAGATGTTGATGACTTAGCTAGGTCCTCTTAATCTTCTAAAGGGGTACGTCGGGGTGTTAAACGAAGTGGAATAAGTGAACTATGGAGTTTTTTGACACTGTAGGTAGGTGCAGTCCCGCTCCCTTTGGCTAAAGCCAAGAGGGTCGTTCCAAACTCAAATTAACCGAAATAGTCCAAATAAAAAGCGCAGAAGTGATTACAAAATGAAAATAGCCGACTAATCCCCGCGATCTTCCTTCCTAGGGACTCGGTCCTTTGGTAGGCCCTTCACGGTGATAATTAGGCAAAAGGCTTATTTTTGATATTTTTGTGGTTTGGGTTTTCTTAATTTTTCTTCTTTTCTCTTTTGGTTTTATTTTTTTATGCCCTTTTCTCTTTTCTTGGTTTGCCCTTGTTTTGGCTAGATGACGCAACTTGGGATCTACAATCATCACGACCCTCACTTTGCATGGCGTAGGGCACAACCTCCTCTTGGAGTATGCCTAGTACGTGACTAAAGTCCCCAAGCTTAATGGGTATCGCATTGAAGTAACTGTAACCAAGCATTTGGGTTTCATTTTTTGTAAACTTATTGTGTGGTGTATGGGTGAAAGAATGAACAGGTACCCGGAAACGGGCCCATCCCCGGATAACCTACAAGAAATGGACAGAATTTGGACTAAAAGTGCAATGATCATTCAAGCAAGGTCACCTAGAAAACGGGATACAGAAACCAAGGCCTAACTCCTCCATGGGTGGTCAAGGTGGTCAAATGCAAACCCCGAAGTAAACCTCTAGTAGAAAAAGTGGACTCAAGCTAAAAGATCAACAAGTTCATTGATTTAGAGTCATTCTACTAGATTAAGGTCCAAAATCTACAATGGGTTATCTACAATGGAATGTAAACTCTTGTAATAAGTTCGTAAAATTGGGTTTTCGAAAACATTTAGTCTTAGACACACTATAAAAAAGCAAAAAGAACACAAGAACAAGAAAAATAAAAGGCAAATAAAAGAAAACACAAGTAAAGTCATGCACTCCGTAGTTCATCGGCATTAAGCACAAAATCAACCATGACACTGAAAATGCTCATATCCTCAAGAGCCTCCCAATAGAAACAACCTAACTCCTCTACAAGAGTAAAGAAGAAAGCGAAGAGGAAAGGAGTTACCAAGTGGGGTGCTTCCATAATCTCTGCAAGAGTAGAGAACAAGACCATACAAAGGACACGAAAACATAACGAAACGAGAAAAGAAAAGGAAAAAGAAAGGAAAATATTTTTGGTTCTAAAGTCTTTGGAAAGATTTTTGAAAAATAAAAGATAGTAGATCCCTCCCCCACACTAAAACTGTACATTGTCCTCAATGGACAAGTAGGGGAAGATTGAAAAAGACGAAAAAGGAAAAATAAGATATTTTTTTTTGGATTTTTATAATTTTTCGAATGTTATTGGGATTTTTCGGAGTTTTTGCAGAAAGAAAATAAACAAAAAGTAAGCGAAAAAAAGGTGGCGGGCCTAGGTGCAATTACATCACCTAGACCCTAGCCAAGTGGCTAAGAAATCTAAAATGAAATAGATGAAAAGAAATCAAAAGAACGAAAGGGTGAAAAATTGGGCGTAGGTGTAGTCATGTCACCTAGCCTGGATTGAGTACAATTAGGAAAAAAAGAAAAGTGAAAAGGATGAGAAGAATTTGGATTTTCAAATTGGTCAATGGCGTAATCACATCGCCTAAAGACCGGGAGCAATACCAAGGCTGTTTCGGCCGCAAAAATCGATGGGACAGCTTGCAAAATTACGTTAGAAATAAATCAATCACAACGATAATGAGATAAAGGAACAGGAATCGGGAATAACTCAAAAGACAAGCAATTATAGACTTTTAAAAACTCACCAACCCAACCTACACACAAACACACATACCCACCACACTACCTACCGTCTCCGGGAGAGGGTCTAGTCTGAAGTATCATTTCCGTAGGACGGACTAGGAGACCCATAGTAATAGGGCATACCCTTGGAGGATGGCTTAGGAGAAAACTCCACAAGACCATCACTAAGCGAGAGGGCATAGTCGGATTCTATCTCACAAAGGTCGTAGATCGTACGACCTTCGAGCAACGTGTAGTGCGCATACTCCCAAACTCCCCATCCTCTCGACTCAGTCTTGGTCAGTCAAAATTCATCAGGTCCCAAAGGTAGGTCCCAGTTGTGGTGAACAAGGATAGTGGTTCGGTGTGTGTTGGGAACTATTAAAGATCTTCCACGGCTATTATAGACGAGGCGCTGATGGGGTACATGAAAAATCCAGGTTGGAAAATAGGCCTCGTCAAGCCAAATGGAATTATCAAGCGGGGTAAGGTAGTCGGACGAATAACCCAATTTGTTTGCTATAACGGTGACAAGACCTCCACAATCTAAGGAGGAGCGTTAGGTTACAATGATACGGTGGAAATGCAACGCCACAACAAGTGGTAGGTCTAAGGGGTTAGGGTTACCGAGCAAAGAGTCACAGATTAATTGCAAGACACACACATTGAGAGTATAAATGTTATCGGCCAAGGGTAACAAGTAGTGGGAGAGCATCTCGCAAAAGTAGCGAATTACAGGGTTACGGATTTCGGAAGCAAAGGATAAATTAGCCTCGTAACCCCCTTTATAGTGTGATATGCACTTACAAAGGTCTCTCCTAGACACACAAGCTTGTATGTTGCTCGAGGATTCACTAAGTCCGGTACCCGATGAGGGTAGGCCGAGCGCAAGGCCAAACTCGGAAATAGTCAAACGGTGGGGTTTACCGAATAGTCGAAATTTAACCGCTCTTGGTGTGGTCAGATTGTCAATGGTAAAAGTTCCTAGGAAATCAAAAGTAAGGTCTTTGTAAGTGAAGGCCGCGAGGTTAAGGAGTTCGCTAGTTCCGATCCTCGACGATAACTCTCTAATATCGTTAACAATTCCTAGATTGGTCATTGTGTGGAGACAAGGCCATCTAGTACTCTGAAAGATCTTTTCAGAGAAGGTCCGAGATAAAGAAGTATTAAGACAAGGTAAATTTGTAGGCTTAGAAGATTTAGAAGTCGAAGCCATACCTTGCTTACGAGCGGCTCGCCTCGCTCTTGTCTCCATTATGATAGATTGCAAGATTCTTCCCGAAATGCTTTGCTTTACCTCTTCGAAAACCCAAAAATAATCACCCAAGTGAGATAGAAAGGAGGTATGAATGTAGTTGTGGAATGGAAGATGGTGGTTTAATGATATGAGGAGTGATAAGATGGAATGAATGTGAGGTGAAGGTGATATAGATAAAGGTAGTTGAGGAGGGAAATGAAAGTTTTAAAGTGGATTGTAAATATTTGGTGGTTGTGTTTTGGAAGGGAAGTTATGTGGGGTATTTGGGAAGGAGGGAGTTGATATTGTAGTGAGTAAATAGTGTGTAGGTGATCCGGCCAAAATCGCCGAGTGAAGTTTCACCCGGTCGAGCACCATCGGGTGAAGTTTCCGATGGGTTTTCGTCGTGAAAATCAATTTCTGCAAAATTTTCCCACCGGGTGAAGTTTCACCCGATGAAAATCTCATCGGGCGAAGTTTCGCCCGACGGTCTTCTGGTCAATTCTGACAAATTTGGCAATTCTGGGATTTTTTTCGTAGGGCAAAATTTCGCCCGGTCATACTTTCATCGGGTGAAGTTTCACCCGACGAAAAATCATCAGCAAATCCCATGGCGTGGCAAAACCATCGGGTGAAATTTCACCTGACGGAAAACCTTCAGTGATCTCACCGGGCGAAGTTTCAACCGGCGGTCTTGTACGCTTAATTTTTCCGCCTTGCTATTTCATGCCTCTTCATTGATCACCTAAAATTGCAAATAATGACACGACTCACATTACATTATCAATTTCTCCCACAAACATGCTTGTGGTCTTCGATTTAGCTCCATAAATTCTTCCAAAAGCGTGATGATCATCCAAATATATGCTCCAAGATGAAATCCAAGTTCAACCATCCACTCAAAGCTAACAACACTAATAAAACAAAGTATATGATACATATTTACAAGGTGGTTGTTGAGGATACCACCAAACCTATTTCATTTTGAAAGTGGTTAAACAATGCTCCCCAACGGGAGCTCACCAACTTTCACGGTAGCAAAGGTCTCAGGAACGTGACCGACATGATAAATCTTCAAACGTTGCCCATTAACCATAGATTTCTCGGTTTCCGGGGTAGAGATCTCAATTGATCCACATGGTTGCACCTTGGTCACATCGAATGGATCCGACCATTTTGACTTCAACTTACCGGGGTCGAATGGTTTAAATTCAAGGTTAAGAGTAGAAGGTACCATACTTTCACCCACCGGTAGTGGTTCTACCTCTTCTTCGTGCATGATTTCTTCCTCAAGAGGCGGGGGATCAAGTAGTTTCTCTTCTTCTTTCTTGTCATCATATATCAAGCTATACTCAACCAAACTATCAATAACTTCAATAGAATACATTTGTTCAATAATTGGTTGTTTAAGAGCTTAAGAAAGGGAAAACTCTACCGATTCGTTCCCTATATTAGAAGATAATTCTTCATTCTTGACATCTACTATAGTGCCACCGGTAGCCATAGGGTAGGGTTCAAGTATGCCATGAGGAGTCCCATTACTCTTTGTTGCACTTGACAAAATGTCACAGTTTCTTTCCTTAATTGGGATTTGTTCGATCACATAGCTTTGGTCTCCAACTATGTATTTATATGGATCTCTTCTTGGTGGCTCTGTCACATATTTTACAATACACTCGTCGAAACCAAGCGTCGTGGAATAGGAGTGACATGCTTGCTCATTTGAAGGTTTTTCGGATTCCACATTGCCTTCCACTCTTATGGAATTGACAGATGCTTGATGAGTAGGATGTGTCGGATTTTTGAGGTTCAAGTTTTTATATGGGTCCTCAAGTTCTTTGCCACCTCTCAAAATCACGGTATGTGCTTGGTGTGAAGGGTCTCTCGGGTTTTTGGGTTGGCCGGGAAAACCATGGGGTGGATGAATTGGGGCGGCCAAGGCTTTCAATGCTTTTTTTGATTCCCAAACCTTTAGCCTCGCCTCAGTGTCTAAGTTCTCACTCCATAGGTGCTCAATTGCTCTTTGTAGTTCATTAGTGTTGTCTCATGGACCTCCGCCTTCATCATATTGGAAATTGCTTGGTTGGCCATAAGATTGAGAGAGTTGATTGTAAAATTGTTGGTTGTATCCTTGGTTACCTTGGAAACCATAGCTATATCCTTGATTGAAGTTGTTCCCTTGTTGATTTTTTTGATTATGTTAATTGCTTGGAACATGGTAATTACCTCCTTGTTGATAGAAGTTACTCCTTTGATGAGGAGGTAAATACCGGGGCATCTTCGGAGGACCTTGATTAAAGGGCCTTTATTGGCTTTGATTGAAAGGCGTCGGTTGATTCCCTTGGATATGCGGCATCGGGTTTTGAACATTTTGATTCCCATATGAAAAGTTCGGATGAAACCTTGTGCCAAAATTGTAAGTATTAGAATAGGGATCAAATTGAGGTCTTTGCCCATATACTTGAGTAGCTTGCACTTCAGTTGGCTCTTCAAAATAATTCTCTTCATTTGGAATACAAGAACTAGTCATGGCCATAGTTGCCACAATGTTCACAAGGGATTTTAATCCAACAAGCATTTTTCTTTGATAGTGAAGGTCGACATTTTTGCAAAAGAGAGCTTCAATTCTCTTAATTAATGCCTCTAGCCTTGCTAAAAGATCCAGATTCACACTTCTTAAGGAATCTTCATTCTCTCCCTTTTTAGCATCCCTATCATAATTTGAATAAGAATCACTCTTAGCCATTTTCTCCAAGAGAGATTTCGATTCATTGTCCCCAAGAGCGAAGAAATCTCCTCCCGCCGCCACATTGATATTCTCTGTAATTCGAGTAGAGAGAGCATTGTAGAAAGTTTGGGTGGTAAGCCAACCGGGGGTACCGTGATGAGGACACTTCCAGATAATGTCCCGGAATCGATCCCATGCTTCACTTAGACTTTCATGCTCATCTTGTTGGAAGTTTTGAATTTCTTTGCGGTATTGGTTTGTTTTGTAGAGCGTGTAGTATTTCTCCAAGAATGCATTAGCAAGTTGGGCCCAAGATTAAAAAGTATTATCCGGATGGCTTTGTATCCACCTCCTAGCTCCATCCCTTAATGTCTTAGGAAATAATAACCGATGAAGTTGACATGATGAAAGTCCGTTCAATCTTGCTCCGACTAATTTCTCTTTGTACAAAGCAATATGCTCTGGAGCGTCTTCTTGTGAATAGCCGTGGTATGTGTCTTTTTGGACCATTTTAACCAAAGAAGCTTTAAGTTCGAATTGATTGGGGATGGTTCCATATGAAATGGGAGAAACAATATCCTCATGAGTAATTTGAGAATGAGTTCCAAGGGTAGACATGTTTGTTTTTAGAACTATTTTTGGGGAAGAGGGTGGAGGGACAATTTTTTGTTGGATGGGTGGATGGTGAAGAAAGTGGATTTTAGATGGAGTTTATAGAAGATAGTGTGAGTGGTTGTGAAAGATTTTGAAGGATTGGATGTATGTTGGGTGATGTAAGGTATGGGTGTGGTATCACTTTCGTCAATTGTTGTTCCGGAATATCAATTCTCGCCTTGGTCACACCGATTCGGGGTTGAACAATGTTGGAGACAAACTTTTCCTGAACATAACTCAAGTGCGTGGAAGGTGAGACTTCTAGTACCAAGTGGTACTAGGGTAGAGAGAAATAAAATGAAAGCAAATGAAATCAAAAACCAAACACAAATTAACTAAAACTCAATTAACTAGTTGCCATTCCCTGACAACGACACCATTTTGACGCACCCCTATTTAGGCTCGGTCGTTAAGGATGGATAGGGGGTCAAGCAGTATTTATATGACTCGCAAATAACACAAAAATAAATAAATGAAGTCGAGGTCGGTCCACAGGGATGACGGTGAGATAATCAAGTAAGAGCTATGTGTTTGGGGTCGGTCTAATTGGGGGTTTTGAGTCGAGTCTAAACTAGAATGGGATAAATAACAATGAATAATCACTAGGGAAAAGGTGTTTGGGGGAGTCGGGAATTAGAAATCGGGTTCTATGAGTCTAGGAATTATGAGTGGGTCACAAAGTCGATAGAGGGAGAATTCCACCTTTCGATTTCTTCACCAAACTTATCTAGATCCCGCTTTCGCGGCGAAAAAGGGTAAGTCTCAAGTCAAGGTAACTCCTACCCCGAGTTTCCCCACATTGATAGGAGTGAGTCAAGGTCGATCTAGCCGGCCGGTCTAAGTCAACAAAGACACAATAACCTCAAACATGATAAATCAACAAACATGCAACCAAACCACAATTCTTTAATTCATATCATCCAAGATCTTCCTCCCTTAACCCCCTAACAAGTAAAATACTCACAATTCATGAAGGAAACTACAAAAATATTAACAATAGAGAAAATTTAACAATAGCATGCATAATAACTAAATCTAAAAAAATGTCAACAAAACAATAAGGAAATTGCAATCTAATAAATCAATCACAAAACTTGCAATCAACGAAATAAACTTGGAAATAATCTAGAACAACATAAATTAGATCTAGAGAAATTAACAACAAAAAGATGATCAAACCAAGACAATAATGAAAGAACAATGAAATGAACAATATTGAAAGCACAATAATAAATCTAGACTAGATATTAGAGAGTGGAAGAGATATATATGAACTATGAAGATCAACAATAAAGAAGAAGATTGCATAAATAAAAGATGAAGCTTGATGAAGAGGATAAAGGATTTGTCACTAATCCCTTAATAATCTCCAAAAATATCCAATAAAAATTTGAATTCTACAAAGCTTAAATGTAAATCTAGAGAATTGATGAAGAAAAAACTATAAAGATCTACTACTAGCTTACTATCTAAGCTACTAGAATTGTAGAGAACTACTAAAATTACTACTAGAATGATCTACTAATGGAGGCCTAATGGGATGGTAATGTGCAACTAACTAGGGTATAAATATATATAGTAGTTGCATACTTAATGGATCACTTAAATAAAGAAGAAGATTGCATAAATAAAAGATGAAGCTTGATGAAGAGGATAAAGGATTTGTCACTAATCCCTTAATAATCTCCAAAAATCTCCAATAAAAATTTGAATTCTACAAAGCTTAAATGTAAATCTAGAGAATTGATGAAGAAAAAACTATAAAGATCTACTACTAGCTTACTATCTAAGCTACTAGAATTGTAGAGAACTACTAAAATTACTACTAGAATGATCTACTAATGGAGGCCTAATGGGATGGTAATGTGCAACTAACTAGGGTATAAATATATATAGTAGTTTCATACTTAATGGATCACTTAAATCAAAGCTCAATTCTAATCTTTGCCATGAATGAAACTTTGCCCTTGAATGAAACTTTGGCCTTTGAGTGAGAACTTTCCCCTTTGAGTGAGACTTTTGCCCAATGAGTCTTCATAGGGTGAAGTTTTGCCCTGCGGATTCTCTCCTATATGGCCGAAATACCGCCGGGCAAAGTTTCGCCCGGTCAAAATCTTATAGGGTGAAATTTCACCGTATGAACTTTTTTGTCCGAAATAGCAATCTGGGGAGGAACACCGTCGGGCGAAGTTTCGCCCGGTGAAATTGCATCGGGTGAAACTTTGCCCTGTGACTTCAGAGGGCCTTAACTCTCTCATTTGATCTCCGATTGGGGCATGTGATATGTCGTAGGAAAGCGAAGACGATATACATTCAATTACAACTAAAATCGCTTTGATCCGAGGTGTAGAACTCTAGATATATCCATTTGAAGTTCTACCTCTCCGGTGAAGATGCCCAATGGACTATAAATATGCACTTTTGCTCAAGGTTTCACCCTTTGATGCTTGGACTTTGGACTTTAAGTTGTGTGTTTTGCTTTTCGGACGGTATTCCCCTCTCTTGTGCTCGTAGAAGCTCGATCATGCTTTCGGCGCCAAATCCTATCAAAATTGATAGAAAAACTACCAGAAACGTGTAAAATGCACAAGAGGGACGCTAATGCGAAAAATACTAAAAATAAGGCGATAATCGCACTCTTATCTCGCAAAACAAGGGAAAAACAAGTCTAAATGGGAGGAAAAATGATATAAATTTAGCACACAACAAGTGCCCTAGAAAAAAAACTCCCTGCCCATTTTTGAGGGGGTCACTCGATTGAGTGGCCCTTAGGCACTCGATCGAGTGCCCTCTTTTACGGATGGAGGTTTGCTTTAAAACAATCCATTTTGTGATCTTATTGTCAAATTAAAGAGTGATCGAACTAATGCAAATATCGGACCCTTCCATGTCACGACGTCGTTGTCGGGTCTCGTGGACCCTACGACGGTAGATTCAACGTCATTAGGTTTTGCATTAATACGACTCTCGATGGCTCGTCATATCCGACACCCGATAATGGAATCAGTATCGACCATTTTAGAGCAATTTTTTATGGATTTGAAAATAATCATGCTAGAATGAATATTGAATCCCTCCGCTTTGCTATGCCGTTGTCGGTTCTTACGGACCATACGACGATCGGTTCGACGTCATCGGGTTTCATGCTAACCTTATTGTCGATAGCTATTTTACGCGCGACCTTCGATTGCGGAATCGACATCACGCCTTTAATTAGAGCAGTATTTTGAAAATGGAATCGAATACGCTCGATAATGAATTACCGCTATCGCGTTATAATCCGGCGGTTATGCATACGCCATAAGGCGCCCTAATATTTAAGTGCCTAGGGCGGTGCACCTCGAAGGACGCCACCTCTAGTACGACTTGTTGAGGATTTTAACGGACTTTAGGCGACAATTAATCGTCGAACGTATTTGATTGAAGAATTTGATTTGCCATCACAAACTTAGGTCCTTTGTATTTCGATGTCGTAATTTGGCTTTTAAAGCATGCGACGATCGATTTAGCATCATTGGACGTTGCTCGAATCGGTTTAACAATACTTTTTGTTGTATCATAGTATACACGGTATTATATATAAACTATATGTAAAAGACAATAAATAAAAGTTAGATTGTTAGGAACAATAAATAAAATTTAGATGCGAAAATAAAATGTTAGTAGTTAGTAACAAGAATTAAATGTTAGTTGAACAATAAATAAAAGTTACGGAGTAGTAGTTAGTATGCAAAAATGAAAGGAGAATTAGAGATGCGGGATTTGGTACACCCTCAACCTACATGCTAATAGTCTCGGAAAACGGGCTCGTCGAGTGTCGGCGTAGGCACGGGCGCGGTTCGAGAATGTAGGGTGAGTTGGGGTGTGATTAGGGAGACGGTATTCTGGGTTTTCGGGAGGCTAAGTCTTAGGAATGATTATATGTGAGTGTGAGTTTGAAGAGCTCAATATGCCAAGAGAAAGAAGGTGGAAATATGAGGATTGAAAAATCATACCCAAATGATGTGCAAGGGGGGGGGGGGGGCGTTATATAAAGGTATCACCCCGGTTTAGAGTCACCCAATCGAGTGGCCCTATGTTGCACTCGATCGAGTGGCCTTAAAAAAGGGTCCTTGTCATTTTTTGGGGGGTGACTCGATTGAGTGGCCGTCAGGCGGGTGAGCCCTTTTAGGAAGGTGGGGATTCTATTTTGACTTTGGACCTTGGCTTGATTTGGTTTGTATTTGGACGCAGCGTGAGGCTGGTTACGTTTTTGGGTTTCGAATTTGACCGGTTTTGGCTCTGTCGCAAAAGACGATTTTACTCCCTGTGATGGTTTTAGCTCAAAATAGCTTTATTTTATTGAGAAGGACCCATTGAGTCTGAATTTGAGGTCGGTTTTGAGATATTTGTACTCCACTAAGTGCCCACATTGGATACTCTTGATTCTATTTGCCGTATTCGAGCGTATTAATGCATGTTTGCGTCCGATCATCATCGGGTGTTTTGTTCAAGATTATTATAGACACAAGCAGTCCAAATGCAAGTGTATACAGATCTCCCACTCTGACTGAGGCTTGGACAAGGTGAAAGTCAGAGTAGCCACCAGGCCAATCGAAGATTACGACCTGGCAGCCTTCCGGTCGGGTCGTTTATAGTCTGTTAGATTTGCATGAAGGGCTCGCCGGCCATAAGATAGAAATCATACCTGTCTTGATAGTGATAGCTCCGTGGGGAGTTGGACTTGCCTTTGATGTCTCGGATGTACCTGTATGCAGACACTTAATATTCTAAATGTAACATTGAGACACAGACTCGATTGCGCTTGGGAGTAAAAATTTGAGGTTTTGAAAATTTTATCGAGGAGGAATGCTCGGGACAACTTGATTCATATACTGAGATTGAAGGAGCTGAAAAATTGGACCGGGCCTGTGCGTGTAGGCATGTGGGCTAAGGTAGCCAGTTGCAGATTGAGGCTACCAGGGTTTTTATGCTTATATACGTGACCTCCTTCTTCACTCTTTGCATCTCACACCCATCTTCATATTCTCCTAAAAAATTCCTCAAATTCTTGAGAAAAATATTCGAATATTTGCTATGGGCATCGAAAATTTAACCGCGTTGTTTCAGGCACGGTCCCAACACTGTAGGGACGAGGAGAAGGTTCAGCTGAATTAGATGGGAATTTCCGCTTTATTCCCATTTCAACATCTTAAGGTAGACTCACACTTCCTAGACGCTTGTTTATCGTTTTTGGACACTATCCATCACGTTTTTGCGATCCCTCGGGGGGAGGCATGCCCTCTTCTTGAGGAGTTAGCTGTTATGGGCGGCTGGTATCCCGCTGCCCGTCCTGTTATTCCTCCGTTCTAACCCGACCCGAGGAGGAAGTTAAGGGAATTTCTGGGTCTGTCTCATGTTGAGGCAGACCGGATGGTGCAAGGGAATTCAATTTCCCTGTTCGACCGGGTTCAGAAATTTATGATTGCGAAGGATGTGAGGATTATTGCATCTCACAGGCGTAGGGCCTTTGCTTTCTATATGCTGAACCGCTATGCTTTCGATGGGCAGATGGAGGCTGACTTCTGCATGGGTCAGATTCAGCTAATTGGTATGGTGGACTAGATGGAAACGGGTCACAGCCTGGCTTGACTGATAATCGGGGAGATTATTATGGGCCTCGACGCTCGAAAGGTTGACTCGAACAGACAATTGACGGGTAGCATCCGTCTTTTACATGTATACGTTTCGCTTTATTTTTACGCGAAAACCTATTTTTGAATTCTTGATATTTGCGTGGTTGTTTTGCGTCTCGGAAACAGCTTTGACCGGGGTTTGACCCGGTCGCTAAAAGTTGGTTTTATTTCCGGTGTCGGTTTTGACCCAAATTAGTCTTATTTGATTGGAAACGACCCACTGAGCCTGAATTTGAGGTCGGTTTTGTGATATTTGTACTCCGTAAAAAGCCCAAGCCAGAAACTAATGATTTCGAGCCCATATCCGAGCGCGTAGAAGCATGTTTGCGTCCGATCATCATCGGGTGTTTTTTGGAAACTGCTATAGACACCTAGCAGTCAAATGTGGGTGTCTACAGAGCCCCCACTCTGACTGAGGCTTGGACAAGGCAAAAGTCAAAGTAGCTACCAGGCCAATCGAGGATTAAGACCTGGTAGACTTCTGGTCGGGTCGTTTATAGTCCATTAGACTTGCGTGAAAGGGCCCGCCAGCCATAAGATAGAAATCAAACCTGAGTTCCGTTGTCGGGAGTAGCTCCGTGGGACTTGTTTTTTTAAGCCCTGGGTGTATCTTTATTCGGATACATCCCGTCTTGGAGCTGTGCGGGAGCTTGCCTAAGAAACCCTGGGTGTGTCCGTTTGCAGACACATTCCCACTCAGGATTATGCGGGAAATCGGACTTGTTGTATAAGTCCTGGGTGCGCCTATATATGGGCCCATCCCGTGCTATTTCGGGAAAATGTCACCTTGGGCTTTCCGCTGGGGAGATATATGAGTTACGCAGGCGCTGGGGAATAAAAAAAACTTGATGTTCCTTTGGGAAGTCAAGATGGTACCTGAAATGTTAGATATACAGGCAGAAATAGCAAATATAGCAGATAGCAAGATAGCAGACAGGAAATATAGTTAGCATCTATAGACTGACTTGCGCTGGGGTTAATGTTTTTTTGCTTTATTTTGAAATCAAAGTCCTAAATGCAACTCACATGCTAGGAGATAGGTTTTCAAAATTGAAAAGGGCAGAAAAGAAATTTGCAGTTTAAATAGGCTGAAATTTGACTTTGTCGAAAAGGATTTTCTCAAATGCCTAAGTTTTGCAAATTTTGAAGCGGGAATTCGAGAAGAGAGGTATACCGACATACTCGAGTCTGGACATAACATGACGAGTTGAAAGACGCGACTGGACTCTCGAGGGATTGGACCGTGACTCGGTAGGGGGATAGGACACCTAAGATGACAAGACTTTTAAGTTGCGCTATTTCGTAGCCTAGGCGAGTGGCAACACGGTCGAACATCGAAATGTGATGGATATGCTATAGGGGACTTGCAGTAGTCTGTAATGGGACATATCAAATTGCTCACATGAATGAACATAAGAATTCTACCAAATTGTCTACCAACTGCCTCTGCCTCTCCAAAATTGTGGGCATTTTCCGTTAATAATTGGTCTAAAAAAGACTTAAGAGTCTTATGTTCGCATAAGAATTGCTCACCTATATACATCTTAAACTTTTGCATAACCGAATGTCTCGACTCGCGTTGATAATGTCGGTATCTTGCTCCGTAAAAGTTAGTCATGTGAGCATACAATTTTATTGAACTTTCCATATCCGCCCATTCCCCAGCTTGGGTTTTTCTTAAGTTCATATAAAACTATGTCATGTCGTTTTATTTTACTCCGCTGGCGATTGTGACAAAGCTAGCTGTTGAGAACATGACAGTGATGGCCTTGATATGTGAGTACAATATTCCAGAGCATACACCGTTATCCATTAAATTGGATTTTGACGTGACTAACAACGCAGCCGAGTGTGAAGCAATCATTCACGGGCTGCAAGCCGCTGCTGATTTGGGGGTAGCAAATCTCCGGGTCCACGGTGACTCATCTCTAGTCATCAATCAAGCTCTCCAGAAATGGAAAGCTCGGAATGTCAATCTAGTGGCTTACCAAGCGCGGGTAAGGGTTCTCGAGAAACAATTCCAAAAGGTAGAGTACATCTATCTACCTCGGGAGGAAAACCAGTTCGCGGATGCATTTTCCAAATTAGCATCTTTGCTAAATATCTCAGAGCACCTAACCAGCATGCCGATCTGCGTCGAAACACGGTCCAAGCCGGCATATATCCACGCCATCCAAGATATCAAAATAATTGATCCAGAACCTTGGTATCAGTCTGTGCTAACCTACTTGACAACGGAAGAATATCCTCCTGGAGCTGAAAACCGGGCCAAGAAAGTCTTGCGAAGATTGGCAACCCAATTCATTCGTACGGACGACGGACAGTTATACAAAAAGACGGCACAGGGGGCTCTCCTCCTGTGTATCGATAAAATGCAAGCTGAAAAGGTTATGTCCGAAGTACACGATGGTGAAAATGGCCCGCATATGAACGCCCATATGCTAGCCCGAAAAATCATGAGGCTCGGGTATTATTGGAACAGCATGGAAACTGACTGTCAGTTATATGTCAAACACTACCATAACTGTCAGATTTTTGCCAATGTACAACATATGTCGTCTTCCCTGCTATATACCATGACATCACCATGGCCGTTCTCAACGTGGGTAATTGATATAATTGGAAAGGTGAACCCTTCCGGGACGGGAGGTCACTGTTTCATTTTGGTGGCTATCGACTATTTCACAAAAGGGGTTGAAGCCGAGTCATACCGAATCTTGAATGCCAAGCATGTGGCTAAATTTATCCAAAACAAGATTATATGCCGGTACGGGATCCCGCATGAGTTCATCAGTGATCACGGGACCCATTTCCAAGCTGAAACCACTGCTTTGCTAGCAAAATATAAAATTCAAAGGCATAAATCTTCGCCTTACCGTCCCCAGACAAATGGAGCGGTGAAGGCGGCTAATAAAACGATTGTCACCGTACTTAAAAAGATGGTTGAGAATTACCTGGACTGGCCCGACAAAGTACCATTTGCCCTATGGGGGTATCGGATGTCAATTCGCACCGCGACCGGAGCAATTCCATATTATCTGACATATGGAATGGAAGCGGTCCAACCAGTCGAGATAGAAGTACCATCCCTCAGGATTTTACTTGAAAGCCAAGTGCCTGAATCAGATTGGGTCCAAGCCCGATACAATTCGTTAGTTCTTTTGGATGAACGGCGGTCCCAGGCCCTCAATAACATTCAGATATACCATAAGAGGATACATCGGGCCTTCAACAAAAGAGTTAGGCCCAGAAACATCAAGGAAGGGGATCTAGTTCTAAAATCGGTTCGTGCGTTACTACCGGTCAACCCAAGAGGAAAGTTCAAACCCAATTGGGCTGGGCCGTATTTAGTAAAGAAAGTCCTATCAGGAGGAGCGGTGATGCTGACAGACTTGGACGGGAACGAATTCGTCAACCCAACCAACTTAGAGCAGTTGAAGCACAACTACCCCTAAACATTATCTCAATGTCATTTGCAAAAAATTTATAAAAATTTATCTTTTTATAAATTTTCAAAAAATTATAGGCAAGTCAATAAGTTAGGATTATTTATCCTACTGTCGCACATCTCGAACTAATAGTCTTGATGTATTTCAAAAATTGCAAAAATCTATGTTTGAATTACGTTTGGTTTGATTCCGCTAATTGTGGATACGTAGGCAACCCCTCAAAAGGGTACAACCACTACAATAACGAAAAGACGAGAACGGTATTCACTAATATGTCTTTTATTCAAAAACCCGATAGACTCGGGAGTTCCAAAATTAAATCACAAAAAAAAAACGGCAAACATACAAAAAAAACACACTACAAAAAAATGTAATAATAGTCAAATAATAAAAATAAGGAGACTAGTGTTCATGCATTTTGCTCTTTCCCTTGTCTTTTGGGTCACGCGGAGCCTGAGGTCGTCGGGACGGGGGCGAGCGTTCCCGAATCACGAGGGGAACCTCTTTAGCTCGAACTTGTTTCTTAGACAATGGGTCTTCTGCCATTGTCGCCTGTCCAAGTCGAGCCCGTACGTGCTCAAGTAGTCTGTCTTGAGGACCAAGTCAGTTCCGAACTGCCAATCTTGGACCAAGTCTCCTTTCCAAGTCAGTCTGGGGGCTCACTTTCCCCCGTGCACTTCTAGCACTGGACCCTTCAGCTTGAGTCCTACTTTTCCTTCTCTGACCTGACATAAGACGGACCAATGTAGCTGGAGTATCGCCTTCATCAAAAAAGCCCCTATTGTCTTTGACTTGTTCCCTTCGCAGCGGGTCGAAAGCTTCATCAACCTTTAAAGCAGCTCGGGCTTTGGCAGTATTTGCTTTGGTCCACCTCACATAAGAATCAGATACCCAAATTGAATGGAGAGATTTGGGAATGGGCCAAGTGTGCCGGGTATACCATCGCTGCATCCATGTGTCGCACATCACATCAGTCAGTTTGGTAGATTCACTCACAACTGCTTCAACCTCCGGGATTCTTTGGGACCAACCATACTGCTTTAGTATGCGGTCGGGATAAAGATGGATCGTCTGCCTGAAAGAAAAGATTACCTGGTAGCGAGCCTTATCCCTCGGAGCCAAGCCCGTCCAAACATAAAGGGGCCACCATGGCACTACCCATCGAATCAACGGACCGCTATGGAAAGATAACACTTCGTCCCAATATTTCTGGGTGATCTGGCGAGAGAAATCAATAGCCCGTCTCCTTGTCATCACCTGATCAGGACGATATCGACTCGAGTCAAGAGGAGGATCTATAACTGATAGCCTCTCGAATAGCCAAATCTGAGAAAAGAAACAAAAATATGAGTCTCGGGACAAAATAGGCGTCCGCCTAAGGGCACTCGATCGAGTGCCTAGGGGTCACTCGATCGAGTGGTACCCCAGAAATCGAACAGGAGGCCTTTTACGAGGGCACTCGATTGAGTGCCCACAGCAGCAGAAGAATCGAGAAAAAAAAAAACCGGAAAATTTAGAAATTGAGAAAAATCAGAAAAATCCGAAGAGATATACCTGAAATAAACGCGTGCTCCCGGTTAGACGAACTAATGAATCCCTTTTACGATTATTCAAACCCTGGATAATTTCTCCGGTAATCAGCCAGGCTGGACTATACTCCGTTTCCATCAGGTCAGCCACGGTTAAAAGACGAGCATTACCCATGCACGGCAACAAGTCCATGTGACCTTCAAAGGCATAAACGTGGAGCATACAAAAGGAGAAAGCCCTGCGGCTGTGAACCGGTCTGACCCGGAAGTCATGAGGATTCATAAATTTCTCGGCCAAGTCAATCAAGGAAATATGGCTGATAAGTGTGGTTTGTAGTGCTTATTTGTTGTGTTTGGTCCCGGTTTCTCTTGTGAAATCGCTCTTTGGAGCGGTTTCTGAGGCTACTTACGCTTCTTCTAGCTTTTGTTAGGTTCCTAGGACCATTATTGGAGATATGGAGCGATTCTGACTCGTTTCCGACACATTTGGAGCCTTCGAAGAGAAGCGACGATCACTCGGTAGCCTATACTCGATCCCGAGACCTTGGGACCCATTCCCGAGCCCCTTGGACCCAATCCCGAGCACCGAGAATCGATGAGAAGCCTAACAAGAGCAAGGAGTGACCTTTGTGACCATATTAGAGGCCTACAAGACCCATCCCGGTCGGGACAACCCTCATCTCGTCCGGGATGAAGTGCAAACAAAGTAGCTCTTTTGCTGAGTCAACCGGGACAGGATGAAGCCATCCCGGACGGGACCATGAATCCATCGCGGACGAGACCATCCATCCCGAACGGAATGAGCCCAGAAATAGGTTGTTTCGCTTTTCTCGCCTCCTCCTCTCTTGTAACCCTATAAATACCCCCCCCCCCCCCCCCCCTCTTGTATTATTACACTATCTTAGCTTATGTTAGACATTACCCACTAAACCCTTGAGTACTTTAGGTTAGATTAGCTTAGACTAGTGTAGATTAGTCCTTAATTAGTCCTTAATCTGGTTAGATAATCTTGTATTAAGGGAACTCTTGAAGAATCCATTCAATCTTGACAACATTGGTGGATGTTTTGGGTGTTCTTTATATACAAGTTCTCATCTTTTCATCCTTTGTAGTTTGGTACAATACTTTTCTCTTCTCTTTTCCTTTAATCTTATTGTTATTCAAGTTTCCATCTTAGTTTATGTTTGTTGTTCATCTTGTTTATGAATTGTCTTGTTCTTATGTTGTGGGTTTCTCTAGTTTGTGTTGATATTTCTTTAGATATGTGTGAGTAGTTGTCCCCTAGGGTTAGTAGAGGGATTTGGTGTTGATTAGGGATGATTAGGGTGGAAATTGGTGATGCTAGATGTTGTTCTTGTTGTTTTCTATTTGCCTTGCACTCCACATGTTTGATGTAATGCTTGTGAGACTCGAGACGATCAATCCTTGTTTTTCTTGCCTCTTCTCTTGTATGTGTGTGTTTGGTTGTAGGTTTGGTAACCTCATTAGTAGCGAGCGTGGTGAGGGTGACCCCTAGGCTGTTTAAGTAGCGAGAGCCCGATCGGAACCTAGGCTACGAGAGCATGCTAGTGACACCCGTTTCCTTCTTTTTATCTTTTTGACACCCATGAACCCGACCTAGCCCTAGCTTCTTCTTATTGATTTTTTAGCTTCCATTTGTCATTAGTTATTTGTTTAGCTTAGTTCTTAGTCGACCTTAGCCATAGTTTAGCTTGTCTCGGACCTAGTCTAGGCCCGTAGCACCCATTAGTCCGTCACCCTGTCCCTGTGGATTCGACCCGACTTGCCCTATCTACCCAGTTAGGAATAGTTTGTTTTATTTGATCGACGGGATCCACGGCAAATCCTACGCGTCAATGTGTGGACATGACGTAGGTCCACCCCGACGCGGCGACGCGCGGGTTTGGGTAGGCGAATGAATCTCGTGGTAAGATTGTTCTCGGGTTCGAAATTTAAGTCAAAATGGAGTCGCCACCGAATTTTGTGGTTATTCGGAACCATACGAGCCCACTCTATGTCGTCATGGGCTATTCACAAAGTAAGCCCACTTCGATTTCAGAGTTCATTGGGCTCGTCCCTTTGCATTGCGATACCGATACCATCTACACCGGTATCGTGTAAAGAATGACTCTCGTTCGCCAAGGGTTTCGGACATCCGGAAACCAAAGGTTCTGAGTAAGGGGTGAGGGTACGTGTTGGGAAGCCCACTAAGGACACCCAACCCCGCCCGCACATGGCGGCCTCTACTAAGACATCGTTCGTGTTCGTGATACGCGCGCTAGTAAAATAATGAAATGATATGCAAACAGCGTTTTTAACTAAACATGCGAGTTTTGCGTTAACTACGTCATTTAATGCATCTTGAATGTGGTCGAAATAATTTAGCATGCGAGGTTCACTTATAAAAGCGTAAAAGCAAATGATTAACAAAGCTCGAAAGTAAATAAATAACGTACAAGTTACACGGGCGGAAATACAACCCGGAATTCACAATACAACATTACGTAAAGGAGTGAAATAAAAATAATGCGATATAATTAAAGGGACGGACCCGTATGTAAACTAGACCGCGGAAATATGTAGGCGGACTAACCTCGATTAAATACGCATTATGTCGCATATTTAAACGAAGGACGGGAACATGAGACTGCGGCATATTGCTAGCCTAATCTCGCGTCCCGTAGTCTTGTCCCGACTTATCACGTCAAAGTGGTCAAAGTCGTTCTACGTGTCGTGACATGTGTGACGTTTTGGAAAATGATGAAGGGTCGGTCAAGGGTCTAAAGTTGATAAGGACGGGGCTCGGAATATGTGTCCAAGCCTTCGGGTTTCTGAGTTGCCAGACCCACTCGACCGAGTCATTGATTGACTCGACCGAGTGCGCCATTAACGTGGCTACTGCCCATATTTTGGGGGGTTACTCGATCGAGTGTCTTAGGGCACTCGGTCGAGTGCATTATTAATGGGGCTACTGCCCGGTTTTTGGGGTGCAACTCGATCGAGTGGCCTATGACACTCGGTCGAGTGCCCCCTGTACGAGCATTGATTTGCTCGGTTTTATGACTCGAAATCGATGATCGGCCGAGTCAAACACAAATATTGCTTGATTTGTACTCGACTCGGCCTCCGGTACTATAATCGTATATGAATGATTATAATACCGTCACCGGAGGTTTTATGAAAACGTTTGCGTTAGATTACGAAACTTTGAATTAGTAACGAGATGCATCCCTCTACGTCACGACATCGAAACTAACCCTTTCGGGTTTTGTGATGTCGGTATTCGTGTCAACGGGTCTCGGACCAATCAAGGAAATGGAGTTAAATATGTTCAACTACGACGAATCACGATCACGTCACGCCCTTGAGTACATTGGGGCGGGGCTCCTCGAAAGGGCTCCACCTCCGTCGTTGCTCGTAAAGGGATTAGACGGATCGAA
Organism: Agrostemma githago; assembly: GCA_958450325.1. NCBI lineage: Eukaryota > Viridiplantae > Streptophyta > Magnoliopsida > Caryophyllales > Caryophyllaceae > Agrostemma > Agrostemma githago. The sequence goes on along the minus strand of OY288239.1, from coordinate 61,481,195 downwards.
TGTGATTATCGTAGTTCAACATTTCAAAACCGACTTTTGATATTAATATTATATACGCGGTATTATTAGAGTTAGTAACGATATAAAAAAGGTGCAAAATTAGAAATGCGAAAAGATGAAAAAGTTAGTGTATGTGTACGTGTTACTACGATACAATAATATGAAAATGCGTGTAGAACGATACTTTAAAAGAGATTAAAAAAGGAGTTTGGAACACCCTCAACGTACATGCTAGTATGGACCTCGGAAACGGACTCGTGAACAGCGACAAAGCTTGGGAGTATCGAGGATGCACGCGAGTTACGGTGTGTATGGATATGTGTGTGTATACGTCGGTTTATCGAGGGACTAGAACTCGGTTTTTGATGTGTTTGACCTAAGGTTTCTAAGGTTTGTAAGGTGGGATGTAGGGTTGGTATTTGACTGAAAAATGTAGGGCAAAGAGGTGCAGAAAAGTCTTTTTTATGCATGGGAATGAGTCGGTATTTATAGGCATTTGCCACGACCTAAGGTGCACTCGATCGAGTGGCCCTAGTGCACTCGATCGAGTGCCTATTTGGGCGGGTCTGGTCCAGCGGAAGACGCTCCACTCGACCGAGTGGGCAATCCACTCGATCGAGTGGATCAACGTGGTTGAGATAAATAAGGCAAGAAAATCTTGCTTGTTTTGACTTGATTTTTGAATTTGATTTATGCGCCTAAATGAACCTGGCTGAGATATTGTGACGGTTTCGTCCTTGACCGGGTTTTGACCCGGTCGCCAAAAGACGGGAAATATTTTTGGTGTCGGTTTTGGCCCAAATTAGTCTTATTTGACTCGGAACGACCCACTGGGCCTGAATTTGAGGTCTGTTTTGTGGGATTTTTACTCCGCTAAAAGTCCATGTCGGCTATTAGGAATTTCGTGTCCGAGTCCGAGTATACTAGTCACGTTGACGTCCAATCATCATCGGGTGTTTTTTGGAGACTACCATAGACACGTGGCAGTCAAAATGCGGGTGTCTACACAATGGCCATCCTCCATCATGCGGGACACCTCGTTGTGAGAAAGTCCTAAAAATTCCCGTAGCTTCCTTCTTGGGTCATGGACCAAAAACGGGACAGCAGGACGAAGTATAGGTGTAGACACCCACATTTGGCTGCTAGGTGTCTATAGCAGTTTCCAAAAAACACCCGATGATGATTGGACGCAAACATGCTTCTACGCGCTCGGAAATGGGCTCGAAACCGTTAGTTTCTGGCTTGGGCTTTTTACGGATTACAAACTCACAAAGTTGACCTCAAATTCAGGCCCAGCGGGTTGTTTCCAATCAAATAAGACTAATTTGGGTCAAAACCGACACCGAAAATAAAATCGTCTTTTAGCGACCGGGTCAAACCCCGGTCAAAGCCGTTTCCGAGACACAAAACTGCCTTGCAAATATCAAAAAGTTCAGCTCAAACACAAAAGCCTCAAAATATCTGGCCCGCCTCAGCCACTCGATCGAGTGTTATCCCACTCGATCGAGTGGGCCTTTAACAGGCCCGTTGTCTCCCTTTAGCTGGGCCACTCGATCAAGTCCATCGGGGCACTCGATCGAGTAACCATAGGTCGGGGGGTTGAGCAATTCCTATATATACCTCCCCTTTGGAACACTCATCACAACTTTTTCAACCCTACTTTCACCTTGACAACTTTCACATACAACTTACAACCCTAGCATCTAGCAAATCCTAAACCACCATAACTCCATCTACATAGATCTCGAACTCCCGTGCCTGAGCCATAACTAGACGAGTCATATCCGAGAACACGAAACATGTAGGTTGAGGGTGAAATAATCCCGATTTCTTCTCTCTGTCTCTCTCTCTCGTCTCGTCCGTCCTCTTCGTCCGTCGTCGTCGTCGTCTTTTAATTATTTTATCTTATCGTATTGTCGTGTTTATAATGTCGTTAGTATTACTAATATAGGACATTAAAATACTTGCGGATTCGTGTCGAGCGCGAAGGATGATGGGATAAGGAAATCCGAATATACAAGGGTGTTTCACCCGACGTTGCCGGTCGCTTATCCCGACACCCCGAACGCTTGATTGTTGAAGCAAGTCAACGTCAACAAGGTTTTTTTTTATTATTTTTGTTGCGTCGTTAATTTCATCGTTGTCATCATCTTCAACATCACATATTCATCGATTTAAAATTATTTCAAATAAAACGTCTTCTTAGTTAAGTCAAAACCCGTTAATGCGGATCCGAGATCACACAATCCGCAAGGATTTACTACGATCTCGGGATGCGGAGGGAATCAAGTCGAGTTCTTTTAATTCAAGCAAATGTAAAGTGTCAATCTATTAGATTCGATGCCAACTCAAAGGTTGGATGTTGAATCTAAACGATTTAGTCAACAAATTTAACTAATACGATTTTCGTTGATGCTAAAATAGTAGTCACCTAATTCGATAGAATTAATTACGACACTATAAATACGGAGATAATCTATATCGTTTTAGTTTAATTTAAGCGACTTATAACGTCTTTTTCTAGATTTCGCTCAAAATATTCGATGTCGATTTAATAATCGAATGTCGGATACAACGAGTATAAAAGTCCGAATCGAGCATAAATCACACAATATTTCTGCTCGATTTAACAAAATAAACGATTTATCAAAATCAAAAGCAATTTCGAGATTCATGCGAATTGCGAAGCGAACCCTAGTTCGTACAGGGGGCACTCGATCGAGTGCCTAGCCCACTCGATCGAGTGGCACCCCAAAACGAGGCAGAATGGCTCTTTGAGGATCACTCGGTCGAGTCTCTTAATGACTCGGTCGAGTGGGGACCTACTCGGTCGAGTGGCGACCTACTCGGCCGAGTCTCTTAGCGACTCGGTCGAGTAATACCACTAATTTAGGGCAGAAAACATTTTCCGAGGCACACTCGGTCGAGTCCTTCTATGCCTCGATCGAGTGTCCTTCTATCACGTCAAAACGTGAGCCCTAAATGTATTTCGAGCCTTGTCAAATATTTTTTATGACTTCGGTCAATACGTGTTAAGTCTATCACGTGACCTACCACTTTTCAAAACCATGCATCATGTACATTATTTTATAGCATTCTATATTTCTTGCAAATCGTTATTAATACCGTTACTAACTTGTTTGTGTATGTCTTCTTCGATTTATTTTCGATATTTCTTTTACTGTACTAAAAGAATCTCGCATGATAAATACAACTTTGACGTTAATTTTAGATGCATTAATTCGACTTAGCAACCCATTCAATTATTCGCATGTTTAGGCAAAACACTGCTTGCATATCATTTTTCATCGTATTACTAACGCGCGTATTAAAACATCAAACGATATCTTAGTAGAGGCCGCTAAGTGCGGGCGGGGTTGGGTGTTCTTTGTGAACTTCCCAACATGTACCCTCACCCCAAACTCAGAACCATGGTTTCCGGATATCCGAACCCATTGGCGCACGAGAGTCGTTCAATAAACGGTATCCGATAATGTCGGTATCGGTATCAAAATGTAAAGGGACGAACCCAATAAACTCTGACATCCGAAAGGGCCGTATTTTGTACACGGCCCACTAAGATATAGTGTGGGTTCGAACGGGCCCGAACTCCTACAATGTTCGGTGGCGACTCCACTTCGATTTAACTTTCAATTTGACCCATCTCATATGGAGATTCATTCGCCTACCCAAACCCGCGCGTGGCCGCGTCGGGGTGGACCTATTTCATGTCCACAATAGGGTTCCATCGTCCCACAGCAGCAATCTCCTCGGGTAAAGGACAAATTTCGCCTCGAGGAAAGGCAAAGACATGATAGGTGTCGTCCCAATAGGACAAACAAGCATCAAGAAAGTAGCAGTCAACCTGCATCTGATGGAACATATACAGCTGAGTAATACCCGTCTGGTTCAGAGCCACCCTATCCGCGTCCCTAAAGCGTCGGGACCATTCTTGCAGCATCGTGGTCAATCGCTCGATTCCCATGACTAGAATTCTTGAAAGGAATAAAGAACTTTCTTTTTGAGGAAAAGAGAATTGTGAGGAACTTGTGAAGAAAATTAAGACAAGGGAGGGATATTTATAGCATCAAGCCCTACAACCCTCTTTCCATATCTTCTCTACACAAAGTTTCCTAATTCTAGTGAGATTAAACATACAGGCCTAGTCTCAGATTCCGCGACAGTTAGCACTAAAATTAGTCATCCCGAGCGTTCCTAATTTTTATGGAGTCAAACATTTTCAAAAAAAAAAATTCAAAATTTTCAAAAATTCGAAAAATTCGAAAAATACAACTTTTATTCCCCAGCGTGAGTCGTGTTTTACCTACGTGTTTCATGCAAAAACTTTATGTAACTTATACAGGTACGACTCAAGGCTTCAAAAATAAGCCCGCATAGCTCACATGTCTCCCCAGCGGAAAGCCCAAGGCGGCATTTTTCACGGGATGGGCCCATTTACAGGCGCACCTAGGACTTATACAACAAGTCCGAATCCCCAACAGAGTTATCATCATCAGCTCAGGTATGATTTCTATCTTGTGGCTGGCGAGCCCTTCACGCAAGTCCAATGGACTATAAGCGACCCGACCGGACGTCTACCGGGTCTTAATCCTCGATTGGCCTGGTAGCTACTCTAACTTTCGCCCTGTCCAAGCCTAAGTCATAGTGGGGGCTCTGTACACCCCCACATTTGGTTGCTAGGTGTCTATAGCAGTTTCCAAAAAAACACCCGATGATAATCGGACGCATACGTGCTTCTACACGCTCGGATATGGGCTCAAAACCGTTAGTTTTTGGCTTGAGCTTTTTACGGAGTACAAATCTCACAAAACCGACCTCAATTTCAGGCCCAACGGGTCGTTCCCAACAAAATGAGACTAATTTAGGTCAAAACCGACACCGGAAATAAAACCAACTTTTAGCAACCGGGTCAAACCCCGGTCAAAGCCATTTCCGAGACACAAAAATAGCCATGCAAATATCAGTAGTCCAACCCAAATACAAGATCCACAAAATACCCAACCCAAGGTCCAAAAATCTAGACCCCTCGCTCCAGCTGACCCACTCGATCGAGTGGGCCCTCAAACAGGCCCGTCTACGGCTGCTTTGGGCCACTCAACCGAGTCAGCAAGCCACTCGGTCGAGTAACCCTAGACGAGAGAGGTGGACATTGCCTATATATACACCTCTTTTGCATGCAATTAATCATATTTGGGCACCTTAAAAAAAACCCGAATAATTCATCTTCAACTTACAACCCAACCAACTTACAAACCCTAAACCACCATAACTCAATTTACGTAAACCTCGATACTTCCGTGCTCAAGCCACAATTAAGCGAGTCCCGCCCGAGAACACGAAACATGTAGATTGAGGGTGCAATAATCCCATTTTCTTTCTCTTTTCTTCTTGCGTCGTCCTCATCGTCTTCTCTCGTCTTCTTCATTTTTTTTCTTTTTCATTTTTCATTTTCTAATATCAATAATATTATTAGTATTGAGACATTAAAATACTTGTGGATTCGTGTCGAGTGTAAAGGATGACGGGATAAGAAAATCCGAATATACAAGGGTGTTGCACCCGATGTTGCCGGTCGCTTATCCCGACACTCCGAACGCTTGATTGTTGAAGCAAGTCAACATCAACAAAACCGTCTTTTTTATATATGTCGCGTCACTAGTCATGTTTTACTATGCGCGTACATCGTTTTCTAAAACTTTTTCGAATTGAACACGTTTAAAGGCGATATTAGCATAAGACCCTTCTAACCCTTTTACGAATAGAAACAGTGGTGGAGCCCTCTCGAGCAGCCCCGCCCTAAACACTCAAAGGCATGATGGGATCGCAAATACTCCTCTTTAAACGCGTCCGGTTCCTTTTTAGGTTAGACCGAAACCTTTTGATGCGGATCCAACATTACATAATCCGCAAAGATTAATTACAATGTCGGGATGCGGAGGGAATATTATTTTCGGATCTAATCAAACAAGTAAAATATATTTCTTTAGATGTGATACCGACTCTATAGTCGAATATCGTGTCTAAAAGAATTAGTCGACAAGTCTAACTAACACGAAGTCGTTGATGCTAAAAATAGTCGTTATATAGTTCGAAAGAACAGATCACGACACTATAAACGCGGAGATAATTTTTCTTGTTTTTAGTTCGTCCTAAACGACTTAAAGAATCCCTTTTTTAAATTTCACTCTAAGTATTCGGTATTGGTCCTATAATCAAACACCGGGTATGATGAGCATCAAAAATAGGGGTCAAAACAGCCGGCCACGCGAGTCGCGCAGATCCTATGCGGATCGCGTGACTGCGCGAGTCGCGCCACTCTCGCGCGGGTCGCGTGGGCGCTTGGAAATCGTCATACAAAAGAAAATATTCCGTCTTAATTAAATTAACAACAATTCTTCCAACATCTTCTTTTTAAGGCACACTCTAAATATTCGATATCGATCTCATAATCGAGCATGGAATATGGTGAGTTTCGAGAGATTCAGGTCGAGTATAAATCCCATCGTATTTCTACGCGACCTAGCAAATCGTTGATTTTCAAACGCAAAAGCAATTTTCGAAAGCAAAATCGAAACGAAATTTGGTTCGTAAAGATACCACTCGACCGAGTGGCACCCCAAAAATCGGGCAGACCCCTTTCTTTCGAGACCACTCGGTCGAGTCCCTCAATGACTCGATCAAGTGGCTCCTGGTTTGTCAAAACCGTGAGTCTTTCAACATCCTTTAAGTCTCGATAAAATAATTTTAGCGACTTCGGTCATCACGTGTCAAGTCTGTCTCGTGATTCATCTTTTCAAAACCATGCATTGTATTATATTTATGTCGTTCTACATTATTCGCAAACCGTTGTTATCGTTATCCCTGTTACTAACGCGTTTGTTTCTATTCTCGGCATTCTATTTCTATTATTCGTTTTATTGTACTAAAATGAATCTCGCATGCTAATTGCAACTTCGACGTTACTTTCAGATGCATTAAATCGACTTATCAACCCATTCAATTATTCACATGTTTAGGCAAAACAATGTTTGCATACTATTTTCCATCGTATTACTAACGCGCGCATTCAAAAGTCAGACGATATCCTAGTAGAGGCTGCTAATATGCGGGCGGGGTTGGGTGTTCTTTGCGAACTTCCCAACACGTACCCTCACCTCTTACTCAGAACCATGGTTTCCGGATATCCGAATCCATTGGCACACGAGAGTCATTCAATACACGGTATCCGATAATGTCGGTATCGGTATCGCAATGCAAAGGGACGAACCCAATAAACTCTGACATCCGAAAGGGCCGTATTTCTTACATGGCCCACTAAGTTATAGAGTGGGTTCGAACGGGCCCAAACTCCCACAAAGTTCGGTGGCGACTCCACTTCGATTAAAATTTCAATTCGACCCATCTCATATGGAGATCCACTCGCCTCCCCAAACCCGCACGTGCCGCGTCAGGGTAGACCTATGTCATGTCCACAATTTGGCGACTCCGCTGGTCTAAAACTATTCCAGAGCATACACCGTTATGAATGGTTTATGATTTGTACTTCGTAAAACTTTTCCCCAGCTGATAAGTGTTTTTTGTCGTGCCTAATTTGTTGTGTTTTCTTCCCGTTTTCCTTGTGGAACCGCTCATTGGAGCGATTTCTGGGCTACTCACGCTTCTTCTAGTTCATTTTAGGTTCCCGAGACCATTCATGAAGAATTGGAACGATTCCGACTCGTTTCATACACTTTTGGAGCCAACGAAGAGAAGGAACGATCACTCGATGCCTTGGATCCGATCCCGAGACCTTGGGACCCGATCCAGAGCCCCGAGAATCGATGAGAAGTCCATGAGAGTCAAGGAGGAACCATAAAGATCATATTGGAGGCCTACAAGACCCGTCCCGGTCGGGAAGGACCTCATCCCGTCCGGGATGGGGTGCATAAAAGCAACTGGGTCTGTTTTGGGTCCGTCCCGGTCGGGACCATGCCGTCCCGGTCGGGATCACTTCGTCCCGGTCGGGATGACCCTGCTGTAGCCCGTGTTTGATTCTTTTCTTCTCCTTCATTCTTGTAACCTTATAAATACTCCTCCATTGTATTGTTTAAACAACACACATTACCCTAGACTCTCTTAGGCCTGTCTTTAACATTAAAAACCCTAGATTAGTGTTCCTCTCATGAGTTTAATCTTCCTTTAATCTTTAGTTAATCTTTGTAATTAGTCTTGTATTAAGGAGATTCTTGGAGACTATTCTAAGCTTGACAACCTTGGAGTTTTATTTGGGGTTCTTATGAATTCAAGTTTTCATCTTTTTCATCCTCTTGTAGTTGGTATAATCTCTTTTCTCTTATTCTTTGTTTATTCATCAAGTTCGAATCTTTACATATTGCTCATTGTTCTTGTTTCTTCATTTTGGATGTTTTGATTATTATGTCTATTTCTCTTGTTAGTCTTAGTTTTGATTTCATTATGAGTAAGTAGATTCCTTGTGGGGTTAGTAGGGGGATTAAGTGTGGATTATGGGTGATTAGGGTTTAATTGTGGATAAAGGTGATTCCTTTGTTGCTAGTCACTTATTGGGCACACTATGTGTTTGTTATATTGCTTGTGTGGGTAGTAGTGGCCAATGCTTCTCATACTTGTTCTCTTCTTCTCATTGTGTATTCGATTTGTGGTTGAATGTTTGTGTTTTGAGTAGCATCTTGCATGAATATTCGGGTCTAGTCTTAGACACGAGAGTGCGGACTTTGGCTTTGGCGCGAGAGCGCAAACCGACCTTAGTATCTAAGTGGCACTTACACCCTTGATTACCCAACCATCCTATTACACTTATGAACCCGACCTAACCCTACTCCCTTCCATATGTGATTCATCCTTTTTGTTAGTTATCATTCCTCTAGTTCATTGTTTAGTTAACTTTAGTTGTTCATTAGTTCTTGTTATAGCTAGTTCATTGTTAGTCTAGTTCATACCTCTTCAACCATCATAGTTTGTCAATTTTTGTCTTCTTTGTGTTTGTTTGTGCGACTTAGCCTTGTTTCTAGGTAGACCTAGTCTAGACACCCATAACCGTCTCCGTGGACACGACCTGAATTACCCTAGCTACCGTTAGGATTAGTTGGTTATATATTGATCGGTTGGGAGACGCGGCAAATCCCTACCATCAATTTGGCGCCGTTGCCGGGAACGGTGCATGTTTAGACTTAGTTTGCTTATTAGCTTGACTTAGTTACCCATCTTGTGCTCTTCTTCTATCTCTTGTGCATATTTTGTAGGTTTTTTTTCTTAGTTTCTTTAGCTTCCTTTTCTCTTTGTCTCGGGTAGTGTTCGTTTATTGTCTTTGCCTAGTGCCCATAAAGCACTAGGTGTTCTCACGTTTGCTCTAGTGTGCAATGTATGCCTAGGAGGGGAGGCGATTTCTTTCTCTTCAATCCAGAGCCGGAAAGACTCTTTAGAGCCTTTCGCCAACGGACGATTGGCCGGGTTAGAATCTCTCAACTAAGTGCTAGCAATACCACCGAAGAACAAGCCCAAGGATCCAACTTTATCGAGCAACCTCAAGGCAATACCGAAGGGATCTTCATAAATCCTTTTGGTACTTCTCCACCAAGTTCTCCTTCAACATCTACATCAACACCATCTACACCGTCCTCTCCCGCATATCCAATAATGCCTAAGTTCTCTTCACACTCAACGTTTACGGAAGATATCTTGCCGGTCCAACCGCTTTACCGGAGGCATATACCGGCAACTTTGTGGCAAAGACTCAATTCATCCAATTGGTCGAGCGAAGCCAATTTAGTGGGTTACCAACCGAAGATCCTTATCAACACATGGAAACCTTTTCGGACTATTGCGATGCTATCTCACAAACGGGAATAACCCAAGACCAAATCCGGTGGGTACTATTTCCTTTCTCTTTGATCGGTAAAGCAAAGCAATGGTTCAAAGGGTTAGACAAGGCGACTCTTGGTATTGATAGTTGAAAGAAGCTAGCATTGGCTTTTTACCAACAATTCTATCCCCCGGAGAAGACAAATCTATTGAGAACTTCTATCACGGGATTCGAACAACGTGATGAATAAAGCCTCTACGAAGCATGGGAAAGATTCAAAGCCTTGATCCGCTCTTGCCCTCACCATGGTCTATCACAATGGTTCCTTTTTCAACAATTTTGGAACGGATTATATGAAGACTCAAGGGCCATTCTTAACATGGGATCGAATGGGAGGTTTACCGAGGTGGATGACGACCAAACTTGGTCAAGAATCGAGGAGATGACGGTACACAACTCTCAATACTCAAGGCCTAGGAAGGCGAATCGAGGAGAAAGGCACGAAATCGATGCCATTACACAACTAAGGTCAACTAGAAACCCACATGGAATCTATTGACAAGAATCTCCAAAGCCATTTTGATCAAGGTCAAAGTGCAAGTGCCTCCCACCAACATTCCATTCAACAAGTTAATGCTTTGGGAGTTGTATCTCCTACATCTTATTATGGGATATGCGATACTTGCAGGATAGTGGGAAATGAGCCTTTACATTGTCGTGGTAGTATTGAGCAAGTGAACGCCTTTCAAGCGTTCAAGCAAGGTGCTCCCTATCCCCATATGTTTCAAGCTTCCCAACAAGTTCCCCAACAACAATCTCTACAACACTGTCCATATGTGCCACCTCCCTTAAGGGACAACAATCAAGGATACCAAGGTTATCAAGGCAACCCAAGGCCATTCAACAACTTCAAGCAAAATAACCAAGGTACCTTCAACAACAATCAAGGGTTCCAACAAGGAAACTTTAATCAAGGTAACTCTCATGGGTTCCAAGGGAACCAACACTCCCAAGGACACCATAACTAGAACCAAGGTAACAATCAAGGCCTTAATCAAGGTAACTCTCATGGGTTCCAAGGGAACCATCAACAACAACAAGGATCTCAAGGTACTCAACATGAAAGCAAGCAAAGAAGTCGATCTCCTATTCACGATTATGGCATTCCTCTAGCCATCACAAACACTCCTCATAACCAACAATCTCCCCCTCGGGATTTCGACATGCAAAAGTCAATGTTGGACATGCAAAGAAGTCAATTGGAGACACGAAGAACACAACAAGAAATTATTGCCCAACTTCAAAGGGATAACTTGGCAACAGATGCGCATATGAAGATGCTCGAGACCCAAATAGCTCAACTTGCTTCGGGTAGCTCTTCAAGGCAAAAGGGGCAACTACCTCCTCAAGGTGGAACGACAAAATTTGAGCATGTGAATGCTATTACCTTGAGGAGTGGTTCATCTTATAACTCCCCCTTACCCCCTAATGAGCACGTACCAATGAAAGAAGTTGTGTCTCTAATTCAAGAAGATTCAAGCTTGGGAAATCCAATAGAGGAACAAGTCTTGTGGGAGATTGAGAAACCCCAAGAAGACAATCTTCCCCCACTTCAAGAAAAAGACATGGGTAAAGGGAAAGTGTCATCTGAGAAGTCCACCCCTATTGAGCAAAACAAGGTTCATATTAAGTTGCCTTTCCCAACAAGGCAAATGAAGACTAAGGTGGATGTCCAATATGACAAGTTCCTCAATATTGTGAAGAAATTTGATGTGAGTGTCCCATTTACCTATCTACTTACCCAAATCCCGGCATATGGAAGATTCATGAAAGAAATCTTGGCTAGGAAGAGATCCGTCGACAAGGAAGAGACCATAGCGTTCACAAGATTGGTGAGCAAGCTTATTCAAGGTACTACGCTTCCCAAGTTGAAGGATCCGGGTAGTTACTCGATCCCGTGCACCATAGGCAACTTCAAGAATGAGAGAGCTATGTGATTTGGGTGCAAGTGTAAGCATCATTCCCTATTCCATTTGTGAGCGACTTGGGATGAAGGAGCTCAAGAGTACTTCCATTACACTCCAAATGGCCGATAGTTCCCTCAATCGACCTTTGGGGATGTTGGAAGATGTGCCAATAAGAATCGGGAAGTTCTTCATTCCGGTCGACTTCCTTGTGCTTGACATGCCGGAAGATGCTATCACTCCCATTATCCTTGTGCGCCCATTTCTACATACCGCCGGTCCTATGATTGATGTGAAGAACGGTAGGATCACATTTGAGTTAGGCGAAGAAAAACTCGTGTTTGACCTCCAAGGCAACACCTCGCCTACTAATGATGAGTCTTGTAAGATGATCCACACCATGAAAGACATCAATCTAGGGGATGGGTCGAGTAAAAGCTTGAAGAACGACTTCTATGGAATTGAGGATGATGATTCCGAGTTTGGGGCGGATGAATGCCCGTATCATGAGTTTGAAGACAAGTGCCATGACAAGAAGAAAGATGAGCCTCCCTTGGGGCCACATGAAGATAGATGGACGTTTGGGTATATACCGAAGGATCGCAAGTACAAGTTCAAGCCCTTGAACTTAGTAGATCGGGATTCCCCGGGAACGTCGAGGCTAGGATGTGATGATCCTTGGAGTGGAGGTTGGTATTCCACTAGCTTGATCGAAGATTTCTCGAGAGCCTTCGATTTGTTTCTTCGTGCCCTTGACGGATATGGAATTGGCCAAGTGTTGTTGAAAAAAATGATTGAAGAATGCTCCACCATTGGTTTGACGGAGTTCCAAAAGAACCGTCTTATTGTATATATCTCTTTCTTGTAATACTTTTAGGTTTTGTGAAATTCTTGTGATTTGGTATTTTGATGAGTGATGTGAGGGAGGGATTTTGATGAATGTTTTGAGCTCATTTGATAGATGTGAAGTGAAGATGAATCCTAGAGAGGAGCGGTTATTGTTAGAGCTTGGATTGTGCGAAGGAGAGTCGGTTTTTGAAGCTTGGGACAAGCTTTTGGAGCTATTGAGGCCAAGAAGACTCCATCCCAGGCGAGAAGAAAGCCCATCCCGACCGGGAAGGAGTCATCCCGATCGGGATGAGGGTACCAAAAGTTGGGTCTTCTGGAGTGTCATCCCGACCGGGACGGGCGTGTCATCCCGACCGGGATGGTCCCCTGCTCCTCCTTTTGCCTCTTCTTTGTCATGTGAGCCCACCCTACCACTTTATACCCCCTCCCAACCTCCCTACCTATCCCTGCCCTAATCATATGACCCCAACACTTCATATACACACACTCACCTCACTTTCTCTTCACTTTACACCGACTTTCACATCAAATCCCACCTCCTTATACCTTTGTACTTCAACCGTGCGGCCTAATCAAGAATGAAGAGGAATAACGACGACGAAGACTAGCTATGTGCCGTTATCGAACTTTGAGACGATGGAGTGAGTGAGTTGCTAATCGATCAGTACGGCAACTATCCTTTCTTTTCCGTCTTTTATAGCTTGCCTTCCTTTGTTTGTTCCCTTCCCCTTATACACTTTTGTGTCATGGTGGCCCTCGGGGCATTGGTAATTGTTGCTCCCGAATCTCGATGACGTGACTACATCGAGAGTCATTTCAAAATCCAAATTTACAAGATTTTCACCCTTTTTGGTAGGATTTAGTTGGATTTGGGCGGAATCCGGGCTAGGTGACTTGATTACACCTAGTCCTCCCCTCCCATTTCCTTTTATTTACTTCTTTTTATTTCTCCCCCTTCCATATCTTTTCTCGTCTCGGCCCATGGTGACTTGACTACACCCCGGCCGGACACATTCTACCCTTTTCTCCGCTTTTCTTTTTTATTTTTAGCTTTATTTTCGTAGTTTCTTTTCTTTTTAGTGTCTCCATACACTACGGTCGAGCATGAGGACATTGCTCGGTTTAAGTGTGGGGGAGAGATATTCTATCGTAGTTAGTTTTATTTTCGTAGTTTTTTTCGAAAAATCTTTAAAAATCCTAAAAATTTGAAAAATTTTCACAAAAATCAAAAAGATTTTCTTTTGTGTCTTTCTCTTTTTGTTTCGTTGTGTTGTGTTATGTGTGCTTGCCTCCCTTTTTCCTTGAAGGTCGCCTAATCACCGTTGACTTTGGAAGGCTTTCAGGACATCCGGTAACGCCTTTCTATCCCTTTTTCCTCTTTATCTCTTGTGGATTGTGGAGAAGATTTGTGATGGTGTGTGCTCGGGTGGAGCCTTGTGAAGATTTGTGGTTGATTGGTTGCTTATTTGGAAATTTGGGGTGGTGTTTGTTCTCTTTGTATGTTTGTTTTGATTTGTTTTGTTTTGTTGCCTTTTGTCTCTTTTTATTTTGTTTTTATCCTGCCTTTGTTTGTGGTGTGTACTTGTGTCTAGTGTGTAAACAGTTTTCGAAAACTCGGTTTAGAGGCTAGTGTGCAAGTGTTTACTTTCCCTTTCTAGTGGTGTGAATCGAGTCTTGGACTTTAGTCTAGTAGAATGACCCTAAATCAATGATTTCGTTGGTTTCTTACCTTGAGTCCACCTAGCGTACTAGGGATTTACTACGGGATTTGCATTTTGACCATTATGATCACCCACGGTGTGAAAAGGCCTTGGTTGCCGAGTCCTGTCCCTTAGGTGACCGTGTTCGGAATTGTTTGATTAGTCCAAGTTTCTCCCCTTTTGTGGGTTTGAAGGGAAGGCGCCGTCCCGACTTACCCATTTCCCCTACCATCTACACATTTTCCACAAAATAAATTTACAATTTGTTGAAATCTCTCTTTCTTAGCTGCAAAAAGAAATGCCCACAACTCAAATCAAGCCAAAAAGGCAAAGAAAAGAAAATGAAAGAAAGAAAATATTGAAGAAAAAGAAAAGGCAGAAAAAGCCAAAAAGAAAATACAAAAGATGAAAAAGAGATGGCATAGCAACACACAAAGCAAAAATGCAAAAGAAAGAAAAATGCCAAAAGAAAACCGTCTCACAAAAAGATTCTCACCCGCTCAAAATAAGCCTTTTTCCGATCGTTACCGTGAAGAGCCTACCAAAGGACCGAGTCCCTAGGAAGGATGATAGCGGTAATGATCGGTCTTCCCTCATTTTGCAAACCTTATCAACCTTTTTACTTGGACTAGTTAGGCGGTTCTTAAACATGGGTCGACCCTCTTGGCACATCGCTAAAGGAGGCAGGGTCTCACTTACCTACAGTGTCGACTAACACCGTGGTTCATCCCTTTTCCATCCCGCCTATCGTCCCGTAGTACGTTCTTAGAAGGTTAGGAGGAACCTGGGTAAGTTACCAACGTTTTTATTACTTTGTTGTCATACTATTAGGGTTTAGTTCATTTCGATTTGTGTTATTAGCTTGGGAACGTTGTCACTTGCCTTGAGTCCTAAACCGGTGCTTCTTTCACCGCGTCTTAGAGGAAAGCGGTATTTGTTTCTTTTAGGGTGCAACATTTTGTTTGTTTGTTTATACGTTCGTTTGTTTATGGTTTTTGTGTCCGGTTGCATCCACGGTTTTGTCGCAAGACCTCACTTGCCTTGTGGAAAGCACTTGTTCTATAGGTGTTCTCGCGTTATTTGAAAGGGCGTATGGTGCGCTAATACCCGCTCGGCTAGTTTAGTAGTTAGTTTGTGCTTACTCAAGGGCGAGTAAGGGTTAAGTGTGGGGGAGTTGATAAGTGTAGTTTGTAATGCCTAATTTGTTGTGTTTTGGTCCCATTTTCCTTGTGGAACCGCTCTTTGGAGCGGTTTCTGGGCTACTCATGCTTCTTCTAGTTCGTTTTAGGTTCCCGAGACCATTCATGAATAATTGGAACGATTCCGACTCGTTTCATACACTTTTGGAGCCAACGAAGAGAAGGAACGATCACTCGATGCCTTGGATCCTATCCCGAGACCTTGGAACCAGATCCCGAGCCCCGAGAATCGATGAGAAGCCCATGAGAGTCAAGGAGGAACCTTAAAGATCATATTGGAGGCCTACAAGACCCGTCCCGGTCGAGAAGGACCTCATCCCGTCCGGGATGGGGTGCACAAAAGCAACTGGGTCTGCTTTGGGTCCGTCCCGGTCGGGACCATGTCGTCCCGGTCGAGATCACTTCGTCCTGGTCGGGATGACCCTGCTGTAGCCCGTGTTTGATTCTTTTCTTCTCCTTCATTCTTGTAACATTATAAATAATCCTCCCTTGTATTGTTTAAACAACACACATTACCCTAGACTCTCTTAGGCCTCTCTTTAACATAAAAACCCTAGATTAGTGTTCCTCTCATGAGTTTAATCTTCCTTTAATCTTTAGTTAATCTTTGTAATTAGTCTTGTATTAAGGAGACTCTTGATGACTATTCCAAGCTTGACAACCTTGGAGTTTTATTTGGGTTACTCATGAATTCAAGTTCTCATCTTTTTTATCCTCCTGTAGTTGGTATAATCTCTTTTCTCTTATTCTTTGTTTATTCATCAAGTTTGAATCTTTACATATTGCTCATTGTTCTTGTTTGTTCATTATGGATGTTTTGATTATTATGTCTATTTCTCTTGTTAGTCTTAGTTTTGATTTCACTATGAGTAAGTAGATTCCTTGTGGGGTTAGTAGGGGGATTAAGTGTGGATTATGGGTGATTAGGGTTTAATTGTGGGTAAAGGTGATTCCTTTGTTGCTAGTCACTTATTGGGCACACTATGTGTTTGTTGTATTGCTTGTGTGGGTAGTAGTGGCCAATGCTTCTCATAATTGTTCTCTTCTTCTCATTGTGTATTCGATTTGTGGTTGAATGTTTGTGTTTTGAGTAGCATCTTGCATGAATATTCGGGTCTAGTCTTAGACACGAGAGTGCGGACTTTGGCTTTGGCGCGAGAGCGCAAACCGACCTTAGTATCTAAGTGGCACTTACACCCTTGATTACCCAACCATCCTATTACACTTATGAACCCGACCTAACCCTACTCCCTTCCATATGTGATTCATCCTTTTTGTTAGTTATCATTCCTCTAGTTCATTGTTTAGTTAACTTTAGTTGTTCATTAGTTCTTGTTATAGCTAGTTCATTGTTAGTCTAGTTCATACCTCTTCAACCATCATAGTTTGTCAATTATTGAATTCTTTGGGTTTGTTTGTGTAACTTAGCCTTGTTTCTAGGTAGACCTAGTCTAGACACCCATAATCGTCTCCGTGGACACGACCCGACTTACCCTAGCTACCGTTAGGATTAGTTGGTTAAATATTGATCGGTTGGGACACGCGGCAAATCCCTACCATCAATTAGCGTTGATACATACCGTTCCCCGACGCAAAAGTGATGTATATGTCCACCCCTATTGTCTTTCACTTGTTTCCTTCGCAGCGGAGTGCCAAATTGTGGACATGACATAGGTCCACCCCGACGCGGCCACGCGCGGGGTTTGGGGAGGCGAATGAATCTCCATATGAGATGGATCAAATTGAAATTTAAATCGAAGTGGAGTCGCCACCGAACTTTATGGGAGTTCAGGCCCTTTCGAACCTACTCTATATCTTAGTGGGCCATGCACAAAGTATGGCCCATTCGGATGTCAGAGTTTATTGGTTTCGTCCCTTTGCATTGCGATACCGATACCGTCATTATCGGATATCATGTATTGAATGACTCTCGTGTGCTAATAGATTTGGATATCCGGAAACCATGGTTCTGAGTACGGGATGAAGGTACATGTTGGGAAGTTCACAAAGAACACCCAACCCCGCCCGCACTTAGCGGCCTCTACTAAGATATCGCTTGACTTTCGAATACGCGCGTTAGTAATACGATGAGATGATTTGAAAACAATGTTTTGACTAAAACATGCGAAAAATTGAATAGGTTGCTAAGTTGGTTTAAAGCATCCAAATTAACGTCGAAGTTGTATTTAGCATGCGAGATTCATTTTAGTACAATAAAACGAATAACGGAAATAAAATACCAAAATAGGAACAAACGTGTTAGTAGCGATGATAACGATAATAACGGTTTGCAAATAATATTAAAATGCTAAAGAAGGATGTAGACAACACGATGCATGATTTTGGAAGGTAGTATGGCACGTGATGTACATGGCCAAATTATGGGTGGCCCCGAATGGTGGAAGGACGAACTCGGAGAAGGTGACGAGTGGGCCTTCTTTGGATTTGCCCTTGAGATAAGGCATGACGGTGGCTACCATTTCAGCGGGGTTAACCTGTGAGTCGACCTTGATTTGATCGAGAGCCTTAGTCAGTGCTTCTCGATGTGCTTGCGAGCTAACCAGAAGTTGCCATATGGTTGGATCGGCTCGAACCCTCTTCAACTGATGGACCAATGCCGTGTCGTTGCTTGGTTCGTCAAGGGTAGATTCCGTCCTGGCAGGTTCAGTGATGGTTGTTGGGGTAGGACCCCTGGTGGTGGCGAGGTGGTTGGTGGCTAAGGCTTTAGACTTAGCATTTCGAACCTCTTCACTGGTGATGGGGACAGCTTCCCCTTTGGCTAGGTAGACATCCTCTTCATCGTCGAACCATGCATATCCCGTTAATAGTTAGTCCCTATATCCGTGAATACCCGAGTTGGAGTATTCTTTTGGGATTAGGTATCTAGCAGATTAACCTCATCGAAGATGCTGCGGGTTGCAGCTGCAGGTGTGGGCTTGCTCACAGATGAACTGGCCCCTTGATATCCCTTGGTAGAGGCCTTAGTCAGGCTCTCTAACCTTAAATCATCCTCGATCCTTGTACCCATTTCTGTTAGAGTGGCGAAGTTGGGAATGACAGCATACCGGAGATGGACCCGGTAGGAAGGGAGAAGATTCTTGACAAAGGCCTCCACTAAGACTTTCTCGTTGGGCTTATCGACCAACTTTACGCTCCTCGGCCCTCCACCTTTGAAGGTATTTGGTGAACCCTTCTTTGGGGTATTGGGCCATAACCTCTAGAGTACGCATCGTACTCTGGATCTCGGTATTATCGGCGTAATTCCGAGCAAATTCAGTTGCCACATCGTCACAAGTCTTGTACTTCTTGGAACCGAGCCTGTAGTACCAGGCTTTGGGATTCTTCTCGAGGGAGGAAGCGAACAAGTGTTTGAACATGGTGGACTTCACCCTCTTGACGGCCATAAATTCTTTGTAAGCTCGGATGTGATGGACCGGGTCTTCAGTACCCTCAAACATCAGTATTCCCGTAAGGTTAAGGTTGGCGGGTAACTCGTCATTCAGAGGCGAGTAGGAGCGAGCATTCTCCGTATGGATCGAGTTGCTTGTTGACAAGTGGACCTGCTCTTCAAGCTTGCGAACAACGCTGATTAGTTCAGCTATGGGCCCAGTGGGCTCAGATCCCGCAACAGGAGTCCCTTTCTCCACGGCACTCAAACGGGTGGCAAGGGTCGTTTGGTCGGTCTGGATGGTAGTCAATTGGGTCTCGATCTTGGCCAGTGCGGCGGTCAGTTGATCCAAAGTTTCTTGCATTTTCTGGCGTCTGGTTTTCGGTGGCCTGTGTGTAATAATACCGCGTAATCAGAAACTAGCCCAAATCCTGGAATAAAAAGTACATCCCGAACTAGGGAAAGACTGGAAAGGAAAAGACTCGGAAAAGACACCTAGACGGGTGACTTGTGAAAGGTAGGCCTCCCTTAGGATCCGGCAATGTGGGTCGGGTCCTGTTCGAAGGAAGGTCCACGTGAGACATCCCCAGACTTTAGACTCGATTGTGTAAACGAGCCTTCCCTTGTAGGAGTATGTCCTACGTAAGTGGGCCATGCCTTAGTCAAATAAGGCGGACTGAGATAGGGAGGAAACTCGTGATGTAAGATCGACAGAGTTTCGACGCTAAAGACTTCGACGACTTATGACATAACCCGACACTGCTAAATATGGGAAGTCCTAAGAAGAGGAAGATTTTGAAAAGGGATTTTTGAGAAAATCCAAAGAAACGGAAGACGGCCCGACTTTTTCGAAATATCGGAAAAATGCTGTCGGGCCGCGATTTTGAAGGTTTGAAAATATTTTCGAATTTTGAAATGGGCAGCATACCGGCTAGAAATAGGCTATTTTGAGTAAAATCATAAGTCCTAAATTCGGTAGCTTCCCGGGTTTTGAAATTAGATTTTCTTTCGAAAATTTTTTTTTTTTTTCAAAAAAATGACGTTTTTTTTTAAAACGACGTAGAAACCAAGTAGCACATAGTCACACAAGCATAATAACGACACCATGTATGCTCTACACTAAGTCTCGGTCGGTCTATAAAGGGTCTATACCAGTGCACATAGCCTATCCGAGAATCGGGAGGGACTTCCTAAGTCGAGTTGAACTTAGAACATGCCGCGAAACCCATACGAATCAACTATGAACACCTTTGACATATCCATATTGGAGTACATCACTGTATAGTGGGACGTCGGTCACCAGTACCGCCTCGGGAAACAATAGGGTTATGCATGAACCGTAAAACTAAAACGCGTATTGTACTAGTCAAACGATTTCTATTCGAGTCTCACCCTGAGAATGCCGATGGTAAGTCACGCATCAGTTAATCCCCAGCAGAGTCGCCAAATTGTGGACATAACATAGGTCCACCCGACGCGGCCACACGCGGGTTTGGGGAGGCGAATGAATCTGATGTGAGATGGATCGAATTGAAATTTAAATCGAAGTGGAGTCGCCTCCGAACTTTGTGGGAGTTCGGGCCCGTTCGAACCCACTCTATATCTTAGTGGGCCGTGTACGAAATACGGTCCTTTCGGATGTCAGAGTTTATTGGGTTCATCCCTTAGCTTTACGATACCGATACCGACATTATCGGATACCATATATTGAATGACTTTCATGTGCCAATGGATTCGGATATCCGGAAACCATGGTTCTGAGTGAGAGGTGAGGGTACGTGTTTGGAAGTTCACAAAGAACACCCAACTCCACCCGCACATTAGCGGCCTCTACTAGGATATCGTCTGACTTTCGAATACGCACGTTAGTAATACGATGGAAAATGATATGCAAACAGTGTTTTGCCTAAGCATGCAAATAATTGAATGGTTTGCTAAGTCGATTTAATGCATCTAAAAGTAACGTCAAAGTCGTATTTAGCATGCGAGATTCATTTTAGTACGATAAAATGAATAATTGAAATAGAATGCCGAGAATAGAAACAAACGCGTTAGTAACAAGGATAACGATAATAACGGTTTGCGAATAATGTAGAATGACATAAATATAATGCAATGCATGGTTTTGAAAAGATGAATCATGAGATAGACTTGACACGTGATGACTGAAGTAACTAAACATATTTTATCGGGACTTAAAGGATGTTGAAAGACTCACGGTTTTGACAAACCAGGAGCCACTCGATCGAGTCATTGAGGGACTCGACCGAGTGGTCTCGAAAGAAAGGGGTCTGCCCGATTTTTGGGGTGCCACTCGATCAAGTGGGCTAGACACTCGGTCGAGTGGTACCTGTACGAACCAAGGTTCGTTTCGATTTTGCTTTTTTTGATTTTGGTAAATCGTTAATTTTGTCAAATCGGGCAGAAATATTATATGATTTGTGCTTGATTCGGATTTTGATACTCATCGTATCCGATATTTGATTATGGAATCAATATCGAATACTTTGAGCGAAATCTAGAAAAGGATGTTATAAGTCGTTTTTAATTGAACTAAAACGAAATAAATTATCTCCGCGTTATAGTGTCCTAATTAATTCTTTCGAATTATGTGAAAACTATTTTAGCATCAACGAATTCGTATTAGTTAAATCTATTGACTAATTCGTTTAGATACGACATTCGATAACAGAATCGATATCGTATCTAACGACGTTTTGTACTTTATTGTATTAAAAAGAAATCGATTACCTCCGCATCTCGTCATCGTAAAAAATCCTTGCGGATTGTGATGTCAGATCCGCATCAACGGGTTTCGACCTACTTAAATAAAGATGTTTGATTTGAAATAGTTTTAGAAATCGATGCATGCAAATAATAAAACGTGACTAACGACGCGACAAAAAAAAAGACGATCTTGTTGACGTTGACTTGCTTCAACAATTAAATACTCGGGGTTTCGGGATAAGCGACCGGCCACGTCGGGTGAAACACCCTTGTATTCGGATTTCCTTATTCCGTCATCCTTTGTATTCGACACGAATTAGCGAGTATTTTAATGTCTTAATACTAGTATTATTAACGATATTAGAAATATATAAAAAAAAATAGACGTGAGAAAAGAGGAGAAGAAAAGGGAAGAAATCGGGTTTGCTGCACCCTCAACCTACATGCTTTGTATTCTCGGTATAGGATTCGTCTAGTTGTGGCTTGAGTACGGGAGTATCGAGATTTATGTAGATGGAGTTATGGTGGTTTAGGGTTTGAAGTTTCTTAGATGGTAGGGTTTAGGTTGAAGAAGTATGATTGAAAAAAGGTGTGTGAATTGTGTTGCAAAGGGGTGTATACATAAGAATGATCCCCCTCCCCCGTCCAGGGTTACTCGATCGAGTGCCCTGATGGAATCGATCGAGTGGCCCAGCTGAAAGGAAAAAACAGGCATGTTAAAGGCCCACTCGATCGAGTGGTCTGACACTCGATCGAGTGGATCAGGCAGGCTTGATATTTTGCAGATTTTGTATTTTGGATTGAATTCTTGACATTTGCGTGGCTGTTTTGTGTCTCGAAAACGACTTTCACCGGGGTTTGACCCGGTCGCTAAAAGTCGGTTTTATTTCCGGTGTCGGTTTTGACCCAAATTAGTCTTATTTGATTGAAAACGACCCACTAAGCCTGAATTTGAGGTCGGTTTGTGATATTTGTACTCCGTAAAAAGCCCAAGCCAGAAACTAACGGTTTCGAGCCCATATTCGAGCGCGTAGAGACATGTTTGCGTCCGATCATCATCGGGTATTTTTTGGAAACTGCTATAGACACCTATCAGTCAAATGTGGGTGTCTACATTATTATTATTATTATTATTGTTGTTGTTGTTGTTGTTGTTATTATTGTTATTATTATTGTTATTATTATTATTATTATTATTATTATTTTATTCTTATTATTCTTATTATTATTTTAATTTTTTTTTTAAAAAAACCGAACTTTCATTAACACCAGAACAAATTACAAGAAGTTAGAGGGAAGCCGAGATACTATCTGGGCCCCCACTCCCTTAGCAATCGCAAAACTAATTCTAGTGAAAATATGAACTGCGGCACGCGCTCCAGCATCCTGACATATAGCGAATTTACGAATCCGCTGGAGCAAAGAAACATCATCCGTGTCGAGCTCACCGAGAGAGGAGAATGAGAAAGGAAGGAAATCATACCCAATGGCCGTGCAGCGTGCCTGATACTTGGCACACTTACGGCGAGCAACATCAGCAATGCCCCGTCCAGGCTCAAAAGAAGTCAAGCCGGACTGGGTCAAAGGAGAGGACCCAGGCCCGTCTAAGGGGCAGCGCTATAGGCGCATTTGCACTGGGCCTCAACATCTTGGGGGCCTCATATCTTAATTGGAGTTCAGTTTCTGCATTAACTGAAAGTAGCTTGGTGGTGAAGTGCTTGGTTTTGGTATTAGAGGGCGGTGGTTCGAATCCCTTGTAAGTGTTTTTTTTAATTTACTAATTAACTTTATATGGAAACTTGTGTAAATTAAAATAATTTACCCATTTAACTCTCCATAAATAAGACAAGTTCTTAAATTCTCTTCTTTTTATTCTTTTAGTAATTCTTTATAATCATTCACTTAACCATAAAAATTATATTAACACCCATGTAAAGATAAAAACTTGAATTAAAACGATAAGAAATACGGAGTAAGACGCTTATAATGTGATTTACCTACATGTTTATCTCGGTTGTTTATTTCTTTTTATGGTTATGAATTAATATACTTATTTTCATTTTTTCGATTTTGAATTCGCTTATAGTTGTATTGTGTAAAATGAATCTAGGAATTTAATTATGCAGATACAGTATCAATTATTTTATGATTTTGTTTGCTTACCATAAGAATCTTAGTTAGAAAATAAAAGATTTGTGAGTAAAATACTCTTCGTAAGAGAAGATTTATTGTGAAAAACCCACATAATTTAACACTATAATTTGGACATTTTACTTTAAAATTATTATTGATAAAATGAAGCCTATTTTAAAATTCGCACCGGGCCACTAATTTTTTTGTGACGGCCCTGAGAGGACCTGGTCAGATCAATACACACATCACACCCCCTATCCCAGCAATAAGGAAGCAAATCCGCCGGGCGTAGGAGGTTGTTGTGCGCATCCATCAAACCGACATCCACCTCCTTACCGGCAGAAATACCAGATCGGAAACAGATGTCCAAAAGGGTGTCGCGAACCAGGTTGTGTCTATGCTTAATACCAAGGGTACCGGCACACGATACAACATGATCCCCAAAAATGTCCCCAACAAAAACTCGAGAACAGGCGGGACAAATTCTAGGTATCAATAACAAAGGGACACCTAGCCGATAGCTAAGCACAGAGCGGTAAGTCCTCCCATTCATGGTCTGCCCCAACCCGGAGATAGGCACTGCGCGTAGCCAATTAGAAGTATGAGCACCCTCTAGAGACTTCCACAGAACAACCTGTCGTTGAGTCAATGAGAAATCCGATTCTACCAAAGCAGTAATCTTAGTGAAATATATATCTGCCAATTTCTTCATGAGTCTGGGGGCAGCGATCTCACTAGGATCACGGGGAAGGTCGAAATCGGTGGTCTCATTTAACAAAGCCAAGGCCGCATCGAAGGTCAGCCCGGGAGCTAAGACAACTGAAGGCCGAAGGAGCATAGCCTGTAACTCAGAGGACTGGATGCGAGAAGCCAAAAAAGGCATAATGCAGAACATCCCCAGCACTATACACACCAAGCCCTCCAAAGTGGAAGGGTAGTGTAGAAAGACGCCACTGCCAGTCCCCAAACCCGGGGCCGGACGCGGTGACAATGCGTTCTAAGCTAGATCGCAGAGCAGCATCGAAGGGAATCTTGGCTGAGTCGAAAACCGAAGGGGGGCAAGTGCGCAGAGGAAAAGGAAGCTTGGAAATACTCGTACAAGCTCGAAGTAACAACAACTCGCACTGTGGATCCTCAATCCTGGCAACAGAATCCCTAAGCTCAATGGTCCTAGTTACCCTCTTCGCCACAAGCTCACTGCTGAAAATACGACAGACACTGACGGGGCCACCAAGAACTTTGACACCACGTGACGGTCGAGAAATATCGAGGCAGAAAACACCAGGAAGTCGACTCCTAGGATCTTCCTTAGACCAAAAAACCTCGGTTTTGTCGACATTAAGGTGAAGACCCAAGCGAGGACCGTCCTCCATAATCAGCTCCAAAACCTTCCCCACGACCAAAGTATCTCCAATGATGGTGCCGTCGTCCAAGTACCAAGCCCGCAAGCTCAAGGCGAAAGAATCCCGGATATTGCAAATCAAAGCATGTAAGACCAAAGCAAAAATAAGAGGGCCCAAAGGGTCACCCTGCTGGACACTCTATCAAGACCATAAGCTGTGTTCCCCGTAAAAGAGTCTGGCCGACCCAGAGTAACAGAACTCGACCCAGCGGGAAAGAACAGGGCAACAACGACGAACCTCGCGCAAAATGATATCACGGTCGACCAAATTAAAAGCATTATGGAAGTCGACCAAAAGCATGGAAAGGCCCACATCGCCACCCCGATCCTCAACAAGCCGGTTTAAAGCGTGCAAAATAGCCTCTCCCCCACCGGAAACCCCGACCACAAACTGGAGACCCTCGAAATAACCACAAAGCGACGGACCAACCAGAACAGCCCCAACCTTGGAGACAAGGCATCTCCAAACCGTGCCCACAACAATACGACGAATCCCGCCACCTGGCTTAACAAGCGGGGTGAGCGAAGCACAAGCGATGTACTCACCAAGAACCAGCGGACATCTGCCCTCAAGAAAAAAATTAACCACCTTAGTGATAGAGGTGATCAAATCATCCGAGATAGAAACCGCGGCTCCGCTAAAACAATCCAGAAGATGTTGGGCACGAAAACCGTCTCGCCCACATGAAGTACCGTGCAGAAAGCTCCGGAGCATATCCAACACAACGGTCGTGGACGCGATAAGCTGAGGGTGAGCGGCAGGCAAAGTCGGCAAGGAAGAAGGCGGAACATGGGGTGCTTATCTTTCAATGCCTGCAGAGTATCGACCGTGTAAGGAGCTACGCCGGACGAAGAAAGCACCCAAACAGCGGCAGCGTAGTGACCATCACAAATCTTCCGCCGACACTGCCGAATGTTAATTTCACTAGAGTCAAGGTCCTCCTCTAACCGAAAAGAAGGACCATCCTCGGCTAAGGTCTCCTGCAGAAGCTGAGCAACACCACCAGAGGAACCCCAAGTACGAATAGCGCTGGTAATACACTCCTCCTGACGCTGGCGCTTCACAGCAGCACTACACTCAAGGTTACTCCTGGGGTAAAACGTCTTAAGTATAGAAAGAGGCAATATAAGCAAGCTAACCCAACGGGACAGATCACCAGGGGAGTCAGCCACCACATCAAGGGGCCCCCTGAAGACCCTAGAAAACCCAAGACGACATCTGGGAGGGATAGATTTCACAGTGCGCACCCCCAAATACAACAAGCGATCCAGAGAAGCCACGTCGAGACAACCCAACCCGGGAGGCCCCACAACATTTTCCAGAGACGAAGATGGAGCGGGCGGTCTGGGGATGCCAAAGATAAAAAAACGGGCAACTCCATCACCACATTCAAGGGATGCAACAAAATCAGATCCCCGCCCGTGTCGACATTTGGCAGAAAGAGAATGTGGAGTAAAGCAAACCCCACAAAGCCAAAGACTCATGCGCTTAAGCGCAACCTCCGCAACAGAAAAAGCAGACAAACTAGAAGAAAGAGCTTGACGCTTAATTACACTACTACAATTAAGATTAAATAGGATGATTTTTAACCATCCTATATTGAATAAGGAACCGTCCTTTAGGTCGACGTCCTATTAAATCAAATAGCACGGTTCCAAGAAGGTCAACCCGTCCTATAAAATTGTTTACCAATAGGACGATTGAAGGCGGAATCGTCCTATTTAATGCACTACATATAGCACGGCTACAGGCGGAAGGGTGATGTTTAATGGAATTACAAACAGGACGGTTATTGTACTGAACCGTTCTCTTTAATACAATTCATAAATAAATAAAAAATTATATATATAGGGAAGGTGATCATATAAGCTCCCATTATATATGTAAGGTCCTAAGTTCCATTCTTAGCCGTCAGATTAAATTGAGATGGATGGCTAAGATTGACTGATATATATATATATAATTATTAAAATAAAAATAAAAATAATGTTTACGTTTTCCATGCATACCTCTTTTTCCCCCACCCTCTGTTTTCCCACCATAATTCATTACCACTGTTTACATTTTCTCAAACCCATCTCCAATTCTCTCTCCAACCCACCTCCACCTATCTGCTTTCAATTCTCTCTACTTGTTTACTGCTCACTCTTCAATCTACGCCTATCACTGCTCGCTCTTCAATCTCTGTCGAAGCACCTCCAGTTCTTCATTTCAGGTAAATATTACTGTTAATATCTTCATTTCAGTTCTTCATTACACTTCTTTATCGAGTAGCCCTAATTTCTGTTCTCTATTACACTTCTTCATTTCAGTTCCAGTAATCCCTAATCTGTTTATCAAGTAATCCCTAATATGTATCCCTTATGCCCTTATTCAAGTAAACCCTAATTTCGATTAACCCTACTGAGATTATGGTTTAGGGTTTTCAAATTTTTGCCTACCATTAAGTATTATTAGTTTACAATAAAAAAAGTTATTGTTTTTTAGGTATACAATTGAAGTTCGTTTAAAATCAAAGAAATTATAGGTTTGAAGGTTTAGAGACGAAATTCCTTTACAGTCATAAAAATTAGGGGTTTATAGGTATAAAATCGAAGTTCGTTTAAAATTTGTGTGTATTGTTGTGGGTTTTGTTTATCGTTGCAGATTTCATATTAAAAAGTTATATTGAATATTTATCGTTTGCAGATTTCGTTTAATATTAAAGAAATCAGGGATTTTTCGTCACATTGCAGATTTCGTCACATTGTTAGTCAGTTTTTTGTCTTGTTTATCATTGCAGATTTTTTGGTTGATATGTCTTCCGGAGAACGTCAACTCGTTGAAGCTGCGAGCAATGAGCCATTAGACGAGGAGGAGGAGGAGGAGGATGCAAGTGCTCCTGTCAGATGTAGGGGACAGAGGCTTGCCAAGTTAATTTCCAATCTAAATGACAAGCAGAAACTGTCCGTACGCTCAATCGGGTTTGGTGGGCTGCTGGATTTCAAGATCAGTAAGTACCCTTTGCAGTACGTACTACTGTTTTTGAAAGCGTTTGATGACGGTTCCCATGTATTTCGTGCGTCGGAGGTCAAGGAGTTTTGTGTGACGAAACACGACGTCCACGATTGTTTTCTACTACCACGCGGGCCGAATCAACTGGAGTTGGCACCCACCGGACGTAAGAAACACTTCTCCGACGAGGAGTTCAAGGCGTTGAAGGATTTTTGGAGAGCTCGTTACGGTGTCGCTAACAACAGCAACCAAGTAAAACTGGGTGGTCTTTTCAAAGACCTTATGGCCGATAAAAATGGTGGTGAATTATTTTGTAAGATGTTCGTCCTATTTGCAATGTCATCGTTCCTGTGCCCTAAGTCAAACAACGGAATAGACCTGAAGCTGGTAAAAGTCGTGGACGACGTCTCAGGTATTAATAAGTACGACTGGTGTTCGTACATTCTAAAAAACCTGGTCGTTGCAGTTGCTGAGACGAAGAAAAGTCCGAAGCATTTGCGAGGTTGTGTTCCGTTCCTCATGATCACATACCTCCAGAGGTTCGATTTCCGTGGAGAATCTTGCCCACATGATCTACCCTTAATTAAGCACTGGAACAACGAGAATCTGGAAGAGCGACTACACGGTGTGATGATGGCTGGTTCGTTGGGTAGGCAGGTGTGGTCGAAAACGACCTACCCACGGTCTTCTTCCGACGGAGTTGAAGTCAATATGGTGCTGCAAATCACCGGTACCGATGACATATGTTGATTTCACTTGATAAGTTTTAATCTTTACATATTGTTTATTGCTCTTGTTAGTTTATAATGAATGTTTTGTCACTTATGTTGATTTCACTTGATAGTGTTAGATTTAGTTTTACTATGTGTGAGTAGACTCTTTGTGGGGTTGGTAGGGGGATTAGGTGTAGATTATGGGTAATTAGGGTTTGATTAAGGGAAAAGCTAGAGTCTTTGTTACTAGTCACTTGTTGAGCACTCTATGTGTTTGTGGAATTGCTTGTTTGAGTTGTAGTGACCATGCTTCTCATGCTTGTTTTTCATCTTCTCATTTGTGTGATCAATTTGTGGTTGAATGCTTATGTTTTGGGTAATACTTTGCATGAGTATTCGGGTTTAGTCTTAGACACGAGAGTGCGGACTTAGGTTTTGACGCGAGAGAGCGGACCGACCTTAGTAACTAGGTGAGACCCATAACCTTGACTTCCTAATCATCCTACTACACTTATGAACCCGACCTAACCCTACTCCTTCCCATATTTGAATTATCTATCTCTTTAGTCGATCTTTCTCTCTAGTTTAGTTGCTTAGTTAATCTTAGTTGTTTCAATTACTTCTTGTTATATCTAGTCCATTGTTAGTCTAGTTTCATCTCCTTTCATCAACATAGTTAGTCAACTCTCTTCTCTATGTGTTGTTTGGTGACTTAGCCTCGTTTTTTGGTAGACCGAAGTCTAGACCATCATAACCGTCCCCGTGGATATCGACCCGACTTACCCTAGCTACTACTTAGGTCTAGTTGGTGTTACTTGATTGGTAGGACCCACGGCAAAACCCGACCATCAATTTGGCGTCGTTGCCGGGGACGGTGCATGTTTAGACTTAGGTTTCTTGATAACTTGACTTAGTTACCCCTCTTGTGTTCTTCTTCTATCTCTTGTGCATATTTGGTAGGCTTTTTCTTTGTTTTATTAGCTTTCTCCTCTCTTTGTCTTGGGTTGTGTTCGTTTACTGTCTTTGCCTAGTGTCCATAAAGCACTTGGTGTTCTCACGTTTGTTCCATGTGTGTAGTGCATGACTAGGAGGAGAGGCGACTTCTTTCTCTTCAATCCAGAGCCGGAGAGACTCTTTAGAGCCTTTCGCCAACGGACGATTGACCGGGTTAGAATTTCTCAACCGGGCACTAGCAATACCGTTGAAGAACAAGCCCAAGGATCCGACTTTGACGAACAACCTCAAGGCAATACCGAAGGGACCTTCATCAATCCCTTTGGTACTTCTTCTAGTCATTCCTCTCAACCAAGTTCTTCTTCAACATCTACATCAACACCATCTACACCATCATCGCCCGCTTATCCAATAATGCCAAAGTTTTCTTCTCATTCAACCTTTACGGAAGACGTTTTGCCCGGTCCCACCACTTTACCGGCCGCTTACGCCGGAAATTTTGTGGCAAAAACACAATTTATTCAATTGGTTGAAAGAAGTCAATTTAGTGGGTTACCAACCGAAGACCTTCATCAACACATGGAAACCTTCTCGGATTATTGCGATGCCATCTCACAACCGGGAGTAACCCATGACCAAATCCGGTGGGTATTATTTCCCTTCTCTTTAATTGGTAAGGCAAAGCAATGGCTCAAAGGTTTAGACAAGACGGCTCTCGGTATAGACACGTGGAAGAAGCTAGCCTTAGCGTTCTGCCAACAATTTTATCCACCGGAGAAGACCAATCTATTGAGAACTTCAATCACGGGGTTTCAACAACGTAACAAAGAAAGCCTTTATGAGTCATGGGAAAGGTTTAAAGCCTTGATCTGTTCTTGTCCCCATCATGGGTTGGCCGAATGGTTCCTTGTACAACAATTTTGGAACGGTTTATGTGAAGATTCTAGGGCTATACTCAACATGGGTTCCAATGGAAGATTCTAGGGCTATACTCAACATGGGTTCCAATGGAAGGTTTACCGAGGTCGATGACGATCAAACATGGGAAAGAATCGAAGAAATGGCGGTCCACAATTCCCAATATTCTAGGCCTAGGAAGGCGAATCGAGGGGGAAGGCACGAAATTGATGCCATCACACAACTTAGTGCCGATCTTGGAGCACAATTGAAGACCCACATGGATACTGTTGATAAGAAGCTCCAAAGTCACTTCAATCAAGTTCAAAGCACTAGTTCTTCCCACCAACATTCGATTCATGAAGTTAATGCTTTGGGAGTCACACCACCTACTTCTTATTTTGGGATATGTGAAATTTGTGGGATAGTTGGACATGAGCCTTCATATTGTCGAAGTAGCATTGAGCAAGTGAATGCTTTTCAAGCATACAAGCAAGGTGTTCCATATACTAAGCCTCAAAATGTGCCAAATCAACACATGTTCCAAGCTTCCCAACAACAAGCTCAACAACAACACCGTCCATATGTTCCACCTCCCTTAAGGGACAACAACCAAGGCTACCAAGGTTATCAAGGCAATCAAAGGCCTTTTAACAACTTCCAACAACATAACCAAGGTGCCTCCAACAACAATCAAGGGTTCCATAATCAAGGGAACTTTAATCATCAAGGTGGTTTCCAAGGGAACCAACACTCCCAAGGACATCAAAACTACAACCATGGTAACACTCAAGGCCTTAATCGAGGCAACTCTCAAGGTACTCAACAACAAAGCAAGCAAAGGAGCTGGTCTCCGATCCATGATTATGGCATTCCCCTAGCCATTAACAATACCCCCACACAATCAACAATCCCCACCTCGAGATCCGGAGATGCAAAAGGTAATTTTGGATATTCAAAGAAGCCAATTGGAGATGCAAAAATCTCAACATGAATTCTTCACTAACCTTCGAATGGAAAACAAGGCAAGAGATACGCATGTGAAAATGCTTGAAACCCAATTAGCTCAAGTAGCTTCGGGTAGTTCTTTAAGACAAAGGGGTCAACTACCTCCTCAAGGTGAACCATCGAAATTTGAACATGTAAATGCTATCACCTTGAGGAGCGGTGCATCCTACGATTCTCCCTTGTTTCCTAGTGAGCAAAAAGCAATGAAAGAAGTTGTATCTCCACCCCGAGACAATGCAAGTTTGGGAATTCCAGTGGAGGAGCAAGTCTTGTGGGACATTGAGAAACCCCATGAATACAAGCTTCCCGCACTTCAAGGAAAAGACAAAGGAAAGAGGAAAATTTCAATTGAAAAATCCAACCCTAATGAGCAAGAAAATATACATATCAAGTTACCATTCCCAACAAGGCAAATGAAGACCAAGGTGGATGTTCAATACGACAAGTTCCTTGATATTGTGAAGAAGTTGGATGTGAGTGTCCCTTTTACCGAGCTACTTACCCATATCCCGGCATATGGAAGATTCATGAAACAAATCTTGGCTAGGAAGAGATTCGTCGACAAGGAAGAGACCATAGCGTTCACAAGAGAGGGGAGCGAGCTCATTCAAGGCTCTATATTTCCCAAGTTGAAGGATCCGGGTAGTTTCTCAATCCCGTGCACCATAGGGAACTTAAAGATTGAAAGGGCACTATGTGATTTGAGGGCGAGTGTGAGCATTCTTCCTTATTCTATTTGTGAGCGATTTGGGATGAGAGAGCTCAAGTGTACATCTATTACACTCCAAATGGCCGATCGTTAACTTAATCGATCATTAGGAATGCTAGAGGATGTGCCGTTAAGAATAGGGAAATTCTTCATTCCGGTCAACTTCCTCGTGCTTGATATGCCGGAAGATGCTATCACTCCCATTATCCTTGGGCGCCCATTTCTACATACCGCCGGTGCGATGATTGATGTAAAGAACAGTAGGATCACATTTGAGCTAGGCGACGAGAAGCTCGTGTTTGACCTCCAAGGCAACACCTCGCCTACTAATAATGAATCGTGTAATATGATCCACGCCATGAAAGACATCAATCTAGGGGATGAGTCGGGTGGAAGCTTGAGGAACAACTTCTATGGAATTGAAGATGATGATTCCGAGTCTGGGGCGGATGAATGCCCATATTATGAGATTGAGGACAAGTTACAAGGAAAGAAGAAAGTCGAGCCTCCTTTTAGGCCTTGTGAAGATGAGTGGAAGTTTGGGTATTATCCCGAAGGATCGCAAGTACAAGTTCAAGCCGTTGATCATAGTAGATCGGGATGCACCGGGAACTTCTAGACAAAGTTGTGATGACCCTTGGAGTGGAGGTTGGTATTCCACTAGCTTGATCAAAGACTTCTCGAGAGCCTTTAATATGTTGCTTCGTGCCCTTGATGGCGAAGGAGTTATCCTTACGGTTGTTGAAAAATGATTAAAGAATGCACCATCCTTGGTTTGACGGAGTTCCAAAAGAACCATCTCTTTTTATATATCTTTTCCTTATTCTTTTGAGTTTTGTGAAATTCTTGTTATTTGGATGTTTGATGAACGATGTGAGGGAGGGATTTTGATGAATGTTTATTGAGCATGTTTGATAGGTTATAGTGAAGATGAAGTCTTGAGTGAGTCGTTATTGATAGAGCTTGGATTTTGAGCAAGGAAGTCGGGTTTGTATTGGTGGCCTTGTGGGTGAAGCTACCAAGATTATGAAGGGCTAGAAGACTCTTCCCGACCGAGAAGAAGGCATCCCGACCGGGAAGGAGCCATCCCGATCGGGATGAGTGTGCCAAAAATCGAGTTTTCTGGAGTGTGATCCCGACCGGGACGGGAGCTTCCCGACCGGGAAGAGTGTGTCATCCCGACCGGGATCATCCATCCCGACCGGGATGATGCCCTGCTCTTCCTTTTGCCTCTTCTTCGACATTTGATCCCACCTAACCACTTTATACCCCCTCCCAACCTCCCTACTTACCCTTGCACCTATCATATGACCCCTACACTTCATATACATACATTGATCTCATTTTCTCTTCACTTTACACCAAATTTCACATCAAATCCCACCTCCTTATACCTTTGTACTTCAACCATGCGTCCTTATCAAGAATGAAGAGGAACAGCAATGACGAAGACAAGCAAATATGCCGATATTGATTATTGGGACGATGGAGTTAGTGAGTTGCTAACAGATTGGTAAGGCAACTCTCATTTCTTTTCCGTCTTTTATTGCTTGTCTCCCTTTGCATGTTCCCCTTCCCCTTATCATTTGTGTCATGGTGGCCCTCGGGGCCTTGTTAGTCATTGCTCCCGACTCTCGATGACGTGACTACATCGAGAGTCATTTCAAAATCCAAATTAACAAGTTATTTCATTTTTATTTTCTTTTGTTAGGAGTTAGTCGGATTCGGGCGGAATCCGGGCTAAGTGACTTGATCACACCTAGTCCCCTCATCCCATTTCTTTTTATTTACTTTTTATTTCTTCCCCCAGCCATATCTTCCTCGTCTCGGCCCATGGTGACTTAATTACACCCCGGCCGGACACATTTTACCCGTTTTCTCCGCTTTTCTTTTTGATTTTTAGTTTTACTTTCGTAGTTTCTTTTCTTTTTAGTGTGTTTGCACACTACTGATCGAGCATGAGGACATTGCTCGGTTTAAGTGTGGTGGAGTGTTATCCTAGCCTAGCTAGTTTTATTTTCCGAAAAATACCAAAAACCCCTAAAAATTTGAAAATTTTCATAAAAAACAAAAAAAATTTTCCTTTTTGTCTTTTTCTTTTGTGTCTTTGTGTCGTGTTTTTGTGTTTTGTGTATGTGTTTGCCCTTTTTCCTCATAGGTTCCTTGATCACCGTAATTTTTGGGAAGCTTAAGACATCCAGTAATGTCATTCTATCTCTTTTCCTCTTTGGTTCTTGTGGAGTTTGGAGGAGATTTGTGATGATGTGTGCTCGGGTGGAGCTTGTTGAAGGTTGTGGTTGTTTCAGTTGCTTATGTGGATGTTTCAGGGTGGTATTATCTGTGTGTTGGTATGTTTGTTTTCTTTTCTCTTATTTTGTTTTGTATTGTTGTATTGTCCCCTTTTCCTTCGTTTTTGTTGAGTCTTTGTTGTGCTTTGTGTAGTTTGTATCTAGTGTGTAAAAAGGTTTTCGAAAACCCGGTTTTGAGGCTAGTGCGCAAGTGTTTACTTTCCCTTCCTAGCAATATGAGTCGAGTCTTGGACTTTAGTCTAGTAGAATGACCCTAAATCAATGATTTCGTTGGTTTCTTACCTTGAGTCCACCTAGCTTTCTAGGGATTTACTACGGGATTTGCATTTTGACCATTATGACCACCCACGGTGTGAAAAGGCCTTGGTTGCCGAGTCTCGTCCCTTAGGTGACCGTGTTCAGAATTGCTTTGACTTGTCCAAGTTTCTCCCCTTTTGTGGGTTTGAAGGGAAGGCGTCGTCCCGACTCACCCATTTCCCTACCTCATACACATTTTTCCACAAATAAGTTGCAAAATTGTTGAAATTCTCACTTGGTTGCAAGAAATGCCTACAAAACAAAATCATCCAAAAGGCAAGTTAAGTCAAAAGAAAGAAAAAAAAAGAAAAAAAAAAGAAAGAATAAAAAGAAAAGGCACACCAAAAGAAAAACAAAATACAAAAGAAGAAAAAGAAGTGGTATAGCAACTCAAAAACCAAATGCAAAAGAAAATGCCGAAGAAAATCGCCTCGCAAAAAGAATTCTCACCCTCTCAAAATAAGCCTTTACCGACTGTTATCGCGAAGATCCTACCAAAGGACCGAGTCCCTAGGAAGGATGATCGCGGTAATAGTCGGTTTTCCCTCATTTTGCAACCTTGACCACCTTTTTACTTGGACTAGTTGGGCGATTTTGGACATGGGACGACCCTCTTGGCTTAACGCTAAAGGGGGCGGGGCTTCACTTACCTACAGTGTCGACTAACTCCGTGGTTCATCCTTTTTCCATCCCGCCGATCGTCCCGTGGTACGTTCTTAGAAGGTTAGGAGGAACCTAGGTAAGTTACCAACGTTTTTTTTGCTTTGTTGTCATACTATTAGGGTTTTGTCCATTTCGATTTATGTTATTAGCTTGGGAACGTTGTCACTTGCCTTGACTCCTTAACCGGTGTTTCTTCACTGCTTTGTGGAGGGAAGCGGTATTTGTTTCTTTTTGGGTGCAACCGAGTGTTGTTCGTTTGTATGTTCGTTTGTGTGTTTTCATGTCCGGTTGCACCACAGTTTTGTTGCAAGACCCCACTTGCCTTGCAGAGAGCACTTGTCCTATAAGTGTTCTCGCGTGAGTAGAAAGGGCGTAGGGTGCGCTAATACCCGCTCGGCTAGTAGTCTAGTTTCTTTTAGTCTTTAGTTAGTTTGTGCTTACTCGAGGGCGAGTAAGGGTTAAGTGTGGGGGAGTTGATAAGTGTGGTTTGTAGTGCTTATTTGTTGTGTTTGGTCCCGGTTTCTCTTGTGGAATCGCTCTTCGGAGCGGTTTTAGAGGCTACTTACGCTTCTTCTAGTTTTGTTTGGTTCCTAGGACCATTATTGGAGATATGGAGCGATTCCGACTTATTTCCGACACATTTGGAGCCATCGAAGAGAAGCGATGATCACTCGGTAACCTATACTTGATCCCGAGACCTTGGGACCCATTCCCGAACCCCTTGGACCCGATCCCGAGCACCAAGAATCGATGAGAAGCCTAACGAGAGCAAGGAGGGACCTTTGGGACCATATTAGAGGCCTACAGGACCCATCCCGATCGGGACAACCCTCATCCCGGTCGGGATGAAGTGCAAACAAAGAAGCTCTTCTACTGAGTCAACCGGGACGGGATGAAGCCATCCCGGACGGGACCATCCATCCCGAACGGGATGAGCCTGCTGTAGCCGCGTGACTTCTTTTCATTCTGCTTCACTCTTGTAACCTTATAAATACCCCTCCCTTGTATTGTTTAAGCATCTTACATTACCTTAGACTCCTCTACACTATTCTAAACCCTAGATAGACTCTCTTAAACCTTAGTTTAATCTTTCATTAATATTTTGTTAATCTTAGTTTAATCCT
This sequence comes from Agrostemma githago, assembly GCA_958450325.1. NCBI lineage: Eukaryota > Viridiplantae > Streptophyta > Magnoliopsida > Caryophyllales > Caryophyllaceae > Agrostemma > Agrostemma githago. The sequence goes on along the minus strand of OY288239.1, from coordinate 61,444,323 downwards.
ACTAATTAGTCTTGTATCAAGGAAATTCTTCAAGATTCCTCCAAGCTTGACGACCTTGGGAGATTGTTTTGGGTTTTTCTTATTAATGCAAGTTCTCTTCTTTTCATCCACTTTGTAGTTGGTATAATCTCTTTTCCCTTAATCTTTGTTAATCATTCAAGTTTTAATCTTTACATATTGTTTATTTCTCTTGTTAGTTTATAATGAATGTTTTGTTATTTATGTTGATTTCACTTGATAGTGTTAGATTTAGTTTTACAATGTGTGAGTAGACTCTTTGTGGGGTTAGTAGGGGGATTAGGTGTAGATTATGGGTAATTAAGGTTTGATTAAGGGAAAAGGTTGAGTCTTTGTTACTAGTCACTTGTTGAACACTTTATGTGTTTGTGGAATTGCTTGTTTGAGTTGTAGTGGCCATGCTTCTCATGCTTGTTTTTCATCTTCTCATTTGTGTGATCAATTTGTGGTTGAATGCTTATGTTTTAGGTAATACTTTGCATGAGTATTCGGGTTTAGTCTTAGACACGAGAGTGCAGACTTAGGTTTTGACACGAGAGCGCGGACCGACCTTAGTAACTAGGTGAAACCTATACCCTTGACTTCTTAATCATCCTACTACACTTATGAACCCGACCTAACCCTACTCCTTCCCATATTTGAATTATCTATCTCTTTAGTCGATCTTTCTGCCTAGTTTAGTTGCTTAGTTAATCTTTGTTGTTTCAATTACTTCTTGTTATATCTAGTCCGTTGTTAGTCTAGTTTCATCTTCTTTCATCAACATAGTTAGTCAACTCTATTCTCTTTGTGTTTTTTTGGTGACTTAGCCTCGTTTTTAGGTAGACCTAAGTCTAGACCCTCATAACTGTCCCCGTGGATATCGACCCGACTTACCCTAGCTACTAGTAAGGTCTAGTTGGTATTACCTGATTGGTAGGACCCACGGCAAAACCCGACCATCAGTAATCTATGTGGGCACACAGTGCATGGGAAAGAGGCGTGCCCCTTGTGTGGAGGGAATGTTGATTCCTGCTATTTGCCACATTCTCGCAAACAAGCGTTCTTAGGACATCGTAGGTTTTTGTCTCCTGATCATACATATCGTAAGCAACATAAGGCCTTCAATGGAAAACCCGAACATCACTCACGTCCTAACATACTAACCGGTCATGAAGTATTTGAAAAGGTGAAAAATATTGAGATTACATATGGGAAGAAGTGTTCTAAACTAGCATCTCGTGGATACAAGAAAATGTCACCTCTATTCGAGAGACTTCCGTACTGGCGTGACTTGTCCATTAGACATTCATTAGATGTTATGCATATTGAGAAGAATGTATGTGATAATATCATCAGCACCCTTTTGAATGTTTCGAATAAGTCAAAAGACAATGTAGCAGCTAGGAAAGACATGGTAGCTATGAAAATTAGACTTGAGTTGACACCGCAAGAAAAGGGAACACGAGGTAATTACTTACCTCCAGCCGCTCATACACTTTCCGGAGAGGAGAAGAAAAACTTTTGTGAGTGCTTGCATGGTGTTAAAGTGCCAGAGGGGTATTCATTTGAATATTAGGAGTCTTGTATCAATGAAAGATCTCAAGCTTGTAGGGTTAAAGTCTCGTGATTGTCATACTTTGATGCAACAACTACTACCTGTGGCTATTCGGTCCATCTTACCCAAAAAGGTACGAAGTGCAATAATTAGATTTTGTATTTTCTTTAATAGCATATGCAACAAAGTGATTAAGCCTACAGAGTTAGAGTCTTTGGAAAAACTAATTGTGACTTGCCTGTCTCAGTTTGAGATGTACTTTCCTCCATTTTTCACAATTATGGTTCATTTGACCGTACACTTGGTTAGAGAGGTCAGATATCTCGGGCCAATTTATTTAAAGTATCAATATCCTTTTGAAAGAATGATGAAAGTGTATAAAAGTTATACATCTAGTAGATATCGTCCAGAAGGGTGTATTGCTGAGCGTGCAATAATCGATGAAGCACTTTCTTATTGTTATACACACTTATCCGATTCAGATTTACTTGGGATTCCTAATAACAAACATAGTGAGTGGATGATAGGTAAAGGTCTTAGGGGTTATGTTCCTCAAGACATGAGTGTCGAGAATTGGCATATAGCACACACATATGTCCTTCATAACAAGGAAGAGGTAGAACCATACATTGAGGAACACATGGTATCGCTGAGAGAAAAACATCGAAATCGCACAGAGATGTGGATTGCAAGTGAGCACAACAAGACTTTTAGAGTTTGGTTGAAGGGCTGAGTAATAGAAGACATGCAACAATACCCGGATGATATTTCTTCCAAACTGGGAAGACTTGCCTTTGGGCCAAATATTTTTGCATCGTCTTATACTGGTTATGCCATTAATGGGTGCACATTTTACACTCGCAAACAAGATGATATGAGCACGATGAAAAATAGTGGGGTTTGTGTAGAGGCTGAAGCAATGCATTTTGCTAGTTCAAAAGATAAGAATCCAATTTTAAGTAAAATGTGTTTTTATGGAGTTAGATCTGGGTGTTAGATTATACAGAGTTCCGCATTCCTGTTTTCAAATGCAAGTGGATTGAAAGTAATACAAGCTTTCGCAAGGATGAATTAGGTTTCAATTTGGTCAATCTCGATAAAATTGGTCACAAGGAAGATCCTTTTATAAAGGCTAGTCAAGCGAAACAAGTGTTTTACGTAACAGATCCCTTGGATAAAAAATGGTCAGTTGTGTTATCTGTACTAGGTAGGCGACAAACAATGGATAATTGTGATGAAGATGTTTTATTTGAGGGTTTTGATCATAATGTGTGACGGGTGGGATTTGCTGTGGATCCCACCAATCAAGTAAAACCAACTAACCTAAGCTGGGTAGCTAGGGCAAGTCGGGTCGATCCTCAGGGACGGGGTGTCGGACTAGGGTGTGCTACGGTTTAAGACTAGGTTCAAGACAAACTAAACTAGGGTGATAGCTAAGGTTGACTAATGACTAAACTAGAGTCTAAAACAACAAATAAAAAGGCTAAACAAGCAACTAATGACTAATGGAAGCTAAAAAATCAATAAGAAGAAGCTAGGGGTAGGTCGGGTTCATGGATGTCAAGGAGACCAAAAGGGGAAAACGGGGGTTATTAGCATGCTCTCGTAGCCTAGGTTCCGATCGGGCTCTCGCTACATAAACGGCCTAGGGGTCACCCTCACCACGCTCTCGCTACTAATGAGGTTACCAAACCTACAACCAAATACACACATACAAGAGAAGAGGCAAGAAAAACATGGATGGATCGTCTCGAGTCTCACAAGCATTTCATCAAACATGTCGAGTGCAAGGCAAATAGGAAACAACAATAACAACATCTAGCATCACCAATTTCCACCCTAATCATCCCAAATCAACACCCAATCCCCCTACTAACCCTAGAGGATGACTACTCACACATATCTAAACTAAAACAAGCACAAACAAGAGAAACAATCACAAGAACAAAAGAAACATTCATAATGAAGAACAAGGATGAACAACAAACATAAACAAAGATGAAAACTTGAATAACAATAAAGATTAAGAGAAAAGAGTAGAGAAGGATTATACCAAACTAAAAAGGGTGAAAAGATGAGAACTTGTATATAAAGAACACCCAAAACATCCACCAATAATGTTGTCAAGATTGAATGGATTCTTCAAGAGATCCCTTAATACAAGATTAACTAACTAGATTAAGGACTAATTAAGGACTAATCTATACTAATCTAAGCTAATCTAACCTAAAGTAGTCTAGGGTTTAGTGGGTAATGTCTAACATAAGCTAAGATTACAAGAAGGGGGGTATTTATAAGGTTACAAGAGCAAAGGAATTGAAAGGATGTCACGCGGTGCTGTATTGGGCTCATCCCGGTCGGGATGGATGGTCCCGTCCGGGATGGCTTCATGGTCCCGTCCGGGATGGTGATCCCGTCCGGGATGGCTCCATGGTCCCGTCCGGGATGGCTTCATCCCGTCCCGGTTGACTCAGCAGAAGAGCTTCTTTTTGTTTGCACTTCATCCCGGACGGGATGAGGGTTGTCCCGACCGGGATGGGTCTTGTAGGCCTCTAATATGGTCCCAAAGGTCCCTCTTTGCTCTTGTTAGGCTTTTCATAGATTCTCGGTGCTCGGGATCGGGTCCAAGGGGCTCGGGAATGGGTCCCAAGGTCTCGGGATCGAGTATAGGCTACCGAGTGATCGTCGCTTCTCTTCAAAGGCTCCAAATGTGTCGGAATCCAGTCGGAATCGCTCCATATCTCCAATAATAGTCCTAGGAACCTAACAAAAGCTAGAAGAAGCGTAAGCAGCCTCTAAAACCGCTCCGAAGAGCGATTCCACAAGAGAAACCAGGACCAAACAGAACAAATAAGCACTACAAACCACACTTATCAATGTGTTGCAAGACGATGATTCGGATGTAATGGAAACGTCAAGTTTGTATATGCGTGACGATCATGATTAAGGGATATGGATTACTGCTGAATCTAGTTCAAAAAAACGTTCCCACGATTTTGTTGCGTAGTAAGTATGATTTCGCGTATTTGTAATAGTACTTTATTCACTCCTAAAAATATTATTGTGAATTGTAATAATACATTCTTTATATTACTATTATTATATGATACCCTTATTTATTTAATTAATCATTTAATATATTTGTAAATTTTTATGTCCAGATTGATCGATGGCTAGCAAAGGTCATGGCAAGAATAACGACGACCAATCTAATGGAGAAGCAAGTGGAGGGAACAAAAAAAAAGAAAACATTCTGAGAGAGGTCGAACAATGTTATTAAAGGTGGCCAAAGCCCTAGCAGAAGGAAAACCCATTGATGTTAAGTGGGATGAAATAGATAAATTGCCTGCAGGAGAAAATGCTTCATTGTTTAGTAATTGGATCGGTATACAGACTCGTCGAAATGTTAGTTGTACCGTTAGATCATGGGATGATGTGGATGAGCCAACGAGAACACTTATATTAAATGATGTCACAGTATGATCATTTGGATTATAATTATATTAATGGACGTCATCTTGTACTCGTCCTTATGTTTTTTTTGTAACATTTGCACATGCCAACTATTTTTTTGTTAACATTTAACGTGTATATTAGGGTGCTTTTACTGTCATTGAAGAGCAGTATGATTGGTGTATACAAAAGATGGGCATTTTATTTAGAAAATGGAAGAACACCTTGGTTAGCAATCATCTATACGACAAGAGGACGGGAGCTATTCAGGAGACTGCACCAAGGGACGCTTATCCGATGATAACACAAGAAGAATGGGATGTATTTGTGAAATATCACACTGGGGATGCATTCAAGGTAATATTTGTTTGCTTCAATTATACATATAGGTTTTAATTACTCAATCATAGTATTGTTTATAACTAATACTCAATTTATATTTGTTTTAGAAAATAAGTGAGCAAAACAAGAAAAATGCATCTAACATAAAGGGGACATACAGAGGCTCGCGAGGTGGATATCGTCTAGTTGGGGAAGATGTCGTAAGTTAATCTTGTTTGGTTCATATTAATTTTATTGTGAGTGTTAGAAATAATGCAAAGTGGAATTGTTGACCATTCTTGCATAGTAAGAGCATCTCCCATTACTAGCATATTAAACCTAATTTATTAGTATGGTTATGAATGTCATTATATTTAGAATAATAACAATTCATTTTCCATCATAAAGTGACTTTGGATACTTTTTGAGGTTAGTCTCATATGACACTTATTATAAAAGTATGATAATGATAAGACATATGGGCATATACATCAAATGTCATCATCCAAATCTCTTTGATAAATTTTGAGTATACCATCGAGTTCCAACTCCTAATGGTTGAGTACACAACCTTTTAGGAGTGTTGTGTTACCTTGGGGGACGACGCCCATTCCGATTTGTACCGTAGTCTGGGCGATTTCGTTTTTCATTCAGTGGCCTTCATACCACGACACAACAACGTATATGCTCTTGTTATATATCGCACCTATAGTGACCCAATATTTCCAACAATTGAGAAACAAAATTTGTCACTATTATTGTTGTTGTGTTCATCATTCTTGTCATTGGAATGATTCCTTTTGGCAAAGATACGTGTTTTTGCGTGTAAGATTTATCCCGTTGAGCGAGGGTGAGACAACAGTTCGCTATTATGACAATAACTCGGTCTCTAGACCTCCGATTGGAACGTGTAATATGGCGTTGGAAAGCTAAGAAGAAGAGCTACAACTCTTTAGTCGAAGTCGTGAGCTGATTCTGCCATTTACCCTTCGTAAAATGGGACACAATGTCGTGGTAGTATGCTGAAAGTTTTTGAAGGTTTATGAGTGAATGGTATTATCTTATTTTATTATCAATATTCATCCTTCAGAATGAGGTATGTTATCTATCAGTTTAGTTCTTATCTTCTTGTGATTCATGATGATAAAATAATTACGTTTGGTAGATGAGTATCATTTATCATCATTGATTGGAAGATAAATTATTATCTTATAAGAGTAGGATGTTATGTTGTTTTTGAACATACGTTGAATGTGCTAGTCTCAATATTTCATGATGAATGATAAATTTGCACATATATTTTTAATATTATATGACTAAAAAGGTGAACATTTTCCTAAACTTTTATCGAGTCTTGATAGTACATCTTGGAAAGAAGATTTAGACTCATGTTTATGGAAAATGGTATGTGTATAGTCAAATAAAATAATTAATGCGATTATTAGTGGTGTAATATAATAATGATTAATTATAAAGGATTAGTGTGCAAGTTATGATGGTTGGAAGATGACCATGTGGAGATTAAATGCTCTTATGAGTAATGAGAGCAACATTTGGATTTATAATATAGCCGTTATAAATTTATTATATAGCCGTTATAAACTTATTCTATGCACTTAATATATATAATATTGAATATTATTCATTAATCAATTTAAGAACATTATGTATGTTTTGCTTGAGAAAATTGAATATGTATAATATATGCTGAGATTATATATTAGTGTGATTTTTCGTATCCTTATTAATATTTTGAAAAGGCACGTGTGTACTTGTCTTGTATATTATTTTGGATACATTTGGAAAAAGAATTTAACTTCACACTGGAGACGCATCAATGCTCACTCGAGTAAAATAAGCTATATGTGGGGGTTAAATATTTTATTTTTAATGACGTGCATAATCTTGATCAAGTATGTATTAAATAATTGGATGAATTATTTGATAAATTACTCTAAGAATAGATTATGGAATAGATAAATTGTCAGACATAATTATTTAATATCTAAAAGTTGGGATGATTAATGAATGAATAATTTGTATATTTTGTTTGAATGATTATGTTTGTCACTATTTCGTGGTGTGACAACATGTGGGGGAAGTCATTCAACTTATTTGATAAAATTATTCATGCATCAATTTTAGAGTTGATATCTTATAATTTGTGAAGAGTGTGTATATATCTCTAATTGTGGGGGAAAGTAATGATCGATAGCATGTTTTATACATGAATAACTGAACCAAATGTAAGAGTTTTAATTTGTTGACTAAGTCAATAAATAATGGTTGCGTAAGGTTCATTTATTTATGTTGTACATGTGGCTTACACCACAATATATGAGATTATGATGATTGATTTTATGTGAGTAAAGGTTATATATTTTAATTTGTTGATTTCAAAAAGAAAATATTAGTGAAACAATCATCGAGATCGTTGTTCTCTAACATAAGAATGATGATGTATATATGGTGCAATAATGAGAATTGCAACATGTTGGATATTTATAAAGATGTTGGATCACAAGGTGAGATGCACAATGATCATGAGTAAGCTTTCATCTTTATAGTAATTTTATTATAAGTCTATTGAGAAGACTGTTATAATTTAATGTATTATGTATGCGTATTATTTTGCTCTTTTAACCTTACCGGGGTAGTGCATAGTGATTGGGAGCTTAATATTTATTGCATAATTGTGAGGACATCAATTGCTGTGGAATGTTTGATGCTAATTTCAGCTTCATATTGCTAAAAATGATGTGTAGTGAATTACACATGGATTACGCAGATTTGAGAGAGTTGAAATCATCAAATATAATTTGGTGTATTTGAAAGGTTGAGCATGTAGCTCTTAATGATCTTATAGCCCAAATTTGGATAGTCCTTGTGAGACGGACATGATGAGATCACTAGAATGATAAAGGTTGAGCATATAGCTCTTAATGGTCTTATAGCCCAAATTTGGGTGGTCCTTGTGAGACAGACTTGATGAGATCACCGTAATGATAAAGGTTGAGATATTTCTCTTAATGAATCCATATTCCTATGTTTGGGTGGTCCTCTTGTGAAGGACTTGATGGATTCACCGTACGTTGTATTGAGAGGTTGAGCTTTAGAGCTCTTAATGATTCTATAGCTCATAAGTGAGTGGGGTATGTGGAGATATCCTTGATAGAATCACCTAAGTGAGTGTGAAGGGTTGGCCTCCTTTTGTGAGAGATTGATGAGTTATCTTTCTAAAGCACTCATCGAAATCCCAAGGTTCATTTGGCCATAAATTTGTTGAATTGTATTGCGGAACTCGTGTGGAACTTAAGGTATGATATGTGTTGTGAGGGTAATTCAACCGAAGTTCAATAAGGAATTCTAATCGAAAGATATTCTCTTATTGTAAGTAAGTTGTTGACTCATTTCACTAATACGTTAATTCAAATCGAAAGATATTAACGTCTAAGTGTCAACCTTTTCATATGCTCAGGATTTTTGTTTTCGGTTTACCATTTGCATTAGTGGAGGATTGATAGAAATAATGCAAAGTGGAATTGTTGACCATTCTTGCATATTAAGAGCATCTGCCATTACTAGCATATTAAACCTAATTTATTAGTATGGTTATGAATGTCATAATATTTAGAATAATGACAATTCATTTTCCATCATAAAGTGACTTTGGATACTTTTTGAGGTTAGTCTCATATGACACTTATTATATAAGTATGATAATGATAAGACATATGGGCATATACATCAAATGTCATCATCCAAATCTCTTTGATAAATTTTGAGTATACCATCGAGTTCCAACTCCTAATGGTTGAGTACACAATCTTTTAGGAGTGTTGCGTTACCTTGGGGGACGACGCCCATTCCGATTTGTACCGTAGTCGGGGCGATTTCGTTTCTCATTCAGTGGCTTTCATACCACGACACAACAACGTATATTCTCTTGTTATATATCGCCCCTATAGTGACCCAATATTTCCAACAGTGAGGTGTTTATAACTGCATTGCAAAACAGACCATCCATCTTACTACCACAATCTACATTCTTGTCGATTATTTCTCTTTCAAGAAAAAAGACTGCGCAAGGAAGGGAATACAAGTGGTCAAAGTTGAGCGACACTTACTTAGGAAGAAGGCTCGTATCATAGCGAATGGAGATATGAATGATTATGATAGAGAAATCATCACGACCATTGTAAGTTGGAGTTTCTAACCAAACGATTCAAATTTAGGATGCTACATAAACCTGTTGCCTATTTTATTATTTACTACATAATTTGTGTTGTTTTTTTATATATATTTTTACGGATGCATTGGAAAAAGATGAAGTAGACGGTAAATTTGTGTCCAAAGGGAGGGAAGACATACTAGCTAAGGCAATAGGTAAGCTTGAAGATCCAGGTCGCGTGCGAGGAGTTCCTCAAGGCATATGCATAACCGAATATTTTGGGAAGGGTCTTAAAAATGAAACACCGACAGAGTTGAACTTAAAAGTAATAATAGTTATTAGCAAATGAAGCTTGAATATTGAAGACAAGCGGAACATTGATTAATGTTGCTATCGATGAGCATGTTCTACATCTTAAGCAACAATGTCTTCTTTCTTATGAGGAGCTCATTGACTGGTGTGATGAAAAGATTATTGGTGCCATTCACATTTCTCTCTTTATGAGGTATAAACTTTAATCTATAATATTGTCACCGTCATTTCAAACAAAATTTAGATTATTAAGTGACATTCTTCCTACCCATCTTTTAACAAAATTTATTTATTATTGTGGTAGATATTTGAGGGACCTCACTGAGGAAAATGGTTGTAGTAATTCATATGGATTCTTGTGCCCAGAGACATTGTCTCGACTTGTTGGTGTTGATAATGATGATGTTCGCTCGGATTATATTGCTAAAGCTATATCATGCACTGTTTGTGGCAAGTGTCGGAAACTTGTATTTGCAGCTTACAATGAAGGGTAACTAAACATTTATTTCTAATAATACTAATGATTTAATAATTTTTCACATATAATGATGGTAGTATTGTAAACATTATTTTTTTTACATGTAGCTTACATTGGATGTTGGCTGCTATCAGTCCATCTGAAAGTAAAGTATATTGGTGTGATCCATCTGGTCCTTCAGAGCCTCGTCCATTTTTTAAAGAAACGCTTAGCATGTAAGCTAAATATATTAATTTTATCTTTGATAAATATGCTTAAGGTTAACACTTTGTTAATAGTTCTCTATATTAAACATATAATGAAATTACGTATTTAATACAGGGTATTTGCTAAAAGAAACTCTATGGATCCACTTGCTGGGTTTGAGGCAAAAATTATTGATTGGAGAACAATTAAGGTATTTTTAATGTCATTATTTTATTAACACATTCCGATACTTTTGATATCTGTGTGTGACTTTAATAGTGAGTATATTTTTTAGTGCCCTATGCAGCCGATTGGTAGTGTCCTATGTGGATACTATGTTTCTCGATATATGTTGGAGCTTATTAAAGCAAGATATATGACCGTCATCCCAAATGTATGATTTTGCTTCTATAATTTAAATATATATGCTCACCATGGACACAATTACAATAATCACTTATATATATGTTTACTTTTGTTCTTAGTTTATGATTAGAAGCCCCAACACATATTCGATTGAGCAAGTTGACGAAGTGCGAGATATTTGAGCTAAATACGCACTCAAGTTTCAAAAACCATGATTGTTGGTATATTTCAAAGGTTTGTATAATGTTATTTTCTCATTCATTGTAACTTTCTAGTAGCTAATACTTATTTTTGTATTGTGGTTTGTGCAAGAAGCATGTTGTTTCATGATAATGCATATGTAAAACATGTGTACACATGTTTGTTGCTCATAACATAATATTATCTTACTTAATGCATTTCTGCTTGCAAATGTAGGTGCAAATTGAAAATGGAAGCGAGTAAGCTTGGATTGACTACACAACAATGTGATACATTGATTCAGAATGCTTTTATTCTCCAGCTGGAATTAAAATTTATTGTAGGGATCTGGTTTATGACTTGGTAGTTGATCTTGTTTGTGGTAGTGATGAATAACATTTTTTGACGTTGAATTTGAGAAACCATGTTCATGTAATGCAGATGTTACTTTTTTTTTGCGTAAGATATAAGAAAGATTGAACTTTTGTATAGATGATTATACTTACTATTTTTGTGGTACTAATTAATTGAAAATCGTTGTGATGAAGATCAAGGAGCCGTGTGTGTGTGTCTGGTACATTTGTCAAATTTGGTACAATTTACCTTTTAATTGTGACCATTGTAATTATATATTGTATAATTTATATTACGAAATTAATATTAAAAGAAAAAATTGACAAACAAAACAGTTATGTAAAAGTAGCGTCCTCTTTGTAAAAAAAGAAAAAAGACAGGGACGGCAAACAAGACGGTTAAACAAGCGGTCTGTTTGTGAAGCGATCTATTTGAGAAACTAAAATGGCGGGTGACTAACTACATGAAACAGAACGGCTAAGTCCTTAAACCGTTCTATTAAACATAACAGGACGGTTCTGTCATTAGACCGTTCTTTTTATTTTCCTTATAATAGAACGGTTATCTTTTTTTCAACCGTTCTATTTTTACAAATAGATCGATGACCTAGAGGGAGGACGGTTCCTTTGTTTATTTAGATCAGTTAAGAAGTGTTCTATTTCCTTGTAATTGTGGTAGTGAATACAAAACCATCTCCCCGGCAACGGCGCCAAAATTGACAAGACTAAAGTCGTATCACCTATATCAAAATAAACCTAACAAACAACTAACAAATAGCTAGCAGGAAGTAAGGGTGGAACCATAGAGAGATGGATGAATATTGCAAATTACCTATAATTGATTCCAAACTATTCTAATTCCGGTTTTTTTATGTTTGTTTTTCTAAACTATTGCAATAATGTAAATTAAGGGTTCTTACAATATTAAAAGAGATCTAGGGTCTTATGGTTCAGTATGTAATTAAATTGGGTAAAGTTAATTAATCATTCAATCAATCAATCAATCATAGTTATTTAGGGCAAAGACACGGCCTCTTGGATCTTATGTCAACCTTAGGATAGATTCTGACGGGCTCTCGCAACTTACCAGATTATCCTACCCACTTAGTTGTAAGTCTACCACTACCAAGCTTTCGATCTTAGGTTCGGGTTCCTAAATATTCAACTAGTTCAACATCTCAAACTAATCAAACAATGATACAAGACAAGTAGTAAAGCAATAAAATATGAATGATTAATTAAACAAATAATCAAACCAACATCCCCAATTCAATTAACATAGATCCCCTTCAACCCTAGATGAATAATTTAGCTACTCATAATAAACGGTAAAGCAATAAAGGAATTAAACATAATAAAGAACAATATGAAAATAAGAGAATAAGAAAAAGTACCAATGACGTAGAACTAAAAGATTGACGATCTAAAAGTAGGATTACAAACTAGAAGAATTTTAATACTAATAAAAAGTCTAAACTAAACTACTGAATATGAAAGTGTAAATAAATCTAACCCAAAGGAGGGTATTTATACTAATATAAAGGAGTCTAACATCTTCTCCTTTCCTAAATAATAATTAAGAAAAACTAACAGGCTAAGAATATTGCGTAAAATAAGAGTTATGGTAAGTTACAGATTCCAACAATAGAAATCCCGCGAAACAGCTTCAAACCAGTCGGTTTGGGTCAGTCCCGACCGGTTCGGATTTTTCTGCACTGCGACGTATTTGAAATGCTTGATGTTTCTTCGTTACTTCTCGTAATTGGACGTGTAATATACCGTTGAAAGAGCTTTCCAACGCCATAAAAATCAGCTCGATCGGAGTTGTAGAACTCAAGATATTTATGTTTGAAGTTGATCCTTATTTTCGCGATCGTTCTTTCTTCTCGATTTGCATTTGTTTGAGCTTTCCAACTTATTTCTTTGTCGTTTCTTATTGTTTCTTCACTCACGTCCTTCTTTAAGTATTCACTTAGTATCCTCTAACTTTTATCACTTCTTTCTTGTAGATTTCATGGCTCGACTCTCGTCATTGCCCAAAATATAGCTCAATCGCCTTCATTTGTCTCGTTTCCTACAAAACGTAAACAAAATATCCGGCATAACAAAGAAGAATAAAAAGCTAGAAAAACGACTCCTAGAATACATAAAATGAACCAAAATAAAGGAAAAGTTGGAGTTAGACAAACCAAGTCTTCCTCGACCCTAGAAATTAACTACTCAAACATGATTAAAAGTAAAGTAATTAAGTTACCCACTAATCTAATCATAATAATAAACATGAATAACTCATAAAGATGCAACCTTTAAACTAATTAATAAACTAAAACTAAAAACATAAAAGATGAACAATAAAGAAAAGGATGAAGAAATTGTACCAAACTTGATGGAGAATTGTATAAATGATGGAGAATGTACTGTAAAACATGATTAACCCAACTAATGAACTAAATCATACATAATACAATCTAAAAAAACTAGATTAAGAACTAAAACTATTGAAAAATATGAGATGAAAATGAAAGTGCTAAAGTCTACTGCAACTCCTCTGCCTCCTACTCTCCGTTTGTTCCTGCGGCCTCCGATTCCTCCCTACCCTACGGACTCCTTATGTCCACTCACACCTTCTCCTTTCTTTAATCTCCAACTCCACTCCTTTCCTCAGTCCACTCACTGCTGCGTGTTACTCTACTCCGCTCCTCCTTTTTTTTATTGGGCCAGCCCACCCTTTCTATTTGGTGATTTGGTCCATCTTCGTGTTGATTTAATAGCTGCTGCTTTGTAGCTTGTTTTTGACCCACTAAATAATAAAATTGAGTCTTGTTCTCTTCTACAAACTTGTGGGTCTCGAACTTAGCTTTCCAATGCATCTTCAATCACTTAATTCCGATGTTGTATGAGTGAGATATCGTCAACTCAAGACAGTCCGATCAAGTAGGCCTTTGACTTTAATTTGCTTGACCCGCTTAGTTCATTGACCCGGTTTTTTCTCGTCTTTACTCGATCATTCTCCGGACGGTACCTACAAAAATACAAACGAGAAAAATCAGTACCAAATTCTCGGAAAATAACATTTATTACAATAATTATTACTAAGATGATAATTAACACTTAATATCATATAATAACCTATATTGAGCTATAATATCAATTAAGTACACAAAATCGACCCGAATAAGTAAATAAATGTAGTTAAAATAATGACTAAAATATCGATTATCACAAACCCAACTTGCTATTTGAGCTTTATTCCAGGCATCCAAATCTTTCATATTAAACCCACCATGAGTCCAAGGAGAACATATTTCCTTCCATTTCTTAAAATCCATTTTCCTTTCACCAGGTTTTATCCCCCAAAAGAGTCTTTGCAAAGCTTGTTAATGGTTTTGATAACAGATTTAGGAAATAGAGCACTTGAGCACCAAAAATCTTCGATCCCAAAAACAATAGAGTTAATCAACTGAAGTTTACGAACATTAGATAAGAATCTATTTGACCAGTGAGAAATAGCCCTTTGGATTTTCAGTATAAGGGGGTTAAAAGGCCTAACAGTAATCCTGGAATAACTAAGAGACATCCCAAAGTATCTGAAAGGGAAGACCCCGAACTAAAGCCACACTCAAGCAAAATGAGCTCCTGTAACTCCTAAGAGACACCACCAAAATAGATGCTAGTCTTTTCCTGATTTGCACAGAGACTAGACAGAGAACTAAACTCATTTAGAGCTTGTTTGACAACTAAAATAGAGAGGAGATCACCCCTTGTAAAGATCATTAGATCATCAGCAAAGACCAAGTGATTAAGATTAGTCTTGGTGCATTTAGGATGGAAAGAGACATTATTCTGCAAGCAAATTTTCCTAAGCTTTTTGGAAAAAACTTCCATACTGAGGACAAAAAGGTAGGGAGAAAGAGGATCCCCCAGCCTTATCCCACTTTTACCTTGAAAAAATCCATCAATACCCCCATTAATCTTGAAGGAGTACCAGCGGTTTTGAATGCAACCCATAACCCATTTAACAAAAAGGGGTGGGAAATCCAGCTGAAGCAGCATCCGCTTGATAAATCCCCACTTTAATGTATCAAAAGCTTTCCTTATATCAGCCTTAACAAGGCATCTAGGGGTTAAATATTTCCTATTATACCCCTTAACCAAAGCTTGAGAGAGAAGGATATTCTCAAAAATGCTTCTATCTTTAACAAAACCAGCTTGTTCCTCACCAACCAAAGAGGGTAAAACTTTCTTTAGTCTATTAGCCAAAACCTTATAGATGGCCTTGTAGAACACTATACAGCAAGAGATAGGTCTGAAATTCATCACATTGCAAGCATTATTCTTCTTAGGAATGAGATAAATAAGAGTAGAATTTGCTTGCTTGGACATGGTACCAGACTACCAGTCTTGAAGAAAGTATCAGCAACTTTACAAAATTCAGGACCAACAATATGCCAGGCAGATTTGAAAAACCCAGCAGAAAATCCATCAATCCCAAGGCTGCTATTAGAATCCATAAGGAAGACATCATCGTTGACTTCAAAGGGTGTAATGGGAGCAATAAGACCCCCTTGAAGCTCAGGTTGTAGTCATCCAAATAACTGGTTCAAAGGCTTGATTGGTGTACTCTTGCCCAACAGATTAACATAATAATCCTGGAAAGCTTGAGTAACTTCTTTACACCCTTTCCTAATATGGCCATCAACATCATTAATAGAGCCAATCATTTTTTGAGTCTTCCTTTCAGAAATCTTGGTGAAAAAATACTTGGTGGAGCAGTCAGTAAACTGAATATGATGAACTTTTGCCCTTTGCTGAAGCATAGAAAGCTCAACCTTTTTCTTGTTATAATAGTCTTCAGAAATAGCTTCTCTTTGTTAATGAGAACCAAGGAAAAAGGATCTTCCAGCAGTTGTTTTTGACTAGCTAAAAGGGCCATCTTAGCATCAAGAACTCGAGAAGAAATGTTAGAGAAATGCTGCTTATGAAACCCCTGCAAAGCCTTCTTAACCAGCCTCAATTTAGAGAAAAAACTGTACATAGGGGAGCCGGCAACCTTATTATATATCCAAGCATTCTGAACAACTGGAAGGTAATCAGAGCGATTACACCGGCTATTCAGAAAGGTGGACCTCTTTCTAGCTTGTCGCTCCTTAGAAACTTCTACAACAATTGGGGAATGATCAGACATTCCAGACTCAGCCATGGTAGCTATAGAAGTAGGAAAGGTAGAAACCCAACTGGGGTTAATAAGAACCTTATCAAGCTTAGACTAAACTCTGGAACTATGCTCTTGTTTATTAGTCCATGTCATTCTACAACAATTGGGGAATGATCAGAGATTCCAGACTCAGCCATGGTAGTTATAGAAGTGAGAAAGGTAGAAACCCAACTGGGGTTAATAAGAACCTTATCAAGCATAGACCAAACTCTGGAACAATGCTCTTGTTTATTAGTCCATGTCATTGTACACCCAGAGCTATGCAAAAGAACATTGCAGCAGAGAAGCATTAAAGTCTATCATATCTTGCAGTAAAGGAGGATTAGAACCCAGTTTCTCCTCAGGACTTCTGACTACATTGAAATCACCCAGAACCATCCAAGGGTCAGTAGGAGCAAAAGAAGTAAGAAAATCCCAAAGCTCTTCTTTGTCCTTCTCCTCATTCAACCCATACACAACACTAAGCCAAAAGGAACTCTAAGAGAAATGATGTGAGACCAAGCAAGTAATGTGTTTATCATTACTAGAGATATGAGAAATAGTCACCTTCACAGGATTATAGAATAACCAAATCCTCCCATTATAATGAGAAGAATAATTTGTTTCAACCTTCCAGTCTTTAAACTTACCTCTAATGAGTTTAGCAGCCTTTGAAAAGTTGGCTCTAGTCTCAAGAAGAGCAAAAACATCATGACACTGAGTATGATGAAAATCCAAAACTGAAGCTTAATTGGGTTATTAAACCCTCTTATACTCCATGAAGCCACCTTCATTTATCAGGAGGTAAAGGTTATCATTCAAATCCACCATTGAACATGCTTGGTGCATTACAGGGAGCTCCCTAGTGCTGCCATCAGGGGGAAGTGAGGGGATCAGTTCTATCCCATAACCATATTCCACCCTACTTTCCAAACCCTGAGATACACTCTAGAGACCTGAAAGGAGTAATTTTTATTGAAAACTCAAAATGTCGTTTACACAAAATTGGTGGGCAGCCGAGATACAATTTGGACCGCACCCCCCTTAGCTATAGCAAAGCTAAGGCTAATAAAAATAAAAGGAGCAGCGCGTGCCCCGACATCCTAAGCTAATGAAAATTTCTGAATCTGCTTAAGCAGACCAATAGCCTCCGCCTCCAGCTCTCCCAACAAAGTAAAAGAGAAAGGTAAGAACCCATAGCCAAGCCCTGCACATAGACCCCGATACTTAGCGCACTTATGCCAAGCAGCGTCGTCCACAACCCGGCCTGGCAAGAATTCAGAGAGCCCGGACTACGTCAAAAGGGAAGAACCGGTAAGATCCACACACACGTCACGACCCAAATCCCATGAATAGAGTAGTAAATCTACGGGACGCAAGAACCTGTCATGATCGTCGATCAAGCCAATATCAACCTCTTTACCTGCAGAGATCCCAGAGCGGTAACAGATATCCAAAAGAGTGTCGCGGACGAGGTTATGCCGATGTTTGACGCCAACAACCCCCGCACACGGCACAACATGATCCCCAAAGATATCCTCCCTGAAGACCCGAGAGCAAGCAAAACACGGTCTAGGTGCCAAAAATAAGGGAACGCCCAACTGATAGCAAGCACACATCGGTAAGTACGACAGTTCATAGTCTGGCCCAACCCAGAAATAGGGAGAGCGCGAAGCCAATAAGATGCATGACTGCCCTGCTGAGACTTCCAAAACACAACCTGACGAGGAGTCAAAGAGAAATCTAATTCTGCAGTAGCAACAATCTTTGTGAAATATATATCTGCCAAAGACTTCATAAGTTTGGGGGCAGTGATCGCACTAAGATACACACATCAGAACCCATAACCTCCTGAAACCTGCGCAATGCCGCATCAAAAGAAGGGCCAGGCGCCAGGATACCAGCAGTACGCAGCAGCGCAGCCTGCAACCCAGCGGATTGCTAACGAGATGCCAAGAAAGCATAATGAATGACATCTCCAACGGTATACACCCAAAGCCCTCCAAATGAAAAGGAAAGGGTGGCAAGCCGCCACTGCCAATCACCAAATCCAGGCCCAAACGCAGCAGTAATACGCTCTAAATGAGAACGAAGGGCCGCGTCGAAGGAAAGCTTAGCCGATTCAAAAAAGCAAGCGAACAAGTACGTAAAGCAAAATAAAGTTTAGAAATACCCGTACAAACCCAAAGCAACAACAACTCACATTGCGGATCATCAAACAGAGCGATGAAACCCATAAGTGCGATGGTTTTGGTCACTCTACTAATCACTAGCCCCCTGTTGAAATCATGACAAGCACTAACCGGCCCGCCAAGGACTTTGACACCACGCAGCAGACTGGCGATATCGAGGGGGAAGACACCAGAAAACCTGCTCCTTGGATCTTCCGTAGGCCAAATAACCTCGGTTTTACTGACATTAAGTAGAAGTCCCGAGCGAGGTCCATCTTCCATAATCAGCACCAAAATCTTCCCCATAACCAAGGTATCGCCAACGATAGTGCCATCGTCCAAGTACTAAGCGTAAAAAAAGTCCCGAATCTTGCAAACCAAGGGATTTAAAACCAAAGAAAAAAGCAGAGTACCCAAAGGATCACCCTGCTTGACTCCCTAACAAGACCACAGGTTGTGCTCACCATAATATAAACGGGCGGGACAAGAATAACAAAACTCCACCCACTAGTAGAGAACAGGACAATGGTTGCGAACCTCTCGTAACATGACCTCCCGATCGACCATGTTAAAAGCATTTTGAAAATCCACTAAAAGCATGGAAAAACCCATATCAGCACCCCTCTCCTCAACAAACCGGTTCAAGGTGTGCAAGATAGCCTCACCCCCACCAGATACCCTAACGCCGAACTGGAGACCAGAGAAATAACCACTCAGCAACGGGCCAACCTATAAAACACTAACCTTAGAGACAAGCCATCTCCAAATCGTACCCACCGCAATTGGACGAATACCACCATCTAGTTTAACAAGCGGGGTGAGCGGAGCACTAGCAAATCGTCTGAAATAGAAACTGCGGCACCACTCAAACAGTCCAAAAGATGTTGGGCACAAAGACCGTCCCTCCAACAAGAAGTGCCACGCAGAAAACCCCTAATCATATCCAGAACCGCGGACGTGGACGCGGCGAGGGAATGGTGATTACCAGCGAAAGGAGGCAAGGCGGGAGAAGAAACGACGTGGTGCTTATCTTTCAAAGCCACAAGAGTACCATCGGTATAAGGGGTAACACCAGAAGAAGAAAGCACCCGAATAACAGCAGTGTAATGACCATAAAAAATCTTGCTACGACACTGCCTACTGTTGAGCTCACTCAAGTCAAGGTCCTCATCCACACTAAAAGAAGGAGCAACCTCAGCCAAAGTATCAAGTTGGAGCTGCAAACGGCCACCCGGCTCACCCCAAGAACGAATGGCACTAGTAATACTCTCCTCCTGGCGCTGTCGTCGAATAACGGATCGACACTCAAGGTTACTCCTAGGGGAGAAAGCCTTAAGTATGCAAAGAGGCAACACAAGCAAGGTGACCCAACAAGAGAGATCGCGGGGAGAGGCAACCACATCATCTAAAGCCCCCATAAGAATCCGAGAAAACCCCAAACGACACTTATGAGGGATGGATTTAACAGTACGTAACCTCTTAGACAACAAGCGATCAAGAGAAGTCACGTTAAACCCAATAGTCGGGGGTCCAACAACACCACAAGACAACAAATCTACGGGGGCAGATGGTCGAGGAAAGCCATAAAGCACAAAGCGAATAACACCATCACCACAATTAGGGGCCTCAATAATAGACCCTCCCTCATGACGACACCGAGTGTTATGAGTATGAGTATGAAAGCAAACCCCACTCAACCAAATACCCATTCGCCGAAATGTGGTCTCAGCAGCTAAGAAAACATGCAAAGAAGCAAGCGACTGACATGTGATAGCCTGAGCAGCATCCCCAGTACAGTGACGGTCATGGAGGTGAGTTATCAAAGAGCTTTTAACAAGACTCTTACACCTACCATCCTGACACCCACAAAGACCCACAAAAGGGCAATGAAACCGTACTATGGCGGGCATGACAAGTCCAAACAGAGGAAGAAAACCAAAAAAAAAGGAAAGTGAAAACGTACCACGGAAGCAAACCAAAACAAAACAAGTTTGGCAAGAAGAAGGCCGGCAAAAACCCATGACCAACCACAGCATCACCCGGAGAAAGCAAAACCATAAACAAAAACAACCAGAACGACAATGGGAAGACAGGGAACCACAAAATGAAAGCGGTAAGAAGACAAAGTAATGTATTACTACAAAATTCCTTTGTTTCTTGACGCTTTAAAGGTAGGTTCTCGATGCTTTCAAGTGCTGCAAATTTAATTCTCGACGCTTTCCCAAAGCGTGGAGATTTTGGGCATCAGAAATTCTCAACACATTTTTGTGTCACCATTCTTGACACATTAAAACGTTGAATATTTTATTGGCGACGCTTTGTAGCGTCACTACATGTAAACTTAAAATTGGCAATCTCGACGCTTTTTTATGTCACAGTATTTTTTTACCGCCAACATTTTTTCTATGCACGAAACTTTCTACTGTTAATAGAGTCGAGAAATAATATTATAAAATTCACATATCGACACTTTGAATTTGAAAAAGCGTCGAAAATGGTGTCATATAAAGTACTCTTTCCGTTTTTTATATTTCTTACCGTTTCAATTAAATACTGCTCACAAATCATACAAAGCGGGAAGAAACATAAAAAAGCGGAGTATATTAATTGAGGCAGCCTAACTCCCTGCAACCGTTAGATCTGATTGAGATCAACGGACCATGCTTGATCTAAATTCAGAGCACAAAAACAAACGCGCGCCATCTCCTTCCTTTCCTTTTGAATCAGTCAACTTTCTCTCTCTAGAAATTTGTTTATTTTTTCATTCACATCATTCAATCATCTTCATCAGTTCCGTTGCAGATCTTCATCGTTTGATCTTCATCATTTTCACTTGCAGATTTAATTGTGCTCACTCGTAAAATCGAGCGTCTTTATCATTTCAATTGCAGATCTTCATCATTCGATTATCATCATTTAAGTTGCAGATTTCATTTTGTTCACTTTGTAAATTCGTTTGTAGAATTGATTTTATAAATTTTGTTCGTGATTATCAAGGAATTCTATGCTTGATTATCAACGATTTCTATGCTTGATTTGATTATCGTCATTTTCACTTGCAGATTTGATTGTAATCCTGAACAATTCGTTTAGAGAAAACTGATTATGAACCTGCTGATTCAAGAAATTAATATATTTGTTTTAAAAGTAGACAATCGATTATCAAGAATTACGTAGATTATCTACTGATTCTCTGCTGAATTATGTTGATAAATTGTGATGTACATATTTGATACTGAATAATGTTTATATTTTGATATCATTTGTACATAATCCATCTGAGAACATCACTAGACATAATTCTATATTAGATGTACATAACTCATCTAGTTACATCTTAAAGTAGAAATTTTGTTGCGCTTGTAACAATTTACAAAGTATAGTGTATAGGTCATTATGTAATGTATATATTTACATATCAGTTGTACTTAATCCTTCTGAGGATATTACTATACATAATTTTATATTAGTTGTACATAACCCGACTGAGGATATTATTGTACATAATTCTAGATCAGATGTACATAACCCATCAGATGATTAACATAATTGCTCTGCTGAATTACGTTTATAACTCGTTATGAACATATTTGTCACTAGATAATGTATATATTTTCATATCAGCAGTACATAATTTATCTGAGGACATCATTATACATAATTCTATATTAATTGTACATAACTCATCTATTTACATCTTAGAGTGAAAATGTACTGATACTAAATAATTAGTTATATACACTATATTCATAATTATGTATATCATATTTTTAATTAAAAACACAATGCAAAGTGTATATCTTCGTAAAAACATTGTATTTATTATTATGTACAGGACTTAGGATCATTCTATAAGGTACATAATTCTATATCAGCTGTACATAACCCATCTGAGGACATCATTGTACATAATTCTATATCAGCTGTACATAACTCATCTTAGGACATCATTGTACATAATTCTATATAAGCTGTACATAACCAATCTTAAGACATCATTGTACATAATTCTATATCAGCTATACATAACCAATCTTAAGACATCATTGTACATAATTCTATATCAGTTGTACATAACCCTCTTTGAATACCCTCTTTGAATCACATCCACAACAGGGTTCACCAATACCCTCTTAGGGTTCAGTTTCTTGCTGGATTAGTGACCTTGAATAAGGAAAAGGGTTTAGGGTTGGATTAGGCGGAGCCGCGAAGCGGGTACGCCTAATCCAACCCTAAACCCTTTTCCGTCCCGTCTTATGCAGTACCCTACTCTTAAGGTTCAGTTCCCCATCTTTGAATCACATCCACGACAGGGTTCACCAATACCCTCTTAGGGTTCAGTTTCTTGCTGGATTAGTGACCTTGAATAAGGAAAAAGGTTTAGGGTTGGATTAGGCGAAGCCGCGAAGCGGGTTCGCCTAATCCAACCTTGAACCCTTTTCCGTCCCGTCTTATGCAGTACCCTACTCTTAAGGTTCAATTCCCCATCTTTGAATCACATCCACGACAGGGTTCACCAATACCCTCTTAGAGTTCAGTTTCTTGCGGCATTAGTGACCTTAAATAAGGAAAAGGGATTAGGGTTGGATTAGGCGGAGCCGCGAAGCGGGTACGCCTAATCCAACGTTAAACCCTTTTCCGTCCCGTCTTATGCAGTACCCTACTCTTAAGGTTCAGTTCCCCATCTTTGAATCACATTCACGATAGAGTTCACCAATACCCTCTTAGGGTTCAGTTTCTTGCGGGATTAATGACTTTAAATAAGGAAAAGGGTTTAGGGTTGGATTTGGCGGAGCCGCGAAGCGGGTCCGCCTAATCCAACCCTAAACCCTTTTCCATCCCGTCTTATGGTGTACCCCATCTTTGAATCACATCCACGACAAGGTTCACCAATACCCTCTTAGGGTTTAGTATACTATATAGATCATTATATATGGTACATAATTCTATATTAGTTGTGCATAACCAAGCTGATGACATTATGTACATAATTCTATATCAGATGTACATACGTTATCTTAGGACATAGTCCATGTAAAGTACTACTCTGTACATTTTATGTTTTTGACTATTTGCATAAGAATGTTGTAAACCATCTGATGACATTATGTACATAATTCGATATCATATCTACACAACCCATTTGAAGACATTATTATGTATATCCGAGGACATTAAAAAAGCATTGATGTTTATGTAAGTTCTTGTCATGGATTAATGTTTATATAACTGATTCTTTATATAATCCATAACAGTCTGATAAAACCATATTAAGATACCAGTGTTTACATACACACAACTAAAATAGAATCTTATATTTTCTGTTAACTGTAAAATCCCTAACAAAGTTCTTATCCCACCGCATAAGATGTAAGCATGTTTGATGACGAAATTCATTGACGTCATCAAAATAATCTTTGTCTGTCCATTTCTCCTTGTTGTGTAATGCATTTATCCACTTCAAGACAAAAACACCACAATCAAATCCATTACTTTGTTGCACTGCAGTTTTGACATACTCCATTGGATTGTTCAACATTTTTTTTGTGATGTGTTCATAGCCGGAGTAGTTCTCAATAATGTATGAGACATTTGTCACTATTTTGTTACAAACGTCAGTTCGTGCTTTGTTCCCCTTTCTTTTACTTGAATCCAAGATTTAATTCTTATTGTCTTCAAAATCGCACACTACCAAAATCCAGTGTGATGGTGGGTTGATATGGACTGGGATAAAGATCTGAAAAAGTATATATTTCACAGTTATTGTAATACAAATTTGCAACATATAGTAACTTATGTACATCAAAACAGACACTTCTATAACCATGTACAAATTCCCACATGTGCAACGGATAGTAACTTATGTACATCAAGACAGACACTCTTTTAACTATGCATAAATTTTAAACATGTGCAACAGACATAAACTTATGTACATCAAAACAGAGACTTTTATAACTATGTACAAATTCCAACATGTGCATTTCACTTTTACTATTAATGTTATAGGAGCATATAGATTAGATGTTTGTACCTTTCTCAAGAATTTACCATCTTCAGGTAAGTATGATAAATTACAGTATGGCGTTGTCAGAGAAGAAAATATGATTGGGTCTAATTCCTGGAACAAAGAATACACAATAGGTAAACAACTGTAAGATTATCTACCAAAAAAGTGCTTAAGTACAAGAATTTTGATATACTTACTCCTGATTTTGTTGGAATGAATAGTATATCTCTCATCCCTATTGTTGCATATATTCCACCCATATCAATTGCCTATTAAAAGAACACTTGTTAGATTTATTTAGCAGCATTTGAATTTATAACATTAAAACATGTTCATGATAATGTTACTGTAACATTTACCATATCATATACTTCCTCGTTTGGTAATAACAAGCTGTGCATCGCCTTTTGGCTTACATTCATCCATTGTGTTTCTATAACCTCTTCCCTGCAAAATAACATAGTACAAATAATAAGGCAATTAATAATGATGAATGAATTAAAAAACATTGAAAAGGATAGAATGTATTACATGTGATATGACTTTACAATAGTGTCATATGAATCCTTCTTTTTCTCATTTGCCTTTCCTGCAAAGGTCTTTATCTTTATCTGTTTCAAGAATTTTTGAGTAATATCTTCATCACTGAATTTTTTTTCCACATAGAGTTCCGCTTCCCTACTGAGAAAAGTTATAGAACAGAATTTATCAGATTATTATTTATGATGAATATATTTTAATGATTTATGCTTTATGTGCAATATATGTAGTCATATGATAGCATAATGCAAGTGTATAACATACAGAAGTTTCCTTGACGTTTTTTTTGCATCTCTTAGAATAAATTCTTTCATCTGATTCCTGGTTGAGGTTAGTATTTTATGGCAATACCGCACCTTCATCATCCTTACGTACTTCTCATATGTAACATTGCTTTGGACATATACATCAACATTATTTATATATGGAAATATAATCAAACATAAAATTGTATCAATGATGTAGTAGAATAATTAAGTTTACCGGTTTGAACATTTGGGTAAAATTATTTTTATTCCCGTTGTATATTTCCATGACTCTCATCGAAAAAATACCATTGTCAACTTCCAGGTGACGACAAAAATCTGGAATATATTCCATTATGCCATAGTCTGTCACCTCATTGACCCATTTGATCTTATTCTTGAAATTTTCAGAGAGATAATTACACTACAAATAAAACAAACTATTCAACAAAGATAACATAAATTTCAATGTACATAAAAGTAAAAACAATAAATCAGTGTCCTCACATATTTATCTTTAGCTTCAGAACTGTTTAGTTGGCTATCAAATTCTTGAGGAAACCCAAAGTGAATTATTTCAAATGACTTTGAGATTGAGTTTACACAGTAAACAACAAAAATTGGTAACTCTGTTGTCCAAAAAAAGACCTTGAAGAAAATCGCATTATTAGTTCTCAGAATGAATGAATGAATGAAGGAGTATCTATTTGTTTACCAATTGAACATCATTCAACTGCATTTCACTTGTAGGAATCTGAAACATTAAAAAAGTGTTTAGAAGAGATTCATGAGCAAAAATATATTTACACTATTTGACATTGTTAATGGAATATATAACATTACCATATATTTATCAAATGGTGACATATAAACACGCTTGACAGATGATGGAGATGATAGCTTTTCCAAATCATTCATCAATAGCCCCCAAATACGCAAAATTGATTGCTCAAGTTTATTTTCAGACTGTATCATCATCAACAGCTGCCCCCTTGAAATGTGAATGTCTTCAAACTTAAAGAGACGTTCACTGTAAAATTAAAAACTATTTAGTGTATTATTAAACATTTTTAACTGTGACTTTTAGCATTTAAACACATTTAAACTTAAAGATGTGCAAGTTGTTAGCATATGAACAATTTCCAACAATGTGAACAATTTCCAACATGTGCACCACATGATAGGTTATGTACATCAAAACAGACAGTGCTACAATAAATTTTATGAATTATATACAATAAGTTTTACCTTATCTACATCAAAACAGACAATGCATTAACTATGTACAAATTTCACACATGTGCATCACATAGTACCTTAAGTACATCAAAACAAACAGTGCTTTAACTATGTAAATTAGTTGTTTACCTTGCAGACATATCTGACGCAAATGCATAGTCTATCACATATTTCTCCTCGGCGCTCAGACTGGTTAAAAAGCTGATGTTCCTTTGTATGAAAGGATATTTGAAAACAACTGGTATTGCTTGTTTCCTCTTGTATTGTACTTCAATTTCTTTTTCATTCATGTCATCATCTTTCTGAGATGCATTCCCCACTATTGGTGGAGTGACCAAGTTTTCAACAATATCTGGGCTCTCCGGAATGACATTTTTCACAACATTAGGAGTTTCTAAATTAACATTTTCTATTGCATGCGCAGGGGTAGATTCCTTAATTACCACATATTTCACAAGCTTGTTATTGAACACTTGTTCATTTCTAACAGTAGTAGCTTCCACAGCCACATTCTCCATATCCACAATTTCCACACTCTTGTAATTGAACACTTGTTCATTTACGATAGGAGATTTTTATTTACCCACATTTTCATTTGTCAAGGGAGTAACTTGAGTGTCAGAATATGAGACAAGGTTAATATCTCGACTCAGTTGAAAGCTCTCATCTGAGTTCAGTAAACTATATCTTGGCATCATTGGGTCTCTCTCCCTCTCCCTCTTCTTCTTCTTCTTCTTCTTCTTCTTCTTCTTCTTCTTCTTCTTCTTCTTCTTTTGTTCCTCATTCTTTTTGGCAGAAACAACTTCTTCTACCATCTGATCTAACATCTCTATCACGTATGGAGTCAGATCATCTAGACCAAAGTCTGTATCTGAGAAGGTAGAGAATTCCTTTTGACATGTAGAAGGTATTTTTCTTCTTCTTTTTTGTTATCATCATTGACAACTTGTGATGCAATATGAGTAACATCCTTCCATTTATCTCCAGATTCTAAGCAGTAAAAGATGAGAAATAAATACTGTATACAAGTTATAATTATACAACACATATTAACTTATGTACATCAAAGCAGACACTGTTTTAACTATGCATAAATATTGAACATGTGCAACAGATATTAACTTATGTACATCAAAACAGACACTTCTATAACCATGTACAAATTCCGACATGTGCAACACATAGTAACTTATGTACATCAAAACAGACACTATTTTAACTATTTCAAATTTTGAACATGTGTAACAGATATTAACTTATGTACATAAAAACAGACACTTCTATAACCATGTACAGATTCCAACATGTGCAACACATAGTAACTTATGTACATCAAAAGAGACACTGATTTAATCAATGTACAAATTTTGAATATATGCAACAGATATTAACTTATGTACATCAAAACAGACACTTCTATAAACATGTACAAATTACAACATGTGCAACATATAATAACTTATGTACATCAAAATAGACACTGTTTATAGCAGTAGAAAAATGATGAATAAATCAATTCATCATTAAATAAAAAATAAAATACTGTGTTTAAATTCTATGAATGGATATAATTGCTACAGTAGTGTATATAGTAGTAGAAAAAAAAATATTACCATTCTCTCTTGACGGTTGTTCTCTTCTCGTTTCTGCAAGTTTGTTTATAAATTCATTTCCAAAATTTTCCAAGTCTAGTAGTGGTTTGCATTGGGGGGAGGCAACTTTTGCAATTTTTATTGCATCTTTCAAACCCCTGAAAGACTTTGAGAATTTAGAAGATTTGTTGATTAAATTTTGAACCCAGTGCATTGCTTCCTTTTGCTCCTCATTTTCATGTTTTATTTCCTCCTACTTTTTCACTAGCTTCTCTTCTTCTGTTACGGAAGAAACCTTTGCAGTACAGGTTTTACAGTTGTCCACCTTGTACCAATCAACGGGTTGTATTGGCAACACAAAGCCATTACCAAATGTACCCGATTTCTTTGCTTCGTCCAATATTCTCTTTGAAATGGACTCTTGTGTCCAGAACAACATTGTTGGAAAAGAACGAATAGGTTTGTTGTTTCTGAAACACATTCTTTGCATATATATAAACACAAAGACCATTATAGGTCCATCAAAGCACTTGTTTCTCTCTGCTGTATTCATTTTCCACAAATCAACAACCTCAATGAAAGCATCAAGGCAAAATTTGCACCAATTAAACGTAGGTACCAACGGCAAGTTGATTAAAGATTTCAATATCTTTATGCTTGGGGTTACGGAACAGCTACCTACTATAAAAATAGAGCAAAGATAAACAATGAAGTTCCTCTTGAATTGATCTCCCCCTTCCGTCTGTTTTGTTAGGATGAATTGGAACACATTGTTTGTTATCTTGGAACCTGTAAACTGTTGCTTGAACTAACCAACGTCCTTGTCATCATATGATGCTAATATAATATCATTCGGTCCCATAGGAATCCCAGTTGCTAAGTGTACATCCAATTTCGTAACCTGAAGTGTCTTTCCTTTATATGATGACGAATCAGGGTCAAAATTGGAAACAAGCCAGTGAGCAAGCTTGGCTGGGACTTCTCTTACATTTAGAAAAATTATATCCCCAAACCCCAATTCCTTAATATCTGCAATTTGCTTCTCTGACAAATTTCTTACAAATTAAGACAAACTTTCAAGGGACATCTTTGTAGTCAATGATGGGTGTTCATTCACTGCATGTACAACCTTCTTCCTTCTAGTTTTTGTAGGTTTTGTAGGCTTATTAATGACAGCTGTAAATTTGAGTGAGGAAAACAGATTTAAATGATATGTATAGAGCGCATATCTAACAAGTTGAAGTTCTATGAACAGATAATTAAAACAACTAATGTACATACCTACAATTGCATCTGACAATAAGTGTAATTGGGATTTCGGTGTCTGAAAACTACCATCCTTAGAATCATCAGAATTGGGAGCATCATTGACTTCTACCCGTTTCTTTTTACATGCAACTATACATAAATAACGAAAAATCAATATGCATCATTGAGGGACACATAGATCTGAGAGTATAGGGTTCAATATAAGTTTATATACCTTCGATCTGATGAGTAGCTTCCCTCTTTGGTCCAGTTTTTTCCTGATTTGTTTTCATCTTTTTTGTTAACCTAATTAACGTCAAATAAAAATAAGAACAGAGACAACTGAGTACCTAATCTGCATAAGTTGAATAATCATCGATACTTGAATCGTAATGCAGTAAGACAGTATTCAAACCTAAATCGAAAATAATTGCATACTGCGAGTTATTTTATACCAATCTTCAAGAAATCATTTCAAAAACAACAATATAACACACAGTACCGCAATAATGTTGAAGATAATCGGAAAAGATAGGCTAGAATAAACTTATAGTACTGGATTGTTGAAGATAATCGGAAAAGATAGGCTAGAATAAACTTACAGTACTGGATTGTTGAAGATAATCCAGAAAGATCTTAAGAGTCCACTTTCTTTTTCGTTTTTGTGTTTTTGTAGTTATGAAGTAGGTCAGATACCAATTTTGATTATTCTTTTATGGGCCTTAATTAAATAAACGGGCTGTTGTTAAGATACAGAGTACTATGTTCGAGTGTTTGATTTATAATCAAGTTATGATCATTGAAAATAGGAAAAATTCTAAGTATATAAGATAATATATTTTGTTCATATGTTTATTGGAAAACATAAGAGATAAATACTTTTAGTGTACGTAATGTAGATTTTAGCGAAAATAATTTAATTACTTAAATATCAAATTTTAAGTGTATAAGATATAATATATGTTGTACATAAGTTTATAGTAAAACATGACTACTTTAAGTATACATAACGTAAACTGTAGCGTAGATAGGTTATCTTAATACATTCATAAATATTTGAATATGTGCTTATATACATCGAATATACACATATGTGTTATTGTGTGAAGGTTCCTATGTACAACACATATTTCGTCCCTGCTGTGCATATTTGAATTTCGATGGGTACATAACATAAGCAATGATAAACAGATAATCCATTGATTGCCATTTTCATATTAATAGATCTTGTCTATTACAGTAATATAACTAAGTCTACATACAATTAAAATAAGATCTCATACTCTTTCTTAACACTGAAAATTTTCACAAAGTTCTTACCCCACTTCAAAAGATCTAAGCATGTTTGCCGCCTAAATTCTGTGATATCACTAAAGTACTTTTGTTTTCCCTATTTCTCGGTGTCATGCAATGCCTTTATCCATTTCATAAAAAAGACACCACAATCACTTCCATTGCTTTGCTTCGCTACATTTTGTACCATTTCCACTGGAAATATTCCCATTCTTTTGGAAATTTGTTCATAGCCAGAGTAGTTTCGTAAAAAGTTTGAAACATTGTACACTACTTTTTGAACTTCGTCCATCCTTTTTCTGTAAAACCTCGACTTTTTTGAATCAAGAACAAAATTATTTTCTTTTTCTAGATCACAAACAAGTAAAATCCAATGCAATGGTGGTTCGATGTGAACTGGAACAAAGATCTGAAAATTTTGAACATGTACAACATATATTAACTTATGTTCATCAAAATAGACACTACTTAAAATATGTAAAAATATCGACATGTACAACAGATATTAAGTTTTGTACATCAAAACAGACACTGTTTTAACTATTTACTAATTTTGAACACGTACAACAGGTATTAACTTATGTACATCAAAATAGACACAACTTGAAATATGTAAAAATAACAGATATTAAGTTATGTACATCAAAATAGACACAGTCATAAACATAGTTTTTCTATAGTTAATTATCATCAACTTTTAAAACTATAATCATTGGGTGTACCTTTCTCACAGATTTTGCATCCTTAGGCAAATATGATACAGTACAGTACGCGGTATTCAGAGATTTTCTTTCTTTGGGTCTAATTCCTGAAACAAAATATAAACATCAAATAAATTATCGTAACCTTACATACCGAAAATAAGTACACCAATTTGATATACTTACCCCTGACTTTGTTGGAATGAATATGATATTCTTTATTCCTAATGTTGTATAAATTCCATACAAATCGATTGGCTATTAAAATGGAACTTGTTAAATTTATTTAGAAGCATTTGAATTTATAAGATTAAAACTTGTAAGAGATTTTTTTACCATATCATATAATTCTTCATTTGGAAATAATAATGTCTGCATTTCCTCGCGGCTTACACTCATCCAATTAGTTCGTAGAACGTATTCACTGTAAAATAACACACAACACAAGAGTAATAATCTTAAAATTAATTAATTATGATGAATAATTTCAAAAATAGTGGAAAGGGTAGAATGTATTACTTATTATACGATTTTAGCATGGCATTGTATTTTTTCTGCTGCTCCTTTAATCCCTCTCCTCCAAAATTCTTTTTCGTTACTTTTTTCAAGAAATTTTGAAGTATATGAGTATCACTGTATTTTTTTGTTGATAAGGAGTCCACCTTCAAGCTGGTAAAAGTTATAGAATAGAATATGACTTTGTAATCAAAACAATATATAATAATTTATGTATGTCAAATTATGACTTATCAACAGTAAGTTATCGAATACATACAACATTAATTTTGCCTCCTTCAACACAGTTTTCTTCAACTCATTTCTCTCTGAGGTTAATATTTTGTGGCAATAGCACGCCGTCATCATCTTTACATAATCAGCGTATGAAAAGGTGGGCTGCACATGATAACATTAGTATATTGGAAAATAATCAGATATAGATTAGTATCAGTGATGAATGTTTGAAATTGTCAACTTACTGGTTTGAACTCTTCAGCATAATTGTCTTTATTGCCTTTGTATGTTTCCATGATTCTCATTGAAAGAATGTCATTGTTACTTTCCAAATCTTTAGAGAAATCTGGAATATATTCGATCCACTCATACGTATCAAACTCATTCAACCATTTGATTGTATGTTCAAAATTTACCTTCAAATAACCACTCTGAAAAAATATAAGCCAATCATTCAGGCTAGATAACATAAATTTTAATGTACAAAAGAGCACTACTTGAAATATGTAAAAATATCGACATGTACGACAGATATTAAGTTATGTACATCAAAACAGACACTGTACTAACAAAACAGACACTGTTTTAACTATTTACTAATTTTGAACATGTACAACAGATATAAACTTATGTACATCAAAATAGACACTACTTGAATTATGTAAAAATATCGACATGTACAACAGATATTAAGTTATGTACATCGAAACAGACATTGTTTTAACTATTTTACTAATTTTGAACATGTACAACAGATATTAACTTAGGTACATTAAAATAGACACTACTTGAAATATGTAAAAATATCGACATGTACAACAGATATTAAGTTATGTACATCAAAACAGACACTGTTTTAACTATTTACTCCCTCCGTCCCAATGAATTGTTTGCCTATTCCATATTGGTGTCTCCATGAATTGTTTGACTTTCTATTTCAGGAATGTTTTTTATATGTAATTTGACTCTCGGCTCCATATGTCACTTCCCCATTGGCTCTCTTTCCCTTAGTGCCAAAGGCAAAGGCAAACAATTCACTGGAACGGAGGGAGTACTAATTTTGAACATGTACAACAGATATTAACTTATGTACATCAAAATAGACACTACTTGAAATATGTAAAAATATCGACATGTACAATAGATATTAAGTTATGTACATCAAAACAGACACCGTCATAAACATAGTTTTTCTATAGTTAATTATCATCAACTTTTAATACTATAATCATTGGGTGTACCTTTCTCACAGATTTTGCATCCTTAGGCAAATATGATACAGTACAGTACTCGGTATTCAGAGATTTTTCTTTCTTTGGGTCTAATTCCTGAAACAAAATATAAACATCAAATAAATAATCGTAACCTTACATACCAAAAATAAGTACACCAATTTGATATACTTACCCCTGACTTTGTTGGAATGAATATGATATCCTTCATTCCTAATGTTGTATAAATTCCATACTAATCGTTTGGCTATTAAAATAGAACTTGTTGGATTTATTTAGAATCATTTAAATTTATAACATTAAAACCTGTAAGAGATTTTTTTACCATATCATATAATTCTTCATTTGGAAATAATAATGTCTGCATTTCCTCGCGGTTACACTCATTCAATTAGTTTGTACAACGTATTCACTGTAAAATAACACACAACACAAGAGTAATAATCTTAAAATTAATTAATTATGATGAATAATTTCAAAAACAGTGGAAAGAGTAGAATGTATTACTTATTATAAGATTTTAGCATGACATTGTATTTTTTCTGCTGCTCCTCTAATCCCTCTCCTCCAAAATTCTTTTTCGTTACTTTTTTCAAGAAATTTTGAAGTATATGAGTATCACTGTATTTTTTTGTTGATAAGGAGTCCACCTTCAAGCTAGTAAAAGTTAAAGAATAGAATATGACTTTGTAATCGAAACAATATATAATAATTTATGTATGTCAAATTATGACTTATCAACAATAAGTTATTGAATTACATACAACATTAATTTTGCCTCCTTTAACACAGTTTTCTTCAACTCTTTTCTTTCTGAGGTTAATATTTTGTGGCAATAGCACGCCGTCATAATCTTTACATAATCAGCGTATGAAAAGGTGGACTGCACATGATAACATTAGTATATTGGAAAATGATCAGATATAGATTAGTATCAGTGATGAATGTTTGAAATTGTCAACTTACTGGTTTGAACTCTTCAGCATAATTGTCTTTATTGCCTTTGTATGTTTCCATGATTCTCATTGAAAGAATGCCATTGTTACTTTCCAAATCTTTAGAGAAATCTGGAATATATTCGATCCACTTATACGTATCAAACTCATTCAACCATTTGATTGTATGTTCAAAATTTACCTTCAAATAACCACTCTGAAAAAATATAAGCCAATTATTCAGGCTAGATAACATAAATTTTAATGTACAAAAGAGCACTACTTGAAATATGTAAAAATATCGACATGTACGACAGATATTAAGTTATGTACATCAAAACAGACACTGTACTAACAAAACAGACATTGTTTTAACTATTTACTAATTTTGAACATGTACAACAGATATAAACTTATGTACATCAAAATAGACACTACTTGAAATATGTAAAAATATCGACATGTACAACAGATATTAAGTTATGTACATCGAAATAGACATTGTTTTAACTATTTACTAATTTTGAACATGTACAACAGATATTAACTTATGTACATCAAAATAGACACTACTTCAAAAATGTAAAAATATCGACATGTACAACAGATATGAACTTATGTACATCAAAATAGACACTGTTTTAACTATTTACTAATTTTGAACATGTACAACAGATATTAACTTATGTACATCAAAATAGACACTACTTGAAATATGTAAAAAAATATCGACATGTACAACAGATATTAAGTTATGTACATCAAAACAGACACTGTTTTAACTATTTACTAATTTTGAACATGTACAACAGATATTAACTTATGTACATCAAAATAGACAGTGCTTTGAAAATGTACAAATTTGAACATGTGCAACAGATATTATGTTATGTACATAAAAACATACACTGTTATAACTATGCATAAATTTTGAACATGTGTAACAGATATTAACTTATGTACATCAAAATGGACAGTGCTTTGAATATGTATAAATTTGAACATGTGCAACAGATATTATGTTATGTACATCAAAACTTATATATAAATACCTAAAATTTTAATGAATGAAAAAACACAAACATAGAATCTATAATGTTAATGCCTAGAGTATGCTCACGTATATTTCATTAGCTGCAAGACCAGACACTTTGCTGTCAAACTCTTCAGGCAATCCAAAATGAATCATCTCAAATTTCTTTGTGATTGAATTTGCACAGTAAACAACATAACTTGCTTCTAATCTAGAGCAGAAAAATGCCTTGAAGAAAATCACATTATTAGTTCTCGTAATAAATGAATGATTAAATAAATAAATAAATAAGAGTTATAAAGAATATCTTTTTTAATACCAGTTGGACATCATTAACGTCCATTTCACTTGTAGGAACCTGAAACAATATAGTAATTGATTAGAAGAGAGTCACTAGTGAACACACTTTTAATCATATTTGAATGGAATTCATAACATTACCTCATATTCTTCAAAAGGAGACATATAAACACATTTGATAGATGACGTAGGTGATATCTTTTCCAAATCATTCATCAACAGGCACCATAAATATAAAATTAACTCATTGATTTTGGTATCACAAGTTGCCATCATCAACATGTCCCCCCTTGAAAAGAGAATATCTCCAAACTTAAAAAGAGGATCCCTGTAAAATTAAATTATTTAGTGTATGAAACTTATGTACAAAATATATTAACATATCTACATCAAAACAGACACTGCTACAACCATGCACAAATTTCAACATGTACAAAACATATTAACTTATCTACATCAAAACTTACCTACATCAAAACAGGAACTGTTTTGAATATGAACAATTTTTAACATGTACAAATAAAAGATACTCCGTATTAACTTGTGTACATCAAAACAGGAACTGATAAGAAACTTGTTTAAACGATTAAGTATACTTACTTCAAAGACTTTTCTGGTGCAAATACATAGTCTGTCACATATTTCTGTTCAGCTTTGAGAGAGGTCAAACACCTGATGTTCTGATTCATAAAAGAAGATTTGAAAAGTTGTACATTTCCTTGTTTTCTCTGGCGCTGTTCTTCAATCTATTTTTTTTCAAGAATATCAATTTCCTTGTTTTGCTTTGTAAGAGTTTCTGAATGCACATTTAGAATATCAACAGAAGTTTCCACATCCACATCAACACTTTCCACAGTATGCGCATTCTACACATCTTCATCTTCTACAGAAATAATTTCACTGTCATTCTCGACAGGAGTGAAAATAGGAGCATCTATACAGATGTCTTCTGCAGTATCAAGATTTTCCAAAAGTAGTTGATTATTTTCAACATTGACATTTTCCACATTTTCTGCATTCAAAACCTCCTCAAATTCCTGAGAAATAATTAATGACAGGAGTAGAAATAAGAGTATCTATGTTATTGATGTCTTCTGCAATATCAACATTTACCACACTGTGAACATTCATTACTTCTTCATTTTGCTCAGAAATAATTTGACTGCATTTTGGATTCATTTGATCTGTTTGCTTTTTTGGCTTCTTCTTCTTTTCAAGATCAGTCTTTCTCAAAGCAGTAAGATCTTTTGCCATGTTATGTATCATATCCACTATTTGTGGATTCAGCTCATTTTCTTCCTCCTCACCTATTTCGAAACAAAAGATTAAACATAAGTACTATATTCAACATATTATAATTAATGAATGGGATATTGAAGAAAAATTCTTACCAAATTCTGTTGATTCTTCATCTTTACTTATTGTTACAAGTCTTGCAACAAAGTCACTGATCAAATTTTCCAATTTTGTTATTGGTTTGCATTGAGGGGAGGCACACTTTGCAACTTCTAAAGCATCTTCCAACCCCTTGAAAGATTTTGTAAATTCAACAGATTTCAGCACTAAATTTTGTAACCAATCCCCTTCTTCCTTCCCCTTTTTGTTAACTTTGTCTTTTTTCTTCCCCTTCCCATCTTTCAACCCCATCTTCACACTTTCCTTTACTTCTTCCCCCTTGTACCAATCAAGGGACTGTAATGGGATAACCAGACCATTACCAAATGTACCCGATTTCTTTGCTTCCTCCAATATTCTCTTTGAAATGAATTCTTGTGTCCAAAAACACATTGTGGGGAATGAACGAACAGGTTGACTATTTCTGTAACGCATTCGTTGCAGATATATAAAAATAAAGACCATTATAGGTCCATCAAAGAACTTCTCTTTCTCTGCTGTATTCATTTTCCACAAATCAACAGCCTCAATGAAGGCATCAAGGCAAAATTGGCACCAATTAAATGTAGGTACCAATGACAAGTCGACCAAAGACTTCAATATCTTAAAACTTGGAGTTGCAGAACATGTACCTTCTATAAAATAAGAGCAGAGATACACTATAAAGTTTCCTTTGAATAGATCTCCTCCATCCGTTTGATGAGCTAGGATGGATTTCAATGTAGAGGCTGTAATCTTTGAACCTTCAAATTGATTCTTACATTCATTAAGAAGATGTCTGTATTCAGTGGATTGGTCGTCATATGATGCAAGGATAATTTCATTTGGTCCCATAGGAAACCCAGTTGCAATATGTACATCTAAATTTGTCACATCAAATGTACTATCCTTAAATGTTGCTGAATCAGGGTTGAAATTTGAAACAAGCCAATGAGCAAGCTTGGATGGGATTTCTTTTACTTTTAGATCAAATAAATCTCCAAACCCTAATTCCTTTATATCTGCAATCTGGTTCTTTGACATGTTATTAAGAAGTTTAACCAAACCATCGGGGGACATGCGTGTCTTCAATGATGGCAGGTCATTCGTGGCATGTTCAATTCTCTTCCTTCTGGTCTTTTTAGTTTTACCAGTAATAGTTGTAAATTAAATGACATTGTAAAGTATATAATAGCTGTGAACAGAAAGAATTTAAATGACTACTTTTACATTAATGTCATATTTGAAAGTACATAACATTGTAAGTTTTAGACATAAGGCATTCATAAGATATAGTCCTTATTAAAGTTACAAGGATTTATTTATTGTTCATAAGGCATTACATAAATGCACATAACTTCAAACACAGAATGAACATAAGTAATTTTTAAAGTTATTTTGAAACAATTTTGAAACATAGTAGTCTATTTTATGAATGTTCATTAATAGCATAGTAATTTTTAAAGCTATAGTACTAAAAAAAGTTACTTTTACCTTTATCTGCATCTGTTATCAAACATAATTGTTTGTCTGATTTTTCTTCATAATTATCAGAATCTTCATCCTTTTCTTCAATTCTCCTCCTTTTACATTCAGCTACGAATAAAGAACAACAAATAATTATAATTTCATCCTCCTTAAATTATACATAATTTAAATTATTATTTAAATTATACCTTTCTCCTTCTTATCTGCGTTCCTCTTTGGTGCAGTCTTGTCCTGGATTTGAATTCATGTCGTGTCGTGATTTACTTAACACTAATTTTCAACAAAATCACCCAAAAAATCAAAAATATAACACACAAAACTGCATATGTACATTATAGATAACGTGAATAAAAGACCTAATCTTTATTTTACTACTTGTCCGAAAGTGCAGAGTGGAAAGGATAAAAGATTGCAATTTTACTTTACTGTAAATTTCAAAAAATCGCTCGAAAAACCAGTAGTTAAGACATGCACAGAATAAAGAACATATCACTCACCAAAGAATCGTTGAAGATGATCGATAGAAATTACAGTACTTCAAAAATTACTGCATACTTGATTTTTCAAATTGT
The DNA here is from genome assembly GCA_958450325.1 of Agrostemma githago. Classification (NCBI taxonomy): domain Eukaryota; kingdom Viridiplantae; phylum Streptophyta; class Magnoliopsida; order Caryophyllales; family Caryophyllaceae; genus Agrostemma; species Agrostemma githago. Next base: position 61,405,049 of record OY288239.1, on the reverse strand, counting down.
TGTGAAGTGATGCTCTTTTTGAGTATAATTATGCTCTTTGTGAAGTGACTGTTGAAGTGATTATAGGAATTCTCAGTAGTTATTTCCAAAGTCTTAATATGTCATACTTTCAAAAGTTTTAATACGTCATAAATTCACCTAGGGAAGTGGAATACTAAGTAATTACTATATTTCAAAATAATGTGTCTAATACGAAGTACTTTATTTTTATTAATAATATTAATTACGAGTAATAATTTAAATCCTAAGATATGAAAGGATTATGTATTATATTTTATATACACTGTATATTATATCTATTATAAATACGCATATCTATTATATCATACTTCGTATCTATTATTAATACGCATATCATATCTATCATGTAGACTGTATATCATATTTTATATACACTGTATACATTTGGAGATTATGTATCATATTTTATCTACACTGTATTCTAAACAATGTATATCATATCTATTTATATACACTGTATGTGTAATAAACACTTGCATGCATTGAATAAAAAATCATATAAAAAGCTTTTATACAGGTAGTTTTGTCATAGTATATAGATCAATACATAATGTACATATGTACATCAAAACAGACACTTCTATAACCATGTACAAATTCCAACATGTGCAACAGATAGTAACTTATGTACATCAAAACAGACACTGTTTTAACTATGCATAAACTTTGAACATGTGCAACAGATATTAACTTATGCACATCAAATCAAACACTTGTATAACCATGCACAAATTCCAACATGTGCAACACATAGTAACTTATGTACATCAAAATAGACACTTCTATAACCATGTACAAATTCCAACATGTGCAACACATAGTAACTTATGTACATCAAAACATACACGGTTGTACATATTTCTATAATTGTTGTACATAACTCATCTAGTTACATATTACTGGAATCAAATCATAAGTTATTCTAATTAGATTTATGGGGCAGTTGAACACAATTGAATGCCTTATGTACACATATACATACAAACACTTGATTATCAAATAATTTCATCATAACCAATATGCATGCAAATTAAACATTACATTCAAACTTAATCAGATATCTCGAATAAGTTCAAATTAAATATTACATATATAAGGATAAAAATTTCTTGGCTCGAACAGATATCTCGAACTTATATAGTTTAATGCCTGGATAATCTTTAAACTAGATTTATGAAGTAAAAAATAAAACATCTACTTATATACATTAGATTGGTTAATTTTACTGAAGCATTCATAATCCATCAAACATAGCGTTATGTACATATACATATACAAACGCTTGATTCGTAAATAATTTTATAACAAGTGTACATAAGTTGAAATTAACTTGAGAATCTTCTTTTATCTAGTACTCTGTAACAAACATTACATATATAAGGAAAAAACAAAATATAGTTATACATCTGGATAATTTTTTTTTGGCTCAAACAGATATTCAGCGAAGGTAGATGCTTGACGAAACATTTGTTGTGGAACACCTTCAAAATTTTCTCTTTCTGCTTCTTCAGGAGAAGAACCATGAAGATGAACTACATCTTCTGGAGGTGCAAGTCGAAGTTGCATGTTGTGTAGTATATTTCTACAAAGCACATCATCAGTCAAATAGCATATGCATTGCTTTAACAAAAAGATACCATTCCTATGAAGAGAAAGTAATACATTCTCAATTGTTGCATGCACACTCATACTGTACTCCATTTCTAACAGAAGAGAATGAGGATGTGACAAAAGTATTTGACCCCACCTCTTGCAAACAAGAGTCAATTTTGCAAACTCTTCCTTTCTAAAAGTAGGGTTGAACATTTTGAAAATTATTTCCATTATATTTTCATTTGCAAAAACTTTCTCAAGTGATTCAACATATGGACTTGAAATAGGTCCATAAAAATTGTTAAACATAAAAGGCAACTTCTTCTTCTTTTGAGAAGCAAACCACAGTTTATGTTCTTGCCTAATATTGTATATCTGTCCATTACATGTAACACTCATCTTTTGTTGAGAAAGAAAGAGAGAAAAAGAGATACAGAGAGAGACACACAAAAAGAGAGGGAAAGAGAGAAACAGAGAGACAAAGTGAGAATTTCTTGAGAATATGGGATTTTACAGCGCAAGTTTTTATAATATGGGTTTATGTACACAAGTAATATGAGATTATGTACACAAGTTTTTATAGCACAAGTTAGAAAAATAGATGAAGTTAATATAAACTGAATTGTGTGCGCTTTAAATTAATTTATGTACATCACGGCGTCCAATATATAATAAAGTGATTTTACCAATGTATAAAATGCCTTAAATGTAATACATAAATTTAAATTGAAATAAAGTTCAATTAATCCGTCGACACATAAATTTAGGTGTAACCATTCAAATTCTGGATTCTATTAGACACAATTCTTCACATTGATAATTGAGGGATTTGATGGGTGAATTAAAACGTGTCTATCGTACAGTGATTTTACCAATGTAATACTTCCTTCAAGTTTCATTTCTTTCCTTATATGGCCACACTTTTTTCAATATTTTAATCCATTTATACATTAACTTTATTATTTTTCATAATTTTTCATTACTTTTTCATTTCCAACCCACACTTCCTTATTAGTTTTTCACTATTTTAATCCAACCAAAAAACTTTGTGCCATTTTGGAATGGGAAGAACATTAAAACTTGGAGGAAGTACGTAAATTTAAATTGAAATAAAGTTCAATTAATCTGTAGACACCTAAATTTAGGTGTAAGTGTGTAACCATTGAAAATCTAGATTCTATTAGACACAATGCAGTAAATAAATATCTCGAAAATCCATAAGTAATAATTACAAAGTGGGTTGAGTGGAATTTCAATCAGTCATATATACTCCCCAAACTAAGATTGGGAGCAGTTAAACTTTCAAAATTGAAAGAAAAAAATCCCAAAAAAATGTATGTAGAACTGATGTACCCTCCTAAATGCATTATTGCAAATCTTCCATTTGAGTGGGTTGATAACAAGGTTATCAGTAGATCACTAACTGGTTTAAGGAACAGGTTAATTTTCATGAACATCAAGTACATATTCATATATAACTTGTACATAACCCATCTTATAATCATAAGTTATATACACTGTCTTCTAAACTATGTACATCATATTATACACACTGTATTGTGTAATAAACACTTACATGCATTAAATAAGAAATCATATGCAAAGCTTTTATACGGGTAGTTTTGTCATACATAGATTAATACATACCGTTCATATTTACATACCAATAGATCACTAACTGGTTTAAGGAACATGTTAATTGCCTTGGGTTATCCGGTGGAGAAAATAATGCTAAAGTGGGTTTCCAGTCCAAATGGTCCGATCTTCACCAGAGCTGCAGCCATTTGTTTCAAGAGCGGTTATCAGAACTACCTCCACGCCTATAAGCTGCAACGGGCCTTTGAGGACTTCGGAAGAGGGAAACCTGAGATGGGGATGCAGATTCATTCATACGACGGACCTCGCTGTTGGGTTGCCTCATGGATGGATGACCAATATATGTCCAGTCACACGGCTTACAGTGTAACACCCGCTATTTTTCCTAAGCATTTTTATTCTTTCCGTTAGGACTCCGTCTTAACTCTGTCACTTTTCGGCCTCATATTTCATCATTTTACTAAGCTCTATTTTCATTGTTGAGTTTAATGATATTTATTTATATTTTAAAAAGATTTTTAATTCTTTTAAATCCATTTATTTGATTTTCCTCGTGAAGTATTTATTTTCCGCGAGGAATTCTATTTCTCTACGAATTAACGTTTTTAAGCTCGGATTTAAGTTAATCCTCTCCCTAAAAATGTTTAAATACATTTGTATAATATTTTCAACTAAGAAATATTTTTGTTTACTAAAGAGTAGCCATTATGATTTTAATACGAAGTTTCGCGAATAATTATTTTCTTACGCGAGGTTTACTCGAATTGCTTTGAAATACCTTTTACAATTTTACGATTTTATTTTTATCAACTTAAAAATTATTTTGAGACATTTTCCCACATTTTGGACCGTGACCCCTCTTGGCTCACCCCTACAACATTTTTTTATACACTTCATTTTATTATGTTAAACATTAGATATTTATTTCTTTCTTCATTCATTTTGGTGGATTAATACAAACTCTTCACACTCCTCTCACATTCACTCTTGGCTGAATTTTTGAGGTGAATGTACCTAATTTTCATCAACTTTTAAGTCACCATTCAATCCATATCTCTTCACATTTTCCTCTTTATTCATTCTTCCATTTTATTTTAGCAAAAACCTTTTCTTTCTCTCTCTTTTTGGCTGGTGTTCCTGCCCATTTTCAGCAGCCATTTTCGTCCATAATCAAGCTTTGATCGTCCTATTTTTGCCTTCTAAATTATCGTCTCTCTTTCCCCTTCGTTATGGTAATAATTGATGTTATTTCCGATTGTTATTTACCTTGATTCTTTTAGTTTTCCCATGGTATTTTTGTACCATGTATTTCATGTGATTTAGGATTCTTGGTCGATCCCGAAGCCGATGAATTTATCGTAGACTCGGATTTGGATTGAAGGTAATGTCGGTGTTACTCGGTATTGCATGATTTTATTTTGTAATTGCATGTATATTATTATAATTTTATTTTTGACAATATATGTATGTTATATAATCTGGAAAATTTTTAAAAGTTGAAAATTTGCATGTTTCGGTATTTTTATCGCTTTTACGAGATTAACGATTAAATCGTCATATTAATTTGTAAAATCGTAATATTCGGCCTAAACATGTAATATATGTTTATATTCTGTAAAAATGATGTTTTTGATGATTTTTAATAATTTAGTATTTTTCTGATATTTTAGTTATCAATTATTGAATTATTACCGTTTACGGACAAAACGATTAAAAGCCGATTTTTAGTTCTAGTACCTAAACATTTTATTTTAATCTGATTTTTGACGTGGTGAAACTTTCTGTTGAAATAAATTTTTCTGAATTTTTTCATAATTTTTCGGAATAATCACTTTAAATAATCGTTTATCGTTAAAACCGTGTTTGTCGTTTAAATTCTCGATTTCTGGTCTTTGGTTTAAATCTGGAAAAAAAATATGATTCTGATGATTTCGTAATAAAATGTAATTCTATGATTTTTAATGCTTTAATAAAATATTAGGAACGATAAGTTTTATTAATGGAATCGTTAATTGTGAAAACGGGCTTAAAAGACGGTTTTACGTAATTTTGTGAAATCTGGAATTTTGACACCTTGGGAAAATTTTATGTTTCTGGAAAATCATAATTTTTAAGTTTAATTATAATTTTTGGATATTAATACGTAAATCGTTTTGTAATTACTATTTTTAATAATCGTTATTGTCGCGATTAGACGATTAACGAGAAAACCCTTTAAAAACCGAGTCGAAATATTCTGGAAAATTTTCTTTTCTGGACAGAATGTCCATAAATACATTTTAACTATTTTACGTAATTTTTGTACTATTTATTAAAGTCTTTAATTAATAAGTATTGATTTTCGGACAAATTGTGATTTATCGTTAAAATGCTTCGTCTTACCTGAAAGATTTATTTTTCCAGCTATTTTGAAAGTATTTAAATCTGAAACTTTAAGAGTTAAATCATCTCTTAACATACTCTAAATATATTCAATGGTTTAATTAAATAAAAGACGTTAAAAGATTTAATTTGACATTTGCCGTAAAATCCTATTTATAATCGTATTGTCGAAACTAATAATAATTAGGGAATTTTAGTTTTTTAAATTTTGGAAACACCCTTAATAGTAGTATTTAAAATGTTTAAAACATTTCTAAATCAATTTATAAACACTTGTATGACGTTTCAATAATTTCATAAACCTAAATGTTCTTACTTTATCAATTAATATCGTTAAGGCCGAAAGTATTAGTTTTATAAATCTATATCGTTTACTAAAAATATTGTATTAGTAGAAACTAATATTTTCGCTATTTTGATATGATGCTATTTTTGGTAAAGTTTTCTAAAATAGAAGTTTCCTAAAATAGAAAGTTTCCTCTTTTGGAAAGTGGTCATTTTTCCTTTTGTTCTCTTATTATTTATAATGATTATATCTTTTGAATATCGATAATGGCTTTGTTTTGGAGTTATGGAATAAGGATAAGTGTGGGGTTAGAGTAATACAGTCTGGGAAGTACGTTTTTGCCATCAACTATAAAGCCGGTGTGCCCATTTGGGGCACATTTGGTCGTTGAACTGGGCGTAGTTTCGCCCAGGAGAGTGTGCATTGTGCCCTTAAGCTAGATATCGCATCGTGTTAGTCGCCGTCAGTTGAACTGGATACATTTGGTATCCAGGAGGGGTGTATACTACTTAAACCAGGACCTCGCTGCACGCAGTCCTGTTATAGTTGAGTTGCCTAGTTAGAGACTGGATTCTGTTATGAGTTAAGTTTACAGTTCTCGAAGCTAGTTTCCAGTATTATTCCTAGTGAAAGTCTAGCCTTGTGCACACTAACCGAATATCCATAAAGCCATTTTGATTATTTTATTTATTATCGATATAAATTGGTTTGCCGGTTGGCAAATATTTTTATGTTTCTTCGGAAACCCTTTTGATTATTTTGTTTTACGCTAAAGCTTTTTTGAATATGATGTTTTACTGTTTTCCTTTTTACTATTTTTCTATAATAGTAATTACAGTTTTAAAATCCTGTTATACGGCTGGGAGAACGTTGGCGTTGCTCCCTACTGATTGTGGCTATTATGTTTTAACATGGCAGGTATACATGTTCCGGGTGTGGGCTAGCGAGCAGTGTGGATCCTTCTTATTTATTTTTATAATTATGTCCTATGGATTGTTCAAACCCCTTTTGTGGATTGTTTTAAATTTTGGCCATTTTATTTAAGGCCTATTGTTTGACTTTACCATTTTAATTTACTAAGACATGGTTACAGTGTGTTTTAATCCCGACTCTACAGTGTTTCCGCCACTGTATCGCGTTAGATTTTCTAGGGTATTACATACAGGGTGGTTCCCCTGACGTTGAGGGGAGAAGGTGGATGTTTGGCGGACATGACGGATATCTGCCATTATGAGATCTGCCTGGAAGCCTTGTGGCAGATTTACCCCAACTTCTACCCTTGAAAAGATGGTCCAGGTAAGTGATCGGGGGACCCTAGCATATGGATGTTATTTTGCAAGCATCTGAATTTTTCTGGTTTGGTTTTGTGCATAGGCACTTACTGTTAACTCGTATTGTAATTTAATACTCTAATCCTACTATGAATGTATTGTATTGCATTTATTAATCAATTACATTTTGGACCCTAGCTGTTCTTGGTAGTACTGATTTGTAGTGGGTATGCATGTAATTTTTGGTGAATGACTTCCAGTTCTGTCGATATGATCAGTACCCCCTATTTGTTAGAAGATTAGATGATATGATCAGTACCCCCAATCTGTTAGGGTAAAGAATAGAAGCGGTGGTTATCGATTTTACATAATTCCATATTAGATCTACATATCTCAACTAGTTACCACCCATGTACAAATTTGAACATGTACAACAAATATTAACTTATGTACATCAAAACGGACACTGCTTCAACCATGTATAAATTCCAATACACTGCTTTAACCATCATAGGACATAAGTACTTTAAATGTACACATAAAGTAATCTTTAGTGTACATAAGGTGCAGTTGAGGGGTCCGGGAAATCTTAATTTTATGGATTATGTTTTTAATTTTTCTTTCTTAATTGTTAATTAATTAATTAATTAGACATTTTTGCATCGTTTTTATAGTAAGAGTGCTCGTGGGTTTTTGAAGAATGGGACTGTTAAGAGTATGTTGTTCTTTTAAGATCTCTTTTGTAAATGAAGAAAGATTATATTAATTGGTGTTTGTGCATAATTACATATGAGAGCCTCTCCCTTGTTGCTTGTGCATAGACCAAGTGCAACCCTCTTTGAAACATGGTACTTGATGAAGTAGATGTTAACTAATGTAACAAAATAAGTTACGAATATGAATATGTGCAATATAGGTTATATACAACTCATCATATGTTATATACACTAAAAAAGTCTCTGATTTAATAGATACTGCATTAATATAACACAATCAAATGCAATAAAATTGAATCCTCTATATGTCTCGAAATATAATCAAGTAAATTGCATATACAACTGACGTCTCTAGACGAAAAAGTATAGCTTTGCAGTCAAAAGTCATCATTACTTTGTAGTCATCATTACTTTTGCGGTCAATATTAAATATAGTAGAGTACGAGTAGTTTTTTATGCGTAAAAAAATATTCTTACTCTATACTTTGACAGTGCTATACCTATTATGTACAGTAAAACAACAAAACATAGAAGACTAAACTTCCTTTGTGAGTACTCCGTATTTAATACCCAACTCCATTTCAGATAAAATCTTTAGCAAATTTGTCCTTAGTACCTCCGATGAATTGGTGCAAATTATGTGTTCATTAACTTGCACTAATTCATCTAAGGTACTAAAGGCAAATCAACTAAAGAATTTATTTGCATGGTACTTGATGAATAATTATAATTATTTCTAATTAAATAATGCAAAGAGGAATGGATTGTGGGTGTAGATGTGGGTGTGGTTGTAGGTGTGCTTTCATCAATTTATACAGTAAATGGGGAAAGGTAAAACTGGGGTAGGTATAACTGGAAGAATATAGGAGTAAACGCTGATGTAGATCCACGCGTCAAAAGCAACTTTTCCCAAAATGACAAACGTGTCCAAGTATAAATTTTGAATCATTTTGAATCATTTTGAATTACATTAATAATAATAATAATTCGTGATTTATATACAAATTTGACATTACAATTTTATATATTTGCATATCATCTGTATATACAACCGAATACATCATTGTATATATTTCTATATTAGTTGTACATAACCTATCTATACAAATTTAACACATTTGTAGCTTTACTGTACTTACAATGATTGAATCAAATTTTCTGCTGAATTGAGTTAATAATTCTTGATGTACATATTTCTAGTACATGATGTATATATGTAAATATTACATGTTCATAACCCATCTAAAGTATTTACTACGTACATTTTATGTTTTTGAATAATTACGCAATATACAAATTTAATAAATATATATCTTTTTTTTATGTAAAGTACATATATAAATACCATATGTACATAATCATTCAAGGACAACTTACAGTGATTGAATCATATTTCTTGGTGAATTACGTTAATAACTGTTGATAAACAAATTTGCACTACGTAATGTATATATATGTAAATATCACATGGACATAATCCATCTAAGTATCACTATATTACATGTATATACATGTAAATATTTTCATGTATATATATGTAAATATCAATATACATAATTCCATATTAGTTATACATATTCGAGTGGCCATTTTAGTAGTGTCAAATCATAACTTATATAGAGTATACACTATATTACTCTGTATGTATTGTCATATTTTTGATTACAAAACAAAAGGTACAGTATATAGGTCAGTAGGTGATGTACATATTTAAATAAAAATTGTGCATAATACATCAGAGGACATCATTGTACATATTTCGATAAAAGTTGAACATAAACCATCTAAAATACTACTTCATACATTTTATGTTTTTGACTATATAGGACATATTGCAATGTTTCATTGTACATATTTCTATATTACTTGCACATAATCCTTTTTCAGCATCTAAAACAAAGACGAAAGATTACAAGTACAACTGAACCACTGTAATATGTCTGTAACGGTATCACATAACCCTTTCCAAATGTTCCAGAGAGTTTAGCTTCCTCCTTTATCCTCTTTGTCATTGTCTCTTGCGTCCAATACGACATAGTTGGGAACGCACTAAATGGATCACTGTTTCTCCCATTTGTATTTTGTTGGAAAGGAGCTGTGCAGAAGCATCAATACGGGGTTGCGTTCCATGCTGTTGTCTTAAGTGGTGTTTGTAATAGTAACAAGGATATCGCTCTAGTTGATGTCACGCCTTTATCACTTGGTATTTTGGTTAGAGATTGCACAGTATCTGTTGTCATTCCAAGAAACACAAGTATGAGGGCACTATGAAGAAGCAATTATGTGAAGAAGACAAAGATATTTGTTACTGTAGCCGACTATGAAACTGAACAGAATTTTCTGGTGTATGAGGGCGAGAGATTGATGGCAAAGGACAATAATTTCTTGGGCCAGTTTAAGTTCTCTGGTTTTCCTGCAGCACTGAAGCGCGAAACAACATTTGATGTGACTTTTGAGATTAATCTCAATGGCATTTTAAGTGTTTCCTCTGTGGAATTGGATACAGGGCTCAGCAATCAAATCACTATTACAAATCACCTTGGGCAGCTTTCCAAGGAAGAGGTTGAGAAGATGAGGGACGATGCTGAAAAATACAAAGCTCAAGACGAGGAGCAGAGAAAGCTGGTGGAAGCTATGAACACTCTAGAGACTCCTGACATATACGAAGAGTACTGTCCAGTTTCGACATACTGTTAACGGGTTTGGATCACTTGCACCGATTGAAAACTTCTTCTTTCTAATGTCTTCGATGTGCAATCTTGCTCCCTTCTCCATGCCCATTTTCTTTGAAGCTATGGTACTATGAGAGAAGCCATGGTACTATTCCAAACTTGCACCAATTCATCTGAGGTACTAAAGACGAATCAACTTAAGATTTTTTTTGAATAGTGCATGATGAAATAACTCCATGAACATCTTTATTTCTCATTAATAATAAATACTTTGATTCGCTTATGATAATACTTTGATAGTTGTAGGGTTGTAGTAGTGGACGGAAGGATTATGGATGTGTTTGCGTGTGTGTGGATGTGTTTTTCTGGGGAAGGTATTTTCTGGGAAGGTATTTGATTGGGGTGGGCCGCCTGTCAATCAACTGCCTGCTATGCAGGCCCCGAGACGGTTCCTGTCGGGGAGTCGAAAGACTAGCCCCCAGCAAGGACCTGGAACAAAGCATGAAACGCTAAAGGTTGGCCGTCAGCCGCCGAGAGCACGGGCCCACCCAGCCTGTCGGAGCTTGGCAGCCCCCTGCCTGGAGACTGTCTGCCCTGGGAAAATCCCTGGCCGGCAGGGTCAGGACCCCCAGGGGCCCTCTCGTCATTTTGCCTAAGGTAATTGGGAATAGATGGATGAGAAGCCGCCACTTGTCACTTCTCCGTCCAACCATTCCTCTTTCTCTTCTCTCTCTTGTGGGAAGGTATAAATACCTCCCCATTTCCCACATGAGAGGGGTTGGATTTTCTCTCTCTAGACTCTTACTCCTATAACGCCACCTAGTTCCTCACGAGCTAGGTTCGTAAAGGCATTTCACGGACTGACTTAGGCATCGGAGAGGGTTTCCTCGGACAACCTCCGAGGTCCTGTGCGTTCATTGTGCAGGGAGCAGGCCGTTTCCGCCGGGAAGGTCCGACTCAAGGAGTAAGGGGAAGGGGAGACCAAGAGAATCAGACGATCGGTTGTTCATCATTAGTTCAATTATACCACCCGGATCCTAGGCCGGGTAAATTGTTTCCATTACCGGAACAATTTGGCGCCGTCTGTGGGGAGCTTACGGTTGTGCTCACGAGTTACCCACTAAAATCAACCACTCATAATCACAAAATTAAACACAATCATGCCAGAAATCGTGGATGCCAGTGCAGGAGCGGGTCCGACGGTCCCTCCGGTGACCCCCCTGTACGGTATGCCGCTGTCGGAGAGGGTCCCTCCTGCCACAATCCTGGGGGTAAGGGGAACCAATCCCCTCGGTGGATCTAACACTGCTGTGACACCCGAGCTGGGGGCACGCCCTGGACGTGCTCTCAATCTGACCCCAGCTCAGATGGCACAGGCAGCCGCGTTCTTCTCTGCGATGCTGGATCAGGAATTCACGCCTGAGGACTTGGTGGGCAGGGTCGCATCGGCTCCCAGGCAACCGTCCCCAGTCAGCAGGGACGAGGCCGGGGGCACGAGGCGGACCGCCGCCAGAAATGCTCAGAGAAAAGCGAGAAGAACAGCCCAAATGTATACGCATGTGCAGAGGCGCATTACCAGTGGCAAACCAGAACCACCTGTCCAGCAGGCGTTCTCTATTCACACGACAGAATCGGCGTCTGGAGGGCAGGGAGGCTTATCTCAAGGATTACAGGAGCGCATGAGGCCCAGGGAGCCTGTGTCAAAATGCTTAGGGGAGAGGCCAGGCGGAGTTTTCTCCAGACTAACACCTGCGGCCAAGGAACAGTCAGCCCCCGGCTTATCCCAAAGCCTGCAATCCAGACTCAACCGGGGACAACCACTCGAGTCCAGGTACCATCAGGGTGAAAACCTCTGCCACTCCCAGAGGAAGAGGCCCAGGCAGGCCTCCTCGGGAACAGAGGATGAGGCAGCTAGCAGACCGCCACCGAGGCACCGCTCCCCCAGTACGAGGAAACCGACCCATAAACAATGGGAATCTCACGGTAACCAGTCTGGGGAAAGCAGGTCACGAATGGTAGGCAGGCCCACGAAAACCCCGTTGCACCCTGAGGTACAAGAGTACCCCATTCCAAAAATCAAAATGCCCACCATCAAATTTGACGGGACGACAGACCCTGAAGACCACCTGGCTGCCTTTGAGAGCCACATGGGCATGTATGACGTAGATGATGCCATCTGGTGCAAAGTCTTCCCTACCACCCTGGTGGGACTTGCGCAGGGGTGGTTCAGAGACCTCCGCCAGGGGTCAATCAGGTTCTTCATAGAGTTGGCTGAAATTTTCCTTGAACAGTATGCCGGAAATAAGAGAAGACGCCTTACCCGTTTCGATCTCATGACCCTGAAACAGAAAAAGGGTGAGAGTGTAAGAGAGTACATGAGAAGGTTCGATCTATCCTACCAGCAGGTTAGGGAGATCGACGATTCCACCGCCGCTTACGCCCTGACAATCTCCCTACTTCCAGGGGAAATGAAAAACCAGATGATCAGGGCCCAGCCAGAAACCTTGGCCATGGCCAGAAAGATTGCTGAGGGGTTCATTCTGCAGGAGGAGTTCCACGGCCTGACGGACACCCCTGCAGGCCAAACAAAGCCTCAAGGGGGACCGCAGGGTGGAAGGGGCAGAAGTGAACCAGGTAAGCAAAAAGAAGAGGGAGACACTCCCAAGAAGGAACGCCCAGTCTACCAACCCAGATTCGATAGTTACACCGCTCTGAACAAATCCAGGGCGGAAATCTTCGAACTGGAAAAAGAAACTGCCAAATGGAACCGTCCAAACAAACCTCGCAGCCCAAAAGGCGACCCAAAGAAATTCTGCACTTTCCACGACTGTATAGGCCATACCACTGAAGAATGTCGTCACCTGAAGGATGAAATTGAGAAGTTAATCAGGAACGGATGGTTGGCCAACTACGCAGCCAAAAACAAGTCTCAGAAGGAAGTGTCTGAGAAACCCGAGGGGTCAGTGCAAAACCGGATGATAATCCATGTAATTTCAGGGGGCACTGAGGGCCAGCTCAGTCGAAGAGGCCAAAAAAGGCAAATGCGCGAGCTGAGGAACCAAATCTGCTACGCTGAGAAGGAAGGGAGTCCAAGGGGAGTGACATTAAGTATCACCCCTGATGATGCAGGACGGGTGATATATCCGCACAGTGATCCTCTGGTGCTGTCCCTAGAGATCAGCAACCATATTGTGCGAAGATGTATGGTAGACACGGGCGCATATACAAATCTTTTGTACAAGGATGCTTTCGAAAAAATGGGCCTGGAAAAAAGGCACCTGCGGCCTGCTCCCGGATCACTGTATGGATTTAGTGGGGCAGGCGTGCTGCCCATGGGCGTCATCGACTTGCCTGTAACCTTCGGGGAAGGCTCCACAGCCAGGAATGTCAGGGCAACCTTTGTTGTTGTGGACGCAAGATCTGCCTATAACGCCCTGATTGGCAGAGCCACGCTGGATGAAATCGAAGCGAAAATTTCCATCAGGGCTCTCACCATCGCGTATGTCACAGACTTCGGGCTGGAAGGAAAGATACGTGGGGACCAGGAGTCAGCCAGACAATGCTACTCCGTGGCCCTACAAGAACACGAGAGGGACAGAAAAGGAAAAAGAAAAGCTGACAGCTCCCCCTGCAGGGAAGGCGAAGTCCCAGTCGAGCACCCGGTGTCCGACCGCCTGGAACCAGGGGGCGAAAGTATGCTGGTGGACTTAGAACCAGGAAGACAGGTCCTGGTAGAAACAGGCCTAGAGGAATCCTACCAGGCCGAACTGGTCAAACTACTGAGGGAGAACAAAGACGTATTTGCCTATTCTGCAGACGAGATGCCCGGCGTTGATCCCTCATGCATCGTTCACAAGCTGAATGTAAGCATGGATGCTCGCCCTGTAAAACAGAAGAAACGAAACATGTCTGCAGAAAAAGACGCAGCAATCAAGGAAGAAATTGACAAACTCCTGAAAGCAGACTTTATTGAAGTCTGCGACTACCCAGAATGGCTGGCAAATGTTGTTATGGTCAAGAAGTCGTCAGGCGCATGGAGAATGTGCGTCGACTTTACAAACCTGAACAAGGCCTGCCCGAAAGACTGCTATCCGCTCCCTCGGATCGATCAATTGGTAGATGCCACCAGTGGCTACACCATGCTAAGCTTCTTAGACGCCTTTTCAGGCTACCACCAAGTGTACTTGTGGCAGCCGGACAGGGTGAAGTGTGCGTTCATCACTAGTTCGGGCACTTACATGTATAAGATGATGCCCTTCGGGCTCAAAAATGCAGGGGCTACGTACCAGCGGTTGGTTGATAAAGTATTTGAGAAACAAAAAGGTAGAAACATCGAGGCTTACGTTGACGATGCCATCGTAAAAAGCAAGGAAGACAGGGAACACCTGACAGACTTGCAGGAAACCTTCAGTTCTCTGCGCGCTTACAAAATGAAACTAAATCCGAAAAAGTGCACGTTTGGAGTCCGCTCCGGAAAATTCCTAGGGTTCTTGGTCAGTTCTCGGGGTATAGATGCCAACCCTGAAAAAATTCAGGCAGTTCTAAACCTCCCTGAGCCCAAGACCATCAGAGACATCCAGCGCCTGACGGGTCGAATGGCCGCCTTGGCCCGATTCATTGCCCGATCAGCAGACAGAGCCACTCCTTTTTTCAAAATACTGAAAGGAAACAAACAGTTCAAGTGGGAGAGCGAGCAGAAAGAGGCTTTCGAGCAACTGAAGGACCATCTTAAGAGGCTCCCTACCCTGGCAAGACCAGTAGCGGGAGAAAAACTTTTCCTCTACATTGCAGTAACCAACATAACTGTCAGCGCAGTCATCCTACGAGAAGAGGCAGGCACCCAGCAACCTATATACTTTGTGAGTCATGCGCTGGGGGCAGCTGAGAAGAATTATCCGATGGTTGAAAAAGCCGCCTACGCGGTCATAATTGCAGCCAGGAAGCTCAGACCTTACTTTGACGCGCATCCAGTCATAGTCCTCACCGACCAACCCCTGGAAAAGGTGTTGGAAAAATTCGAAAAATCGGGGAGATTGTTGAAATGGGCAATTGAGCTGAGTGGGCTAGGTATATCTTACCAGCCAAGAACAGCCATCAAAGCCCAAGCTTTGGCAGACTTTTTGGCTGAGTGCTCCCATTCAGGAGAAGAGGAAGCCCCTGCCCAGGAATGGGTTGTGTATACTGACGGGTCCTCGACGGCCAACGGCGCAGGCGCAGGCGTCGTACTAACCAGCCCAGAAGGGACCGACTTTGAGCATGCTCTCAGATTCGTTTTCCCAGCATCAAACAATGAAGCAGAGTACGAAGCAGTACTCGCAGGCGTCAGGTTAGCTAAAGCCGCAGGGGCAGAACGAATTGTCTTGGCGACAGATTCCCAACTCATCGCCAACCAGATTAATGGAGAATACGAAGCAAGAGACCAAGCAATAGCCGCATACCTGGAGATGGTAAAGGGAGAGCTGTCCGGCCTGAAATCATATGAGGTCAAACAAATTCCCCGATCCCAGAACAACAGAGCAGATGCCCTGTCAAAACTGGCAAGCTCCAGTCTGCAGGACATCCGGAGGTCAGTATGGGTTGACGTTTTACACGAGAAGTCTACTAATCCCTGTCAAACGATTAATGCCGTGGAAGAAGAGCTGGAAAGCTGGATGACCCCTTTCGTCCAGTACAAGAGGCACGGTATCTTACCATCAGACTCATTACAAAAGAGGAAGGTACAGGCTAAAGCAGCCTGGTTCATATTCATTAATAGAGAACTCTACAAAAAATCTTTTACTTATCCCCTGCTTAAATGCCTACGGGCGGATCAGGCCGCTGAGGTATTGGATGATATCCACTCAGGGATTTGTGGACATCACATTGGCGGGAGGTCGCTGGCCCACAAGGCCCTCAGGGCAGGCTACTACTGGCCTACCATGCTGGCAAATGCCAAGAGCCTGACCCAGAAATGCAGAAAATGCCAACTCTTTGCCCCATCAATCCATGCCCCGGCCCAGGAGCTCAGGCCAATCCTATCTCCCATCCCCTTTGCTCAATGGGGGATGGACATCTTAGGACCCTTCACAGTGGCTACAGGGGGCAGAAAATTCTTAATTGTCGCCATAGACTACTTCACCAAATGGGTGGAGGCTGAAGCAGTGCCCAACATCACTGAGCCGGCGGTCCGGAAGGTGATCTGGCGAAATATCATCACCCGGTTCGGTGTACCAAAGATGCTGGTATTTGACCACGGCAGGCAGTTCGATAATGACCCACTAAGAATCTGGCTGGAAAGCCACAACATCTCAGTCGCCTACTCAGCTGTCTGCCATCCTCAAACCAATGGACAGGCGGAAGCAGCCAACAAACAAATTCTGAACGGCCTGAAGAAAATGGTGGATGACTGCAAAGGTAGGTGGGCTGATGAACTCCCCAGTATACTCTGGTCCATCCGAACTACCAGAAAGGAGTCTACAGGCCAGACCCCCTTTGGCCTGGTATATGGAGCAGAGGCTTTATTGCCAATTGAGACAAGAATCCCCTCTCTGCGCTCCCTGCAGTACGACCAAGCTGAAAACGAAGCTACTATGGTTGAAGCCTTAGACCTGGTGAATGAACTAAGGGAAGAAGCCAGTACCAACATCGCCGCCTACCAGCAGCGAATGAGGAAAAATTTCAACAGCAAGGTCCGTCAGAGGAGTTTTCAGATGGGCGAGTTGGTTCTGGGAAAGACTCAGGCGATTGGAAAGTCAAGAGAGCATGGAAAGCTGAGTGCCAATTGGGAGGGCCCATACCAAGTAACTCAGGTTTTGGGGCCAGGCACGTACAGGATAGCCAATCTAGAGGGACAAGAGCTAAGCGCTCACTGGAACGCAGATACATTAAAAAAATATTACGTCTGAACAAGAATGTAGGAAGTTTTCACTTTTACTAGAGTAAAAAGGCGGAGGACGATCAGAAATGTCGACGGCTCCGACCACCCCAATGTCAAAAGAATTTTAAGAGAAATGAGAAGATACAGATTTATACTCGTTGCCTGTTCACACTCGCGTCTTTCACACACAAACGAGCAGGGGGCAATAGGGGGAGGCCCCCCTGTTGCCAAAATTGGGTAAAATGAACCCCCCAACGCAAATCAGAAGCCACCCTGCTTACCTCTGGGCAGGCAGGGGGCAGGCCCTCTGGACTTTGAACGAAAAGCCAGGGACAGGCCAAGCTAACAAGGACTGGGGGCAGGCCCCCCAACCTTGTATAAAAAACGCACAAGCTACCCCTGCTTGCCTCTGGGCAGCAGGGGCAGGCCCTCTGGACTTTGAACGAAAAGCCAGGGACAGGCCAAGCTAACAAGGACTGGGGGCAGGCCTCCCAACCTTGTATAAAAAACGCAAAAGCCACTCTGCTTACCTCTGGGCAGGCAGAGGGCGGGCCCCCTGGACTTTGAACAAAAGCCAGGGATAGGCCAAGCTAACAAGGACTGGGGGCAGGCCCCCCAGCCTTGTATAAAAAACGCAGGAGCCACCCTGCTTACCTCCAGGCAGGCAGGGGGCAGGCCCCCTGGACTTTGAACAAAAGCCAGGGGCAGGCTATAACAGGCGCGATCAAACAGAACGAGAAGGATCCCTAAAACCCTAAAAACAGTTATGCCATAGAAAGCCAAAAGAGATATTCCACAAACAAAATCCATGAAGGGTGGAAAGGTCTTTGCAAAGTTGAAGAAAAAAACCAAATAGCAAAAAATTACAGAAAAACCATAAACACTGGTTCAGCACAAGAGAATAAAAAAAGCTTTTCACAAAGAAGGGGCGTCACGCAGCATCCTGGCGAGCGTTGGCGTCTGCTTCAGGCTGCCTGGTCACCCGGGCTTCGTCCTTGGCGGAATAAAGGCTTCGGAAAGCATCCTCGTCAAAAGTAGGGAACATCTCCCCTATCACCTCCATAACCAATCCCAGAGAAGAATTGGCACCGCTCACGAAGCTGGCACCCACCGCTTCTTCAGTCTCCGCAGCCAGGGTCTCTTTCTCTTTCGCCCACTCCCCCTTGGCCTGGTCAAAAGCCGACTTTACCTGCGACAGCTGCTCCTCCAGGACAGTCACTCTCCCCTTCAAATGCCCCATCTCGGCCAAATATATGTTAGCACGATCCAACGATTGCCGGCTCTCCTTCAGTTCGGCCTCTAACTTGGAAACCTCCTTCACAGCCATTTCCCCCTGCAACCTCCAGCGATCAGCCTGCTTCTTGACCTCTTCCAACTCCCCCTCTTGCCGTGTCATTTTGTCTTTCAGGGAGCTTATCAGGGAGACGTCCCTCTCTATCATGGCCAGGCGGTCGGGAGGAGGAGCCCCAGGGGTAACTGTTAGCTCCTCATCACTCAGGCGGCTGAGAGCCGCCAGCTCCGCGGATGCCAACATGACCTTGGAGGTGCGCTGAATATATTGAAGCACTTGGTGAGAAGTAGAAGTCACCATCTTTGTGAGGCGGTCGGCCAAGACAGCTCCAGAGTCAGAGAGTAGGCCCGAAACGTCCACTCTATCCCCAGCCGTGTAGTGGAACTCCACATTTTCCTCTGGGAAGGGAATACTAGAGGGCTCGCGAGCAGGGCGTTTCGCATCAGGGGTAGAGACATCCGCCTCCAAGTCCACCACATCAGCACTAGGAGGCTCCCTCTCCCTTTTCCTCCTCGCTTCCAAGGGAACACTCTCCCCAGTCCCCTCCGAATCTCCAGGCTGCGTTCCCTGCGAGATCCGAGGGCCAGCTGAAGAAGCACCCTGTTTTTGGCCAGGGGAAGGAGTAGCCCCTGAGGTAACCTCCGCTTCCTCCTCATGAATACTGGGAGTAGGAGTCGCCGGCTTCGACGAAGGCAGCCGGGGGGGGAGAGGTAATCTTCGACCTGCGGCAAAGTCTTTCACAAGCTTCATCAGGGCCTTACTCCCTTTTCTAAAATTTGGTGGAAGAGAAGGACGCTTTGAAAGAACGTGCAATTCCTCGCTCAAGCCTAACCTTCTGACCTGCTTCTTGGTCCAGGACCAAGAGTAGGAATCTGCAGGGAAGGAAAGGCGGTCATTTAAAAAACAGGGAGAAATAAAATCCCTGGAAAATCGTGACAACAAGAAAACCCTAGAACTACCTTCAAGGCCACGAATCAGGCCCATGGGAAGCAGGTACTCGTCTGTCGTGATGAGTTCCGCGTGAGGGAGCCAGAAAACAGGGAAAAAATTCCCATGTTTATCCGTCACGATCTCAAACTTTTCTATCAAAATCTTCTCCTTATTGCTCAGCCTGACTTCCAGAGCCTTCCCCCCAACACGAGGATGATACTCCTCACGCGTCTCCATGCGGGTATGGACATGATTCCTAAAATGTCTAGGAATTTTCCAGCCCGACGCACTATGGACATATATGAAATTGTTTTTCCAGTCCTTGAGACTGCTCATGGCCGGCCAGACCAAGGCGTACTTTTTCTGTCTCAGCAGAGACCAATAACCAGGGGAGCCATCCCCCCCGGATGAAGACACCATTTGGAGGCCAACCATAAAGCGAAGGGCGTCAATGTAAGGCCCCTCACCATGGAACAGGCAGGTCCAAGTGTAGGCCACTAATGCCCTAATGGCCGTTGCAGTTAACTGAGCGATGGCGACGTTCATCCTCCTGAAAGTTTCTTCCAGGAAGGGATGCAACGGGAATCGCAGGCCGAATTCTAGGGCCTTATGGAAGACTGCTACACACCCTTCTGGGGGACAGCATACTGTGTCTTTTTCCCCAGGGATCACCACTGTGTACCCCTCCCCAAAATTATAAAACTGCTCGATGGCCTTAGCCGCGTTACATTCCAAGATCAGGTCCCTATTCTTAGCCTCGGGGTAGGTCTGTAAGGGAATCACGTATTTTTCTTTGTCCAGAAAATAGGTCCTCCCTCTCTCCCTGCGGATGAGAGGACCGGCCACCCTGGCAGGATCCACCTCCAGGGCTTCGTCATCAGAATCAATCACATCGAAGGGAGCTGGGTCGGGTGACTCAGCACCCTCTCCCCTGTGATCGTCTTCCTCCCTGGGGCCAACCCCGGAGGAAGAAGCAACGTCACGACGACCACCGTCGCCGCCGCCAGTTCTTCCGAGCAAAGAATCAAAGGAAAGGGGGTGGGCTCGCGACATTTAGGCTATAGAAGGGAAGAAAAGAAGCGAAAGATTCGAAAAGTTCTGACCTAAAAAACGCCGGTGAAGTTGTCAGAGACGGCGACAAGAAGTGATCCTCGCTTCTCAAAGAAAAAACGCTCGGTCAATAAAGGGAATTCAAGAAGTGTTATGGGAAGTAAAGGTATCAAGAAGAGTAAAAGAAGAGAATGAAGGGGGAGAAGGGTTTATATAAAAGCCCAAAGAAGTTCGAAAGGTGGAATCCCTGACAAAACCTTCGAAGACCATCCACGTGTCACACACTGAACATCCATTGCTCACCTTTTTCAAGAAGAGCCTCGGTAAACAGAAACGTCAGAGAGAAAGGTCAATCAACGACCTCATTCAAAAAAAAAAAAAAAAAAAACAATAAAATAATAACATAATAAACTCATATTAAAAATTCAAATACGCAAAATATTCATTTCATTGAAAGACCCCGCAAGAGAAAGATACATCGTGGGACGGGCATGAAAGAAAATAACATAAGGCTCGAAAAGTTCCAGCCTGACAGAAATCAAAGGCCCTGCCGCGCAGGCCTAGTCGTCCCCCAAATCTGGGGAATAATCTCCAGGACTGCCTGGACTCCCGAGAGTCCGACTGGGGAACCCTGAAAGGGGTCATTTGAAGCCCCGTCTTCGTCCCTGTCGCTCAGACAGCCAAGACCTTCGCTGTCGTCAGAGTCATGGCTGCTGTCTTCCCAGTCCCTTCCAAAAGGGACAGCTCGGGACTCGTCGCAAGTGCGACAGCCTGTCTTCTTTACAGGCGAAGAAGGACCCGACTCCAGGGAGGAATCGGTGTCAGAGTTGGGGCCGAATTGTTCAGGGTGCAGCCATGGAAAACACTCATGACACCCCCTATCATAACAGCCCCCACCCTGGGAGCAACGCCTAAACCTGGGCGCAGCAGGAGGAGAGGACCTCCTAGGGCGTTTGCCCATCCTAATAGAGGCCTTCCGACCCCTCCGGTGAAGGCGAAGCCGTGAACAGCGACTCCGGCGAACAGCTAAATAAGCTGTCCGCGCATATCTGAGCCTCCAAAACCCTCTGAAGATGAAGGAAACATGTTTGACTCCGCGGCGAACTACACTTTTCTTGATCCAAGTCATGTTTAAAATGAGGAAAGTGGAAAGATTGAAGGTGAAATGAAGCACAAATGATCAAGGAAGCTAAAGATTTTATACCAAGGAAAACACCGCATTAATGAGCGCTCCAACCACCCTGGGAGGAGAGCCACCAATCAGGAACTCTTCACGGTTCCCCAAAATCCGCCCAGAAGAAAAGGGCAATCATTACAAAAGTGCTCTCGCCTCTTTGCATTCCTGACAGGAACAGTACAAAGTTCCATTGGGAAGGCGCGAAGCATTAAATGCTACAACAGACATGGAAGTCAACCCCCCTCCAAGCAAGAGTCGCCAGCAGAGGAGAAGTCTCACTTCCCTCCTACTGACGAGGGCCAATTGATTGGGGTGGGCCGCCTGTCAATCAACTGCCTGCTATGCAGGCCCCGAGACGGTTCCTGTCGGGGAGTCGAAAGACTAGCCCCCAGCAAGGACCTGGAACAAAGCATGAAACGCTAAAGGTTGGCCGTCAGCCGCCGAGAGCACGGGCCAACCCAGCCTGTCGGAGCTTGGCAGCCCCCTGCCTGGAGACTGTCTGCCCTGGGAAAATCCCTGGCCGGCAGGGTCAGGACCCCCAGGGGCCCTTTCGTCATTTTGCCTAAGGTAATTGGGAATGGATGGATGAGAAGCCGCCACTTGTCACTTCTCCGTCCAACCATTCCTCTTTCTCTTCTCTCTCTTGTGGGAAGGTATAAATACCTCCCCATTTCCCACATGAGAGGGGTTGGATTTTCTCTCTCTAGACTCTTACTCCTATAACGCCACCTAGTTCCTCACGAGCTAGGTTCGTAAAGGCATTTCACGGACTGACTTAGGCATCGGAGAGGGTTTCCTCGGACAACCTCCGAGGCCCTGTGCGTTCATTGTGCAGGGAGCAGGCCGTTTCCACCGGGAAGGTCCGACTCAAGGAGTAAGGGGAAGGGGAGACCAAGAGAATCAGACGATCGGTTGTTCATCATTAGTTCAATTATACCACCCAGATCCTAGGCCGGGTAAATTGTTTCCATTACCGGAACAGTATTTTTTGGGGAAGGTATGTCATTAAATGCTCCAAGCGTTAAAAGCATCATTTCCCATGTACATTGTATACAGTATCTTCACTGTACATTATTACAGTGTTTGAATCATTTTGAATCAATTGTATATACCAACTTATGTTCAGTACAAAGTAACTTATGTATACCAAAACAAACGGTTCTTTGACAATGTACAAATTGTGAACGTGTACAACAGATATCAACTATGTAAAAATAGTAACTGTTTTCACTATGTAAAAATATCGATATAGACAACATATGTTAACTTATGTACATCAAAACAGACACTACTTTAAATATGTAAAAATATCAACATGTACAACAGATATCAAGTTATGTACATCAAAACAGACGGTGCTTTAACTATTTACAGATTTTGAACATGTGCAATAAATATCAAGTTATATAAATCAAAAACAGACGGTGCTTTGACAATATACAAATTGTGAACATGTGCAACAGATATCAACTTACGTACATCAATTCACACATTATTTTAACTATGTAAAAATATCGATATGTACAACATATGTTAACTTATGTACATCAATTCAGACACTGTTTTAACTATGTAAAAATATCAATATGTACAACATATGTTAACTTATGTACATCAAAACAGACACTAATTTAAATATGTAAAAATATCAACATGCACTACTAGAATAACCTCAAAAGAAATCATTAATAAGAAATCATTTAAGTATAATCAATCACTTCTTTGGTTAAAGAAATTAATTATACTAAATAAGTGATCTCTTATATAATAACAAAGACATCATATTTAAGGCAAATGATTTTTTACCCCATACAAGTTAATATCAAAGACACCATTTTTAAAAAATGATTTGTTAATAATACAATACTACGGCAAAGACACCATTTTACAAAAAATGGTTTTTAAAATACCAAAGAAATCATTTTTCAAAAATTATTTGTCAAAATCAAAATTAGGTATATCATCAAGTCGCAGCAAACACTCCTCTTCCCTTCAATCTTTTCCCCCAAATCGAAGCTCTAAAAATCCATGGCGACTCCTGCTACTGAAGATGAAGTTCGTCGTCGTACTGCTCAAGCCGATTACAGCAAGAAGCTTCTTCAACATCGTGAGCTCGATTCTCGCAATCGTAAAGGTATAAAATATACCTAACTCTCCGTTGCTTTGATTTTCGATTTTCTAGGGTTTCAACTTGGTTCGTCGATGATTTGAGGTTCAATTGCGTCGGATTTGGTGTTTATTGTCATCTTTACACTCAAAATCATTCAATCAAACACAAAAAAAATCAATCGTAAAACTTATAGAATCAGAAAATTTAGGAATTGGGTCAGGAAATTGATACTCAGATGTCCTGCAAACAGGGTTTTTCTTTGAGATTAAGGTGTAATAATTAAGATTAGTACTGTAATTAGTGTGATTATTGAAGATGAAAGAGGATGAAGACGGATTTAATTGAGTTGAAGAAGTAGGGAAGAGTGCAGAGAAGGTGTTCGATGAAATGTGAGTTGTTATTATTACATTCCATGAACATGCCATTTTCCTACTTTTTCGATATTGTCCATGTCTATGTCCATGTCTAGGGATTTTTTTGGGTAGTTCGACATTTTTAACTACTTTTCCGGTATTGTCATTCGCGTTTTGGTGTATTTTTGTGTGTATGATAATTACGGCGAGCTATTATTTGACATCAGATTATCTGTATTCATCCTTGGCACAAATTTTCCGTTGCTTTGATTTTCGATTTTCTAGGGTTTCAACTTGGTTCGTCGATGATTTGAGGTTCAATTGCGTCGGATTGGAGTTTGCAATCATACAGTTGATAAGTGTCCTGAAACTTTGAAACTATGTGACATTGTTTGTGTTGTCCTTTGGAATGAGGTTGTCACAGGCTGAATGTTCGATATTATTTTTTGTTGTTCGTTTGAAGTTTGAATAAATGAATCCGGCCTCCTCCTTCATTGTAAACTTTGTCTAACCAAATTCTAGCCTTTTGAAAACAACAACAACTACTACTACATGTACTCTTAACTCTTAGCAACAACGACTGAAAAGGATTGGGTTGGGGTGTAAGTAAGTAAGACAAGTGTAAATTAATACTACTCTGTATTTGATAAGTTCAGGTTATGTATTGCCATTCACCCTACTTCCTCAGGTTCAATTCTTCCTGACCTATAATACTACTACTACTACTCCATCTTTTACTCTATTTGGTTATGTGTTTTGTTTGATGTAATTTGGTTTGTTATATTGGGTAACTTAGGGGAGATGATACTTTTATAAATAATAAAAGTGGTAGTGGTAGTGGTAGCAGCAACAACAACAACATAGCAGGAGTAGAGGAAGAACACCCAATTGTTGTTTTCCACCAACAAGATGTCGTTGATTAAAGCACAAGTAAGGAGTATCATTCTATCCTTTTCACACATTTTATTATTTTTATTTTATAATCTGACATAAGATATACTATACATACATTGCATCACAAGGTGGGTTTTATGGAATGAAATCAAGCAATGTGGCATTTCCTTCAAGTTTACCTTACCCCAATTACGGCTGCTGCCTAAACCCTTCCGTATGTCTTATACTTGTATTCCTATTCTTCACAAAAATGTCTCCACATTCTAATGCAACTGGAGTGTTATATAGAAACTAAGCCAGTAGTAGTATACTTGGATGCATTTATGTAGAGTAAGTACATGGATGGAATAGGGGAGGAGGTGGGGGATGCAGTAGAGGAATTGTTGATGGCAAAGAAAGCCGCTGCGGTCAGGACAAGGCAGCTGGATGGGTGGGGAGACTCAGTTGTAGCCATGCACATGCCCACGGCAATGAGGTTGTCACAGGTTGTCGCGTTTCCTCCTTTTTCTTAATAATGCAATCTCATTTAACTGTTGATGGTTAGAGCTTTTCTGTTTATGTGAATATAAGTTGTTCTCTCATCATCTTTTGTAAGGTTTACAAAGTATAATTCATAAAACATTCGGGCTTAGAAATGGATTGTGAATAAACAACATGCTGAATTGAGTAGCATTTTTGCCTGATAGACACGTAAAATCATACTCCGTACTTTACTACTTAGTAAACTCTCGCGGCTCATGTCCGTTCATAATCTCACATGGAGTAATGTTCTTGACATCCCACATTCTATTCTTTCATGTTATTCATTGGAGCATTGAACATTGACATTTTTTTTATACACAATATTGTTGATCAGTTTTATACCATTCTTCTGTTCTAACTATACATTCATGTTTACCTGATCTTTTTGTTGCCATCCTTGTCGGTTGCTCCATATAATTTTGTGGTTACTTTAATTTTTTGCCTGCTGTGATATGGGTGTCGGAATCATTTTTAACTCGATCATGCGTTGTGAAATGCTAACATTTAGATGTGTTATATTATAGGAACTCTCGGCAATTGAAGCTAGAAAGGAGTGAAGCGGATTGGAGAAAATCATCCAGAACAAAGAAACTTCCCAAGATTTTGAAGGTCATTACAAATTTGTATTGGATTTATGCATCAAATTTAAAACTTATACTATTATCTATTCATCTATAAATTGTTGCTAAGAGAAGTTTTTTTTTGTACGAGCATTTTGCACAATGTAAAGATGGAGGGATAGCATCCAAGGATAGTGATGACATTTTAGTTAGAGTGATGAAGAAGCCGGAACGAAGAGGTTGGGGAAAACATACTCATTTTTTGAGATATTTTGTCATAGTGCATAAATTATTGAGTGCTTATAATGTAATTTTGATATATCTTGGAATCATTTTATACATATGAGATATTGTATGGAAATTCTTGTCTAATTTTTGGTTGATATATGAAAATGAGTACATTGTATTTTAATATTTGGGGTACCTTAAATATTACTCCCTCCGGTTTTAAATTATTGCCCCATTTCAATATAATACTCCTCACATATATTACCCAAATGGGGCAATAATTTAAAATCGGAGGGAGTACTATTTTTTTTAAATATCAAGGTTGCACAGAAATCATTTAAGTGTTACATTGTTTATTAAGTTGATAGGCAAATAAACTATTTAAGTGTGTTATATGGTTTATTAAGTTGGTAGCAAAGAAATCATTTAAGTGAAGTACATGGTTTATTATGTTTAGATAAGAAACCATTTATCTCTCCCAAAAGGTGTCTTTCTCATGGACCAAAGAAACCATTTATCTTTTAAAATTGGTTTCTAAAGCACAAGCAAAGAAACCATTTTTCTCATATGATTTCTTACCCTAAGACACCTTTGACCGGGAGATCATCTCCAAAATGGTGTCTTAGGGCATTTTAAGATGATTTCTTTGCCATCTTTTCTAGTAGTGATGTACAACAGATATTAAGCTATGTACATTAAAATAGACACTGTTTTAACTATTTTTAAAAAAAATTCGAGAAGTTTAAAACTTTGAACATGTACAACAGATATTAATTTATGTACATCAAAATAAACAGTACTTTGAATCACATCGACAACAGGGTTCACCAATACCCTCTTAGGGTTCAATTTCTTGCAGGATTTTATCTTATGTACATCAAAACAGTCACTACTTTAAATATGTAAAAAAATCGACAAATACAACAGATATTATGTTACGTACATCAAAACAGACCCTGTTTAAAATATGTAAAAATATCAATATGTACATCAAATGTTAACTTATGTACATCAAAACAGACATTGGTTTGACAATGTACAAATTGTGAACACGTGCAACAGATATCAACTTATGTACATCAAAATAGACACTTGTTTAACCATGTAAAATATCGACATGTACAACAGATGTTAAGTTATGTACATCAAAACAGTCACTACTTTAAATATGTAAATAATCGACAAATACAACAGATATTATGTTATGTACATCAAAGTAGACCCTGTTTAAACTATGCAAAAATATCAATATGTATTAACTTATGTACATCAAAACAGACATCCCACCTTAATTCGCTTACGGTACATCAAAACAGTTAAATTCAGACATATACAATATATGGTAAAATATGTATGTCAAAAGAAGAAATAAGTAGAACTGTTGCATATAAAATCAAATAGAGATGTTTATATATCCCTGGACAATTGAATATCAAGTATACTTAATAAAAGTATAATGTACTTAATGTATCCCTGGACAATTTATTGTATTTAAAATATATATTAAAATTAAGTAAAAATAAGAGAATGTATGATTATTAAACTTTGCCAGGACAATTCCTTGAATCATGGTATCCCATCTCTCCACAAGCATTGCACTTCCGAGGAGGCTTCTTATGTTGTTTCGTGGCTTTTTCTTTAGACGAAATAAGTCGCCTTCCAGAGCCTTTAGTTTTATACTGGTTTGGAGGCAAGATCTTAATATCAGTTGGAATAGTGGCACCCATCAAAAATTCGATCTCAGGCCTCTTGTCATTTCGCAAAGTTTGTTCTTTCTTCCACGACCTTCTCCTTGAATGCTCTCACTAATTCTAAGAGTTCATCCACCTTCTGTTCCTTCTCCTCAACCACAGTCACACAATCAAAAATTTCAGTCCATAATTCTGCAACCTTTGTTTTTATTCCATCAGATGACCGACAATCAGAAAGAAGTGTGCCATTTGCATCAAACATTTCCCTGTATGTTGCAAACTTGTTTCAACGAGGAAGAAGGTATGAATTAGGTATCCTTTTGGCACATCTTTCTTTCAGGACCCAAAGAGCATGACGACACAACAGTCCACATTGCTCGAACATCCTGCAGGCACATACAATTTTCTCTTCTACAGGTGTATAATCAACTACATACACCCTATTTTTGATGTTGTCCCGTATAGATATATGTTCAATACCATCCTCCTTTATAATCTCATTAACACCACAATTGTACATGGATGCCTTTAACTCTTCCTGCAACTCATAGAAGACAGTTCGTGTGTAGATTTTGGAAGCATGTTTTTCAAGAGAAAATAGACTGATCAAAGCAGCATAAGTGCTCTTACAGTCAGCAATCACCTTGGACTGCTCCCACCTTTGTGCATCAATGGCACTGTCAAACCTCATGTAAAACTCAACAAGTGTCAGATGAGGATTCTTGAAGTTGTTGAAGAAGTTATTTTCAGACTCAGACCTTGAAGTTGTCCTCATTAACCCTGAAAGAAACAGGTCACGGTGGTAAGCTGGTATCCACTTCTCTCGCATCTCAAATATCTCTTGAAGCCACTCATTATCCTCAAGATTGTACTTAGTAATAAGATCCTGCCACATCTGTTCAAACTGAGTCGGGTTCACATCCTCACCCCAAACAGCAGCATTTAGATTCTTAAGAAAATCTGTTTCAGTGCATATTTTCGAACCCACTTTATCTGCTACTTTCTTCATTATGTGCCACATGCACAATCTGTAAAATGTGTGGCTTCCAAAAACCTCCTTCACCCCAGCTTTGATTCCCAAATCTTGATCAGTGATAATGATGGAAGGAAAAGTACCTCTCATTCCCTTCATAAAGTTTTTAAACAGCCAAGCAAAGCCATTACCTGCATATGCATTGAGGAGACAATATAATAAAATTCCTTATGTGCATCACATATTATCTTCAAAACACAAATAATGACAAAGATAGAAGTCAGAAAAGCTCTTACCATTCTCTTTCCCAACAAGGCCAGCAGCAAACGTGACACATTTCTTGTGATGATCTATACCCGTGAAGGGAGCAAAGACCATCTTTTACTTATTCATGTTATATGTAGTGTCGAAAGACACCATATCACCAAATAACATGTAGTTCTTTATCATTATAGGGTCATCCCAAAATAAACGAGTAATTCTTTGTTTATCATCAACATCAAAGTCGAAGAAAAAAGAGTCACAGAGGGCTTTCTTTTTCATAAGGATCTCAATGAACATCTGTGCATCAGAGTCCTTGATGAACTTCTTTATATCTCTACCAAAATTTTTAAAATCAACCTTTGATGCACCTACATACTTATAACCCTTTACGAACTGCTTGAACATTCTGAAAGTTTTAACGGCACCTTGGTTCACCATCGAGTTGTCAATGATCATCTTTTTGTGCAAAATGGTGAGCTTCCTTACCTTTTAAAGGTGCATCATCGTTGAAGGTGTGTTCAAATAATGGTTATGTCCTTCATTGAATTTTGTGATTTCATATCGCCCATCAGATTTTCTGTCTAAGATGATTCTGGCCGTACAAAGAATTCTTGTTATCTCCCTTCTTTGCTGTTGTCCCTTATGTTGATATTGTCCTTGTTTGTTGCAGACAATGTACTTTTTTTTAATAATACCACGACTAGTGCGTCTAGTGCTCTTCCTAGCAATGAAGCCACTAGCAGTTGCGTACTTGAAATAAAATTGAAATGCTTCTTCCAATCCCGGAAAAATTTGACCCACGTAAGGTTTCAATTCTTTGGAACAACTTGGTATCTTCAAATCTTTGTCAGAATTAGGTTCGGGAGTATCTATGTAAATTTAACACATAATATTAAATTCTACATCAAAATTATGAACAATTCTAAACATGTACAACAGATATTAAGTTATACATCAAAGCAGCAACTGCTTTAACTATGAACAATTCTCAACATGTACAACATATATTAAGTTATGTACATCAAAGCAGCAACTTCTTAAACTATGAACAATTCTAAACATGTACAATAGATATTAAGTTATCTACAACAAAGCAGCAACTGCTTTAACTATGAACAATTCCCGACATGTACAACAGATATTAAATTGTGTACATCAAAGCAGCAACTGCTTTAACTATGACGACATGTACAACAGATATTAAATTATCTACACCAAAACAGCAACTGCTTTAATTATGAACATTTTTCAACATGTACAACAGCTATTAAGTTGTGTACATCAAAGCAGCAACTGCTTAACTACGAACAATTCTCGACATGTACAACAGATACTCAGTTATCTACACCAAAGCAGCAACTGCTTTAATTATGAACAATTCTCAACATGTACAACAAATACTTAGTTATCTACACCAAAGCAGCAACTGCCTTAACTATGAACATTTTTCGACATGTACAACAGATATTAAGTTGTGTACATCAAAGCAGCAACTGCTTTAAATATAAGATACGTTTCTATGAAAACTTGAAGCAATTGAATTGATGAAGTAATATAAACTAAAATTGAAAAATAGATGAATTAATGAAATATTTTACCTAATATATTAGAATCGCCCATCATCGAACATGTTGCAGTTGTTTCTTGAGTATTCACTGCATTCAAAAAACAAATCACGGCATAAATAAATTAAGAATCAGACTTAAAATCTGAAATTGAATTTTATAATAAATAGAAATTTTCTGACCTAAATCTGAAGTAGTTGAAGGTGAAATTGAAGGATTTTCATTTGTATCTAATTTTCGAAGCTTTGATGAAGAATCAGTCGCCATTTAAGATGCAGAATTACTAGCCATTGAAGGTGAATAATTACACGGCAATGAATTTTAGAGGTTTTCAGAGTAGAGAGAGAAAGTAGTAGTGTTCAAATGATAGGGTTTTAGAAGGTGGAGAGGAGCAGCGCGTGTTTTTTAGTCTTTTAATATGGATCGTTAGATCAAATCTTAATCTAATGGTCCAGATGCTGCCTCTATGGGTGTAAGGAGTTGCCCTGCCTCACCGGAGACCTTCTCTCTCTCTCTCTCTATATATATATATATATAGATACACACAAATAGAAGAAGGATCTTTTACATTGGGTCAAATTTCATACAATATACCTAACTTTACACACCATTAGATATAATTACATCAAGGGTCAAGATTAAAACTAGTATCAAGGTAAGCATCAAACCTCAAACCCTAAGCCCTATTCAATTGAACGTTAGATTGAAAATCTCTCAAGCACAAACTACTCACGCAGAAACCTATCCCTCTCGAATTAAAGATCAAATCAAGTATTTGATCACAAATAAATTCATCCGTCATCGTTGCGCATGCTTCGATTTCATCATCATCATCGTTACTCCGATTCGGTATTCAATTTCACGAATTTTTTTGGTAAATTCACGACCAAATTGGGTATTTGCTTCTAGATCGTAAATTTCACATTTTAGAATTCGTGATTTCTGTTTTATTTCGTTTAATGCATATTTTCAATTTTTTTGTATTATTTCAATTGAAATCACGAAACGCATCTATTATTTTTTATCATTTTTCAATTTTTTTGATTCTGATTTTTTTCCCATCTGAAATCACGTATTTCAATTTTTATTATATTATTTCAATTGAAATCACAAAATGAAATTTAAATTATTACAATATTTGAATATGAACAATGAAATAATTGAATATGCACATTGAAATAACTACATATTATTTCATAGCATTAATTTCTAGTTTTGGTATATTATTATTACTACAAAATACTCAATTATTTTATTATGTTATTCCAGTTATTCTATACTATTGTTGCGGTTATTCTATATTATTCTTGAACTTATTTTATTAAATTAGTTACTATGTTTTATAACTAGGGTTATTTTATAGTGTTTTTATAGTTATTCTATAGCACATATGTAATTGTTGTTGTTCCGGTATGGAAACGGGTCCCTGACCTTGAGCTTCGCGGTCCTCCTCGGCTCCGGGTGCGTGCCGACGGTGATCCTGCAAGGTGAACTCCGGGCCCGAGGGAAACCCCCGGGGCGGAGCCTCCGACGCCCAAGTCAGTAAAATGTATGACTGAATATAGATATTTAGGGAGACCAGAGAGGTAGAGAGAGAATAGGGAGGAATATGTGTATGAATTAATTGCCCCCCTTTCCCCTCACCCTAAGTGGGGTATTTATAGGGGAAAGGGTGTGGTAGGGTGATGCCACCCATGACATCAGCATAGTGATCAGTAGATAGGTCTTTTGGGGTCAGTTGATTGCTACTCGTAAAGGAGGTCGGGCCTATGCGTCAGGCGGTTTTATCCCCCATAAATTTGCCCTCAGCGGAGTCGGATACTGAGTATGCGGGTCCGGTGCCAAGCATGATTGGACCGACAAACTAAATGATAGACTTTGTTTTTCATACAAAGCCAAGCATTCACTGGGCCATGTGTATGCGTCTGCCCTGACATCGTCTGGATTCTGTCTGGGCGTCAGACGTCGTGCCTTTTGTGTACTCGGAGGTGTACATGGGGTTTTATTATTCTGTACATGACCAGGTAATCACTAAGCCCTGTGGTCAACGCTTATGCCCTGGTACATCTCATACGGATGTGTCAGGGTGCCAGAGGCCTGCCAGGGTAGTTTATGGGCCTTGTCTAGGTCTTGGGGGCTGTGCCCCCTGCCTGCCCAGAGGTAGGCAGAGGGACTTATGATTCGGCGCATAGGGCCTGGCCTGTCCCTGGCTTCTTGCCGAAGTCCAGGGGGCCTGCCCCCTGCCTGCCCAGAGGTAGGCAGAGGGACTTTATCGTTCGGCGCATGGGGCCGGGCCTGACCCTGACTTCTGTTAGGCCCTCTGCCTGCCCAGAGGTAGGCAGAGAGACTTTATCGTTCGGCGCATGGGGCCGGGCCTGACCCTGGCTTCTGTTCGAAGTCCAGGGGGCCGGCCCCCTGCCTGCCCAGAGGTAGGCAGAGGGACTTTATCGTTCGGCGCATGGGGCCGGGCCTGACCCTGGCTTCTGTTCGAAGTCCAGGAGGCCTGCCCCCTGCCTGCCCAGAGGTAGGCAGAGGGACTTTATCGTTTGGCGCATGGGGCCGGGCCTGACCCTGGCTTCTGTTCGAAGTCCAGGGGGCCTGCCCCCTGCCTGCCCAGAGGTAGGCAGAGGGACTTTATCGTTCGGCGCATGGGGCCGGGCCTGACCCTGGCGCATGGGGCCGGGCCTGACCCTGGCGCATGGGGCCGGGCCTGACCCTGGCGCATGGGGCCGGGCCTGACCCTGGCGCATGGGGCCGGGCCTGACCCTGGCGCATGGGGCCGGGCCTGACCCTGGCTTCTGTTCGAAGTCCAGGGGGCCTGCCCCCTGCCTGCCCAGAGGTAGGCAGAGGGACTTTATCATTCGGCGCATGGGGTCGGGCCTGACCCTGGCTTCTGTTCGAAGTCCAGGGGGCCTGCCCCCTGCCTGCCCAGAGGTAGGCAGAGGGACTTTATCGTTGGGCGCATGGGGCCGGGCCTGACCCTGGCTTCTGTTCGAAGTCCAGGGGGCCTGCCCCCTGCCTGCCCAGAGGTAGGCAGAGGGACTTTATCGTTTGGCGCATGGGGCCGGGCCTGACCCTGGCTTCTGTTCGAAGTCCAGGGGGCCTGCCTCCTGCCTGCCCAGAGGTAGGCAGTGGGACTTATCGTTCGGCGCATGGGACCGGGCCTGACCCTGGCTTCTGGTCGAAGTCCAGGGGGCCTGCCCCCTGCCTGCCCAGAGGTAGGCAGAGGGACTTATCGTTTGGCGCATGGGGCCGGGCCTGACCCTGGCTTCTGGTCGAAGTCCAGGGGGCCTGCCCTCTGCCTGCCCAGAGGTAGGCAGAGGGACTTTATCGTTTGGCGCATGGGGCCGGGCCTGACCCTGGCTTCTGTTCGAAGTCCAGGGGGCCTGCCCCCTGCCTGCCCAGAGGTAGGTAGAGGGACTTTATCGTTTGGCGCATGGGGCCGGGCCTGACCCTGGCTTCTGTTCGAAGTCCAGGGGGCCTGCCTCCTGCCTGCCCAGAGGTAGGCAGTGGGACTTATCGTTCGGCGCATGGGGCCGGGCCTGACCCTGGCTCCTGGTCGAAGTCCAGGGGGCCTGCCCCCTGCCTGCCCAGAGGTAGGCAGAGGGACTTATCGTTTGGCGAATGGGCCGGGCCTGACCTTGGCTTCTGTTCGAAGTCCAGGGGGTTTGCCTCCTGCCTGCCCAGAGGTAGGCAGTGGGACTTATCGTTCGGCGCATGGGGCCGGGCCTGACCCTGGCTCCTGGTCGAAGTGCAGGGGGCCTGCCCCCTGCCTGCCCAGAGGTAGGCAGAGGGACTTATCGTTTGGCGCATGGGGCCGGGCCTGACCCTGGCTTCTGGTCGAAGTCCAGGGGGCCTGCCCCCTGCCTGCCCAGAGGTAGGCAGAGGGACTTTATCGTTCGGCGCATGGGGCCGGGCCTGACCCTGGCTTCTGGTCGAAGTCCATGGGGCCTGCCCCCTGCCTGCCCAGAGGTAGGCAGAGGGACTTTATCGTTCGGCGCATGGGGTCGGGCCTGACCCTGGCTTCTGTTCGAAGTGGGGGCCTGCCCCCTGCCTGCCCAGAGGTAGGCAGAGGGACTTTATCGTTTGGCGCATGGGGTCGGGCCTGACCCTGGCTTCTGTTCGAAGTCCAGGGGGCCTGCACTCTGCCTGCCCAGAGGTAGGCAGAGAGACTTTATCGTTTGGCGCATGGGGCCGGGCCTGACCCTGGCTTCTGTTCGAAGTCCAGGGGGCCTGCCCCCTGCCTGCCCAGAGGTAGGCAGAGGGACTTTATCGTTCGGCGCATGGGGCCGGGCCTGACCCTGGCTTCTGTTCGAAGTCCAGGGGGCCTGCCCCCTGCCTGGCCAGAGGTAGGCAGTGGGACTTATCGTTCGGCGCATGGGGCCGGGCCTGACCCTGGCTTCTGGTCGAAGTCCAGGGGGCCTGCCCCCTGCCTGCCCAGAGGTAGGCAGAGGGACTTATCGTTTGGCGCATGGGGCCGGGCCTGACCCTGGCTTCTGGTCGAAGTCCAGGGGGCCTGCCCTCTGCCTGCCCAGAGGTAGGCAGAGGGACTTTATCGTTTGGCGCATGGGGCCGGGCCTGACCCTGGCTTCTGTTCGAAGTCCAGGGGGCCTGCCCCCTGCCTGCCCAGAGGTAGGCAGAGGGACTTTATCGTTTGGCGCATGGGGCCGGGCCTGACCCTGGCTTCTGTTCGAAGTCCAGGGGGCCTGCCTCCTGCCTGCCCAGAGGTAGGCAGTGGGACTTATCGTTCGGCGCATGGGGCCGGGCCTGACCCTGGCTCCTGGTCGAAGTCCAGGGGGCCTGCCCCCTGCCTGCCCAGAGGTAGGCAGAGGGACTTATCGTTTGGCGCATGGGGCCGGGCCTGACCCTGGCTTCTGGTCGAAGTCCAGGGGGCCTGCCCCCTGCCTGCCCAGAGGTAGGCAGAGGGACTTGTCGTTTGGCGCATGGGGCCGGGCCTGACCCTGGCTTCTGGTCGAAGTCCAGGGGGCCTGCCCCCTGCCTGCCCAGAGGTAGGCAGAGAGACTTGTGCTCTGTGGAAGGATGGATGTGTATCATGCCTTGTTTTTTTGTTGGGGGGTCTATTTTCTCAGGGTCTTGCAACAGGGGGCCCTTCCCCTATTGCCCCCTGCCCATTAGCTATGAGAGTAATGAACAGGTGATGGGTAAATATTAATCTTGTCTTCGTAGAATTCCACATGGGAGGTTGGCGGACCTAGGCGGTCTCCGTAGGCGTCGAGGTTTAGCCGTAAGTCGGTTGGATTGCATCTTGGCCGAGCCGTAAGCTGGTAGGGTCGGACCGTAAATCGGCAGGGAATCATCCTGGCCGAGCCGTAAGTCGGTAGGGCCGAGCCGCATGTCGGCAGGGCGAACCGTAAGTCGGCAGGGCAACATTTTGGCCGAGCCGTAGGTCGGTAGGGCCGAGCCGTAAATCGGCAGGGAATCATCTTGACCGAGCTGTAAGTCGGTAGGGCCGAGCCGCATGTCGGCAGGGCGAACCGTAAGTCGGCAGGGCAACATTTTGGCCGAGCCGTAGGTCGGTAGGGCCGAACCGTAAATCGGCAGGGCAGCATTTTGGCCGTGGTTAAATGATATTTGACCAAATAAGTTGTAAAACCTCAAACTATGCACTCCACACAAGACGCGTACAAGAAAAACTCACAATTCAGGGTGGTGAGTCACAATCCAATGTGCCGCGATGTTTTTTTTTTTTTTTTTTTTTTCACCATGGTTACTTCTTTGCTTGTACTATGGCTTGAAGCTAACAATAAATTGTAGCTTTTCTTCGTGATAGAGGGTCTTGGTGTTGGACTTTTCCCTTCAAACATCATTTTGACCCACAACGTAATAAAGAGGGTTTGGACTTAGTGAGTCCATTTCAATTATTGCTTCCCGTATAAATGCTAAATCAAACCACTTGCTAACGGTCGGTCCTTCAGGGAATGAGCTTGTATCGGGTTGTACAGAACATATGTAGATCGAGCAGTAGAGTATTACCCCTCAATATGATTACATAAGTGACCAACCTTATTTTAGGCAGAGATCGATCTCCACCATGCCATGCCGAGAAGGTAACTGGTCATCCCGACCTCGTTTTAACGGTCATAATAACCACGGAGGAGCTGATTGGAGCCATTTTGGCCGATCTCGGTGTAACTGAGACGATGCTGGAATCGTCCAGAGTACCATGGCCGACCTACAATGGTCCACGGCGTGCAATTCAACTGAGCCAAACTTTTCGTTGGAGCCCTGTATAAGGCAAACATCAGTGAATGGGGACTCATGGAATTCATTCATCAAGTTGGGATACAGGAGCTCACAGAATGACGCAATCCAGAGATTCAACCGGGAGGAGCAGTAGAAGACTGCTGACTGGCATGTGAAGGTTGTTGTGGCGCTATCTGATTGGGCAGAGCCAGAGCCAGCTGGGTATTAGGCATGTCAGCCGTGTCATCACTCTTCTTCGACTCAGGAGCCGAGGCAACAACTCCATCCTCCTGAGTAGAAGACGAAGAATCCTTCTGAGTAAAATGGAGTTTAGCCAGTTCTTTCTGTGTTTCAGCCAGTTCTTGTTTATCCCTTAATATCTGGACTGATCTATGGACCTCTTGTAGATGCTTCTCCAAAAATTTCAGCTTTGAGTCGGCATCCCCATGATCACGAGCCAAATCAGAGCGCATTTCCCCTATTGATTTATCAAGGTTGTAGCAGTACAGTTCCAACTGAGACAAGCGTGAACTAATTCCCTCAAGAAACCGCATGAGATTGTCCGCATACTTTTTCATGGTCCTCTCAACAGTAGAAATCAGCTCTTGGTTTAAGGATTCCTCTGGCTGACTGTACACATTAGTCGTAGGAAACATAGATGACCTGGAAATTCCGCTTTTCTGGAAATCCTGGGTAGGATTAGCAGGAACGGAAGGATCAGAATGAGTAGTAGCGTCAGAGTTGTTATTTTGATTAACGTAATCTTCGTAAGAACACAAAATATCATCGGATGCAAAATCGAAGGCTTTAGAACCAGAGTTAGGTCGATTAGAAGAGCCGGAAGCCATGAAAGCTGAGGAATGAGATTGGGAGGAAATTAGGGTTTGAGGATAAGATTTGGGGGTGGTTGATTTTTGTGGGTAATTCGTGAGCACAACCGTTTTCCCCACAGACGGCGCCAAATTGTTCCGGTATGGAAACGGGTCCCTGACCTTGAGCTTCGCGGTCCTCCTCGACTCCGGGTGCGTGCCGACGGTGATCCTGCAAGGTGAACTCCGGGCCCGAGGGAAACCCCCGGGGCGGAGCCTCCGACGCCCAAGTCAGTAAAATGTATGACTGAATATAGATATTTAGGGAGACCAGAGAGGTAGAGAGAGAATAGGGAGGAATATGTGTATGAATTAATTGCCCCCCTTTCCCCTCACCCTAAGTGGGGTATTTATAGGGGAAAGGGTGTGGTAGGGTGATGCCACCCATGACATCAGCATAGTGATCAGTAGATAGGTCTTTTGGGGTCAGTTGATGGCTACCCGTAAAGGAGGTCGGGCCTATGCGTCAGGCGGTTTTATCCCCCATCAGTTGTATTTCAATTTTTTTGTACTGTGACTAATCCCCCCTCTTTATTTTTGTCTTTCAGCGAAGTGTCTTTTGCTGGGTGTACCTCAATGATATGCAAGATGTTTTATCCCAATACAATAACATGAGTTATTCATTACAATAACTGAGTTTCTACATTGGACTAATAACTACGTAAAATCATATAACATTATTTTAAAACTGAATATATTTGAGTGTCAGCCCAATATAATAACATGAGTTATTCATTACAATAACTGAGTTTCTATTTTAGAATAACTACGTAAAATCAGATAACATTATTATAAACTTAATTATATTTGAATTTCGCTCAATACAATAACACAAGTTATAATAACTGAGTTTACCTACGTAACATTAGATAACATTATTCTAAAATTTATTAAATTTTAAAATTTATTAAATTTTAGTTTCATCTCAATACAATAACACAAGTTATTCAATACAATAACGGACTTTCTACCTTGAATCATTACGTATCTACATTGAAATAACCTAATAACATTATTCTCAGTAAACAATTGAGTTAACTATAAAATAACTATGCTTCTTCATTAAAATAATCGTGTTTGTACTTTGAAATAACTATAAAAATCTAAGAAAAAAATGCTTTGGAGATTTAGAGAATTTTAATCTCAGCTCTTGATCATGTGAGATCTAATGGTCACAATTAAGAGGTAAATTGTACCAAATATGACAAATGTATCAGATCCTGCCTCCACACAAATATACATATATATGTACACACACAGATATATATATATATATATATATATATACACACACAC
Organism: Agrostemma githago; assembly: GCA_958450325.1. Lineage (NCBI taxonomy): Eukaryota > Viridiplantae > Streptophyta > Magnoliopsida > Caryophyllales > Caryophyllaceae > Agrostemma > Agrostemma githago. Next base: position 61,365,679 of record OY288239.1, on the reverse strand, counting down.
ACACACAGAGATATATATATGTATGTATGTATGTAGCTAAAAAAATTTAGCAAATAATACGTAGCTAAAAAATTAGAAACTCAAAGGTAAAATATTTACTACAAATTACTCCTCAAACATACGATACAATATCGAGTAACGTCTTAAAGTTACCTTATTTACAAATCGTCAATGCACTTGTCCTTCTATCTATTTTTCCAAGCTTCGATTCTTCTCACACTTGTTCTACCAAATAGCTTGAGGCTCCAACGGGGCTCAGAAACACGTAGTCAAGGAAACGAAGGAGTAAGAATAAGAGAAAGTTCGAAAAGAATAAAGTGACAAAGAAAACGTAGCACAAATCACGAACAGGTTAAGGGAACAACGAACATAAGTCGATAGAATCAGGCAATGACGTCGATGTTAATAGAAATCAGAACACGAAGATGGACAGACGAAGGTGAGGAATGAACAAGTACACATCATAAAAGAGCAACATTAGAGAGCAATAGAGACATCAGCATTTGAAGGAAAGATGGTAGCAACAGTGTGAAATCCAATAAAATAAATAGACGAGTAAAATATTGATGATACATACTACATCGATTGGTGAGAACTGCGGGAAATAATGACGAGACAACAGTGAGATGACTTTAGTAGGAGCAACAGTGACATACACGGACACACGGATAGCAACAACATCACGACGATCGAAAATCGAGGAACGTGAATCGACAGCATCAAAACAGTAATTGAAAGACAACAACAGCTGAGGAGTATCAGCGACAGAAAATAAACTACCCTAATCGAGACCGACAAGACGAACCAGCAGTAACAAAAGAGGGTGCACACAAGAGTAGTATACACATACAGGAAACAAAAGAGGAAACGAGGAAGAAAGCAGAATGTCGATGACAACAACAACAACCATGAACAACAACCGCAGGACGAATAGTAGTAGAAACAGATGTGTTAGACAACATCAACGTTGGATGACAACAACAACAACAACAACAGTAATCACGTACCAACAGCAACAAATAAAGTCGACAACAATAGCAGCCCCGAGTTAACAGCAAGATGACATTTACAGTAGCAAGAGCACGACAAACAACAACAATGGCATCAATAGAATCGACAAAACACAGGGCAGTAAACGCAGCAGCATAAGGACGACAACAGAAGACAGAAATTACTGAATGCATTCTACTATTATACCTAGAATCAGATAAATGGTGCTCGGATTAAAAGAAAACTTTTGAGGCCTGAGGTGGTATCAAGGCATATTAAAAGAGAGGTGACTGCGAGGATCATAGGGAAGACTGCTGCTAGTCGTATTCACTGGAGTTGTTGATAACTTAGCTCTTGTTTTAACATTGTTTTCAGTTTCATAATGTGAAGTGACGGTCAGGATAAAAAATCCTATGATGTAAATGTACTTATTGATATTCTTTTGGCAATATGCTCACATTTTACCAAAAAAAAACAGAAGACAAAAATTGGCATGACAAGGACAACAGAAAACGTAACAGACGACGACGAAGAAGAAGAAGAAAACGAACAACATAGGGATGAAAAGAGGAAGGAGAAAAAGAAGGGCGAGGAAACTATCTCGGTTGATAGTAGTAGCAACGACAAAAAAGACGGTAGAAGCATAGAGAACAGACGGAGACACGGGCGGCTGCATAAGCGGAGGAAAACAAGGGATGATGGATTGAAGATGAAGGTGCACGATGATGGTGATGGGTGATGAAGAAGGTTGATGGTGTGAACGAAGAAAGGGGGGGGGGGTTTCAAAACAAATAAGGTTTAGAATCAAAATGGGTCCAATTCAAAAGACCAAAAGATGGGTTCGAGTAAAACCGAAATAAGATCAAGTTCCGAAAATTTAGAAATTGGCCAAAAACAATAAGCTTAAAATAAAATATTAAACGAGGCCAAAGTAAATATTAGAGTTAAAAAAATAAGGTGGGAAAAATAATTAATTAGTCTGAATCCCGAGGATAACATAAACGTTTACTATTAAAATAAAGTTTCTTTAGAAAACTAACGAATGTACGACGAAAATGAATTAAGTTGATTTCTCAAGGCAAAATAATAAATGTTTTGACAATCTTAATTAAAATGAGTTTCGAGTTTGAAATAAAATTCCACCTTAAACAAAAATGACTTAGAAATTAAAATCGTCGAAACAGAAATTCAAAAAGAGCTAAATGAATAAATAATCAAAACAAAATAAAAATATATTTTAAATATAAAAATACTTTTCGAGACAAATAGAATAAAAGGAGTTCAAAGTGCTTGAAACATAAATTTGCTTATAAATATTTTCAGAATTACAAGTTAAGTCGTAAATAAAATAAAAATACGAATACGAATTAATCTGTATAATCAGGGGTGTTACAATCTTCCCCACTAAAAAAAAGTTTCGTTCTCGAACCTTACAAAAACATAAAAATAGAATAGAAAACAAAGTTATATCACTTGAATAAACTGAGAATGCTTAAATCACATCACAATCTCGGTTTAAAAATTTTTACAACTTTAAACGTGCCATGAAATCGGAATCGAAGAAAAAATTTATTTCAAGATAAGTTGGGCCCAGCTACCCGAAGTTTAAAATCATTTTAATTAATAAAATCGTAAGTTAAAATTATTTGATAAAATAATGACGATAGATAATATTTGTAAACGAAACCGAGGGGAGAGTACCCAAATATTTTCAAAGCAACAGTATAACAATTTTTTTTGACAATATTGTGTTTTAAGTCAAAACAAAATTTTAGTTTTGAGAAAGCAAATTTTTTAGTTTGTACAATCAAATCAGTCGTTAGACGTTTTTCAATGACAGGTTAAAAAGTCCACTGACAATAAAACAAAAACTTAGACATACGAAATTTTTCGAAAATGTTAAATCATTTTGCATAATAATGTTATAGAAATCAAAATATTAGCGATTATGAAAGTTTTCCTAAAATTCAAATGCTTGAAAATAGAAATTTGAAACAATTTCGAAATACTTTAACAAAAGTTATTAAGACATTTTGAAACAGGGTTAAATATAGGTTATCAACCAAAATAAAACAAAAGCGAAGTATAAAATTCTTAGGGGTATAACTCGAAAATATTAAATTCCACGATAATCGAAAAGTTTTTTATCACAGTATTTACGAAACGGGGAGTTTTAAAATTTTAAATCATGCCTCAAAATGTTAAAATGTCATGAAAGTCAAAATTTAAAATTAGTCTGACTTTTCATAAAATAGGTTTGCGAAAATGGTAAACGGATAAACAGAGTCAAGGACAACGACAAATCGAAACAAAAATTTTCAAACCCGATAAAGAAGTTGAAGTGATTGGCTGAAGAAGAAGTAACAGGATTTAAGAGAAGCTAAGGGGAGGACGGAATTGAGAGTCAAATAGAGCTCTCAAGGATTAGAGAATAAATTAACCATCTCGAGATTCCTAGCACGACTCCCACAAACACGGATCACTAATTACCATCAAATAATACTAAGTCCAATATTAGGCATTAGGTTGTACTACTCAGTCTATACCTCCAAAATTACGTCTTACGTGATTATCCAATTGTTCAAACGACATGATACTTATCCACAAATACTTTAAAATCTAATCTCATTAATTAAAATTCCAACGGTCATCAAAACCACACCCAAACTCGTAATTGATAAGGTTCCTAAATCCAAGCTTATAAGGTTTGAACTCGAGGTATACTCCAAATTTCTCGATTAAGGAACACTAAACAAGGTCCACCAATTTAACAATGCTCGGGTACGAAATCCTCAAAAATGATCACCAACATATTTATAATGCAACAAGTACAGGAGCTGGGAAAGTACAACAATTCCTTAAACATGCTCAAACCTATAGGTAATCGCGCAAACACTCAAATCTTCAAACACATCATCCAACTAAGGTTTATGAGAAGTCCATCAAATGCCTAATTACAACAAGGCAACTATAATATGTTTAATAACTCAACGAAGTCACAATCTCGCTAGTCAAAGAGTTCTGAATGGTAAATTCCATTAAAATAATTGGCATCAAAGTAGCTCTCAAAACAACACAGTAAAACCAAACTGTGATTGTGCATGATAGTTCTCTTCTTCAAGGACAACAATAATTTATCCAAGTTAGATCACTCAACTCCAAAGTTCATAGGTTACAACCTTAAACAACGATTAACGATTTAATCCTTAAGAAACACGGGTAATCTATGTCAACCAAAATTTCTAACGACATTAATGAAAACCTTTAATGGTACCACAAAAAATGATCCCAAATATTCACGATGCATCCGTCAAATAAGCATTCGGCAAGAATCCCAAAGTAATATTATCAGTTACACTTAGTTCGGTTCTAGATTAGGTACTAGGTATCCATCAAAATATGGTATACTCTCACTATCCCAAATTTTATTCAACTCTAAGTACTCCAAAATAATCAAAGTAACCTATAACCCAAGGCTGATCGATATTTAAGGTATCATCCTAATTCCATCAAGCAATAATTTGCCATTCAAATCAATCCTCAAGAATTTCTTACTTGCTTAGAAGATAGGGTAGACTCACAATCCTCAAACCAGGTAACAAGGGTTTACTAAACCTCAAACATCTATAACTTTTCACGAGGTTCACTGAGACGAAATTCGGTCAAACCAAAGAATCTCAAGAGGAAAGATGGTAAAGAAGGAGAATTAATCGAAGATTTATCACGAAGACGAGAATTTATAAGAGAAGAGTTGGAAGAAGTAGAGGCAGGGAGAAAATAATCAATGATCCTAGATAACTAAGATCTAAAACGAGAAGGGAATGTTCGGACCTCTACGGTTCACAAAGGAATTTGCGGGATATCTTCATCATCTCCTTGGGATACGAGCACACTAGTACTGGGTCGCTCCATCCGGATCCAAAGTGACTTCACATCTGAGTCTGTTGCACCGTCACGGAACTGGAATCTACTCTTGTTCATCTGGCCAGTGGCGTAAGCAAACTGAACCGGTGCTGAAAAGTCACCATCGACATCTTTCTTGGAGCACCAAGTTGTCCACTCGAATCAGCAGGCGTTGATAGTTTTGAGCAGGTCTTGTCCCGATCTGGAACAGCATCATATCAACATCTTGTTCATTCACTTCTTCTCGATAACAGAAACAAATATTCAATGCTAGTCATTGAGTTACAAGAACATATAAACCTAACAGTTAAGTCCTTATTTTGATTTTTACCCATCTCTCACTAATATTCTTTAATGTTCAAATCATTTACTGGTGTTTTTCCTAAAATCAGGTGTAATCGTCGGGAGAAACAATGCTCTTATACCAACTGTAATCCCCTAGATATTCAAACGCAATACAGTGGCGGGAACACTGTAGAATTGGGATTAAAACACATTGATGTTCTAGATTTTACAAAAGAACGGTCAGTCAATACAAAGGCCACTTTTTACAAAAGGGCTAAAAATAAATTCCTTAAAAGGGTTTACAAAAATCCAGAAGTAACACAATTAAAGATAGAGTAGGATCCACGCTACTCGCTAGCTCACACCCAAGTCGTGTTATAAACATAACAGTCACATCAGTGTGGAGTAACTCAGACGTTCTACCAACCATATTATATCATATATAAAAAAAGAGTAAATTAGAAATTACTCCCTTCAAAGATGCGTTTATTAAAATTTACTCCGTTTTGAATTTTTTTAATATTTTACACCCAAAAAGATGTAAAACTTCAAAAATTACTTGCATTTCATATTTCCGACGAGTTTTAAATTTTCTTGACCGAAATACCCTTGATTAAAAGAATGACCCCTCCCTCACCTCATCCTCATTTCTTCTTCCCCAATCATTTTAGCCCAAATAAAAAAACCTCAAAAATTATAAAATCTACACTACTAATTCGTCATTCCAACAACCATTTCAGTCTCTAATTCGTCATTTTGCTTTCATACATCACTCCAACCATTTTCTTAAAACTCTAATGACTAAATGAGAAGATAAGGGAAGGAGGAAAGAAGGGTAAGAAGAAGAGAGGGGTACTTTGGGTATAAAATAACTGAAATAAGCAAAAAAATTCAAAGTCGTCGGAAATATGAAATGCAAGTAAATTTGAAGTTTTACATCTTTTTGGGGGTAAAATATTAAAAAAAATATTCAAAAGAGAGTAAATTTTAATAAACGTATCTTTGAAGGGAGTAATTTCTAATTTACTCTTAAAAAAATAATAGGTTATTTAACGACAGTAATACCAATTATAGGGCATCTTCCCAAAATAATACCAATTTCAATAAATCTGAGAATAATACGTATTATTGGAACAGTTAAACAATAGTAGTATAAGTCAATTTATAACCTGCTACATCAGGTAACCTAATTAATATTTAATCTGCTACTTATCCTCCACCCTACTCCTTAGACCTGGATAACGGGTGAACCGTGTCGGGTCAGTTTCGGGTCGGGCCACTTTCGGGTTATAATAATTGGGTTGACTTTGGGTTGGGTCGGAGAGTTTCGGGTTCAGGTCATTCTCAGGTTTGCTGTTTTAAACTTTTTTAGAGGTATCGATTCGTTTTCTATAGTAATAGTCGGGTCAGTTTCGGGTTAGTTTAGGTCAATTCGAATTACAGGTCAAAATCAAGTCTTCAATTCGGGAGTCGGGTCGCGTTCGATTTGGCTTATTCGGGTCGGGTCTTCTCCTCCTTAATTGTCTCCTTCATCCTCTCTCTCCATTACACTTCATCCTTCTTTCGTTTTTTTCTATACGTTTCGTTTAGATTAACGTGTTGATTTTGGTGTAGGATTGTGTTGTTAGCTAGATTTGGTGAGGTTGAAGGAAGAGGAAGACGGAGGACATTAATGATGTTTAGTGCCCCGTACACTGAGTAAGTGAAAAAGAGTGAGTAATATGAAATAAATTAAAGTTGAAAGAGGAAGGTCTACCGCTAACTGGTCATCTATACTACTCTAGTTTAACTATTCCAAAAATACGTATTATTCCTTGATTTATTAAAATTTGAATTATTTTCGGAAGACGCTCTATAGTTGGTATTATTATCGTTAAATAAAGTTAGAGGTGAAAAAGGAAGGTGAAAGGGTTGTACAAATAACCGGTCACCGATACTATTCTGGTTTAACTACTCCAATAATACGTATTATTCTCATATTTATTAAAATTTATATTATTTTGGGAAGACGCCCTATAGTTGGTATTATTGTTGTTAAATAACCCAAAAATAATAGTATTAATATATCAAAATAGTTAAAATAGAAAATACTAAAATGATATAATAAGAATAAGCTTTCGGAGAAAATTTAAAACATTTGCCAACCTGCAAGTTAAAAACCAATCGGTGATAATAATATTAAAAAATGGCATCATGGAAATGATCAGTGTAGAAGACTAGACTTTCACCAGGAGAATACTAAAAAGCTAGCTTCGAGAAATTAGTTCAAAGAAATCAAACTTCGGTCTCTAACTAGGCTACTCTACAATAATAGGGAGGCGACTTATAAATGCGTGACTCTAGTTTAAGACAATGCACACCCCTTTTGAGATTACCTGTAACCCAGGTCAACTTATGACGACGACTTACTGCGAGACCTAAGCTTATGGTCAAAATGTACAAAACTCCCGGGATACTTGTCACCCAGTTCAACAACTAATGTACCAATTCCTGATACACTAGACTTATAGTTGATGGCAAAAACGTAAACCCCATAATATATTACTCTAATCTCATACTTGTCCTTATTCCATAACTCCAAAACAAGCCATTATCGATATTCGGAAATAAATATAATCATTATAAATAATATAAAGATAAAAGAAATTAACATTTTATATTAAAAGAAAACTTTCTATAAATAGAAACTTAATAATTTTAGAAACTTATAAAGATACGTAAGTTATTAAAATAAGTGAAATGTATAAAAATAGCATTTCTAACAAAATTAACATTTTATTATTATCTTCGTTATCGTAACTTTAATATATTTTTAAACTCGTTACTTAAAATGTAAATAAAATATAATAACTCAATATATAGTATTTTATAAATAATTAGGAAATCGAGTTAATACTAAAAAATTTAGAAAAGAGATGTTTTTAGAAAATGATATCAAAATTAATTGAGTTGACGGATTTTATAAATGAAACGAGATTTTACAAAGCTTTCAAATTAGTCTTCTTAGGAAATAGATTTTACTAATAAATAATACGGATTTTACTAAAAATAATCAATCGTAGACAAACAAGAAATTATTAGGGAAAATAGTCTCAACTAAAAATGTATTTAAAACAAAATCGACTATTTTCTCATTTATTAATATAAGTCGTAGACGAAATTATTTTAATGAATAGGTCCTAAAATCTCGATTATAGTATCAAAATACGATTTTAAGTTAAAATAGTACCTTAATGAGATATAAAAAAAATATGAAATCGCTATTATATAGATATAAAAAAAATTACTAACGGTTTATAAAACGATATTGAAAGTTGTAAAATATATATATATATATATATATATATATATATATATATATATATATATATATATATATATATATATATACATATCAGAAAAGAGAAGCATTGGAGAGCAATAGCGACATCGACATTTGAAGGAAAGACGGTAGCAGCAGTGCGAAATCTAATAGAATAAACAGAAAAGTAACAAATCGATGACACATACGACATCGGTGAGAACTGCGGGAAATAATGACGGGACAATAGTGAGATGACTTTAATAGGAGTAGCAGTGACATACACGGACACACAGACAGTAACAACATCACGACGATCGAAAACCGAGGAACGTGAATACACAACATCAAAACAGTAGTGGAAAGACAACAACAGCTGAGGAGTATCAGCGATAGAAAACAAACAACCTTAATCGGGACCGACAAGACGAACCAACGGTAACAAAAGAGCGTTCACACAACAACAGTATACACGTACAGGAAACAAAAGAGGAAACGATGATGAAAACAGAATGTCGTCGACAACAATAACAACCACGAACAACAACCGCAGGACGAATAGTAGTTGAAACAGACGCGAAAGACAGCATCAACGTACGTAGGATGACAACAACAGCAACAGTAATCACGTACCAATCAACAGAAAAAGTCGACAACAATAGCAGCCACGAGTTATTGCCAAAACGACATTTACAGTAGCAAGAGCACGACAAACAGCAGCAGTGGCATCAATAGAATCGACAAAACACAGGGCAGTAAACGCAGCAGCAGAAGGACGACAACAGAAGACAGAAATTACTGAATGCATTATACTATTATACCTGGACTCAGAGAAATGGTGCTCGGATTGAAGAATAACTTTTGAGGCCTGAGGTGGTATCAAGGCATATTAAAAGAGAGGTGACTGTGAGGGTCATAGGGAAGAGTGCTGCTAGCCGTATTCACTAGAGTTGTTGATGACTTAGCTCTTGTTTTAACATTATTGCTTTCAGTTTCATAATGTGAAGTGACGGTCAGGATACAAAAATCCTTTGATGTTGTTGTGTGCTAAATTTAGACCGTTTTTCCTCCCATTTAGACTAGTTTTTTCCTCGTTTTGTGATATTAGAGTGCGATTATCGCCCTATTTTGAGTATTTCTCGCATTAGCGTCCCTGTTGTGCGTTTTACATGTTTTTCGTAGTTTTTCTATCAATTTTGATAGGTTTTGGCACCATCGCCTTTATAACCTCCACACAGAAGTCACCAGCTATGGTAGCTTCATCATTAAAGGGATACCTTACCTTCTCATTAGCTACAGCCAAGATAACTTCTTTCTCCTTCAATAACGCCTACAACTGCGCCTCCAAGTCTTGGCACTTACCATGAGTCCCCGACAGCTCGGACTCCATCCCAGATAGTCGAATCTCCATCTCTTAAGTTGTCCTTCCAGCACTAAGGAGCCCTGATTCACCTGGGCCACCTTCTTCTTCGCTTCTCCCAGCTTAGTCTCTATCTGCGATGCCTCACGCACGGCCTTCTCCCCCTGCTCCTTCCAGCTCACCGATTGGCGTTGAGCTTCCTCAAGCTCGCGCTCCTGACCTGCCAGCTTGGACAGCCACTACAAGAGTTAAAGTCTGGAGCGACTGAGCTTAACTATTGTCATATGTCGCTAAAAAGAGACGCACGACTGTTAATAGTTGCTAAGCAACTGTCGCTACAGTTAGTCGCATCTAGCGACTGATTTCAGTCGCTAAAACAGACGCCCGACTGATTTCAGTCGCTAAAATTAGCGACAGAAATCAGTCGCTATGACGTCTCTTTAGCGACTGATTTCAGTAGATAAAAGCGTCAGTTAGCGACTGATATCAGTCGCTAACTGGTGTGACGTGGCGTCCTACAGCGACTGATTTCACTCGCTAAATAGGAAATTTACCTACTGATATCAGTCGCTGCCGTACTAGAAATAGGGCGGTTATATTTATTATTTTTCTAGCCAAAATCTGCACAATAAAACAAACCAACAACCACAATACATCCCAAACATCATTCCAAACATTCCAAACGTTGTTCCAAACGTTACGCAAGCTTCACACTTCAAAATTGGCAACCATGTACGCAAACGTCGTGAATACACAAAATTAAAAGTGTTGTTACAAACTGCTTTTTCAACAAGCATTCAGAAACTACAAATTGTTTTCATTCAATCTACTCAGCTAACAGGGAAACTAGCTGACGCACCACTACCACCGTCACCGAAGGGGTCTCTAGGATCCGGGAATCGGGAGTGGGGCCGGAGTTGCAGTTATACTGCTGCATGTTCCTAAGCCGCCGTATCTCTTCCAGAATTTGCAGGTTCACGGACTCCTGCATCTTCAGCCTTTCATCCTACTCCTTCAGCCTCTTAGCCATAGTCGCCCGTAGCGCCCTCTCCTCTCGGATTTCCGACCTCATCTCGGTCATTTCGGATGGTACATACTCCGTCGAGGTCAAGTGGGCCCCCCGAACATTGGGTGGTGTCCAGTACAAGGAATGAGCGTTCCCCGTACCGTACACCGCTCCCTTGCGGTATCCCTCCGTGACTTTGAACCAAATCACGCTCGGGTCCACACCTTCATTCTCGGGCGCTCTAGTGGCCTCCAAATACGAGTTCTGAAAGAAATTGAAGTCATGATTAGGTGAGTTGTAAATAAAAAAAAGTAAAGAAACCTTATCTTTTAAACTTACCCAAATGTCGGCGTCCTTCTGCGTAGCGAACGATCGACCGGTGGTGTCGTCCCCCTTGGTCTTCGTGGCGAGAAATAGATGAGCAGGCGGAGGGAATTCTCCGGTTTTCTTCTTCAGTTGTTGACAGTATATGTAGATTTCTCATTTATATTTATAATGAAAACATTAAATAAGAATCCAAAATAAAAATCGAAGGTAAGGAAATACTAACATTCACAGCCCGCTGGTGCATCGAATGCGACCCACCGTAGTGGGTGCGCTCCGCCTCCACCTCGGGGTCCCCTCCCCGCCTCTTGTTCTTCTTTGCCTGGACTGATCTTTTAAGGAACTTCGGGTCGGAGCGGGATGTTCTGAACTGTTGGATGGCGTCACCTACAATTTATACACTTTGAGATCAATAAGTGTTCTGAAGATATATACAACTTTCTATTCAAGTACTAACACTAATTGAGTAATCGAACCTTTAAGGAATTTTTGTGCCTTTTCATCGTTCGCCAACTTATACATCATGTCTTTGTGTCTTTCCTTCGCGACATCCGTGTATCTGTCTCTCACAGCCACCTCGAGACCCTCGTTGTAAAAGTGTTTCAACTGCAAGATCGTTTGTTGTCATTGTATTAATAATCTGTAAACAGTAACAGATAATTATTAAAAATCAAAATTTGGTGTACCTTGAAGTTGGCAAACCACTTCTCCCGTTGCCACAGAGGCAACTTTGTCCAACTCGTGCAGTAATTAGTCAAGTCATTCATAAAACTGTCCTTGACACCAGTGACCACCGCACGAGTACGAAACCTATACCAAAGAGTGAAATAAGATGATGTCTCAAAAAAAAGGAAATATAACGTCTCACCGTGTGTTCTCCGGGCTAATAATCAGGCGCCCTTCGTCGGTATATTGAAGACCTGGATCCTGTTGCAGTTGTTCAGGTTGCTCATCGTTGTTCACCGCCTCCTCGTTCTTCTCTTGGTGATCCTCCTGCTGTCGCTGCTCCCTGTTGCCGCTCGAACTACCATATCGCAACCTACTGCCCGTCGTCATATCTGCAAACATATAATAGTAGAAAGTTAGAAATTGACATCATAATATTGAAATAATTTGCCCAAAATATGTAATGCAGATTACTATGTCGAAATAATATAACTTACTAAAACTATACCCTACTAAAAATCATCGTCACTATCGTTGTCATCTTCCACTTGCCTACTCGAACCAACCACATCCTCTTCCTCGTAATCATCTTCCTCCTCCTTGTCATTGACCTCTAAATCATTGGTGTCGTCCTCCTCCTCGACCATATCACTAGAAGCACCTTCCTCCTCCTCACCACCTTCATCGTCTTCAAAATCCTCCTCCTCCTCCTCATTATTGTCATCATCATCAATTGCGAAAAGATTCTCATCAACTAGAGACAATGTTGTACCACTAGAAATGACATCCTCTAGGAAGAGGTCAGAGTCATAGTGTCCCCGTGGCTTAGTTTTGAACACCGCCCACCACTGGTTTACAGTTCTGTCGTTCTTTGTGGTTGGATAAGGCGTAAAGTACACTTGGTGTGCTTGATGTGCAAGTATAAACGGATCGTACATGGAGTATTTTTTGGTATGATTAACTTCAACTAGTTTGTACCTTTCATGTATTCTAGTACCTTGCACAGAGTTGTCCTTCCATTCGCATTTAAATAACACAGCTCTATACCCACGATCATTTCCAACATAGCACAACTCGAAGATGTCTTCCAATAGACCGTAGTAATCTTCACCCTCAAGTGATGACACACTCACACCTAAATTACATCTACTTCTACTGCTACCATGGGCAAATGTATGGAAATTGAAACTATTAACCGAATACCGGTTCCAAGTCCTAACCTTCCACAAAGGACCTAATGCTAGACTCCTAACCAAATCATCTTGAATATTCTCTGAAATTACATGCTGCTTAAGCCATTTGGGAAACTGTTCCTCATGCTTATTCCAAACATCATCAGCATTGAAATATGGATTAGCAGCTACAAATTCAGTTACAAACTTCTTCTCGTACGGCTCCAAAACTTCGCAGTTTGATAGCAAGTACAGGTGAGCACGATTGTACTCCTTCTCATCTAATGTCCTCCACCAGCCAGCTGATGACGATCCCTCACCTACCTTACTTTGAAAAAAGTCTGGTATGTTGGGGTCAATCGTCGTCTCGGGTGTTTCTAGGTTTAGATTTTTGGCTTTGGTGTTCACTTCTTTCTCGAAATACAGAGAACAGAAGTTGGCTATCTCATCTGTTAAGTAAGCATTACATATGGAGCCCTCAACCCTCGCCTTGTTACCAATTTTTTTTCTTCAAGTGGTTGAGAAATCTATGATAATCATCAAGCAATTATATTATTATCAAATTATAGTGTCTAACGTTAGTTAGTGGGTAAGTAATTAGTTGAAAGTTCTCACCTCTCAAACGGGTACATCCATCTAAACTGTATCGGTCCTCCCACTTTAGCTTCGTAGGGCAAGTGGACCGGTAGATGCTCCATTGAGTTAAAGAAGGAGGGTGGGAAGATCATCTCAAGTTTGCATAGTATCTGAGGAATTTGATCCTCCAAACGAGTAATGTCTTCATTTGTAACTGTCGACGAACACAAATCTCGAAAAAATTGTGTTATCTCAGTGATAGGATTCCAAACACTTTTCGGCAGCAGGTGCTTCAACGTCACAGGTAGTAACCACTCCATGAACCCTTAGAGCTTCAGGTTCTTAATGTCCACACACCGACTAAAATCGGATGCATACCCATCAGGGAACTTCAGTTTACCTACCCACTCTAACACGACCTTTCTCTGAGCCTTATCAAGTCTAAACAAGGCCCTAGGCTTGGACCCATCCCGATTGATATGCATTTTCGGACGGTCACAAATTTTTTCCAAATCTTTTCAGGATCCTACGGTGTCACATGTCTTACCCTCTACATCCATGACGGTGTGAATCAGTTGCTCAAAGAAATTCTTCTCAATATGCATCACGTCCAGATCATGTCGGAGTAATAATGTACTCCAATATGGAAGGTCGAAGAAGATGCTTCTTTTAAACCAACCATTTATTAATTTCTTAAGATCTTTGAACTCTTGATCGGTCCCGTCAACAGTAGATGGGAACTCTGAAATCACCTCCCAAATCTCATCTCCTTGGAGACGAATCGGTGCCTCATCTAGCCCCACCTCACCCTTCTTGAAAGCTCTCCTATTCTTCCTGTACATGTGACCCTCGGGTAGAAACTGTCTATGGCAGTCAAACCAACTAATTTTGCTTGAATTAGTTAGGTAGAATGCTTTACTTTCACTCATGCAACAAGGACATGCTTTTTGGCCCGCTGTAGACCAACCACTCAACATACCGTACGCAGGAAAATCGTTTATAGTCTAAAAAAGCAATGCTCTAAGTTGGAAATTTTGTTTCAACGACACATCATATTTCTCCACCTCTACTTCCCACAAGTGTTTCAATTCCTCTATCACTGGTTGTAAGTAAACATCCAAGTGATTTTTTTGGATTTTTTGGGCAGGGAACAATAAGAGAAAGGAAGATGAACGGTGGTTTCAGACAAAGCCATGGGGGTAAGTTGTACGGTGTGACCATGACAGGCCAGCATGAGTATGACTTACCGAACTGACCGAAAGGGGCGAACCCATCGGTACACAACCCAAGTCTCACGCTACGGGGTTCCTCAGCAAATTCAGGCCGGTAAATCCTATCAAAGCGTTTTCACTCCTCCCCATCACTAGGATGACACATCTTCCCCTCTACACGAGTTTCTTCCTTATGCCACCTCATTTGTTCGGCAATGGTTCTGGTTGCATATAATTTTTGAAGTCTAGAGGCGATGGGAAAGTAGGTAAGTCGACTGAGTGGTATAGGTTTTTTATGCCTTGCAACACTCTTTCCCTTCCTACCCCTCAAAACAATATTCCCATCTACACTTTTGTATCTACCCTTCCCACATATCTTACATTCCTCAAGCACGGCATCGTCCTTCCAAAAAAGCATACATCCGTCGGGACAAGCATCGATCTTTTGATGTAGAAGTTCAAGACCTTTAACTATTTTTTTGGTATTGTAGAATGTTTTGGTCATAATGTTGTCTTTTGGGATGAGTTTCTTAATCAACGCAGCGACACCGTCTACGCATCCAAAAGGTAGGTTATACTCACATTTAAGGGTCACTACCATAGACGCGACTTCTAACAATGTCACATCACACCCTCCATATAATGGCTTCTCCGCAGCCTCTAACATATCAAAAGAAGCTTTCGCTCGTGGGTTTGGCTCTTGTGGGGTTGGTTGCTCGTCGTCGTTAGTACACATGCTCTCATCATTAAACAAATTGCACTCAACCACATCAACAATCATTACTCTCACCCCGCCCTCATTCTGATCCACCTCGGATTTCTCAACAGCAGGCGTCTCACCATGACAAATGCAATAATAATAATTTGGGCTAAACCCATTTGAGATAATATGTTCCTTAATCAAAATACTATCCAAGAATTTGAGGTTCTTACATTTCACACAAGGACACCTAAATCTACCCTCTGACGCGTATTCGGGATGGGTTTTAGCGAACTCAAGAAAACTACTAACACCCTCTAAAAATTCCTTTGTGGGACGCCGTTTCTTGTCCAATCTTTCCCCATACATCCATTTTTGTTTCTGTCTCTTCATTTTTTTATCTAAAAAAATTGAGACAATAACCACATACAAATTATTTCCTCTAAAGTAATTTACTAATATATATACACTACTCACATATTCTGTAAAATTCTCAATTCACCTAAACATAGTACTATTTGCACTCAATCAGTCCATAATTACATCACTAAATCGGCATAATTGTATTTCAATTCCAATTTTCTAACACATCAAAACAACCCAATTCATTCAACTACGTAACCGCAAACCCTAATATTATACTAACAATCTACCTATTTCAAATTGGGGAACCTATTTGGCGATTAACATTCTAACTACACTAAATATTCCGACAACTAAAAAACTATCCAACCCAATAACTAATTTATTTATATCTATAAAAACATAAATTAACAAATAATTGAAACTAAATATAGATAGATAAACATACCTTAAGGAAAATGAGAGAATTGAAGAAGGAATGAAGAAGGAATGAAGAGGAATGGAAGAGGGGCCGAGTCTTAGAGAGAGGGGGAGGGTTTTTAGAGAGAGAGAGAGAGAGAGAGCGAAATGAGACAATGGCTCGGTGGAGAGGGGGTGTTCGTTTACTTAAAAAAATTGAGTAGCCTTAGCGACCAAAATCGGTCGCACGCCCATTATTTTAGCGACTGATTTCGGTCGCTGAGGATAATTAATTTTTTAAAAATCCATCTCCTCGTCCAGCGACTAATATCAGTCGCGCGTTGTACTTTCAGTTGATAATTTAGTGACTGAATTTATCAGTCGCGCGTGGTTGGTAGCTATATGAACTATTTCTTGTAGTGAGCAGGGTAGCAATGATCGAGGCATCCCTCTCAACCGCAGCCAGTCGATCGGAAATGGGCGCCCCTGGAGGAAGAGACAACTTCTCGTCACTCAGACTATTGATGGCTCCCAACTCAACAGAGGCCTGGAAGACCATTGAGCAACAATAGAGGAGCTGCTGAGTCTAGGCACACGCTTTACCCAACACCTTGGCAGTCTGGTCCAAGGTAATAGTCGAAGAGTCAGAAAGAAGGACGGAGGCACCGATGCTGTCAAAGTTAAAGTTCCAATCTAGGGCGCCTTGTCCCAATAGCGGGTCAGTTGGGCTGGGGGTGTGGCGCTTGGGAGCGGGCGTGTGACCTCAGCCTGCAGGTCATTCAGCTGCTCCGCCTCCATTGGCTCCTTTTCTTTTCTTTTCCTGACAAGAGAAGACACCTGATCACTTGTCGGTTCACCCGAAGGAGCGACAAAAGTGGCAGCGGTCGAAGGTTGGCCAGTTGCAGGAGGAGTCATACACTCGGAAAGCGCCAGCCAGGAAGAAGAAGAACTTACACCCCTCCCACGGGCAACCCCAACAGCAGGAGTTGATTCAGGGGTTCAACCAACTGACCTCCGGGGAGGTAGCCTCGTTTTCCTAGGCGACAAAGATTTCAGATAAGTCGTGAGTCCCTCCTTCTTTTCTAGAGAAGTGGGGGGTAGCTGGTAAAAGGGGAGAAGTCTTTCTTTAGACCAAGATTCTTCAACTGCCGGCAAGCGTCTACAAAAGTAAACCACGCAAAGTAAGCATATATACATGTCAAAAGAATAGTGCGCATATACTCAAGACCCCCAACTACCTAGGGGGCGTGAAGGGTTCAGTCCCAGAGGGGTCAGGAACTCATCGGCCGCTATAAGTTTCTGTCGAGGGAAGTCACACCGTTGGGGCCACACTGTTCCCATGTTTGACATACTAGAAAAGTATCAATATCTTCTTCTCCTCGTGGGTCAGCTTCACCTCTAGCCCCTTTAGAGGTCATTCAGGGTGGTATTCCTTGTCCTTCTCCATGCGAGTGCGGACATAATTCTGGAATCGGCGAGGCATTGACCACCACATCCCTCCCCCACACTGCCGACATAGAGAAAATTGTCTTTTCAGTGTTGGATGCTCGACAACACCAGCTAAACAGGAGAGTAACCCTTCATCCGGCCCAAAGACTAGTAGCCGGAGGGGCCTTCCGCCGTCATGCCCATTGTCAGGCCCATCACGTACCTAAGGGCGTTGATAGAAGGTTGGTGCTCCTCGAACAAGCATACCTAGGCGTAAGACACCAGGGTCTGAACCGATACGGCCGTCAGCTCAGCAATAGCAACGTTCATACGCTTGAAGACCTCCTCGAAAAAGGGTGAAGGGGGAAGTGCAACCCATACTCCAAACATTTATGATACACCACTATACATTCCTTCAGCGGGTTGCAGATCGTATCTCTCTCCCCGGGTACAACAATCAAATACCCCGTGCCGAAGTCATAAAAGTTAGGGATCTCCTCCGCGGCATTGGCAAGTAAGATCTCTCCGCGTGTCCCCGCATCGGAGTACTGGGTAGGGGGACCCTATATTTGACCTTATCAAGCCGGTAGGAGCCCTCAACCCCCCTCCCCTCGAAGGACCAGCTACAAAGACTGGAGCAGCCTCCAGGATTTCTGAGTCCGAGTTTGAGATGTCGGAAGGGGCAATTTCGGAGAGCTCGCTCTCCCACTTTTTTCTATACCCCGACGCACCGTAGGCACCACAGAAGGAGGTGGACGAGCCATAGTGACACCCTGACCCGGAGAGGTGAATGGGTGGGGGACGCAAGTCTCCTCCCCCTCACTATCTTCCGAAGTGTTAGAAGAGGAGTGCAAAATAATAATGACCTCCGACGAGATTGCGTCATCTTTCCAGACTCTCTATTGAACCGAAAGAGAAAAAGAGAAGAAAAAGGAAAAAAGAGGGTTGAGGATCCTAACCTATTCAAGTCTCCGGAAATCACTTAGGTTGAACACTTGAACAATGGGGGTAGACGCAAACTCCAAAGAGGAAGAAGATTAAAGAAAAAGATGAATATGGGTAAGAGTTCTAAAAGCGAAGGGGGAAATGAATGGTACAAGAGAGTATATATAGAGAGAAGGTGAAAAGCCTCCCACTACCTGAACATCCCTATAACATCCCTACACGTGTCGGTTTCTGAATAGCCTGCCTATCACATCCCAAGGCGTCGAAATTCGAAAAGACAAAACCGAAGAGACAAGTGGCGTCATCAAAAGCGGCACGGAAAAAGAGACATTAAGAGCCGAACAAGTAACTTTTCATTAATAAAATAGCCCCTGAGGGTCAGAATATAAGGCAACGTTACATGTGCAAAATAGATAAAAAAAAGAAGTTAAGTCGTATCCTTGGTATAACTCGGATGAGGAGACGAAGAGAGGGGCCTCAATCCTCGACCCCGCTGCTCCCCCCATCGGAGTCTGGGAGAAGATGTTCCCTGGGACAGCCTGGGTCTTCACCATCAGACCCCCAGCCCCAGTCATCTAGGATACCCAGGGGGTCATTCACCCCTTCTTCATCGCAACCACTCTCCTCATCCTCCTCCATAGCATCATCATCTCCATCGTCGGCCTCGTCACCACCGTCGTCCAAGGCGTCATTATGCTCGACAAGCTCTAGGCCCCAACGATAGTCAGGGTCATCCCTCATCTTTCGAAAAAAGGTCAATAGCTCGTTCACATCTTCATGGGAAAGCTCCGCCGGAGGACAGCGAACAGGAGACGGGAAGGGACTCCACTGATTACCCTTATCTTACAGGGGTCGAAGGAGAAGACCCGGAGTCCGGAATGTCTGGATCAGCATTCTTTTGCCTCAGCCAAGGAAAGCATCGACAACACCTCTTATAATCGCACCCCCTAGTCTGAGTGGAGGGCTCAGGCCTCGGCCTCATAAAGAAGGAGATCTTCCTAGGGTGGTGGATGGCTGCAGGAAGCTCGTTGGAACCTGGGGCGAAATATGACCGGCGGGCTATCGGCTTGCACCGGTCCACAATCCTCCGGACCAATCGGGGGTACCGGAATTTTAGGCGGGGACCAACATACCTTGTAACCTCATTATTAACCCCCCCCCCCCCCCCCCCCCCTCTTAAAAATTCTGTCAACAACTCAAGCCATGGTTACTTAAAAAAAAGGTGCAAGGATGTGGAAGTGCTTCAAGGAAATTAGGAAGCCCTTGTACAACGGAGCTCCTTTTATACCCAAGCAAAAGGCATTCAAGGCATTAAATGGCCTCAACCATCCTGAAGACGGATGCCACATGTCATAAAAGTGCATATCCCCAAGGGATTTTATGAGAAGAAATCATTGTGAGGAAGATACTCTGGCGCCTTGATCACACCAAAATCTGGGGCACAACTTTGGAAAACAGCAAAGTATTTAATGAGGGAAGACAATGGGGCAACCTCTCACCGGGCAATGGCCCAGATTTCCTGACGCTGCCTGTTGATCAGCCGAAAGTCGACAGCTGACAGAAGCACCGCTTCTCCCAGCTGTTGAGGGGCAATTGATGAGGTCGGTAATCTGCCAACCACTATCCATCGACTTCAGACCCGGATCAACCCTACTCCGGGAAGCTCCGGAGCATTTAGGGCTGACGCCGGGGCATCAGGCCGGAGCCTTCTGGTCGACCCCAAGATGTGCGTCAACGAAGAACTCCATGACCATCGCCTTGGCCTCGAGACCTGACCTCGGGTCGGACCAGACGAGCCCTAGCCCGTCCCTACCAAGGACGTTGGTCATCTCGACCCCGAGGGTTTGTCCAGAGGTAGGCCCTCAGACCCTCGTCTAAGCTAAGGGGCACGTCCCAGTCACGTGTTCTCTCTGTCTCTCTTTCTTGAGAACCCTATATATACCCCTTAAAACAATCCATTAGGGGGTAATCAATTTTCTATCACTAAGTTCTTTCTCCAGAAAACGGTCACCTTATTCCTCACGAATAAAGTCCATTAAGTGGATTCAAAGACTGACTTAGGCATTGAAGAGGGTTCCCTCGAACAACCCCGAGGCCTTGTTTGCTCCCTCTGTAGGCAAGGTCGACCCGCTCCTCAAAGGAGGTCAAAACGCTAGAGGAAGGAAGAAGTGAGTACTTGGACAAGGCCAAGGTTGAAGTCAAACCCGACAGAGATCTAGACCCGATTTAGAACCGGTTGTTTCCTACCGGAACAAATAGAATTCTCTAATACGTAGCGAGAGCCCGTTAGGTGATTTATAGGATGACTAGTTTCCCAGAGGACTGTATCGATATTCTTTAGCTCGTCTTAACTGATTATTTGGAAATCGCATGTTTATTTGTTTGATTCGTATTAATCCGACGACTTTGGTTTTTTCCATTATTTGATTAATTCATTAATTTCATCTTCTTAATTAATTTCTTTTATTTTATTATATTGTCAGCTCACCAAAACCATATAAAAATCATGACTCGGTAAGTTAATTAACTAACTTATAATTTTCACCCTTCCTCCTTGTGGAATCGACCCTACTTACTGCTAGCTATCCATTAGTAGTAATCTAGGAATATTTTGATTATGGTGGCGGGACTTATCCGTAACACTACCCACAACCTTACCCAGTTACCTTTCTCCTTTTCAGCCATCTATTTACAATTAAATAATATAATACGATAAAGATAAAACACGAGAAAATAAAACATGTAAACACATATTTACTGAAACAAGAAATCACTCATTAAAAAAGCGAATTTTATAGCTAGATTTGCGTAAAAAGTAGGGTGCTTAATAAACAAAAAAAGATTTTCTACATGGTACCCCTATGTTTTTAGATTTTCTATATGGTACCAGTGCACTTTTATAATCACACATAGCACCCCCTCACTTTTAGTGTATTATGTCTCTATACCCTTAATGACGTTTTTCGTCTTTTATTACTTCTTATTTCCATTAATTGTGTTGTTTATACAAAAAAAATGGAGGTTTAAGATTAACATAAAGAATCACTTAAGCATAGTTAAAGCAACACAATTAACGAACAGAGGAAGTCAAAGAAGACAGAAAACGTCATTAAGGGTATTGGAGACATAATACCCTAAAAGTGAGGGGTACCATGTGTAATTATAAAAGTGCAGTGGTACCATATACAAAAGCTAAAAACACGAGGGTACCATGTAGAAAATCTAAAAACAAACCATATTTAAACATCATGGGGAGGTGGACCAAATATTAAGGGAAGAGTGGAGTATGTGGTGTGAAATGAAATCTGAGAGAAAGTATGGGGTCAGAAATGATATAAACCACAAAATCAACCAAAAAAGAAAAAGGTGTAGGTAAGAGGTTTAAAGATGGTCAATTCATTAAGAAAAGTAGGAAGAATAAAAATGGTTGGAGGGAGTAACGTTTTACTGATTAATAAAACGTCGGATTCTAACATTTTACTGATTAGATTCTAACGTAAGACATTAGAAGAACGCCAACAGTTGGCGGAGAAGAGTTTGAAGGACCAGAAGAAGACGATAGAGTTGCTGCAGGAGAGGTTGGCCATGTCAAATGAAGGCTGCAACACGGGGCCGCGTTCACAGCAGCGGGACGACAATGCTGATGACGGGCATGGTACTGGTTCGCCTCTACGGATATTGAGCAACTGGCTTAGTTAGACATATTTTAGGTACTTTCATGCCGTTATGTACAACCTTAACTCTTTACCTAACTACTAAACCTAATTCTAAAAAAAATTACTTTCTTCTTGTAATATAAGTTCAATTTCTCTAATAACCGTGTTGTTTGTCTTCCATGGCATACGCTTTGGGAGACAGAGTTTGTTGTGTGTTTTTTGCACGGGATGTGCTTTCGTATTGCTGCTGGTTTTTGTTGTGTATTGACTAAATTGGTTTTGTTGTTTTTGGTTAAGTAAAATTGGGGGAATCGGCAAAACAAAAGGTTGTTCGGAAATATAGACTCACATGCGTCGGATTATCCGATGCTGCCCAACGAAATTCTGCTGCAAATAGACGCTCATGCGATAGATTATTGGTCGCAATGTCCGTTGCAAAAGGTTAAAATTGCGTCGGGATATGCGCAACAAATCCTACGCAACACTTAAATATTGCATCGGATTTGCGACAGCCATTCCGATGGAGAATGTGTTTGACTTAAGTCTTTGACTCTAAGGCCAATCTAACGCACACAAAACCCCCTGCTATGAAATATTGAGGTGGGTAAGTTTGACGCAAACATAAATTTGCGTCAGATTTACAGTTTTTGCGGCGAAATTGTCCGCCGTTAATTGACCTGCTTTTTTGTAGTGAAAATGTCAGATTCTAGTGTTTGACTGATCAGTAAAACGTTAGAATGTACTAACATTTTACGTATTATTCATTTATTTATTTTTTTAAAATTTCAACGTGATTCATTCAATAGACGTGTTAATCACATAGAAAACGAACTGTAACATGAAAAACCAACTACGTAAACTATTATTCAACGTTATAATACCTGTAGGGAGCATAAACTATCATCCTATGCAATTAAAACAAAACTAATCGACCTAAGGGATATACTAATTTATAAAATAAAATGATTAAAAGAGCGATAAAAATAAACATACTTGAGTGGAACGATGACGTCAGTCGCGTGAGAAGCAGTTTTATCTTTAAGAAACGATTTTTTTAAGAATTAGTTGAGGGTGAGAGAGAAGTGAAAGTGAATTATGAAAGACAAGAAGGGTTTATATAGAAATTCTCATAAACCTTCCCGGATTTTATTGAGATATGTGCCCCTAAAACCGTAAAAAAAAAATGGCAAAACTATTTCCTTAAAGTAGTCAGAAAGATAAAATTAGATTAATTAAGTAAAACAATTATTATTAATAATCCTAATTGAGGGGCAAAAGGTTAAAATCACGTATAAAGCGCCGACAACACGGCTGAAATGTCATCGACATAAAGAGGGAGGACTTTGGATGGGATGGTGTAAGGACGTCCTTACCTAATGACTCTAAAGGACAAACCAAGACAAATGAACGAGGATCTTCTCCATTTCTTTCACTCCATTTCTTGCACATTACCTCTAATAGAACTAATCTTAATCTTATAATTATAAAGAAGGGCCTGAAAACAGTGACTGTGAGCGTGAGAATACACCAAAACTATGTTCGAGCTTCCTCATTAATTGGACAAAATACTCCATTCACTTATTCATTTTTCATCACCATGTACAAACAAGGGCTATAATAGTCATTAGCTCATTCCGTTTTAAAAAAGTCATCTTCATTTTATATATAGCCTTATATATATATATATATTAAATAACTAACTTCATTTATCAATATTAAAAAATAATTAAATATTAAAAGTCAATATTATTTTCTTGGGCATTTCTTATCAATATTAAAAATTCAAAATAATTAACTTCATTTTATTAAATATATCAAAAAGTCATATATTACTCTATATTAAAAAGAATTTTTGATCAAATATTACACGAGTATCACGAGTAACTTTTCGAAAAATAAAATAAAATCTTTTAAAATTGTGTAAAATCACATTTTATGGTCCCATACATGATTTTCAATCAGTATCACGAGTAATTTTGGTAATTTATTGATATTATTTGTATTACATATATAGGCTCTGTTTGGCAAACAGCGGGTAGGTAACGGCAGAAGCAGATTTAAGAAGCAGATTTTACTAGTAGAATAAATTGACAGTTTTGACCACCAGATTCAATTAGCAGAATTTTTTTAGCATTGTTTGGTAATTAACTGTTTTAGATTAGCGGATTGTTTATCTACTTTGTAAAATGACAAAAATGGACCTAAACAATTTTTTTATTAAGTATACGTCAACATACATAACCGTATGACACCACTAGTTTTAGTAATTAATATCCTCGATTTCTTCTATTGACTGTTAAAATTGAACAAATATTATCCCGGAGAGTTGATATTTCTTGAGTTTTTGACTTCTCAACGGTTGCGAGTTGATAAGACACATCTTGCAATATATATAGAAGTTTAAAATATAAGTGTTGATCGATAAGACTAAACGTTGGATCTCTAGATGTAGTATTAAAAGAGAAGAGGAAGACGTATATTTCAACTAATTAAGAGGAGGAATTGTATAAAAGTGTATAATGAAAGTAGGGTTAATTTGCAAAGGGTAAAAGGTAAAAATAAATAAATACCAGTACGCTAACTCAATATGTTGCTAGGAGCAACATATTGCAAAACGACATATTGGACCCCAATTTGCCATCTCAAAATTCTGTTTACCAAACACTTTAATTAGCATATATTTTGGTCAAACATGTTAAACCCTCACAATATGCTATTTTTTTACGGATATGCCAGTAACCAAATGGGGCCGTTGTACAACATTTTGGTAAATCACATATTGTCTATATTACAAATAATTACCAAACAACATAGGTTAACAGTTTTGGTATATATATTTACGATTATTCCGTAAATAGAGTGTATATCTCGCAATATTCCGTTTAGGTATATATTTTACATTTAGGTGAATTTACGGTAAATCAAATTGTAATATTTATGGAATATATTTTGGTATATTTACGGAATATATACAGCAAATCGTCGTTTCACATATTACGAATATTACAAGTACTTAACATAATTACCAAACAATATAGGACAACATTTTTTCTATATATTTACGGTTATTCCGTAAATTTACATTAATTAAATTGGGTTGTATTCTTTCCTAGCGAATTTTTACTCAATCCTAACGACATTTTATCAATTTGTCCCATCATTTTCCAACGTTCTCAAAAGCGATGGTTGATTTTCTCTCTAAAAAAATCTCCAAATTAGAATCTCCACCACAAACAACACCAATAACCACCGCCAAGATCTACCACGCACCATCCTTCCTCATCGCCAAAATCTACCACCACATATTAGAATCTAACACCAACCAGCCCCAATTTCCCCTTCCTCCTTATTATTGTTATTATTATTATTAATAATAGGGAAAAATTGATGAGCACCGTAATTTGGAAGAGCGGTGATTTTAATTTTAATTTAAAAGAGTGTACTGTGATTGTTGTAGCCGCCGTCGATTGTCGTATTATTGATTATTATTTTTATTATTATGTCGTTATTCATTATTACTAAGTAAAACGATACAGAGTACTCGTATTACTTAATCAACAACTGAATTAAAATCGGTACTTTGAGTCATAGGATTCGATGTATATAATCAATTTAGTTCAAAAAAAATTAGTATTATTGGTGTTATTGTTAAACACTAACGAAACCCTAAACCATTCAAATAAGTAAATAAGTAATAATCGATGTTATGAAGAAAATTGAATCAACATTCATAATATTTGATGGTTGATTAACGAATTAAAGAGATAAATTGAACAAAAAAATGGATGTAGAACGATAAAAGAGATAAAACAAATTGCTGAAAATGAGTTAGATTGGTGAAATTTTTGTGAAGGGTAAAATTGGAAGATTTTAAGAAAATTTATTAGGATTGAGTAAACTTGCGTTAGAAAATTTATTAGGATTTAGTTAGAATTTTTTTTTGAAACCTTAAAAAAACGACCCAACGACATTTTTTGCCACTTTAAAAATTCGGGACCGCCCTCCGATTTTTCTCGGAATTGAACCTTTTCAATTTTCCTCGGAATTCAAACCTTTTCAAAAATCTTCATTATCTTAGAACTTACCACATTTAGTAGTGTCGGGTCTTTTCCTAAGTCGTTGAAGTCTCTAGTGTTGAAACTCCGTCGATTTTACATCACGGGTTTCCTCCCTATCCCAGTCCACCTTATCCGTCAAAGGCATGACCAACCTACATAGGGCATACCCCTGCAAAGGAAAGTCCATAGAAAAACTCGAGTCAAAAGTCTGGGGAAGTCTCACGTGAACCTTCCTTCAAACAGGACCCGACTCACATAGCCGAGTCCTAAGGAAGCTACACCACCCACGAGTCGCCCGTCTAGGTATCTATCTCGAGTCATTTTCTCGTTTAATCTTTTCCATGCTCGGGATGTACTGTGTTGATTCCAAGATCTGGGTCAGTTTCTGATTACTCGATATTCTTACAGACAGGTCACCGGTAACCAGACATAAGCACAAAATGCAAGAAGCCTTGGACAAGTTGTCAGCCTCGTTGGACGCTATGGTCGTCAAGCAGACTCAGATCGAGACCCAATTGACAGCTATAAGGTCGGACCAAATAGCTATTATTACCCGTTTGAGCGCCGTGGAACAGGGGACCGCTGCCGCTG
This sequence comes from Agrostemma githago, assembly GCA_958450325.1. NCBI lineage: Eukaryota > Viridiplantae > Streptophyta > Magnoliopsida > Caryophyllales > Caryophyllaceae > Agrostemma > Agrostemma githago. The sequence continues at coordinate 61,338,745 of OY288239.1, read as the reverse complement.
GGACTGACACCACTGGGCCCCTAGCTGAACTGGTTAGTGCAGTCCGCAAACTGGAGGAACAGGTCCACTTGTCAACAAACAACACTATCCACACGGAAAACGCCCGTGTCTATTTGCCCTTGAATGATGAACTGCCCGCCAACCTCAACCTTTTAGGCCTACCGATGTTTGAGGGGACCGAAGACCCGCTGCTTCACATCCGGGCCTTCAAATAGTTCATGGCCGTTAAGGGAGTGAAATCGACCATGTTCAAGCACCTGTTTGCCGCTTCTCTCGAGAAGTATCCAAAGGCCTACATTGGATCAGGAAGGCTAAATCCAAGGTCTTAGCCAGTAACCACCTTGCTCGTCCCTATCAAGCCACTAGCTTTGGGGACACCTCTACCTCAATAACCGTCACTGAGCCAATCAAGACGGAAGTCACCCCTAAAGAGCCAACCACCAAAAAGGCACTCGTGAAGCAACTAAAGAAGACCCGAGTTGACCTCTCTATATGGCAGCTCCTAGTTAGCTCATAAGAACATCGAGAGGCAGTCACTAAGGCCCTCGATCAAGTCAAGATCGACTCCTCGGCTACTCTTATTAAAATGGTAGCCACGGTCCTGCCCCACCGAAAGGGCAAAGCTGGTAAAGAAGGCCCACTAATCACCTTCTCTGAAGACGATCTACCACCATTCGGGGCTACTCACAACCTAGCCCTCTATATCACGGTGATCTGCCGCGAGAGGTATCTCCCGATGACCCTAATCGATGATGGGTCCGCGGTCAACGTCCTCCCCTTGAGGACCGCCAAGGCCCTCGACATACCAAGGCCGATTATATTCCGACTGCTCAAACCATCCAAGCTTTCGATGGGAGCCCAAAGTCGGTAGCTAAGGCCGTAAAACTAACCATCATAACAGGCCCGATGGAAAAGGAGCTGGAGTTTCAAGTGATCGATGTCACCTCTTCCTTCAACCTGCTCCTAGGGAAGCCATGGATCCACGCCGTCAAGGCGGTATCCTCCACCCTTCACCGGAAAATCAAGTTGCCCCTACACGATAGTGTCATCACCTTAGAGGCGACCCCTATGACCGTGGCTAGCTGTAACACCACGGGTCGCTCGGACCTCTGGGGGTTTGATTTCAAAGGGATGATCGAAGAGGAGTATCTTTTCTAACCCTACTTCACAACTAGCATCGACACGATGCTACAAAATCTAGGGTACTTTTCGGGAGTTACCTCCCGACCAAATCTTCCAGCTGGGAAGATTATCGAGGTCCTTAAAGAGGAAGGCTTTCACCTGGGCCTCGATTATGCCACAACTCCAGGCAACATTGTTCGAGCGGGTATTGAAAGAACCTGCAACCTCATTAAAGGTATCTACTTGAGCCCTTATAGCCCACGACTGACCGACTACATCGTCATACCGGTATTCGGGCCTATCCATGTTGGTCTGTACCAACCCAATACTACGCACCCTGGGACCTACTTGGCCCAGGACTGTCTACATCCCGGATGGTATCTTCGCCCTTAATCCAGTCAGAAGATGCCAACGATGTTGAGCCCTTGCTAGGGCTACTTTTCAGGGAAGAAACTGTAGCCCCGACTCCAAAGGAAGATCTGGTCAACCTTATTCTTCGCAGCAATAGGTTTGACCCGACTAAGCTGATCTCGGATGTTGGCTCAGAGACGGAGAACGGAGCCTAGAAGAAGACCGTCAAATGGACTGACAGTCAAGGAAGGACTTACATGCTGATCGCCGGAGAAGGAGACATGCTTGAGTTTGAGTCTGAGTCCGAGTCGGAGTCTGAGTCAGTGTTTGAGGTCGAGTCTAGGAGGTCCGGTGCTAGAGTCACTCCTGTAACCACTCTCCTCCCTTTAGTTACTCCTATTGCTGGTGCTTCGAGGTCTGTTCCGAGCATCTTACCTATCCCGCCACTGGCCAATGATTAGATGGCTGCTCTTTTCGATCTATTTTCAAAATTTGCAATCAATAATAACAACCGTTCTGCTTACGACTTGTCTTATTTTCAAAATGCTTTCAATTTCAAAAATGTTTTGTGCAATGACATTGAGAAACGCGACGAACAGGCACCCCTACCTCCACATCTGATCGAGCAACTGGAGCAAAGAGAATCCCAGAACCCGGTAATCGAGGAAACCGAGTCCATAAATGTGGGAACAACCTTAGAACCCCAGATACTTAAGATAGGATTATCCTTAGATCGTGAGGAGAGACAACATTTCACATGCCTCTTCCAAGAAATCAAAGACGTTTTCACACGGTCCTACAAGGACATGTCGGGAATAGACCGGGAAATAGCCGAGCATCACATACCGATCAAAGACGGGTGCAAACCGGTTAAACAGAAGCTCCGCAAGATGAGGCCCGAATGGTCTCTTAAGATCAAAGAAGAAGTCGACAAATAGTTTAAAGCTGGCTTCATACAAGTGTCCGAATATCTGGACTGGGTTACGAACATTGTGCCGATTCCTAAAAAGGACGATAAGGTGCGTGTTTGCGTAGATTTTGGGGATCTTATCAAGGAGAGCCCGAAAGATGATTTTTTGTTACCACACATCGACATACCGGTGGATAACATGACCGATCATGCCCTTCTATCATTTACGGATGGGTATGCCGGGTATAATCAGTTCAAGATGGCGGGGGAAGATATGAGTAAGACCACCATCATTACACCTTGAGGTACTTACTGTTACACCGTCATTCCATTCGGCTTCATCAATGTCGGGGCCACTTATCAACGAACCGCCACGACCTTATTACATGATATGATGCATAAGGAAGTGGAAGTGTATGTAGACGACATGATCGTCAAGTCTAAAAAGACGGACGGTCACATTACCGCATTGAGAAAATTCTTCACCCGATTACGCAAATACAACATGAGGTTAAACCCTCAAAAATGCAGTTTCGGGGTAATATCAGGTAAATTACTGGGTCATATTGTTGCCAACGTGGCATCGAAGTCGATCCAGCCAAAATCAAGGCCATAACCGAGATGCAACCTCCTAAAACCGAAAAAGAGATAAGAGGGTTTCTCGGGAAGGTTCGATATATCAGCTGGTTTATTTCCAAATTAATCATGGTATGTGAACCGATTTTCAAAAAACTGAAGGTGGGAGAACGGACACTATGGGCCGATAAATGTCAAGCAGCCTTCGACAAAATCAAGGATATTCTGTCTGCTCCACCAATTTTAATGCCACCTCAGCCCGGTTTGCCTTTGTCGTTATACCTAACAATGACCGAGACAGCCATGGGGGCTATGCTAGCTCATACAGTTGACTCCGAAGAACAAGGAATCTACTACATCAGCAAAAGTTTTTAGAGTATGAATGCAAATACACCATGCTTGAAAAGACGTGTTTAGCTCTAGTCTGGGCCACTAAGAAACTTCGACATTATATGCTCAGCTACGAGGTGCATGTGCTATCCAAAATGGACCCTATCAAGTACCTCTTCGAAAAGCCCATCCTCAATGGCAGAATGTCATGATGGACCTAAAGTTTGTGTCGTTAAAAGCCATTAAAGGCCGAGCAGTAGCCGAGTTCCTCGCCGACACTCCCGTAGCCAAAGAAGGACACACCGACACTTGGTCCTTTCCAGATGAAGATATTTTCCATACCGATACTGAAACGTGGGACTTATACTTCGACGGGGCATCCAATTTCCGAGGATTCAGAATCAGGATTCTTTTAATCTCGCCAAAAGGGGAACATACTCCTGTGTCCATCAAATTAGACTTTGATGTTACCAATAATGCCGCTGAGTATGAAGCATGCATCCATGGGCTACAAGCCGCCGACGACTTGGGGGTCACAAACCTTCGGGTACACGGTGACTCATCCTTGGTCATTAATCAGGCACTTTAAAAATGGAAAACTCGGAACGCTAACCTCGTGGCCTACCAGGCACGAGTGAGGGATCTCGAGAAACAATTCCAAAAGGTGGAGTATATATACTTGCCTTGGGAAGAAAATCAGTTTGCAGATGCACTCTCAAACCTGCATCTTTACAAAATATTCCCGATCATGTGACCAGTATGCCAACTTGTGTCGAAAGACGGTCTGAGCCAGCATACATCCACGACATTGAAGATATTGAGATACCTGATCCCAACCCATGGTATCAAGCAGTGCTTACATACCTGATGACTGGGAAATATCCTCCCGGGACCGAAGGCAGGGCCAAGAAAGTTTTACGGAGACTAGCTACCCAGTTCGTCTGAACCGACGACGGACAATTGTACAAAAAGACGACACAGGGAGCTCTTCTCCTACGTGTTGATAAAATTAAAGCTGAAAGGGTTATGGCTGAAGTGCATGATGGTGAGTGCGGTCCGCATATGAAAGCCCAGATGTTAGTCCGAAAAATCATGAGGCTCGGATACTACTGGAATAATATGGAAACCAACTGCCAGTTATATGTTAAGCATTGCCATAACTGTCAAATCTTTGCCAACGTGCAACATATGCCGTCATCTCTATTGTATACCATGACGTCACCTTGGCCATTTTCCACGTGGGGTATCGACATAATCGGGAAAATAAATCCCTCCGGTGCCGACGAACATTGTTTCATTCAGGTAGCTATCGACTATTTCACCAAATGGGTCGAAGATAAATCTTATCGTATTCTCAATGCCAAGCATGTTGCCAAGTTTATCCAAAACAAGATAATATGCCGGTACGGGATCCTGCATGAATTTATCAGTGACCACGGGACCCAGTTTTAAGCCGAAACAGCGGCCTTGCTGACTAAGTATAAAATTCAAAGGTATACGTCCTCGCCCTACCGTCCCCAAACAAACGGAGCGGTAGAAGCAGCTAATAAAACGATCATCACCATACTCAAAAAGATGGCTGATAATTACCGGGACTGGCCCGATAAAATACCTTTTGCACTATGGAGATACCGGATCAATCCGCACCGCAACTGGTGCAACGCCGTATTACCTAACGTACGGGATGGAAGCAGTCCAGCCAGTCAAGTTGGAGGTGCTGTCTCTCCGGATCCTATTAGAGAGTCGAGTACCTGAAGCTGATTAGGTCCGAGCGCGGTATGATTCGTTAGTTATGTTAGACGAACGGCGATCTCATGCTCTCAATAATATTCAGATATACCAGAAGAGGATCCAACATGCCTTTAATAAAAGGGTGAGGCCCGGAAACATTAAAGAAGGGGATTTGGTTCTCAAGTCTGTTCGAGCCTTATTACCAGTAGACCCGAGGGGAAAATTCAAACCCAATTGGGCCAGGCCATATTTGGTGAAGAAGATTCTATCAGGCGGAGCTGTGATGCTGACAGACCTGGACGGGAATGAGTTTGTCAACCCGACCAACCCGGACCAGCTGAAGCGTTACTACCCTTAAGCCCTTTATCAATGTCATTAGCAAAGTTTAATAAAATCGTTTTTTTACATAAACTTTCAAAAGCAAGTCAAAAGCTAGAATTATTTATCCTACTGTTGTAAACATCTTGAACCAATATTCTTGGTGTATTTCAAGATTGCAAATTTATAAAAAATTTGAACTACGTTTAGTTTGATTCCGCTAATTGTGGATACGTAGGCAGCCCCTCAAAAGGACACAACCACTGCAATTGAGGAAAGACAGTAATGGTTAACTAATAGACTTCCTTTATTACTAAAACATCCGATAAACTTGGAAAATTACAAATTGCAAAAAATTCAAAAAAAAAATCCAAAAAAGAAAAGCACACGACACTAAATAAATAATAGTAATACTTAAATAACACTAAAGAAAAGGACATCTTGCCCTTTCCCTTGTCCTTGGCCTCTTTGGCCGTCCACTGGCGAAGACGCGGAGGTGAGTGCTCCCGAATAACCATGGGAACCTCCTTGGCCCGGACTCGTTTCTTCGAACTCGAGTCCTCAATCACTTCAATTGGCCCAAGTTGGTCCTTTACCCGTTCTGGCAACCGATCACGTGGGTCCAGTCGGTCTCGGGCCGCCAGTCTCGGCCCAAGCCTTTTCTCCAAGTCAGTCTGGGGGCTTAACCGTCCTCGTGAGCCGCTAGCACCTGCCTCTTTAGCTCGAGCCTTAGTTTTTGACCTGAGACCCGACTCCAATCGGACGAGGGTAGCAGGAGTCTCCCCTTCGTCAAAGAAACCCCTATTATCTTTCACCGTCTCTCGACGAACCAAGTCGAAATCCTCTTTAATCTTCGAAGCTTCACGGGCCTCCTCTGACTCCTTGGAAGTCCATTTCCGGTATGATTCCAAAACCCAAACGGATTGGCAAGGCCAGGGTATGGTCCACATGGCATGGGTAAACCAACGTTGTAGCCACGTGTCACACATAACGTCCGTCAATTGGAGCGAAATGCTAATAATTGCTTCAGTCTCCGGGATTCGCTGAGACAAACCGAACTTCTTCATAATGCGGTCCGGGTAAATATGGACGATCCAGTCCAGTGACAGGATCATCAGGTAGCGAGCTTTGTCCCTCTTGCCTAGCCACGTTAATTTCAAAAGGAACCACCAAGCAATGGTCCACCATGAAATTTTAGCTCCTCGTCCCAATAAGCTCGGTTTATGTAATGACTCGAGCTGATCCGCCGTCTACTAGAGCTAATATGGCTGCTGCGATAGTTGGATACACTCACGGGAGGTTCTATGATCGACAAACGCTCGGATAGCCAAATCTGATAAGAAAGAATACAAATTTCCGTAAGCGAATTTCGGGTTCGCTGGTAAGCACTCGATCGAGTGTCACGTTTGACTCGATCGAGTGGACTAGCTGAAATCAGGTAGACGGTTTTTACCGAGGTCACTCGATCGAGTGACGGGTCTACTCGATCGAGTGGCCCCTGTGCGTCGGAATTTCGCGTAAAAAAAGGAAATAAAAGGAAAAAAATGCGAGACGTATACGTGCAAGAGACGAATGCTCCAAGTCAGTTGACGGTCTGGGTCGAGTCTTCTAGCATCAAGGCCCATAATGATCTCTCCTGTGGCCAGCCAAGCTGTGCTGTAACCTGTCTTCATTTGATCAACTATGCCGATCAGCCTGATCTGATCCAAGCACGGATCATCATCCATCTTTCCCTCAAAGACATATCAATGCAGCATGCAAAAGGAAAAAGCCCTACGCCTATGAGTATGAGTAACCCTTACACCACCGATATTCATGAATTTATTGGCCAGGTCAAACAAGGAAACAGAATCTCCCCGCACCATACGGTCCGTCTCAGCATGGGACAAACCAAGGAAATCCCTTAACCTCCTCCTTGGATCAGAATAAAACGGAGGAATAGCAGGACGAGCATTAGGGCACCAACCGCCGATAGCTGCAATTTCTTCAGGGAGAGGGCATACTTCTCCTCGAGGAAACACGAAAACATGATGAGTAGTATCCAAAAAAGTTAGGCAAGCATCTTGATAAGTGTAGTTTGTAGTGCCTATTTTGTTGTGTTTGGTCCCTGTTTCTCTTGTGGAATCGCTCCTTGCGGGCGGTTTCTGGGCTACTTATGCTTCTTCTAGTTCGTTTTAGGTTCCCAAGGCCATTCATGGAGAATAGGAACGATTCCGACTCATTTCATACACTTTTGGAGCCAACGAAGAGAAGGAGCGATCACTCGGTGTCTTGGATTCGATCCCGAGACCTTGGGACCCATTCCCGAGCCCATTAGACTCGATCCCGAGCCCCGAGAATCGATGAGAAGCCCATGAGAAGCAAGGAGTGACCTTAAAGATCATATTGGAGGCCTACAAGACCCATCCCCATCGGGAAGGACCTCATCCCGTCCGGGATGAGGTGCACAAATACAATTGCGCCTGTTTTGGGTCCGTCCCGGTCGGGACCAATCTGTCCCGGTCGGGACCAATCTGTCCCGGTCGGGACCACTCTGTCCCGGACGGGACCATCTCGTCCCGGACGGGATGGCCCTGCTGCAGCTCGTGTTTGCTTCTTTTCTTCTCCTTATTCATTGTAACCCTATATATACCCCCCCTCTTGTAATCTTATGTTATGTTAGACATTACCCACAAAACCCTAGACTACTTTAGTATAAATTAGCTTAGATTAGATTAGATTAGTCATTAATTAGTCCTTAATCTAGTTAGCTAATCTTGTATTAGGGGATCTCTTGAAGAATCCATCCAATCTTGACAACATTGGTGGATGTATTGGGTGTTCTTTATATACAAGTTCTCATCTTTTCATTCTCTTGTTAGTTGGTATAATCTTCTCATCCTTTTACTCTTAATCTTTGTTTATGTTATTCAAGTTTCAATCTTTAACTCTTGTTTATTGTTTTGTTCATCATCCTTGTTAGTTTTACATATGTATGCTCTTGTTTTTGTGTTAGTATTTCTTGTTCTTGTTAGCTTTCCTTTAGATATGTTTGAGTAGACTCTTGCTAGGGTTATTAGGGGGATTGGATGTGATTAGGGATGATTAGGGTGAGATGGGTGTTATTAGATGTTGTTTTTGTTGTTTCCCATTTACCTTGCACTCCACATGTTTGATGAAATGCCTGTGAGACTAGAGATGATCAATCCTTGTTTTTCTTGCCTCTTCTCTTGTATGTGTGTGTTTGGTTGTAGGTTTGGTTCCCTCATTAGTAGCGAGAGCGTGGTGAGGATGACCCCTAGACCGTTTAAGGAGCGAGAGCCCGAACGTGACCTAGGCTACGAAAGCACGCTAGTAACCCCGTTTTTCCCCTTCTTATGCCCTTGACATCCATGAACCCGACCTAGCCCTAGTTTCTTCCTATCGATTTATTAGCTTCCCTTTGTCTTTAGTTATTAGTTTAGCCTTGTTAGTTCGTGTTTTAGACCTTAGCTTAGTCATTAGTCTATCCCCTAGATTAACTTGTCTTGAACCTAGTCTTTGACCGTAGCACACCTTAGTCCGACACCCCGTCCCTGTGGATCGACCCAACTTGCCCTATCTACCCAGTTGGGAATAGTTGGTTTTATTTGACCGGTAGGATAGATGACAAACACTACCGTCAAATTGGCGTCGTTTTCGGGGACGGCGTAGTTTAGACTTTTGTGTGCTTAGTTTTGGACTTTGTTCTTGATTTTTGTGTTTTCTTCTCCTTGTGTATCTCCGTTCTAATTCTTGTGTGCTATTCTCCCTTCCTAGTGCCTCAAAAGCACTAGGCTACTAACGTTTGCTCAAGTGCTTCTAGTTCATCCTAGGTATCAAAGCAACGTTATGGAAATGGCACGTCCTAGCTTCCATCAATCGTCACGGGACAACTGTGGGGCAAATTGCCTAGTCCCAAAATTTCACCAACCGTATCAACCTCATCAACAATCTTACGAACGCCCTCCATATGGCTACCATGAAAGTTGTCAAGGGTCATTCCAACATCCTAACAACTACCAAATACCCCCACATGACCCACAACCAAAAATCCCCAATTTTGAGACTTGTCAAATGATGATTCAATTGCTAAAGGGTCAACAAGAGGCGATAACTCTAATGCAAAAGAGTCAACAAGAGATGATGATTCAATTACAAGGGGTTAGGGAGGAGTTTAGGGCCCAAAAAGCGGTGCAAGATGCTCGAATCGATGCACTCATGGCTCGCATCACGATGTCGGCCACTCGAACTCTACAAATTGTTGGGGAAGGTTCATTTGAGCAAGAAGGTTTGGTGTCTCCACAATAAAGTCAACCCGATCATGAAGCCATGAATGAAGAAGAAAGGGTCAGTCAAGAGACCATTGTTGAGTGTTGCTTGGATGGTGAAGATATGGGAAGAATGGAGGAAGTTTAAGCTTCAAGGGTCGACAATGCGGAGGGGTGTGAACTTGATTCTCAAGGTAACTCTTGGGGAGCCGATGTATTGGCTATCAAATTGGATTTGTACGATTTTCTTAGTGATGAACCGGATCTTGACAATCCAAAGCCAAGTGAAGACATACCTCCTCTAGTCCATGTAGACAAGGTGAGTGAAAAGGAACGCAATACTTGGGAAAAAGAGGTAGATGCCTTAGAACTCGCCTTGAATGGGAAATTGGAGGATCCTAAAGCCCCCAATGAAGAAAACTTGATGCCTTCACCTCCTTTATCGCAATCGATTCCAAGTCCCTTGTCTTGTGAGACGGTTGATGAAGAGGATCCTTGTCGGGCGGTGGAAGAGAACTCTACTCTCGACCCCGTAGAAGAAGCAACCTTCTTAGGGTGTGATCTCCCAACTCATAATGCCGAGCTTGACTCTAGACCACTATACCTACTGGATGGTCATAAGAGTCGTTGCTATCAGAGTTTGGAAGACCCGGAAGATCACGAGAACCCCGAGCATAATGAAGATGATCGCTTCTTGCCTCCGACTTGGAAGCTCTTGAAGGTAGCTAGGCTCGGCCATGTGAGCCTCAGTGAAGATGTTGCTAGAGCATTTGACTTACTCCTTCGAGCTCTTGATGGCTATGGAGGTGTAGATGGTGAGAGTATCTTATTGTAAATATCTTTTTGAGCCTTTGTGTGTGTATATATGTTTGTTTGGATAGTTTGGTTTCTAGGATTGTTAGTTATTTTGTAAAATTCTTGTGATTTGGTATTTTGATGAGCGATGTGAGGGAGGGATTTTGATGAATGTGTTTGAGCTTACTTGTAGGTGTGAAGTGAAGATGAATCTTAGAGAGGAGTGGTTATTGATAGAGCTTGGATTCTAAGCATGGGAGTCGGTTTTTGAAGCTTTGGACAAGCTTTTGGGGTCATAGAGGGTTTGAGGACTCTTCCCGGCCGAGAAGAGAGCATCCCGATCGGGAAGGTCGAGCATCCCGACCGGGAAGGATGTCATCCCGTTCGGGATGAGTGTACCAAAAATTGAGTTCTCTTGAGTGTCATCTCGATCGGGAAGGGAGCTTCCCGACCGGGAAGGGTGTGTCATCCCGACCGGGACCATCCATCCCGACCGGGATGGTCCCCTGCTCCTCCCTCTTGCCTCTTCTTCGACGTTTGATCCCACCCAACCATTTTATACCCCCTCCCAACCTCCCGACTCACCCTTGCCTCTATTATCCCACCCTTACACTTCATTCATGAACCTTTACACCAAGTTTCACATCAAATCCCACCTCCTTATACCTTTGTACTTCAACCATGCGGCCTTATTGAGAAGGAAGAGGAATATCAATGACAAAGACAAGCTACGTGCCGATACCGACCTATGAGACGATGGAGCGAGTGAGTGGCTAACCGCATGGTACGACAACTATCCTTTCTTTTCCGTCTTTTATTGCTTGTCTTCTTTTGTTAGTTCCCCTTCCCCTTATCATTTGTGTCATGGTGGCGCTCGGGGCCTTGGTAATTGTTGCTGCCGACTCTCGATGACGTGACTACATCGAGGGTCATTTGAAAAATCCAAATTTTACAAGATTTTCGCACTTTTTGCAGGATTTAGTCGGATTTGGGCGGAATCCGGGCTAGGTGACTTGATTACACCTAGTCCTCCCCTCCCATTTCCTTTTATTCTCTTTCTTTTTATTTCTTCCCACATCCATATCTTTTCTCGTCTCGGCCTATGGTGACTTGATTACACCCCGGCCGGACACATTCTACCCTTTTCTCCGCTTTTCGTTTTGATTTTTAGCTTTATTTTCGTAGTTTCTTTCCTTTTTAGTGTCTCCATACACTACGGTCGAGCATGAGGACATTTCTCGGTTTAAGTGTGGGGGAGCGATATCCTATTGTAGTTAGTTTTATTTTCGTAGTTTTTTTTAAAAATCTTTAAAAACCCTAAAAATTTGAAAAAATTTCGCAAAAATCAAAAAGATTTTTACTTTGTGTCTTTTTCTTTTGTGTCTTTGTGTCGTGTTTTTGTGTTTTGTGTGTGTGTTTGCCCTTTTTCCCTATAGGTTCCTTGATCGCCGTAATTTTCGAAAAGCTCAAGACAACCGGTAACGTCATTCTATCTCTTTTCCTCTTTGTTTCTTGTGAAGTTTGGAGGAGAATTGTGATGATGTGTGCTCGGATGGAGCTTGTTGAAATTTGTGGTGGTTGTGGTGGCTTGTTTGGAAGTTCGGGGTGGTGTTTGTTATCTTTATGTTTTTGTTTTGTTTTGTTTTGTTGCCTTTGTCTCTTTTTCTTTCGTTCTTGTCTCGTCTTTGTTTTGTGATGTGTAGTTGTGTCTAGTGTGTAAAAAGGTTTTCGAAAACCCGGTTTTGAGGCTAGTGAGCAAGTGTTTACTTTCCCTTTCTAGTAGTGCGAATCGAGTCTTGGACTTTAGTCTAGTAGAATGACCCTAAATCAATAGTTTCGTTGGTCCTTTACCTTGAGTCCACCTAGTCTACTAGGGATTTACTACGGGATTTGCATTTTGACCACTATGTCCACCCACGGAGTGAAAAGGCCTTGGTTGCCGAGTCCCGTCTCTTAGGTGACCGTGTTCGGAATTGTTTGATTAGTCCAAGTCTCTCTCTTTCTTGTTGCGAAAAAGAAATGCCTACAACTCAAATCTAGCCAAAAGGGCAAAGAAAAGAAAATGAAAGAAAATGAAAGAAAGAAAAGATTGAAGAAAAAGAAAAGGCACAAAAAACCAAAAAGAAAATACAAAAGATGAAAAAGAAATGGCATAGCAACACAAGAAGCAAAAATGCAAAAGAAAGAAAAATTGCCAAAAGAAAACCGTCACACAAAAAGAATCCCCTCATCTCAAAAATAAGCCTTTTACCGAATATTACCGTGAAGAGCCTACCAAAGGACCGAGTCCCTAGGAAGGATGATAGCGGTAACGGCCGGTCTTCCCTCATTTTGCAATCACATCCACCTTTTTACTCGGATTAGTTGAGCGATTTTGAGCATGGGACGACCCTATTGGCACATCGCTGAAGGGGGCGAGTTCTCACTTACCTACAGTGTCGACTAACACCGTGGTTCATCCTTTTTCCATCCCGCCGATCGTCCCGTAGTACGTTCTTAGAAGGTTAGGAGGAACCTAGGTAAGTTACCAACGTTTTTATTGCTTTGTCGTCATACTATTAGGGTTTGGTCCATTTCGGTTTGTATTGTTAGCTTGGGAACGTTGTCACTTGCCTTGAGTCCTAAACCGGTGCTTATTTCACCGCTTTGTTGAGGGAAGCGGTATTTGTTTTGTCTTGGATGCAGCCGTTTGGTGTTTGTTTGTGTATGTGTTTGTTTGTCTGTGTGTTTTTGTGTCCGGTTGCATCCACAGTTTTGTCGCAAGACCCCACTTGCCTTGCGGAGAGCACTTCTCCTCTAACTGTTCTCGCGTGAGTTGAAAGGGCATAGGGTGCGCTAATACCCGCTGGGCTAGTAGTATAGTTCTTCTAGTTAGTTTGTGCTTACTCGAGGGCGAGTAAGGGTTAAGTGTGGGGGAGTTGATAAGTGTAGTTTGTAGTGCCTATTTTGTTGTGTTTGGTCCCCGTTTCTCTTGTGGAATCGCTCCTTGCGAGCGGTTTCTGGGCTACTTATGCTTCTTCTAGTTCGTTTTAGGCTCCCAAGGCCATTCATGGAGAACTGGAACGATTCCGACTCGTTTCATACACTTTTGGAGCCAACGAAGAGAAGGAGCGATCACTCGGTGCCTTGAATTCGATCTCGAGACCTTGGGACCCATTCCCGAGCCCCTTAGACTCGATCCCCAGCCCCGAGAATCGATGAGAAGCAAGGAGGGACCTTAAAGATCATATTGGAGGCCTAAAAGATCCATCCCCGTCGGTAAGGACCTCATCCCGTCCGGGATGAGGTGCACAAATACAACTGCGCCTGTTTTGGGTCCGTCCCAATCGGGACCAATCCGTCTCGGTCGGGACAACTCCGTCCCGGACGGGACCATCTCGTCCCGGACGGGATGGCCCTGCTGCAGCTCGTGTTTGTTTCTTTTCTTCTCCTTATTCATTGTAACCCTATATATAACCCCCTCTTGTAATCTTGTGTTATGTTAGACAATACCCACAAAACCCTAGACTACTTTAGTATAAATTAGCTTAGATTAGAGTAGATTAGTCATTAATTAGTCCTTAATCTAGTTAGCTAATCTTGTATTAAGGGATCTCTTGAAGAATACATCCAATCTTGACAACATTGGTGGATGTTTTTGGTGTTCTTTATATACAAGTTCTCATCTTTTCATTCTCTTGTTAGTTGGTATAATCTTCTCATCCTTTTACTCTTAATATTTGTTTATGTTATTCAAGTTTCAATCTTTAGCTCTTGTTTATTGTTTTGTTCATCATCCTTGTTAGTTTTACATATGTATGCTCTTGTTTTTGTGTTAGTATTTCTTGTTCTTGTTAGCTTTCCTTTAGATATGTTTGAGTAGACTCTTGCTAGGGTTATTAGGGGGATTGGATGTGATTAGGGATGATTAAGGTGAGATGGGTGGTATTAGATGTTGTTTTTGTTGTTTCCCATTTACCTTGCACTCCACATGTTTGATGAAATGCTTGTGAGACTGGAGATGATCAATCCTTGTTTTTCTTGCCTCTTCTCTTGTATGTGTGTGTTTGGTTGTAGGTTTGGTTCCCTCATTAGTAGCGAGAGCGTGGTGAGGATGACCCCTAGACCGTTTAAGTAGCGAGAGCCCGAACGTGACCTAGGCTACGAAAGCACGCTAGTAACCCCGTTTTTCCCCTTCTTATGCCCTTGACATCCATGAACCCGACCTAGCCCTAGTTTCTTCCTATCGATTTATTAGCTTCTTTTTGTCTTTAGTTATTCGTTTAGCCTTTTTAGTTCGTGTTTTAGACCTTAGCTTAGTCATTAGTCTATCCCCTAGATTAGCTTGTCTTGAACCTAGTCTTTGACCGTAGCACACCTTAGTCCGTCATCCCGTCCCTGTGGATCGACCCAACTTGCCCTATCTACTCAGTTGGGAATAGTTGGTTTTATTTGACCGGTATGATAGACGACAAACACTACCGTCACATCTAGAAAGTGTGAATCAACCCTAAGACGCTGAAGCGGGAATAAAGCAGTAATTCTCATCTGAGTCAGTTGAACTTTTTCTTCGTCCCGAAAATACTGGGACCACGTCTGAAGCATTGCAGTCAAAATCTTGATACACATAGCAGCTTCTTTTTCTTGAAAGACCAAAAGATTTCGAGAAAGGAGAAGGAAATTCGGGTTGAGATGCAGAAAATTGAAGTAGGAGCCCTCTATTTATAATAAGAAAATCCTGTTAGCATCCATAATTACCTTAGGAATAGGAATTCTGTCAATTCTCTCTTAGCCCACACAGGCCCGATTTAAGGCTTCAGAGCCCTTCTCCGAATCTGATACAGGAATCGAGTCATCCCGAGCATTCCTATTTTCAAAAATTCAAAAAATCAAAAATTTCAAAAAATCAATTTTTTATTTCCCCAGCGTGAGTCGGTGTTTCGTCTAAGTGTTACATACGAATTGCTATGTGTCAGCATGCAGGTACACCCAAGACTTCAGAAGTAAGTCTCCGCGCAGATCATTTACTCCCCATGGAGCTTTTTTTGTCAGGACAAGTATGACCCTCTACTTATGGCCGGCGAGCCTTTCATGCAAGTCTAAGCTAACGGACTATAAACGACCTGACCGGAGTCTGCCAGGTCTTAATCCTCGGTTGACCTCGTAGCTACTCTGTCTTTCGCCTTGTCCAGGCCTCATTCAGACTGGGGGCTCTGTAGACACCCGCATTTTGCCTGCTACTATCAAGAGCAGTTTCCAACAAAACACCCGACGATGATCGGACGTAAACATGACTTAATACGCTCAATTTTGGGCTCAGAATCAATAGTATTTGGCTCGAGCTTTTAGCGGAGTAAAAATATCGCCAAACCGACTTCAAATTCAGGCGTAGTGGGTCGTTTTCAATCAAATAAGACTAATTTGGGTCAAAACCAACACCGAAAATAAAACCGTCTTTTAGCGACCGGGTCAAACCCCGGTCAAAGATGTTTCCAAAACATAAATCAACCACACAAAGCTTCAAAAATTCGACTCAAACTCAAAAACTCAAAATATCTCGCTCCAGCTGACCCACTCGATCGAGTGTCAGCCCACTCGGTCGAGTGGGCCTCCAAAAAGTCAGCTGTTGCCTCTTAGTTGGGGCACTCGATCGAGTGACCCTAGGCCGAGAGGTGGGGTTTTCCTATAAATACACCCCCTTTGCAACCTTCATTTAACACAATTCACACCCCATAATTTCAGCAACCTCAAGCAAATTATACTCCTTTCCAATCCCAATCTCTCCTCTAGAAATCCTCTAGGAAACCCGAGACGACCGATCCCACACAAACACCATAACTCTTCCTATATCCTCCATACTCCCACGCAAACGTCGTTACTACGAGTTCATAACCGAGGCCGAAATTAGCATGTAGGTTGAGGATGTTATAAAATTCCGTTTTCTCTCTTCTTCTTCTCCTCCTTCTCGTCTTTTTCGTTCTTTTTTTTCTGTCTTTTCTCGTTTTTTTCGTCATCGTTATAATTAGATAATAAACGTCGCGTATAATCACATAAAATTCAAAACAAATTTCGTATCGAGTATACCTAAAGACAAATCCCGTTCTAAGATCCTCCTAATCCCTTTACGAGTCGTAACAGAGGTGACACCCTTTCGAGGAGCGCCGCCCTAAACACTCAAGGGCCCAGTGCGATCGCGGATATTTGTCGTTAGGTGCACTCGATCTCATTTTTGAGGTTAGAACGAAACCTGTTGAGGCAAAGCGAACATCACATAATCCGCAAGGATTAATAACAATGTCGTGATGCGGAGGGAATCGATTTTCGATCTAATCAAACAAATAAAAAAAACATTTATTCTTATGATACAAAATCGACTCCATAGTCGAATATTATGTCCAAAGGAATTAATCGATAAACCGTATTAGCACGAACCCGTTGACGCCGAAATAATTGTCACATGGTCCGAAAGGACTAATTACGATATTACGACGCGGAGGGAATTATTTTGTCCTAATTCAGTTTAAAATGATTCATAACGTCTTTTCTAAATTTCCGATAATCGATCTCGTAATAATAGCGTACATATCACGAGCATCGAAAATTAAGTCGATATAAATTACATCTATATTTTTACGCGACTTGACAAATTATCGATTTAAAAGTAAAACACATTTGAATTCAACGCTTTTCTCAAAACGAACTGATGTTCGTATAGGGGGCACTCGATCGAGTGCCTTAGCCGACTTGATTGAGTGGCACCCAAAAATCGAGGCAGAAGGTTTTTCCGAGGACCTCTCAATCGAGTCCTCCCAATGCCTCGATCGAATGGCCCCTGACACGTCAAAATCGTGAGCCTTCAACATATTTCAAGTCTCGATAAATCTTTTTTAACGACTTTGGTCATCACGTGTCAAGCCTATCACGTGATTTACTCTTTTCAAAACCATGCATCACGTCGCGTCATATCGTCTAATCTTTTTAGGTCCGTTATTGTCGCGTTTGTTTTATTTTGTTCGTCGTATTGTATTTCCGGGTTATATTCCGCCTGTGCATTTGTAATATTTTTCGCGCTTTTATTTCCTTGTTGTTTGTTTTATTGTACAGAAATGAACCTCTCATGCTAAAATAACTTTGACATTAGTTTAGATGCATTAAACGACGTAGTTAAACATAATTCTCATGTTTAGTTAAAAGGCATTGTTTGCATAACATTCAACCGTCAAACTAGCATACGTACACGGAAAACGAACGATATCTAAGTAGAAGCCGCTAAGAGCGGGCGGGGTTGGGTGTCCTTTGTGGGCTTCCCAACACGTACCCTCACCCCTTACTCAGAACCATGGTTTCCGGATTTCCGAAACCGTTGGCATACGAGAGTCATTCAGCACACGATTCCCGATAACTCGGCGTCGGTATCGTAATGCAAAGGGACGAACACCTAAACTCTAGCATTAAAACCGGGCCGTGCTTTGTGCACAAAACGCCTAAATGTAGAAATGGTTCGAACGGGTCCGAATTCCCACAAAATTCGGTCGCGACTCTTAATTAGATTTAAATTTCAATTCGAGATCAATCTTACCATGAGATTCATTCGCCTCCCCAAACTCGCGCGTGGCCATGTCGGGGTGGACTTATGTCATGTCCACAAACACCCAAAAAGATGTTAAAGTTCAAAATTTGCTTGCATGTCTTCATTCCTGTGAGTTACTCCGGCCAAATTGAATTTTTATTTTATTTTGGTCATTTCATACCCAAAGTACCCCTCCTCTTACCTTCTTGCCTCTTCCATATATCCTTGTTATCACTGGAAAAAAAAAATCCCCTTTTTTATGGGTGTTAAAGATGATTGTCGATTTAGGTGTTAGTTGGGGTTTTTCATTAGGATTGAGACGAAAATGAAGGAAAAAAAATGGGATGTGAGAATCGTTATTTTTGAGGGGGGTATTTCGGTCAAGATACGCTTAAAATCGTCGGAATTAAGAGATGCAAGCAATTTTTGAACTTTGACATTTTTTGGGGTGTATTAATTTTTTTTTAAAAGGTAGTAAATTTTAATTAGTGTGTATCTTTTTTTTTGAAGTGAGATCAATATCATTAACAATAAGCCATCCGACACTACAAACGATGTCAAATTGAACTGAATATAGATTTGTAAAAAATAAATAAAGAACACCTTCGAGACAAAGATCACTATTAGAATAAAGCTCTTCTGCATAGACTTCTATATATTGTTGTTTATTGGCACAGCCTTTCGGGAAGCAATTTATAGATCTGATGAAGTAGTCTCCAAAATGATGAACTTTCTCCATTTTGACAAATAGTAGACCGAGATCTGACATCAATTGTATCACCGTACGTATAAATTTCATTGCTCTCATGATCTTGCACATAGTTATTGAAATCTAAGCCTTATACTAATGTAAAAGACTGAAACCTCGAAATAAAGGAAAGAAACCTTGAAATAAAGGACGAAAAAAAACTCTCATAAAAGAGAGACTTTTATTGAAGAATATTTGATTAGCAGAATTGAGAATTAAACAATTTTTTGGGCTTACCATCGATTAATTATCGATGGAAGCCCCGGATGGAGAGGAAAGCTAATTAGTGTATCTTTAAAGGGAGTAATTTTTAATTTACTAAAAAAACAATGGTGGGTTCTTTGTTCTTAATTTAAGGACAATGATAAAGAACACTATTGTTATTGCTCTAACCTACAATAAAAAGATTAAGTCTCATGATGCGAAATTGATTTTAACTTATTAAATTTTTTTGAAATTAATTACGAGTAATTTGTAAAAATTTGAAAATTGTTGTGTTATGTTTTGGACGAGGTTTTCTATACCACAATCCACAACTATTTTTTTTTCCTTAAAATCAGTTCTTTTCCTAACGATTTTGGCCCCCAAAAGTGGAGGTCTGTTTTCGTCTCACTACTTAGACCCAGGGGCGAATCTAGGATTTTCTGATAGGGGGGCATTTATAAAATTATTCCGTACATAGTTTGTATTTTGAAAAAAAAAATTATAAGTTAATTTATAAAGTAAAAATAATTGCTTGAAAACCAGTTTTGTTTTATAAATTGATGTTGGTTATGGATTTTTTTTTGCTTCGTTTTGGAAGACTTACAAAAAAATACACCACATGTATTTGACAATTAAGTAACCAATAAATATATACTCCCTTCGTCTAACTTGTTTATTTGTACGGAGTATTTGATAAAAAATAATCCCCACAATTACCTAAGGTAAACAAATGAACGAAATGGATGAAGACTTAAATTTATAAAAAGTATAATATTTTAATATGTTTTAACCCCTGACCTCAGAAACAAATGGAGAACATCTCAACCAATGATCCACAAGCAATATTGTGATTAAAGTAGTTAAACAATTCTAATTATTTGTGGGATTTGGTTGAGGGCAACCGCCCACCCATTCACCCACCCAAATCCGCCCTTGACCGACCACATCAAATTTTGACGACACATCAATAGGCACGATGTTTTCTGGCGATTGGCGAGTACTTTCACTGGCTCCGAGAACTAAGCACTTTAAGGCGATGGTCAAGGCCCAACTATTCTTTATATTCTATTACGCTCCCTCACTCGAATGCCCATTGGACACTACATCCATTTGAGAGTTCGAGATATCGGGAGCTGCCGGGATTTGAACTTAAGTCACGCTGACTTTGATATCATGTTAGATGAACAAGCTCAATCAAAACCTTAAGGCGAGGGTTGAGACCCAACTATTCTATATCTCTATGAATATTTTATTCGCAGAATATATTTTTATAAATGACAACTATTGTTTTTTTTTAAAAAACCATACCGATGTACGAAAACACAAATATTTGGGAGATATGGTCTCTTTATAACATTTACTATGCTTAGTAACGCTAAACAATAAACCCTCCATTCAACTCCAATTTACCCATTTCTTTTCAAAAATATTTGTAAAATTTATAATTTTTTTATATTCTTGTTCTACTCATCAAGACGAATCAAACAAGATCTCACATGATAATATTTTGTCTTATAAATCATGTAGAATATTGATAATTCTTTTGGCTTAGGAATAGTAACCAATATCCAAATGGATAAATTGGAGTTGAATGAAGGGAATACATCTTAATTTAATTAAATTCTAGTTGGCCAACAAAAATTGGAGATGAATAATACAGGAACTCATGTTGGCACCAACTAATATAAGGGGTTCTCTTTTTGTGTAATATTAGTCACGCGGCCCATTGCTTGTACAAATTGAGCCAACCAAATTTGGACCCTTCCTCCTTCCACATGCTGAGCCAACAAAATCTCCTTACTCTTTAAAATTTCTGTAGTTGTTTTTCTCACTCTAACTCGGCCGATCTCTACAATGCTAACGAAAAAAACGTCCTCAAAATTAAAACTTGACTAGGTCCCAATTTGACGTTTTTTAGTTCGTGGCTAGCTGATACCAATTGTTGTAATATGTGGACTATCGGGTGTTATGGTATAACCAATCGCGTTAAAAACCTTACTAATTGTCAAACCAATGAACTCGTGGGTCAAATTCCTGCTATAGTAGGAAACTTGACCTCGCTCGAGCAACTTTGGTTTAATGACATGCCTGGTTTGACCGGTCTAATCCCTTCGTCTTTATCTAATCTCATAAATTTACAAGAACTCGTGTTGGCACGAACTAATATAAGGGATTCAATACCTCTCTTTTTCGATCGATTGAAGAAGTTAACGACCCTCAATCAGTCACAAGAAATGTTAGATTGGTCCAATTCCTGGCTCTCTTTCCCTCCTACCCAATCTCCAACAACTCTTTCTATATAAAAACAAACTCACCGGATCAATCCCTACCAGCTTGGGCTCATTCAAAACCCTAGTAGAATTCCAGTTAAGCACAACAAGACTTCCTAACCTGTCCAATCCCCATGTCATTGACCAAAGGTGACCTGACGTGGGTCGACCTTTCTATGAACGACTTAACCAGTGACGCGTCATCTTTGTTCGGATCAAATCAAAAGTTCATTTTACTAAACTTAAGCCAAAATGCCGAGTATATCATTTGATTTGTGAAAAGTGGTATAGTTCCAACAAAGTTACAAGGCCTTGACTTGAGCAACAATATGTTTCATGCTCGGTACCTAAGTAACTATCCCAATTACCCTTGAGATTGTTTAAAAATGTGAGCTACAACCAACTTTGTGGACCGGTTCCATTAATTGACTATAATAGCGGCAATCGGAGGGAGTATTATTGCGAAAATAAAAGAAGATTAGAGTAATATAATAACACTTGATCGAATAAGACAATCTTACGAAGTAACAAATACGATACGACACCCAAATAGAAGACCGAAGTTTTAAGTATTAGGAAGGTAAAACAACGTTGTTTTTTATGTGCGCGTGGGACGAGCCCTTAAACGAACTCTCATCTCTTTTATACAACAGGTATAGAAATCGTCTCTCTATAATACGAACTGATCTTTCTTGTAATGAGTTAAGTGTGTGTATATATATAGAGGTAGGTTCAAATAAGGTCAACAATTTTTTTAAGTCTATATTAAAGTTACAAATGACATACGATAAAGTTGCGTTTGTTCAAAATTGATATGTAACTATATCATTCAGCACTTTTATCACTTCAACTGACAAAGTGAAACTTTATCACTCATCTCGTGTAACTTTAACACTGGAACTTATGAACTTAAAAAAGTTGTTGACCTTATTTGAATCTACCTCTCTCTCTCTACATATATATATATATATATATATATAGGGGATCAAGGGAGTTACTAACTCCCTAAGTGTCCCTTACTCTTAATCCCAACCTTCCATTCATCTTAAGATGAATGGTGGATGGATGGGGTTCAGTTATTAAAAATAAAAAATAAAAAAAATAAAGAGGACTGACATATTGCGGCCATCAGCCATCATCAATCAGTCGTTTCCCTCCACACCCTTCTCTAATCAGTCATTAATTCTCACTTCTCTCTATACTCCCGCCCAACACCCATTACACTTCCCCATCACCCCCTTTTGAATTCATTTCACCAGCCACACAACCATTTCACCACCAACAAACTCCTCTTCTCTCTAAAAAAAACCCAGCATTCTCCATCTCCGCAGCTTCGATCAGTCATTCAACATCTCCGATCATGCGTAAACTTCCGTTGATCGTACGAAGGTATGTTGAAGGTTCCATTTTCGACCTCTGATAACCATTTTGTTCAACCCTTTTGTTCGATTTTCGACTTCCATTTCGGCCAATGTATTCCTTTGTTGAACTCCGGTCATGCATAAACACTAAATAGTGATAAAAATGCATTTTTCCAACCCGATAACCCTAAATTTAAGTTGAAGTTGTTGTAGCTGTACACTGGTTGTAGTTGTAGAGTCAAAGATGAAGTTTTTATTTCTTTGTTGAAGTCCATGTTGAAGTTCTTTACAGCCTCATTTTCTTTTCATGTTGAAGTTCCCATAATCGTCTTTCTAATTATGCATGTGACATCGATGATGCAGTTTTTGTTGTTGTTCCGTACATCTGCACAATTTTTCCTGAAGTTGTATAGTCATACATACTATGTTCTATAACCACACTGTTGTAGTTGTATAGTCATACAATTTATATGCTTCCTTATTGAAGTTTATGTTAAAGTTTTTGTAGTTGTATACTCATCTTAACCACACTGGTGACATTGTATAGTCATAGTGATTTTGTTGTATAGTCACAGAATGTTGTATAGTCACACGTTTGAAGCTATATAGTCGCACTCATTATGTTGCAGAGTCACACGTTTGAGGTTGTATAGTCATACAGAGTTGCATAGGCTTTTGGGAAGAATGTTTGAAAAATGTCACCCGTTGAGGTTGTATAGTCATAAAGAAAAATGTTTGAAAGTTGAATAGTCATACAGAGTTGGTTATATAGTCACCCGTTTGAATCTGTATAGTCACACTCGTTATGTTGCAGAGTCACAAGTTTGAGGTTGTGTATTCACAATCGTTATGTTGTTTAAACACACAGTTGAAATATACAGTCACAGACATTTTACTGTAGAATCACACAGTTGAAGCAGTATACTCACAGACAATTTCTTACGCATGTTGTTGTTGCAGCAAAAAGGCTGGTGCAAAGAAAGAGATCGAACGAAGGCCGGTAAGAAGAAGGGTGTGGCAGAGACATCGGTTCGCGACCATGTAATTGGTGATAAAGTGGTTATGGACAAAAAATTGGGTAAGAAGAACAAGAATGTGGAGGATACATCGGGGACAGAAATTGTTGCCGAGATGGATGTAGGGGGGGACAAAAATTGTTGAGGAATGCAGGCCAAAGAAAAAGAAGAAGGTCACATTTGACACATCGGCCGACAATATTGTTGTGCGCGTGTCTGGGGGTAAGAGGAAAAGGGACTGACAACTAAAAAAGGAGCCTGGAGGTCAGCCGGATGTCCACTGTAGGCCCAAGCGGTTGCACCAGGTAATGTCAAAATTATCGGCCGATCAGATTGAAAGGGTGCGTGGTGTTGGCTTCGGCGGGCTATTGGACTTGAGGTTCGAATCGTTCCTCATTGACCACGCACTTATGTTCCTCCGTGCGTTTTCTGACGGGTCCCATACTTTTCGTGCCTCACGCTGGGAGGCATTCATGATGTCAAAGTAGGACGACCACGATTGCTTCCGGCTAACTTTTGGACCTCATCCGGTAAAAGTAATCCCAACAAAAAACAAGAAAGGGGCAGACTCACCTGACGTGATCAAGTTAAAGAATACTTGGAGGAAGGACTTCGACGTGGTGGATACCGGAGGGCCAATAAAATTAGGTGGTGTGCACAGGAGGTTGATGGTAACCGATGCCGCTGACGATGACTTCGTCCGTAGGTTCGTGTTGTTCGCATTGTCATCGTGGCTCGCGCCTACTACGAACAACTCACTCAACCTCAGCCCGCTGGCCGCTGTGGAGGATGTAGAATTGATTCGGGAACAGGACTGGTGTAGTTTTGTCCTGCAGGATCTGGTGCGGGCGGGTAAGGAGACGCGTGACTCCACAAAAGTCCTCAGCTCCCTCCGGGGGTGCATCCCCGTTCTGATGATCGCGTACTTCCAGCGCTATGATTTCTGTAGGGAGTCTTGCAGATGCGACATACCGTTTATCGGACATTGGGATGCACGGAGGATAAGCGATCGTCTTGCTGGGGAACTAGAGGTAGGGTCACTGGGGAATCAGCTGCGTTCGAAGGTGTCGTACCCACATACATGTGGGGTAACAGGCAACGAAGGTACCCCCACTATAATGATGCCCTCCGACAACCAGCGCGCTTGTTCTAAAAGAATAACGACAGGGATTGAGAGCGACGATCAACTGGAAGACAGCGCCGTTGAAGTAAGTTATCTCGCAGCCACTCTTGAAACCATCAATTAATTGTTCGTAAACTAATTAATTTGTTTATAAAAGCATTTACGATTTATAAAACTGTGTTTATAATACAGTTGGAATTCAATAGTCACGGTTATTATTTTGTAGGATCACACTCATTGTGATGTATAGTCACACACATTTAGCACAATCATTATTTCGTATAGTCACACACTTTGAGATGCTTAGTCAAATTTATTATGCTGTGTAGTCACACTGAGCTTTAGACTAATTATTTGACTTCAACTGAATTATAGGCCGACTGGGATTTTTTCATGAAGTTCCAAAGGTGTGCTCTAGCCTTTTGCAGTTTCTGTGAGGAGGCTGCCTCCAAGGTAAAGGAAATAGTGACGAGGAACCAGGCAATTCCAAGTCAAGACCCATCCTCTCAACAATTCTGGGAAGATCTAGCTGTCCTCCAGTATATCGATGAAGTCGTTTCGTTGGCCGACCAGTTGAGGCAGACTACCCAGAACGCCCCCGTCGTTGAGGGCGAGGACCAACGCGATACTGATGTCTACGATCAGGTACGCAAAATTGTGCATGACTTGTGTGATTCTGGATACGTGGATGAAGATATTAATAAAGCTTATGAAGGTGGTGAGAGTACAGAAGGTTGCGATGATGAGGGCACTTTTGAAGGTGGCGTCGTGACACCAGGTTTCTGTGAGGGAGAAGATCCTGAGACTGATGCCGCTGAGGAACTCATCCGAGAGTCCGATGTGCAGGGTTCGGTTAATTAGTATGATTCCGACGGTAGTGATAGCTCTACGGCAAGTAGGGTGGGAGACCGTTGACGCACGGTCGGCCGTGCCTGATCTGGCCATGAAATCTGTCTTGCCATCCACCGTCCACAACGATGTGGCGGTCACCGACCAGGAAATGCGTGATGAAATACCGGCTCCGCCCAATGAGACCGTCAGTTCTAGTCTTGAGAGGGAACTGCACAAAGATAGCTGCGATGTAGCAGACACTATTGTCACTACGCCTGCGACGGCAGAAATCGTCACGGATGATAATCAACAAACAGGCGAGGCTTCAGGGACCGAGACGCACACTACTCCAGCACTACATCGTCGGTACATTTTCCACTCCGACGTAGCATTTGAGTGCATGGATACCATTCCAGCTAATTTGGGGTGCACATTGGACTGTGGGGCTGTAATGAGGGGGCAGCTTGTGGTCTTTGGATTCATGTGCTCCAATATAGTCATCTTCTGGGATATCCTCAGTGTGCGGAAAGATGTAATCGACTCCGTCTTGGACCGATCAACGCGACGTCCGTCAGGGTACGTATTTATTCTGCTGCTCTTGTCGTTTTTTAAATACATGTGCTAATCGGGACTTTGTTTGATCTACAGCAAAGGATTGGTCGAGTACACAGATTATGACTGTATAGCAAGGGACGACATGCAGTCGCTCGAGCCTGGCCTGCAGGTGGTAAATAACGTCATTGACTACTGGTGTAGACTACTGAACCAGCTGATCTACGAAAAATCCGCACCAAGAGTAACAAGTAGATGCTACTTCTCTCTTAGACATACGGTACGTTCACCCCCCAAATGTTTGTTGATGGTGTATAGTCACACACTATTATCTGTATAGTCACACACTATTAGCTGTATAGTCACACACTTTATGTTGTCCAGTCACCACTATAAACAGCATAATCACACGCTATAAGCTGTATAGTCATACACAAAAGGTTGTATGGTCACACACTTTCTGCTGTACAATCACGTACTTTTATGGTGTATAATCATACACTAACAGTTGTACAGTCACGCGTAAAATCATGAATAGTCACGCGTGTCAACCACACACTAACTGCATGTATTACCACCGGTGCATGTGAGCAGGACCCAGTGCTGGAATTGTAGAGGAAAAGAGGCAAGGGCATAAATCTTGACGAACAAATATTTTACGTGTGGGACCAGTGGATAGAAAACAGTTTCTTCGACTTTGCTTTGGACTCGGACATGGTATTATCCTGCACATACTGTTCGTTAGTAGTTGTTATCAGCACAAACTCCTAACGCATTGTTTGTAGGTGTTCGTTCCGATTTTAACGGGTGACAAGGGCTACTACAGTTGCGCCTGCAAAAACTTCAATTCGGAGCAAGTAGAGTACCTCGACAACAGGTTGTACGATGATGATTTTTTGACGTTGTCTTACTATGACATTGCCCGAATAGCGGTCAGACCCTTTTAATTTAATATTAAATCAATTTGTGACTGCGAATGTGTTCAACAACTGATCCTGTTTGAACTTGTTTTGTAGGCTGAAAAAATGGGGGAGTAAATGGTACAGCGAGGGGTGGGGAAAGGTGAGAGGGTCCGTGCGTTTGAATTGGTGAACGTTCCCTTATCTTAGCAGGGGGGCTACTCCGCCAATGACTGTGGAGTGTACCTGATGATGCACATGATGTTGTACACCGGGTCCCCCTTCAACTGCTCCTTGGGGACAATGGCGGCCATGAATATGTGCAAGGCAGAAATCACGGCGACCCTTATTCTGAGAGACGTGAACAAGATAGAGGACCCCGTTCTGAAGAAAGTAGCAACATTCAAAAAGTACAAGGATTCATTGTTCTCTGCCCGTGCTCTTGAAAACAATCTTGTGAAGGCAACCACCCAGCAGCGGAAGCGTTTGAGCAAAACACCGAAAACACCTGAACCCACCCCCCGATCAGTCCCAGAAGAAAGCCAGTCAGCAATCAAGTCCCAGAAGCGGGGCGCTGGAGATGGGTTGGGTTGCTCTTTGATCCAAGGGGAACCTGACCCGGAAGCCATTGTCATGTCGATCTTGTTTCGCATGAACCGGCCGCTAACGAGTAGGATGCTTCGCCTGCGAAAGCACGTCGCCGACTACTGCTTCCTTGATGATAATGGGTACGCAGAAAGGTACGTAACCGTCTTTGATTACTGGTACGTGTTGCATATTATGCATACTAACCAGTGAAATCCGCAGTGAACAATTGGGGTCCTACAGGGCTCATGCGCAGCTGGAGAGACGTGACATTCAAACGCTCTTGTCCGGAGGTAGCATGAGCGAAGCAGTGCTGGAGTGTTGGTCGCACCTGATGAACTGGTTGGAATCAGACGACAAGCGGCGTGGGTTATCCTCCCCCACTAAAGCCACGATGGCGTGGTTCGGAATTCGACACATGGTATGCCCCACTCCCTCTACCTATTACATTAAATAGTACATATGACCCCATACACATTAACTCGAAAGATGTAAAGTCTGTGTAATAGTAGGAAAATAATCACAGAGTTCACTTTGCACAGTCGCACATGTTAAGGTGTACAATCGCATGCTGTAAGTTGCATAGTCAGACAACTTAGAATTTACAATCAGACACTGTCATGTATAGTCACAGTCTGTACGCTGCATAGTCACACAGCTTATAATCACACACTTTTCGGTGTGCAGCCACGCACGTGATATAGTCCAGTCTCGTACCCTGTCACTAATGGCAACTAATATTCACCATCCGTTAGGACTCACTGACCCGTATACTGAAAAGAGCCGACTCGAGTACCCCCGCGGACGATGACACTCACGGTGTGTACGCAGCGTGGGACAGGTTCATACATGACTGCGTTGGAACATTCGAAATGAACGCCGAACTATTATTTTTCCCGGTGCATACAATGGGGCACTACGCGTGTGTGTGTGTCAACTTTAGAGAAAGAATAGTTGATATCCTCGATCACCAGACACACGCCCCAGGGTCACATATGTTCTGGGTGTCAAGCGAAATAGTAAGTTGCACGCATATGCTTTATTTCACCGTGTCGATTATTCTACTACTTCCATAACTGCTGACGTTTTCTTTTACCTAATACTGCAACAGTCACGCGCATTGGCCGACTACATGGACGACGAGGGGCTGATTAAGGGCTCTCACCTGTCGAAGTTTACGCATTGCATGGTAAATATGGAATGGCAAAGCGTCCGGAGGAACGACACAGATTCCTGCATTTTCTGCTTGATGCACATGTCCCTGTACGACGGTGCCATTCACCCACCCTGATATTGGGACTAAGGTCGGGAGGCGTTATTTGTCGTTCGAGGTTGCAGCGTCCCTCGTCCTTGCTGACATGAATGAAGCTTGTGGGGACGTGTTGCAGAAAATAATTCACGCTTTCATAGCAGACGCGTCAAACATATGGAAAAACCTTGACACTAAACGTACCGTAAGGCGTGAATGCGTGGTGAAGTAAAAACACTTTTTGGGAATATAGAAAAATCTCATGTTAGAGTATCTTTTGAGTATCTAATGAATGACAACTCAGTATTAGGGTCGCATGGTTGATGTGATACAGTCACGCCACTGCTAACTCATAGTCACAGCCAAACTCATGTAGAGTCATGCCTGACAACCACAATTCACTAATTAATTAAACAAATAACCATACATATATGACCATTCATTTTCTTGTAGTTTATATAATTCATAAGATACAATCACAAGCAACAAAAATTTATACGATTATTTCACCGTATAATTTAAAATGTAATTCGCTATTTACAAAAGACAAAAAAAACACACACCGTAAAATTCATTTACACAATCACATTATTTCACAAAAAATAACGATGGTTCAAAAACCGATGTCGGTGACAAATATACAATACACATCAAGTGTGTGACTGGGAGGCGATGTTTGTGAGTCTCAATGAACATTGAGAACACAAACGATCACCTCACTCTCCTAACCCTAATTAATTTAGGAAGATAACCCCCCACCTAACTCATTAAATTTCCACCCTCTTTACTGGCTCCCCCAATAAAATTTCCAACCTCTATTTACTGCCTCCTCCCTTTAAATTTTCACAGATCTCCTCCCTCCCCCCTTTAAATACCGACCCACTTTTACCCTCTTTACTGCCTCCCCCTTCTAAACTTTCAACTTCACCTCTTTAACCTAAAAAAATGGCCAGCAGAGTAGAAGAAGTAAGAAGTTTGATTATCGAGAAGTACGATGGTTTATTGGATACCACTAAATCCAATGAATTAACATCCATGCAACTAGTCGCCACTGCCATATGTGGACGTCCGTCCTCACCGCCCGGTGCCCCGCGCGCGCCTGCGCGGGACCGACCCGGTTTTTCAACGTGTGGCGGCGGCCACCCACGCGGCCCCCTCCCTGTCGGGGACGGTCCGATCACGCGTACGGGGCGATGTGTCGGACCTCAATTTGGATGATGATCCGGACTTGTACTAGACGTGTGCGGGCACCCGTGTTTCCGTTTGGAATCGATCGAGTCGTGGTTTTAAATGTTTAAAGGTCGATTCATTTGGTAAGGGGACCTTTTTAGTGAACTGAATTCGTTGCCGATTTGTGGGGTCGCCACCGAGTCAATTATGGGGACTCGAAAACCGTTCAAGTCGCAACTTTGATCCCTAGCCGGCTCAAAGTTGAGGGGCATGGGACCTAAAGATAAAGACTTGTATCCTTAAGCACTCCATGCCTGGAATGACTCTCATTGCCAATGGTTTCGGACATTCGGAAACTGTCAATTTTGAGTAAGTGTTGAGGGTACGTATTGGGAAGCCAACATCCGATAGATGTCAACACCCAATCCTGCCCGCACTATAGCAGCCTCTACTAATCAATCGGTGGGCTGATATCTTAGTTCTTTCGTTGTGGCGAAAATAGTGTAACATCCGTTGTTTTCACCCTATACCTTTTGCTACGTCGGTTGTTTAAGGACAAGTAAGTATTGTCGTCAAAGTAGTTGTGTTTACATTCTTTGCATGCGATTTCACGTGACAGGCAGGCCATAAAAAGATGCACGTAGGAGAGTAGAGAGTACTAGTATTATACGTATTAGCAAATCAGTTTTAACGCGATAATACGGATATTAGACTATGTTTATCCACAGACCCATCATTTTTTCTCAGACTCGGCCACCTCAGCTTTCCACCCACTTTTCATTCTTCAGACTCACACTCAGACTCACTACAAAAGTACACTTTATTCACAGACTCATCTCAGACTTTCTCCCCTCACATACCTTATTTTATATTATTTTCTATTCATCTCACCTCAACTTTTTATCTACCTTATTTTATTTTTTTTATTTAGATCATCTCACCTCAACTTTCTACGTAACTTTTTTTATTTTTTTATTTACCTCAATATCTACGTTTATTTTAAAACTCGATTAATTACTCGAATAATTACAATTAAATAATTAATTGTTAAATAAATCTTGTGACATACGAATAAATTTATTTCCAAGTGGTCATTAGTAAAAGTGGCAATCGGGCGGGTGGGTCGAGTTCGGGTTGGGTTGTCGATAAACCTGGCAAACAAGTCAACCGGGTCGGGTTTGGGTTAAGTGAGTTTCGCTTTGACTTTGGGTCGGGCCAGATCATTTCGTGTTTGCTATTTTCATCTTTTTAGGGATATCGACTCGTTTTTTATAATAATAGTCGAGTAAATTTCGGGTTTACTCGGGTCAATTCAGGTTACGAGTCCACCTAGAATCTTTAGTTTGGATATCAGATTGGGATCGAGTTGGCTTATTAAGGTTGGGTCATTTCAGGTCGAGTCACTTTTGTCATGTCTAGTTGTCGGGTCTGGGTCGGATCGTTGGTTCGGGTCGGTTTGGTCATGTTCAGGTCGAACTATGTTTTGTTTGGTTTGGTCGGGAATAACTATCAATTCATTATCCTTTTTTATTACTACGTGCAGTATTATTTATCATTTATTATACGAATTTGCTTTTTATCATATATACAACTATATCATCTAATACAAATTATTTTGATCATGTCCTTTCATAATGAAGTGAAATGAGCTAAAGTAAAATAAGTTGAACTGAACTGAAATGAGCTGAGACAAATTGAACTAAAGTAGCCCGAAATACAAAAATAATAAGGATTATTTAATACCAACTTTGGGTGGTATTCCATCAATAAAACCAACTTTAATTAATACGGGAATAAAACCAAGTATGAGACATATTATACGAGAATGAAATTGTCTCTTAAATGACCGGATGATGTCGGTTTTTGTGGGTCCCATATTATTAATTAACACTCATCTTCATCTTCTTCATTGTTCTAAATCAAATTCTCTCACCTAAACCATCCTTTCTCTAAATCCATGGGTAACCCATCAATTTCATGTTTTTCGAATTCATGGGGATCGAAAAATTAAACCCAGAAAAATCGAAAACCCTAAGTTAAACCCAGAAAAATCGAAAACCCTAAGTTA
The DNA here is from genome assembly GCA_958450325.1 of Agrostemma githago. Lineage (NCBI taxonomy): Eukaryota > Viridiplantae > Streptophyta > Magnoliopsida > Caryophyllales > Caryophyllaceae > Agrostemma > Agrostemma githago. Next base: position 61,306,719 of record OY288239.1, on the reverse strand, counting down.
AACCCAGAAAAATCGATTTAGGGAAAATGATGCCGAACCACAAAATTGAGGGATGAACTTGACAATACCATTGAAAATTGATTTTCGACAAAATTAATGATAATTACCTTCGACGAAGTTTGACAAAAGTTTGAGAAAGATAAACAAACAAAAGTTCCGTTAAAAATTACCTTCGACGAAGTGAATGATGAAGTGATGAAGTGATGAAGAAGACGTTTTGAATTGATGAAGCGAGACTTCAAGAAGATGAAGTTTAAAGTTTGGGAATTAATGAAAAGTTAAAAGTGAATGTAAGAGTGTCAGTAAGTGTTATATTAACAGGCATAGGCGGTGACAGGTAAACCTATTTCATTCGCGTATAATTTCTTCCATACATGGTTTTATTCCCGTATTAATTGAAGTTGGTTTTATTTATGGAATACCACCCACAGTTGGTATTATTCCTGTTAAATAACCCAAATAATAATAACAAGTTTACTAGTTACAAAAAAATTATTAATTATTATTGTAACAACAAATAATAATGTTAATTATTTTATCAAAAATATTATTTATTATAATTATTATATTAATTTTAATTTTAATAAAAATATTTTATAATAATAATAATATTTATAACAATAACAATAGTAATAATAGTAATAATAAATAATAATATTAATAATATTAATTATTAATAATATTATAATAATAGTAATATTAATATTAGTAATCAATATTAATATTTAATAGTAATAATATTAATAACAATAAAAACAATATTAATTTTTATTATTATATTAATATTAATTTTTATAAAAATGTCATTAGTTTTAATATTTAAAAAATAATAATAATAATTAATAATAATAATAATAATAATAATTAATAATAATAATAATAATAACAACAACAACTCATTTGAAATGAACTGAACTAAAATAATGAACGGAACTGAACTGAACTGAATGAACGAGTCTGAGGATGAGTCTATGAAATCCAAGACTCAACTTCAGACTTATCTGAGTCTCAGACCGTCTCAACCACTTTAACCAGGTATGAGTCTCAGACTCAAAGAATCTGAGACTCAGACTTTTGTTCAGACTCAACTTCAGACCTCCTTTAATCTTTTATCCGTCTGAGCCTCAGACTCGTACCAACCACATTATCCAGGTATGAGTCTCAGACTCACAAATCTGAGTCTCAGACTCTTACTCAGACTCATACTCAGACTCCCTTTAAACTTAGCCTTAGTCATTCTCGTGGTATACCCTACCAGGTATTCTGCATAAGATGCATCGGTTTAGTATTAATAGAGATGCGTCGAGCCATGTATAGCGAGCACTGGGACTAATACGGAACTCGACCATCACTTTGTTCAGTTTTAGTTATTTTACGTTTTGAATTCCGTGTTAGGTGATTTAGCATGCGATTATAATGTCATAAAAGCAATAAATCATACGAAAAACTGTAAATGCGAATGTAAATAAATCAGGTAATGAGGAGTTGCACCCTCGGAGTATACACTAAACGGGACACGATGCATTGATAGTTTGAGAACGGATCTCAGAATTCCTCGGGTTTATTTAGTGTGTTTTAGTATTTGTGGTTGAAGTTAGGACGTTACGTATTTTAGTAGATGTTTGTGGGCCTAGTGCCCACATCTAGTGTTGTCGTAGTGCATAATAATAGAAAGTGCAAATATGGAAAGTTTTGTTTAGATGACAACCTAGTGACGATACGACTTCGACTGGCGGATCCTCCTAGCTTGACCAGTTATTCCGGCAGAGCTCCGTTACCGTTTGACCTTCCCGCGGCTATTCCGGCAGAGCTTCGGTGCTAAAGACTAGTTTTGCGGCTAATCCGACAGAACCTGGGTACTAGTTTTGAGCTAGTCGATCATAGGCACCTCGGTATCGAGTGGAGTGCGCGAAGGTGTGGAGTAGCGTCGATGTCGCTTTTATTCTCGGAACTACGATCGAGTGGATCGTTTGCCTCGGGTGTCGGAGTGCGAGCCCTTAGCGAGAGTTTTCAGGGAGAAGAAATGATTGAATGTTGTCCAAAATGAGTGTGTGAAGGGGGGGTATTTATAGGTGTTTTCAGCCCTCGTCGCCCATATAGGCGCCTGGGTCCGGGCGCGGGGAGACCCAGGCTCGTCAGGTGGTGCGGTTGGAGTTCTGAGGATACGGTTTTGATACTTTCCAAAACCGAGAGGTAGGAGTGTGATATGATTCTTGGGGATTAAGCTTACCCCGGGTTTGACCTAGCGCCGTGGGTTTAGTGGGCCTCGAGTGTTCACTCCGAGGTTCGCTTGGCGCGGTGTTGACTCGGTTCGAGTTTCGGGACCGACTAGGGGTCCCGGTGTCAGAATTGACTCTAATTAGTGTCTGTGTGATCGTAACGACACGACTAAGGCTGCCATCATGTTAGTTTAATTTGCCCGAGTAATTTATTTGATCTGTTCTATAGAAAAACTATCTAGAACACCGCGAACCCGTGTCGCGTTGCAATCCTATCGTCATCAGGTGTTTGTTGGGCACTCTTGCAGCCACCAGGTCAAAATCCGGGTGTCTACGGAAGCCCCCACTTTGAGTGAGGCTTGGACAAGGCGAAAGTCAAAGTATAGCCGCCCAGGTCAATCGAAGATTAAGATCTGGTGGCTGTCCGGTCGGGTCGTTTTAAGTCCGTTAGACTGTGCGTTGAGGCTCGCCAGCCAAGGTTTAGAAGTCACACCTGTCGTCTTTGCTTGTGGTTGTTTGCTTGGCCTCGGGCCGTTGCTTGTCATCTTGTTCTTGATTCTTCGTGCGCGCGCGCTTTGTCTTTTTTCGGTTTATTTAAGGTTTTGTTTAACTTTAAGCGCTTTTATGTGTTAGGGGTAAATGTATTTACTTTTACTTGGGATGCTTATGAACCCTTGATGACATAAAACGTTCGAGGGCGTTAGTCTCCACTCGAGCAGTCATCTTTGGGATGCTTATGACCCCTAGGACAAGGTAAAATGATATAAAACTACCCGAGGGCATCAGCCTCCACTCCAATAGCTGTCTTTCGGGATGCTTCTGACCCCTAAGAGAAGATAAAATGATATAAAACTATTCGAGGGCGTCAGTCTCCACTCGAATGGCTGTCTTTCGGGATGCCTCTGACCCCTAGGACACGATATAAAACTATTCGAGGGCGTCAGTCTCCACTCGAATAGCTGTCTTTTGGGATGCCTCTGACCCCTAGGACAAAATGAACCATCCGAGGGCGTCATTCTCCACCCGGACGAAAATTATTGTTGTTCACTACTCGAGGGCGTCAGTCTCCACTCGAGTAGCTACCTTTCGAGATACTAACGTCCCTTGGGCAAAATGAACCATCCGAGGGCGTCAGTCTCCACTCGGACGAAAATTGTTGTTGTTCACTACTCGAGGGCGTCAATCTCCACTAGAGTAGCTGCCTTTCGGGATACTAACGTCCCTTGGGCAAAATGAACAATCCGAGGGCGTCAGTCTCCACTCGGACGAAAATTGCTGTTGTTCACTACTCGAGGGCGTCAGTCTCCACTCGAGTAGCTGCCTTTTGGGATACTAACGTCCCTCGGGCAAAATTGTTGTACCTCCTGGATACTAACGTCCCTCTGGCAAAATTGTTGTGCCTCCGGGATACTAACGTCCCTCGGGCAAATTGCTGTGCCCCCGGGATACTAACGTCCCTCGGGTAAAATTGTTGTGCCTCCGGGATACTAACGTCCCTCGGCCAAATTGCTGTGCCTCCGGGATACTAACGTCCCTCGGGCAAATTGCTATGCCTCCGGGATACTAACGTCACTCGGACAAAATTGTTGTGCCTCCGGGATACTAACGTCCTTCGGGCAAAATTTGTTTTAGTTAAATGCTTGTTTTGTTGTTGGGCGTGTGTTATTGATGTTGGTTAGTAATTGCTCCGTTATTGTTATTTTGCTTGTCTTTATTAGTAGGTGCATGTTTTATGTGTATTGTCTTTGAGTCGCGTTTGTTTTGCTTCGTTTTAGTCTGGGCTAGGCCGCTTAGGCGCGCATCCTTCAGCGCTCCAAAACTCGAGCGCCCAGCCCCCCGCCCGCTAGAACTCGAGCGCGTTAGCTAAGGCGGTCGGGTTTTGGTGGTCCGGGTCTGCTTAAGTAAACAAAGATTGGGGCGATTCTTTTATTTCTCAAAAATCGATCGCGTCGCTCCTTTCGCCTCAAGATCAACTTTTCTCACCAAATTTCGTCTCAATTTCCGTTATTTTACGACAATGTTGACTCCGTGTTAGTGTTCTTTGCTTGTTTAATGTCGGTTTTGTTTGATTTAATTGATTATGAGTTGGTTTTGTTGAAAACCCTAGAAAATTGATTTGGGCGTTTTTTATTCACTAAGTTTCGATGCTTGTGCTTAATTTCATTGTTAAATTAAGGTTGATTAGAGCTTGTTGAAGTAGTTATAAGCTTGATAAGATGTTCGAGGTGCGACAATGGCCTCTTATGGGAATGTGTTTGGAATGCTAGGGTTTAAGGACCATCTCCCGATTATTCCCGTGTTTATTTTGTGTAATCTTGTTCAAATAGTGTTTATGAGGATATGGGCAGCTTTATTGTCGATTGCTAGGGCTAGGATGACCTTTAGGACCCTCCGTAAGGTTTTGTGTGTCTTAAGACGGACCAAAAGGTGTCGTAACGATGCCGGATTTTCCCGAAGCCACTTCCATTGTGACCGGGAACAAAAATGTGTGCTAGAGGCTTTCTTGGAATTTCGATATCCTTATCCAAAATTTAGACCCTATTTTGACCTATTTAGGCTGATTTAGCCTGACTAGGGTTATGTTTTTGGTTTTGTGTTTGATTTTATAGTCATAGGTGATACCGAGCGTCTCGAGGGAACTTCCTCGGTTGGTGCTAGTGCTAGTGCTAGCGAGGAGGTGGCCAGGGCGAGTTCACAGACTCCCCGAGGGATTCGCAAGAGTATCTCGTCCCAGCGTCGTGATCCTGAGACTATTAACGAGGCTGATTTTGATAGAGTGAAGAAGCGCAAGCTCCCGGACACGGTGGCTAGGAGGGCTCACGTTCCGGCTCCCGTGCCGGAGGACGAGGAAGTCGTTTATGAAGATCCTGAGTGGGCTCGGGATTGGGATGGTCATCAGTTGATTTTTCACCCTGACCGTCTCATTTCTAACCGCATCGTGCGGGGCCTGGTGAGTGTTCTGTTCGTGTTTATGAGTTATGCCTCAGACTTCACTATTGTCATTATTTTTTCCTCGGGTTAGGCTAGATTTGTTTTGTTTATCCTATCATCGTTTTGGTTTGCGGTCCCCAGGTCCAATGAGGACTTTGTCAGGCTTTACTACGTGCCTCGATGTTTATTTCCAGAAGTTGATCCCCACGGTAAAGGGGGTTATCGAGAGGACCGCTCTAGGTCCCGTGGTCGGGCAATGGGTTGGTGGGTTGCAAGACTAAATGCAACCTTATGGTGATTAGAGCGATGATAGATCGCTTTCATGATACTACCTCGACCTTCCACATGGCTTTTGGGGAGGTCGGGATGACCCTAGAGGATTTGGGATGATTAGCGCTTGCCCTGGGGTCCGGATAAGATTAGGTGGGCCGTTGAAGGCCCTAGTCTAGATAGCAATGAGGTGCAGGGCCTCATCGGGGATTGTTTGCCGCGTGAGGCATATAGTACGCCTCATGCTTTGGTGAGTTCTTACATCACTGACCACTTCAAGCGAGTGGCGGTGTTAGAGGGTCGGGAACCCAACACGCCGGAGCAGGATGCCCGGTTGTGGTTGTAGTACTTCCTAGGTTCGACCCACTTCTCGGACAAGGGCGAGAGGTTCAGCACTAGGATTTTGCCTTTCCTAGCTGAGCTGACTCAGCTAGGACGCTACGACTGGGTGACCGCGGCTTTTGTGGAGATGACTCGCTGCCTGCAAGTCATGGTGAGGCCATTGGTGATAGGGTCAGCCTCGGCTGTGCCTATTGTGGGTCCGGGCCTTATACTGGAGGTTAGTTATTATTCTCACCCTTGTATTCGAAGTTCTACTTAATTTAGGCTTGAATTTGCTAGGGTTATTTTGGGATTTTTCAGGCTTGGATCTACTCCTACTTCCCGTGTTTGGCACCTAAGGCGGTGCGGGTGCAACCAAAGATATTTTCGGCGGGGATCGAGTGAATGCTTGCTCAGCCTAAGAGCACAATCAGCCATTACCCGTCGGAGAATGGGTTAATTAACAAGTTATGCCTCGAGGATGTAAGTTTTCCTTTTATAGTCTACTTTGTTCAGTAGCCCCCAAGGTTCGGGATTTATTGGGATGTCGGTTTTACTTGTGTAGTTTGTGGCCCGCCCTTGGACTGATTATGAGGGCGTGCCGGAGTATGTGGCCGCGGAGCTGAGGCCTCGGAGTTATAGGAGGATGCTCCTTCCTGCGTTGTTTAGCCCAGTCTGGTATCTGGGCGAGCGGTTGGTGCGTCGGTGCCTGTATGACGATTTCAGGGTACCGGTTTATCCTCCCCCGACCATGTTCAAACCACCGACCGCAGCAGAGGTCCTCAAGGACAGGGACAGAGAGGGAGGCGACACACTCTTGGTGCCTGGTGCCTTCTATCTGTCTCACGTTACCCGGTGATTAGCTTGGTATCGCCTCGTGGTAAGGTTCTAATTTTGGTTCTTAGATTGCTTTATGATCTATTGTTTCTTTGCCGTCTGACCGACCAATATGTTGTCTTCTCAGCTGGCCGATCTGGCTGACGAAATTCAGCCCTCAGATTTTCCCCTGATGCTACTTAGGGTGGATGCGGCCGAGATTCCTTTCACCGAGCCTCTCCCTCCGTGTTCTGCAGAGGAGATGGATGCCGCGATAGAGTGGCGTGTACCGGGTGACTTTTTTTGCTTCGGGTTCGTGTTCTAAGAGCTAGGGTTGGTTTGTCTAACTTCCGTGGTTTCACCTTTCAGGTTTCCTCGGCTTGCCATCAGCGGTTGTGGCAGGCCGCCAACTGCTTCTGGGCCTATGCCTCGAGGGTTTCCCGCGACACTTCGAGGCCTCGATCGGTGAGTTTGCGTGATTAAGGTGGTTTTCTAGGCTGTTGGCGTGCTTTCCTAATGTTTAAATGTGTTTGTAGGATGTCTCGGATATGGTGGGACAGCTGGAGACTCGGGTGACCGAGCTCGAGGCGAGAGAGGTTGAGGCACAACGGCTCCTGCAATCTCGGGCTGACGAGATCGCCTTCCTAAAGGAGCAGCTGGCTCGGTCTCGGGGCGAGACCTCAGCACATGGTGAGATTGGGCATCAGATCGAAAGGGAGGCTAAGGCTGAGGCTGGGGCTACGGGTGCTACCGAGGAAGTTGGTGGAGTCCCCGAGACAGCTACCCTAGACATGCTGTCAGGGATGGACGGTAGTGAGTCTCCTCTTATAGACCTGGAGGACCTAGGTTTAGATGACCAACTTTGTGAGATTGTGATTGCCGTCGGCGCGACTTCCAGAGGTCCTACCTAGCCTCGATTTGTATAAGGATTTGTATATTTTGTAAATTCGTTTTATATTCTTAGTATTTGAATCGGTCGGATTACTCCTGTTTTTTGTTTGACGAATTGTTCACCTAGATTAACAAGTAATCACTTTTTGCGTTTGTTTCCTTTGCGTTTTAAGCTAGTTTAGGGTGCGTTGGCGTTGCATGAGAGTATGAAAATAGTTCCTTCTGGATGTTTTGAAATGCGTTAACTTGAGCCGAGAATCGGATCGGATAGTACGTAGATTAAAATATTTTGACTCGAGATGGACGAGATGTAAAATTTTAACGTAAAACTTTAACGTGTTATGACCGAGTGTGTTAAGAGATGAGCGGGGTTCTTTTAACATTCAGAACGAGACCGAAGTTAAAATTCGGGTGACCTTTGAAAAAAAGTTAGACCATTTTTATACATTCATAAAATTGCCTTGTTAGGCTACGTGTGCGACTTGACGATAACCGTTAAAAGGCTACGACACGCCTAGGTGAGGTAGCTTATCCCCCTAAAAAGAATGAAAAGACATCTAAGTCTGGTGGGTCCGACGGGTGAAATGTGATATTCGCGTGGACCTGTTACTCTTGCGCGGGCATTTTGGCTTTTGGAAAGGGGTTTCGCGACTTCAGGAGATCGTTCCTGACGTTTGGGGTTGTCGGATGTGAGATAAAGGTTAAAGATTGTGGAGATGATTGTACTACAGAATAAGGGAGCTATGTGGGCTAATGTTGCTAAGTGCCTGACCAAAGACGGCATTATCGATCCTAGTATTCGTCAGTTCATCTAAACGGGCCGAAACCGACAAGACTCATATTGAGAATGTGAGTAAGGAGTGGATGTGAGATTGGCTGGGCTCGCTTTTGGCTAGGGAGGTGGAAGCTTGCGTTAGGAGGGTCAATGGTGAGAGACCCGAGCAAGAACGCCCTAACGGCAAGGGAAAGGAAAAGTTGGATCGATAGAGCCTAGTAGTTTAGTTCTATGTTGTATTATGTGGCGTATTAGTACTAGTTTTTTTTTTTAGGGTTTTGCTTGACACGTCGTAATTTTCCGGGGTAGCCGGATTTCGAATGCTCGATGTATAGGGCCTCGACAAAGGCTTGATTTAACTGATTTTTTTTTTATTAATGAGAAGCACATTTTTTTGATTGATCTTGTTTTCATTCTTTTTTTTTGTGGTGGCTCGCAACTCGATTCTTCATTTTGCCCGGAGTGCCCTTTCGAGTTTTCACTCCATCCTCGGCTCACCTTTGTTTTGTCTATTTTTTTTCTTTTTTTTAACGACGACTCGCAACTCGTTTCTTCATTTTGCCCGGGGCGCCCTTTCGGGTTTTCACCCCATCCTCGGCTCGTCGTTTGTGCTTCGCCATTTTAAATCACTCATTGACCGGGTCATGGGGGAGAGTCCCAGTTTGTACATGAATCGATTAATCGATTTTGTTTGTTCGGTCGTTTGGTTATACCCGGGGACGGGTTGCCCACGTATCCGTGTTTAGACGGAATCAAACCATGTTCGTAATTCTTTTTAGATGTGAGTGATTTTGCTTTAGACTCGTTATGTCACTTATCGATGTGAGATGTTTAGAGTGTCTTCACCCTAGTTAGCGAGCTAAGGCAGAGTGATTGGGTGTGACCTCTTAAAAGTAACAATTACCGGGAGACCGTGTTTGGGTCAGGGCGACTAGCTTGGATGGTTTTGGAACGTGGAGCTAGGTAGTGAGTGGCTCTGATGAACTAAGATCTGGGGCTTGATTTTTGTGGAGTTAAGGCTATGGGGTTACGTTTTTGTAATGCGGTAGGAAAGGGGAAGCTGAGCAAAAATGACTCAGACTTCAACCGGGTGGGTTGTAAATTACGTGGGATTTGATTTCCATGTCTTGCCCTAACGGTTGGGATTATCCTATTGAGCTTGAATCCTCAAAATTCCATACTGTCTCCTAACAAGTGTCTTGGGAAGGTCTTAACGGTTGTAATGTGCGGAGGCTAGTATTTGGGTGTTAGCTGACTGGTCTGTTCATTTTTCTTTTTCTCATTTTTTGCTTTTTTTTTGTTTGGACTTTGCACTTGAAGTCGAATTGAATGATTGGGGTTTTCATTTGACCGTTGATTTTGGTCTTGATCATTGAATTGGGCCGGTAGAATTTGGCCTTGGTTTCATTTTTTCTTTGGCTCCTTTTGGCCATTTCAGACTCTTTTTTCTTTTTGTGGGACTAGCACCTATGGTGGGAATTGGTCGGTTCTTATTCGAGGGATATTTATTGTGGGAAATGGGTTTGCCTTCCGTCTTTGATCACAAGCTAAGAGACTATCTAGATTTGTCATAGGATTCGGGAATGCTCGTTCTAAGGGATAGTTTGTGGCTTTCTATACCAGGCATGGAATAGGTAAAAGAAAAGAACACGGGATCTCAGTTCTTGTAATTCCTCATTGTTTCGAGGTATGTTTGATTGTTATCGATAAATGGCATAGTACCGAGTGGTAAGCAAGAAAGTGCATTAATAAATCAAGCGATTGTCGAGGCGTATTATGAAGGAAGAAAAGTTTATTTCTTTTTATTGATAGTAAGTGGGCTATGTGCCCGAGATGTTGTTTTCGGTGAGGTGGAGGACAGATCCCCTCGCACCTCCTGACTCAATGTAAAAACAAGAGACATTCGTTATACTATTAGGTCTTGGCCCTAAGACGAACTAGACTCTGACTCAGACACAGATTTACTCGTCTCAATGGATGCCCGTGGGTTGTCGGGATCTTCCACAATATTCCGGGCATTCTCCTCTATAGGGTTGAGGTGGGAGCAACCGTTGGCGTCGCCGTATTGTTTGGTTTCTCAGGTGGAGGGAGGTTAATGGTCCCGTTTTCGATCATATCTTGTATGGCATGTTTGAGCCAAAAGCGAGATTCGGTATCATGCCCGTTACCTCGGTGATATGGCAATAAACATTAGGGGTCCAACTTTTCCCTCGTTTGCTGACTGGTGGGTCCAGAGTGGGACCCAAAGGTGAGAGTAACCCTCGATCGACTAGGCGCTTAAGAGCTTCAATGTAAGATGAGTTGATTGGGGTAAACTTTCTTGGTGACCTTCCACTTTGTTGGGTGTGGCCTCGTAAGGTTTTGGTGTTCCTTCCGTATTGACTTTAGGAAGCTTTGATCGAGCGGAGCATTAGGGTAATCTATCCCGGGTAGGCTTTTGGGCATGGTAATCGCTCGGGTTAACGTTTGTCTCGCTTTCGGTGTCTCTACTCTCAAGGAAGTTGAGGCGGCTATCGATGTAACGGACAGATAAAGTCAAACGGGTTACTGAAGTATGGATGTTGCGAACCAATTTGGCTAGGGTATTGACATCGCTGCGGATGCTTGAATCTACCGACATGTTGGGGAGTGATTCTAGTGGGAAAGGATAAAAAGGTCAAATCGGATCCACCGGATGACTTAGGGACTCGAGGAATGCTCGTGACTAAGCGACGCGGAAATGAGACCCTTGACTCGCGTGTGTGCGCGGTCACTGGGTTAGGGACTCGTGTGCTTTAGACTCTTGGTGTATTCGGCGGAACACCTTATGGATCTTAGGTCTCTGTAACGAGATGATTTGACGCAAGCCTTGGAGGCGAGGCTTAAAGAGGACTTCTCAAAAGGAGATGACCCAAAATGTAAGACCTCGAGTAGAGGTGATTTGAGTAACTAACACAGACAGTTAAACATACGGTTGTATGACGTAAGGAGTTGATCACGATCCCGGCTCAGGATCGATGATTTTTTTTTTCGAAAACGACCGATACCCGCAGAGGAAAGTATTTTTTTTTTAAACTGATTTGGCAAAACTGGGGCGACGATGGTGTGGTGTGGTGACATCGTCGATGATGTGAAAGGTGTGTTGCCATGTGTAAGTCAGGAATCCGACGATAGCAAAAGTGTAAATGTCTTTTTTGAAAAGAACACGGTTCTTTAGGGGAACCGGTTTCGAAAATAATTACGTGGTGATTTTTATCGAAACTACTATTAGATAGCTCGATATTTTAGTGTACGTGATGCTCTTGGTAAAGCGTGAAGTTTGATGACGGTGTTTTAAAGGTGTGACTAAATCCTTATCAAAGAACTTAGGTGGTGAATAGTATTGTTAGAAAAAAAAACTTTTAAAACTAGTGACCCTTGTTTGTCAGTTGCATTAACTAGCATTTGACGGTGGAGAGTGATGTATTGTGAAAAGTGTTTCGAGAATGTGACCGTTTGGGATTCCTTGACTCCATTAACTGAAGCTTCGGCTGTCCTAACGGTATGTTAAAAAAACGTTTTTTTTTTGAAATAAAATGTAACCGCGTGTTGGCCTTAACCTCATTAATTGGGAGTTTCAGATGTGCTAACGGTAATCGTTGTTGACGTGTTTTAATTTGGCCAAGGCTTCACCAAAAACCTACATTTATTATTTCGTGTTTTTTTTTTGAAAGTGGTAAGTGTAAAATTTGCTATGGTAACGACATTTAAAATGCTTTTCCCTTTTTAGAAATCATGATTTGACCGGATTATCGCCGTTTAAAAGGTCGTTTTGAAAAGATGAAGTATTTTCGAAAACGGAATTGGGTGCGGTTGAATATGTTGGCGTGGTTGAATCCGGTTTTTAGTGTCTTATTTGGGTTGGATTGTTCAAACACGCTACACATAACTATGAATGCATTCACTCATGCAGGATGCAGACATGGGTAGGTTAGGGTAGGCTACCACCCACAAATAGTCTTTACTTAGGTATTGACATTGATCTGGGAAGACGAGTGTCATACCGTCCGTTCGGAACTACCCGCTTATTGATCCCGCGGGTTATGCGTTAGGCGGCCGGAGGGTCAACCGAGGATCTCTCCGCGTGTCACTAAAGATCTTACCGCGAAGAGGTCGATTGGTCCTGATATTGGTTAGGGTGGGCTTTTTAGGGCCGAAACCTGTATTGTCCACAACTAGGAACTAAGAAATGAGCTTCACCGACCTCGTTCAAGTTACACCACCGCTGGAAACTTGTTTCCAAATTCCCAGCGGAGTCACCAAACTGTGGACGTCCGCTCGCACCGCCCGGCGCCCCGCACGCGCCCGCGCGGGACCGATTCGGTTTACAACGTGTAGCGGCGGCCACCCACGCGGCCCCCTCCCTGCCGGGGGCCGGTCCGATCTCGCGTATGGGGCGATGTGTGGGACCTCGATTTGGATGATGATCCAGACTTGTACTAGACGGGTGGCGGCACCCGTGTTTCCATTTGAGAATCAATCGAGTCGTGGTTGTAAATGTTTAAAGACCGTTTTGTTTAGTAAGGCGACCTTTTTAGTGCACTGAAGTTATCGTTGATTTGTGGAGTCGCAACCGAGTCAATTATGGGACTCGGAAATCGTTCAAGTCAACTTTGATCCCTTGCCGGCTCAAAGTTGAGTGGCACGGGACCTAAAGATAAAGACTTGTCCCCTTAAGCACTCCATGCCTGGAATGACTCTCATTGCCAATGGTTTCGGACATCCGAAAACCGTCGATTCTGAGTAAGAGGTGAGGGTACGTATTGGGAAGCCAACATCCGATAGATGTCAACACCCAATCCCGCCCGCACTATAGCGGCCTCTACTAATCAATCGGTGGGCTGATATCCTAGTTCCTTTGTTGTGGCGGAAGTACTGTAACATCGGTTATTTTAACCCTAAATCTTTCGCTATGTCGGTTATTTAAGTACAAGTAAGTTATGTCGTCAGAGTAGTTGTGTTTACATTCTTTGCATGCGATTTCACGTGTCAGGCAGGCCATGAAAAGATGCATGTAGGAGAGTAGAGAGTACTAGTATTATACGTATTAGCAAATCAGTTTTAACGCGATAATACGGATATTAGTCATTCTCGTGGTATACCTTACCTGATATTCTGCTTAAGATGCGTCGGTTTAGTATTAATAGAGATGTGTCGAGCCATGTATGGCGAACACCGGGACTAATACGGAACTCGACCATCACTTTGTTCAGTTTTAGTTATTTTACGTTTTGAATTTCGTGTTAGGTGATTTAGCATGCGATTATAAGGTCATAAAAGCAATAAATAATACGAAATACTGTAAATGCGAATGTAAATAAATCAGGTAATGAGGGGTTGCACCCTCGGAGTATACACTAAACGGGACACGATGCATAGATAGTTTGAGAACAGATCTCGGAATTACTCGGGTCTATTTAGTGTGTTTTAGTGTTTGTGGTTGAAGTTGCGACGTTACGTATTTTAGGAGATGTTTGTGGGCCTAGTGCCCACATCTAGTGTTGTCGTAGTGCATAATAATAGAAAGTGCGAATATGGAAAGTTTTGTTTAGATGGCAACCTAGTGACGATACGGCTTTGACAGGCGGATCCTCTTAGCTTAACCAGTTATTCCGGCAGAGCTCCGTTACCATTTGACCTTCCTGCGGCTATTCTGGCAGAGCTTCGTTGCTAAAGACTAGTTCTGCGGCTAATCCGACAGAACCTGGGTACTAGTTTTGAGCTAGTCGATCACAGGCACCTCGGTATCGAGTGGAGTGCTCGAAGGTGAGGAGTAGCGTTGATGTCGCTTTTATTGTCGGAACAAAGATCGCGTGGATCATTTGCCTCGGGTGTCTGAGTGCGAGCCCTTAGCGAGAGTTTTGAGGGAGAAGAGAAGATTGAATGTTGTCCAAAATGTGGGCGTGAAGGAGGGTATTTAGAGGTGTTTTCGGCCCTCGTCGCCCATATAGGCGCCCGAGCTGGGCGTACAAAGATTTAGACGCCTGGGTCCGAGCGCGGGGAGACCCAGGCGCGTCAGGTGGTGCAGTTGGAGTTCTGAGGATACGGTTTTGATACTTTCCAAAACCGAGAGGGAGGAGTGTGATATGATTCTTGGGGATTAAGCTTACCCTGGGTTTGACCTAGCGCCGTGGGTTTAGTGGGCATGGGGTGTTCACCCCGAGGTTCGCTTGGCGCGGTGTTGACTCTGTTCGAGTTTCGGGACCGACTCGGGGTCCCGGTGTCAGAATTGACTCTAATTAGTGCCTGTACGATCGTAACGACGTGACTAAGGCTGCCATCATGTTAATTTAATTTGCCCGAGTAATTTATTTGATCCGTTCTATAGAAAAACTATCTAGAACACCGCGAACCCGCGTCGCGTTGCAGTCCTATCGTCATCGGGTATTTGTTGGGCACTCCTGCAGCCACCAGGTCCAAATCTAGGTGTCTACAAGTGTATTTTAGTGTTTGCGGTTGTAGTTGGGATGTTACGTGTTTTACTAGATGTTTGTGGACTTAGTGTCCACATCTAGTGTTCTCGTAGTGCATAATAAAAGAAAGTGCGAGAATGTAAAGTTTTGTTTAGATGACAACCTAGTGACGACTTGGCTTCAAAGGCGGATCCTCCTAGTTGTCTTAGTGATTTCGGCAGAGCTCCATTACCGTTGACCCTTCCTGCGGCTACTCCGGAAGAGCTTCGTTACTATGGACTGAACCTGCGGCTAATCCGGCAGAACTTCGTTACTAGACTTGAGCTAGTCGAATACAGGCACCTCGGTATCGAGTGGGGTGCTCGAAGGTGAGGAGTAGCGTTGATGTCGCTTTTATCGGAACTACGATCGAGTGAATCGTTTGCCTCGGGTGTCGGAGTGCGAGCCCTTAGCGAGAATGTGGAGGGAGAAGATAAGTGAGACTTGTGTGTCGAATGAATGAGGTGGAGGGGAGTATTTATAGGTGTTTTAGGCCCTCGTCACCCATATGGACGCCTGAGTTGAGGCGCACCAAGACTCGGGCGCCTGGGTTCAGGCATGGGGAGTCTCAGACGCGTGGGGCCAGACGGTTGTAGTTTTGAAGATACGATTTTGATATTTTCCAAAACCGAGAGGGAGGAGTATAATACGTATCTTGGAGCCTAAGGTTTCCCCGTGTTACCCTAGCGGCGTGACCTTAGTGGGCCTCGGGTGTGCATCCCGAGGTTCGCTCGGCGCGGTGCTTACTCGGTTCGAGTTTCGGGACAGACTCGGGATCCCGGTGTCAGAATTGACTCTAATTAGTGTCTATGCTACCGTAACGACACGACTAAAGCTGTCACCATCTTAGTTTAATTTTTTCGAGTAATTTATTTGATCCGTTCTATTAGAAAACTACCTAAAACATCGCGAACCCGCGTCGCGTTGCAGTCCTATCTTCATCGGGTGTTTTTTGGAAACTTCTGCAGCCACCAGGTCCAAATCTGGGTGTCTACAGAAGCCCCCACTTTTACAGAGGCTTGGACAAGGCGAAAGTCAAAGTATAGCCACCCAGGTCAATCGAGGATTACGACCTGGTGGCTGTCCGGTCGGGTCATTTTAAGTCCATTAGACTGCGTGTTGAGGCTCGCCAGCCATGGCTTAGAAATCGTACCGAACATCTTCGCTTGCGGTTGCTTGCTTGGGCCCGGGCCGGTGCTTGTCGTCTCGTTCTTGGTTCTTCATGCTCGCGCGCTTTGCCTTTTCGGATTGTTTTAACAGTTCGTTTAGTTTTGAATGTTTTCATGTGTATGTGACGTGTTAAGCGTAAGTGCAAAGAATGTTCATATATGTTGGTTTTCATTTGAACAAATGTTTGTGGGATGCTTGTGAACCCTTGATGAAATAAAACATTTGAGGGCGTCAGTCTCCACTGGATCGGTCGTCTTCGGGATGCTTGTGACCCCTTGGGCAAAATAAAGCTAAACAGAAATGTTCGAGGGCGTCAGTTTCCACTCGAGCACTTGTCTTTGGGATGCCTCTGACCCCTAGGACAAAACAAAACAAGATAAACTACTCGAGGGCGTCAGTCTCCACTCGAGTAGCTGTCTTTCGGGATGCCTCTGAACCCTAGGAAAAAACAAGATGAGATAAAAGTATTCGAGGGCGTCAATCTCCACTCGAATAGTTGTCTTTCGGGATGCCTCTGACTCCTAGGACAAAATAAACCAAGATAAACTACTCGAGGGCGCCGGTCTCCACTCGAGTAGCTGTCTTTCGGGATGCCTCTAACCCCTAGGACAAAATAAAATGAGATAAAATTATTCGGGGGCGTCAGTCTCCACTCGAATAGCTGTCTTTCGGGATGCCTCAGACCCCTAGGACAAAATAAACCAAGATAAACTACTCGAGGGCGTCGGTCTCCACTCGAGTAGATGTCTTTCGGTATGCCTCTGACCCCTAAGACAAAACATGATCAACTACTCGAGGGCGTCAGTCTCCACTCGAGTAGCTGTCTTTCGGGATACCTCTAACCCCTAGGACAAAATAAACCATTCGAGGGCGTCAGTCTCCACTCGAATGAAAAATGTTGTAGAGGTATCAGACTCCTTCGAGAGCGTCGGTATCTACTCGAATCAAAACTGCTGTGGAGGTTTCAGACTCCTTCGAGGGCGTTGGTATCCACTCGAAAAATTGATGTGGAGGTTTCAGACTCCTTCGAGGGCGTTGGTATCCACTCGAAAAATTGTTGTGGAGGTTTCAGACTCCTTCGAGGGCGTTGGTATCCACTCGAATCAAGATTGCTGTGATGGTTTCGGACTCCAATGCCTCTCGGATAACTAAGACCCGTTAAGCGAAAAATTGTTGTTTGTTTATTTGTTTTAGTTAAGTGTTTTTGTTTTGTGGGTTTGTCTTATTTCGTTCGGGTTTGTTCTCGCTTCGTTTTGGTTTGTTATGCATTTGAGATTTGTTCAGAGTTTATTTAGATTAGTTCGGTTTAGATTGCTTTCTTACGCGTTCGGGTGCAGCGTTCATGTTAAGTGCGGCTCTTATGCTTGTTTCATTATCGAGTGTGCTTTATCGATATCGATTAGTAATTGTTCCACTATTGTTATTTTGCTTGTCTTAAAAGGTGCGTGTTTCATGTGAATCTATGCTAAAGTAGTCTAGGGTTTAGTGGGTAATGTCTGACATAAGCTAAGATTACAAGAGGTGGTATATATAGGGTTACAAGAGGAAAGGAGAAGAAAAGAAGCAAAAGGGGGCTGCAGCTGGGTCATCCCGTCCGGGACGAGATGGTTCCGTCCTGGATGGAGTGGTCCCGATCGGGACGGATTGGTCCCGACGGGAACGGACCCAAAACAGGCGCAGTTGTATTTGTGCACCTCATCCCGGACGGGATGAGGTCCTTCTCGACGAGGATGGGTCTTGTAGGCCTCCAATATGATCTTTAAGGTCCCTCCTTGCTTCTCATGGGTTTCTCATCGATTCTCGGGGCTCGGGATCAAGTCCTAGGGGCTCGGGATCGGGTCCCAAGGTCTCGGGATCGAATCCAAGGCATCGAGTGATCGTTCCTTCTCTTCGTTGGCTCCAAAAGTGTATGAAACGAGTCGTTATCGTTCCAATTCTTCATGAATGGTCTTGGGGACCTAAAACGAACTAGAAGAAGCAAGAGTAGCCAAGAAACCGCTCCCAAGGAGCGATTCCACAAGAGAAACGGGGACCAAACACAACAGAATAGGCACTACAACTTATCAACTCCCCCACACTTAACCCTTACTCGCCCTCGAGTAAGCAAAAACTAACTAAAAGAACTATACTACTAGCCGAGCGGGTATTAGCGCACCCTACGCCCTTTCAACTCACGCGAGAACACTTAGAGGACAAGTGCTCTCCGCAAGGCAAGTGGGGTCTTGCAACAAAACTGTGGATGCAACCGGACACAACAACACACAAACAAACAAACATACAAACAAACAAGCAATCGGTTGCACCCAAGAAGAAACAAATACTGTTTCCCTCTAAAAGGCGGTGAAAGAAGCACCGGTTTAGGACTCAAGGCAAGTGACAACGTTCCCAAGCTAATAGTGCGAATCGAAATGAACTAAACTCTAATAGTATGACAACAAACCAATAAAAACGTTGGTAACTTACCTAGGTTCCTCCTAACCATCTAAGAACGTACTACGGGACGATTGGCGGGATGGCAAAAGGATGAACCACGGTGTTAGTCGACACTGTAGGTAAGTGAGACCCCGCCCCCTTTAGCGATGAGCCAAGAGGGTCGTCCCATGCCTAAAATCACCCAACTAGTCCAAGTAAAAAGGTGGTTATGATTGCAAAATGAGGGAAGACCGACCATTACCGCTATCATCCTTCCTAGGGACTCGGTCCTTTGGTAGGCTCTTCATGGTAACGATCGGAAAAAGGCTTATTTTTGAGGGTTAGGGTTCTTTTTGTGAGACGGTTTTCTTTGGCATTTTCTTTCTTTTGCATTTTCGCTTCTTGTGTTGCTATGCCATTTCTTTTTCATCTTTTGTATTTTCTTTTTGGCTTTTTGTGCCATTTCTTTTTCTTCAATCTTTTCTTTCATTTTCTTTCTTTTTTTCTTTTCTTTGCCTTGGCTAGATTGGAGTTGTAGGCATTTCTTTTTTCGCAACTAAGAAAGAGAGAGATTTCAACAAATTGCAACTTTATTTTGTGGATATGTGTAAGAGGTAGGGGAATGGGTGAGTTGGGGAGCGTCCTTCCCTTCAAACCCACAAAAAGGGGAGAACTTGGACTAATCAAACAATTTCGTACACGGTCACCTAAGGGACGGGACTCGGCAACCAAGGCCTTTTCACACCGTGGGTGGTCATAATGGTCAAAATGCAAATCCCGTAGTAAATCTCAAGGTAAGAAACCAACGAAATCATTGATTTAGGGTCATTGTACTAGACTAAAGTCCAAGACTCGATTTATACTACTAGAAAGGGAAAGTAAACACTTGCACACTAGCCTCTAAAACGGGTTTTCGAAAACCGTTTACACACTAGACACAAGTACACATCACAAAACAAAGACACGACAAAAACGAAAGAAAAAGAGACCAAAGGCAACAAAACAAAACAAAACAAAACAAACACACAAAGAGAACAAACACCACCCCGAATTTCTAAATAAGCGACCAATCACCCACTAATATGCACAAAGCTCCACCCGAGCACACATCATCACAAATCTCCTCCAAACTCCACAAGAGACAAAGAGGGAAAAGGGATGAAAGATGTTACCGGATGTCTTGAAAGATCTCCAAAGCTGTCGGTGATTAAGCAACCTATAAGGAAAAAGGGAGGCAAAACACGCACAACACAACAAATATACGATATAACGACACAAAAGCAAAACACACAAAAGAAAATCTTTTTGATTTTGTGAAAAAATTTCAAATTTTTATGGTTTTTAAAAAATTTCAAATTTTTATGGCTTTTATAGATTTTTCGAAAAAAACTACTGTAATAAAACTAACTACGATAGAATATCGCTCCCCCACACTTAAACCGAGCAATGTCCTCATGCTCGATCATAGCGTATGGAGACACTAAAGAAAAGAAAAGAAAATACGAAAATAAAGCTAAAAATCAAAAAGAAAAACGGAGAAAAGGGTAGAATGTGTCCGGCCGGGGTGTTGTCAAGTCACCATGGGCCGAGACGAGAAAAGATATGGATGGGGGAAGAAATAAAAAGAAAGAAATAAAAGGAAATGGGAGGGGAGGACTAGGTGTAATCAAGTCACCTAGCCCGGATTTCGCCCAAATCCGACTAATTCCTACAAAAGGATGAAAATCTTGTAAAATTTGGATTTTTCAAATGACTCTCGATGTAGTCAAGTCATTGAGAGTCGGGAGCAACCATTACCAAGGCCCCGAGGGCCACCATGACATAAATGATAAGGGGAAGGGGAACTAACAAAAGAAGACAAGCAATAAAAGACGGAAAAGAAAGGATAGTTGTCGTACCATGCGGTTAGCAACTCACTCGCTCCATCGTCTCATAGGTCGATAATGGCACATAGCTTGTCTTTGCCATTGCTATTCCTCTTCCTTCTCAATAAGGCCGCATGGTTAAAGTACAAAGGTATAAGGAGGTGGGATTTGATGTGAAAGTTCGGTGTAAAGTGAAGAGAAAAAGAAGTGAATGTGTGTATATGAAGTGTAGGGGTCATATGATAAGGGCAAGGATAGGTAGAGAGGTTGGGAGGGGGTATAAAATGGTTGGGTGGGATCCAACGTCGAAGAAGAGGCAAGAAGGAGGAGCAGGGGTCCATCCCGGTCGGGATGGATGGTCCCGGTCGGGATGACACACCCGTCCCGGTCGGGAAGCTCCCTTCCTGATCGGGATGACACTCCAGAGGACTCAATTTTTGGTACACTCATCCTGATCGGGATGACATCCTTCCGGTCAGGATGCTCGACCTTCCCGGTCGGGATGCTCTCTTCTCGGCCGAGAAGAGTCCTCAAACCCTCTATGACCCCAAAAGCTTGTCCAAAGCTTCAAAAACCGACTCCCATGCTCACAATCCAAGCTCTATCAATAACCACTCCTCTCTAAGATTCATCTTCACTTCACACCTACAAGTAAGCTCAAACACATTCATCAAAATCCCTCCCTCACATCGCTCATCAAAATACCAAATCTCAAGAATTTCACAAAACCACTAACAATCCTAGAAACCAAACTATCAAAACAAACATATACACACACACACAAAAGCTAAAAGAAGATATTTACAATAGGATACTCTCACCATCTACACCTCCATAGCCATCAAGAGCTCGAAGGAGTAAGTCAAATGCTTTAGCAACATCTTCATTGAGGCTCACATGGCCGAGCCTAGCTACCTTCAAGAGCTTCCAAGTCGGAGGCGAGAAGCGATCATCTTCATTATGCTCGGGGTTCTCGTGATCTTCCGGGTCTTCCAAACTATGATAGCAACGACTCTTATGACCATCTGGTAGGTATAGTGATCTAGAGTCAAGCTCGGCATTATGAGTTGGGAGATCACACCCTAAGGGGGTTGCTTCTTCTACGGGGTCGAGAGTAGAGTTCTCTTCCACCGCCCGACAAGGATCCTCTTCATCAACCGTCTCACAAGACAAAGGACTTGGAATCAAGTGCGATAAAGGAGGTGAAGGCATCAAGTTTTCTTCATTGGAGGCTTTAGGATACTCCAATTTCCATTCAAGGCGAGTTCTAAGGCATCTACCTCTTTTTCCCAAGTATTGCGTTCCTTTTCACTCACCTTGTCTACATGGCCTAGAGGAGGTATGTCTTCACTTGGCTTTGGATTGTCAAGATCCGGTTCATCACGAAGAAAATCGTACAAATCCAATTTGATAGCCAATACATCGGCTCCCCAAGAGTTACCTTGAGAATCATGTTCACACCCCTCCGCATTCTCGACCCTTGAAGCTTCAACTTTCTTCATTCTTCCCATGTCTTCACCATCCAAGCAACACTCAACAATGGTCTCTTGATTGACCCTTTCTTCTTCATTCATGGCTTCATGATCGGGTTGACATTCTTGTGGAGACACCCGACTTTCTTGCCCAAATGAACCTTCCCCAACAATTTGTGGAGTTCGAGTGGCCGACATCGTGATGCGAGCCACGAGTGCATCGATTCGAGCATCTTGCACCGCTTTTTGGGCCCTAAACTCCTCCCTAACCCCTTGTAATTGAATCATCATCTCTTGTTGACTCTTTTGCATTAGAGTTATCGCCTCTTGTTGACCCCTTAGCAATTGAATCATCGTTTGACAAGTCTCAAAGTTGGGGATTTTTGGTTGTGGGTCATGTGGGGGTATTTGGTAGTTGTTAGGATGTTGGAATGATCCTTGACAACTTTTATGGTAACCATATGGAGGGCGTTCGTAAGATTGTTGATGAGGTTGATACGGTTGGTGAAATTTTGGGACTTGGCAATTTGCCCCATAGTTGTCCTGTGACGATTGATGGAAGCTTGGACGTGCCATTTCCATAACGTTGCTTTGATACCTAGGATGAACTGGAAGCACTTGAGCAAACGTTAGTAGCCTAGTGCTTTTGAGGCACTAGGAGGAGAGAATAGCACACAAGAAAAAAAAAGGGAAATACACAAGGAGAAGAAAACACAAAAATCAAGAACAAAGTCTAAAACTAAGCACAGAAAAGTCTAAACCACGCCGTCCCCGGCAACGGCGCCAATTTGACGGTAGTGTTTGTCGTCTATCCTACCGGTCAAATAAAACCAACTATTCCTAACTAGGTAGATAGGTCAAGTTGGGTCGATCCACTGGGACGGGGTGTCGGACTAAGGTGTGCTACGGTCAAAGACTAGGTTCAAGACAAACTAATCTAGGGGATAGACTAAGGACTAAGCTAAGGTCTATGACAAGAACTAACAAGGCAAAACAAGCATCTAATGACAAACGGAAGCTAATAAAATGATAAGAAGAAACTAGGGCTAGGCCGGGTTCATGGATGTCAAGGGCATAAAAAGGGGAAAGACGGGGTTACTAGCGTGCTTTCGTAGCCTAGGTTCCGATCAGGCTCTCGCTACTTAAACGGCCTAGGGGTCATGCTCACCACGCTCTCGCTACTAATGAGGGAACCAAACCGACCAACCAAACACACACATACAAGAGAAGAGGCAAGAAAAACAAGGATTGATCGTCTCAAGTCTCACAAGCAATTCATCAAACATGTGGAGTGCAAGGTAAATGGGAAACAACAAAAACAACATCTAGTACCACCCATCTCACCCTAATCATCCCTAAACACACCCAATATCCCTACTAACCCTAGCAAGAGTCTACTCAAACATAACTAAACTAAAACTAACACTAACAAGAGAAACCAAAACAAGAACAAGAGCATACATATGTAAAACTAACAAGGATGATGAACAAAACAATAAACAAGAACTAAAGATTGAAACTTGAATGATAAAACAAAGATAAAGAGAAGGAAAAAGAGATTATACCATACTAGAAGATGAAAGAAGGAATGAAAACTTGCATAGAAGAGAAAACCCAAATACATCTAACAAGGTTGTCAATCTTGGTAGAGATCTTCAAGAATTCAATTAATACAAGGATAATCTAAGATTAAGGATAAACTAAAGACTAATCTACACTAATCTATGTTAATCTATGCTAAAGTGGTCTAGGGTTTAGTGGGTAATGTCTGACATAAGCTAAGATTACAAGAGGGGGGGTATATATAGGGTTACAAGAGGAAAGGAGAAGAAAAGAAGCAAAAGCGAGCTGCAGCTGGGCCATCCCGTCCGGGACGAGATGGTCCCGTCCGGGACGGAGTGGTTCCGACCGGGACGGATTGGTCCCAACCGGGACGGACCCAAAACAGGCGCAGTTGTATTTGTGCACCTCATCCCGGACGGGATGAGGTCCTTCCCGACGGGGATGGGTCTTGTAGGCCTCCAATATGATCTTTAAGGTCCCTCCTTGCTTCTCATGGGTTTCTCATCGATTCTCGGAGCTTGGGATTGAGTTCTAGGGGCTCGGAATCGGGTCCCAAGGTCTCGGAATCGAATCCAAGGCATCGAGTGATCGTTCCTTCTCTTCGTTGGCTCCAAAAGTGTATGAAACGAGTCGGAATCGTTCCAATTCTTCATGAATGGTCTTGGGGACCTAAAACGAACAAGAAGAAGCATGAGTAGCCCAGAAACCGCTCCCAAGGAGCGATTCCACAAGAGAAACGGGGACCAAACACAACAGAATAGGCACTACGAACTACACTTATCAACGCGCGCCCGTCTGCGCCCCAATTTTCAGGCGCCTAGCCCCCAGCGGTTCAAGATTCGGGCGCGTCACCTGGGGCGGTCGCGTTCTCGTGGACCGGGTCTGCTTAATTAAACGAAGGTTGGGGCGATCGTTTATTTCGATCCAAAATTCGAACGCGTCGCCCCCCTCGCCCCTAAATTAATTTCTCGATTTTTCTAGCCAACTTTCATCTCGATTTCCATCAAACGCGACAATGTCGACTCCGGGTAAGTGTTCTTTACTTGTTTATTGTCGGTTTTGCTTGATTTGATTGATTGTGAGTTTGTTTTGTTGAAAACCTAGAAAATCGATTTGGTTATTTTTAATTTACTAAGTTTCAATGCTTGTGCTTAATCTCATTGTTAAATTAGAGTCGATTAGAGCTTGTTAGGGTTGTTATAAGCTTGATAGGGGTTTTCGAGGTACGACAATGGCTCCCTATAGTAATTGGCTAGAGATGCTAGGGTTAGGGACCGTTTTCCCAGATATTCCCGCATTTGTTTGGTGTAATTTTGCTCAAATAGTGTTTGTGAGGATGTGGGTAGCTTCCTTGTCAATTTTTATGGGCTAGGATGGCTTTTAGGGCTCTTCGTGAGGTTTTGTGTGTCTTAAGACGGACCAAAAGGTGTCGTAACGATGCCGTATTTTCCCGAAACCACTTCCATCAAAACCGGGATCGAAAATGGGTGCTAGCGGCCTTTTCAGAATTTTGACATCCTCATCCGAATTTTGACCCTATTTTGACCTGTTTATGCTGCTTTAGCCCGACCAGAGGCGTGGATTTTTTATCTCTTTTGTTTGATTTTGTAGTTAGAGGTAACACCGAGCGTCCCGAGGGAGCTTCTTCGGTTGGTACTAGTGGTGAGGTTGCCGGGACGAGTTTACAGACTCCCCGAGGGATTCGCAGGAGACGACGGAGTATCTTGTCTCAGCACCGCGACCCCGAGGCCATAAATGAGGCTGATTTCGATAGGGTGAGGAAGCGCAGGCTTTTGAAGACGGTTGGTAGGAAGGCTTATGTTCCGGTTCCTGTACAAAAGAATGAGGAGATTGGTTACGAGGATCCCGAGTGGGCTCGGGATTGGGATGGCCATCAGTTGCTGTTTCACCTTGACCTTCATGTTTCTTACCGCATTGTGCGTGGTCTGGTGAGTGTCCTATTCGTGCTTATTAGTTATGTCTTAGATTTTTGGCTCGGGTTAGGTTAGGTTTGTTTTTTTTATACTTGTATTATTTCGGTTTGCAGCCCCCAGGCCCGACGAGGACTTTCTCGGGCATTACTACGTGTCTCGAGATTTATTTTCAGAAGTTGACCCCCGCGGTAAAGAGGATTATCGCGAGGACTGCTCTAGGTCCCGTGGTCGAGTAGTGGGTCCGAGTGGTGGGTTGCAAGACTAAGCGCAACCTCATGGTGATTAGAGCGATGATAGATCGCTTCCACAATACTACCTCGACCTTCCACATGGATTTTGGGGTGGTCGGGATGACCATAGAGGATTTTGGGATTATTACCGGTTTGCCCTAGGATCCGGATAGGATTAGGTGGGCCGCTGAGGGCCCTAGGCTAGATAGGGATGAGGTGCGGGGTCTCATCGGGGATTGTTTGGAACGTGAGGCATATAGTGCGCCTCATGCTCTAGTAAGCTCGTATATCATCGATCACTTCGAGCGGGTGACAGTGTTAGAGGGTCGAGGACCCAACAAGCCAGAGCAGGATGCCCAGTTCTGGTTGTGGTACTTCCTAGGGTCGACCCACTTCTCGGATAAAGGTGAGAGGTTTAGCACTAGGATTTTGCCTCTCCTAGCCAACCTAGCTCAGCTAGGACGTTATGATTGGGTAACCGCGACTTTCGCGGAGATGACTCGCTACCTGCAAGTCATGGTGAGGCCGATGGCGATAGAGTCGGCCTCAGCTTTGCCCATTGTGGGTCCGGGCCTGAAGGTTAGTTGCTATTCTCACTTTTGCATCTCGAGTTCTGCTTAATTTTGGCTTAGTGTTGCTAAAGGTATTTTGGGATTTTGCAGGCTTGAATCTATTCCTATTTTCCTTGCTTGGCACCCAAAATGGTGCGGGTTCATCCGAAGAGTTTCCCGGCGGGGATCGAGTGGAGGTTGGCTCAGACTAAGAGTACAATAAGTCACTACCCGTCGGAGAATGCGCTGGTCAACTGGCTAAGCCTTGGGGATGTAAGTTTTCTCTTCATGTCCTTTTTAGTTTAGCGGCCCCCAAGGTTTAGGATTTATTGAGATGTTGGTTTTATTCGTGTAGTTTGTGGCCCGCCCTTAGGCCAATTATAATGGCGTGCTGGAGTATGTGGCTGCAAAGCTGAGGCCTCGGAGTTATAGGAGGATGCTTCTTCCTGCGTTGTTTCGCCCGTTTTGGTATATGGGTGAGCAGTTGGTGCGTCAGTATTTGTATGACGACTTCAGGGTACCGGTTGATCCTCCCCGGACCATGTTCAGACCATCGACCACCGCAGAGGTCCTCGAGGATAGGGACAGAGAAGGAGGCGATGCGCTCTTGGTGCCTGGTGCCTCCTATCTATCTCACGTCAGCCAGCAGCTAGCTTGGTACCGCCTTGTGGTAATGTTCTAATTCTTGGTTCTAAGGTTTATTTCGTGGTTTAGCGTTTCCTTGCCTTCTGACCGATCGATTTGTTTCTTTGTCAGTTGGCCGATCCGGCAGATGAAATCCAGCCCCTGATGCTACTTAGGGTGGACGCGGCCGGAATACCTTTCACCGAACCCCTCTCCCCGTGTTCAGCCGAGGAGATGGATGCCGGGATAGAGTGGCGTGACCGGGTATACCGGTTGAGTTTCGACTTTCATTCTTTGTTCGGGTCTTAAGAATTAGGGTCGATTTGTCTAACTTTTATGGTTTCATCTCTAAGGTTTCCTCAGCTTGCCATCAGCGGTTTTGGTAGGCCGCCAACTGCTTCCGGGTCTATGCTTCGAGGGTTTCCCGTGACACTTCGGGACCTCAAGCGGTGAGTTTGCGTGACTAGGGTGGTTTTCTAGGCTGCTTGTGTGTTTTCCTAATGTTTAGGTGTATTTGTAGGATGTCCCGGATATGGTGGGGCAGTTGGAGACTCGGGTGACCGAACTCGAGGCGAAGCCGACTGAGGCGCAACGGCTCCTGCAATCTCGGGATGACGAGATCGCTTTCCTCAAGGAGCAGCTGGTCCGATCTCGAGGTGAGACCTCTGCGGAGGGTGAGGCTAGGCATCAGATCGAGAGGGAGACTGAGGCTGAGGCTGAGGCTACGGGTGCTACCAAGGAGATTGGAGGAGTCCCCAAGACAGCTACCTTAGACATGCTGTCGGGGATGGACGGTAGTGAGTCTCCTCTTCTAGACTTGGAGGATCCAGGTTTAGATGGCGACATTTGTGAGGTCGTGATAGCCATTGGCGTGGCTTCTAGGGGTCCTCCCTAGCCTCGATTTGTGTATGGATTTGTATGTTTTGTATATTTTCTTTAAATTTTAGTATTTGAATTAGTTGGATTAGTCTTGTGTTTGGCGAGTTGTTTACCTAGATTGACAAGTAATCACTTTTGCGTTCATTCATTTGCGATCTGACCTAGTTTAAGGTGCGTTGGCGTTGCATGGGAGTACGAAAACAGTTCCTTTCGGATGTTTTAAAATGCGTTAGTTTGAGCCGGGAGTCGGATCAGATAGTACGTAGATTAAAATGTTTTGACTTGAGACGGGTGAGGTTTAAAACATTAACGTGTTTTGACTGAGTGTATTAGTAGATGAGTGTAGTTGTTTTGACATTCAGAATGAAGTCGAAGTTAAAATTCGGGCAACCTTTGAAAAAAAAAAGTTAGACCACTTTTTTCATACTCATAATATTGCCTTATTAGGCTATAGACGCGACTGGACAATAATCATTAACATGCTATAACACGCCTAGGTGGGGTTGCTTATCCCCCTAAAAAAACTATAAAAAAAACGTCTAAGTCCCGAGCGTCCGATGGGTGAACCCGCGTTCCTGTAGCTCCTGCATGGGTATTTCGGTCTCCGGAGCGGGTTTTAGTGACTTCGGGAGGTCATTCCCAATGTCCGAGGTGTCGTGTGGTAGCTATAGTGATAATGCGGGATCAATATTTCTGTTTTTGGGGTTGCTCTAGATGCTGCCTGCCTAGGTATAGGCGCCTGGGCTGAAGCTCTCAGGTTCTAGGCCGCCTGGGCTCGGGCGGCTGGAGACTCGGGCGCCTGGGCCAGGGCGGTTCGAGTCTGGGTTATGGAAATATTTGTTGTTTCCTAATTCTTATGGGATTAGGGCTATATATACGGGTTGTGGATGCTCGTTTTAGACATACTAGAATATCCATAGGTCCTATAACATCCATATTTAGGGTCATGTCAGGTTTCGAGAATATCCTAACCGAGTGGGCGGGTTCTTTTAAGAAATTTGACCCCGAGGTTTGTTCAAATGATGGTTTGTCAACGGTCGTTGCGCTGAGTCGAGTCAAGATACAAGATGACTTCTTATTGGCATGTTCTAAGTTTTGGGACCCAAAAGCCCATGTTTTTTCTTTTCCCCGGAAGTAAAATTTGTCCTCTTCCCGAAGAGATAGATGCTATAGGTGGGTGGAGTTCAGTTCGGCCTTGCGTGCCCTTAAGGGATGATGCTTATGTGGAGCGGTTTTGTTACTTTTTGGACCTTTCTTCATTGGAGTAGGCTAAAGGTTTATTTAGGAGAAATGGCATTAACTTAGAGTTGGTTTTTAGGACATTCTCGCAGGCTGGTTCTTATCAAGTTTCGGGCTTAGCATGTAGGCGTGCTTTTAACATTGCGGTGGCTTCTTATTATCTTTTCGAGGATGCGAGGGCGCGTGAAGGTTGGGGTAACCCTCGAGTTTTGGATGTGTTAATGGGAATGGAACATGGATGATCACCCTCATTGCTTATTTTGGGTGAGCTCATTCTGGGTCTCGATGATCGTGCTCGACTTCACAAGACATCTTTTCGGGGTTCCCGGATCGTTTTACAGGTGTCTTTGGTGATATGTTTCTTCGTAGCTTTGTTTTTTTTGTTTTTTTTGTGGTTGCTTTGGTTTCGAGGTGTGATGTTTTGTCGTGATTTGTACAGGTTTGGTTGCAGGAGCAACTTGGTTTGGTCAACCCTGCCCGGGGCTTCAAAGATTATAACTATAGGGGTTTCACGGGCCGGAAGATGGTGCAGGTGTGGAGCAAAGGTCACAGGGAAAAGGAGTGGCTTTTCTATTTGGCTAAAGGTGAGGTGATCATCAGGTGGTCTATCCCATGGTGGAATATTAGTGGGCGTACCGGGTTTCCATTTTCGTCTTCAATCGAGGCTTTGTTAATACTATCCATGAGGGATCAGGTTTATATTTATCCGGGCGTATTGTCGAATCAAATGGGTGTTAAACCTCCCATTTTGAAGGATGCTAAGGTTATTCCTAGTTTTGACCCATGGACAGAGGATTCGCTCAAGGAATTTGGGGCGTCTTGGGAACAGAGGTTCTTGCGTCTCGTTGTTATTGAGAGTGTTCCACCGACCGACAATGCTCCCGTCTGGCGGAGGGTTTGTAAACACCCGTCAGGACAGAGCAGCTCAAAAGTTAGGAAGACATCGCCGCTAAGGGGCGAGGAGATGACTCGAAGGACTGTCAGTAAGTGCCTGACCGAAGACAGTATTACCGATCCTAGTTCCGTTAGTTCATCTAAGCGGGCCAAGACTAACGAGACCCATATTAAAATTGTGAGAGAGGAAGGAAAGTGGGATTGGCTGGGCTCGCCTTTGGCTAGGGCGGTAGAAGCTTGTATTCAGAAGATCGATGATAAGAAACACAAGCGGGTGCACCCGAATGGTAAGAGGAAGAAAATGTTGGACCGGTAGAGCTCAGCCATTTTGTATTATGTCTTATTAGTTGATATTATGTGGCGTATTAGTATTAATTTTTTGGTGGAGTTTCTGACACGTTGTTGCTTTCCGGGATATCCGGGTTTCAGATGCTTGATGTAAATGCCTCGACAAAGGCTCGATTTAACCAAATTTTATTATTAATGAGAAGAACATTGTTATTATTTTTTCTCTTTTTTTGTGTGGTGGCTCGCAACTCGATTCTTCATTTTACCCGGAGCGCCCTTTCGGGTTTTCACTCCGTCCTCGGCTCACCTTTTTTTGTTTTTTTTGACAACTGGCAACTCGATTCTTCATTTTGCCCGGGGCGCCCATTCGGGTTTTCGCCCCGTCCTCGGTTCGTCATTTTTTTATTTTTTTTTTTTAAAAAATTGACGACGGCTCGCAACTCGTTTCTTCATTTTGCCCGGGGCGCCCTTTCGGGTTTTCACCCCGTCCTCGGCTCGTCATTTGTGCTTCGTCATTTTAAATCACTCGTTGGCCGGGACTTGGAAGGAGTCCCGGTTTGTGCATGAATCGAGTAATCTATTTTTCTTATTTATTTGTTTCTTTGTTTGGTTGTACCCGGAGGAGGGTTGCCTACGTATCCGCTTTTAAACGGAATCAAACCATGTTCGTAGTTCTTTCTTAAATGTGAGTGATTTTGCTTTAGACTCGTTTCTGCCAATAATCAATGCGGACTTGATTTTTTTGTTTTTGTCGTCGTGTTTTTTTTGTTTCGCATGGCTTCCCCCTAAGTCGGAGGTCGGGATGTGGTTGTCAGGGTGTCTATGGGTAGTATCGTTTGAGTTGATCCACGTTGGTTGGGGTTGAGAACTCTTGACCATCCAGGTCGGTGAGGATCACGGCGCCCCCCGAGAGTATTTTCTTAACGAGGTAGGGGCCCGCCCAGTTTGGTTTGAATTTCCCTTTATGGTCGATGGGAAGGGGTGCTCTAATAGATTTGATTACAAAATCTCCCTTGTGTATGTTTCAGGATTTTACTCGTTTATTAAAGGCTCGTTGGATGCGTTGCTGGTAAGCTTGCACGTTGGATAAGGCATGTATCCTATGCTCGTCTAAGAGTACTAGCACGTCATATCATTTTTGGTTCCATTCTTCTTCAGGAATACCGCTTTCGGCTAATATCCTTAGTGACGATATCTCTAGCTCTACGGGTTGTACGGCTTCGGAACAGTAGGTTAGGTAAAATGGTATGGCTCCGGTGGGTGTTCGATAGGATATTCGGTACCCCCATAAGGCGAAGGGGATTTTGTTTGGCCAATCCCGATAGTTGTCTGTCATTTTCTTAAGGATCGTGGTGAGGTTTTGTTGGCTGCTTTTACGGCCCCGTTTGTTTGTGGTCTATAGGGTGAGGATTTGTGTCTTTGGATTTTGTATTTGTCTAGGAGTTTTTGGGTGTCGGCCCTGAAGTGAGCCCCCTGGTCACTGATGATTTCGTGAGGTATACCGTAGCGGCAGATGATGTTATTTTGTAAGAATTTGGCTACTTGTTTTGAGGTTAGTACGGTGTAAGAGGCGGCTTCTATCCACTTGGTGAAGTAAACGACGGCCACCAGTATGAAACAGTGTCCGCCGGTCCCGGCTGGGTGTACTTTTCCTATTATGTCAATTCCCCAAGTAGAGAATGGCAAGGGTGTGGCTATAGTATGGAGAGGATATGGAGGTAGGTGTTGGATGTTGGCAAATATTTGGCAATTGTGGCAGTGACGAACGTGACGTCGACAGTCTGCCTCTAAGGTAATCTAGTAATAGCCCAGTCTCATTATTTTTCGGGCTAGTAGGTGTGCACTCATGTGGGGTCCGCACTCTCCACCATATACCTCTTCCATGACTCTCTCGGATTGGTTTTTTTTTATGCACCTACGGAGGACTCCTTGCGGGGTTCGTTTGTATAATAGTCCTCGATTTAGGACGTAGTGGGTGGCTTGTATTCGTAGGGCTCTTTTGTTCTTGGTGTTAGTGTTGGGAGGGTATGACCCGTGGGTTTTAAAGTCTAGGATTGCTTTGTACCAAGGTTCTTCGGGGGTATCGTCGGTTTCGAGGTTATGGATGTGGGTTGGTTGCTCGCTTCTCTCTACGCAGATAGGCATAGAGAAGAGGTGATCGGGCATGTTTATTAGTGAAGCTAGTTTGGATAACGCATCAGCGAATTGGTTTTCTTTGCGGGTTATGTGTATGAAGTTGATTTTGGTAAATTCCTGGGATATTGTTTCCACTTTAATTTGGTATGGGGTTAGACGTTCGCTGTAAACCTTCCAGGTACCCGTGGGTTGGTTGACTACTAAGGATGAATCTCCGTGTACTCTAAGGTTTTTAACTCCTAGAGATATGGCTGCTTTTAGACCTATTAGGCAGGCTTTGTAATTGGCTATGTTGGGGAAGTCTAGTTGGATGGAGATTAGTTCGTTGCAAGTTCATTGTTGTTTGGTTATGGGGGTCAGTAATGGGTTGAACCTAGGGTTATTATTCCCGATCTCTTTTTAGGGTGAAGTTAAGTAGGTCGTTTGTGGTAGCCCTTGCGTTTTAGTCAATTGTCATCGATAAGTGGCATAGTGTCGAGTCTTTAAGCGTTAAAGTAAACTGTTGAAAGAAGTTAAGCGATTGTCGAGGCATGTTTGTAAAAGAAAAGAGAGTTGCTTTATTAATAAGTAGTAAAACGGGCTAGATGCCCGTGATTATGTTTGTTTTGGGGGAGGTGGAGGACATGTCCCCTCGCACCTACCTAGAGTCGAAGGAAAAAAAGAAAAGATGTTATTATTATTATTATTATTATTATTATTATTATTATTATTATTATTAGTATTTGTAAGCCTAGGCCCTAGGATGAACTAGGCTCTAACTCGGGTGCGGACTTGCTGGCCTCGGTAGGTGTCTTGGTGCCTTCGTACTCGGGGTACGTCCGAATTTTTCTTCCTGGATGAGACAACGAACTTGCTACCGAAACTCACGACACTCACTAATGTCATGTCCTCGACCTTGGTGTTACCGGCACCATTTGTTACCATTCCAATGTGATGGCCTCTTGTCGGCAGGTGGGTCAGGTGTTGGACTTAGGGGGTATAGTAGCCCGTCGGATATTAGCATTGTTAGGGTCTGATCGTGATATAGCCCAAGGTGCTCTAGTAGTCGGAGACCCTTTTCCTCGGGGTTGTCCGTCAAGAAACGGGTGGGTCTTTTTGTTAGTAGTGCGGTTTTTACCACCCCTGTTTTTACCAATCCCTCAATTTTATCTTTTAGCAATGTACAAGACTCCGTGTCATGACCATTGCCCCTGTGGTGGTGGCATTATTTTCCTTTGGACCAGTGACGGGACCCATGCTTGTGAGGGATCGGCCATCGGCCCTATGGGTCGTAAGAGGCGAAGGGATGTTAATCTTCGGAGCGCAGCTGCATAGTTAACCCCGATTTGGGTGAACTTTTTTTTGGGTTCGACAGTTTCGGGCGAGCCTATACCATCCCCTTTGATTGACCCATTGC
Source organism: Agrostemma githago (assembly GCA_958450325.1). Taxonomy (NCBI): domain Eukaryota; kingdom Viridiplantae; phylum Streptophyta; class Magnoliopsida; order Caryophyllales; family Caryophyllaceae; genus Agrostemma; species Agrostemma githago. The sequence continues at coordinate 61,273,373 of OY288239.1, read as the reverse complement.
ATACGAAAATGGGGGGTTTAGGACGTTCTTCGAGTCTTTCCTCGATATGAGTTATCCTTGCCTCAATTCTCAAGAGTATGGGATGTATTTGTGAGACTAAACGGGCTTGGCTCTCGATGGTTGTTGCGAGGTCGAGGGGTGTGGGCTCTGGATGGGTGTCTGGTTCCTCGATATTTAGGACATCCTCTCCCAGGGGGACAAGGTGGGAGCAGTCAATAGTGTCATCGAAGATGGCGTGGACACTAAAGGGGTTCGTAGTATTATTGGGTTTCTCAGGTGGGGGGAGAGGGATTGTCCCGTTTTCTATCATGTCCTGTATAGTATGTTTGAGACGAAAACAGGATTCCGTGTCGTGGCCTTTGCCATGATGGTACTGGCAATATTTATTAGCGTCCCACATTTTTGCCCTCTTGTCCGTGGAAGGGTCCGCAGTAGCACCTATCAGTTCGAGCTTTCCTTGCTCGGTCAATCTTTTTAATGCTTCGGTGTATGTGATACCTAGTTTGGAAAATGTTCTAGGGGTGAAGTTTGTTCTTCCCCGGGTGGTTGGTTCAACTAGGTGTACTTCTTTGGTTTTGTTATATCCATAAGACAAGGTTCATGTAGAAGTGGCCGGCCCTTGATAGCCTTTCCCCATTATTTTGGAGAATACCCTCTTCTTCATGTCGTCCTCCAGGCGTATTCCTAAGGTGGATAACTCCTTGAAGGTGTGGATGTTTTGGTACCTAAGATGGGAGGCGTAAGCTTGTCTAAGGTTATTGACGAACTTTTCTACCAAAGTGGTTTCGTCCGGGCGATTTATTAGTTGGGTACTAACCTTCCTTCATCTAGTCAGAAATTCCGAGAAGCCTTCCTTCTCATTCTGGGAGAGGACTTCGAGGTTTCTAATGGTGACTTGTGTTTCGGCGTTATTCGCATATATTGTTTTGCGAATTCTATGGAGATATCGTCCCAAGTGGATATGTTTTTAGGGTCAAGTGAATAGAACCATGATCGTGGTGTGTCTCCTAGGAATGAAGGGAATATCCTAGTGAAGAGGCTAGGTTTGACCCCTTTAATGGCCATGTAATCCTTAAAGGCTCAGATGTGTTTGAGGGGATCCTCAGTTACTTTGAACTTAGGTATGTCAGTTAGAGAAAAGTTCTCGGGTAACTGGTCATTCACCATTTCAAATTTTCTATGGTTATCGAGGTGAATGTTGTTCCCTTGGTTCAGACGCATCTGACTTTCGAGAAAATATATGCGATTCATGGCGGATTGTAGGGTGTCATCTTGAGGTAGGGCAACGGGATCGCTAGGGGTGATGCCGACCGGTCCCCCACCTAGCGGGGTGGAATTTAAGAGGACCTCATTGAGGACTCAGTTGTGGTGTTCATCTGAGGCTTTATCCTCTAAGTGGCCTAGGCGGGAGTCTATGTTGTTCACGGATGCGTTCGCCCAGGTAATGGTGGCTTGTAGATCCCGGATTAGGTTGGTTAGGGTTCCTATGGTGTCATCTGCGGACTGTCCGGCGTTGTCCCCACCGTGGTTACTCGCGTCTACGCTTGAATGTCCCGACATGACTGTGAAAATGTAGTACTAATGAGGACGGGTCTACCGGACAAATTTAAAGACTCGAGGAATGCTTGCGACTGAGCGACGCAGAAATGAGATCCTTAACTCGCGTGTGTGTGCGGTCATTGGCTTAAGGACTCAGGTGCTTTAGACTATTGGTGTATTTGGCGAAACGCCTATTGAGTTTTAGGTCTCTGTAACGAGACGGTTTGACGCAAACCTCGGAGGTGAGGTTTATAGAGGACTTCTCGAAATGATACGACCCAAATTGTAAGACCTCAAGTAGAGGTGATCGTAGTAACTAACACAGTTAATCACACGGTTGTACGACGTAAGAAGTTGATCGCGATCCCGGCTCATGGTCAAAGAATTTGATATATATGTTTTTTTTAAAACGACCAATTCTTTGCAGAAAATAATTTTTTTTTAAAAGGATGATTTGTAAAAATAGTGCAACGATGGCGTGATGACATCGTTTGTGACGTGAAACGTGTTGCTACATGTGTGCGTTGGGAATTCGGCGATAGCAAAAGTGTAAATTTTCTTTCTTTGAAAGGAGAATGGTTCTTTGGGGAACCAGTTTTGAAACTGATGACGTGATGATTTTATCGAGACTACTATTAATTAGCTAGTTCGATACTTGCGGTGGACGTGGTGCTCGTGGTAGAGCGTGGTGTCTGATGATGGTGTTTTAAAGGTGTGACTAAATCCTTATCAAGGAATTTAGGTGGTGAATGGTGTTTTTAAAAAAATGATGTTTCGTGAATGTGACCGTTTCGGGTTCCTTGACATCATTAATTGAAACTTCGGTTCTGTTAACGGTATGTGTGTAAAAATTTTTTTTTTTTTAAAATAAAATGTAACCGTTTGAGGTACCTTGATCCCATTAATTGGGAGTCTCGGTGGTATTAACGATAATCGTTGTTGACGGATTTTACTTTGGCCAAGGTGATGGCACTAAAAATATATATTTTTTTAAAGTGGTGAGTGTAAAATTTGCCATGATAACGGCATCTAAAAATGTTTTTCTTTTTTGGAAATAACGATTTGACCGGAGTGTCGGCGTTTAAAAGGTCGTTTTGAAAAGATGAGGTATTTTTCGAAAACGGAGTTGGGTCGGTTGAATATGTTGGAGTGGTTGAATCCATATTTTTAGTGTTTTATTTGGGTTGTTCCAAACACGCTACACATAACTAGGAATGCATACACTCATGCAGCATGCAGACACGGGTAGGTTAGGGTAGGCTACCGCCCACGAATAGTCTTTACTTAGGTATTGACAAATCATCTAGGGAGACGAGTGTCATACCGTCCATTCGGAACTATCCACTTATTATTCTTGCGGGGTACGCGTTAGGCGGCCGGAGCGTCAATCGAGGATCTCTCTGCGTGTCCCTAAGGATCTTACCTCGAAGAGGTCGATTGGTACTGATATCGGTTAGGGTGGGCTTTTTAGGGCCAAAACCTATAGTGACCACAACTAGGAACTAGGAAATGAGCTTCACCGACCTCGTTCAAGTTACACCACCACTTAAAATTTGTTTCCAAATCCCCAGCGGAGTCGCCAAACTGTGGACATCCGTTCGCACCGCCCGACGCCCCACGTAGACTGACCCGATTTTTTAACGTGTGGCGGCGGCCACCCACACGGCCCTATCCCTATCGGGGGCCGGCCCGATCACGCGTACGAGGCGATGTTTTTGGCCTTAATTCGGATGACGATCCGGACTTGTACTAGACGGGTGCGGGCACCTGTGTTTCTATTTGGAATCGATCAAGTCAGGGTTCTAAATGTTTAAAGACCGATTCATTTGGTAAAGCGACCTTTTTAGTGAACTGAATTCATTGCCGATTTGTGGAGTCGCCACCGAGTCAATTATGGGGACTCGGAAACAGTTCAAGTCAACTTTGATCCCTAGCCAGCTCAAAGTTGAGGGGCACGGGACCTAAAGATAACGACTTGTACCCTTAAGCACTCCATGCCTAGAATGACTCTCATTTCCAATGATTTCGAACATCCGAAAACCGTCGATTTTGAGTAAGAGGTGAGGGTACGTATTGGGAAGCCAACATCCGATAGATGTCAACACCCAATCCCGCCCGCACTATAGCGGCCTCTACTAATCAATCGGTGGGCTGATAACCTAGTTCTTTTGTTGTGGCGGAAATACTGTAACATCAGTTGTTTTCACCCTATACCTTTTGCTACGTCGGTTGTTTAAGAACAAGTAAGTATTATTGTCAAATTAGTTGTGTTTACATTCTTTGCATGCGATTTCACGTGACAGGCAAACCATGAAAAGATGCACGTAAGAGAGTAGAGAGTACTAGTATTATACGTATTAGAAAATCAGTTTTAACGTGATAATACGGGTATTAGTCATTCTCGTGGTATACCTTCCTTGTATTCTGCTTAAGATGCGTCGGTTCGGTATTAATAGATATGCGTCGAACCTAGTAAGGCGAGCACCTAGACTAATACGGAATCCGACCATCGCTTTGTTCAGTTTTAGTTGTTTTACGTTTTGAATTTCGTGTTAGGTGATTTAACATGCGATTATAAGGTCATAAAAGCAATAAATCATACGAAAAACTGTAAATGCGAATGTAAGTAAATCACATTGTGAGGAGTTGTACTCTCAGAGTATACACTAAACGGGACACGATGCATAGATAGTTGAGAACGGATCTCGGAATTACGTACTCGGGTCTATTTACTGTATTTTAGTGTTTGCGGTTGAAGTAGGGACGTTACGTGTTTTAGTAGATGTTTGTGGACCTAGTGTCCACATCTAGTGTTGTCGTAGTGCATAATATAAGAATGTGCGAGAATGTAAATTTTTGTTTAGATGACAACCTAGTGATGACTCGGCTTCAAAGGCGGATCCTCCTAGTTGTCCTAGTGATTTCGGCAGAGCTCCGTTACCTTTGACCCTTCCTGCGGCTACTCCGGCAGAGCTTCGTTACTATGGACTGATCATGCGGCTAATCCGGCAAAACTTCGTTACTAGACTTGAGCCAGTCGAACACAGGCCCCTCGGTACCGAGTGGGGTGCTCGAAGGTGAGGAGTATCATTGATGTCACTTTTATCGGAACTACGATCGAGTGGATCGTTTGCCCCGGGTGTCGGAGTGCGAGCCCTTAGCGAGAATCTGGAGGGAGAAGAGAAATGAGAATTGTGTGTCGAATGAATGAGGTGAAGGGGCGTATTTATAGGTGTTTTTGGCACTCGTCACCCATATGGACGCCTGAGTTGAGGCGCACCAAGACTCAGGCGCCTGGGTTCAGGCGTGGGGAGTCTCAGACGCGTGGGGTGAGGCGGTTGGAGTTTTGAAGATACGATTTTGATACTTTCCAAAACCGAGAGGGAGGATTATAATACGTATCTTGGAGCCTAAGGTTTCCCCCGTGTTACCCTAGCGCCGTGAGCTTAGTGGGCCTCGGGTTTGCTTTCCAAGGTTCGCTCGGCGCGGTGCTGACTTGGTTCGAGTTTCGGGACCGACTCAGGGTCCCGGTGTCAGAATTGACTCTAATTAGTGTCTATGCGACCGTAACGACACGACTAAGGCTGCCATCATGTTAGTTTAATTTTTCCGAGTAATTTATTTGATCTGTTCTATAGAAAAACTACCTAAAACATCGCAAACCCGCGTCACGTTGCAGTCCTATCGTCATCGGGTGTTTGTTGGGCACTTCTGCATCCACCATGTCCAAATCTAGGTGCCTACACCATATACGCAAGGAACTTTGTGGCATCCATTGGCGATACAGAGAAAGAGGTCGAACTGGACGACGACATCCAATTCTTGATGAAAAAGTCTCTTGAGTGTTTCCGCACTTGGAAAGGGTTCCAGCGTGATTTGGCCAACTTGAAGAAGATACTTAAAAAGTACGAGGGTTAAGTAGGTATGAGTTAAGATGTAGCGTTTAATGGTATGTAATGGATGTTTTTATGTGTTTAAGTAGGTATGGGTTAAAATGTAGCGTTTAATGGTATGCAATGGATCTTTTCCGCATTATGTCGTAGAATGTTTTTATGTTTCAAGTACTGTGTCGTAGAATGTTTTTATGTTTCAAGTATTATATGTTATGTAAAAGATGGACTTTTCCTAATGTACAAATATTTTCATCACTATTTCACTATTTCCATCGCTATTTTTCTAATGTACATACACATTAACATGGTGTATAGTCACACTTAACGAGTTGTATAGTCACACTCAACATGTTTTATAGTCAGAGTCATCAAGTCATAAAACCAATTTAGATTTCTGCCTTTCCAATGTCACACACTTCAATTTGTAGAATCACAGTCAGTATATTGTAGAGTCACAGTCAGTATCGTGTACAATCACACTAATACAGTTATTGTAACAACGCTCCACCTCTTGTCACAGAATCACGCTCTGCCTACTGTAGAGTCACACTCATTACGTTACACAATCACACTCACTCATTTCGTGTCACCCAACGATTAAGGGCATAATGTTCTTGTAAAGCTGTATTGTAGCCAAAGAGAATGCATTTCAAAGACACACTAATGCATTCCAAAGACCCATTACGCTGTAAGGACGCATTTAAAAAAAGATACTATTTCAAACGATTACAAACGACTACTATTTCAATGTATTTTTACAGCCAATCAACAAAAAACAATTTTGCCCCATGATTTACGACTACGTCATATTAGAAATGATTGAAGTCCGCAATAGGCGGAAACAATATCACGGACCTTGACCATTTCAAACGTCGACAAGCTTTATGTTCCAAAAAAATGTTTCTCCACATTAGAGGATATTCACAACACAATCCTCGGTTTACGACTACACCATATTAGAAATGATTGAGGTCCGCAATAGGCGACAACAATATCACGGACCTTGACCATTTCAAACGTCGACAATCTTTATGTTTCAAAAAAGAGTTTCTCCATGGCAGAGGATATTCACAAACAATCCTCCTCGGTAACCCCTACCAGGTCCTCCTCCTCCTCCTCAACGTCGACAAACAAGCCAGCAATAGGTGGTTCCTCAGCGAATGGGTTGGGGCAGTTCCTCTTGTCGTGGTGCCCCATCCTCTCGCAGTTGTTGCACAACCATTTAGGCCTCGCGACAATTGCAGCAGCCTTCGCCTTACGACAATTTCAAACTTCGACAGTCACTGCCCTTGTTCTTGGCTTTCTTCGGGGGCAATATCGTTATTTCAGTTGCGCTCGTACAACCAAGGATCTCCTCTATTTCTTGCGTCTTGCTACAAGGACCAGCAAAGGGCGCCATGTCGGATCTGAAGTCGCGAATGATGTCAGCTAAGTTACTAACATCTTCCTTACCCATTCTACTGACATGACTGACGGTCTCATAGAACTCAGAAACCAGCCTCATGACTGTAATAGCCTTCTCATCGCTTAGGCAACTCTCTGTCAGGGGACATGCATTAACATTACGTAGAGCATCCTTTGTCCATCTACAAACCACGTACCGTTCCGGGATCGTCTCCCGTCCTTTGGAAGAATATATCCAAATAGCGTGCCTGCAGATAATTCCATACCAACGGAACTTCCTGCAAGTACAGGTGACCTCACAGGTAGCTGCGAGTGCATTAAACACGTAAAGAGTGCGACTCTCAACCATACGGACAGTAACTACACAACGTACAGAATGTGACTTTCTAAAGGTATAATCACAACCTTTACATGGTATAGTCACACCCATTATGCTACATAGTCACAGTCCTTATGTTGTAGAATCAAACGGATTACGTTGTACAATCACACGCACCGCATTTCAGAGTCACACCCTTTATTTTGTATAGTCACACTCATTGAATTGTAGAATAAAACTCATTACACCACGCATTCACGCACACTCACCACGTTGTATAGTCACACTCATCGCAGTTTAGAATCACACTGTTTAGGTTATATAATCACATTCAGACTATGAGAGTGTGGCTAGACAACGTGGACAGTTACTTTCTATGCCAATACATGGATTGTATTCAACAATGTAGTTGCGGTCCCGGATGGAGTTCATAACTGTTGTCGCTTCGATCCCGTCCTTCTCCTGATACCCATGAACGCTGCACGTGTACAGCGAAAACTTGACCTCTTCCTGAAAGTATGCAAACGCCACATGCGTGTACACCCTTGCCGCGTGGGTCTCCATCAGATTCGTCGTTCCAGTTTTGGGGAATGTCTGCCAGTTATCGTTGTCTAGCCTCTTCTGCATGTGCCTCTGTTGGTCCATCGCACTTTCGAAACGCATCCAGAACTGGACGAATGTACCTTTGTTGTCTTCAAACTTTTTGAAGAAGTTGTTCTCACTCTCTGATCTCTTGGTTGTCCTCATAATTTTGGACATTCTCAGCTCCCTACAATGCGCGGCGACCCATTTGCTCCTGATACCATACACATCTTCGAACCATTCGATCCCCACAGCATCATGGTCGATCATAATCCGCCCCCCACCTATCATCAAACTCCGACGCCTCGATGTCATCATCCCAAATAATAGCGTTGAGGTCTTTCACAAATTCCGAGGCCTCCTCTCTTGATCTGCCGTACTTCGTTGGAATCTTGTTCATGATGTGCCACGTGCAGCACCGTTGTTGCGCGACTTTGAATATTTTCAGGACCGCTTTTAAAATCCCAGGATCCTGGTCTGTCATGATATAACACGGTTCCTTCCCACCCATGGCTTCCAGAAACCGGGAGAGGACCCAGATAAATGACTCGTAGTCCTCCTTTAATAGCAACGCCCCGCAGAACGTGACAGATCGTTTGTGATTGTCCACGCCGGTGAACGGTGTGAACACCGTAGAGTACATGTTGGTTCCGTACGTTGCGTTGAACGAAACTGCATCCCCGAATGCCACGTAGTTCCTTTGCGCTGCACCAATCGCCCAAATGACCCTGCGTAAGCTTCCGTCTGCATCGACATCGTAGTCAAAGTAAAAATCCTCCTGACTATCCCTCAAACTCTTGAACCGGTCTATGAGCAATTGGCCATCCTGCTCGTGAACGAAGCACTTGACGTCCCTACCCCAGTTCTTGAAATCAACCAACGATGTTCCGATGTTCTGGAATCCACCCGACATCTCCTTGCACATCCTGTACACACAAAAATTGCAACTGCATTAATCGCACGCAGTTAGCGGTCAACCAAGCACATTGTTCACAAACGTTACACACCCTCGAGTTGCTAACGATCGTCTCCTTGTGATATCTTGAGAGACTTCGAGATGACTTTTGAAACTCTCTATCGTTGACCATCACAAGTTCGTGGTTGTGTTCCTCGATGCCCCGATCATCGCACAGAGCCTAATCCTTGCACCACATAGCTTCCTCGTCGCCTTCGTATTAGTTCATACGATCCCACAGACTCTTGCCCCTCCTTCTCTCCTGTGCTCGACAACTTCACCATGCTCTGGCTAGCTGTTTTGCCCTCCTTATTACAAGCGAAAATTTTCTTCTTGATCGAACCATCATAAGATCTAGTTGTCGTGTACCTCTTCGCCTCGAAACCAAAGGTACGTGCGTAAGATTGATAAAACTGGAATGCTTCGTCGATGTCCACGAACTTCTGCCCTACGTAAGGCACAATCACTGTGTCTTCAACTGACATATAGGTTGGAACAAAAAAGAACGATCAGAGGTTGGAACAAAATACAAGAAACTCTATATTACACACTAAAAACTGAAAATCTTTGCGACGCATACATTCATCTCTGACCTTAATGAAATGTGACTTTTCTCAACAATAACTGTGACTTTGAAGAACAACGACTGTGACTTTGCTCATATAACAGCATGATTGTTAAAGATTAACACCCACAAAATATATGAACTACAAGTACAAAAAACCAAAATGCAATACTCAAAAAAAAATGACAGTAATAAATATGACAATGATAAAGAAATCAACATAAATATTTGGAATAATAAAGCAACTTCAACATAATACAACTACAGGGAACCAACACAATAGTAATTTGGCTTGATAAATATTTGGATTAAAAGTGTTAATTTGCCTTAAATGCAAAATTGACTAAATAATAACCCACGTATCAAAACCTGTACTCAGCGACGTGTGACTGTCCGTCATATTGAGTGTGACTATCACATTATAACTGTGTGACTCTTCAAATTAACAAACCAAAAAAAAAGATGGAATACCAAATGCTAGATACCAAATATATATGTATATACTCATCTTACCTCCTACATGTTGACCGGAAATTTTCGACTGCAAATTTTCGAGCATATAATCATCGCATGAATCTCCGAGAAACAACACCATTGGAGCATAGAGATGTAGAGCAAATTACGAATTAGGGTTTAGTTATTCTGAATGATAGTATAAATAAGGGGATGAATTTTGATTTGAGATGAATTTTAGTGAGAGGAAATGGTGAGAGATTGATGGTGAGGGAGTGAATTTTAATGATGATAATGTTGTGATTGCATGCTGTTGTTGCTACTTTATCTCTGCTGTCTGCTGCTGTCAAGTACGCTTGTCAATCAAGCGTACCTCCTTCCCCTTTTTTTATTAATCTAATTCATCCATCTAACCCAAATCAATGGCCAACAAAATAACTCACCAACTTCTCAATCCTTCATCAACTCCCTTGATCCCATTTTATATATATATATATATATATATATATATATATATATATATATATATATATATATATATATATAGAGAGAGAGAGAGAGAGAGGCGGGTTCCGGTGAGGCGGGTAACTCCTTGCACCCATTGAGGCACAATCTAGACCATTAGATTATGATCTGATCTAATGGTCGTACCATACCATACCATTCACACATCCATTTCCTTAATTACTTTCTAATTTTGGTATCTTATTATCATCATCATCATTGTTGTTTGTTTATTCCAGCTTTATTCCAGTCGCTTCTGTACAAGGCGTGCGGCCGGACGGTGAACCCGGTGAGCGGGGCAGTGGGGCTGCTGTGGACGGAGAACTGACATGTGTGCCAGGCGTCGAAGCCGTCCTACGCGGCGGAACACTTGGACCCATCCCGGAGTTCCTCGTGGGCGCCCCCGCATCGCAGAAGCCGCCCCCGAGATTCAGCAACAGCAAACGCCGTAGAGCGGAACAGCTGGATCCGAGCCTGTCGCCGTCTCAGCGCCCCAGAACGCCGTCGTTTAACTCAGAGGAGTCGGCTACTACTACTGCATGTTTTGATAACCATCATTATCAGGCTTCTGCCGTTGAACCAAAGCTCTTGGACTTGCATTGTTCCTTTGAAATTATTAGACCAGATCTAGTATTGTAGTAGTAGTAGTAATTAATTTGAAGTTTTGGTATAAAAAAAGTGGGGAGAATTTCGGGATAAAGTGTTGGTAGCAAAGATTTCTGTCTCCCGTGGGATAAAGTAATCTCTATGCGGAGAAAGGAAGGTGAATGCTGCCGGCGTCTGGTTTTTTATTTTTATTTTTATTTGTACATAGTAAAAGCAGTGTATGTTTTGATGTATATAAGTTACAATTTATTGTATATAACTCATACACCAAATATACATATGTAAAGCATTGTCTGTTTTGATGTACATAACTTAATATCTGTTGTACATGTCGATATTTTTACATATTTAAAGCACTGTCTGTTTTGATGTACATAAGTTACTATATGTTGCACACATGTTCATAACCTGACCTAATAATAAGATATAACCCAATCCATCCGTCTAATTGCAACCTCTAGCCATTAAATGTAAGAATTAACCAACTTTCCCCTTTAGGAAACTTTTTTGGCACTCTTGAAAATTGTAAACAGGGGTCCACCGTTCTTTTTTTGTTGTTCAACGAAGAACGCACTTTTTTTGGAGCGAATAGATTATTTCATTAATAAGAAGTCATGCGACATCTACAACTTATATCAAAATTGAACGGATACAATACTATAAAGTTTGAGTAAAATAAATTCTCATTAAAACAAAGATCTCTCACTAAGATTTTGATCTCCGCTTCTGCACATCCTCTCTCAACACATCGTTGTTTAATGATACAACTTTTCACAAGAGGGTCTTCGGATCTTCACAGGTTTTGACGAGAATCAATTTCATCTAACCCAATAGATTGTAGCCGCCGATCTGACATCAATTGAGATACCACGTGATGAACGATTATAGCGCTGATGATCTTCCGCGTCTTCTCCACTATAATAGATTTAACATCTCTCCTCAAAGAGAGAGCCAAACCCATCAATTGATGGGGGCGAAACTCTCCAAAAGGAGAGAACTTATTGTTATAACTAAAATACTAATGGTACTAATATTAAAATGATATAATTAATAAAAAAATTGGGGGCTTACCACCTTTAATGGTGGTAGCCCCAAGGTTTTTTTTTGGAGGCTAGGGTGTTTTGTTGGGAAGAGGGAGAAGGGTTTTGGGTTAGATATTTCAACGAAGAAAGCACATAGTCTTATTACAATATAGGAGAGCGGGGATTCGAACCTGAGACCTATTGTTCCAGAATACCTCACCTTAATCACTGGCCTTAAACAGGGGTCCACCGTTGTATTTATGGATATGTGAAAAAGATACAGTAGAACTTGTGAAAATGGACAGTCTTTTGTTGTAGTATATTGTTGGAGCTAAATAATACTCCACTGACAAATTATCCTCGTACTATACAACCATTATATCGTACAATATACCTTAAAACAAGAAATTTATTATAAATAATTACAATGATCACTTTGAATTAAATAATGGCCACTTTTTAATACAAAAAATGGTAACTATCTATCTGAATTTGATAACTAACTAACCTAAAATGATCTTTTTTTAACTTAAATTGCAAGTTTTACTATTGTCGCATAATACAATGGTTGTACAAAATAATTACTCTAGTTGGTTTTTCTTACGTCCGTCCTAAGATTAAAACGGGTCAAGTAAGTATCACTTGAGTAGATAGAAGTTAGACCCCGTGTAAGACTGCGTAAAACAGGAGACCATCTGTCACAACGGTGGCGATATCATCATCTTATATATCATTCACATAAGAACATGCTTACATGCATGCATGTATTACACAACATTTATGTAACATTTCACCTAGGTGGTATCCTTGTAACTACGAACAACTCAGGAGTAGTAAGAACATAGCTGATGAACAAAATCAACAAACTCATAATTATTACGACCACAAAAGCATAATTACCATCTACCCGTATCCTCATGGGTCCTCTCAATATGCTTACCCTCCAAAGTTTTGGGCTAGCGATCACGTTTTCCCCGATGTGCTCCTCTAGTTCTTCCTTGCGAGGGCTCACCCGCCTCAATTTCCGCAACCTTATCCTTCTACTCGCAGTTCCTTGAGTTGGGTATGACCGCGCTATATTTGGATGCCCTGGCTGCCTATATGCGCGCGGTACAACTGATACTGTCGTGGTTGTCGTCACAACAGACGAACCTCCAGCTGTGGAAGTAGGTGGACATTCATCTAACTGGACGATGTTGTCGTTAAGTATTTCAGCAAATAGGTCGTCGTCATCATCATTATTCACACACTGGTGCCAGATAACACAAAGATATAGATTCAGTAACTGAAGCATACTAGACACGGAAAATGAATGTGACACTACAGATCTAGAATCGAAAAAAGGCATACCTTAGGTTGACTGGAAGATTCAGGCTGCAAAATCTCATCCTTAAATTTCCAATCAGACTGGGATGCGGATGCAGAGTCCATCTGTTCAACAGAGTGTGAATCATGACTACTGCTGGACTTCTTCAATGAACTTTCTGCCGTCTTATTGTTCCCCGCGGTTGTACATACAGGCTCCAACCCACACCCTGAGTTCGTCCCACTACTACCCATCATCGACAATGAATTATTTCCCATATTTAACTGTCCATTTGGGTCGTCCGTTGCTTGATAATCACATTTTCTCCTAAGCCGGCAAACTACCAGAGCATCCTGCAGTTTCATAATACACCATAACAATCTCAGTCCAAAGTCAGAGTTTCTCAAAAGCAAACTCAAACTAGTATTACTTCCCGAATTCAATTCTACAACATTTCTGTCTACTTTTGCATGTAGATGATATTTGATATCCAATTCTGATTATATTTATAAGAAGTCAGCAGTATATATGTACACACACATATACATACATACATATACACATATACATATATATATATATATATATATATATATATATATATATATATATATATATATGTATGTATGTAGGAGTATATATTTACAAGAATCCAGCATTATAACAAATGCCAACAGTTCATCGGATACAAAAGTAGTTGAAGTTGTTATCGTAAATGTAATTTTTTTTATTCAGAGAAATAGCTAGGTCAATTAAAGATTGATTGCACATACCTGACCCTTGCCGGTCATACAATACTCGTGCATTATCCACTCTGTCCTCTCTCCTTTTGGAGCACGGCCAATGTGGAATACTAAAGTCCGTTTAGTGCCAATCACATTTGAACCAGATTTGACAGCACGCTCCTTTCCCGTAGCCTTCCAGTAGCCAATCTCTGTTGCTCTCTTACTTTGTGATCCGTTTGGATACTTCTTACCGCGAGGTGAAAAGAAAAACCACTCCTGATCCGACTTGATGATAGACTTGGCTAGTAAACCACAAAAGAGTACATTTCTCATCAGTCAACAAAGTCCAAGGAGACAAAATTGTGACATATATACAACACCATTCATTCATCTCATGAGACATTATCATTTTTAACATTTATGGATGAATTGAGGTCCGAGAGAAAACTTGTGACGGGCCAGATAAAGATTCATGTACAAACAGTTTACTATTTCATAGGTATATCACACTGCAGTGCTACCTCTCTGATCCGACTTGATGATAGCCGTTCGCAGCGCATGGGAGACTTACTCTTTAAGTTAGCCAAAGTATTCCTATAGTATTCTAAACAAGGAAATCGATCCATCACTACATTCTAAACGGGGACTAGTCAAACCCGTAGCAGAAATATTGTTGGCCTGGTCATTTTATATCGGTGGTGGAAGTACAAGGTAAGCTCGATACAAGAGACCCTGAGGCCTGAACAACTTAACTTTGAAGTGAGCTTTGTAAAATCTTGACATCGATTATATACAGTCAAATTGAAAAACAAAATAATGACATCATACACACATATAATCAACACTATAAAGTGTTTCAAAAGAAACACTATAAAGTAATGCATAAACGGAGATAAATGTGGTCAAAGTAGCATCTCTGACACCTTAGAAAGTCAAATGTAATCATTGGATTAGATCGGAGGGAAATATATTTTAGCGGGAACTTTCATTACATGATTAGTGAAATGCTCACTAAAAGCCGATTAAATAAATTATCGGGAAGAACGCACAACCCCAAAACTAAAAGCCGGAGACCGGACCAGTTAGTAGTAGACTCGGACAAATACTGATCATTAAAGGGTAAAGACCCGATTTGGATCGAATCAAAGGAGTGGAAGTCACAACCCTTGAAATATAGAAATTTGTGACTTGTTGGAAATCCTAATTGCCGTTAGGCTGTAACGTCTACTTACGCTCTAGAGATATGTTATCGTAAGGAAAGGTGAAAGTATGAGAGGAGGTGAGGAGCCACCGAGCCATGCTAAGTTTAGACTGGAACTGCAATCTCATTCAACGTTCTCACTTTTTCACTTTTGGTGTCATAAATCATACTCCCTCCGGGTTTCTAACATTGCCCCATTTTTCTTTTTGAGCTGAGTTCAATCTTTTACCCACTTTCCATTTTAGGTCATAAATGTGTGGTTCAAATTCACCCACCCATTTATCTCTCTTCCTTCTTCTTTTTTTAACCACTCATTTTTCCTTTCTTATTTTCCACCCAAAAAAGAAACGGGGCAATCATAGGAACTCGGAGGGAGTAAAAGTTATGCCTTCAAAGTTTTGATGTTCTATGCTTTTCTATGTAACGGGCCAAAGGTCAACTTTAATTTATTTACTGCCAGTCACACAATATAATACGGAATAATATAGAAACGTTTTCTCTAATTGCTCCTCTAGACTTCTAGGCCAGGGATGATTCCAAAATATACCTTCCTTCGAATCAATAAAAATCAACTATATATGCTAAATCATCTATGAAAGCCAAACGGAGAATAACTTGTTTAGCCATGCACATTACTGTGTAGGAAAGTTTAGCAAACTTAGCACGGAATATTTTTAATTAAAAACTAAAAGTATGGCTTTCATCGTATTCCTTCCACGAGAAACAAAGTTAACATATAAGATTACCTTATAGTATGACTTGCTTGGGATGAGAGTAATATGTTAACAGTTAGGGCTTGCCTGGGATCCCATTAATTATTGAGGGAGAGATTTGAAGGGAGTAATAAGTACCCCATGAGATAATACATGCTAAATTAATATTAAGGAAATAATTACCTTACCCAGAAAAATGGGGGAAAAGTTGAGGAGAGAGAATGAATAAGGATAGAGTTTATTCCCCTTTAATTGTTACGTCAAGCATAGGGGGAGGAATGCATTACCCTTGCTAGGGGTAATAGTTACTAGACCATATTTATTTGGGTCATTCCAAATCATCTAAAATAACCCATAAAAAATACCCCTTAATTGTTTAGGGCCCATTAAGGGAATCTCAGACAGGCCTTTAATGGTGCTCAAAATGAGAAGAAATGGAGGGGAGTGGTGGTGTTTTGTGTTGTAAAGAAGGGGTGAGGGGCAATCATTTAGAACAAAGGGAGTAGTACATACTACTGAACACGTGGTTGAGTTGTAGGGCAGGGGTGGTGTCTAGCGGTCACTCAAGTTAGGTTCTCGAGCTGAGGGTTCGGGGTTGTTATGTCATTCTTATGGCGAGCAGTCGAGGTTATTACATACATGATGATACGAAATACGGCCGGGATTTAGCGTGCGTCCGGGTAAGTTACAGTATAGTACGGAGTATAATGAATGGAAATAGTAAAAGATAAGAGGAATGAAGGTAATTAATTAAATATATTAGGGATGGAGGTAGAGCATACGTACTTGGCAAGTCCCAGGGCTCAAATTTGCAGATGTCAACTTGAGGTATAAGCTCAACACATTTATCAAACCCATCAATCTTCTTCTTTAGGTAATACAAAATCAACTCTTCATCGGTAGGACTGAATCTAAACCCTGGAAACATGGAGGATGCAGCTATCGATATCTCTGCCTCCTTAGACACCACCCCTTTCATCCTCTCCTTCTCCTTCTCCCCCTCTTCCTTTTCCTCTTTCTCTTCCTCTTCCTGATCTTCCTCTTTATTATTAATATTATTATTCCCTTGTACGTCTCCCATTTCAATTTAAATACGGATGGAGTAAATAACTTACTTGGTCTAAAAGCAAGCAAGCAGGGAATCCAAGTGATCTGATCGGATGATGTTTTGTGTTTACTTGCCTTCCTTCTCAGCTTTTCTGACTAACTACACAAAGCAAATTAAAGGCCTCCACAAAATTGTTGGAATTGTGGCACTGTTACTAATGCCGAACCTAGGTAGATGGTCGCTACCAGTACGTTAACATGGAGGTTGTGTACAGTAACAGTAGGAGGTGACGAAAGTATTATGTATTAGGTGGTCTCAGAGTGTAATACAGTAATGTCATGTAATGTGTAGGAGGGAGCGTACATGAAATTGCCGGCACCGTTCTAAATGAGTAGTAATAGTAATAATAATAATAAGGGTTGAGATAGACACTCTACTTTGATGGGCCGGGGCCGAGGGAGAGGGAGAAGGAGAGGGGAACACCACGTGTCATCATAGTGACACGGGAAACATGCAGCACGTCTCCACACCATTGATTCGCACATCCCACTTGTATTCCTCGTGTCACCCTTTCCATACCTCTAACTACGTATGTATGCAGTATGTACTCCCTCATTTTCGCTACCATCGCAAAATATGTGACGATGGGCGGTTGAATATGTTGGAAGAATGGTATATAAATAAAGCCTACTTCCTCCTCCCACATTAATATTCCCATTTTGACGTTCAAGATGTGAAATCACAAAAAGTAACCAATAGAAAGAAAATATGATGGATAAATAAGGAAAGTTTTGAAGTGGGAAAGTTTTAGTGGAGTTTTCTTTTAAGAAAAATGGGAAGATCTTAGTGGGGAGAGGGAGTAGTATCCAAAATAAGTATGGTAAATAGAGCAGTATTATTGTATCCATCGAGTTATATATAAAGATATAATAAGATAATAATAAGTAAATATAAATGAGTTGATTTTGTTAGATTTAATCTGACTCAAAGATTAAAAATTCATACTAAATTAATTCGTATATCGAATAGCGGAAGCGTACCTGACTCTGTTGGAGAAGAGAGGTGGAACGGGAATCACCAAATTACAGTTTTCTAACAGACACATCCACCTTTTAGAATTTCTCTCTACTGATGGGTGTATATGAGATTAGATTAATGTGTGTCCATAACCCTGACTATATACAGGGAGGTGGTTAAACTGTAATGACTTATATGAGTCGCCTTTAGTGGATACGCGCATTATGTATTCCAACCATTTGCCTATTTTCTTTTCATTTGCTTTTCGATGGTCAAAGTTAGCAAACTTTGACCATGAATATCTTAGAGAATAAAAATGATTTATATATAAAACTCAAAAATTTACATTTATTATCAAATTATCTTTCATAAAATGTAAATTTCGTTGAGAAAAAGTGTCATTTACATGTCGAGAAATACGGTCAAAGTACCCTCTTAGAAACTGCGAAAAAACAAATGGGAAGAAAATAAAAAAATGAAGAGAGTATCACATAAAGCCCTAATCACTAGTAGAAAACTACCCTTTGGAACCGGTTGTAAACTACCCTTTGAAACCTTTTTTCAAAGGTTCTATTGCCACAGATTCCTTAGGTCCGGAGCTTTGGAACCGGTTGTAAGAAGGTTCCATAGATGCCCTTTGGAACCGGTTGTTGTTGGAACCGGTTCCAAAGGGTATACCATTGGAACCTATTGTAATTACAACTAGTTCCAAAGGGTGCACCATTGAAACCTTTTGTAATTACAACCGGTTCCAAAGGGTGTACCATTGAAACCTATTGTAATTACAACCGGTTCCAAAGGGTGTACCATTGAAACCTAATGTAATTACAACCGGTTCCAAAGGGTGTACCATTGAAACCTGTAATTACTCACAACCGGTTCCAAAAGTATACCATTGGAACCTGTTGTGATTCACAACCGGTTCCAAAGGGTGTTTCATTGGAACCTGTTGCAATTCACAACCGGTTCCAAAAGGTGTTTCATTGGAACCTGTTGCAATTCACAACCGGTTCCAAAGGGCACCTCATTGAAACCTATGATCATTTAGACGCGGTTCCAAAGGCATGTCATTTTATCATTTATTTATATTTAGAAACCGGTGACAAATGTTACTGATTTAATTACAAAAATGAATTTTCGTATTTCTGAGAATGGTATATAAAAAACAAATCAAAGCACGCCAATTATAATATTTGTCGAAAATTGGACAGCACCTCCCTACAATTTGATTAAACCAAAATCAAAATCATATCACTGCAATGTTTAAATAGCACAACCAAATCCATAACCAATCCACACCTCCAACTACTTAAGTAACATCTCCAGTAGAATGCCCCACGTCTAGCTATCAATATGACTACAATATATATCAAACCACAAAAGTTAACAAAGTCACAAACGTACTACATCATCAACTCTATGCACTTCTGAGACCAATATTCACGAACTTGGTTCATATCTTCCGTCGTCATTCTTGATTTTGAAACACACTAACAAATAAAAAGAATAGCAACGATGGATTAGCGGTTACACCCATATTTACTTTATAACAGAAAAACTAAGATTAAGTAAAAAAAACCTGAATTAAGCTTTCTTGACTCTTAGAGTAAAATACGGTGATGTCGTACATCCACTTCATGACATAGTATCCACATTCAAAGGCTCCAGATCGTTGAGGACACTGAAATTGTATGAACCAAAAAAGTGTTATAAATCATTATTCACGAAGATAGTTTAATTCATCAATTGCGCTATAATCATTGTTTTAATTTAGTCATCTCCAACACAAAATTTGTACAGAAAACAAAAGACAACAATGAGATAGCTATAATGGAGTAAACATTTTTAAGAATTCAAAATCATGCATTAACCTGATTTCGTGAACTATCTCAATCAATGCATTAAGTTTAAATTAAATGGCAACTACTAACCCATGTAAAAAAATGAAATAATTAAACAAGTTAAAGCTTAATAATGTTGTTTACCTCGATCATTTTCACTTCGAGACTATATTTTTTAACCGTATGACGTCTCCCGCCACTCACTGTATAGATTTTCCAAGCCCTTACATTATAAACATTAAAAATTATTAGACTATTATTTTTCTTGTAAAGGTTTAACTTAAGATAGTATTTTGATGACTAATTAATAAACATAACTTACAATTGCAAATGTAGTATTACGATGTCCAAGTCATGTTTATCTTTATTCGAGTCAAAGATATATGCTATGTTGTCCCAAGGGCAAATGACAAGCAACAACCAATTCTTGCTGTATATAATACAACTTACGATTAGTAAGTATGAAATAATATAAAATAACTAAGTAATTAATTTAAAGAACCTTGGAGACTTGCCTTGCATAGAATGCACTCATCACATATTTCTTGTCTTCTTGAATTAGCATGACATCTTTGATGTAGTTTTCTATCGACCGTGGATCATACAAGTATGAACTAAGACACACGGGACACATGAAGCCGACACCTTCTTCTGTCACTCCTAATTTTTGTCCATAATCATATAGGAACCTATTTTAAGAACATAGAGTAAACATTCAAAATGAATATATAGAACATTCATATAATAAAACTAATCCTAGATTTTAACATAATTGAAAATAATACAAAACATCAAGTTTATACCTTCCTCAAGCTTGAATTATTGTTAGATTTAAAGCATCGTAATTGCACATTTCCCTAATATCCTCGAAACTTAAGTACACTGTGACGTCTGCGGAATTGTACACCGACTTACTGATATCTATTGATATCATAAATATGGAATCCGCAGATAATAAAACCATTATTCTTTCCAATTGTTGACAATATGAACCAATACCTTCTGGCTCATTATTTTTTTCACAAACATTATTGACCTACAAATATCAATTAAGGAGTGACACTTTTCTCATAAACAGAAAACAAACACAAACAAAAAAAACAACATTATTATGTCTCAAAACAAAGTAAACATGTTCGTACCAGCCATACTAGGAATAAGTCACATTGCACCAATGGTGAAAGCAGCAAGAATGTTTGCATCTCACCCTAACGTTCAAGTCACAATCATAACCCACATGCCACTACTACAAAAAATTTCTAAGAGACCACCCCTAATACACCTATTGAATAGTGTAACCGGTCTCTTAATATTATGATACCATTTATTTATTTCAACCGGTCTCTTAAGATAATTGCTAATACACCGGTTAAACTTTTAACTAGTCTCTTAATTTAAGAGACCGTTTATTATTTTTGACTAGTCTCTTATAAATATAAATAACACACCTGTTACAGTATAGGACCGGTCTCTTAGTGTTAGAGACCGTTTATTTATCAACCGGTCTCTTAATTTTAGAGTAACTCGCGCGCTTCTTTATACCAACCAGTCAACCACCCCTTGTTTCCCCTTCTCTAGAAATTCTAGGGTTCCCACTCTAAGTACCATGATTTAACCAATTCAAATCAAATTCCTCTTAATTACTCTTCAAAAATGGCGTCAATTTCACTTCTAGACTGCAATTTAACTGCTCTGGATTCTATCTCCGCTAACTCCATTGCTGAAATCCTCAAGAGTTGGAACAATGTCCACTCAATCACCGATATTCTGTTGTCTGAAAATGGCGACGTTTCGATTGGTAGAGAGTTCGTGACTCAAGTGAGTTCACTTTGTAGTTATGGTCTTCACTCTCTCGACGTTTCAGTCTCTCAAGTTTGTGCTCTTACTCTTATTTTCTCTCTTTTGTTTCGGTTTTATTTTGGTGGTATGCATATGTTAAAGTGAATATAATGATCATTTATCTGATTCAGGTGAGCTTCGAGTTGAAAGGTGCTTGCAGATTCTGGCAACATTTTGATGGTTACATAGATGCCTCCATGTTTATGGTGCGTGTAATTGAGCTTTTTGTTTCATTTAATTTGTCAGTTTTTTTATGTTGTATGTTTAGGCAAATCAATTTTATCGTTTGTAAAGAAATCCCCAAGAGGAAACAGCCTATATGAAGTATTTAATTGATTGCAGTTTTATTATGTTGTATGTTTACTCCAATCAATTTTCTCGTTTGTAAAGAAATCCCCAAGATGAAACAACCTATATGAAGTATTTAGTTGATTGATTCGATGAATTTTTGGTTTGTAATATATTTTTGACCTTTTTCCTCGGGCCTGAATTTTTTTGTTTGGTTTAGTTTGGTATATATCTTGCATGATTCATCTACAGTAGACTTGTTTGCGTTTTAAAAGTGTGGGCTCAAGGTGTGGTTGGTTTTTTAAGTTTATCTATGCAATGCATAATTCATTTTAGATTCTTCTTTACCTCAAACACAATAGTACTTCAGTTCATTCATATTTTAAGTTGTTTTGGTTACTAAGATTAGTTAGCACACGTTTATTATGTAGTACAGTAGTACTCCGTATTACATATCATTAGTGCCCGACAAATACTAACAAGTGAATTTGTGAGCTTGAAATCTCAATTGTGAACTTAACTGTCATAGCATTTTGTGTTGCCTCGATTTCAAAAATGGTTCAGGATACCACTAGTTTCTTGGGTTATCTACCTTTGTTTGATAATGGAATCATTATATTTTGGAACTGAGTTTTTTTTATCGAATGTCTTTGTTATGCATACTTATCTCTCATTTATTTTGTTCTGGTATAATAATGCCATAATGGACCATTGAAAGTGAATACTATCACCACCTTGGGTATATCTGTCATATATTTTTCCCTCTGATGACACTTCTCAAACCGTGTTCCGTTGATATACCATCCGAAGACATTTCACAGTACATCATGTTTATTTAGATGAATGTTAAAAGAAGTAAAGATGTTGTCGAGCTTATTAGTTGTTCCTCGTACGAATTCTAAATATTATTTTGTTGGATGCAGATAATACAATATCCAGTGACCAAGTCGGATGTGGTTGCGAAAGCTGATGGTAATTTTATGCCTCGTGCAAAACAAAAGAGACACGAGGAGAAAAGAGGTACGCTATCATTATTTTTGTGATGCAATTGTTGGCATATAATTGAAAGGATCTTGTGCGCATAACATTAGATGAAAGCTTATCTCTTGATTGTGTATCCTCTTTATTTCAACTCTTTATTTTTTAGTTTCCCAAAGGTGTAGACAGGTGTTAAATCACCATAGCATTAGATGGAACGTTGTATCGAGGTTTTTCTCAAGTGTCCCAAATATAGCGAGCGTTTTCAGAATGTTGCATCTGACTTCTCACTGATCAGTTTATCTGTGTTCGTCATTGTGATTGTTCTCATTCCTTGAATACTCGACGATAAAGTTTAGTGGTTTTAGTAATGATGACACCTCTACCGATTCCCGTTAAAATGACAGGTTTCCTCTCCAAGAAGAAAGTTGACAGGTCAATGAATGCACCCGACACCGGAAGGATTTTATGTGCCTTTTTTTTTCCAGCTATCATTCCTGGAGGGTTGTAATGCTGATAACTAGCTTCGTAGAATATATTCCCCTTGACATAGAAATGAAGGTGTCTGCTATCCTTGACATATTTCCCTCTGTCTGAATTTTGTTCCAGTTTATATACATTGTCCATCTCTGATAAATTTCAGCAACTTTTGTTTATGTCATTACCTTTTGTTATTCTAGAATTAATTAATTTCAACTTTTTTAAGTACTAGATTGTTCAACATATGTTTGGGAAATGATAATTCCACGTGAATATCTTTCCGAGTTATTTGAATCAAGGTTCATGGGAATCACATTAACATCTTACTGAATTTCCTCTCTCCCTATATTGTGTTTTATGTTTCTTAGTTGTATTTTTTCTTAATTACTCTTATTGTTTTAAATTTTTTACTCGTTTACGGACTACTATAAATTATTAGACTTTCCAAACAGACATCGACTCTAACCGCGACCTAGGTCATGATATCGGCTTCCATGTCATCAAGATACTGGCTGACGATGATGACACCGAAAAACAAAGAAAATTAACAGTGAACATTTCGTGTCATTTTCAAGCTAAACTCACTAACTCAATCAATTTCAACAGTACACAAAACGATCAATCGAAGCACAAAAATCGCAAAACAAGCAGAAAAATAGATTTCGTATCATTTTCAAGCTAAACTCACTAACTCAATCGATTTCAACAGTACACAAAACGATCAATCGAAGCAAAAAAATCGCAAAACAAGCAGAAAAATAGATTCCGTATCATTTTCAAGCTAAACTCACTAACTCAATCGATTTAAATAGTACACAAATCGATCAATCGAAGCACAAAAATCGCAAAACGCAGAAAAACAGAGAAAATTAACGAAAAAAAGCGGAGAAAATCAATGGCAGATAATCGACGAGAATTCCATAGTAGAGTAAACAGAAGAAGCAGAAACGCAATACTGATTGTAAAATAGAAAGAATAAGTTTAGGGAACCTCGTGTTTAGGGTTCGTCCTGAGTATATCTCTGTGTCTTCTTCTTTTCCTGCTCTGTGCGTATGTCTTCGCCTTCTTCTTCGTTCGTCCGATTAGGGTTCGTCGGTCTGGATTCGTGTCGCCTTCTTCTTCGTGTCGTCTTCTTCTTCTTCTTCTGATATGCGTCTTCGTCTTTTACTTCGAATTGCCAATTAGGGTTCTTCGTTCGTGTCGCCCGATTCGTGTCTCTGGGTTCGTGGTAGCGTGTTTTAGGGTGGGGTGTTGGTGGTTCTTCGTGTTTTAGGGTGCTGGTGGTTCTTCTTGTTTTCTTTTTATTTTTTCTTCTTGTTTTCTTTTTCTTTTTTTGGTGCTGGTAGGTTATTAGGTTCTATCCTTTGAGTTTTCAATTTTATGTTTGATTATTTTCATATCATTATTTTCATATGTGGGTTATTCTTAGTATGTTTTATGTCTTTAGAACCTTTTGTTAGGAAAATAGGTTCCATTGATGGAGAAGTTTTTAATAAGATTCAAAAATTTTAACATGAACCTACAAAAGGTGTCAAAGTATTTTAATATGGCCTAAAAATTTTAGACACTACCTTTGGCACCTCTTTTTAGTTAACAACCGGTTTCATTGGTAAGGTCTTTGAAACCGGTTCAATTTTCAACAGGTGCCAATCATTTTTTTGGTCATCTAAGGAACCTCTTGTTCTTACAACCGGTTCCTTTTGATAGGTTCCAATGGCATTAATTCTACTAGTGAATGGATCTTCATACTTTATAAGACGTAAATAAGTCATTGTTGTTGTTATCCGATGCTACGGCGACGATATTTTATCGTTGCATCCGACGCAAAGGTCGCCTATCGGATTTACTTTGTGTCAGGTTATCCGACGCAAAGGCGACGCATCTTCTGATTGCTTCTGATGATCTAACGCAAGCGTCAACATGCACTAATTGAGTAATCAAACCTCTAAGCACTTTCTCTTCCTTCTCCTCATTCGCCACCTTGAACATGTTGTGCTTGTACCGTGGCTTGGCGACCTCCATGTAGCGGTCCCGTGTAGCCACCTCGAGGCTTGGGTCCCACAAGAATTTTAGCTGCAAGATCGTTTGTTGTTAGTAAATTATTAATCTGTAAACAGTAATAGGTAACTACTAAACCCAAAAAACGGTGCACCTTGAAGTTGTTGAACCACTTCTCCTGCTGCCACGAAGGCACCTTTGTCCAACTGGTGCAGTAAGTCGTCAAGTCACTCATAAAACTATCGGACACACCAGTCACGGTCGATCGATGCCGGAACCTACACCAAAAAACAAAATATGAATGAACTACAAAAATATTTGAAAACCTTAACATTTTAAAAAACCAATAATGAAGTTGCTCATATGATGTCTCACCATGTGTTATCGGGGCTCAGAATTATGCGCCCGTCCTCTTGCCGTCATCTGATCTGGTGAGGTGGTGGTGGAGGTTGTTGTGGTTGCTTCTCTGGGACCTCCTGGTTCTCGTCGTGCTGCTCCTCGGTCTGCTGGTCATCTTGCTTCTGCTGGGGCTACTGCATGCTGTCTTCTACTGCTCCCACTCCCAACCCGAAATCATCGGCCCAACGTCATATCTACTGACAAAGATAGAAAGTTAGAAATCAAAACGAATAACAGTAATACAATCAACTAATCAAAAAAATTAACAACATAATCAACTAATCAAAATAGTAAACAAAGACTTAAATATTGAAATAATATAAACTAAAACTATACACTACTAGCAATCGTCGTCGTCGTTGTCATCTCCTACTTACCTACTCAAACCAATTACATCCTCCGGCCTCCTCGTAATCATCTTCCTCCTCCTCGTCATCGACCTCCGAATCATCGGTGCCTT
Organism: Agrostemma githago; assembly: GCA_958450325.1. Lineage (NCBI taxonomy): Eukaryota > Viridiplantae > Streptophyta > Magnoliopsida > Caryophyllales > Caryophyllaceae > Agrostemma > Agrostemma githago. The sequence goes on along the minus strand of OY288239.1, from coordinate 61,247,238 downwards.
CGACTTCGCTATCCTCCGCCTCCTCGACCATATAACCAAAGCACATTCATCGTCCTCACCACCTTCATCGTCTTCAAAATCTTCCCCCACATCCACCTCATTATCATCCTCACTTGCAAAAAGAGTCTCATCAATTGGAGACAATGTTGTACCACTAGAAATGACCTCTTCTTGGAAGAGGTCAGTGTCAATGTGCCTCCGTGGCTTAGTTTTAAACACCGCCCACCACTGATTTTGACTTCTATCGTTCTTTGTGGTTGGATAAGGAGAAAAATACACTTGGTGTGCTTGATGTGCAAGTATAAACGGATCGTACTTAGAGTATTTTTTGGTATGATTAACTTCAACTAGTTTGTACCGTTCATGTACTCTGATCTCGTACCATGCACAACTCTAAACCCACGATCACTTCCAGCATAGCACAACTCGAAGATGTCCTCCAGTAGACCGTAATAGTTGTCACCATCAAGTAATGACACAGTCACACCGAAATTATATCTAGCCCCACTGCTACCATGGGCAAATGTATGGAAATTGTAATCATTAACCGAATACCGATTCCAATTTCTAACCTTCTGCAAAGGAACTAATGCTAGACTCCTAACTAAATCATCCTGGATATTCGAAGCAATTACATGATCCTTAAGCCAACTCGGGAATTGTTCCTCATGCTTATTCCAAACATCATCGACATTTAAATTTGGATTAACAGCGAGGAATTCAGTTACAAACTGCTTCTCATAAGGCTCCAAAACTTCGCAGTTTGATAACAAGTAAGGTGAGCACGATTGTATTCTTTTTCATCTAACAACCTCCATCCCTCAGCGGATGAAGATCCTTTACCTACCTTACATTGAAAAAAGTCTGGTATGTTGGGGTCAATCATCTAAGGTGTTTCTAGGTTAAGATTCTTGGCTTTGGTGTTGACTTCTTTCTCGAAATACAGAGAACAGAAGTTGGCTATCTTCTCTGTTAGATAAGCATTACATATGGAACCCTCGACTCTCACCTTGTTACCAATTTTTTTCTTCAAATGGTTGAGAAATCTATAACAATCAAGCAATAATGTTAATAATATATTACAAGATTTAACGTTAGTGTTTCATTAAGTATAAAATTCTCACCTCTCAAACTGGTACATCCATCTATATTGGACCGGTCCTCCCACTTTAGCTTCGTAGGGCAAGTGGACCGGTAGATGCTCCATTGAGTTAAAGAAGGAGGGTGGGAAGATCATCTCAAGTTTACATAGTATCTAAGGAATTTGATCCTCCAAACGAGTCATGTCGTCAATTGTAACTGTCGAAGAACACAAATCTAAAAAAAACTGAGATATCTCTGTAATAGGATTCTAAACCCCTTGTGGCAGGAGTTGCTTCAGCGACACCGGTAGTAACCGCTCCATGAAAACGTGGTAGTCATGACTCTTCAAACCTTGCAACTTCGTTCTTAATGTCGACACACCGACTGAAATCGGAGGCGTACCCATCAGGAAACTTCAATTTCCCTAACCACTCTAACACGGCCTTTCTCTGAGCCTTATCAAGGCTAAACAAGGCCCTAGACTTGGACCCATCTCGCTTGATATGCAATTTCGGACGGTCACAGATTTTCTTCAAATCTTTTCGGGAGCCTGCGGTGTTACATGTCTTACCATCTACATCCATGACGCTGTGAATCAGTTGCCAAAGAAATTTTTCTCAATATGCATCACAACCAAATTATGTCGGAGTAATAAAGTACTCCAATATGGAAGGTCGAAGAAGATGCTTCTTTTGAACCAACAATTTTTTAATTTGTTCAGATCCTTGAACTCTTGATCGGTGCCGTCAATAGTAGATGGGAATTCCAAAATCACCTCCCATATCTCATCACCTCGGAGACGAATTGGTGCCTCATCTAGCACCACCTCACCCTTTTTGAAAGCTCTCTTGTTCTTCCTGTACTGGTGGCTCTCGGGTAGGAACTGTCTATGAAAGTCGAACCAACTAATTTTGCTCGAACTTCTTAGGTAAAACGTTTTAATTTCATTCATGCAACAAGGGCATGCTTTTTGGCCCCCTAGACCAACCGCTCAACATACCATACGCACGAAAATCATTTACAGTCCACAAAAGCGATGCTCTAAGCTGGAAATTTTATTTCAGCAACACATCATATGTCTCCACCCCTACGTCCCACAAGTGTTTCAATTCCTCTATCACTTGTTGCAAGTAAAATCCAAGTGGTTTTTGGGATTTTTTTGGCCTGGAACAATAAGAGAAAGGAAGATGAATGGTGGTTTCAGACACAGCCATGGGGGTAAGTCGTATGGTGTGACCATGACAGGCCAGCAGGAGTACGAATTACCGAACTGATCGAAAGGGGCAAACCCGACTTACCGAATTTGACACACATCGATCCAATTGATGTGTGTCAAATTTGGACCGTTTTTCCTCTCATTTAGACCTGTTTTTCCTTCGTTTTGCGAGACTAGAGTGCGATTATCGCCTTATTTTTAGTCTTTCTTGCATTAGTGTCTCTCTTTTACATTTCACGTGTTTTTGGTATTTTTTCTATCTATTTTTGTAGGATTCGTAACCAAAGGCGTGTCTGAGCTTTTACGAGCACGAGAGAGGGGAATGCCGTCCGAAGAGCAACGCACAAACTAAAAGTTCAAGCAATCCAATCAAACGACAGAGAAAGAGATCAGAAAAGAGGTCAAGAATCCACCGGGTGAAGTTTCACCCGATGAGATATCACCGGGCGAAGTTTCGCCCGACGAAATTTCTACGTCCCCGAGGATCTTCCGGAAACTTCCACCACCGAGCGAAATGACCGGGTGAAACTTTCACCCATCGAGTGAAGTTTCGGCGACGGTAATGATGTCCCCAATCGCATAATCTGGAGAAGAACTCCATCGGGTGAAACCTGTTGGAGCAAGTGTTCTCCACAATAGTGCATTGATATATTAAATCTCATGGACGGAATATACTTGGAATAATTAGTACATCGATACTCCACGTCAGTTGATTAACGTAAATCGATAACGGTCAGCTGACTAGAGTTAGACGTTATTGTCGTAAGACGATGGTGATTAACTGATCCCTTTCGGTCACACCTATAGGATGAGACCCAAATAGAAAACTAATTATTTGTATTTGATACAGTTAATCAGTTCCTTACGTATATATTTGATATATGTTTTGTAATGAGAGTTATTTATTGGAGATAGAGTTTAGAACTCAGTCTGATTAAGTTTATTAGTCTATTATACGATAATTGACTGAATAAATTTCACGTCTTATTAATACGATTAAATAAGACCTAATTTAGTATTTAAACGTTAATTACTAAATTGGTTGAGGTTTTGTATGCTTTTATGGGTAGTGGTTAGCTATTAATATTTACAAGGAGTTGTAAATTTAGCTGAATGATTATTATTATGGGACCTATTATATATAGATATAATAGTAATGTACTACTTAAAGAGTTAAGAGTATAATTATTTATTTGATGTGATCAATTATATAAGATAATTGATCATGTCACACATAAGCATTTGTATGACAAATGGCAAAAATAATATGGACCCATTATGCATGCAAATAAAATAATGCAATGGTCTTCCCTTATTTAGCGGTGGCCGATTTTGGGAGTCTTTTAAAGGGAACATTTTTGTTCTCATTTGACATCCATTCATTCATTAGTTTTTGCATGACCTCTTCTCCAAAACTCTCTCTCATACTAATATTCATCTTTATTACTAAAGTAGTAATATTCATAATATTAGTATAGGTTCATCACTATTATTATCTAGTTAATAATAATAGTGATTATTTGGGTTGAATCTTGGTGCAACTAGAAGGAGATCTTCTATTTTGGAGATTCAAGATTTGGAGGATCATCCATACTAATATAAGCTCAAGAACAATAAGAAAACTCCTTTTCTTATTGTGCCCATTATTTCTTCTTTGTTTATGTAAGAAAATCTCTTCCTGTATCTAGTTTTTGTCATTTGATGTCATGCATGTAACTAGATCTTTATATACTAAATTAACAAGTAATTTAGTAACTAATTAGAGGAGTCTAATTAGAGGGTTATGAACCTTTCAAGTGGTATCAGAGCTTTGTTGTTGCATGCATGTCGTTTTTTGACATTTTTTTTCGGGTTATATGATAACTTTGTAAAAACCGAAACTTTTGTGTAAAAATTTGTTTCACACGAAATTTTTGGGTACATGCATACCTAATGACCTCAAAAAGGTTGTGGTAGAATTTGGTAATTTTTGGAATTAATTTGCTAATTTATAATCATTTATGCCTTAAAAACCGAGTTTTTATGCCTATTTGATGTTAAAAGTTAACTAAAAATAGTTGCATGTTGTTTTTGGACATGATAATTTTTTGTACATTTCATCATATGTTTAAGGACATATTTTTAAATTTTTGAAATTTATTTGGTCCTTTTGGGATGTTTATTGTTTTTTATTGGATAAAAATCGATAAACATGCATTTATTTGTTCCAAATTTATTCCGAATTTTTGTGGACAAATTTTTGATTTTTTGAGTTCCTGGAATTGTTCCAGAATGTACAAAAGTTTTATTTTTATTTTTGGGTATTTTATGATTTAATTTGAATTTATTTCATAAAATTGACCATTTACCGATTAAATTAGCAAATTAAATCAATTCAAACTAATTTTCTATATTTTTCAAATTAGTGGAGACTAATTCTTGAAATTCCAAATTGTTTTGGAAAATTTAGTTTGAGCTTAATGGAGAATTAAGTGTTGATTAATGATTTTTAATGGTTAAAAATCGATAAATTCCATAAAAACCGAGCTAGGATGAACTTGATAAATTATAGGGCGATTTTGGCATGATTTTTACAGCATTTTATTTATTTTAATGTTTTTGAATGAATGAATGTCATTTATTGATTATTTTGCAAGATTGTACCTAGTATGGCCTAGTCTTTTAATCGGTATTACCCGTAACGTAAGGGAATATCGATTTGGTTGTAATTAATTGCGATCTCGTATCGCCCGTTTGTCATAATTAATAGTTTTATTTATACAAATGTATAATAGGAATGCTATGTATTCATTTGTATCATTTGTAATTAATTATTATGAAGACGGAGATTACCCAAGACGGTGGACAAAAGACGGTGCCTTTTGGAGGTGTTCCTTTGAAGATGCCAGGGACCAAGGAGTTGGTTTCCGATTTTGTAATAGTCTAGTTAATTAGATTAGCTAGATGGCCATACTAGGATTTATTTTGTTTGATGCTTGCTTTATATTCGCTCATGCCAAAATCGCCAATCATGCATTTTATTTTTCGATTGTCAATTCACCAATTTACGTAATCACCGACTTAGTTCACTTATAAGTGATTAGTAACTTAATATTGACAAGACCTCTCACATGCATAGTAAGAATTGAGATTTAGCCTTACCAATTAAAGCACCTATGAACCCCTTGTTCATTAGGGCAACCACAACGTGGACCCTTTTTACCTTGGGTGAGTAGGGCACATGCCAAGATTGGGTTGGACTCAACGAGATAAGAGTTATTTCGGGGCTAGGAGATGGATTTGGTTGAAATCCGTCAACCGAGAGTTCTAGAGTAGAATTGGTCGAGTAATGACTTACCGTTTTTACATAAGGATTGCATGCGATGTTAGTTCTTATCTAAATGCGGGTCTCGGAATCACTTATATAATTTCGTGAGGGGTCATTATATGAGTGACTTGTTAAAATTGTTTTACAAGTAAATTATATAACAATGGATGTTAATATTTCCTAAACTTCGTTGTAGTATTAATAATTTGCTATGGCTACCAATGCAACCATTCAACTCGGAAAGGATTCTTGGCTTAGGTCCGTTATGGACAAATGTATCTTGAAAGACGATGGAAGTAATTTCATCGAGTGGGAGTCTACCATATAAGATGCGGCGTTGTCCGACAACGTCCTTCGTTACTTGAACGAGCCACCACCCAATGAACCCGGTTCTAGAGCCACCGCGGCAAAAAGGACTGCCTATGAGGAGTTTTTGAAGATATCTAACGATATCAAGAATGTCTTGATATGGTCAATGTCTCCAAAACTCAAGCTTCAATATATTACCCTTAATGCATATGAGATATTCTCAAGGGTTACGACGGCTTTTTCTCAATCACCCGACATCCGTCAATATGAAGCTATGATGAAATTCTACGAGGGTAAGCTAGAAAAGGGTCAAAAAGTTGGTCCCCATGTGCTCAAGATGATTGAGCATATTGACACTCTAGAGCGTCTAGGGTGTAGCATTCCCAAGAAGCTTGCGATAGGTCGCATTCTTCACTCACTCCCCTCCAAGTTCTCCCAAATTAGGGTGAACTACAATATGCATGGCATGGACAAGAGTTTCCAAGAGCTTCATGCACTCCTCAACCAAGCGGAGAGGGACATGAAGGCTAGTGGGAGTGAGAAGAGAGACATTCTCTCCATGAAAATGAAGAATCTCAATCTTGGGGTTCAAAGGGTAAAAACAAGGGTAAAACCAAATTCAAGAAACAAGGAAAAGACAAGAACAAAGGGAAAGCTATTGAGAATAGCAAACCTAAGGCTAAGGTTAACAAACATGCCGACGCCGATTGCTATTATTGTAATGGCAAGGAACATTGGAAGCGCAATTGTCCCAAATATTTGAAAGATTTGAAGAACAAGAAAGACGAGAGTGAGACTCCGTCAGGTATTGTTCTCACTTCTCTCTATATGATAGACATTAACTATACTTGCACTTCCACTTGGTATTAGATACCGGATGTGGTTCTCACCTTTGTAATCATTTACAGGGGCTGAGGGACGTGCGAGCACTAGCCAAGGGTGATGTGGACCTACGCTTGGGAAATGGAGCTAGAGTAGCCGCTATATCCGTAGGCACTTATGTACTCACTCTAGCTAGTGGTTTTGAGTTGTATTTGAATAATTGTTATTTCGTACCAACTTTAACCAAGAACATTATCTCCATTTCCGTACTTGATATGGAAGGTTTTTCCTTTATGATTAAGGACAATTGTTGTACTTTTTCATTTAATGACATGGTTTGTGGTAAAGCTACGTCTATCGGAGGTATTTATGTTCTAGATAATGTTAATGATATATATCATGTAGAAAACAAGAAGCTCAAAACGGTTGAACCTAATCAATCCTACCTTTGGCATTGTTCTTTGGGACACATAAACGAACGACGCATAAAGAGACTTGTTTCAACAAAACTTCTCAAACCGTTTGATTACGAATCTTATGGCGCATGCGAGTCTTGCCTTTTGGGCAAGATGACTCGTGCTCCTTTCTCAAGTAAAGGAACACGAGCAAGTGAGGTATTGGGCCTTATACATACCGATGTGTGTGGCCCAATGACTATCACCGCTAGGGGTGGTTACAACTACTTCATTACTTTTACCGACGACTTAAGTAGATATGGGTATGTCTACTTAAGGAGGCATAAGAGCGATGTTTTTGAAAAGTTCAAAGAGTTTCAAAGTGAAGTAGAGAACCAATTGGATAAAAAGATTAAAGTACTACGATCCGATCGTGGTGGTGAATACTTAAATAATGAATTTGATTTACACCTAAAAGATCGTGGCATAGTTATCACAATGGACTCCTCCTGGCACACCACAATTGAATGGTGTGGCCGAAAGGAGAAACCGAACTTTATTAGATATGGTTCGGTCCATGATGAGTCTCACTGAGCTTCCTGATTCATTTTGGGGTTTTGCCATTTTGTCCGCAATATTTTCACTAAATCGAAGCCCGACTAAAGCAGCCAATAAGACACCATATGAGATATGGAAGGGAAGGGTTCCTTATTTGTCGTTTATGAGAATATGGGGTTGTGAGGCATATGTTCAGAACAAGTCTGATAACAAACTCGCACCAAGATCCGACAAATGTCTGTTTGTAGGGTATCCAAAGGAAACACAAGGTTATTCCTTCTACAATCGTCACGAAAACAAAGTGTTAGTGGCTCGTGACGCTGTCTTTCTAGAAAATGACTTCATTTCTAGAAGACAGAGTGGGAGAAAATTTGAACTTGATGAAGTCCAAGAGCCACAAACCGAAAATGAAGTGGAGGAAAGTGTTCCCTCCTCCTCGGACACGGTTGATGTTCCCTTTGAACCTAGGAAATCCACGAGGGTTAGTCATCCTCCTTATCGATACCTTGGTATTGTCGAGGAAGATGCGTTGGACATGTTACTTTGTGAAAGTGACGAACCTACAACCTACAAAGCGGCCATATCTAGTCGTGATTCCATGCAATGGCTTGAAGCCATGCGATTCGAAATGGACTCTATGCACGAAAACCAAGTGTGGGATTTGGTTGATTTACCTGAAAAGGTGAGACCTCTTCAGTGTAAGTGGATCTTTAAGATCAAGAATGGCATAGATGGACATAAAGATGTCTATAAAGCCAGATTGGTGGCAAAGGGTTTTACTCAAGTTCATGGTCTTCACTATGACGAAACCTTTGCTCCAGTCGCAATGCTTCGCTCCATTAGGATTATCCTAGCGATTGCCGCATTTCATGATTATGAGATTTGGCAAATGGATGTCAAAACCGCCTTCCTGAATGAGATTCTAGAAGAGGAAGTGTATATGACACAACAAGAAGGTTTTGTAGATACATCTAATCCTAGGAAGGTATGCAAGCTTAAGAGATCCATTTATGGTCTTAAGCAAGCGTCCAGAAGTTGGAATCATCGCTTTGATCATGTTATCAAACAGTATGGATTTATTCGAAGTGTCGAGGAACCTTGTTTGTACATAAAGTTTAGTGGGAGTAAGGTAACCTTTCTTGTCTTGTATGTGGATGACATACTTCTTATCGGGAATGACGTTCCGATGCTTGCTTCCGTAAAGGAGTGGCTAGGAAAACACTTTCAAATGAAAGATTTGGGAAATGCACAATGCATTTTGGGTATTCGGATCCATAGAGATAGGTCCAAGAGGACGTTGGTATTAAGTCAAGATGCTTATATAGATAAGATTCTTGATAGATTCAAAATGAAAGACTCTAAGAGAGGCTTTCTTCCCATGAGTCAAGGTACCATTTTGTGCAAGTCACAGTGTCCTTCCACACCCGAATAGATTGAACGCATGAAGTTGATCCCATATGCTTCCGCTGTTGGATCAATCATGTATGCCATGACGTGCACTCGTCCCGATGTTTCGTATGCTTTGAGCATGACGAGTCGTTATCAAGCCAATCCAGGTGAAAGTCACTGGACAGCCGTAAAGAACATCCTTAAGTACTTGCGAAGGACCAAGGATTCGTTCTTAGTGTTTGGAGGGGATACTGAGTTACGTGTAAGAGGTTACACGGATGCCAGTTTCCAATCCGATCGGGATGATTTGAAGTCCCAATCCGGCTATGTTTATATGTTGAATGGAGGATCCATTAGTTGGAAGAGCTCCAAGCAAAGTGTCACCGCGGATTCTACAACAGAAGCTGAGTACATAGCGGCTTCGGAAGCTGCAAAGGAAGCTGTTTGGATTCGTCAGTTTTTGGAAGGACTAGTAGTAGTCCACTCTGTCGAAGATCCTATCACCATATATTGTGATAACAGCGGGGCCATTTTTCAAGCAAAAGAGCCCAAGTCTAGCAATAAGTCTAGACATGGACTTAGGAAATACCACGTGATAAGAGATCTCGAGGAAAGGAAGGAAATCAATATATGCAAGGTTGGGACAGACGAGAACATCGCTGATCCTTTAACCAAGCCTCTTTCAAAGGCTAAATATGATGGTCATGTTGTCGCAATGGGATTGAGAAAAGTCCCAGATTTTCTTTAAGTTATCTAAGATGTAATAATTGGATATTGTAGCAATTTTTACATTTTTGATAATAGCATTCATTGTTCGAGTTTCAATATGAACTCTTTTATTTAGTTTGACTAAAACTTATACCTTGCTCATTCGAATGGATTGTGAGACAATCTTGAACCCTATTCAAGTGAACATTTGAACATGGTATTTTTGCCCCTTGTCACTTAATGAGGTGACGACTTGGAGTGACAAGATTTTAAGTTGATCGATGGTTAGTTCAAGACCATGGGGTCATGGAGATGACTGGTCATTTACATAGGCAGACTGATTGTCACTTTGCCGGGCAGTGACCACAATAGAGTCCCTTATCAAAATAGTTGAGGCCTGGTCGTGGCGGGGATTTCTATTTTATTCCTATGAGTCGATTCTTTAGACTGGCGACCATTTATCTGAGTCGGTGCAGTTTCCAATTGGCTTTGGTTGGTGCCCTAGGTCGTACCGTGAAAGGAGGCTGATGGACATCTTCTGGGTCATGGTGATCTGCATTATACAGTATAAGATGGGTCAACAGGAACTGTCCACCCACGTTGGGTACAAACATCCTTGGGCCACTCGAGGAGAAGTAACTGGAAATGCGTGGCCACGCTCGGAAATAGATCTATGGTAGATTTTCCGGTCAAACAGTTATTCTCCAGATCGAGAAAACCACTCTAATTATAATTAAATTACAAGTGCGACCTGAAAGACACCTTGTGATGAGTGGGAGGATGTGACATCAAAGAGACAAGAGAATCGGTAGCACACAACTTGTGTAGACAAGTGGGAGATATTGATGGGGTAGGAGTCCTCCGCAATATAGTGGCTACATGCACAACTTGTATCGGACAAGTGGGAGATTGTTGGAGCAAGTGTCCTCCACAATAGTGCATTGATATATTAAATCTCATGGACGGAATATACTTGGGATAATTAGTACATCGATACTCCACGTCAGTTGATTAACGTAAATCGATAACGCTCAGCTGACTAGAGTTAGACGTTATTGTCGTAAGACGGCAGTGATTAACCGATCCCTTTCTGTCACACCTATAGGATGAGACCCAAATAGAAAACTAATTATTTGTATTTGATACAGTTAATTAGTTCCTTACGTATATATTTGATATATCACTACAACAAAATAAGCTTTTCGTGGCGATTATTACGTGACGATTTAAAAAACGATACAACTAACACACCATTACTCATATAATAAAGCACTTATCCTACCAAATAAAAATCGACACTACTGTACCACCATAAACGACGGGTTAGCGCTTATTGAAAAAACCCTAAACTACATATTAAAGCACACCCTTTTCATCTTCTAAACATTGCCTTCAATTTTCTAAAAGTTGCTTTTCCTAAACACGGTAACATTTGTCCTTGAATTCATTATATAGAACCCTAGTGTTAACAATCCGTCACGGCCTCCATTAATCTTTGTCTCCTCTAACTTGATTCACGCTGCCTAATCGTTGTTCTCCTTATACATCACGATGCTTATCAATTCACTCTTTAAGGTACGTTTTATTACTTCTTATTGTGTTAATCTCCTTTTATTTTATTGTATCACTATTAATTTAGTATTTATCACGTAGTTTACTGGTATAATCTGTTTGTCCAGATTTGATTATGATTTATTTCACACTAAACAAATAGGACTAGAAGTTATGGAATACTATCAAATTAGGATTCCTTGCATATTTCACTGAATTTAAGTTGATTGATTTTACTCAGTTGTGTATAGCCGTTTACTGTCAAATTAGGATTCATTGCATATCCTTTTTGATTTTATTGTCAATTTTGTGAGTTTACTACTCAGTTGTGTATGCTGCCCTGATAATTGTTTGGGGAGTATTACTTTGTCAAGTATATTTGTATACAGTTTGGGAGTATTACTCTCAAATCTCAATAACAGATGTGACATATTTTGTGTTACGTTTTTGGGTGGTCCCAATCTTAATGTCAATATCCAATCCATTATGACAAAAACAAATTCTCATGTGAGACGTCTCACAAGGCGTTTATTGAGAGACCTCTCACACAAGTCACATTAATAATTGTATTGTGAGATCGTGTGTCTTGATACATTGTCGATAATGAATGAATGATGAACCCGGAATATATTCCCTACTTATTAGAGTGATGGAGTATTAGAGATGTCGATGATAAGTAGGGAAAGTGAGAAACATCAAGAAATAGCATTAAGAGTGGTGAGGACAATCCCACCCATGTTACTAATAATGCTACTAATTCCTCAAAACTAAGTTGCACACCAGGTTCTTCCATCACTCAACCATGTCCAAACATATGTTCCTCAAATGTCCACCAAAGTTTTCGACTCCCACTCTTCATATAAGGCTCGTTGAGAATTAATGAAATAATATCTCATCTCACCTTTGATGTTGTCTTTTCTTGACTATTATGACTATCTAACAATGCGTCTGCCAATGATTAATCATTCTTATAGTGTTTACATGAAGTATTGTTTGAGAATGATTGGACGGTGTATTGTTTACTGGGTATTACTGAGTGGTATTACTACGCAATTTTTTTTTATACAGGAATTAGTAGAGTCCCAAAATTATTGGACCATTTAGTTTAGTGCTCATGGACTATCTGGTTTGATGCTAATGTTAGCTCTGAAGAAGCATTTGAAAAACAAATATATGCTTAGTAAAAGTATATTGTGAGGTATTCGGTTAGAAGTTATGTGTGTCTTAATTGCTAAAGTTGTGTTTGAGAATAAAAATATGTAGTGAGTCATAGACACCAACTAGTATTAATATGGTTTGTTGTGAGTTAAAATAGAGTTTGTACTATTCTACCTAAGAAAATAAGACAAAGTTGAGATAAATGTCGTGAAATAATCCTAATATGGAATATGCTTACTATATTCCCCCAAAAGTATTGACCTGTAATGTTTGAGACAATCCTTATTGTCGATCGGAGTATCAAACCATATAGCTCTACCTTGTAAATTATAATGTGGTCTTTTGATGATGTTTCTATTTTTTTTCTTAGTGTGACCTCTTCTCTTATTAAATGAAGTTCAAAACAATTAGCTATTGGATACAAATGAAGTATAGTTTGATTTCTATACTTGACCTTTTGTCATGAAAATAGTTCTTTGTTGAAGTCAATGGACAAAATTTAAGTAAGTTCACAAACCTACTGGTGAGTTTATGATTAATTTTTCATCTACTATGGCAGAGAATTTCGTATGGAAGAGTACATGTACACATATAGGGTAATCTAACTTTTAAAGTTTGATTTACCGTAGTATGTTACCCTTCATCATTCTTATGAGTTTCTCTTGTACGATTCTTGCAGGTTCAAACTATTTCTTTCACCCATCATTTTCCAAAAACTTTTCTGCGTATACTCATTTAATCGTTCAATCATTAAGGTAACTTGGCTTTCTATTCTTTTTCCTCCTCCATTTCAATTATACAGTATAGTAGAAGAATTTCAATCTACGAGTATTATGATGTACTCCGTATGTTTTAACCTGGGAAAAATCTAAAGTATGTCTTCTTTTGGAATGGAAGAAGAAAAGAGCTTTGGCAAATCCCGTTGCTTTTTTCAAAATATCAAAACTGCCTTTTTTATCAGCTATCTATATTCACAATTCTGATTGTCTTTGTTTATCGCAGTTTTTTTTCCGGCGCAACTACTTTACATAATACGGAATACATGGATTGAAGCTCTACTTTGGTGGCCGAAGACGTACAGAGTACTCCCTCTCGTTCACTGCAAAAGCACACCTTTGAGAGGGAGTAATTTTTTTAGGTTGTCAAAAGATCGTTTGCACTTATTTTGGACGTAATTTTTTGTTAATTTAATTAGCCGATGTTGGATTCATATAATTTTTGGGATTTTATGAGTAATATAAAAGTTACATGGTTTTCACTTGTCCTTTTTTATTTTATTTTCTTAACGCATTTGAGAGATGGAGATGATGTTTCGTATATACTGAGTGAAGTCGATACCAAATTTACGATATGATTGCAATTAGTAATACATATCGTATCGAATGAAATTGTTACAATTTTAATTAGATGATATTTCGTACTACATATCGTGTCGTATACAATGGCTACAACTGTCAAAGATGACATTTTGTAATACTTATCATGTCGAATGTACTTGTAACAATTGTCACTAAATGACATTTTATTATACTTATCGTGGCGAATACAATCATTACAATTCTAATTAGTGAGAAAATCAAATTATTTACCGCATCAATAATAATCGACACTAAACTTCATCTTCTTTCGCGTCGATTTTAAGAAGTTAACCCAGCGAATAGATTATTCGCCACGAAAGGATACGGCAACGCCGCCTACCTCAACGAATACTTAATCGATGGGGAAACCTTTGACGTCGAATAGAATCGCCACGAAATACCAAAATAATCGCCGCGAATAGGTGATTTTGTTGTAGTGTATGCTTTGTAGTGAGAGTTATTTATTGGAGATGGAGTTTAGAACTCAGTCTGATTAAGTTTATTAGTCTATTATACGATAATTGACTGAATAAATTTCACGTCTTATTAATACGATTAAATAAGAGATAATTTAGTATTTAAGCGTTAATTACTAAATTGGTTGAGGTTTTGTATGCTTTTATGGGTAGTGGTTAGCTATTAATATTTACAAGGAGTTGTAAATTTAGCTGAATGATTATTATTATGGGACCTATTATATATAGATATAATAGTAATGTACTACTTAAAGAGTTAAGAGTATAATTATTTATTTGATGTGATCAATTATATAAGATAATTGATCATGTCACACATAAGCATTTGTATGACAAATGGCAAAAATAATATGGACCCATTATGCATGCAAATAAAATAATGCAATGGTCTTCCCTTATTTAGCGGTGGCCGGTTTTGGGAGTCTTTTAAAGGGAACATTTTTGTTCTCATTTGACATCCATTCATTCATTAGTTTTTGCATGACCTCTTCTCCAAAACTCTCTCTCATACTAATATTCATCTTTATTACTAAAGTAGTAATATTCATAATATTAGTATAGGTTCATCACTATTATTATCTAGTTAATAATAATAGTGATTATTTGGGTTGAATCTTGGTGCAACTAGAAGGAGATCTTCTACTTTGGAGATTCAAGTTTTGGAGGATCATCCATACTAATATAAGTTCAAGAACAATAAGAAAAGGAGTTTATGTAAGAAAATCTCTTCCTGTATCTAGTTTTTGTCATTTGATGTCGTGCATGTAACTAGATCTTTATATACTAAATTAACAAGTAATTTAGTAACTGATTAGAGGAGTCTAATTTGAGGGTTATGAACCTTTCAAAACCACCGGGTGAAGTTTCACCCAGCGGTATTAGCTCGTGAATGGCTATTGATCGCAGGGTGAAGTTTCACCATATGGAGATTCATTGGGCAAAAGTATCAATAATGGAGCAAAATTGGATTTGGGCTTTGGTTAAGTGACCCATTAAGGACTATGTATATATAGTTAACCCTAGATTTCCATTTCTAATCCATATTTATGCTTAGTTTATTATATTCTTTATCACTTTTTAAGAGGCTTCAATTAGTTCTATCTTCATCTTTTGTAGTTTCCATAGAAAAACTCTAGAATTAGATCAAGATTACTCTTTTGGTTAATGTTAATTCTACATTTTGGTAATCAAGTTATTTCCTTTATTGAAGATTCAGTTTGTATTGAAGATCAAAGAGGTTTTACAAGGGTTTAGTGACAAGACTCTTGTTTGGTGCCTCGAAGCTTTCTTTTTGTTTTTTAGGGTTTAGGTGTATGGTGTAGACTGAAGTGTGGGCGTCTTTGCGATACTCTGAGAGCGCAGTGATGTTAAGGAAGATGACAGGGACCCTCTTCATTGCCTGTGACACATTGTGTGCTGCTACTAACAGTCGTTTGTCTGTTCCTACGTCAAATGACATGCTTGTGTTGAGTATTGGTGTTGTTTCCTTTGCGCATTTTATTCCTTCCGGGTTGTTCCAGTCCAAGCTCCTAATTTCATTTCAAACATGGTTAATTCTCTACAACATATATAGACATAATATATACTTCTCTAAGTTAAGATGATTAGATTAATAACAACCTCATCAATCAATGCAAGACATGTCCCGATTTTCAAGAATTGTTTTTTATAACATGTGTCCACTGATCACACCATAATATATTGATCAAAGCACGATAATATGAATACGATAATATGCATGGTTTTTTTAAAAAAGGATTTCTTAATGACACGTGACGTGTTTTAAAAAATATCAATGTCGAAATCTGGAAAACACTGTTTTGTCTAAAAAACGATGTTCGAAGAATAATAAAAAAGCGAAATTGGGCCTCGTTTTCTAGCTGGCTGCGCGCCTCGCCCGGGTCAGGCGCGACCCGCCCGGGATGCGTGCGACTCGCGTTCCGGCTTGTTTTCGAAGTCGATTTTTTGAAAATCGATGATTTTATTAAATCGCGTACAAATATTTGCATAATTTGCACTCGACTTAATATTTTCAACGTTCGTCGTATCTAATATTCGATTATGAAATCGGTATTAAATACTCTGAATGATTTTTTTTGAAAAGATAAAAAAAAAGTTTTGAAAATCGTTTTGTAGAATTAAACTAAAAAAACAATGTTTGACTCCCTCCGCGTTAAAAATCGTTATATTACGTTTTTGAGATCGTATAACGATTTTCTAGCATCAACGAGATTAATGTAATTCTTTTAATACGATATTCGACTAGAGAATCGAAATCGTAATTTTAAGAATATTTGTTACATGAAAATAGTTTTGTAATATTGTAGACACCCGCATTTCGACTGACTGCGAGGTGTCTATGGCAGTTTCCAAAAAACACCCGATGATGATCGGACGCTAACATGCTTCCACGCGCTCGGATACGGGCTCAAATCCATTAATTGTTGGCTAACACACTTACAGAGTACAAATATCACAAAATCAACCTCAAATCCAGGTCCAGTGGGCCGTTTCCAATCAAATAAGGCTAATTTGGGCCGAAACCGACACCAGAATTAAAACCGACTTTTTTGCGATTGAGTCAACCCCGGTCAAAATCGTTTCTGAGACGCACAAAACAGCCCCTCACATCATCAAAAGTCCAAGTCAAACACAAAACCCATCAAGCATCCAAAGTCAAGGTCCAAGTCAATGGACCCGCGCAACCCATTTGGGCCACTCGATCGAGTGCCCCATCCACTCGATCAAGTGGGCCTGTTTCAGGCCCGACTGCGGGCTCATCGAGCCACTCGATCGAGCTAGCCTCCAACTCGGTCGAGTAACCCTAAACCGGGTGCCCTAGCATTGCCTATATAAGCAACCCCATGCACACATCTTTTGACACCTTTTTTGGACACCTTTTGAAAACCCTAGAGCAACCCTACACACACATACACAACATCTTTACAAACCCTAAGCAAACCCTAAGCAATACACTAGCAAAAACCCTAAACCAAGTTTTAGGAATCAATCCTGAGCCACCATAACTTAACCTTCATCCACCTCGAAGACTCTTGTGTTAAAGCCACGGTTACGAGTTCGATCCAAGACAAGAACATGTAGGTTGAGGGTGTCAAAACCCCGTTCTCTTCTTCTTCTCTCTTCGTCGTCCGTCTACCTTTTCTTCGTCGTTTTTTTCGTTTTTTTTATTTTGTTCATTGTATCATAATATCGATAATACTATCAATATAAAAGCATTAAAATACTTATCGATTTGTGTCGAATAAGAGGGTTATCGGAATAAGAAAACACGAATATACAAGTGTACTGCACACAGCGTTGATGATCGCTTATTCCAATAATATCCCGACTATTTGATTATTGAGATAAGTTAACTTAAAGAATAATTCGTTATTATTTGTGTCGGCATCATCTTTAATCTTGCATTCATCAATTTTAAAACCTTCTTTAAGACACGTATTTTTAATAAGGGTCGAAACCCGTTGACGTGGATCCAACATCACAATCCTTAGGGATTTATTTCGATGTCGGAGAAGCCGAGGGAATCAAGTCCTCTAATTTAAGCAAAGTGTCGATTCGTTAGATCCGATACCAATTTCATCGTTGGATGTTGAATCTAACGATCTAGTCAATTTAATTCAATTAATTCGATTTCTCGTTGATGCTAACGTAGAAGTCACGTTGTAATTATGACGCTACAAACACGGAGAGGAACTCATATCGTTTTGATTGACTTAAAACGACTCAAATCAATTTTTTTATTTTTCGCTCTAGTATTCCGTATCGATTCAATAATCGAATACGGGATATAACGAGCATTTAAATTTAGCATCGGGTATAAACTCAATAATATTTATATTCGGTTCAACCAAATCTATGATTTATAAAAAACCCGAATCGAGCATAAGTCATACAATATTTATGCTCAATTCGGTAAAACTGTCGAATTATCAAAAATCAAAAGCAATTTCGAAATCAATTCAATTTGCAAGCGAATTACAATTCGTACAGAGGGCACTAGACCGAGTGCCGAGCCCACTCGGTCGAGTGGCACCCCAAAATCGGTTCAGAACGCTTACTACAACCCCCACTCGACTCGGTCGAGTCTCACAGTGACTCGGTCGAGTGGCCATGTACTCGACCGAGTTGGCCAATAACTCGGCCGAGTATGGTCTGAAACGCAAAACAGAAACCTTTTTTTAGAGGTTCACTCGACCGAGTCCATCGACCACTCGATTGAGTGGCCTCATCACGACCAAAACCGTGAGTCGAACATTCTTCTTTTCAAACTCGATAGTATTTTACGACTTAGGTCAACATGTGTCCAATTAATCACGTGTATACTATCTTTTCAAACCATGCATCCTCTCGTTCACATCATTCAATTCAATTCAATATTTGCACAAACTGTTATTATTCGTTATATCGTTACTAACAGTTTGCTTGTTTCTTTTGTCAATTTTTGTCGTTTATTTTATTTTACTAAAAGGAACCCACATGCTAAAATTCAACTTCGACGTTAGAATTTATTGCATTAAATTGACTTAGAAACCCTTTTCAATTCCATTCAAATGTTTAGGGAAAATAATCTTTGCATATCATTTACCCGTTCAAGTAACGCGCGTATTGGAAAGTCATTCGAATTCTTAGTAGAGGCCGCTAATGTGCGGGCGGGGTTGGGTGTCCTTTGTGGGTTTCCCAACACGTACCCTCACCTCTTACTCAGAACCTCGGTTTCCGGATGCCCGAAACCGTTGGCGCATGAGAGTCATTCAATACATGATATCCGATAATGTCGGTATCGGTATCAAATGCAAAGGGACGAGCCCAATAAACTCTGACATCGGAAATGGGCCGTATTTTGTACACGGCCCACTACGACATAGAGTGGCGACTCCACTTTGATTTAAATTTCCATTCGATCTGTTTCATATGGAGATTCATTCGCCTCCCCAAACCCGTGCGTGGCCGCGTCGGGGTGGACCTATGTCATGTCCACAATTTGGCGACTCCGCTGGGGATTAACTGATGCGTGACTTACCATCGGCATCCTCAGGGTGAGACTCGAATAGAAATCGTTTGACTAGTACAATACGCGTCTTAGTTTTACGGTTCATGCATAACCCATATTTTCCCGGGCCGGTACTCGCGACCGACGTCCCACTATACCGTTGATGTACTCCAATATGGATATGTCAAAAGGTGTCCATAGTCGATTCGAGTGGGTTTCGCGGCACGTTCTAAGCTCAACTCGACTTAGAAAGTCCGTCCCGATCAACGTCTAGACTATGTACACTGGTATAGACCCTCTTTAGACCGACCGAGACTTAGTGTAGAGCTTACATGGCGTCGTTATAATGCTTGTGTGACTACGTGCTATTTGGTTTCTGTGTCGTTTTCAAAAACCGTCAACATTTTCAAAAATGCATCTTTTCAAAAATATTCAACTTTCAAAAACTCGGAAAGCTGCCGAAATTTTGGACTTATGATTTGACTCAAAACAAGCCTATTTTCTAGCCGGCATGCCGCCCATTTCAAAATTCGAACTTCTGATCCACCATTCGATTTTCGAATTTTCAAAAATTCAATTTCAATTTTCAAATCTTCGAGATGCCGTTTTCGATTTTCAAATCTTCGGGATCTTATCTTCAATTTTCAAATCGTTGGAAATTCCTTTTTTCCGGCACTCAAATTTTCAATTTTCAAGATATCCAATTTCAAAACCCGGGACGTATACCGAATTTAGGACTTATGATTTTACTCAAAACATCCTATTTTTAGCCGGTATTTTGCCCATTTCAAAACTCGAAAATATTTTCAAACTTTCAAATTTGAGGCCCGATACACTTTCCGATTTTCTCGAAAAGTCGGGCCTTTCCTCGAGTTTTCTCGGGTTTTCCAAAATAATCCATTTTCAAAACCTTCCTCTTCTTAGGACTTCCCGTATTTAGCAGTGTCGGGTCGTGTCTTAAGTCGTCGAAGTCTTTAGCGTCGAAACTCCGCCGATCCTACATCACGAGTTTCTTCCCCATCCCAGGCCGCCTTATTAGACTAAGGCCCGACCCACCTACGTAGGACATACCCCTACAAAGGAGGGCCCGTCTACACAATCGAGTCCAAAGTCTGAGAAATATCTCACGTGGACCTTTCTTCGAACAGGACTCGGCCCACATAGTCGAATCCTAAGGAAGGCCCACCTTTCACAAGTCACCCGTCTAAGTGTCTTTTCTGATTCAACCTTTTACAAGGCATAGCCCTATGACAAAAGGTTTGTGGTCCTTACGTCTAAGGGTCACTCGTCCAATACTCGAGTATTAACAAAATCTTCAATCCCACTCGGGGGCTACCCTTTAGCAGGGCGATCAATCACGGTTGCCCTAAGGGTCATGTCTTACACGTGTCTCACGTACCCCACTTTCGAGTCACTTAAGATGCCACGCCATCTAAGTCCTTAGTCTCACATTGGGGGCTATTCTCCGACGAAGTGATTAATCACAGTCACTCCAAGAATCGTACCCTACACATTTGTCTTAGGGGAGTCTAACCCGAGTCAAACCGGAGTCGTCTCTCCTCCCGCGCTATTTCCTATGCCTTGGTGAATTTGAGTTCCGAAGCAACTTTACTGATTAGGCGGTATTCTTACAGACAGGCCACCGCAAACCAGACATCAAAAGATGCAAGGAACTTTGGACGAACTGAAGGTCGCGCTGGCCAAGATGGAAACTCAATTGACTACCATCCAGACTGACCAAGCGACCTTGGCCACCCGTCTAAGTGCCGTGGAGAAATGGACTCCTCCTCATGGATCTGAGCCCACTGGGGCCCATAGCTGAACTAGTCAGCGCTGTTCGGAGGCTCGAGGAACAAGTTCACCTGTCAACAAACAACTCGATCCACACTGAAATTTCTCGTTCCTATTCACCCCTGAATGATGAACTGCCCGACAACTTCGACCTTACGGGCATACCAATGTTTGAGGGTACCGAAGATCGGGTCCACCACATCCGGGCTTTCAAAGAATTTATGGCTGTCAAGGGGGTGAAGTCCACCATGTTCAGACACTTGTTCGCTTCTTCCCTTGAAAAGCACCCCAAAGCCTGGTACTACAGGCTCGATTCCAAGAAATACCCGACTTGAGATGACATGGCAACAGAGTTCGCTCGGAATTATGTTGATAACACCGAGATCCAGACTACAATGCGTACTATGGAAGTGATGGCCCAAGAGCCCAAAGAAGGGTTCACTAAATATCTTCAAAGATGGAGGGCCGAGAGTGTAAAGTTGGTAGACAAACCCAACGAGAAGACACTAGTGGAGGCGTTCATCAACAACCTCCTACCTTCTTACCGCATCCATCTTAGGTATGCCGGCATTTCAAACTTTGCCGTGCTTACCGAAATGGGCATTAGGATTCAAGACGATCTTCGACATAATGAAGATCTGGGTGAAGCTTCTACTGAAGGCTATACTGGACATCAACTCGAGTCCGTAGAAGCCGACGACTAATGACAACATCATCCGAGAGTCTGGATCGGATTTAAGTCCGAGTCTGAGTCCGAGTCTAGGATGTGCTATTCCCTCCAAAGTCAAAGTCAAAGTTAGAGTCAGAGTCAGAGTCATGGTCAATTGTATTCTGTCCTCTTTTCACAATTCAATAAAATCAAGCTTTTAATATTCTATTTCTCATATCTACTTTCCTTATGTGTTTCTGAGAACGTGATGAACACCGTCATACACTGTGAGCACACGCACGTGACTATTATAGGCACATCTATAATGACTGCAGGAAACCGAGCCCGTGTTTTCCTTTTACCTATTCCATGTCTAGTATAGAAAGTCACAAAACTACCCTTAGCTGGAGCGGTATCGAATTCCTATGACAAATCTGGGTAGTCTCCTAGTTTGGGTTCAAGACGGGAGGCAAGCCCATTTCCCACAATAAACACCCATCCAATAAGATCAACCAACCCCTACCTTAGGTGTTAGTTTGACCAACAAACATTCAAGAAACCCATGACCGGGGCTAAGAGGTCAACCAACAAAAATTCAAAAATCCCAAGACCGGGGCTAAGAGGTCAGCCAAAGAATATTCAAGAACCCATGACCGTAGTGAAAGCGGTCAAATTCAAAATTATCAATGCTCGTACCATCCAATAGGGGAGAAACAATCAAGTTGGTCAGCTAACACCACATCTAGCCTTCCCACATTACAACCCTCAAGACCTTCCCGAGACCTAGGCTAGAGACAGCACGAAATTTTGAGGATTCAAGCTCCATAAGATACCCCTAACCATTAGGGCCAGACATGGAAATCAGATCCCGCATTATTAAACCTACCCCGATCGAAGTCCGAGTCATTTTTACTCGACTTCCCCATTTCCAACCACTACAAGAAAGAACATTCATTCCTACGGACCCGATTTGTAGGAAACATGCCCATTTCCGTCGGAATAAGCATGTTCCTACGGAAAATTCGTAGGAACCATTCCGTCGGTATACTTCGTCGGAAATAAAAAAATTCCTACGACATATTTCGTAGGAAATAACTTTCCTACAGAATGTTCCGTCGGAATGGCTGGTGACGAGTATTTGTTGACAAAAAAATTCGTCCCTACAGAACATCGTCAGAAGGGTTCAAGTTTCCTACGGAAATTCCGTAGGACAATATCTTTCCGTGGGAGGCATTAGTTGAGGAAAAAAATATTATTAAATATTTCGAGCTATAAAATCAATTGACATGGTTTTTTTGTACGCCCTATGTCTATTTATAAATATAGACATTGGTTATTTGTTTTCACTATGTTTGTTATCATAGTATAAACATCAGTTTCATATATTAATGCTATATTTTTATTTTTTTTTGAAGAAAGTGCAATTTAATCAAACCAAAATAAATCACATAAATTATACGACATTCAATTGGACGAAAACGTTACATATTTTATTAATGTAGTCATCATCCCAAACAAAAAACTAGCTAAAAGATATAAAGCTACATAAGTACGTCATGTGCCAATAACTTCTTACAACCAATCTTTCTAGCTAATGCCTAGAATACTACATGCGTGTTCCATACTTCTAATTTACAAATCGCGAACCTCATCGATGTCTTGTGAATACATGGGAAGTCCTTTGAAGTGCTGCAACAATTTCAATATAGGTTAAAAAAAATCGAGATCATAATTAAAAACAAGTACTTCAAAAATATAAATACTTTGATTAACGTAGAGAAAATGTGCATGTGCTCAAAGTCTTATTACCTTATCAATGCTTCAATAGTTCCCTTCAAATTTGAAGTGATTAAGTCGGTCATGTACTTCAATATGTAATAGCCACATTATAAGTTACCCAGCTCATAAGCACACTATAGCCACATATATAACGACATCAGCAATTTCTCTCAAACAAGAACCAAGAAGGCATATACACTAGGCATATCATCTACTTCAACATAATAGTCATATCCAAAGAACGAGAATTTAAATAGATGTAGGGAGTACTAGGCATGAGATAACTGCATCTCAACTGAAAGGAAACATACGACAATTAAGATGGAAATATACAGAATACAACAATGAAATATCGAGGTGTCGTGTTGTACACTTGTACCAGACAATATACACAATATGGCAGTTAAGTTGCGTGTAGAGTAGCATACGGGAGTAAAATAGAGAAATGATGAGATAGGTGCCGAGAAACTTACCATTTTTCCTATCCGTCAACTTCAATATCAGTAACACGGTAGGTTCCCCCATGCATCACATAATTGTATCTGTCAACCAGTCTCACGAGCTAGTGGTCTGAAATCATCAAAATACATATACCATGATTATTTGCGTGTAATAAAAATAGTTTAAATTGCCCTCTATATATGTAGAAATTTTAAGTGATTGCTGATACAGTAGGGAGTCACATGAGTGAACACGAAGAAAATGTGACTGAAAAGAATTAAACGGAGTGGACTCAAAACCGTCAAAGGTAGACAAATTAATGGGTAAATCAACAATTTCTGTGAACACATCAGGTCAATGATAAAGACATGCCTTTGGTGTTTGGTGTATAGAGAACGTAAAGACACTCCGGAAGA
Source organism: Agrostemma githago (assembly GCA_958450325.1). Lineage (NCBI taxonomy): Eukaryota > Viridiplantae > Streptophyta > Magnoliopsida > Caryophyllales > Caryophyllaceae > Agrostemma > Agrostemma githago. The sequence continues at coordinate 61,222,821 of OY288239.1, read as the reverse complement.
AGGGTGTTTCTTTCCTTCATAGAGCAAGACATTATCAATTGACTCGATCGGACACCCCTTCTTTTTGTGCTAAGAAATTAAGTTCTTCCAAGTACTCGACGTTTTCTCTTAACCTTTGATCATAGCCACCTGAAAAATATTAAAGAAGAAAAAAACAAAAACAGATCAGTCACTGAATAGGAGAATACAAATATACAATAGATCAACCGTCGGTCATAAAATAAGAGCATTATTTTGATGACAGACTGACATTGATAGATGAAAATTCCTCAAGAGTCAAGAGAGATTAAAATACCTAAGTGTGGGGTTTAATAAATAGAAAAAATATTATGAAGAACTTACCAGCAATAGTCAGCGTAACATCATTTCCATTATTGGCCCTGTTAGTACCGAGCTTGGCAAAAGCTGAAATAGCTTTACCAATGTTCTTCTTTCTCTCAAAGTTGTTGATTGATAGAAAATTCATCCTGTAAAACGGTTCAGAAACAATTAATTAGACATGTGCTTGATGCTCGAAAAAGACCTCTATAGCTCTAGGACACCTAGAACTATAATATACCAAGGATATGCAAGCATGTTCGTTACTTAGATGCATGAGATTCACCAAACTGGTTGATGTTAACTGCTGGATAGAAGAACTGATGCTAACCATAACCGCCAACCTTTTTCAACGTAATCAACCTTTTTCACGCCCCCCTTTTTTCAACATTTACTTCTTGTTTACTTTAACGATTTGAGGCTGGAAATTAACAATGAAAACAATAATAAAAAAATATACTACAACTTAATATCTTATGAGTCAAAGACAATAAAAAAAGCAACAATTTCAAGAAATGATCAATTACTAATGATGTTTAATATTACTCGTGATAGTGTATTTAGTGTTTTTGCGAGAAAACAAACCTTGATGCAAATATAGAGGGTAGCCTTCCCATTTCACTCATTCCAAGCTGCTGAAAAGCATCACTGCTCATCTAACAAAATTAACTTAATTGATAGGCACAAATTGACTTTGATACCTACAACTCTCACTTGTTCTGCTTTTACTCTTACTCCTACTCCTATTATTACATTTTCATTTCAAACCATCTTTTAAGAAAGTAAGGGAGAACTAATTATTGGTTTATTTCAAGATAACTTTTGTTTAGCTCATTTCGAGGTATCAACTAGCAATATGGCATCAACACACAGCACAAGACCATAAATCAGCAACAACAACATTAGTTAGCAACAAAAGCATCATAATAAACCTACATTAAGAGTAGTACAACAGCAACATGCTAGGTGTGAGAGCCTGTTCGAAGGCAGGAGTAAAATCGACCGACCCTCAAAACTCTAGCTTACAAAGCGTCGCACCAGCCATGTCCCTGACATTTCGAGTAGTACAATAGTAGACTTCGAAATCAGGAGTAAAGCTTACCCTAAACTAACTATTATTTTGCAGCAGACCTACCAATAAGGCCAAATAAAACAGATCAAATGACTACTATTGCGTAGTCAATTGAAACAATTTGCCAGAAAATAACATGAATGACAGTAAGAACACGGACCTAGTAGACTCGGAGAACAAACCACCTGAGAAAGGAGCGTCAAGTGACGAATTGAGGAACTCGGTGTTGAGGGAGAAGAGATGGATTTAGGGGAATATGGAGATTAGGAAACCCTAATTTACATTGTTCCCTAATAAAATTTAAAAAGTCGAGGATTTTCTTGAGCAATGAATTGGAAACATGTTGATCAGAAAAAAAGGAGAACGAATTTGGGAAAATACCTCGAGGAGATAAAAAATGGCGATTCATTTGCATTATATTAGAGCGAAAGGCTAGGGCAGAGGAATGACGAGCTAACTGATATGGGTCAAGTGTTGGTATGGGTTAACCGATAGATATGGGCTTCTTATTTTCATTGTTAGGGTTATACTTAGTCAATAGTCATTAGTCATTAGTCATTAGTAATATATATGCCCTACTTCTATTCATATTTTATAGACATCAGTTTTACTTTGACGTTGGTTTTTTGAACCGGTTTCCGAACCGATTTTTGATCCGGTTTTCACTAATAATGCAGATGAACTCAAAAAAGTGTGAGAAATATACATATCGGATTTTTCCTCCGTTTAAAAGTATAAAATAGCTTCAAAATCGTGTACCCAATTTTTAAAATTCTGAAACGAACCCGACCCAATTTTTCAATACAAAAATTGGTTCGAGTACCCGAACCGGTTTTCAACTCCAAAATCTGTAAAAATTGTTTTAGAATATTTGTTTGATTAAAGGAAATGTAAAATTTTTTATATTAAAGTTAAACACCAAATAAATATAGTAGAGTAAATATTAATAATAATAATAATTAAAAGATTCTTTAATTAATTTTTAAAAAAATTATCAATGATATTTTCCTAAATTGAGTTTTGATGATATGGTCAACTGATATCACTCGAAAAAATCTGTAAATATGTAGATATATACATAAATATTTCCGTCCTCCCAATTATATGTTTACCTTCAATTACAATACTTCTCACAAAAAATATATAAAAGGTAAACAAATGACTAAAAACAAAACCGACCCGGTTTTGTTTCATATTGCGAACGAAAACAGAACTGGTTCAAACTCGAGTCAGTTCTTTTGACCTGATTTTTTTTAAAAATATGGTTATCTTTGGTATAAACCAATTTTCCGAACCGGTTTTTGATCCCGTCTTAACTAATACTGCAAAAATTTTCATATCGATTTTTTTCGTTTAAAATTGTAAGTCCGTTCAAAATCGAGAACCCGGTTTGTAAAAATGTGAACCAAATTCATAATATACCGAATATCGGATATAATCAGGTATCGGATTGAGTCAAATCAAAGCAGGTCAGTTTCGATCACTAAGATATTTCAGTATTGTCGATCGTCGGACGGGTTCGATCAAGAGTGAGTCAGATCGGTTTTCTCGAGTCGGATCGGATTCTGCCAGGTCTAATTAGCGTCATTTAAGTTGATTAATTAGTGGCGATTTTTATTTGGTAGGATATGTTGTATATTATAAGAGTCAGATCATTGTGGGTAAGTTGCGTTGATTCTTCAATCGTCGAGATATAATCGCTACGAAAATATGATTTTCGTGTGGTGAGACCTGTGACCCATATAACCTGCCCGTATTTGTCTCGACCCGTATGATCTGATTCGTTTGACAGGTCTCCATGTAGTAGAAGTGAATAAAATAAACGACTCCATATCATGTAATAATAGATAAAATCACGTGAATATTTTGAAGCTACTAACGGATATAAACACAAAGACAAAAATTTAATGGTGGTATTTCATTTGTGTTTCGGGTTCGGTCACTTCATGTTCCGTGAAATACGGGGTGATATAAACAAATAAACAGTATGTGAGGAATAAAGGACTTTTAATGTACGCATTAACATTGGTTAAATCGTTCATGAAACTAATTTTTTGAGCTACAAATTTTCCTACGGAACATTCCGTAGCCTAAAATGTTTCCTACCAAAAGACCGTAGGAATTTCGTAGGGGTGCTAAAAAGGAGCGACGGGTTGGGATTCCGTAGGAATATCTGTAGGAATTATTTACCTTCCTACGCCTTTCAAGATCCGTAGGAATTATTCCGTTGGAATTTGCACTAATTCTTGTAGTGAACCACATTGCAATACCTTACCCTCGAAGCCTTAGCTCCACCAAATCGAGCTCCAAATTTCGAATCATCAAGGCCACTTGCGACCTAGCACCACATTTCCAAAATCATCCAAACCAGTTATCAACCCCAAACACGGGAACCAAACTTGCGGTCGGGATAGAACATGCCCAAATAGTGCACACCAACTCTGGGAGCTATCCCGGAGAACGCTCACAGTCACAGGATTAATATCCTAATCATTCTAGCCCTTTGACCAAAACGTCATTGGGAATGCACCTAGCCTACACCATCGCTATGGCTAGTTACACACAAAGTCCTATTAGACTAGGCACCATAATACATCTTCCGATTTTGAAATACGTTTGGTTTGATTCCGCTATTTGTGGATACGTAGGCAACCCCTCGAAAGAGTACAACCACTGCAATAAACGAAAGACGGGAACGACATTCAATAATATGTTTTTTATATCGATTACAAAAAAAAAAACGCCGGACACGGCATACACACACCAAAAAAATCACACCACTAAAAAATAATAATAATATTCAAATAATAATAACGGAGACTAATATCCGGGCATTTTCCCCTTCCCTTTGTCCTTCGGGTCACGTGGAGCCTGAGGTCTTCGGGGTGGTGGCGAGCGTTCCCGAATCACAAGTGGAACCTCTTTAGCACGAGCCCGTTTCTTCGGCGACGGGTCTTCTATCACGGTCTTCGGTCCAATGCGAGCCCGTACGCGCTCGGGTAACCTATCCCGCGGGCCAAGTCGATCCTGCACGGGTAGTCTTGGGCCCAGTCTCCTTCCCAAGTCAGTCTGGGGGCTCACTTTCTCCCAAACACCTTTAGCACTAGACCCTTCAGCTTGAGTCTTAGTCTTCTTTTTGTGACCTGACATTAGACGGACCATGGTAGCCGGGGTGTCACCATCATCGAAGAATCCCCTTTTGTCTTTAGCTTGCTCCCTTCTCAGCAGGTCAAAAGCTTCGTCAACCTTCAGCGCAGCTCGGGCTTTAGCATCAACTGCTTTGGTCCACTTCGTGTAAGAATCCGAAACCCAGATTGAGTGACGAGATTTGACAATGGGCCAAGTATGCCGTGTGTACCACCTTTGCATCCAGGTATCACACATCACGTCAGTCAGTTGGGTAGGGTCACTCACAACTGCTTCAACTTCAGGGATTCGCTGGGTCCATCCATACTTCCTTAGTATGTGTGGACATGACATAGGTCCACCCCGACGCGGCCACGCGCGGGTTTAGGGAGGCGAATGAATCTCCATATGAGAATGGATCGAATTGAAATTTAAATAGAAGTTGGAGTCGCCACCGAATTTTATGGTTATTCGGAACCGTTCGAGCCCACTCTATATCGTAGTGGGCCGTATACAAAATACGGCCCATTTCTGATGCCAAAGTTTATTGGGCTCGTCCGTTTGCAGTTCGATACCGATGCCGACTTGATCGGTTTATCGTATATTGAATGACTCTCGTTGCCAATGGTTTCGGACATCCGGAAACCACGATTCTGAGTAAGGGGTGAGGGTACGTGTTGGGAAGTTCACTAAGAACACCCAACCCCGCCCGCACATTAGCGGCCTCTACTAGGATATCGTTTGATTTTTGAATACGCGCGTTAGTTGAACGATGAATGATATGCAAACATTGTTTTCCTAAGCATGTGAGGAATTGAATGGGTTGCTAAGTCGGTTTAATGCATGAAAAATTTAACGTCGAAGTTGAATTTAGCATGTGAGGTTCGTTTTAGTATAATAAAACAAACGATAAAAAAGAATGAATTTGCTACAAGATGAACAAACGAGTTAGTATCGATTTGTGAAGAAATAATATAGCAAATATGATGAATATGCAAGATCGAGAAAATATTAGTCGAAACCTAAAAAATATTGTTAAAAAGACACGGTTTTGTATAAAAAAATGATGTTCGAAAAAAAAAAAAAAAGAAGGAAACGGGTCGCGTTTCCAGCGTTGCCCGCGACTCGCCCGAGGTGCGCGCGACTCGCGCCCCGGCCTGTTTTGAGGTCGGTTTTTGAAAGTTCGATGTTTTTATTAAACCGCGTACGAATATTGCATAATTCGTACTTGACTTAATATTTTCGATATTAGTTATATTTGATAGTCGGCTACGGAATCGATATCAAATACTTGGAATAGTTTTAGAAAAGATATAAATTTTAGAAGTCGTTTCGTAGAAAAACAAACGAAAAGCTAAAAAAGGATTCGGGTTTCAGGCTCGTGCGCGAATCGCCTGGGATGGGCGCGACTCGCGTGCGGGTCTGCCCCGGTCGCGATTTTGTTCGAAAATTGCTAATTTAATAAATCGCGTACAAATACAAACTAACTTACACTTGATTTATGTTTTCGATATTCGTCATACCCGATATTCGATTATGAAGTCGATATCGAATATTCGGAATGAATTAAGAAAAGGTTTTGAAAAAAGTTTGTTTTGAACGAAAAGTAAAAAAAAGAATTTTGAACGAAAAAGATGTTAATTCTCTCCGCGTATAAAATCGTCGAATTTTGTTTAAAAAGATGTGACGATTTATTTAGCATCAACGAGAATTTAATTAATTTTGTTCTTGTTAGATACGATATTCGATTAGAGAATCGATATCGTATTTTAAGAACGTTATAAAAAAAATAGTTTTTTGTAGTATCGATATTAGAAATAAAAAACGACGAAGGACCCGTAAAAAGGACGACACACGACCCAAAAAAAGACAAGACGGACGACGAGAAGGAGAAAACAAGAAGAAGGAGAAATCGGGTTTTGTACACCCTCAACCTACATGCTTCGGTTTACTCGGATCGGGGCTCGTCGGAACGTGGCTTGGGCACAAGAGCGTCGAGTTTAACGTCGGTGAGTTGCGGTGGCTTGGTTTGGACGTGGGACATGTGAAGGGTGTCGGGTATCGGGGCCGGTTTCCTTCGGGTTTTGGATGTACAATCGGTTTCTCGACGTAAAAGTTGATGCTTTGTAAAAAAGGTGTTGCTGTTTGATAATGAATAATTGTTGTTAATAATTGATGTTTCTCAGGAATTAAATGTCTAGATGTGTTGTGCAAGGGGCTATTTATAGGATATTCCCGACCTTTGCTAGGAGAGGTGTATTTGAATAAAAACTACCGCTTAGGATAGGAAATATAGGAAGTCGAGGGGTGTGAGGATTCCGTTTTCTTGTGAAGGAAGAAAGGGAATCGGCTGGTTGGTAGGCTACTCGGCCGAGTATCCTAGTTCGGTTGAGTATTTGATTCGGTTTTCGGATAGGATTCCTACCTGAGATCGAATTCTACCTTAAACGGAATTGTTTATCGTTGATGTAGCTGATTTTGTGGTATTGGAGTCCGAACCGGATACGTGAGGCGTCACAGTTGGTCCACGAGAATCGGGAAATATCTTTGACCGGGTTTTGACTCGGTCGCTAAAAGACGGTTTTACCCCTGGTGTCGGATTCGACCCAAATTAGTCCTATTTGACTCGAAACGACCCAATGGGCCTGAATTTGAGGTTGGTTTTGTGAGATTTGTACTCCTTAAAAAGCCCAAGCTAAATATCCATGATTTCGAGCCCATTTCCGAGTACGTTAAAGCACGTTTGCGTCTGATCATCATCGGGTGTTTGTCGGAAACTGCTATAGACACCTGGCAGCAAAATGTGGGTGTCTTCAGAGCCCCCACTCTGACTGAGGCTTGGACAGGGCGAAAGTCAGAGTAGCTACCAGGCCAATCAAAGATTAAGACCTGGCAGACTTTCGGTCGGGTCGTTTTAGGTCCATTAGACCTGCGTGAAGGGCCCGCCGGCCATGGATTAGAAATGTACCTGAACTGATGATGATAACTCCGTGGGGAATTGAACTTGTCGTATAAGACTTTAGGTGTGCCTATATATGGGCTCATCTTGCTAAATGCCGATGGGGAGTTATGCGAATTGCATGGTCCTGTTCGAGTCGTCCTGTACATATTTATGCAAAGTAGCAAAGTTTTGCACGTAACATTTGTAGGAAAAATGACTCGCGCTGGGAAAATAAAAATTTTGAGAAAAGGTTTGGATTTTTGAGTTTGTAGGAGTCTTTGAAAATTAGAGAATTTTTGACTCTGAAAAGGAATAGGAATGCTCGGGATGACTTAGCTAAACCTCAGGATAAGGATTGTATGCTAAATACTCTAGGATTGGGAATCCTAGGTGAGGAGGAGAATTTGGTTTTATGCTATAAATACCCCCTCCTTGCTTCATTAATTCTCATAATTTCCACAATTCTCACAAAGAAAGAACAAGCCCTGAGAAATTTATTCTTTCTTTTAGAAATCCAATTATGGGAATCGTCCGATTAGTTGGAATGCTGCATGAGTGGTCCAAATATTTCAGAGATGCAGATAGGGTCATCCTAAATCAGAATGGCGTTACCCAATTGTTCGTGATCCGTCAGATGCAAGTAGATCGTCACTTCTTGGATGCTTGTCTGTCCTACTGGGACGATACTTATCATGTGTTTGGTTTTCCTCGAGGCGAAATCTGTCCTATCTCTGAGGAAATTGTTGCTGCAGGAGGATGGAATCCCATACTTCGCCCTGCTATCCCTTTTTCGATTTCTGACCCAAGGAGGAAGTTACGGGAATTTTTAGGGATTTCTCACATTGAGGTATCCCGTATGCTGGAAGGAGATACCGTTTCCTTGAACGATCTACCTGAAAAATTTATGAACCCAGATGACGTCTGGGTCAGGCCGGTCCACAGCCATAGGGCCTTTACCTTTTGTAAGCTCCATGTCTATGCCTTCGAGGGCCATATGGATTTATTATCTTGCATGGGCCACGTTAGACTCTTTACTGTGGCTGACCTGGTGGAAACGGAGCACAGCCCGGCTTGGTTGATTACAGGAGAGATGATCCAGGGCTTGGATAATCGTAAAAGGGATCCGTCAGTCCGATTGACTGGGAGTACCCGTCTTTTACAGGTATAACGGTTTTTTTTTTGGTTTTTTCTGATTTTTCCGGTTTTTCCAATTTTCCGGTTTCTGCGGTTTCCTCCCGATTTTCCTGGTTTCTGCGGTTTTCATGTTTTTTTTTACGCGATTTTGACAATTTTTCGCAATTTTGATATTTTTGCGGGTTTTTCAGCTGTGCCTGTTCGAGAGGCTATCGATCTTGGATCCTCCCCTAGACGTGAACCGGTATCAACCCAGGCAAGTAATGATGAGGAGACGAGCCATTGCCTTTTCTCGCTTCAATACCCAAAAACACTAGGATGAGGTGCTATCTTTCCATGGAGGCCAATTGATCCGCTAGACCGTCCCATGGTGGCCGATTTATGTTTGGACCGGTTTGGAGTCTCGAGATTGGGCTAGATATCAAGTAATCCTATCTTTTAGACAGACAATTCACCTCTTTCCCGATCGCATACTTAGGCAATATGGTCGGGTGCAAAGAATCCCAGAAATCAAGGCAGTCGTGAGTGAATCTACTCAGTTGACGGATGTAATGTGTGACACCTGGATGCAAAGGTGGTATACACGAGCTACTTGGCCCGTTCCTAGAAATCCTCATTCGATCTGGGTATCTGACTCTTATGTGAGATGGACACGAGCTGATTCAGCTAAAACCCGAGCTGCCTTGAAGACTGACGAGGCCTTCGACCTGTTACGCCGGGAACACGCTAAAAATAATAGAAGCTTCTTTGACGAAGACACCATTCCGGAAGGTCAGAAAGGGAAATCTAGGACTCAGACTGAAGGGTCCAGTACTAAGGGTGCACGGGCGAAGGTGAGCCCCCAGACGGATTTAGAAAGGAGACTAGGGCCCAAGCAGGCAGTTAAGGACCGACTTGGTCCTCGAGATAGGCTTCCCGAGCCCGTCAGGGCTCGGCTTGGACTGGTGCAAGCGGTGGAAGACCCAAAATCGAAGAAGCGGGCTCGAGCTAAAGAAATTCCCCTTGTGATTAGGGAACGTTCGCCCCCGCCCCGTCGGCCTCGGGCTCCACGTGACCCGAAAGATAAGGGGAAAGGAAAAATGTACGAGTAGTCTTCTAAATTTATTATTTAAGTATTACTACTATTTTGTGGTGTGATTTTGTTGTTTTTTTTTGCATAATAAAAAGACATATTAGTGAATACCGTTCCCGTCTTTTCGTTATTGCAGTGGTTGTACCCTTTTGAGGGGTTGCCTACGTATCCAAAATTAATGGAATCAAACCTTCCGTAGTTCAGAAGTATTTTTGCAATTTTTCGAAATACATCAAGATTATTAATTCGAGATGTGCAATGGTAGGATAAATAATCCTAACTTATTGACTTGCTTAAAATTTTTGAAAATTCATAAAAAGAAAAAAATAATAAATTTTGCAAATGACATTGAGATAGGGCTTATGGGTAGTAACGCTTCAGCTGGTCAAAGTTTGTTGGATTGACGAACTCGTTCCCGTCCAAGTCTGTTGGCATTACCGCTCCTCCTGAAAGGATTTTCTTTACTAGATACGGCCCAGCCCAATTGGGTTTGAATTTTCCCCTTGGGTCAACTGGTAATAAAGCTCGAACAGATTTTAGGACTAGATCGCCCTCTTTGATATTCATGGGCCTAACCCTTTTGTTAAAAGCCCGTTGGATCCTTTTCTGATATATTTGAATATTATTCAGAGCCCGAGATCGTCGTTCGTCTAAGAGGACTAGTGAGTCATATCGGGCTTGGACCCAATCTGCTTCAGGTACCTGGCTCTCGAGCAGAATCCTAAGGGATGGTACTTCTAGCTCGACTGGCTGGACTGCTTCCATTCCATATCTCAGATAGTATGGCGTTGCTCCGGTTGCAGTTCGAGTTGATGTCCGATATCCCCATAAGGCGAAGGGTATTTGTCGGGCCAGCCCCGGTAATTCTCAGCCATCTTTTTAAGAATGGTGACAATTGTCTTATTGGCTGCCTCCACCGCTCCATTTGTTTGGGGACGGTAAGGCGACGACGTATGCCTTTGGATCTTGTACTTCTCCAACAAAGTGGCAGTTTCAACTTGAAAATGGGTCCCGTGATCACTGATTAACTCGTGCGGAATCCCGTATCGACATATAATCTTGTTTTGGATGAACTTAGCCACATGTTTGGCATTTAAGATCCGGTATGACTCGGCTTCGACCCATTTAGTGAAATAGTCGATAGCCACTAGAATGAAGCAATGACCTCCCGTCCCGGAAGGGTTCACTTTCCCGATTATATCAATTACCCATGTTGAGAATGGCCATGGTGATGTCATTGTATATAGTAGGGATGAAGGCATATGCTGAACATTGGCGAAAATCTGGCAGTTATGGCAGTGTTTGACATATAACTGACAGTCAGTTTCCATGCTGTTCCAGTAATAACCGAGTCTCGCGATTTTCCGGGCCAACATATGGGCGTTCATATGCGGACCGTTTTCACCATCATGTACCTCGGCCATGACTCTTTCGGCTCGAGTTTTGTCAATGCATAGGAGTAAAGACCCCTGTGCTGTCTTCTTATATAACTGTCCATCATCTGTGCGGATGAACTGGGTTGCCCATCTTCGTAGAGCTTTCTTGGCCCGGTTTTCAGCTCCCGGAGGATATTCCCCTGACGTTAAGTAGGTTAGAATAGCCTGATACCAAGGTTCTGGATCAGTTATCTCAATATCTTGGATGGCGTGGACGTATGCTGGCTCGGATCGTCTTTTGATGCAAATGGGCATGCTGGTTAGATGTGCTGGGATATTCAATAAAGATGCTAATTTTGAGAGAGCATCTGCAAACTAGTTTTCTTCCCGAGGCAGATTGATGTACTCTACTTTTTGGAATTGTTTTTCGAGAACCCTTATTCGTGCTTGGTAAGCCACGAGATTTGCGTTCCGAGTCTTCCATTTTTGTAGGGCTTGATTTATGACTAAAGATGAGTCACCGTGGACCTGGAGGTTTGTTACTCCTAAATCTGCGGCGGCTTGCAGCCCGTGAATGCACGCTTCGTACTCGGCTGCGTTGTTAGACACCTCAAAATCTAGCTTGATGGATAACGGGGTGTGTTCCCCTTGTGGTGAGATTAGTAAAATCCCGACACCAAATCCTCGAATGTTGGACGCTCCGTCAAAATACAGATCCCATGTGTCGGTGTCGGTATGGAATATGTCTTCGTCTGGGAAGGCCCAAGTGTCGGTGTGTTCTTCCTCGGATACCAGACTATCGGCGAGGAATTCTGCAACTACCTGGCCTTTGATGGCTTTTAAAGGTACGAACTTGAGATCGAACTCAGCTAGCATTAAAGTCCATCTGGATATACGGCCGTTGAGGATGGGCTTCTCGAATAGATACTTGATTGGATCCATTTTGGATAGCACATGTACCTCGTGACTAAGCATATAGTGTCGTAGCTTTTTAGTGGCCCAAACCAGAGCTAGGCACGTCTTCTCGAGCATTGTGTACTTGCACTCGTATTCCAAGAACTTTTTACTGATGTAGTAAATAGCCCGTTCTTCAGAATCGACCGTCTGGGCTAGCATAGCGCCCATGGCCGTCTCGGTCGTTGTCAAGTATAGCGACAGAGGCAAATCATGCTGAGGTGGCATTAACACCGGTGGAGAGGATAGAATCTCCTGGATCTTATCGAAAGCCATTTGACATTTGTCGTCCGATAGTGTTCGTTCTCCTATCTTAAGTTTCTTAAAAATGGGCTCACATACCATGGTTAGCTTTGAAATAAACCGCCTTATATATTGGACTTTCCCGAGAAACCTCCTTATCTTCTTTTCGGTTTTAGGCAGTTGCATCTCGGTGATGGCCTTGATCTTTGCTGGGTCAACTTCGATGCCACGTTGGCTGACGATGTGGCCCAGTAGCTTGCCCGATGTTACCCCGAAACAGCATTTTTTAGGGTTTAACCTCATGTTGTACTTGCGTAGTCGGGTGAAGAACTTTCTTAGGGCCTCGACGTGCCCGTTTCGGTCTTTGGATTTGACGATCTTGTCGTCCACGTACACCTCCACTTCCTTATGCATCATGTCATGCAATAAAGTGGTGGCGGTCCGTTGATAAGTTGCACCAGCGTTAATAAGCCCAAATGGCATTACGGTATAGCAGTAAGTCCCCCAAGGTGTGATAAAGGTGGTCTTACTCATGTCTTCTTCCGCCATTTTGATCTGATTGTACCCGGCATACCCGTCCATGAATGATTGAAGAGCATGGTCGGCCGTGTTATCTACCAGTATGTCGATGTGTGGCAACGGAAAATCGTCTTTTGGGCTGGCCTTATTAAGGTCCCGAAAATCTACACATACTCGGACTTTGCCATCTTTTTTGGGTACTGGTACTACGTTTGCAACCCAGTCTGGATATTCAGACACTTGGATAAAGCCCGCTTTGAATTGTTTATCGACTTCTTCCTTGACTTTGAGAGACCATTCGGGCCTCATTCTTCGAAGTTTCTGTTTTACCAGCTTATACCCGTCTTTGATGGGTATTCGGTGTTCAGCTATTTCCCGGTCTATTCCCGGCATGTCCTTGTAGGACCATGCATAGACGTCTTTGAATTCTTGGAGGAGATCCGTGAATTGTGGTTTCTCCTCGGGATCCAAAGATAAGCCCAACTTAAGCATCTGAGGTTCTAAAGGGGTTCCTACGTTGATGGAATCGGTTTCTTCGATTACTGGATTTCGGGACTCCCTTTGCTCGAGCTGCTCGATTAGATGCGGAGGCAATGGTACCTGTTCGTCGGGTTTCTCAATGTCATTGCAAGTAAGATTTTTGAAAATATTATGAAAATAAGCCAAGTCGTAAGCAGAACGGTTATCGTTATTATTGATAGTGAATTTTAAAAATAGCTCGAAGAGAGCTTCCATCTGATCGTTGGTCAGTGGCGGGATAAAGAGAGCCCTCAGGACAGACTCCAGGGCTCCCGATGGTGTGACTAAAGAAGGGAGAGGGGTTACAGACTCGATCCTAGTACTGGACGCTCTAGACTTCGACTCAGACTCCAACTCTGACTCTGACTCAGACTCAGACTCGGATTCGGCAGCATGCATATCTCCTTCACCAGTAGTTAGCTTGTAGACTCGACCATGACTGTCGGTCCACTTAGTTGTCTTCCTCCAAGCTCTCTTCCTGGTGTCGGCACCCACTTCAGAGATCAGCTTGGTTGGATCGAACCTGCTGCTGCGGAGAATCAGGCTGACTAACTCCTGTTTAGGGGTCGGAATGACCTTGTCTTCCCCGAATAGTAGTCCTAGGAGGGGCTCAGTATTGCTTGTGCCCTTTTTTGATTCGGCCTGGATAAGGGCAAAGATATCATCCGTGATGAAATTGCATTCTCGAGCCAGTTTGGTCTCGGGATATGAGATGGTGGGCTGATAGAGGAGTGACGAACGTGACCGGCTTGGTTTGGTCCGTGCATCCTGGCGCCATAGTGTAACCTAGACCGAGGCAAGATTGCCTGTTGTTCAGGGCTTCGATAATCTTCCCAGCTGGAAGATAGGGCCTTGATGTGACTCCTGGTAGACAACCCAGATTCTATAGCATCGTATCGATGCTAGTAGTGAAGTATGGCCGAAAAAGGTATTCTTCCTCGATCATTCCCACAAAGTTAAAACCTCGTGGGTCAGCGGAGCCTGCCGTGTTGCAGCTTGACACGGTTATAGGAGTAGCTTCGAGAGTGACGATCCCATCTTGTAAAGGTAGCTTGACCTTCCTGTGAAGAGTGGAAGACACGGTATTGACTGCGTGAATCCATGGTCTCCCGAGTAGCAGATTGAAAGATGAAGTGACATCGATCACTTGAAATTCTAACTCCTTCTCGATCGGGCCTGTTATGATTGTCAGCTTAACGGCCCCAGCAACTGATTTTGGGCTCCCATCAAAAGCCTGGATAGTTTTTGCAGTCGGAAGGTAGTCAGCCTCGGTAATGTCGAGGGCCTTGGCTGTCCTTAAGGGAAGGACGTTTACCGCGGACCCGTCATCAATCAGGGTCATCGGGAGATACTTGTTGCGGCAGATCACCGTGATGTATAGGGCCAAGTTATGGGTGGTCCCGAATGGTGGAAGGTCGGACTCGGAGAAAGTGATAAGTGGGTCTTCTCCTTTAGACTTGTCCTTGAGGTGTGGCAAGATAGTGGCTACCATCTCGGTGGGGGTAACCGATGAGTCGACCTTGATTTCATCAAGAGCCCTAGTGAGTGCTGCCCGATGCTCCTGAGAACTAACCAAAAGCTGCCATATAGTAATGTCAGTTCGGACCCTCTTTAGTTGTCTGAGTAGGGCCATGTCAGCGTTTGATTCTTCGGGAGTGAGTTCCGTCCTGGAGGGTTCAGTGACGGTTTCTGGAGTGGCGAGACCGGCCGTGATGGTGTGTGTGTCGGCCAGAGCTCTGGCTTTGGCTTTCCGGATTTCTTCGATGGTGACGGGGACAGCTTCCCCCTTGGCCAAGTAAACATCATCTTCATCGTCGTTCCATATCCCGTTGATTTGGGAAATGAAAGGGGAAATGAGATGAGAGCAGTCGACTACCTCTCCAGTAAAAATGGCATGAGTAGCAAGAGGATTATTTTTGTTACTTGGCTTATCACTGGGTAGTGGTATCTTCCCACTTTCGATCAGATCTTGAATGAAATGCTTCAACTTCCAGCATTTCTCCCTATCGTGCCCGTTGCCTTGGTGATAGTGGCAATAGGCTTGAATGTTGTAGCTCTTAGATCACTTTTCCACGGGAACTTCCGGAATTGGGCCTATCGGTTGGATTAGGCCTTTTGAAGACAGCCTTTGTAAGGCATTAGCGTAGGTTGTCCCTATGTCGGTGAATACCCGATTTGGAGTATTCTTTTTGGTCGAGGTGTCCAATGGGTTAACCTCGTCGAAGATGCTTCGGGCCGCCGTTGTGGTTGCGGGCTTGCTGGAGGATGAAGTGGCTCCTTGATACCCCTTGGTAGAGGCCTTAGTAAGGTTCTCTAGCCTTAGATCGTCTTCGATTCTAGTACCCATTTCGGTCAAAGTGGCGAAGTCGGTATGATGGCATACCGGAGATGGACTCGGCAAGCGGGGAGGAGGTTTTTGACAAAGGCCTCCACTAGTACTTTTTCACTGGGCTTGTCCACCAGCTTAACACTTTCGGTCCTCCATTTTTGAAGGTATTTAGTGAAACCCTCCTTAGGCTCTTGGGCCATAACTTCTAGAGTACGCATGGTAGTCTGGATTTCAGCATTATCCGCGTAGTTTCGCGCGAATTCCATCGCAACATCGTCCCAGGTTTTGTATTTCTTGGGGTCAAGCCTGTATTACCAGGCTTTTGGGTGCTTTTCCCGAGAGGAAGCAAAGAGATGCTTGAACATGGTCGATTTGACCCCCTTAACAGCCATAAAATCCTTGAAAGCCCGAATGTGGAGTACCGGGTCTTCAGTTCCGTCAAACATGGGCAAGCCCGTTAAGTTGAGGTTAGCGGGCAGTTCATCGGTCAGGGGCGAATAGATACGGGTAGGGCTGTTCATAAATCAACCCAGACCGTGAACCCGGACCGGACCAGACCGTAAGGCTCAGACCAGACCGGACCGATTCCCTACAGGTCAGGTCTGCGGGTTGAACTTTTGGTGTAACCGGTCCACGGTCCATACCGGTCCAGACCCGCGAGTAACCCGGCAAGAACCGGTTTAGACCGTTGACCCTAATTCTTGCTGCTGAACCCTAAAAATATGTGAGATTTCTTCAGATTGCATATCAAATATTCAAATATGTGAAGAAATAGATATTTGAAATAATTTAAATATGGATAATAAATACGAATTTATGGAATATGCCTCTTAAACTACTTAACTACCCATGAAGTTAGGGATTGATTTAATTTTAATATTAATTGACTAATTGGAATTTGGAATTTGGAAACTGAAATGAATCAAATGATACAAATTATTAAATTACGTATCCCTTATTCCCTTCACAGTTCACACAATCACACCTACCCAGTTCCTATTCTACTATAACTCTATAAATTTAACGTTTTACGTTTGCATAAATTCATAATTACATCTTCCATTCTCCAAAAAGGTCAATCTTCAATTCTTCATCCAAAAACCGTTATTCTTCTTCCTCTAATCTGTAAACTTCGTATGGCATAAAAGCTTCAGCAGAATTCCTGAGGACACTACAATTGCATTCCACTTCTCCACTTCATAGCATATTTACAGGTAAATCATCATCTTGTACAGTTGTAGACCTGTAGACTGTAGTCTCGTAATTCCTTATGTAGTTGTAGACTTGTAGACTTTTAATTTATGATGTAGTTCTAGTTCTATAATGGAGATAGTAATTAATGGAGTAATAGAAATAAAATCATCAATTTGAAGGTTGAAGTTGAAAGCACTTTATATCTTTGTAAATTGTAATTATATAGTAGTTGTAGTTCTCTACTTCTGTCGTATTACGTGTAATGTGTGTTAGACTTGTAGGCTATGTGTCTGTATCGCGTGTACTGCGTGTCTGCGTGTAGGCGTGTACTTGTAGACTTGCATGTTGTGGTCGGCATAAATAAAATTGGCAATTTGGCAGTACACGCAAGTAATGAATTATGTATTTATAATTTATGTGGGCATGTGGCAAAAAGTAAAAAACAATTTGTTTAAGTCCTAATTAACTAGTAAGAGTAGTAATGAATACGTTTTTGTTAATTGATAATTTGACAAACATATATATTTATCTATCGTAGATGGCCGAACATAAAAGGAAGCGACCTCGCACCAATTTAGGAGAAGAAAATGATGCGACATATGTACCCAAGTGACGATGAGATTCAAGAGAAATGTGTTGACCAAACAAAACCTTTGTTACCCCCTCGACCTCCAGTTGAAGGTCGTAATTACGATGACACTGTCAAAAGGAAAGCATCTTACTGGATCCACTTTCGAGATTACTTGAACGAAAATGGTAAGCGAAGGTCTGAATGCATATACTGTGTTAATAAAAATTTTGCGTCCGATGGGGCAACAAATGGCTCAAAAAACATTAGAAATCATTGGTTGGTATGTCCGTCTAATCCAGATGCTCCAAATAATAAGTCAAAAAGCAAACAAACTGAGCTAGTATTCGACCGAACGGGTAATGATGGGGAAGGTATGTTGAAGGGTTGGACTTTGGACCTAAATAAGGTTAGGGAAGCTGTTGTTTATTTTATCATCATGGATGAGTATCCATTTCGTGCTATTGAGAAACCGGGATTTAAGTACCTAATGTCTGCTACTTGTCCTTCGTTTCATATTCCATCTCGCATTACTATTGCTCGTGATGTGTATAAACTTCACCTGAATGAGAAAAAGAAATTGACAGAGTTTCTTTGTAAGTCATCCCAGAGAGTGTCATTTACGACTGACACATGGACAAGTATTCAAAAAATCAATTGCATGTGTCTAACAGCCCATTTTGTAGATAATGAGTGGTAACTTGCATAAGAAGATAATTGTCTTTTGTCCAATCTATAGACACAAAGGTAAAGATATTGCTAATCTTCTTGATGATTGCTTTAAAACTTAGGGGTTGGAAAGTAAGGTATTTACCTTGACAGTGGACAATGCAAGTTCTAATGACACGACTTGTGTAGAATTGAAAAAACTTCTTCAGAAGAAGCAAAACTTGATTGGTAGGGGAGATTACTTGCATATGAGATGTGTCGCCCACATAATTAACCTTATTGTATGGGATGGATTGAAATTGAATAAGAAGTCTGTAAGTAAGGTTAGGTATGCTGTTAAGTTTGCTAGTAGTTCGCCAAATAGACAACGTTACTTCAAACAATGTGCTAAAAAGTACACACCATGTCAGTTGTCCTTAAGTCTTGATTGTCCCACTAGATGGAATTCTACGTTTACAATGTTGGAAACTGCTTCGAAATATAAAGATGCGTTTGGTGACATTGATGTTCCTGTTAACCCCCACGGTGATGAGGTTGATTCATTTGTTGAGTTCGTAGATGAATATGGCAATCTCATTCAGAGTGAAATTGAAAATTCTGGTGCTCCTAGTGACTATGATTGGACTATAGTGGAATCATTGGTTCTATTTCTTAGAGAGTTTAAAACGTTGACGGAACAAGTTTCTGGTTCATTGTATGTCACAAGTAATTCTACCTTCTTTTTTATTGCTCGTGTGCTTGAGCAATTGAATAAATGGAGTAAGAGTACTGATGAGGATTTTAAAAAAATGGCGTGTGGCATGAGAAAGAAATTTGACAAGTATTGGGGGGACGTGGATAAACAGAATGTGTTAATCTACATGGGTGCTATTCTTGATCCAAAGGTGAAGGTAATGGGATTGAAATTTGCTTTTACTCGTATATATGGGGCACCTAAGGATGAAGAGTTAAAAGAGCAAGTGTACAATAAGGCAAATGATCTTTTTGATGAGTATAGAAGGTTGTATAGTTCTTTAACTCCTCCCAACGAAGATACTACACATGATATTAGTCCTACCCTTGAACAAGGAGACTATTTAGATTTCAAAAAATCAATTGAAATGCATGTTCAAATGGGAAGAGGTGATGGTGGATATGCCATGTCCGAGTTTGATAGGTATTTGAATGAGGTGCCCGGTGAACACGAGGGAAATTGCGATGTATTGACATGGTGGAAATTGAATGGTCATAGATATCCTATTTTAGAACGTTTGGCTCGTGATGTTCTAGGAATGCCTATTTCTACCGTGGCCTCGGAATCTACATTTAGCGCCGGTCGGCGTCATCTCACACCATTTAGAAGTTCATTAACCCCTAAGGTACTCTTTAAAAGTTCCATATTTATTATTTCGTATTAAGTTTTTGGATTATTGGCCTTGACCTCTTCACTTTTTTTCATTGTGGTATTTCTTCTAAAAGCTTGTCGAAGCACTAATATGCACTCAAGATTGGATTCGTCCAAGAAAGGATAGCGGGCTTGATGTGGAGGAAAAATTGGAAGAACTAGAAAAAATTGAAGAAGGTATAAAATTGAACTCCCATAATTTTTTAATAACTTTTTAGTTTGCTACTTTGCGTATTTAGCTTGTTTTATATTTTTTATTATCAGAGGTGGAGATTTTGGAGAATACAACGACAATCAACGATGATTTCCCGAATGTTGCAAATCATTGATGAAGACTTGAGGAGAAGATTTTGGATTTTATAAAATTATTTGCGTTGGTTACTTGGTTTAAGATAATAATAAATTGTTACTTTAAAACTTTGAAATTTTATTTTGGACTTTTATTTACAAGTTTATAAGTTTGAGATTTTTAATTTGTAAGTTAAATTGTCATTTGTCAATTGTCATTGTTGCTGATTTTATTTATTACTCGGTTAGTTGGTATTCTCGGTAATAGTCAAATTAATATATGGCCCAACTTAAAATTGAACAACCCAATTTGAGAAAAAATGACCCAACCGGTCTAATGGGTCGGTCCACGGGTTTAGACCGGACCTACGGGTCGGTCCAGGTCCGGGTTTGGAGGTTGCAGGTCCGGTCCACGGGCCATGAGTCTGCGCCCAACCGGTCCACGGTCCACCCCGGGTCGGTCCGGTCCGTTCCGGTTCCGGACCGGTGAACAGCCCTAGATACGGGCATTTTCCGTGAGAATAGTGTTTCTGGTGGTCGAGTGGACCTGTTCTTGTAGCTTTTGGACCGCGCCGGCCAACGCGGCCAACGGTTCGTCATCTTCGATCGAAGCATTGGGGGTTCCTTGTTCCACGGCACTAACCCGAGTGACGATGGCAATCTGGTCTTCCCTAATTTGTCGCAATTGATCTTGGATTTTGGTCAACGAAGCTGTCAACTCATCGATGGCTTCTTTCGTCATGGTTCGAGTGAAGGGTGGCCTTTCTGTAAGAACACCGCATAATCAGCAACTTAACCAGAATCTTAAGAAAAGTACATCCCGAGCAAGGGAAAAGGGAGAAGACTAAAACGGTAATGACTCGGAAAAGACACCTAGACGGGTGACTTGTGAAAAGGTGGGCCTTCCTTAGGATCCAACTATGTGGGTCGGACCCTGTTCGAAGGAAGGTTCACGTGAGACATTCCCAGACTTTAGACTCGATTGTGTAATGGGCCAACCTTTGTAGGAGTATGTCCTACGTAGGTGGGCTTTGCCTTAGTAAAATAAGGTGGACTAGGATGGGGGGAAATCCGTGATGTAAGATCGTCGGAGTTTCGACGCTAGAGACTTCAACGACTTATGACACGACCCGACACTGCTAAATACGGGAAGTCCTAAGAAGAGGAAGTTTTGAAAATATGATATTTTTTGAAAAGCCCGAAAAATCCGGGGTGGAACCGGCCCTTTTTTGAGAAAAAACGGAAAAAGTGGGCCGGGTGACATTTTGAAAATTTCGAAAATAATTTCGAGTTTTGAATTGGGCATAATACCGGCTAGAAAAAGGCTATTTTGAGTAAAATCATAAGTCCTAAATTTGGTATATGTCCGGGGTTTTGAAATTGGATATTTTGAAAAGGATGCAAAATTTTGAAAATGACGGTTTTTGTAAAAAGAAAATGTGGATCAAGTAGCACGTAGTCATGGAAACAGTATAATGACGCCATGTATGCTCTTAAGCTAAGTCTCGGTCAGTCTATAAGGGTCTATACCAGTGTACATAGCCTATTCGAGAATCGGGGCGGACTTCCAAAGTCGAATTGAGCTTAGAACATGCCGTAAAACCCATACGAATCTGCTATGCACACCTTTTGACATATCCAATTTGGACTACATCAATGGTATAGTGGGACATCGGTCACCAGTACCGGCCCGGGAAAAATGGGGTTATGCATGAACCGTAAAATTAAAACGCGTATTGTACTAGTCAAACGATTTCTATTCGAGTCTCACCCTGAGGATGCCGATGGTTAGTAACGCATCAGTTATTCCCCAGCGGAGTCGCCAAATTGTGGACATGACATAGGTCCACCCCGACGCGGCCACGCGCGGGTTTGGGGAGGCGAATGAATCTCCATATGAGAATGGATCGAATTGAAATTTAAATCGAAGTTGGAGTCACCACCGAATTTTATGGTTATTCGGAACCGTTCGAGCCCACTCTATGTCGTAGTGGGCCGTATACAAAATACGGCCCATTTTCGATGTCAGAGTTTATTGGGCTCGTCCCTTTGCAGTTCGATACCGATGCCGACTTGATCGGTTTATCGTATATTGAATGACTCTCGTTGCCAATGGTTTCGGACATCCGGAAACCACGGTTCTGAGTAAGGGGTGAGGGTACGTGTTGCGAAGTTCACTAAGAACACCCAACCCCGCCCGCACATTAGCGGCCTCTACTAGGATATCGTTTGATTTTTGAATACGCGCGTTAGTTGAACGATGAATGATATGCAAACATTGTTTTCCTAAGCATGTGAGGAATTGAATGGGTTGCTAAGTCGGTTTAATGCATGAAAAATTTAACGTCGAAGTTGAATTTAGCATGTGAGGTTCGTTTTAGTATAATAAAACAAACGATAAAAAAGAACGAATTTGCTACAAGATGAACAAACGAGTTAGTATTGATTTGTGAAGAAATAATATAGCAAATATGATGAATACGCAAGATCGAGAAAATATTAGTCGAAACCTGAAAAATATTGTTAAAAAGACACGGTTTTGTATAAAAAAACGATGTTCGAAAAAAAAAAATAAAAAAAAAAAGAAGAAAACGGGTCGCGTTTCCAGCGTTGCCCGCGACTCGCTCGGGGTGCGCGCGACTCGCGCCCCGGCTTGTTTCGAGGTCGGTTTTTGAAAGTTCGATGTTTTTATTAAACCTCGTACGAATATTGCATAATTCGTACTTGACTTAATATTTTCGATATTCGTTATATTTGATAGTCGGCTACGGAATCGATATCAAATACTTGGAATAGTTTTAGAAAAGATATAAATTTTAGAAGTCGTTTCGTAGAAAAACAAACGAAAAGCTAAAAAAGGATTCGGGTTTCAGGCCCGTGCGCGAGTCGCCTGGGATGGGCGCGACTCGCGTGCGGGTCTGTCCCGGTCGCGTTTTTGTTCGAAAATTGCCAATTTAATAAATCACGTACAAATACGAACTAACTTATACTTGATTTATGTTTTCGATATTCGTCATACCCGATATTCGATTATGAAGCCGATATCGAATATTCGGAATGAATTTAGAAAAGGTTTTGAAAAAAGTTTGTTTTGAACGAAAAGTAAAAAAAATAAGAATTTTGAACGAAAAAGATGTTAATTCTCTACGCGTATACAATCGTCGAATTTTGTTTAAAAAGATGTGACGATTTATTTAGCATCAACGAGAATTTAATTAATTTTGTTCTTGTTAGATACGATATTCGATTAGAGAATCGATATCGTATTTTAAGAACGTTATAAAAAAAAATAGTTTTTTGTAGTATCGATATTAGAAATAAAAAACGAGGAAGGACCCGTAAAAAGGACGACACACGACCCAAAAAAAGACAAGACGGACGACGAGAAGGAGAAAACAAGAAGAAGGAGAAATCGGGTTTGGTACACCCTCAACCAACATGCTTCGGTTTACTCGGATCGGGGCTCGTCGGAACGTGGCTTGGGCAAAAGAGCGTCGAGTTTAACGTCGGTGAGTTGCGGTGGCTTGGTTTGGACGTGGGACGTGTGAAGGGTGTCGGGTATCGGGGCCGGTTTCCTTCGGGTTTTGGATGTACTATCGGTTTCTCGACGTAAAAGTTGATGCTTTGTAAAAAAAGGTGTTGCTGTTTGATAATGAATAATTGTTGTTAATAATTGATGTCTCTCAGGAATTATATGTCTAGATGTGTTGTGCAAGGGGCTATTTATAGGAAATTCCCGACCTTGGTTAGGAGAGGTGTATTTGAATTAGAACTACCGCTTAGGATAGGAAATATAGGAAGTTGAGGGGTGTGAGGATTCCGTTTTCTTGTGAAGGAAGAAAGGGAATCGGCTGGTTGGTAGGCTACTTGGCCGAGTATCCTAGCTCGGTCGAGTATTTGATTCGGTTTTCGGATAGGATTCCTACTTGAGATCGAATTCTACCTTAAACGGAATTGTTTATCGTTGATGTAGCTGATTTTGTGGTATTGGAGTCCGAACTGGACACGTGAGGCGTCACGGTTGGTCCACGAATCTCGGGAAATATCTTTGACCGGGTTTTGACTCGCTCGCTAAAAGATGGTTTTACCCCTGGTGTCGGATTCGACCCAAATTAGTCCTATTTGACTCGAAACGACCCACTGTGCCTGAATTTGAGGTTGGTTTTGTGAGATTTGTACTCCTTAAAAAGCCCAAGCTAAATATCCATGATTTCGAGCCCATTTCCGAGTACGTTAAAGCATGTTTGCGTCCGATCATCATCGGGTGTTTGTCGGAAACTGCTATAGACACCTGGCAGCAAAATGTGGGTGTCTAAAGTATGCGATCTGGGTAGAGATGAACCGTCTGCCTGAAAGATAGGATCACCTGATAGCGGGCTCTGTCCCTTGGGTCCAAGCCACTCCAAAGGTAGATGGGCCACCACGGAACGACCCATCGAATTAGCGGGCCACCATGGAAAGACAAAACCTCGTCCCAATACTTTTGCGTAATCTGACGAGAAAAATCAATGGCCCGCCTCCTCGTCATCACCTGGTTATGACGATAGTTGCCCGCATCAAGGGGAGGATCTATCACTGATAGCCTCTCATAAAGCCAAATCTGCAAAAGGAAACAAAAGCATGAGTTCCCAAAGCAAAGTAAACGCTCGCCTTAGGCCACTCGATCAAGTACTTAGGACACTCGACCGAGTGGTACCCCTGAACACAAATAGAGGGTTTTTACTAAGGCACTCGACTGAGTACCAAGATGACTCGATCGAGTGGTACCCCTGCACACAAACAGGGGGCTTTTTACGAGGGCACTCGACCGAGTACCAAGATGACTCGATCGAGTGCCCACTGCAGCAGCCAATCCGAAAAAAAAATCAAAAATCAAAAAATCAAAAAATAAATAACAAATTGCAAAGTAACATACTTGCAGCAATCGGGTGCTCCCGGTAAGACGAATTGATGAGTCCCTCTTGCGGCTGTCCAATCCTTGGATAATCTCGCCCGTGATCAGCCAAGCCGGGCTGTGTTCAGTCTCCATCAAATCTACTACGGTCAGAAGATGGGTGTTTCCCATGCAGGATAACAAATCCATGCGACCCTCGAAAGCATATACGTGGAGCATACAGAAAGAAAAGGCCCTACGGCTGTAAACCGGTCTGACCCGAACATCAAGAGAATTCATAAATTTCTCACCCAAGTCGATCAGAGAAATTTTATCACCTTCCATCATACGGGACACTTCGTTGTGGGAGAGCCCCAGAAATTCTCTCAGCTTCCTCCTCGGGTCATAGATCGAGTACGGGACAACGGGACGGAGTATCGGTTCCATCCTCCTATAGCGGCAATCTCCTCAGGTAAAGGGCGGACTTCGCCCCGAGGAAAGGCAAAGACATGATATATGTCGTCCCAGTAAGCCAAGCATGCATCCATGAAATAACGATCAACCACCATCTGACGGAACGGGTACAGTTGAGTTATACCCGTCTGGTTGAGCGCTATCCTATCTGCATCCCTAAAGCGACGGGACCACTCCTGCAGCATAACGGTCAATCTATCGATTCCCATGACTAATTCCTTTAGGAAATAAAGGGATTTTCTTTGCCTTAAGGGAAATAAAGAGACTTTCTTTAAAGAAGGGATTGATTTGTGATGAGAATTATGGAGAAATCAAGAACAAGAGAGGGCTATATATAGCATTAGCCTTGCAAACTGCTTAGGAAAATTTCCTAATCCTAATTGGAATCAAACCGCAAGCCTAGTCCCGATACTAGCACGAAAATCTCCATCTCGAACTTTCCTAATCTTTGTTAGGAGTCAAAAATCTCAAAGTTTCCAAAATTCAAAAATCTCAAATTTTCAAGATTTCGAAATTCATGTTTTCAAAAAATCATTTTCCCCAGCGCGAGTCATTTTGCTACCTACATGTTGCATGCGTTTTATGTGACTTATACAGGTACGACTCAAACAGGGACGTGCAAACCACTACACCTCCCCAACATTTTCACGGGATGGGCCTACACACAGGCACACCCAGGACTTACACGACAAGTCCAAATGCCCCACGGAGTTATCGTCATCAACTCAGGTATGACTTCTAGCCTATGGGTGGCGAGCCCTTCACGCGAGTCTAATGAACTATAAACGACCCGACCGGAAGTCCGCCAGGTTTCAATCCTCGATTGGCCTGGTGGCTACTCTGACTTTCGCCTTGTCCAAGCCTCAGTCAGAGTGGGGATTTGTAGACACACGCATTTCGACTGCCAAGTGTCTATGGCAGTTTCCAAAAAAACACCCGATGATGATCGGACGCTAACATGCTTCCACGCGCTCAGATACGGGATCAAATCCATTAATTGTTGGCTAAAAAACTTACAGAGTACAAATATCACAAAATCAACCTCAAATCCAGGTCCAGTGGGCCGTTTCCAATCAAATAAGGCTAATTTGGGCCGAAACCGACACCAGAATTAAAACCGACTTTTTTGTGATTGGGTCAACCCCGGTCAAAATCGTTTCCGAGACGCACAAAACAGCCCCTCACATCATCAAAAGTCCAAGTCAAACACAAAACCCATCAAGCATCCAAAGTCAAGGTCCAAGTCAATGGACCCGCGCAACCCATTTGGGCCACTCGATCGAGTGCCCCATCCACTCGATCGAGTGGGCCTGTTTCAGGCCCGACTGCGGGCTCATCGAGCCACTCGACCGAGTTAGCCTCCTACTCAGTCGAGTAACCTTAAACCGGGTGCCCTAGCATTGCCTTTATAAGCAACCCCATGCACACATCTATTGACACCTTTTTTGGACACCTTTTGAAAACCCTAGAGCAACCCTACACACATACACAACATCTTTACAAACCCTAAGCAAACCCTAAGCAATACACTAGCAAAAACCCTAAACCTAGTTTTAGGAATCAATCCCGAGCCACCATAACTTAACCTTCATCCAACTCGAAAACTCTTGTGTTAAAGCCGCGGTCACGAGTTCGATCCGAGACAAGAACATGTAGGTTGAGGGTGTCAAAACCCCATTCTCTTCTCCTTCTCTCTTCGTCGTCCGTCTACCTTTTCTTTGTCGTTTTTTTCGTTTTTTTATTTTGTTCATTGTATCATAATATCGATAATACTATCAATATAAAAGCATTAAAATACTTATCGATTTGTGTCGAATAAGAGGGATATCGAAATAAGAAAACACGAATATAAAAGTGTACTGCACACAACGTTGACGGTCGCTTATTCCAATATCCCGACTATTTGATTATTGAGATAAGTTAACTTAAACAATAATTCGTTATTATTTTTGTCGGCATCATCTTTAATCTTGCATTCATCAATTTTAAAACCTTCTTTAAGACACGTATTTTTAACAAGGGTCGAAACCCGTTGACGTGGATCCGACATCACAATCCTTAGGGATTTATTTCGATGTCGGAGAAGCCGAGGGAATCAAGTCCTCTAATTTAAGCAACGTGTCGATTCGTTAGATCCGATACCAATTTCATAGTTGGATGTTGAATCTAACGATCTAGTCAATTTAATTCAATTAATTCGATTTCTCGTTGATGCTAACGTAGATGTCACGTTGTAATTATGACGCTACAAACGCGGAGAGGAACTCATATCGTTTTGATTGACTTAAAACGACTCAAATAATTTTTATTTTATTTTTCGCTCTAATATTCCGTATCGATTCAATAATCGAATACGGGATGTAACGAGCATTTAAAGTTAGCATCGGGTATAAATTCAATAATATTTATATTCGGTTCAACCAAATCTATGATTTATAAAAAAAAAAACCCGAACCGAGCATAAGTCATACAATATTTATGCTAAATTCGGTAAAACTGTCGAATTATCAAAAATCAAAAGCAATTTCGAAATCAATTCAATTTGCAAGCGAATTACAATTCGTACAGGGGGCACCCGACCGAGTGCCTAGCCCACTCGGTCGAGTGGCACCCCAAAATCGGTTCAGAACGCTTACTACGACCCCCACTCGGTCGAGTCTCACAGTGACTCGGTCGAGTAGCCATGTACTCGACCGAGTTGGCCAATAACTCGGCCGAGTATGGTCTGAAACGCAAAACAGAAACCTTTTTTTAGAGGTTCACTCGATCGAGTCCATCGACCACTCGATCGAGTGGCCTCATCACGACCAAAACCGTGAGTCGAACATTCTTCTTTCCAAACTCGATAGTATTTTACGACTTAGGTCAACATGTGTCCAATTAATCACGTGTATACTATCTTTTCAAACCATGCATCATCTCGTTCACATCATTCAATTCAATTCAATATTTGCACAAACCGTTATTATTCGTTATATCGTTACTAACAGTTTGCTTGTCTCTTTTGTCAATTTTTGTCGTTTATTTTATTTTACTAAAATGAACCCACATGCTAAAATTCAACTTCGACGTTAGAATTAAATGCATTAAATTGACTTAGAAACCCTTTTCAATTCCATTCACATGTTTAGGGAAAATAATCTTTGCATATCATTTCCCCGTTCAACTAACGCGCGTATTGGAAAGTCATTCGAATTCTTAGTAGAGGCCGCTAATGTGCGGGCGGGGTTGGGTGTCCTTTGTGGGTTTCCCAACACGTACCCTCACCCCTTACTCAGAACCTTGGTTTCCGGATGCCCGAAACCGTTGGCGCACGAGAGTCATTCAATACACGATATCCGATAATGTCGCTATCGGTATCAAATGCAAAGGGACGAACCCAATAAACTCTGACATCGGAAATGGGCCGTATTTTGTACACGGCCCACTACGACATAGAGTGGGTTCGAACGGGCCCGAACTTTCACAAAGTTCGGTGGCGAGTCCACTTCGATTTAATTTTCCATTCGATCCGTTTCGTATGTAGATTCATTCGCCTCCCCAAACCTGCGCGTGGCCGCGTCGGGGTGGACCTCTGTCATGTCCACAAATATCGATATTAGAACTAATATAAAAATGCGACGAATGACCCGTAAAAAAAACGACCGACGACGACGCTAGGCCGAGAAGGAAAAAACGAGAAGGAGAGGAAGAGAGATAGAGAAGTCGGGTTTGATTTTACACCCTCAACCTACATGCTTTGTTTACTCGGAACGAGGCTCGTCAGAACGTGGTTTGGACATGGGAGCGTCGAGGTAACGTAGGAGAGTTATGGTGGTTTGATTTGGACGTGTAAAGGGTAAGAGGTGGCCGGTTTCGTTGGGTCTCAGATGTACTATCGGTTTCTCGATGCTAAGTGTATTTTTTTGTGAGTTGTGTGAGGAGTTTATGTATGTTTGATTGATAGAAAGTTTTTGTTAATTGTGTATGTGAGGGTCCTATTTATAGGAGAAAAGGTTACGAGAAGTACTCTTGCTTAGACAACAAGAAATACCGGTTTGGATAGGAAACGTAAGAGGTTGAGAGGAACGAGAACTCACTTTCTTGGTGAAGAAGAAAGGAGCCTCGGCTGAAATCAGGCTGCTCGGCCGAGCAAGTCGTACTCGGTCGAGTGTTTGATTCAGTTTTCGGATAGAATTCCTACTTGAGATCAAATCCTATCCTTACCGGAATTGTTTAATATTTTGTGTAGCTGATTTTTGTAGTGTTTGAGCTCAAAACAGACTCGTGGGATGACACGGCTGGTCCGTATGTCTCGAGAAAATATCTTTGACCGGGTTTGATTCGGTCGCTAAAAGACGGTTTTGCCCCTGGTGTCGGATCCGACCCAAATTAGTCTTATTTGACTCGAAATAACCCACTGGGCCTGATTTTGAGGTTAATTTTGTGAGATTTGTACTCCGTAAAAAGCCCAAGCCAAATATCCATGATTTCGAGCCCATTTTCGCGTACGTTAAAGCATGTTTGCGTCCGATCATCATCGGGTGTTTGTCGGAAACTGATATAGACACCTGACGGTCAAAATGTGGGTGTCTACAGTGTGTCACGGACAAGGTTATGGCGATGTTTAATCCCCACAGAACCAGCACACAAAACCGCATGATCACCAAAAATATCATCTCTGAGGACCCTGGAGCAGGAAGAGCAGGTTCCGGAAAGCCGAAACAAAGGGACTCCCAGGCGGTAACTAAGCACACTGCGATATGTCCGACCGTTCATGGTTTGCCCAAGCCCAATAATAGAAACAGCCCTCAACCAGTCAGAAGAATGGTCCCCCTACTGAGATTTCCACAGGGCAACCTGTCGAGGAGTCATGGAGAAAACAGATTCTGCTGCTGTAGCAATCCTCGTGAAATATATATCTGCCAATTTCTTCATAAGTTTTGGGGCCGCGATCTCAAAGGGGTTACTCAAGAAGTCAGAACCGGTAACCTCAACAAACCCAGTCAAGGCAGACTCAAAGGCAAATCCAGGGGAGGCGATCTCGGAAGGACGAAGCAGCTTAGCTTGCAAATCGGCCGACTGGAGGCGAGTGGCAAGGAAGGCAAAGTGCACGACATCAGTGGCGGCAAAGACACCGAGCCCCCCTAGGGAAAAGAGGAGGGTGGCCAGCCATCACTGCCACTCCCCGAAACCGGGTTCGGACGCCGTGACAATACGCTTAAGACTAGATCGAAGCGCAGCGTCAAAAGAAAGGTGGGCAGACCCAAAAGCACGGGGAGAGCAAGTGCGCAAAGCAAAGTATAACTTAGAAATACTTGTGCACGCCCAGAGAAGAAGAAACTCACACTGGGGATCCTCAATCGTAGCAACCAAGTCTATGAGCTCTATAGTACGGGCAACCCTCTTCGAGACAAGAGCACCACTGAAAGCAGGGCACCCGCTAACCGGCCTCTCAGGACCTTAACACCATCCAAGGGTCTGGCAATAGCGGTGGGGAAAACACCATCAAACCTACTCCTCGGGTCTTCGGTAGGCCATAAAACCTCCGTTTTAATAACGTTGAGATGAAGGCCAGAACGGGGGCCCTCCTCCATAATCATCTAGAGAACCTTCCCCACAACAAGCGTATCTCCAACGATGGTACCATCATCGAGGTACCAAGCCTGGAAGCAAAGATCAAATGACTCTCTGATCCTACAAACCAGAGGATGCAGTACCAGGGAGAAAAGGAGGGTGCCTAAGGGATCACCCTACTGGACCCCCTGGCAAGAGCAGAGGCAGTGTTCCCCGTAATCGAGGTACCAATTATTATTATTGTTATTGTTATTGTTGTTGTTGTTGTTGTTGTTGTTATTATTATTATTATTATTATTATTATTATTATTATTATTATTATTATTTTTAAACCAGAACTTGTATTAAGATCGAAACAAATTACAAGAAGTTAGTGGGTAGCCGAGATACTATCTGGGCACCCACTCCCTTAGCAATAGAAGAACTAAGTCGAGTAAAAATAAAAGCAACTGTGCGAGCTCCCGCGTCCAGAGAGATGGAGAATTTCTGAATCCGCTTGAGTAAAGCAACAGCCTCCGCGTCAAGCTCCCCCAGAGAAGAGAAAGAGAAAGGTAGGAACCCATACCCAGTCTTGGTGTACTTCACTAGGATTGTTCTTGTTGTCGTCGTCGTCGTTTTCGTTGTCGTTGTTGTTGTTGTTGTTGTTGTTGTTGTCATCGTCGTCATCGTCGTCGTCGTCGTTGTTGTTGTTGTTGTTGTTGAATGTGTTCAACAGCTATCCAATCAAGGATAGCATTCCAAACATCTATCGAATATGTGCATGAGAAAAATAGTTGTTCATGGTCTTCACCAGCTTCTAAACACAAGTGGCATCTAGAAGCAAGCTGAAACCCTTTTTGTATGTACAATTCTCCAGTTGGGAGCTTCTTCTGAATAGCCATATAGGAGATGACCTTGTGACTAGGAGCAATAACAGCTGACTTCAGGATGGAACACCACTTTGTAGTCTGCCTGTTTGCAATAGTCATATACAGCTTACTCACCAGGAATTTGGTCTCTGATGAGCACTCCTCCAAGATCCTCTTTGCTGAACTAATAGATCCAGCAAACTGAATTAATTTGTCACGAACTGATAAAACATTCCTAAACCCAATAGGTAAGCATTCTTTACTTTCAATTGTCCAGACATCAGCATCTTTAATGATGTAACTTTGACACCATTTGGTCCAAATAGATGTAGGAGACATATTAAATTCCCAGATCCATTTTGCTAGAAGAGCAATATTCCAGTTGCAGATGTCTTTAATCCCAAACCCACCAGCATTCCAAGGGACACAAACATCCTTCCATTTCTTAAACACCAATCTTTTTTCCCCTTCCTTAATACCCCAGAAGAAGTTTTTACTTAGTCTTGTAAGTGTCTTAGAGACAGCAGCAGGTAGTAACAGGCTAAAGCACCAGAAACTTTCAAGCCCAAAAAGAATAGAATTGATTAGGTGAGCCTTGCCAGCGTAAGACAACAGTTGGCTGGACCAGTGTTGAGTCACATGCTGTACTTTGAGGATCAGAGAATCAAAAAGTTGAATGGTAATTCTAGAAGTAGTAAGGGGGATACCCAAATACCTAAAAGGAAAAGTTCCATAAATAAAACCAGTAGCATCAGTGATTTCTTGTTGAATTTCTGGCATGACTCCCCCAAAATAGACACAAGTCTTGTCTACATTTGGATGCAAACCAGATAATAAGGCAAAAGAATCAAGAGCTTGCTTTACTGCCACCACAGAAGGCACATCACCTCTTATGAAAATCATGAGATCATCCGCAAAAATGAGGTGGGTTAACTGCAACTTACAGCACTAAGGATGAAAGGAAACCTGATCTTGTAGAAAAATTCTCCTTAGCTTTTGTGAAAGTACTTCCATACTGAGAACAAAAAGGTAAGGGGAGAGAGGATCTCCTTGCCTTATCCAACTTTTGCCCTGAAAATAACCAGAGATGCTCCCATTCAATTTGAAAGAATACCAAGGTCCAGTGAGGCACCCCATGATCCATTTAACAAACTGAGCAGGAAACCCCATAGAAAGTAACATGGAGGATATAAAAGACCATTGAAGAGAATCAAAAGCCTTTCTAATATCCACCTTAACCATGCACCTGGGAGTAATGTATTTCCTTGTATAGCCCTTAACCAATGCTTGAGAAAGAAGCACATTATCAAAGATATTCCTCCCCTTAATGAAGGCAGCCTGCTCCTCCTCTATCAGAGTAGGAAGAATAGGCTTCATCGTGTTAGTCAGAATCTTAGATATGGCCTTATAGAAGATAGTACAACAAGATATAGGTCTGAATTCCTAGACAGAATGAGGATCATGCTTCTTTGGTATCAGGGTAACTAAAGTTGCATTAGCCTGCTTAGACATAACTCCTGTTTTAAAGAATGATTGAACAGCAGAGTAAAAATCAGCACCAATAATACTCCAGCAGGCCTTAAAGAACCCAGCAGAAAACCCATCAATCCCAGGACTACTGTTATTATCCATTTTGAAAATGATCGCTTTCAACTCATCAAGAGAAACAGGCTTACATAGCTGTTCTTGAACAGCAGTAGGTAGTGGACCTTGATTATCAATGGTTCCTGCAGTATAAGAGCTTTTTCCAAGAAGATTAGTATAGTAGTCTTGGAATGTTGCAGAAACAGCCTCAGGTCCAGTACATATAACCCCCTCTTCATTTTTTATGGCACCCAACATTTGTTGTGTTTTCCTTTCAGCAATCTTAGAGAAGAAGTAGTTAGAAGAGCAATCACTCAATTGGATGTGCTTGTCTTTAGCCCTTTGTTGAAGAAGACTCAGTTTAGCTCCCCTAAGTTGACAATAAGCAGCTAGCAATGTCTTTTCTTGAACAATAAGGTCTTCAAAGAAAGGATCCTGTCCCAATTTCTGTTGACAGGATTGAAGGTCTTTCTTTGCTTGTTCCACAGAGGAAGAAAGATGATAGAAATTAGCTTTATGAAAAGATTTCAGAACTTGTTTAACCTTTTTAAATTTTTGAAAGAATCTATACATTGGAGAACCATTTACCCTGCAGTTCCAAGCACTGGAGACAGTGGGGAGAAAATTCTCATGGGCAGTCCAACAGTTCAAAAAAATGAAGATCCTATTAGTTTTTCGATCTCTAGATACATCCACAATGATGGGAGAATGGTCAGAAATCCCAGGCTCACCAACCATAACAGCAGCACTAGGAAATGCAGTACACCAGGCCAGGTTTGCAAGAGCTCTATCCAGCTTTGAGCAAACTCTAGAGCTTACATCCTGTTTGTTAGTCCAGGTTGTTTGCCCTCCACTACAAGGCAAATCATCCAAGTGACAACTAAGTAGACAAGAATTGAAATCATACATGTCTTACAGGTCAGGTGGGTTAGTCCTGATCTTTTCTTCAGCCTGCCTCACCACATTGAAGTCACCCAACACCAATCAAGGTTGAGTAGTACAGAGAGAACTCAAGTCATTCCATAAAGGAATCCTATCCTCTCCTTTATTTTTTCCATAAACCATAGAGATCCACATAGATTTATTAGACTCAAAATGATGAGCAAGGCCAGTTATGTGCTGCTCAGTATTTATGATATTAGTTAAGGAGATAGTTTTGGGATTAAAGAATACCCAAATCCTCCCTTTATGATGAGAACTATGATTAGTAATTATTGACCAATTGCTGAAATGTCTTCTAATGATCTTATTGGTATTACCCCATTTAACCCTAGTCTCAAAAACATCCACTTTATTAGCCAAGAGAAAATCCTTGACTTCAGTATGCTTGAAAGGTTTGTTGAAACCTCTAATGTTCCAAGATACCACTTTCATGAGCTTTGTCAGGGGGGACTTTCAGTTTATGCACCTCCTCACTAGTAAAGTGAGAGATACTAAAAGAACATTCTTGATGCATTACAGGTTCAACCTCATCTACTTGAGACTCAAAGTCAGTCAAGTAGGGGGGGCCTGTGGTACCACCTAGTCCTGAAAACATAGTAGACTCAATGGTCTGATCTAGCCTTTCTAAAGAGTTAGCTAGAATCAATTGCTCTTTCACTATACTAGCCTTAACTTTTTGAGAAGAGGAATTCTTCTTACTAACAGGAGTGAACTTCTCACCATCTAAAGAGTATTCTGAGTGCTTTACAGCAGCACTGTGAGAAGACTTTCCATCAGGAATCCCCTCCTCTGAGTACTCATTCTTCTTCACAGACTCTGAGGTACCACCTAACTCTTTTTGATCACCAGAAAAACCAGGATCCACCTGCCCTTCTAGTATCACATCATTCCCAACTTCTTTAGCTTTCTGAGCAGCAGCTTTCTTCTTCTCCCATTTACAATTAGTAATTGTATGACCAAGTTTGCCACATCCCTTACAGTAATATGGAACCCATTCATACTAGATTCTCTGAATAGAATGATTACAGAAAGGGGTATTTATCACCATATGTTCAGGCAACTCTTTGGAGACATCTATCTCAACCAAAATTCGAGCAAAGGAAAGCTTAGCCTTAGTGGTTGTGGCTAAATCGGCACATAGAGGCTTCCCAATTTTACTAGCCATCTTCCCTAAAACAACCTCAGACCACAAAAAAGGGTCCAAATCGGGGAAAAGAACCCAGACAGGCACACAAGCAACCCTATCCATCTCCTGAGAGAAAGTGGGTGTCCATTCCTTAAGAACAAATGTAATACACCCCCATTTTCCAAGGACCACCTCTTAGAACGCCTGCCATGGCTTCCTTCGAATTAAATTTGAAAGAAAACCACCCCTTTTTGAAGTATTGCACAACAGGACTAGTACTCCATTTTTCCTGCACAAACTTCTTCATAGCTTGCAAATTAGGTCTAGATCCAATGACATTCCCCATTAGAGTATTATCCCAAACCTTGAGTTCATCCTCAAAATCATGTAAATCAAAATCAAATTCTATAGAATCAATTACATCCTCATAGTAGGGTAAGGTCATACCAATCTGCTGAGTTTTAGTAGCAATTTTTGACCAGCTAGGTTTAGCAGGCTCAATAACAGGATCAATTACGGTCTTAAGACCAGAATCAGCAGGATTAACAGTATGATTCACAGTGCTAACATCATTATCTTGAATAGTAGAGTTATGAGAAGGAGTTTTTATACCAGTAGCATTAATGGCGTTCAGAATTAGTTCGTTAATCGAAGGAGTTCGCGAAGTACTCTGCTCCGTATCTGACAGGCCGTCCCGGTCGGGATGATCCTGTCCCGGTCGGGACCAAACAGCAAATTGACGGTGGGATTTGTCGTCTATCCGACCGATCAAATAAAACCGGCAAAACCTAACTAGGGTAGCTAGGGTAAGTCGGGTCGAATCCACGGGGAACGTAGAGGCGTCTAAACTAAGGTCACCCAAATACAAGACTCGATCAACGAACTAGGCTAAACTAGAATGATAAGAAGGGGAAGAAGGCTAAGACTATGGCTAAGGAGACGGAGAAAACAAACAAGGAAAACGGGCTAGGATTAGGTTGGGGTCAAAGGGGTAACGGAATGGTCGAGGAAGAACTAGAGTGAAGGAGGTAGTAGGGTAATCTAGGTATAGTCCGGGCTCTCGCAACTTAAACCAACCTAGAGGTTCCACCTAAAACCCATTTTGGCGACACACATGACAAACGGGGTTACTAGCGTGTTATTGTGGCCTAGATCGCATCCGGGCTCTCGCAACTTAGACCGACCTAGGGGTCGTCCTCACCGGGCTCTCGCTACTTAGTGAGGGAACCGAACCCACAAGCAAACTATTACCCACAAGAGAAAAGCAAAAAAACAAGCATATGCACATACTAGTCATTCAAGCATTTCAACAAACATGTGATATGCATCAAACCAAGAGGAAACCCAAATCTTCCACCAACATCTCCAAAAAACCCTTAATCATCCAATTAACACCCTAATCACCTTACTAACCCTAGCAAGAGTACTACTCTAACATTATCAAACTACAACTAAAAAGAACAAGAGGAATCATCATAAGAAACAAAACATACCTAAACAAACTCAATCAAACTAACAAGAACAAGAACAAACAATAATAAAGATTCAAACTTGATAAACAATAAAGGATTAAGACTAAAAGGAGAAGAATATTGTACCAAACTAGTGAAGAGGAAAGATTGAAACTTGCATTAATGAAGAAAACCCAAAACAAACCACCAAGGTTGTCAATCTTGGATGGATCTTGAAGAATTTCCTTAATACAAGTACTAAACTAAGATTAAGGACTAATTACCGACTAATCTACTCTAATCTAAACTAATCTAATCTAAAATAGTCTAGGGTTTAGTGGGAAGTGAAGAACATAAGCTTAACATAACAAGGGAAGAATATATATAGGGTTACAAGTGGAAGGGAGAAGAGAAAACAAAGCGCGGCAGCCAGGTGGCCCTTCCCGGCCGGGAGGAGGTGGTCCTGGTCGGGATGGACCCAAAACAGGAGCCTCCTCTTTTGTGCACCTCATCCCGGACGGGTTGAGGTCATACCCGTCGGGGATGAGTCTTGTAGGCCTCCAATATGATCTTTTTGGTCCCTCCTTACTTCACATGGACTTCTCATCGATTCTCGGGACTCGGGATCGGGTCTCGGAGGCTCGGGATTGGGTCCCAAGGTCTCGGGGTCGAATCCAAGGCATCGAGTGATCGTTCCTTCGCTTCGTTGGCTCCGAAAAGTGTATGTATTGAGTCGGAATTGCTCCAACTCTTCATGAATGGTCTCGGGAACCTGAAACGAACTAGAGGAAGCATAAGTAGCCCATAAATCGCTCCCAAGGAGCGATTCCACAAGGAAAATGGGACCAAAACACTACGAAATAGGCACTACAAACTACACTTGTCAACTCCCCCACACTTAACCCTTACTCGCCCTCGAGTAAGCACATACTAACTACTAAACTAACCGAGTGGGTATTAGCGCACCCTACGCCCTTTCAACTCACGCGAGTACACTTAGAGGAAAAGTGCACTCCGCAAGGCAAGTGGGGTCTTGCGACAAAACTGTGGATGCAACCGGACACAAAAACACATAAACAAACAAGCACACAAATAAACACACAAAAGGTTGCACCCAAAAGAAAAGAAATACCGCTTCCCTCAAACAAGCGGTGAAAGAAGCACCGGTTTAGGACTCAAGGCAAGTGACAACGTTCCCAAGCTAGCAATACAAACCAAAAATGGACAAAACCCTAATAGCATGACGACAAAGCAATAAAAACGTTGGTAACTTACCTCGGTTCCTCCTAACCTTCTAAGAACGTATTACGGGACGATCGGCGGGATGTAAAATGGATGAACCACGGTGTTAGTCGACACTGTAGGTAAGTGAGACCCCGCCCCCTTTAGCAATGAGCCAAGAGGGTCGTCCCATGTCCGAAACCGCCTAACTAGTCCAAGTAAAAAGGTGGAAATATGCAAAATGAGGGAAGACTGACCATTACCGCTATCATCCTTCCTAGGGACTCGGTCCTTTGGTATGCTCTTCACGGTAATAGTCGGTAAAAGTCTTATTTTGTGAGGTGTGAGGTTTCTATTTTTGTGAGACGATTTTCTTTTGGCATTTTCTTCTTCTTTTGCATTTTTGCTTTGTTTTGCCATGACATTTCTTTTTCTTCTTTTCTATTTTCTTTTTGGCTTTTGTGCCTTTTCTTTTTCTTCAATCTTTTGTTTCTTTCATTTTCTTTCTTTTTCTTTTCTTTGCCCTTTTGGCTTGATTTGGCTTTTTGGCTTTTCTTATTGCAACAAGAAAGATGACTTCAACAATTTGCAATTTTATTGTGTGGAAATGTGTAGGAGGTAGAGGAATAGGTAAGTCGGGGGTCGCGATTTCCCTTCAAACCCACAAAAAAGGGGAGAACTTGGACTAATTGAGCAAATTTCAAACATGGTCACCTAAGGGACGAGACTCGGTAACCAAAGCCTTTTCACACCGTGGGTGGTCATAATGGTCAAAATGCAAATCCCGTAGTAAATCCCTAGTAAGCTAGGTGGACTCAAGGTAAAGGACCAACGAAATCATTGATTTGGGGTCATTCTACTAGACTAAAGTCCAAGACTCGATTTATACTACTAGGAAGGGAAAGTAAGCACTCACACACTAGCCTCTAAACCGGGTTTTCGAAAACCTTTTACACACAGGACACAACACAAAACAAAGACGCGACAAAAACAAAAGAAAAAGAAACAAAAGGCCACAAAACAAAATAAAACAAAACAAACAAACAACACAAACACCACCCCAAGCTTCCAAACAAGCCACCAAATCAACCAAACTTTACAAAGCTCCTCCCGAGCACACAACATAACAATCTCTTCCAAACTCCACAAGAGATAAAGAAGAAAAAGGGATAAGATGTTACCGGAAGTCTTGAAGGTTCTCCAAAGCTATCGGTGATTCAAGTAACCTATAAGGAAAAAGGGAGGCAAAACACGCACGCCACAACAAATACACGATACATCGACATAAAAGGAAAACACACAAGAGGAAAATCTTTTTGATTTTTATGAAAAATTTTCAAATTTTTAGGATTTTTAAAGATTTTTCGAAAAACTACAAAAAAATAAAACTAACTACGATGAAATATCGCTCCCCCACACTTAAGCCGAGCAATGTCCTCATGCTCGACCGTAGTGCATGCGAGCACAAAAGAAAATAAAAGAAACTACGAAAATAAATCTAAAAATCAAAAATAAAGTGGAGAAAATGGTAGAAAGTGTCCGGCCGGGGTGTAGTCAAGTCACCGTGGGCTGAGACAAGAAAAGATATGGATGGGGGAAGAAATAAAAAGAAAGAAATAAAAGGAAATGGGAGGGGAGGACTAGGTGTAATCAAGTCACCTAGCCCGGATTCCGCCCAAATCAGACTAAGTCCTACAAAAAGGGTGAAAAACTTGTAAATTTGGATTTTGAAATGACTCTCGATGTAGTCACATCTTCGAGAGTCGGGAGCAACCATATACCAAGGCCTCGAAGGCCACCATGACAAAAGGGAAGGGGATAAACAATGGGAAAACAAGCAATAAAAAACGGAAAAGAAAGGATAGTTGCCATACCGACCGGTTAGCAACTCACTCGCTCCATCGTCTCAATGATCAATATAGGCACTTGCTTGTTGTCGTCATTGTTA
Source organism: Agrostemma githago (assembly GCA_958450325.1). Taxonomy (NCBI): domain Eukaryota; kingdom Viridiplantae; phylum Streptophyta; class Magnoliopsida; order Caryophyllales; family Caryophyllaceae; genus Agrostemma; species Agrostemma githago. The sequence continues at coordinate 61,183,092 of OY288239.1, read as the reverse complement.
TCCTTCTTCAAGCTTGAGAAAACCGCATGGCTAAGGTAGTGGGTTTATAATGGTGTGAGGGGGTGGAAATTGGTGTGTATACCGGTCTAAAGTAGATAGAAGATGAAGTGAGGATATGAAAATGAAGTATGTGGGTGGTATGATATGAGCAAGGAAGGTAGGGAGGTTGGGTGGGGGTATATAATGGTTGGGTGGGCTTGAATGTCGAAGAAGAGGCACCAAAAAGGAGTAGGGGACCATCCCGGTCGGGATGTCACTCCCTTCCCGGTCGGGATGGCACTCCAGTGGACTCGATTTTTGGCACCCTCATCCTGATCGGGACGACCCCATCCCGGTCGGGACAACACACCCTTCCCGGTCGGGAAGGGTCTTCATGACTCCCATGACCCCAAAAACCGACTTCCTTACTCACGATCCAAGCTCTATCACTAACCACTCCTTTCTAGGAGTCATCTTCACTTCACCTATCACAATAAACTCAAAATACACATCAAATTCACTCCCTCACATCGCTCATCAATAATCCAATATTACAAGAATACCACAAAACTAACAAAATCAAGAGATAAAACACACATATACAAGCACAAGTATTCTAAAGAAGAGGAAGGGGGAATATACAACATGACGGTTCTTTAGGAACTCCGTCAAACCTAGGATGGTGGACTCTTCTTCAACCATAGCCCTCAAGGGCATGGAGGAGCAAGTCGAACGCACTACCGACATCATAATGAAGGCCCAAGAAGCGCTCGAGCCTAGCTAACCTCCACGGCCTCCAAGGTGGAGGCGAGAAGTAGGAATCCCAAGACCCAACGTCATCATTCATGTCGTCTCCGGGGTCTATCCATCCTACGAGCTTCACCGACCTCTTCCTCCCTAGGCATCGCCTCCAATCGCAAGCAAGCTTCATTTCCAAGAAACAAGGCACAAAAAGTGGTTTTGGCCTCATCTCCTCAATGCACACCCCCACACTTTTCTCAAGTCGTGGTTCCCCATCTTCATCACTAGGCCCCACATCATCTTGGAGGAGAGGATTGAAACTTCCACCGGCGGTTTCAATCTCTTCCAAACCATCGCTTGGTGTACTAGTAAGGGGCTCTTGATGCTTATCCACATTCTCGCACAAGGGCAACTCGAGGCTATCAATTTCACCCAACAACTTCACAAATTCTACCAACCCATCCAACTCACTAACTTCCTCCAATTCCTCACCAATGTTGTCTTCACCAAGGGTCATATCCTCATTCGTCACTTTTTGGGTAGACGATTGAGGCTCTTCAAAGCAAGACTCGCTCCTTATAGGGAATTCATTAACGGCCTCGTCATTGGGTTGTTCCCCTTCCCCAAATGAACATCCCTCATCAAGTTGTGAGGATCGAGTTAAGAGCATTAGGGTTTGAGCCGTTAAAGCATGCAATCTAGCTTTAGTTTCCTCCCTTTCCCTAAGGATTTCGGCCAAGAGTTCATTATTCTTTTGCGATTGGATGGCCATTTCTTGTTGCATTTGAAGCATCGATTGAAACACCTCCATGTCGGGCAATTGGTGATCATTGGGGTCTTGTAAAGCTCCTTGAAAATCTTGATGATGCCCAAGGGGTGGGGCATCATAATGTTGGTAGCAAGGTTGGGGTGATTGGTAGTATTGTGGGTCATGGGGTTCATATTGTGGTTGGGGTGGAGGGTAATATGGTGGGTTTTGGGGGTATTGGCTTCCATAAGGTGAATCTTGATTGAACATGGTGGGTTCACATTGATAACTAGAGTAATAGTCACCATGATCGTAGGATTGGTAATCGTTCACTTGTTGGTAGCCGTTTTCATAACCTTGAAGTTCATACCCGTCTTGATTACCCCAAGAAACTTGATAGTGATTAGGAGTCATCATGTCATAGCTTTGGTTCATGGAAGGAGAGGGGTAGCTCATATCGGCTCCCGAGTATGTGGAGTTTAGATCAAACGCCATGCTTGCTCGAAAATCGTAGTCCATACCCGGTTGGAAACCTCTCACCCTAGCAACCATCCGTTTAAGCGGCTCTAAGTTGCAAGAAGAAGATAGTCACCACCTCTAAGCACAAACTGTAGACTAGGAACAAACGTGAGAAGTCTAGTGCTTTTTGGGCACTAGACAAGAGAGAAATGAACCACACACACACACAAGAAGCAAGGTAACAAAAAGAAAAAAGAAAAACACAAACACAAAGACAAAGTCAAGTAACTAGGAAAACAAAGTCTAAACTAGCACCGTCCCCGGCAACGGCACCAAATTGATGGTGGGATTTGTCGTCTATCCGACCGATCAAATAAAACCGGCAATACCTAACTAGGGTAGCTAGGGTAAGTCGGGTCGAATCCACGGGGAACGTAGAGGCGTCTAGACTAAGGTCACCCAAATACAAGACTCGATCAACAAACTAGGCTAAACTAGAATGATAAGAAGGGGAAGAAGGCTAAGACTATGGCTAAGGAGACGGAGAAAACAAACAAGGAAAACGGGCTAGGATTAGGTCGGGGTCAAAGGGGTAACGGAATGGTCGAGGAAGAACTAGAGTGAAGGAGGTAGTAGGGTAATCTAGGTATAGTCCGGGCTCTCGCAACTTAAACCAACCTAGAGGTTCCACCTAAAACCCATTTTGGCGACACACATGACAAACGGGGTTACTAGCGTGTTATTGTGGCCTAGATCGCATCCGGGCTCTTGCAACTTAGACCGACCTAGGGATCGTCCTCACCGGGCTCTCGCTACTTAGTGAGGGAACCGAACCCACAAGCAAACTATTACCCACAAGAGAAAAGCAAAAAAACAAGCATATGCACATACTAGTCATTCAAGCATTTCAACAAACATGTGATATGCATCAAACCAAGAGGAAACCCAAATCTTCCACCAACATCTCCAAAAAACCCTTAATCATCCAATTAACACCCTAATCACCTTACTAACCCTAGCAAGAGTACTACTCTAACATTATCAAACTACAACTAAAAAGAACAAGAGGAATCATCATAAGAAACAAAACATACCTAAACAAACTCAATCAAACTAACAAGAACAAGAACAAACAATAATAAAGATTCAAACTTGATAAACAATAAAGGATTAAGAGTAAAAGGAGAAGAATATTGTACCAAACTAGTGAAGAGGAAAGATTGAAACTTGTATTAATGAAGAAAACCCAAAACAAACCACCAAGGTTGTCAATCTTGGATGGATCTTGAAGAATTCCCTTAATACAAGTACTAAACTAAGATTAAGGACTAATTACCGACTAATCTACTCTAATCTAAACTAATCTAATCTAAAATAGTCTAGGGTTTAGTGAGAAGTGAAGAACATAAGCTTAACATAACAAGGGAAGAATATATATATATAGGGTTACAAGTGGAAGGGAGAAGATAAAACAAAGCGCGGCAGCCAGGTGGCCCTTCCCGGCCGGGAGGAGGTGGTCCTGGTCGGTAAGGTGTCGATCCCGGCCGGGAGGTGCTGGTCCCGGTCGGGATGGACCCAAAACAGGAGCCTCCTCTTTTGTGCACCTCATCCCGGACGGGTTGAGGTCATACCCGTCGGGGATGAGTCTTGTAGGCCTCCAATATGATCCTTTTGGTCCCTCCTTGCTTCACATGGACTTCTCATCGATTCTCGGGACTCGGGATCGGGTCTCGGAGGCTCGGGATTGGGTCCCAAGGTCTCGGGGTCGAATCCAAGGCATCGAGTGATCGTTCCTTCACTTCGTTGGCTCCGAAAAGTGTATGTATTGAGTCGGAATTGCTCCAACTCTTCATGAATGGTCTCGGGAACCTGAAACGAACTAGAGGAAGCATAAGTAGCCCATAAATCGCTCCCAAGGAGCGATTCCACAAAGAAAATGGGACCAAAACACTACGAAATAGGCACTACAAACTACACTTATCAGTAGCCTCTTGCAAATCCTCCTTTCCCTGTGAACCCGAGCTTTTGAAGCTTTCTCGTGGTGGTAATGGCGGCACCTGCTGCTTCTTAGGCGGTCTGCCAGGGCCTCGTTTCACCTGAGAGTCAACCATGGGAGCAACGAGCTATGGAAAGCGAAAATCGGTTGAGAGAAAATGGTTATAGAGAGAGAAAGTGTTTCTCTCACTTCGCTATTGATTATTATTATTATTATCATTATCATTATCATTATCATTATCATTGTCGTTATCATTATTGTTATTATTGTTATTGTTATTATTGTTATTGTTATTATTTTTGTTATTGTTATTATTGTTATTATTTTTATTGTTGTTATTATTGTTGTTATTATTTTTGTTATTATTTTTGTTCTTATTATTTTTGTTATTATTTTTGTTATTATTATTATTTTTGTTATTATTATTATTTTTATTATTATTTATTATTTATATTATTATATTTTTGTTATTATTCTTATTTTAGTTATTATTTTTATTGTTGTTGTTGTTGTTGTTGTTGTTGTCGTCGTCGTCATCTTCTTCTTCTTCTTCTTCTTCTTTTTGAGTTATTCTCCATTGTAGGTACCTTCATTTCCTCTCTCTCTCTCCCCTAATTAGTTTTGTCTTTTATTTATTCTTTCTTTATTGTTTGCAATTTAGTTTCTTTGTGTTTATGTTATTAAAATCTTCATTGTTGCATTAAATTCTATTTCTTGTCATTTCTAGTATAGGTTATCTTAGTTCACTTCCCTTGTATATTTCTCTTGGTTATTTTATTATGAGTATTGAGTAGATTTTAGTTAGGGGGTTAGGGGAGGATGAACTTGGGCTTCATGGGCCATTGATTTAAGGAGATTGTTGCATTTTATGGTGATTTATCTTGTATGAGGTTGTTGTGTATTTGTTGACTTAGCCCGATCAACTCAATTAGCATCGACTCACCCTCACCAATATGGGGAAACTCGGGTTTGGGTAATCTTGTCTTGAGACCATAGCTTTCTCGCCGCAAAAGCGGGTTTTATTTAAGGTTGGGTAGGGAAACCGAAAGGTGACTCCCCCTTTATCGACCTTGTGGCAATTCCCGCGAATTTTAGACCCTTATGCCTGGTTTTGATTTCCCGACTCCCCCTAACACCTTTCTTATCGTCGTTTCTCCGTTCTAGTTATTTGATTTGTTTATTTAGCTTAGTCTACCTTGACTCAAATCCCCCTACTAGACCCCAAACGCATTGTTATTACTCGATTAGAATCACCCTCTCTGTAGACTGACCTCGACTTACCACGACTACATTCATTGTTTTTATGTTAATTGCGAGTCTGATAAATATCGTTTGACCCCTTGTCTATCGTTAACGACCGATCCAGATTTGGGCATAGATCACCAATCACATTTGAATTGTACGGCCTTGCAACTATGGTCGCTGTCGTAGTATTCAAGCTCAAGCTCAATCACCTCAACTAGGGTTCCATAATATTGTCGATTTTGGAATGTCGGCATCGTCTTTAAAAGCACGAAACTTGTACCCGTTAATTGAATATCGCTTCCAAGTCTTAACTCGTGAAGAAGGCCCAGTTCCTAGAGGTCTTACGAAGGGATCCTCCAACGCTTCAGGCTTTTGTAAAGGTAAAATGGTTCAATAAACATTTTAATTTAATGTGAGACCTATACAAAATTCAGTGAAAATTTATTTAGTTAATTAAAATATCATTTCAACATACTTGATTACGTAGCCACGTAGGAAACAATGACTCATATTTGACCCAAATATCGGCAGATGTTTTCACTTCCGCGTGTTCGCTCATGATAAAACCCTCGAATTTCCTGAATTAGTTACAAGTTGTAGTTAATCCATCATAATATCGATTATTATGAGGGTATTGTACTTGAGTTACTTACTTCTCGTACGGCTGATGATAGTGTCACAGTTTCTTAGAACGTAGGATTGTGCCTGCTTATACTCAACATTAGTCAGCCATCTCTCCTTGCATTTTCCTGTGTTGTTGCCCATGTCATTCTGAAATGGTTCTAGCTTCTTTTGATGTTCTTCAGTTTCAGGCACACCAACATCAAGGTCTTTGGCTTTCGTGTCAATGTGATCTTCGAAGTAGAAGGAGCAGAAATTTGACGTCTCCTCTAACACATATGCGTTGCATATTGACCCCTCAACCCGCGCTTTGTTCCCAATTTTTTTTTCAAATGGTTAAGGAACTTGCAAAATGGTGGTGTAAAATATCATACATACTAGATCATTATTACACAATAATTCGTACTAATGGGAGTTGAGGATGTCTCCAACAAAACACCCGATGATGATCGAATGTTAACATGCATCAATACGCTCGAATACGAACTCGGAATCAATAGTATCCGACGTGGGCATTTAGAGGAGTACAAATCTCTCAAAACCAACCTCAACTTCAGACTCAGTGGGTCTTTTCCAATAAAATAAAGCTATTTTGAGGTAAAACCGTCAACGGGGGTAAAACCATTTTTTGCGACAGAGCCGAGACCGGTCAAAGTCGAACCCTGAGAACGAAACCAGCCTCATGCTCTGTCCAAATAAAAATGAACAAAGCCAAAAACAAAGAAAATCAAAAAGTCAAAGCAAATCCAAACTTCCCTCAAATAGCTCACCGTCTAAGGGCACTCGATCGAGTGACCCCCCCAAAAAATGACCAGGGAACTTTTCAGTGGGGCACTCGATCAAGTCCACTAAGGGGCACTCGATCGAGTGACCTAGATGGGGGTAAACTCTATATATACCCCCCTTCGCACCTCATTTGAAGAGGGCTCTTCTCCACCATTTTTTACCATCTTCTTTTCCTTTCACCAACACACATTCCAAGAAGAATTCACCTATTTCAAAACCGAGTCAAACCCCGTCAATCTCGAAACCTACTCCCTTCATTCGACAAGGGTTTGCCAGTTCCAAACACAAAACACACCCAAACTCATCCTACATACTCGAACCGCTCCCCGTGTCTATGACGATACTCTGTTAGACCGTTTTCGGAGACAATAGACATGTAGGTTGAGGGTGTAGAAATCCCGTTTCTAATCTCTAACTCTTTTATGTGTTTATATACTAACTACTAACTCTACTAACTTTTAATTTCTTGTATTACTAACATTTATATTATCGTTACTAACATCTAACATTTTATTATTGTTCCCAACAACGCTAACATTTATTTATCATTTTGTACTTTTCATTATATATTAAATACCGTATATATTACGATATAACGAAAACTATTTTCGAGTCGAATGTTGCTCTAAACCGATATTATGTCATTTTCAAAATGTTGCTCTAAAAGGCCCGATATCGATTCCGTAATCGAATGTCGCGCGTAAAAGAGCTATCGACAATCAAGTTAGCATGAAACTCAATGACGTCGAACCGATCGTCGTATGGTCCATAAGACCTGACAACGACATCGTGACGCGGAGGGATTCGATATTCATTCTAGTTTGATTATTTTCGATTCCATAAAAATTGCTCTAAAATGTTCGATACCGATTCCTTAATCGAGTGTCGGATATGGCGAGCAATCGAGAGTCAAATTAATGCAAAACCTAATGACGTTGAATTAATCGTCGTATGGTCCACGAGACCCGACAAAGACGTCGCGACGTGGAAGGGTCCGATATTTGCATTAGTTCGGTCATTTCTCAATTTAAACAACAAAATCACAAAACAGGTTGTTTTGGGCAAAACCTCCACCCGTTAGTGAGGGCACTCGATCGAGTGACCCCCTCAAAAATGGGCAGAGATTTTTTGTCGAAGGGAACTCGGCCGAGTCCCCTTAATGACTCGATCAAGTGACCCCTAATAAGTCTCCTACGAGGTCAAAAGACGATACAAATTTTGGTCGAGTCACAAATACGACTCTAAGACGATACGTGTTAAATCAATCATGTATTCCTCTTCTAAAAACCCATGCATATTATGTCCCTTCTTTTACAACTTTGAGTGACGTCTTATATGACTAGTCTAGTATCGACGACTCTTTATTCGTATCCGATATTCAATAAGTCAAGACAATTCTATTTCACTATTATAATTTAGTCGGGACAAGACCTCGAGGCTCGGGATCGAGCTAGCATCACGCTCAGGTCCCATGCGCCAACGCATACTAAGGACTTCGTCCTCCGATCAATACACAACATAATGTGTAAATGATCGAAGTTCGTCCAATCATTTGATTTACGGTTTCAATTTACGTTTTCTATTTACGGGTCCATTTATAGATTGCATTTACGGTTTAACTTCGATTTAAATTTCGACCCGAGAACAATCTTACCACGAGATTCATTCGCCTACCCAAACCCGCACGTGGCCGCGTCGGGGTGGACTTTGTCATTTCCACACTTACTAATTTTAGAAACTTACTTTAAATAGAAATATTATTATGGAAAATCCATAAACTTTTAAAATAAGTTTTAACGTAACAAAACAATATTTCTAGCAAACAAACGTTTTGTTTATATCGTTGTATCGTAACTTAATATATTTCTAAAGTTGTTACTCAAAATATAAATAAAATATAATAAGTCAATATATAGTATTTTATAAATAACTAAGAAATCGAGTTAAAACTATAAATTTTAGAAAAGAGATGTTTTAAGAAAATGATATCAAAATTAATTGAGTCGGTAGATTTTATAAATGAAACGAGATTTTACAAAGCTTTCAAATTAGTTTTTTTTATCAAATAGATTTTATTAATAAATAATACGTATTTGACTAAAAATAGTCAATCGTAAACAAATAAGAAATTATTAGTGAAAATAGTCTCGACCAAAAAATGTATTTCAAACAAAATGATTATTTTCTAGTTTATTAGTACAAGTCGTAAAAAGAAAATTAATTTATTAAACAAGTATACAAATCTCGGTTACTATATTTAAAATACGATTTGAGTTAAAATAATAAATTGATGAAATACAATGAAATTATAAAATCGATGTATAGTGTCACGATAACAAACAAAATATTGTAACGATAACTAATAATAAAACTATTAACGGTTTATAAAATGACATTGATTACTAGCTTGTAGAAGATTTGTAGAGCACACGATTTAATATTTTTAACAAATAATAAATAGCTAAAAGTTAGAAACCGAAAGTAAAGTATTTACTACACACCACTACTCAAACATACGATATGATACCTGAGTAACGTCCTAAAGTTACCTTGAGTCGACTTGTCTTCGACGGGTCTTCACCAAGGCTCCTAAAATAAGAGATGAATGGAAGGATTAGAATAAGCAGACGTAGCAAGCTAAAGACAAAAAAGAGTAGCAGGATGCTTGACGATAACAGCAGCCAGACGACAACAGCAGGCAGCACTAGCAGCACCTGAGACACGCCGACATTAGAACCGGACACCAAGCAGCAGCATGAACACGAACTACACGTTAACAGTAGCATCAAATAGTAGCAACAACACGAAAATAGCAGCGACAACCATGAAACAACACAAGAGGAGGAGGAGGAGGAGGAAGAAGAAGAAGAAGAAGAAGAAGAAGAAGAAGAAGAAGAAGAGAAATCGCGACGAAACAACAAGAACGATAGCAGCAACAATAGGAACAACCGGACAATTGCAGCAAATACAAACAGCCACAGAAATAAGGAGTAGAAGATAGAGTAACAGGGACACGAGGTGATAGCAGTAGTACGGAAAGACTACGACAAGCAGGACTAAACGCCAACAGCAGCAGCATAACCGTCACAAACAGAAACGAAGAAGTTGCAACAGAAATAATTAAGAAGAGGGCGGGAGAATCAAGAAGAAAAAAAGAAGAAGACCACGAAATAGCACCAACAACGTAGGATAACACGAACACCAGATCAGTAGCAACAAGAGACGACACGAATACGAAAAGAGGGCGAACCAAATCACAGCAAGAAGTTGATATTGAAACTGAGACACATAAGGGGATTAAAGATGCGGATTGATCGAAAAAGTGGACCAGAACTGACTAACATACGCACAAAACAAACAGCAACCGATCGCAACGAAATCGATAATAGTAGCAAGCAGCGGCAATAGTACGCAGAGCAATCAAACGAACGAAAATCAGAAGGGGAAGAATGAGAGAAGAAGAAGAACAAAAGATCGGAAATGGCATAACAATGACAACGGAAACAAATCAGCAGTAGCAGCAAACACCTCGCGTACAACAGTAATAACGAAATTAGAAAGAGAGGAACGATAACAGGACGGAGAACACCAGCAATACCGTAACAACAGAACAACAGTGACATGAGGACAAACCAACAGCAACAGACAAAGAGAAAAGACAGACAAAACGAAGAAGAAGAAGAAGATGGTGATGATGATGATGAAATGAAGACGAAGAAGAATAAGGGGTCACCTTTAAACGAAACCAGACAACATAAGCATCAAAAAACAGCCACCACGAGAGGATAGTGATGGCGGCAGAACAAGGGCGGCAGAGGAGAGTTGCTAGAGAAACACTGATTGCTGGAGAAGAATGAAGAAGACGACGGAGATGAAGAAGGAAGATGATAAACGTGATTGCAGGTGGGTGGTCCAGAAATGGTGATGATGGGATGAATTTGGTTGTGAAGGAGAGGAAGGAGGGTGAGTACGTTAAACAAGAGGGAAGTAAGAGGATGAATCCGGACAAAAGTCGAATCACGAGTAATAAGGTTAAAACCGGCTAAGGGAAAAAAGTAATTGGGCCGATTAAAATAACGTATTAATAAAATATTTCTCGAGCCTAAAATAAACCCTAAATTCGAAAATAAAAATAGTTAGAGAATATAGAAAACGTATCTCGAGATTAAATAAAAAGTTTATTTGCGAAGAAATAATGTTTCTCGGAAAAATAATAATAACAACTTTTGACGAGAATAATTTAAATTGATTTCTCGACGAAAAAAATAATAATAAATGTATGACGAGGCTTAATTAAAAATGAACTTGAGTTGAAATTAGAATTTCGAGTTTAGAAATAAATGTAGAGATTAAGTATTGAACGAAATCAAATTATAAACACGAAATTAATTCAGAAAATTCGGGGTGTTACAATTATATATCCCCTGAGCATCCTCCGTTTTTAGGTAAAAAAAATTCTGACGTAAAGGAACTTCAAAAACTTGATTGAAACTTAGACGTAATACTTCTTCAGGGTGTCTACATTCCAATGTGCGGCCAATTCTTGCCCTTTGGTGTTAGCGAGCTTGTACGTACCAGGGCCTAGGATCTAGGTAACTTGATAGGGTCCTTCCCAGTTGGCGCTCAGCTTGTCATGCACTCTGACCTTGCCCACTTCTTGCGTCTTCCTAAGGACAAGGTCCCCCATTTCGAAACTTCTTTCACTTACCTTCCTGTTGTAAGCTCTTCTCATCCTTTGTTGCTACGCGGCTATGTTGGCGCAGACCTCCTCTCATACTTCGCCTACTGTAATCCCCTAAAAGCAATACAGTGGCGGAAACACTGTAGAGTCGGGATTAAAACACACTGTAACTTTGTCCTAGTAAATTAAAATGATAAAGTCAAACAATAGGCCATGAATAAAAATGACCAAAATTTAAAGCAATTCATACAATGGGTTTGAACAATCCATAAGACATAATTATTAAAATAAACAAGCAGGATCTACACTGCTCGCTAGCCCACACCCAAAAACACGTATACCTGCCATGTTAAAACATAACAGCCACAATCAGTGGGGAGCAACGTCAACGTTCTCCTAGTCGTATAACGGGATTTTAAAACAGTAATTACTACTATAGAAAAATAGTAAAAATGTAAATCAATAAAAGATTATAAGGAAAATAAGCTTTCAGTGAAAAACTTCACGTAACAAAACAATATAATAAAAATGAGTTTTCCGAAGAAAACATAAACAATTTGCCAACCTTCAAATCAAAATTATATCGATAATAATAAAAATAGTCAAAATGGCGTTATGAAAACTCGATCAGTGTGCACAAGGCTAGACTTTCACTAGGATAATACTGGAAACTAGCTTCGAGAACTGTAGACTTAACTCATAACAGAATCCAGTCTTTAACTAGGCAACTCAACTATAACAGAATTGCGGGCAGCGAGGTCCTGGTTTAAGTAGTATACACCCCTCCTGGATACAAACCATATCCAGTTCAACCCGACGCGACTTACATGATGCGATACAAACCATGCTCAGTTCAACATGATGCGATACAAACCATGCTCAGTTTAAGAGCACAATGCACACTCTCCTGAATACAAACCATGCTCAGTTCAACAACCAATGTGCCTCATAAAGACACATCAGCCTTACAGTTGATGGCAAAAATGTACATCCCAGACTATATTACTCTAACCCCACACTTGTCCTTATTCCATAACTCCCAAAACAAAGCCATTATCAATATTCAAAAGGATGTAATCATTGTAAATAATAAGAGAACAAAAGGGAAAACGGATCGCCTTCCAAAAGAGGAAACTTTCTATTTTAGGAAACTTCTATATTTAGAAACTTTACAAAAATAACATCATATCAAAATAGCAAAAATATTAGTTCATACTAATGAAACATTTTTAGTAAAATATATAGATTTATAAAAGTAATACCTTCGGCCTTCAAATATTAATTTCCAAAATAAGGATAAATGAGTTTATGAAATTATTGAAATATCATACAAGTGTTTATAAAATGATTAAAAATGTCTTAAAACTTTAGTATTACTAATTAGGGTGTTTCCAAAATTTATTAAACTAAAATTCCCTAATTATTAATAGTTTTGACAAAACAAGCATAAATAAAATCTTACGGCAAATGTCAAATTAAATCTTTTAACATTTCTTTAATTTAAATCATTAAACAAATTTAGAATATGATAAGGGGTGATTTAACTCTCAAAGTTTCAGATTTAAATATTTTCAAAATTGCTGGAAAAATAATGTTTTTAGGTAAGACGAAACATTTTAACGATAAATCGTAATTTTGTCCAAAAATCATTACTATTAATTAAAGACTTTAATAAATAGTACAAAAATTACGTAAAATAGTTAAAATATATTTTTGGACATTCTGTCCAGAAAAGAGAATTTTCCAGAATCCTTAAACTTGGTTTTTAAAGGGCTTTCTCATTAATCGTCTAATCTCAACAATAACGATTAATAAAAATAGTAATTACAAAACGATTTAAGTATTAATATCCAAAAATTATTATTAAACTTAAAAATAATGATTTTCCAAAAATTACTATTTTTTTTCCAGATTTAAACAAAAGACCAGAAATTGAGAATTTAAACGACAAACACGGTTTTAACGATAACAATGATTTAAAGTGATTAATTAATTCACCCACTTAACACTTCCTAAAAATTAAAAAAAAATCAGAAAATAATTTTTCGTCAGAAAGATTATCCACGTCAAATTTCAGATTAAAATAAAATGTTTAAGTGCTATAAATAAAAATCGGTTTTTAATCGTTTCTTAAGGTTAAATGAGAATAAATAAGTGGAGAAATCCAATGTAGTATCACATCAATATAGCCGGCCAAAGAGGATAAGAAGAAGTATGAAGGGTTTGCTCATTCAGCCATGGTTAAATGCAGAAAAAGAATCTTATATATGCAACAACATTTAACGTAATGAAATAAAACGTATTATAAAAATGTAATAAGAGTGTGACTAGGAGAAGGGTTGGTCCAAAACATGGGGAAAAAGGCTCAAATATTTTGTAAGTTGATAAAAAGTATAATCGTAAAATAGTTAAAGGCATTTCAAAATAATTCGAGTAAATCTCGCGTAAGAAAATAATTATTTACGAAACTTCGTAATAAAATCATTAATGGCTAAATTTTCGTAAATAAAAACATTTACTAGTTGAAAATATTATAAACATATGTTTAGACATTTGTAGAGAAAGGAATTCAAATCCGAGCTTAAATACGTTAATTCGTAGAGAAATAAAATTCCTCACGAAAAAATAAATAGTTTACGAAGAAAATCAAATAAATAGAATTAAAAGAATTAAAATCTTTTAAAATAAAAATAAATATCTTTAAACTCAAAAATGAAAATAAAGCTTTGAAAAATGAAGAAACACAAAGCCGAAATGTGAAAGAGTTATGGCAAAGTCATAACGGAAAGGATAAAACCGCTAGGAAAATAGCGGGTGTTACAAACCAGATCCAAAGCCTCAGCCATTGTCACTTTGTTGTCGGCTCTGCAGAATAGTTGTGACCTGAGGGTAGGGACCGTTGCTTCGATGGGTAACAAATCATTACCTCCGTACGCCAACCTAAAAGGTGTTTGCCCGATGGATTCCTTTATGGTTGTTCGGATTGACCAGAGAACACTGGGGAGCTCGTCTGCTCATCTTCCCTTCAAGTCGTCCACCATTTTCTTTAGGCCATTAAAAATATTTTTGTTGGCCGCCTCGGCTTGGCTGTTAGTCTGTGGATGGCATACGGCAGAGTAGGCAACAGAGATTTCGTTCCCCTCTAGCCAATCCCTCAGTGGGTCGTTATCGAACTGTCGGCCATGATCAAACACTACGACCTTGGGAAGGCCATAGCGTGTTAAGATGTTACGCCAAATGACCGTCTGAACCGTTGGCTCGGGTTATACTGAGCACAGCCTCCGCCTCTATCCATTTGGTGAAATAGTCGATTGCGACTATCAAGAACTTCTTGCCTCCTGTGGCAACGGTGAACAACCCCAGGATGTCCATACCCCATTGAGTGAAGGGTTTGGGAGATAAGATCGGCTGCTGGTTTTGAGTTGGCGCATGTTTTACATGTGCATACAGTTGGCACTTTCTACACTTTAAGGTTAGCTTCCTTTCACCAACCACCATGGTAGGTTAGAAGTATCCGACTCGCAGAGCCTTGTGAGCGAGGTTCCTCTCTTCTACATGATGCGCGCATATACTAAAGTGTATATCGTCCAAGACTAGAACTGCCTGCTCTGGTTTGAGGCATTTGAGCAGAGGTGACGAGAAGGACTTGTGGTAAAGTTCGCCATTAATCATAATGTACTATGCGGCCTTGGTCGCCAGTCTCCTCTGCAAGGTCGGGTTGTCTGGGAGCGTAGTGTCCCTCTTGAATCGGATAATAGGTGTCATTCAGTTCTGGAGCCTTGATTCCTCGACCGCGCCGACCATCGATGGAACGGTGGTATCCGCAGTTGATTTAGCTTTTACGACGTCTACCCATATCGATCTCCTGATGTCTTGTAGGCTCGAACTGGCTAGTTTGGAAAGGGCATCCGCTCGGTTATTTTGTGACCACAGAACTTGTCTTATCTCGTAAGACTTGAGCCTCGACAATTACTCTTTTACTTTTTCCCGGTACAAGGCCGTGGTGAGATCCCTGGCCTCGTATTTTCCATTGATTTGGTTTGCGATGAGATGGGAGTCGGTGGCCGGGATTATTTTTTCTTCCCCCGCGACCGCGGCTAGGTTGATGTCGTCCAGCACGGCCTCGTACTCCGCCTCGTTGTTGGATGCGGGAAAAGTGAACCTCAAGGCATGTTCGAAGTCGACTCCTTCGGGGCTGGTCAATACGACCCTTGCCCCCACGTCGTTGGCCGTGGACGAACCATCTATAAATACTAGCCATTCTCCGGTGGGCGGGTCGTTCTTTTCTGAATAAGAACACTTGGCTAAAAAGTCTGCCAGAGCCTGAGCCTTGATGGCAGTTCTGGACTGATAGGATATGTCGAGGCCACTTCACTCTATAACTTATTTCATTAATCTTCCCGACACATGAAATTCTGATTTCATCCTTTATGCAAGTCTCTCAAACTGAGTAGTCTCATGTTTGCTGGTGATCTGCTACTTTTCTCCAAAGGTGACATCAGGTCTATGATGATTCTCATCAGAACCTTTGCCACCTTCTTCCATGCATCTGGCCGACATCTGGCCTACAAATGAGCAATGGATAGACAAATGTGTATTTCAATGGGTACCTGTTGTAATCAAACAGGAGATTATTCAGGTCTCTGGATATGTCAAAGGCCAAATGTCTTTCAAATATCTTCGAGTCCCCATTAAGCATGCTAAGCTGACCACCAAAGACTGTTAGCCTCTGATTAACAAAGTTCTAGACAGAATAAGAGGACTTGGTACTAAGAAACTATCATATGCAGGAAGATTAGTCTTAGTCAAGGTTGTGCTCAAGTCACTTCACTCATACTAGTCTTTAATCTTCATCATACCTAAAGCGATCATTTAAAAGATTGAGGCAACTTCCAAGAATTACCTATGGGATGGAGGGACTAAATATTTGAGGTCTCCTCTTGTTGCCCGGAGTACTATTTGTACAGGTTACAGGGAGGGGGGGCTAGGCTTGAAGAATGATGCATTGTCGAACAAAGCAGCTTTAGGTAAATTGGTGTGTGGTGGATTTATTCTAGCCCAAACAAACTATGGGTTCAATGGATTCAACACACTTATTTGAAAGAAAAAGAGTGGGGTGACTATAAGCCACCTCAGGATGCTAAGCTAGCTGGACTTGGAAGATGATATGTTGAATGAAAGATTAATTGAAAACTGCCTATGATCAAAAGGAATGGAGAATGTACCTAGCAGAGAGTATAGCATCAGTAAAGGGTATAACTGGATGGCTAACATACTTCCAGAAGTGGAATGGCACCATCAGACATGGAACAAATGGATTGTACCTAAGCATTTTTTCATAACTTGGATCTATCATCTTAATAGCATGAATACAAGGGACAAATTGGCTGCTTGGGGGATTTTGACAGAGGATAAATGTTGTATATGTGGGCAAGAACCTGAATCAATGCATCATCTATTTTTCAATTGACAATATAGAAAACAAGTGGTTAAACTGCTGCAAGATTGGACAGGGATTGAACTTCTTGTTCATGATATTCTTATATGGAGGAAGAATATGAGATATTCCAGGCTCAAACAAGGGACTGTCAATTGCATTCTCAATGCTACTATATACAATATATGGCAACAAAGGAACTGCAATGGCAGGAAGGAAGACTAGTCAGACCGGAGCAATGTGCAAGACAGATTAAACGAGATATAAGAGAAAGAGTGCAAAATCAATTAAAAGGTCACTTGAAGGCCAAAGATAGCAGGTGGATAGACCATATTAGCAAAGCTTAAAATGATGTTTTATGATTGATGTCTTGTTGGTCTAGCAGTAGACTCATAAAATTTGAGATGATGTATGGGATACTTTGATTTATAATGTACTTACATTTCACCCAAAACAAATAATGTTCCCGACTTTTCGAACTTCTCCAAGACTTTTTCTAGTCGCTAATCTGTGAGCACGGTTACCGGGTGTGCATCGAAGTAGGGTCGGAGCTTCCGAGCTACTGCCACCACAACGTAGGCTGCCTTCTCGACCACGGAATAGTTCTTTTCAGCTGGTCCGAGGGCGTGACTGACGAAGTATATGAGATGCTGTGCTCCGGCCTCTTCTCTCAGTATGACTGCAATTACTGTTGCGTTAGTGACAACAATGTAGAGATATACCCTTTCGCCTGCCACCAGCCTAGCCAAGGTCGGCAGGGTCCTAAGATGCTCTTTGAGCTGTTCGAATGCTACCCTCTTATCAGTTTCCCGTTTGAACTGCTTGTTCCCCTTCTGGATTTTGAAGAACGGGGTTGTTTTATCATCTGACCTGGCTATGAACCGCGCGAGGGCAGCCATTCGGCCGGTTAACAGCTGGATGTCCCGGACCGTTCGTGGCTCTGGCAAGTCATGGGTGGCTTTGATCTTCTTAGGGTTGGCGTCTATCCCCAGGGTGCTAACTAGGAAACCAAGGAACTTTCCAGACAGGACACCGAACGTACGCCTCTAGGTTTCGACCCGGTTGTTCTCTGAATACTTAGTCGACCATGCGTTGGTATTTGGCGCCAACGTTCTTCACAAATGGCATCATCTTCTACATGAATGTGTCGGAACTTGTGATAAAGAGCACCTGACTTTGTCGGGCTCCCATAAGTAGACATGGTGGTATTCAGAGAAAGCATCGAGGAAGCTGAGCATTGAGTGGCTGCTCGTCGCATCTACTAACTTTCAAGACTGGTCCATGTTCAGCCTATGGACTACGAAGCTCGGGTCTACCCCTTACATTTCGTCGGCCGAGTATGCGAAGACGCCTTTGTTGTCTTTGAATATTCTGACCAATTTTGCCTTGTACGATTCTGGTGGACCAGTAGCTCCACCAACATGCTCCCTCCCCCCCTCCCCGGTTTCGGCCAGTCTGCTGATTACTGGGTGGTCAGTTGTTGGTCCAGAGACTTGTCTTTCTTGGTGGACGGATCGTGCATATTTCTCTTCCCTTTGCGGTCGGCCTGGTGGCCTTGCATGGCCACGGAGTAGCACTGACGGGAGGATTCTTGGTCACCGTATACCTTTCCTTCGGTTCCAAGGTCAGTGATGTAGGCCACTATGAGCGCTCGGATCGAAATTGCAGCTTGGATCTCATCCAGGGTCGTCCACCCTATCAGAGCGTTTTAGGCAAACTTAGCGTTGACTATGACGAATGATGCTCGGAAAAGTTTTGGGCCGTGTATCTATAATACCTCGCGTTGCTTATACACGTTACGTTTGTGGACATGACATAGGTCCACCTCGACGCGGCCACGCGCGGGTTTGGGGAGGCAAATGAATCTCCATATGAGATGGATCGAATTGAAATTTAAATCGAAGTGGAGTCGCCACCGAACTTTGTGGGAGTTCGGGCCCGTTCGAACCCACTCTATATCTTAGTGGGCCATGCACATAGTATGGCCCATTCCGATCTCAGTGTTTGTTGGGTTCGTCCCTTTGCATTTTGATACCGATACCGACATTATCGAATATCGTGTATTGAATGACTCTCGTGTGCCAATGGATTCGGATATCCGGAAACCATGGTTCTGAGTAAGGGGTGAGGGTACGTGTTGGGAAGTTCATAAAGAACACCCAACCCCGCCCGCACTTAGCGGCCTCTACTAAGATATCGTTTGATTTTGAAATACGCGCGTTAGTAATACGATGAATGATATGCAAACATTGTTTTGCCTAAACATGTGAGGATTTGAATATGTTGCTAAGTCGATTTAATGCATCTAAATTAACGTTAAAGTTGTTTTAGCATGCGAGGTTCGTTTTAGTACAATAAAAAAAATAACGAAAATAAATCGCTAAAAACATGAACAAACAAGTTAGTAACGGTTTGCAAATGGAATAAACGATATAAATATGATTCAATGCATGGTTTTGAAAAAAAGATGATACACGTGATAGACTTGACACGTGATGACCGAGGTCATAAAAAAATATTTAATCGGGACTTTGAAGATGCTGAAAACTTACGGTTTTGTAATATTAGGAGTCACTCGATCGAGTAACTGAGGCACTCGACCGAGTGGTCTCAAAAAAAGCATTATGCCCGAGTTATGGGCCACTCGATCGAGTGCCCTCTTTACGAACCAAGGTTCGTTTTGTTTTTGATCTCGAAATTGCTTTTTGAAAAAAAACGATAATTTCGCTAAGTCGTGTAAAAATATTGTATGATTTATACTCGACTTAAATTTTCGATATTCGTAATATTCGACACTTGATTTTGGAATCAATATCAAATATTCGGAGCGACTTTTTAGAAAAGATGTTTTCTAAATCGTTTTGAAAATCGAACTAAAAAAACAATATGAACTCTCTCCGCGTTGAAATTGTCGTATTTTGTTTTTCAGGACCATGTGACGAATTTCTTAGCATCAATGAAATGAATTTAATTCTTGTAGATACGACATTCGACTATAGAGTCGATATCATATTTTAAGAATGACCGTTTTATATAAAAAAATTAGATTGTAATGATATTATCGATATTAGGAAAAAAAACGTGACGATGACCCGTATGAAGGCGGACGGACAACGCAACGAAGAAAGAAAAACGAGAGGAAAAGAGAGAGAAAGGAGAAAACGGGATTTGATTTTACACCCTCAACCTACATGCTTTATATTCTTGGAATGGGGCTTGTGTAACAGTGGCTTAGGCACGGGAGCGTCGAGATTATGTGGGTGAGTTATGGTGGTTTAGGCGTGTAAGGTGTATGGATGTTGGGTAAAGGTGGTCGGATCTTTGAGGGAGGGACGGCGTAATCTCGGGTGTTTGTGTTTGCGTGGATTGTTGATGTGAGTATCGATGTGAATGAATGTGTGTTGTGTATTCTTGTGATAGATGTGTGCAAGGGGGGTCTATTTATAGTAGAGTTCCCGATCGTATCTAGGAGAGGTAGTCTTGCTTGGGTGACAAGAAATGCCGCTTTGGATAGGATAAGCAACAATTCGAGAGGAAAAAGGATTTCGTTGCTTGGTGGGAAAGAAATCCTCCTCGGGCTGGAAAAGAAGTCACTCGACTGAGTGATGTCAGGTACTCGGTCGAGTGCCCGGTTTTGACACCGGTTCAGCGTGTTTCGTGAGCTCACTCGACCGAGTGGGCCGGTCCACTCGATCGAGTGGGTCTAGCTCGGGTAGAATTCTTCCTTAGAGATCGAGTTTTATCTCTTACGGATTTGATTATTATTTTGTGTGGCTGATTTTTGTAGTACTGGACTTTAGGTCGGATTCGTGGGGTGTCACGGCAGATATTTATGCCTCGGAACGTCTTTGACCGGGGTTTGACTCGGTCGCTAAAAGACGGTTTTGCCCCTGGTGTCGGTTTTGACCCAAATTAGTCTTATTTGAATGGAAACGACCCACTGAGCCTGGATTTGAGGTCAGTTTTGTGAGATTTGTACTCCGTAAAAAGCCCAAGCCAAATGCTAATGATTTCGAGCCTATATTCGAGTATGTTAAAGCATGTTTGCGTCCGATCATCATCGGGTGTTTTATGAAAACTGCTATAGACACCTAACGGCCATATGTGGGTGTCTACAGAGCCCCCACTCTGACTAAGGCTTGGACAGGGTGTAAGTCAGAGTAGCTACTAGGTCAATCAATGATTAAGGTCTGGCAGACTTCCGGTCGGGTCGTTTATAGTCCATTAGACTCGCGTGAAGGGCTCGCCAGCCATAGGTTAGAAACCATACCTGTGCTGATGATAACTCCGTGGGGGTTCGGAGTTGTTACATAAATCCTGGGTGCGCCTGTACGTTGGCCTATCCCGTACCATTTTTGGAGAAAGACCGCCTTGGGTTTTCCGCTGGGGAGTGAGTTGCATGGCATTGCTTGAGTCGTACTTGTATATAGTTACTCGAAGTTTTGCATGTAACATTTAGGTAAAAAAGGACTCACGCTGGGGAATAGAAATTTTTGAAAAAGACTTTGGATTTTTTTTTTGAATTTTGAGAATTTTGATTCCGAAAAGGAATAGGAGTGCTCGGGATGACTATTCGTTTACTAGATGAAGAATTGGGATGGGGCCTATATGCTAAAACTTCTGGGATTAGGAATCCTAAAGGTAGGAGTATTCATGTTTAGTGTTATAAATACCCATCTTCTGCTTTTAATTTTCTCACAATTCTTATAATTCCCTTCCTTCTAAAGAGAACAAGCCCCGAGAATCCTTCTTCTTTTTAGGAAAAAAACCTAGCCATGGGAATCGACCGTTTGATCGGAATGCTGCAAGACTGGTCCCGATGCTTCAGAGATGCAGATAAAGTAGTCCTGAATCAGAATGGTATTACTCAATTATTTACGATCCGCCAGATGCAATTGGACCGTCATTTCCTTGATGCTTGTTTGTCCTATTGGGACGACACATATCATGTTTTTGCCTTTCCTCGGGGCGAGATTTGTCCTATACCCTAGAAGATTGCTGCTGTAGGAGGATGGAACCCCGTACTTCTTCCTGTTGTCCCGTTTTCGGTCCATGACCCGAGGAGGAAACTAAGGGAATTTTTAGGGCTCTCCCATATGGAAGTATCCCGCATGGCTGAGGGGGATACTATTTCTTTGATCGACTTGGCTGAAAAATTTATGAACCTACATGATGTCCGGGTCAGGCCGGTCCATAGCCGTAGGGCCTTTGCCTTTTTTATGCTTCATGTTTATGCTTTCGAAGGTCATATGGATTTGCTGTCATGCATGGGTCATGTCTGAATTTTCACTGTGGTCGACCTGATGAAGACGGAGCACAGTCCGGCTTGGCTGATTACCGGGGAAATTATCCAGGGTCTAGATAATCGCAAAAGAGACTCGTCGATGCGTTTTACCGGGAGTACCCGTCTTCTATAGGTATATCGCTCCGGATTTTTCTGATTTTTTTATTCCGCAATTTTTTTCTACAGTGGGCACTCGATCGAGGGCCTTCTCAAAAAAACCTCTTGTCCGGCTCCAGGAGTACCACTCGATCGAGTGACCTCTAAGCACTCGATCGAGTGCCCCTGGGCGGACATCAATTCTGGCTTGATAACTCATATTTTTGTTTCTTTTTCAGCTTTGGCTATTTGAGAGGCTATCGGTCATAGATCCTCCCCTAGACCCGAGTCGATACCGTCCTAACCAAGTGATGAGAAGGAGACGGGCTATTGATTTTTCTCGCCACATTACTCAAAAATATTGGGATGAAGTGCTGTCTTTTCATAGCGGTCCGTTGATCCGATGGCTAGTGCCATGGTGGCCCATTTATGTTCGAACCGGCTTGGAATCGAGGGATAGGGCACAGTACCAGATGATCCTATCCTTTAGGCAGACAATTCATCTTTATCCCGACCGCATACTTAGGCAGTATGGTCGGACCCAGAGAATCCCGGAAATCGAGGCGGTTGTGAGTGAGTCCACCCAACTGACGGACGTGATGTGTGATACCTGGATGCAACGATGGTACACCCGGGCTACCTGGTCTATTCCCAAGTCTCTCCATTCGATCTGGGTATCAGATTCTTATGTGAAATGGACGAAAGCGGATTCTGTCGAAGCCCGAGCTGCCGTAAAAGTTGACGAGGCTTTTGACCTACTCCGACGAGAGCAGGCTAAAGACAACAGGGGTTTCTTTGATGAGGGCGAGACTCCGGCTACATTGGTTTGACTGATGTCAGATCAGAGAGGGAAGACTAGGACTCAAGCTGAAGGGTCCAGTATTAAAAGTGCACGGGGGAAAGTGAGCCCCCAGACGGGCTTGGAAAGGAGACTTGGCCTAAAACTAAGGGTTCAGAACCGACTTGGTCCTCGAGACAGGCTACCTGAGTGCGTACGAGCTCGACTTGGACCGGTCGCAACAACAGAAGACCCGCTATCGAAGAAATGGGTTCGAGCAAAGGAGGTTCCCTTGGTAATCCGGGAACGTTCGCCCCCGCCCCGTCGACCCCGGGCTCCACGTGACCCAAAGGATAAGGGAAAGGGTAAAATGCCCTAAGTGCTAGTCTCCTTAGTTTTATTATCTAAGTATTACTATTATTTTTGTGGTGTGCTTTTTTGTTGTTGTTTTTTTTATTTATTGTGTGATGTAATTTTGAAATTCCCGAGTTTATCGAACTAATAAAAGACATATTAGTGAATACCGTTCTCGTCTTTTCGTTATTGCAATGGTTGTACCCTTTTGAGGGGTTGCCTACGTATCCACAATTAGCGGAATCAAACCAAACGTAGTTCGAAGATAGATTTTTTTGCAATTTTTGAAATACATCAAGACTATTAGTTCGAGATGTGCGACATTACGATAAGTAATCCTAACTCATTGACTTGCTTATAATTTTGAAAAATTTATAAAAAGACAACTTTTTGTAAACTTTTGCAAATGACATTGAGATAAGGTTTTAGGGTTAGTAACGCTTTAGCTGGTCCAAGTTCGTTGGGTTGACGAACTCACTCCCGTCCAAGTCTGTTAGCATCACTGCTCCCCTAATAGGACCTTCTTTACTAAGTACGACCCAGCCCAATTGGGTTTAAATTTTCTTCTTGGGTCGACCGGTAGTAATCCACGGACCGATTTTAGAACCAAATCTCTTTCTTTGATATTTCTGGGCCTAAATCTTTTGTTGAAAGCCCGTTGTATCCTCTTTTGGTATATTTGGATGTTGTTCAGGGCCCGGGACCGTCGCTCGTCTAAAAGGACTAACGAATCATATCGGGCTTGGACCCAATCTGCTTCGGGCACTTGGCTCTCAAGTAAAATCCTAAGGGATGGTACTTCTAGCTCGACCGGTTGGACCGCTTCCATTCCATACGTCAAATAATATGGGGTTGCTCCGGTTGCGGTGCGAATTGACGTTCGGTATCCCCATAGGGCGAAAGGTATTTTGTCGGGCCAATCCCGTTAATTCTCAGTCATCTTTTTAAGTATGGTGACAATCATTTTATTAGCTGCCTCTACCGCTTCATTTGTTTGGGGACGGTAAGGTGAAGATGTATGCCTTTGGATTTTATATTTTGCTAGCAAAGTAGCGGTTTTAGCTTGGAAATGGGTCCCGTGATCACTGATGAACTCGTGCGGGATCCCGTACCGGCATATAATCTTGTTTTGGATAAATTTGGCAACATGCTTCGCGTTCATGATTCGGCTTCGACCCATTTGGTGAAATATTCGATAGCTACCAGAATGAAACAGTGACCTCCCATGCCGGAAGGGTTTACCTTTCCAATTATATCAATACCCCATGTCGAAAACGGCCATGCTGACATCATGATGTATAGTAGGGATGACGGCATATGTTGCACATTGGCAAAAATCTGACAGTTATGACAGTGTTTGACATACAACTGACTGTCGGTTTCCATGTTGTTCCAATATTACCCGAGCCTCATGATTTTCCGGGCTAGCATATGGGCGTTCATATGCGGACCATTTTCACCATCGTGCACTTCGGACATAACCTTTTTAGCTTGTATTTTGTCGATACATAGGAGGAGAGCCCCCTGTGTCGTCTTTTTGTATAACTGTCCGTCGTCCATACGAACGAACTGGGTTGCCAATCTTCGCAAGGCTTTCTTGGCCCGATTTTCAGTTCCCGGGGGATATTCCCCCGATGTTAGGTAAGTTAGAACAGACTGATACCAAGGTTCTGGATCAGTTATTTCAATATCTTGAA
Source organism: Agrostemma githago (assembly GCA_958450325.1). NCBI lineage: Eukaryota > Viridiplantae > Streptophyta > Magnoliopsida > Caryophyllales > Caryophyllaceae > Agrostemma > Agrostemma githago. The sequence continues at coordinate 61,158,190 of OY288239.1, read as the reverse complement.
TGGCATGGATGTAGGCCGGCTCGGACCGTCTTTCGACGCAAATCGACATACTGGTGAGATGCTCCGGGATATTTAATAAAGATGCTAGTTTGGAAAGTGCATCTGCAAATTGGTTTTCCTCCCGAGGTAGATAGATGAATTCCACCTTTTGGAATTGTTTCTCAAAAACCCTTACTCGTGCTTGGTAACCCGGGAGATTGGCATTCCAATTTTTCCATTTTTTGAGAGCTTGATTGATGACTAGCGATGAGTCACCGTGGACCCGGAGGTTCTTTACTCTAAATCACCGGCGACTTGCAACCCGTGAATGCATGCTTCGTACTCGGCTGCGTTGTTAGTCACGTCAAAGTCCAGCTTAATGAATAACAGGGTGTGTTCCCCTTGTGGCGAGATTAACAGAATCCCGACCCCAAATCCTCGGAAGTTGGACGCTTCATCAAAATACAAATCTCATGTCTCGGTACCGTTATGGAATATGTCTTCATCTGGAAAGGCCCAAGTATCGGTGTGTCCTTCTTCAGCTACGGGACTATCGGCGAGAAATTCGGCCACTACCCGGCCTTTGATGGCTTTTAACGATACGAACTTGAGGTCGAACTCTGCTAGCATTAAGGTCCATCTGGACATCCTACCATTAAGGATGGGCTTTTCGAATAGGTACTTGATAGGATCCATTTTGGATAATACATGTACCTCGTGACTAAGCATGTAGTGTCGGAGCTTTTTAGTGGCCCAAACCAAAGCTAGGCAAGTTTTCTCGAGCAATGTGTACTTGCATTCGTACTCCAGGAACTTCTTACTGATGTAGTAAATAGCCCGTTCTTCTGAATCGACTATCTGGGCCGGCATATAGGCCCCATGGCTGTCTCGGTTGTTCTTAAGTATAACGACAAAGACAAACCGGGTTGAGGTGGCATTAATATCGGCGGTGCAGACAGAATCTCCTTGATTTTATCGAAAGCCGTTTGACATTTGTCGTCCCACAGTGTTCGTTCTCCTATCTTCAGTTTCTTGAAAATGGGTTCACATACCATGGTTAACTTTGAAATAAACCGGCTGATGTATTAGACTTTCCCGAGAAACCCCTTTATTTCTTATTCGGTTTTAGGTGGTTGCATCTCGGTGATGGCTTTGATTTTAGCTGGGTCAACCTCGATGCCGCGTTGGCTAACGATATGGCCCAGTAATTTGCCCGATGTTACCCCGAAACTGCATTTTTGAGGGTTTAGTCTCATGTTGTACTTGCGTAATCGGGTGAAGAATTTTCTTAGGGCCGCAATGTGACCGCTTCGGTTTTTGGACTTGACGATCATGTCGTCCACATAAACCTCCACTTCCTTATGCATCATGTCATGTAGTAAGGTTGTGGTGGTTCGTTGATAAGTGGCCCCGGCGTTGATGAGGCCAAATGGCATAACGGTGTAGCAGTAAGTACCCCAAGGTGTAATGAAGGTGCTTACTCATGTCTTCTTCTGCCATTTTGATTTGATTGTACCCGGCATACCCGTCCATAAATGATAGGAGGGCATGGTCGGCCGTGTTGTCCACCACTATGTCGATGGGTGGCAACGGAAAATCGTCTTTTGGGCTGGCCTTATTAAGGTCCCGGAAGTCTACACATACCCGCACCTTACCGTCCTTTTTAGGTACCGGCACGATGTTTGCAACCCAGTCAGGATATTCAGACACTTGTATGAAGCCTGCTTTGAATTGCTTGTCGACTTCTTCTTTGACTTTGAGAGACCATTCGGGCCTCATTCTTCGGAGCTTCTGTTTTACCGGTTTGCACCCATCTTTGATGGGTATACGGTGTTCAGCTATTTCTCGATCTATCCCCGGCATGTCCTTGTAGGACCATGCGAAGACATCCTTGAATTCTTGGAGGAGGTCAGTGAATTTTTTTCTCTCCTAGGGATCTAAGGATAAACCCAACTTTAGCATCTGGGGCTCTAAAGTAGTTCTCACGTTAATGGATTCGATTTCCTCAATTACCGGATCTCGGAATTCTCTTTGTTCGAGCTGCTCGATCAGATGTGGAGGTAGAGGTACCTGTTCGTTGGGTTTCTCAATGTCATTGCAAATAAAATCTTCGAAAGCATTTTGAAAATAAGACAAGTCGTAAGCGGAACGGTTTTCGTTATTATTGATAGTAAATTTTGAAAAGAGCTCAAAGAGAGCGACCATCTGATCGTTGGTCAGAGGCGGGATAGGGAGTGCTCTCGGGACAGACCCCGAGACTCCAGTGGGCGTGGCTAAAGGAAGAGAGGTTACAGACTCAATCCTAGTATTGGACCCTCTAGACTTGGACTCAGACTCCAACTCTGACTCTGACTCAGATTCGGACTCGGACTCAGTATCCGGCATATCTCCTTCACCGGTGGTCAGCTTGTAGACACGTCCCTGGCTGTTGGTCCACTTGATAGTCTTCCTCCATGCCCTTTTCCTGGTGTCAGCACCCACTTCAGAGATCAGCTCGGTCGGGTCGAACCTGTTGCTGCGGAGGATTAGGTTGACCAATTCTTCTTTAGGAGCGGGGATCGCCTTATCTTCCCCGAATAAGAGCCCCAGCACAGGTTCAGTATTGTCAGCACCATCCTTGGATTCTGCTTGAACGAGGGCAAATATGTCATCTGGGATGAAATTGCATTCCCGAGCCGATTTGGTCTCGGGATATGTAATGGTGGGTCGGTATAGCCCCACTTGAACAGCTCCAAATACTGTAGTGACAAATTTGATTATATTTGTCCGGTCCGCATTTTCCGGGGTCATGATGTACCCTAAACCGAATCGAGACCCCCGTCATTTAGGACCTCGATGATCTTCCCAGCTGGAAGATATGGCCTCGAAGTAGCCCCGGTAGGTAACCCAAGTTTTGTAGCATCGTGTCAATGCTAGTAGTAAAATAGGGCCTAAAGAGATACTGCTCCTCGATCATTCCCACGAAATCGAATCCTCGTGGGTCAGTTCAGCCCGCAGTGTTGCAGCTTCCCACGGTTATGGGGGTGGCTTCGAGAGTGTTTAGCCCGTCTTGTAAAGGCAGTTTGACCTTCCTGTGGAGGGTAGAGGATACGGCTTTGACCGCGTGGATCCAGAGCCTTCCAAGCAGCAGGTTGAAGGAGGAGGTAACATCAATCACCTAGAATTCTAGTTCTTTTACAATCGGGCCTGTTATAATTGTTAGTTTAACGGCCCCAGCAACTGATTTTGGGCTTCCATCGAAAGCATGGATAGTTTGCGCCGTCGGGAGGTAGTCAGCCTCCGTAATGCCGAGGGCCTTGGCAGTCCTTAGGGGAAGGACGTTTACAGCGGACCCGTCGTCAATCAGGGTCATCGAGAGATATTTGCCTCGGCAGATCACCGTGATGTACAAGGCAAAGTTATGGGCGGCCCCGAACGGTGGGAGGTCAGATCCGGAGAAGGTGATGAGCAGGCCTTCTTCCTTAGATTTGCCCTTAAGATGGGGCAAGATAGTGGCTACCATTTCAGTGGGGGTAACCAACGAGTCGACCTTGATTTGATCGAGAGCCTTAGTAAGTGCTTCCCGATGTTCTTGAGAGCTAACCAAGAGCTGCCATATCGTGAGATCGACTCAAGCCCTTTTCAGTTGCTTGACTAGGGCCGTGTCAGTGCTTGGCTCCTCAAGGGTAGGTTCCGCCCTGGCAGGTTCAGTGACGGTTTCCGGGGTATAACGGCCGGCTGTGACAAGGTGATTGTTGGCCAAGGCTTTGGATTTAGCCTTTCGAACTTCCTCAGGAGTGATGGGGACGGCTTCCCCTTTAGGTAAGTAGATGTCGTCTTCATCATCGAACCATATCCCGTTAATTTGCGGGATGAAAGGAGAAAAGAGATGAGAACAATCGACTACTTGGCGTGAGCACTGAAGGGGTTCTCTTTGTTGCTCGGCTTGTCTTCGGGCGATGGTATTTTCCCACTTTCGATCAAGTCCTGGATGAGATGCTTCAATTTCCAGCACTTTTTAGTGTCGTGCCCATTACCTTGGTGATACTGGCAATAGGCTTGAATGTTGTAGCTCTTGGATCGCTTCTCGACCGGGACCTCGAGAGTTGGGCCTATCGGCTGGATTAGGCCCTTGGAAGATAGCCTTTGTAAGGCGTAAGTATAGGTGGTCCCTATATCAGTGAATACCCGAGCTGGGGTGTTCTTCTTGGATGAGGTATTTAGGAGATTAACTTCGTCGAAAATGCTGCGGGTTGCAGCTGCTGTTGCGGGCTTGCTGGCGGACGAGCGGCCCCTTGATATCCCTTGGTAGAGGCCTTAGTTCTCTAACCTTAAGTCATCCTTGATCCCTGTCTTCATTTCAGTTAGAGTGGAAAAGTTGGGAATGACGGCATACCGGAGATGGACCCGGTAGGAAGGGAAGAGGCTTTTGACAAAGGCCTCCACTAAGACTTTCTCGCTGGGCTTATCGACCAACTTTACGCTCTCGGCCCTCCACCTTTGAAGGTATTTGGTGAACCCTTCTTTGGGCTCTTGGCTCATAACTTCCAGAGTACGCATCGTAGTCTGGATCTCGGTATTATCAGCATAATTCCGAGCAAATTTGGTTGCCACATCGTCCCAAGTCTTGTACTTCTTGGAATCGAGCCTGTAGTACCAGGCTTTGGAGTGCTTCTCGAAGGAGGAAGCGAACAAGTGCTTGAACATGGTGGACTTCACGCCCTTGACAGCCATAAATTCTTTGAAGGCCCGGATATGGAGCACCGGATCTTCAGTCCCATCGAACATCGGTAAGCCCGTAAGGTTCAGATTGGTGGGCAACTCGTCGGTCAGGGGCGAATAAGCACGGGCATTTTCTGTGTGGATGGTATTGTTGGTCGACAAATGGACTTGTTCCTGTAGCTTGCGGACTGCGCTGGCCAACTCGGCTAAAGGCCCAGTAGTCTCAACACCACCTCCAGGAATTCCTTGTTCCACAGCGCTTACACGGGTAATGAGAGCTATTTGGTCTTCTCTCATCTTCGTCATTTGGGTCTCAATTTTGGCCAATGAGGATGCCAACTGGTCCACGGCTTCTTGCATCTTGGATCTGGTGAAGGGTGGCCTGTCTGTAAGAATACCCCGTAATCAGAAACAGAAACCGGATCTTGGAACCCAAAAAGGAAAGGCACATCCCGAGCAAGGAAATGAATAGACAAGAAAATGACTCGAGATTGACGCTTAAACTGATGACTCGTACAAGGTGGGCCTTCCTTAGGATTCGGTGTGTGGGCCAGGTCCTGCTCGAAGGAGGGTCCACGTGAGATATCCTCAGACTTTGGACTCGATTGTGTAAACGGGCCTGTCTTTGTAGGAGCATGTCCTACGTAGGTGGGCCATGCCTTAGTTAAATAAGGCGGACTGGGATAGAGAGGAAATCCGTGATGTAAGATCGACGGAGTTTCGACGCTTGAGACTTTCGACGACTTATGACAAGACCCGACACTGCTAAATATGGGAAGTCCTAAGATGAGGAAAGTTTTGAAAAGGAATTTTGGAGAAAATCCCGAAAAAGAAGGACGGCCCGATTTTTTGAAAGAAATCGAAAAAATCATTGGGCTGCGATTTCGAAGGTTCGAAAAGATTTTGAATTTTAAGATGGGCAGCATACCGGCTAGAAATAGGTTATTTTGAGTAAAATCATAAGTCCTAAATTCGGTAGCTTTCCGGGTTTTGAAATTGGATATATTGAAAAAGATGCAATTTTTGAAAATGACGGGTTTTGAAAAAAACGGTCTTAGAAACCAAGTAGCACATAGTCACGCAAGCATTATTACGACGCCATGTATGCTCTACACTAAGTCTCGGTCGGTCTAATGGGGTCTATACCAGTGTACATAGCCTTTCCGAGAATCGAGACGGACTTCCAAAGTCGAGTTGAGCTTAGAACATGCCGCGAAACCCATACAAATTAGCTATGGACACCTTTGACATAACCAATTTGGACTACATCAATGGTATAGTGGGACGTCGGTCGCCAGTACCGGCCCGAGAAAAGATGGGGTTATGCATGAACCGTAAAACTAAAACGCGTATTGTACTAGTCAAACAATTTCTATTTGAGTCTCACCCTGAGGATGCCGATGGTAAGTCACACATCAGTTAATCCCCAGCGGAGTCGCCAAATTGTGGACATGACATAGGTCCACCCCGACGCGGCCACGCGCGGGTTTGGGGAGGCAAATGAATCTCCATATGAGATGGATCGAATTGAAATTTAAATCGAAGTGGAGTCGCCACCGAACTTTGTAGGAGTTCGGGCCCGTTCGAACCCACTCTGTATCTTAGTGGGTCATGCACATAGTATGGCCCATTCCGATCTCAGAGTTTATTGGGTTCGTCCCTTTGCATTTTGATACCGATACCGACATTATCGGATATCGTGTATTGAATGACTCTCATGTGCCAATGGATTCGGATATCCGGAAACCATGGTTCTGAGTAAGGGGTGAGGGTACGTGTTGGGATGTTCACAAAGAACACCCAACCCCGCCCGCACTTAGCGGCCTCTACTAAGATATAGTTTGATTTTGAAATACGCGCGTTAGTAATACAATGAATGATATGCAAACATTGTTTTGCCTAAACATGTGAGGATTTGAATATGTTGCGAAGTCGATTTAATGCATCTAAATTAACGTCAAAGTTGTTTTAGCATGCGAGCTTCGTTTTAGTACAATAAAACAAATAACGAAAATAAATCGCTAAAAACATGAACAAACAAGTTAGTAACGGTTTGCAAATTGAATAAACGATATAAATATGATTCAATGCATGGTTTTGAAAAAAAGATGATACACGTGATGACCGAGGTCATAAAAAAATATTTAATCGGGACTTTGAAGATGATGAAAACTTACGGTTTTGTAATATTAGGAGCCACTCGATCGACTAACTGAGGCACTCGACCGAGTGGTCTCAAAAAAAGCATTATGCCCGAGTTATGGGGTACCACTCGATCGAGTGGGCTAGGCACTCAATCGAGTGCCCTCTGTACGAACCAAGGTTCGTTTTGTTTTTGATCTCGAAATTGGTTTTTGAAAAAAATCGATAATTTTGCTAAGTCGTGTAAAAATATTGTATGATTTATACTCGACTTAAATTTTCGATATTCGGCATATTCGACACTTGATTATGGAATCAATATCAAATATTTGGAGCAACTTTTTAGAAAAGATGTTTTCTAAATCGTTTTGAAAATCGAACTAAAAAAACAATATGAACTCTCTCCGCTTCGAAATCGTCGTATTTTGTTTTTCAGGACCATGTGACGAATTTCTTAGCATCAACGAGATGAATTTAATTCTTGTAGATACAACATTCGACTATAGAGTCGGTATCATATTTTAAGAATGACCGTTTTATATAAAAAATTAGATTGTAATGATAATATCGATATTAGGAAAAAAAACGTGACGATGACCCGTATGAAGGCGGACGGACGACGCAACGAAGAAAGAAAAACGAGAAGAAGAGAGAGAGAAAGGAGAAGACGGGATTTGATTTTACACCCTCAACCTACATGCTTTATATTCTCGGAATGGGGCTCGTCTAACAGTGGCTTAGGCACGGGAGCGTCGAGATTATGCGGGTGAGTTATTGTGGTTTAGGCGTGTAAGGTGTATGGATGTCGGGTAGAGGTTGCCGGATCTTCGAGGGAGGGACGGTGTAATCTCGAGTGTATGTGTTTGCGTGGATTGTTGATGTGAGTATCGATGTGAATGAATGTGTGTTGTGTATTCTTGTGATAGATGTGTGCAAGGGGGGTCTATTTATAGTAGAGGTTTTCGATCGTAGCTAGGAGAGGTAGTCTTGCTTGGGAGACAAGAAATGCCGCTTTGGATATGAAAAGTAACAATTCGAGAGGAAAAAGGATTTCGTTGCTTGGTGGGAAAGAAATCCTCCTCGGGCTGGAAAAGAAGTCACTCGACCGAGTGATGCCAGGTACTCGGTCGAGTGCCCGGTTTTGACACCGGTTCAGCGTGTTTCGTGAGCTCACTCGACCGAGTGGGCCGGTCCACTCGATCGAGTGGGTCTAGCTCGGGTAGAATTCTTCCTTAGAGATCGAGTTATATCTCTTACGGATTTGTTTATTATTTTGTGTGGCTAATTTTTGTAGTACTGGACTTCAGGTCGCATTCGTGGGGTGTCACGGCAGATATTTCTGCCTCGGAACGTCTTTGACCGGGGTTTGACTCGGTCGCTAAAAGACAGTTTTGCCCCTGGTGTCGGTTTTGACCCAAATTAGTCTTATTTGAATGGAAACAACCCACTGGGCCTGGATTTGAGGTCGGTTTTGTGAGATTTTTACTCCGTAAAAAGCCCAAGCCAAATGCTAATGATTTCGAGCCCATATTCGAGTATGTTAAAGCATGTTTGCGTCCGATCATCATCGAGTGTTTTTTGGAAACTGCTATAGACATCTAACGGCCAAATGTGGGTGTATACAACGTTACTTATGTTAGCTTGGTGATTAGTTGGTCTGTCAGGTGAGTATAGTTGGTGTTTCGTAGTGGGAGGTAAACTTCGAGGAGAAGTTTCCTTTTAAGGAGGACCAATTGTAACACCCGTACTTTATAATAAGTCAAGCGAGTCATTAATTACTTTATACTAAGGGGGCGTTTGGTTCATCAAAGGGAAAGGGAATGAAATCAACAAAGGGAAACAGAGGGAAAGGAATGGGATTACCCCAAATTTAGGTTGTTGTTTGGTTTCAATGAGAGAGAATGAATTTCACCCAACTTTCACTCAAACTCGATATTAGCGGTGTGCCATCATATTATTTATACTTATGTAAAATAAAAAATTATAAAATAAATAAATTAATATTTAAATTGTAAAAATAATAAAAATTAATTTTTGTAGTATCTTTTGATAATAAAATACCTATAATATAAGGAGTATTATTTTTACACTTTTTTAATTGTAAATATGGTAAATATACGGAGTAATAATTACTGCAATACGATAAATTTAAAAAAATACATTTTCTTTTTAATTGATAAATTAAGGTATCAAAAATTATTTTGACCCAACTTCGACTCATATTTGACTTGACCCAAAAGTGTGGTGGTGTTCGTAATGGTGGTAGGTGGGTCTTGGTGGTGGTGGTGGTCGTAGTGGTGCGGTGGTGGGTGGACTTTGGTGGTGGTGGTGGTGTGGTGGTGGTGGCGGCGGTTGTTGGTGATGGTGACGTGATGACTAGGTTGGTGAGTGGGGGAAAGGGAATGCAATTATCTTGGGGGGTGGGGGTAAGAAGGTAGAGGAGTTTGGGGGAAAAGGAGGGGGAAAGGAAATGATTGATTTGGCTAAACAAACACAAACAAAGGGAATCGTGAACTTTGATTCCCTTTCCCTTTCCCGAATACCTCATACCAAACGGCCCCTAAGACAAACCGAACAATAGGAATAGCAATAAGTCGTTAACCATTTATATGACCTGAACAAATAAACTTATCTAGGCCCACTTAATGTGTATGGGATATGTTTGCCCTAGCTAAACCACGTCCTACTTATTAAGTCCTCTTAAACACCCTAGCAGTCACATCTCCTCAAAATATTACGTAAACCTCACACAACTCACGTCATTATGCACGATACTTCACAACCTGTCGCACGAATTAAAAGGAAGGAAAGGAGATCCCTAAGAGCCAAGTCGGACCGTTGGTAGACTAGATCTCAAACGTATACGCAGCTGGCATGCCACACTTTCGTTTCCATTTTTGTAGTATCGTTAATGAATTTTAATGTCGAAATATCGGTGGTCGGGCTTGACATTGTCGGAGTACGTTATTACGGTAATTGTGTTGTAATGTGCCGTCATGGTGGGCTGTTATGGGAGAGTCATAATGTTGATATGTCGGTGTGTTGTTGATATTGGGGGGGGGGGGGCTGAGGTCATGTGTTTCTATTATCGTTATGGTTGTGTATTGTATTCTGTTGTTTGGTTAGTGTACATTGTTATTCTATGGTTTAGTTTATTATGTACGGCTATTCCACTGTTTAGCTTAGTGTGTATTATATTTGATATATTGTTTAGTTTAGTAGGTACTATTAATTCTTTTTTTTAGTTTAGTGGGGTCGGATGATAAATGGTAGGGTGGTCTAATTTAATTAGAGAGCGATATCGATTTTATTCTTAGCTATGTTGGGTCGATATTAATTTAAGTATGTAATATTTTATTAGGAGTGGATTTCGTAGAGTTTCCGTGATGAACTGTGCTACCGGAGTTGTGCTGAATTTACTGATTAGGTAAGGTTTAACCTTACTGTGATACAAATATACTATAGAGCTTGAGTATATGAACGATTATGACAGCTTGTATGCATGATGGTAGGAGTTATCGTGAATCCCGACACCAATCAAATAAACCAACTAAACCTAACTGGGTAGAAAGGGTAAGTCGGGTCGAATCCACGGGGACGGAAAGAGCAGGTGTCTAGAATAAGGTCTACCTAAGGACTAGACTAAGCCAACTAAGCTAAACAAGCTAAAACAATGAAAGGGAAGGGAGACTATGACTAAGAATAAGCTAAGGAGATGGGGAAATCAATTAAGGAAAGAGTAGAGTTAGGTCGGGTTCATAAGTGTAGTAGGATAATTGGGTAATCGAAGGTGTAGGTTTCACCTAGTCACTAAGGTCGGTCCGCGCTCTCGAGTCAAAGACAAACTCAAAAACTCATGCAAGATGCTACCCAATACAAGAGGATTCAACCACCAATCAACCATACAATGAGAAGGAGGAAACTAGCAAGAGTAGCATTTGCAACTACCACCCTAACAAACATTTCATCAAACACATGCTATGCACAATACGTGACTAGTGACAAAGATTCAACCTTTGCCCACAATCAACCCTAATCACCCATAATCAACACATAATCCCCCTACTAACCCCACAAGAAGTCTACTCAATCATTTCTAAACTAACAATAACCCAAACAAGAGCAAACATCAACATAACCATAACATTCATTAAGAAGATGAGACTAGCAATAACAATGAACTATGAACAAAGATTAAAACTTGAATAACAAAGAAAGATTAAGAGAAAAGAGGGCAGGAAGATTATACCAACTAAACAAGAGATGAAAAGATGTACACTTGCATAGAAGAAAACTCAAACATCCACCAATGTTGTCAAGATTGGTAGAGATTTTCAAGAATTCCAATAATACAAGGATTAAACTAAGATTAAGGAAAGATTAAACTAAGATTAAGCTAATCTACACTAATCTAAGCTAAAGTAGTCTAAAGTATGTCTAGGGTTTCATAAGATAGTGTATGGTGCTTAAACAATACAAAGGGAGGGTATTTATAAGGGTTCATGAGCAAAGGAGAAGAAAAGAAGTGATGCGGCCTGAACTGGGCCCTTCCCGGCTGAGAAGGGTGATGATCCGGACCGGGATGGGTGGTCCCAACCGGGAAGGACCTTGGCCCCGACCGGGATGGGCTGTCAGACCCGCAGCTTTGCTTGCTGTTCATCCCGGTCGTGATGGCCCTTCATCCCGACCTGGATGGGTCTTGTAGGCCTCAAATACGATCTCAAAGCTCCCTACTTAGGTTTAGTTGGTTTTCTTGAGCGATGTGAGGGAGGGATTCTTGATTGTGGTTATTGAGCCTACTTGATAGGTTTGAAGTGAAGATGAAGAATTAGAAAGGGTTTTGGATGATAGAAGCTTTAAGGCTTGGTGGAGGAAGTCGGTTTTTGAGCTTTATACAAGCTTTTGGGGACAGGATTTTGGATCCCTAGGTATTATTTGTCTTTCGGGTGGAACTAGTATTGAATGAAGGCTTCAAGGCTCAAGAAAGGTGCTATCCCGACCGGGATCATAACTATCCCGACCGGGATGAGTTGAGCATGAAAACAAGAGCTTTTGATGTGCCATCCCGACCGGCATCAAGGCCTTCCCGACCGGGACGGACTCCTCCCGACTGTGATGAAGTCTGTCACGGCCGGGAAGGGTGCCATCTTCCTCTTTTGCCTTCTTTTCTTCATTTAAGCTCCACCCCACCACTTTATACCCCCTCCCAATCTCCCTACTCACCTTAGCCTCTATCATTTCACTCTTACACTTCATTTATACACCTTCATCTTATCTTCTCCTCATTATACACCGAGGTTTCCCTAAATCCCAACCTCATTACACCTATGCAAGCCCGATACTTGAGACTACATTGAGGAAGAGGAGGAATATCGATGAAGACAATCAAATGTGCCGATAATGATCATTGAGACGATGGAGTTGGTTGAGTTGCTAACCGTTTGGTAAGGCGACTCTCCTTTATTTTCCGTCTTTTATTGCTAGTCTTTCTTTGTATGTCCCCCTTCCCTTTTGTGTATTTGGTGTCATGGTGGCCCTCGGGGCCTTTGTGGTTATCGCTCCCGACTCTCGATGACGTGATTACATCGAGAGTCATTTGAAAAATTCAAATTGTCAAGTCTTTTCACCTTTTCCTTTCTTTTATTTCTTCTTTTGGTAGAATTTGATCGGATTTAGGCGGAATCCGGGCTAGGTGACTTGATTACACCTAGCCCTCCTGTAATCCCCTAGAAAATCTAACGCGATACAGTGGCGAAAACACTATAGAGTTGTGATTAAAACACATTGTAACTATGTCTTTGTATAATTAAAATGGTAAAGTCAAACAATAGGCCTTAACTAAAATGGCCAAAATTTAAAACAATCCACAAAAGAAGGTTTGAACAATCCATAAGACATAATTATTAAAATAAATAAGCAGGATCCATAACTGCTCGCTAGCCCACCCAAAGAGAAACACATATACCTGCCATGTTAAAAACATAACAGCCACAATCAGTGGGGAGCAACGCCAGCGTTCTCCCAGCCGTAAAACATGATTTTAAAACTGTAATTACTATTATATGAAAATAGTAAAAAAAAAAAAACGGAAAACAGTAAAACATTATTCATAAAAATAAGCTTTTAGCGCAAAACCAAAATATTAAAATGGGTTTCCGAAGAAACATAAAATATTTGCCAACCTGCAACTAATTTATATCGATAATAAATAAAATAATCAATGTGGCGTTATGGATAGGGTTAATGTAGAATCTAGACTTTCACCAGGACAATACTAGAAACTAGCTTCAAGAACTGTAGACTTAACTCATAACAGAATCCAGTCTCTAACTAGGCAACTCAACTATAACAGGACTGCGTGCAGCGAGGTCCTGGTTTAAGTAGTATACACCCCTCCTGGATACAAACCATATCCAGTTCAACCCGACGCGACTTACACGATGCAATATCTAAGTTTAAGGTAAATATACACTCTCCTGAACACAAACCATGCTCAGTTCAACAACCAATGTGCCCCATAAAGACACACCAGCCTTACAGTTGATGGCAAAACGTACATCCCAGACTATATTACTCTAAACCCACACTTGTCCTTATTCCATAACTCCAAAACAGTGTCATTATCGATACTTAAAAGATTTAATCATTGTAAACAATAAGAAAATAAAAGGGAAAACGGATCGCCTTCCAAAAGAGGAAACTTTCTATTTTAAGAAACTTCTATATTTAAAAACTTAAAAAATATAGCATCATATCAAAATAGCGAAAATATTAGTTCATACTAATAAAACATTTTTAGTAAAAGATATCGATTTATAAAACTAATACTTTCGGCCTGAACAATATTAATTTCCAAAATAAGGATAAATGGGTTTATGAAATTATTGAAATATCATACAAGTGTTTATAAAATGATTAAAAAAGTCTTAAACACTTTAGTACTACTAATTAGGGTGTTTTCAAAATTTATAAAACTAAAATTCCCTAATTATTAATAGTTTCGACAAAACAAGCGTAAATAAGATTTTACGGCAAATGTCAAATTAAATCTTTTAACGTCTTTTCTTTAATTTAAATCATTAAACAAATTTAGAATATGATAAGGGGTGATTTAAATCTAAAAGTTTCAAATTTAAATATTTTCAAAATTGCTGGAAAAATAATTCTTTTATGTAAGACGAAGCATTTTAACGATAAATCGTAATTTTGTCCAAAAATCATTACTATTAATTAAAGGATTTAATAAATAGTACAAAAATTACGTAAAATAGCTAAAATATATTTTTGGACATTCTGTCCAGAAAAGAGAATTTTCCAGAATCATTAAACTCGGTTTTTAAAGGGTTTTCTCGTTAATCGTCTAATCTCGACAATAACGATTAATAAAAATAGTAATTACAAAACGATTTAAGTATTAATATCCAAAAACTATTATTAAACTTTAAAAATAATGATTTTCCAGAAAATACTATTTTTTTCAGATTTTCAAAATTCCAGATTTATTTAAAAGGCCAAAAATTGAGAATTTAAACGACAAACACGGTTTTAACGATAAACGATGATTTAAAGTGATTAATTAATTCACCCACTTAACAATTCCGAAAAATTATGAAAAATTTCAGAAAATTCTTTTTCAACAGAAACATCATCCAAGAAATATTTCAGATTAAAATAAAATGTTTAAGTTTTAGAAATAAAAATTGGTTTGTAATCGTTTTTGTTTATAAACGGTAAAAATTCAATAATCGATATCAAAAATATCAGAAAAATATCAAATTATTAAAAATCATTAAAAACTTCATTTTTACACAATATAATCATACATGACAAGTTTAGGCCGAATATTACGATTTTATAAATTAATATAACAATTTAATCATTGATCTCGTAAAAGCGATAAAAATATCGAAACATGAAAATTTTTAACTTTTAAAAAATTTTCATATTATATGACAAACATAGATTGTCAAAAATGAAATATAAAAATATACATGCAATTACACAATTAAAATCACGAAACACCGAGTAACATCGACGTTACCTCCAGTCCAAATCGGAATCAATAATATACTTGTCGACCTCGGGATCGTCCACGAAACCTACCATACACGAAATTCATGGTAGAAAAATACCATGAGAAAAACTAAGAAAATCACGGTGAATAACGATCAAAAACATCATCGATTATTACCTTAACAATAGGCTCGGAAAGAGGATTAATTCGACGCTAAAAAATGAGACGATTAGGACTCGAATTGAACAAAAATCAGCCAAGAGAAGATGAGGAGTAACACGGCCAAAGGATGATGAGGAAGATGATGTTGTAACAATTTTTTTTAATGCACAAATGAATGTAAGGGAGAGAGGAATGGTTTTAAGCATAAATGGAATTAAAATGGATGAAGAATACAATGTGGTATCATCAATGTGGAATCCAATGAGGAATCCAATGAGGTTAAGAGGGAGTGTGAAGAGTTTGAACAAAAATGCAACAATTAAATGAGAGGGGAAATAATCATATCTTTTCGGTTTTACGTAATAAAATGAATCGTATTAATAAAACGTAGTAAAATTGTGACAAGAAGCTTTGTCGGTCCAAAATATGGGGAAAAGGTCTCAAATGATTTATAAGTTAGAGGCATTTCAAAGCAATTCGAGTAAACCTCGCGTAAGAAAATAATTATTCGCGAAGCTTCGTAATAAAATCATTAATGGCTAAGTTTTCGTAAATAAAAATATTTACTAGTTGAAAATATTATAAAAATATGTATGGACATTTGTAGAAAAAGGAATAACTTAAATCCTAGTTTAAATACGTTAATTCATAGACAAATAAAATTCCTCGCGGAAAAATAAATAATTTACGAAGAAAATCAAATAAATAGATTTAAAAGAATTAAAATCTTTTAAAATAAAAATAAATATCTTTAAACTCAAAAATTAAAATAAAGCTTGGAAAAAGAGGAAACGCAAGACCGAAATGTGAAAGAGTCATAACGGAAAGGATAAAAATGTTAGGAAAAATAGCGGGTGTTACACCTCCCCTCCCTTTTCCTTTTATTTTTTTGTTTTTATTTCTTCCCCCATCCATATCTTTTCTCGTCTCAGCCCTTGGTGACTTGATTACACCCCGGCCGGACACATTCTACCCTTTCTTCACTTTCATTTTTTATTTTTAGTTTTATTTTTCCTTTTTTCTCTTTCTTTTAGTGTCTCCACACATTACCGATCGAGCATGAGGACATTGCTCGGTTTAAATGTGGGGGAGCGATATCTTAGTATTGTTTAGCTTTATTTTCGTAGTTTTTTTCAGAAAAAATCTTTAAAATCCCTAAAAAATTGAAAATTTTCATAGAAATCAAAAAGATTTTCCTTTCTGTCTTTTCCTTTTGTGTCGTTGTGTCGTATATTTGTTATGTTATATGTTTTTCTCCCCCCGATTTTCCTTGTAGGTTGCGTGATCGTCGATAAGTTTCGGGAAGCTCAAGACATCCGGTAATATCCTTTCACTTCTATCTTCTTTTCCCCTTTTTTGTGGAGTTTGGAGGGTGTTTTGTGATGGTGTATGCTCGCGTGGAGCTTTTTGGAATTCGTGGTTGATTGGTGGCATGTTAGGATGTTTCGGGGTGGTGTTTGTTTATTTTGTTTGTTAGTTTTGTTTTGTTTGTCTCTTTTTATTTCGTTTTTGTTGCATCTTTGTTTTGTCTTGTTTAGTTGTGTCTAGTGTGTAATAAAAGGTTTTCGAAAACCCGATTTTGAGGCTAGTGCGCAAGTGTTTACCTTCCCTTCTTAGTGATATAAATCGATTCTTGGAATTTAGTCTAGTAGAATGACTCTAAATCAATAATTTAGTTGGTTCTTTACCTTGAGTCCATCTAGTCTACTATGGATTTACTACGGGATTTGCATTTTGACCATTTTGTCCGCCCACGGAGTGAAAAGGCCTTGGTTCCCGAGTCCCGTCTCTTAGGTGACCATGTTCAAAATTGTTTGATTAGTCCAAGTTTCCCCCTTTTTGTGGGTTTGAAGGGAAGGCGTCGTCCTGACTTACCCATTTCCCTACCTCCTTCACATTTCCACAAATAAGTAGCAAATTGTCTAAGTTCTTACTTGGTTGCAACAAATGCCTACAATACAAGATTTATCCAAAAGGCAAGCCAAGAAAAAAAAGAAAAAAAAGAAAAAAAAAAAGAAAGAAAAAAGAAAGAAAAAAAAGAAAAAAGAAAAAAGAAAAAGAAAAGGCACAACAAATGAAAAACAAAATACAAAAGAAGAAAAAGAAGTGGCATAGCAACTCAAAAGCCAAATGCAAAAGAAAAGAATGCCAAAGAAAATCATCTCACAAAAAGAATTCTCACCCCTCAAAAATAAGCCTTTTACCAACTATTACCATGAAGAGCCTACCAAAGGACCGAGTCCCTAGGAAGGATGATAGCGGTAATTAGTCGATCTTCCCTCATTTTGCAACCATATCCATCTTTTTACTTGGACTAGTTGGGCGGTTTTTGAGCATGGGACGACCCTCTTGGCTCATCGCTAAAGGGGGCGGGGTCTCACTTACCTACAGTGTCGACTAACTCTGTGGTTCATCCTTTTTGCATCCCGCCTATCGTCCCGTGGTACGTTCTTATAAGGTTAGGAGGAACTAGGTAAGTTACCAACGTTTTTATTGCTTTGTTGTCATACTATTAGGGTTCTGTTCATATCGATTTGTGTTATTAGTTTGGGAACGTTGTCACTTGCCTTGAGTCCTTAACCGGTGTTTCTTTCACCGCTTTGTTGAGGGAAGCGGTATTTGTTTCTTTTTTGGGTGCAACCGATTGTTTGTTTGTTTGTTTGTTTGTGTGTTTTCGTGTCCGGTTGCATCCACAGTTTTGTCGCATGACGTCACTTGCCTTGCGGAGAGCACTTTTCCTCTAAGTGTTCTTGCGTGAGTTGAAAGGGTGTAGGGTGCGCTAATACCCGCTCGGTTAGTAGTCTAGTTTCTTTTAGTCTTTAGTTAGCTCGTGCTTACTCGAGGGCGAGTAAGGGTTAAGTGTGGGGGAGTTGATAAGTGTGTTTTGTAGTGCTATTTTCCTTGTGTTTGGTCCCGGTTTCTCTTGTGAAATCGCTCTTTGGAGCGGTTTCGAGGCTACTTATGCTTCTTCTAGTTTGTTTTAGGTTCCTAAGACCAATCTTGGAGAGGTGGAACGATTCCGACATATTTGGAGCCAACGAAGAGAAGCAACGATCACTCGGTAGCTTAGACTCGATCCCGAGCCCTTGGGACCCATTCCCGAGCCCCTTAGACTCGATTCCGAGCACCGATAATCGATGAGAAGCCTATGAGGAGCAAGTAGGGACCTTTGAGATCATATTTGAGGCTTACAAGACCCATCCCGGTCGGGATGAAGGGCCATCACGGCCGGGATGAAGAGCAAGCAAAGCTGCGGGTCTGACAGCCCATTCCGGCCGGGACCGAGGTCCTTCCCGGTCGGGACCACCCATTCCGGTCGGGATCATCACCCTTCCCGGCCGGGAAGGGGTCAGTTCAGGCCGCGTCACTTGTTCTCTTCTCCTTTGCTCGTGAACCCTTATAAATACCCTCCCTTTGTATTGTTTAAGCACCATACACTATCTTATGAAACCCTAGACATACTATAGACTAATTTAGCTTAGATTAGTGTAGATTAGCTTAATCTTAGTTTAATCTTTCCTTAATCTTAGTTTAATCCTTGTATTATTGGAATTCTTGAAGATCTTTACCAATCTTGACAACATTGGTGGATGTTTGGGTTTTCTTCTATGCAAGTGTTCATCTTTTCATCTCTTGTTTAGTTGGTATAATCTTCCTTCCCTCTTTTCTCTTAATCTTTCTTTGTTATTCAAGTTTTAATCTTTGTTCATAGTTCATTGTTATTGCTAGTCTCATCTTCTTAATGAATGTTATGGTTATGTTGATGTTTCCTCTTGTTTGGGTTAGTGTTAGTTTAGAAATGATTGAGTAGACTTCTGATAAGTGTGGTTTGTAGTGCCTATTTTGTAGTGTTTTGGTCCCATTTTCCTTGTAGAATCGCTCCTTGGGAGCGGTTTAGGGGCTTCTTATGCTTCCTTTAGTTCGTTTCAGGTTCTTGAGACCGATTTGGAAGAGTTGGAGCGATTCCGACTCTATACATACACATTTTGGAGCCAACGGAGTAAAGGAACGATGATTCGATGCCTTGGAATCGACCCCGAGACCTTGGGACCCAATCCCGAGCCTCCGAGACCCGATCCCGAATCCCGACAATCGATGGGAAGCCCATGAGAAGCAAGGAGGGACCAAAAAGTTCATATTGGAGGCCTACAAGACCCATCCCGATCGGGAAGGCCTCAAACCCGATCGGGATGAGGTGCACAGAAGACGTAGCCACTGTGGAGCATTCCCGATCGGGTTGGCATATTCCCGATCGGGAAAGTGGAAGTTTCCCGATCGGGTTGGCATATTCCCGATCGGGAAAGTCCCAGTGGCAGCCGCGCTTTGTTTCTTTCTTCTTCCTTCCATTTGTAACCCTATATATATACCCCCCCCTCTTGTATTAAGACACCATCTTATGTTATGTTCTTCACTTCCCACTAAACCCTAGACTATTTTTAGGTTAGATTAGTTTAGATTAGTGTAGATTAGTCGGTAATTAGTAGTTAATCTTAGTTTAGTACTTGTATTAAGGGAATTCTTCAAGATCCATCCAAGCTTGACAACCTTGGTAGTTTGTTTTGGGTTTTCTTCATTAATGCAAGTTTCAATCTTTCCTCTTCACTAGTTTGGTACAATCTTCTTCTCCTTTTACTCTTTATCTTGTTTAATTCATCCAAGTTTGCATCTTTGATTGTTGTATTGTTCTTAGTTCATTGTTTTCACTAGTATCTTTATGTATGTTTTGATGTTTATGTTGATTCATCTTGTTCTTGTTAGTTTTAAGTTGATTATGTTTGAGTAGTGTTCTTGCTAGGGTTAGTAGGGTGATTAGGGTGTTAATTGGGTGATTGAGGGTTTGTTGGAGATGTTGGTGGAAGATTTGGGTTTCCTCTTGGTTTGATGCATATCACATGTTTGTTGGAATGCTTGAATGACTAAGTAGGTTAAATTGCTTGTTTTTCTTTCCTTCCTTTGTCATGTGTGTCGCCGAAATGGGTTCCATGTGGAACCTCTAGGTCGGTCTAAGTTGCGAGAGCCCGGACCAACCTAGATCACCCTACTACCTCCCTCGCTCTAGCTCTTCCTTGACCATTCAGTTACCCCTTTGACCCCGACCTAATCCTAGCCCGTTTTCCTTGTTTGTTTCTCCGGTAATTTAGTCTTAGTCTAGCTTTCTCTCCCTCTTATCATTCTCTAGCTTAGCTCGTTGACTTAGTCTAGTATTTGGGCCGACCTAGTCTAGGCTATACATTACCGTCCCCGTGGATTCGACCCGACTTGCCCTATCTACCGTAGGAATAGCCGGTTATTTATTTGATCGGTGGGGATCCCACGACAAATCCCTCCCATCAATTTGGCGCCGTTGCCGGGGACGGTGCTAGTTTAGTCTTTGTTTTCCTAGTTACTTGACTTTGTGTTTGTGTTTGTGTTTCTTTTTTCTTTTTGTTACCTTGCTTCTTGTGTGTGTGTGGTTTATTTCTCTCTTGTCTAGTGCCCAAAAGGAGTAGGGGACCATCCCGGTCGGGATGTCACTCCCTTCTCCATTCATAAATTTCTCACCCAAGTCGATCAGAGAAATTTTATCACCTTCCATCATACGGGACACTTCGTTGTGGGAGAGCCCCAGAAATTCTCTCAGCTTCCTCCTCGGGTCATAGATCGAGTACGGGACAGCGGGACGGAGTATCGGTTCCATCCTCCTATAGCGGCAATCTCCTCAGGTAAAGGGCGGACTTCGCCCCGAGGAAAGGCAAAGACATGATATATGTCGTCCCAGTAAGCCAAGCATGCATCCATGAAATAACGATCAACCACCATCTGACGGAACGGGTACAGTTGAGTTATACCCGTCTGGTTGAGCGCTATCCTATCTGCATCCCTAAAGCGACGGGACCACTCCTGCAGCATAACGGTCAATCTATCGATTCCCATGACTAATTCCTTTAGGAAATAAAGGGATTTTCTTTGCCTTAAGGGAAATAAAGAGACTTTCTTTAAAGAAGGGATTGATTTGTGATGAGAATTATGGAGAAATCAAGAACAAGAGAGGGCTATATATAGCATTAGCCTTGCAAACTGCTTAGGAAAATTTCCTAATCCTAATTGGAATCAAACCGCAAGCCTAGTCCCGATACTAGCACGAAAATCTCCATCTCGAACTTTCCTAATCTTTGTTAGGAGTCAAAAATCTCAAAGTTTCCAAAATTCAAAAATCTCAAATTTTCAAGATTTCGAAATTCATGTTTTCAAAAAATCATTTTCCCCAGCGCGAGTCATTTTGCTACCTACATGTTGCATGCGTTTTATGTGACTTATACAGGTACGACTCAAACAGGGACGTGCAAACCACTACACCTCCCCAACATTTTCACGGGATGGGCCTACACACAGGCACACCCAGGACTTACACGACAAGTCCAAATGCCCCACGGAGTTATCGTCATCAACTCAGGTATGACTTCTAGCCTATGGGTGGCGAGCCCTTCACGCGAGTCTAATGAACTATAAACGACCCGACCGGAAGTCCGCCAGGTTTCAATCCTCGATTGGCCTGGTGGCTACTCTGACTTTCGCCTTGTCCAAGCCTCAGTCAGAGTGGGGATTTGTAGACACACGCATTTCGACTGCCAAGTGTCTATGGCAGTTTCCAAAAAAACACCCGATGATGATCGGACGCTAACATGCTTCCACGCGCTCAGATACGGGATCAAATCCATTAATTGTTGGCTAAAAAACTTACAGAGTACAAATATCACAAAATCAACCTCAAATCCAGGTCCAGTGGGCCGTTTCCAATCAAATAAGGCTAATTTGGGCCGAAACCGACACCAGAATTAAAACCGACTTTTTTGTGATTGGGTCAACCCCGGTCAAAATCGTTTCCGAGACGCACAAAACAGCCCCTCACATCATCAAAAGTCCAAGTCAAACACAAAACCCATCAAGCATCCAAAGTCAAGGTCCAAGTCAATGGACCCGCGCAACCCATTTGGGCCACTCGATCGAGTGCCCCATCCACTCGATCGAGTGGGCCTGTTTCAGGCCCGACTGCGGGCTCATCGAGCCACTCGACCGAGTTAGCCTCCTACTCAGTCGAGTAACCTTAAACCGGGTGCCCTAGCATTGCCTTTATAAGCAACCCCATGCACACATCTATTGACACCTTTTTTGGACACCTTTTGAAAACCCTAGAGCAACCCTACACACATACACAACATCTTTACAAACCCTAAGCAAACCCTAAGCAATACACTAGCAAAAACCCTAAACCTAGTTTTAGGAATCAATCCCGAGCCACCATAACTTAACCTTCATCCAACTCGAAAACTCTTGTGTTAAAGCCGCGGTCACGAGTTCGATCCGAGACAAGAACATGTAGGTTGAGGGTGTCAAAACCCCATTCTCTTCTCCTTCTCTCTTCGTCGTCCGTCTACCTTTTCTTTGTCGTTTTTTTCGTTTTTTTATTTTGTTCATTGTATCATAATATCGATAATACTATCAATATAAAAGCATTAAAATACTTATCGATTTGTGTCGAATAAGAGGGATATCGAAATAAGAAAACACGAATATAAAAGTGTACTGCACACAACGTTGACGGTCGCTTATTCCAATATCCCGACTATTTGATTATTGAGATAAGTTAACTTAAACAATAATTCGTTATTATTTTTGTCGGCATCATCTTTAATCTTGCATTCATCAATTTTAAAACCTTCTTTAAGACACGTATTTTTAACAAGGGTCGAAACCCGTTGACGTGGATCCGACATCACAATCCTTAGGGATTTATTTCGATGTCGGAGAAGCCGAGGGAATCAAGTCCTCTAATTTAAGCAACGTGTCGATTCGTTAGATCCGATACCAATTTCATAGTTGGATGTTGAATCTAACGATCTAGTCAATTTAATTCAATTAATTCGATTTCTCGTTGATGCTAACGTAGATGTCACGTTGTAATTATGACGCTACAAACGCGGAGAGGAACTCATATCGTTTTGATTGACTTAAAACGACTCAAATAATTTTTATTTTATTTTTCGCTCTAATATTCCGTATCGATTCAATAATCGAATACGGGATGTAACGAGCATTTAAAGTTAGCATCGGGTATAAATTCAATAATATTTATATTCGGTTCAACCAAATCTATGATTTATAAAAAAAAAAACCCGAACCGAGCATAAGTCATACAATATTTATGCTAAATTCGGTAAAACTGTCGAATTATCAAAAATCAAAAGCAATTTCGAAATCAATTCAATTTGCAAGCGAATTACAATTCGTACAGGGGGCACCCGACCGAGTGCCTAGCCCACTCGGTCGAGTGGCACCCCAAAATCGGTTCAGAACGCTTACTACGACCCCCACTCGGTCGAGTCTCACAGTGACTCGGTCGAGTAGCCATGTACTCGACCGAGTTGGCCAATAACTCGGCCGAGTATGGTCTGAAACGCAAAACAGAAACCTTTTTTTAGAGGTTCACTCGATCGAGTCCATCGACCACTCGATCGAGTGGCCTCATCACGACCAAAACCGTGAGTCGAACATTCTTCTTTCCAAACTCGATAGTATTTTACGACTTAGGTCAACATGTGTCCAATTAATCACGTGTATACTATCTTTTCAAACCATGCATCATCTCGTTCACATCATTCAATTCAATTCAATATTTGCACAAACCGTTATTATTCGTTATATCGTTACTAACAGTTTGCTTGTCTCTTTTGTCAATTTTTGTCGTTTATTTTATTTTACTAAAATGAACCCACATGCTAAAATTCAACTTCGACGTTAGAATTAAATGCATTAAATTGACTTAGAAACCCTTTTCAATTCCATTCACATGTTTAGGGAAAATAATCTTTGCATATCATTTCCCCGTTCAACTAACGCGCGTATTGGAAAGTCATTCGAATTCTTAGTAGAGGCCGCTAATGTGCGGGCGGGGTTGGGTGTCCTTTGTGGGTTTCCCAACACGTACCCTCACCCCTTACTCAGAACCTTGGTTTCCGGATGCCCGAAACCGTTGGCGCACGAGAGTCATTCAATACACGATATCCGATAATGTCGGTATCGGTATCAAATGCAAAGGGACGAACCCAATAAACTCTGACATCGGAAATGGGCCGTATTTTGTACACGGCCCACTACGACATAGAGTGGGTTCGAACGGGCCCGAACTTTCACAAAGTTCGGTGGCGAGTCCACTTCGATTTAATTTTCCATTCGATCCGTTTCGTATGGAGATTCATTCGCCTCCCCAAACCTGCGCGTGGCCGCGTCGGGGTGGACCTCTGTCATGTCCACAAATATCGATATTAGAACTAATATAAAAATGCGACGAATGACCCGTAAAAAAAACGACCGACGACGACGCTAGGCCGAGAAGGAAAAAACGAGAAGGAGAGGAAGAGAGATAGAGAAGTCGGGTTTGATTTTACACCCTCAACCTACATGCTTTGTTTACTCGGAACGAGGCTCGTCAGAACGTGGTTTGGACATGGGAGCGTCGAGGTAACGTAGGAGAGTTATGGTGGTTTGATTTGGA
Source organism: Agrostemma githago (assembly GCA_958450325.1). NCBI lineage: Eukaryota > Viridiplantae > Streptophyta > Magnoliopsida > Caryophyllales > Caryophyllaceae > Agrostemma > Agrostemma githago. The sequence continues at coordinate 61,133,660 of OY288239.1, read as the reverse complement.
CGTGTAAAGGGTAAGAGGTGGCCGGTTTCGTTGGGTCTCAGATGTACTATCGGTTTCTCGATGCTAAGTGTATTTTTTTGTGAGTTGTGTGAGGAGTTTATGTATGTTTGATTGATAGAAAGTTTTTGTTAATTGTGTATGTGAGGGTCCTATTTATAGGAGAAAAGGTTACGAGAAGTACTCTTGCTTAGACAACAAGAAATACCGGTTTGGATAGGAAACGTAAGAGGTTGAGAGGAACGAGAACTCACTTTCTTGGTGAAGAAGAAAGGAGCCTCGGCTGAAATCAGGCTGCTCGGCCGAGCAAGTCGTACTCGGTCGAGTGTTTGATTCAGTTTTCGGATAGAATTCCTACTTGAGATCAAATCCTATCCTTACCGGAATTGTTTAATATTTTGTGTAGCTGATTTTTGTAGTGTTTGAGCTCAAAACAGACTCGTGGGATGACACGGCTGGTCCGTATGTCTCGAGAAAATATCTTTGACCGGGTTTGATTCGGTCGCTAAAAGACGGTTTTGCCCCTGGTGTCGGATCCGACCCAAATTAGTCTTATTTGACTCGAAATAACCCACTGGGCCTGATTTTGAGGTTAATTTTGTGAGATTTGTACTCCGTAAAAAGCCCAAGCCAAATATCCATGATTTCGAGCCCATTTTCGCGTACGTTAAAGCATGTTTGCGTCCGATCATCATCGGGTGTTTGTCGGAAACTGATATAGACACCTGACGGTCAAAATGTGGGTGTCTACAGTGTGTCACGGACAAGGTTATGGCGATGTTTAATCCCCACAGAACCAGCACACAAAACCGCATGATCACCAAAAATATCATCTCTGAGGACCCTGGAGCAGGAAGAGCAGGTTCCGGAAAGCCGAAACAAAGGGACTCCCAGGCGGTAACTAAGCACACTGCGATATGTCCGACCGTTCATGGTTTGCCCAAGCCCAATAATAGAAACAGCCCTCAACCAGTCAGAAGAATGGTCCCCCTACTGAGATTTCCACAGGGCAACCTGTCGAGGAGTCATGGAGAAAACAGATTCTGCTGCTGTAGCAATCCTCGTGAAATATATATCTGCCAATTTCTTCATAAGTTTTGGGGCCGCGATCTCAAAGGGGTTACTCAAGAAGTCAGAACCGGTAACCTCAACAAACCCAGTCAAGGCAGACTCAAAGGCAAATCCAGGGGAGGCGATCTCGGAAGGACGAAGCAGCTTAGCTTGCAAATCGGCCGACTGGAGGCGAGTGGCAAGGAAGGCAAAGTGCACGACATCAGTGGCGGCAAAGACACCGAGCCCCCCTAGGGAAAAGAGGAGGGTGGCCAGCCATCACTGCCACTCCCCGAAACCGGGTTCGGACGCCGTGACAATACGCTTAAGACTAGATCGAAGCGCAGCGTCAAAAGAAAGGTGGGCAGACCCAAAAGCACGGGGAGAGCAAGTGCGCAAAGCAAAGTATAACTTAGAAATACTTGTGCACGCCCAGAGAAGAAGAAACTCACACTGGGGATCCTCAATCGTAGCAACCAAGTCTATGAGCTCTATAGTACGGGCAACCCTCTTCGAGACAAGAGCACCACTGAAAGCAGGGCACCCGCTAACCGGCCTCTCAGGACCTTAACACCATCCAAGGGTCTGGCAATAGCGGTGGGGAAAACACCATCAAACCTACTCCTCGGGTCTTCGGTAGGCCATAAAACCTCCGTTTTAATAACGTTGAGATGAAGGCCAGAACGGGGGCCCTCCTCCATAATCATCTAGAGAACCTTCCCCACAACAAGCGTATCTCCAACGATGGTACCATCATCGAGGTACCAAGCCTGGAAGCAAAGATCAAATGACTCTCTGATCCTACAAACCAGAGGATGCAGTACCAGGGAGAAAAGGAGGGTGCCTAAGGGATCACCCTACTGGACCCCCTGGCAAGAGCAGAGGCAGTGTTCCCCGTAATCGAGGTACCAATTATTATTATTGTTATTGTTATTGTTGTTGTTGTTGTTGTTGTTGTTATTATTATTATTATTATTATTATTATTATTATTATTATTATTATTATTTTTAAACCAGAACTTGTATTAAGATCGAAACAAATTACAAGAAGTTAGTGGGTAGCCGAGATACTATCTGGGCACCCACTCCCTTAGCAATAGAAGAACTAAGTCGAGTAAAAATAAAAGCAACTGTGCGAGCTCCCGCGTCCAGAGAGATGGAGAATTTCTGAATCCGCTTGAGTAAAGCAACAGCCTCCGCGTCAAGCTCCCCCAGAGAAGAGAAAGAGAAAGGTAGGAACCCATACCCAGTCTTGGTGTACTTCACTAGGATTGTTCTTGTTGTCGTCGTCGTCGTTTTCGTTGTCGTTGTTGTTGTTGTTGTTGTTGTTGTTGTTGTCATCGTCGTCATCGTCGTCGTCGTCGTTGTTGTTGTTGTTGTTGTTGAATGTGTTCAACAGCTATCCAATCAAGGATAGCATTCCAAACATCTATCGAATATGTGCATGAGAAAAATAGTTGTTCATGGTCTTCACCAGCTTCTAAACACAAGTGGCATCTAGAAGCAAGCTGAAACCCTTTTTGTATGTACAATTCTCCAGTTGGGAGCTTCTTCTGAATAGCCATATAGGAGATGACCTTGTGACTAGGAGCAATAACAGCTGACTTCAGGATGGAACACCACTTTGTAGTCTGCCTGTTTGCAATAGTCATATACAGCTTACTCACCAGGAATTTGGTCTCTGATGAGCACTCCTCCAAGATCCTCTTTGCTGAACTAATAGATCCAGCAAACTGAATTAATTTGTCACGAACTGATAAAACATTCCTAAACCCAATAGGTAAGCATTCTTTACTTTCAATTGTCCAGACATCAGCATCTTTAATGATGTAACTTTGACACCATTTGGTCCAAATAGATGTAGGAGACATATTAAATTCCCAGATCCATTTTGCTAGAAGAGCAATATTCCAGTTGCAGATGTCTTTAATCCCAAACCCACCAGCATTCCAAGGGACACAAACATCCTTCCATTTCTTAAACACCAATCTTTTTTCCCCTTCCTTAATACCCCAGAAGAAGTTTTTACTTAGTCTTGTAAGTGTCTTAGAGACAGCAGCAGGTAGTAACAGGCTAAAGCACCAGAAACTTTCAAGCCCAAAAAGAATAGAATTGATTAGGTGAGCCTTGCCAGCGTAAGACAACAGTTGGCTGGACCAGTGTTGAGTCACATGCTGTACTTTGAGGATCAGAGAATCAAAAAGTTGAATGGTAATTCTAGAAGTAGTAAGGGGGATACCCAAATACCTAAAAGGAAAAGTTCCATAAATAAAACCAGTAGCATCAGTGATTTCTTGTTGAATTTCTGGCATGACTCCCCCAAAATAGACACAAGTCTTGTCTACATTTGGATGCAAACCAGATAATAAGGCAAAAGAATCAAGAGCTTGCTTTACTGCCACCACAGAAGGCACATCACCTCTTATGAAAATCATGAGATCATCCGCAAAAATGAGGTGGGTTAACTGCAACTTACAGCACTAAGGATGAAAGGAAACCTGATCTTGTAGAAAAATTCTCCTTAGCTTTTGTGAAAGTACTTCCATACTGAGAACAAAAAGGTAAGGGGAGAGAGGATCTCCTTGCCTTATCCAACTTTTGCCCTGAAAATAACCAGAGATGCTCCCATTCAATTTGAAAGAATACCAAGGTCCAGTGAGGCACCCCATGATCCATTTAACAAACTGAGCAGGAAACCCCATAGAAAGTAACATGGAGGATATAAAAGACCATTGAAGAGAATCAAAAGCCTTTCTAATATCCACCTTAACCATGCACCTGGGAGTAATGTATTTCCTTGTATAGCCCTTAACCAATGCTTGAGAAAGAAGCACATTATCAAAGATATTCCTCCCCTTAATGAAGGCAGCCTGCTCCTCCTCTATCAGAGTAGGAAGAATAGGCTTCATCGTGTTAGTCAGAATCTTAGATATGGCCTTATAGAAGATAGTACAACAAGATATAGGTCTGAATTCCTAGACAGAATGAGGATCATGCTTCTTTGGTATCAGGGTAACTAAAGTTGCATTAGCCTGCTTAGACATAACTCCTGTTTTAAAGAATGATTGAACAGCAGAGTAAAAATCAGCACCAATAATACTCCAGCAGGCCTTAAAGAACCCAGCAGAAAACCCATCAATCCCAGGACTACTGTTATTATCCATTTTGAAAATGATCGCTTTCAACTCATCAAGAGAAACAGGCTTACATAGCTGTTCTTGAACAGCAGTAGGTAGTGGACCTTGATTATCAATGGTTCCTGCAGTATAAGAGCTTTTTCCAAGAAGATTAGTATAGTAGTCTTGGAATGTTGCAGAAACAGCCTCAGGTCCAGTACATATAACCCCCTCTTCATTTTTTATGGCACCCAACATTTGTTGTGTTTTCCTTTCAGCAATCTTAGAGAAGAAGTAGTTAGAAGAGCAATCACTCAATTGGATGTGCTTGTCTTTAGCCCTTTGTTGAAGAAGACTCAGTTTAGCTCCCCTAAGTTGACAATAAGCAGCTAGCAATGTCTTTTCTTGAACAATAAGGTCTTCAAAGAAAGGATCCTGTCCCAATTTCTGTTGACAGGATTGAAGGTCTTTCTTTGCTTGTTCCACAGAGGAAGAAAGATGATAGAAATTAGCTTTATGAAAAGATTTCAGAACTTGTTTAACCTTTTTTAATTTTTGAAAGAATCTATACATTGGAGAACCATTTACCCTGCAGTTCCAAGCACTGGAGACAGTGGGGAGAAAATTCTCATGGGCAGTCCAACAGTTCAAAAAAATGAAGATCCTATTAGTTTTTCGATCTCTAGATACATCCACAATGATGGGAGAATGGTCAGAAATCCCAGGCTCACCAACCATAACAGCAGCACTAGGAAATGCAGTACACCAGGCCAGGTTTGCAAGAGCTCTATCCAGCTTTGAGCAAACTCTAGAGCTTACATCCTGTTTGTTAGTCCAGGTTGTTTGCCCTCCACTACAAGGCAAATCATCCAAGTGACAACTAAGTAGACAAGAATTGAAATCATACATGTCTTACAGGTCAGGTGGGTTAGTCCTGATCTTTTCTTCAGCCTGCCTCACCACATTGAAGTCACCCAACACCAATCAAGGTTGAGTAGTACAGAGAGAACTCAAGTCATTCCATAAAGGAATCCTATCCTCTCCTTTATTTTTTCCATAAACCATAGAGATCCACATAGATTTATTAGACTCAAAATGATGAGCAAGGCCAGTTATGTGCTGCTCAGTATTTATGATATTAGTTAAGGAGATAGTTTTGGGATTAAAGAATACCCAAATCCTCCCTTTATGATGAGAACTATGATTAGTAATTATTGACCAATTGCTGAAATGTCTTCTAATGATCTTATTGGTATTACCCCATTTAACCCTAGTCTCAAAAACATCCACTTTATTAGCCAAGAGAAAATCCTTGACTTCAGTATGCTTGAAAGGTTTGTTGAAACCTCTAATGTTCCAAGATACCACTTTCATGAGCTTTGTCAGGGGGGACTTTCAGTTTATGCACCTCCTCACTAGTAAAGTGAGAGATACTAAAAGAACATTCTTGATGCATTACAGGTTCAACCTCATCTACTTGAGACTCAAAGTCAGTCAAGTAGGGGGGGCCTGTGGTACCACCTAGTCCTGAAAACATAGTAGACTCAATGGTCTGATCTAGCCTTTCTAAAGAGTTAGCTAGAATCAATTGCTCTTTCACTATACTAGCCTTAACTTTTTGAGAAGAGGAATTCTTCTTACTAACAGGAGTGAACTTCTCACCATCTAAAGAGTATTCTGAGTGCTTTACAGCAGCACTGTGAGAAGACTTTCCATCAGGAATCCCCTCCTCTGAGTACTCATTCTTCTTCACAGACTCTGAGGTACCACCTAACTCTTTTTGATCACCAGAAAAACCAGGATCCACCTGCCCTTCTAGTATCACATCATTCCCAACTTCTTTAGCTTTCTGAGCAGCAGCTTTCTTCTTCTCCCATTTACAATTAGTAATTGTATGACCAAGTTTGCCACATCCCTTACAGTAATATGGAACCCATTCATACTGGATTCTCTGAATAGAATGATTACAGAAAGGGGTATTTATCACCATATGTTCAGGCAACTCTTTGGAGACATCTATCTCAACCAAAATTCGAGCAAAGGAAAGCTTAGCCTTAGTGGTTGTGGCTAAATCGGCACATAGAGGCTTCCCAATTTTACTAGCCATCTTCCCTAAAACAACCTCAGACCACAAAAAAGGGTCCAAATCGGGGAAAAGAACCCAGACAGGCACACAAGCAACCCTATCCATCTCCTGAGAGAAAGTGGGTGTCCATTCCTTAAGAACAAATGTAATACACCCCCATTTTCCAAGGACCACCTCTTAGAACGCCTGCCATGGCTTCCTTCGAATTAAATTTGAAAGAAAACCACCCCTTTTTGAAGTATTGCACAACAGGACTAGTACTCCATTTTTCCTGCACAAACTTCTTCATAGCTTGCAAATTAGGTCTAGATCCAATGACATTCCCCATTAGAGTATTATCCCAAACCTTGAGTTCATCCTCAAAATCATGTAAATCAAAATCAAATTCTATAGAATCAATTACATCCTCATAGTAGGGTAAGGTCATACCAATCTGCTGAGTTTTAGTAGCAATTTTTGACCAGCTAGGTTTAGCAGGCTCAATAACAGGATCAATTACGGTCTTAAGACCAGAATCAGCAGGATTAACAGTATGATTCACAGTGCTAACATCATTATCTTGAATAGTAGAGTTATGAGAAGGAGTTTTTATACCAGTAGCATTAATGGCGTTCAGAATTAGTTCGTTAATCGAAGGAGTTCGCGAAGTACTCTGCTCCGTATCTGACAGGCCGTCCCGGTCGGGATGATCCTGTCCCGGTCGGGACCAAACAGCAAATTGACGGTGGGATTTGTCGTCTATCCGACCGATCAAATAAAACCGGCAAAACCTAACTAGGGTAGCTAGGGTAAGTCGGGTCGAATCCACGGGGAACGTAGAGGCGTCTAAACTAAGGTCACCCAAATACAAGACTCGATCAACGAACTAGGCTAAACTAGAATGATAAGAAGGGGAAGAAGGCTAAGACTATGGCTAAGGAGACGGAGAAAACAAACAAGGAAAACGGGCTAGGATTAGGTCGGGGTCAAAGGGGTAACGGAATGGTCGAGGAAGAACTAGAGTGAAGGAGGTAGTAGGGTAATCTAGGTATAGTCCGGGCTCTCGCAACTTAAACCAACCTAGAGGTTCCACCTAAAACCCATTTTGGCGACACACATGACAAACGGGGTTACTAGCGTGTTATTGTGGCCTAGATCGCATCCGGGCTCTCGCAACTTAGACCGACCTAGGGGTCGTCCTCACCGGGCTCTCGCTACTTAGTGAGGGAACCGAACCCACAAGCAAACTATTACCCACAAGAGAAAAGCAAAAAAACAAGCATATGCACATACTAGTCATTCAAGCATTTCAACAAACATGTGATATGCATCAAACCAAGAGGAAACCCAAATCTTCCACCAACATCTCCAAAAAACCCTTAATCATCCAATTAACACCCTAATCACCTTACTAACCCTAGCAAGAGTACTACTCTAACATTATCAAACTACAACTAAAAAGAACAAGAGGAATCATCATAAGAAACAAAACATACCTAAACAAACTCAATCAAACTAACAAGAACAAGAACAAACAATAATAAAGATTCAAACTTGATAAACAATAAAGGATTAAGACTAAAAGGAGAAGAATATTGTACCAAACTAGTGAAGAGGAAAGATTGAAACTTGCATTAATGAAGAAAACCCAAAACAAACCACCAAGGTTGTCAATCTTGGATGGATCTTGAAGAATTTCCTTAATACAAGTACTAAACTAAGATTAAGGACTAATTACCGACTAATCTACTCTAATCTAAACTAATCTAATCTAAAATAGTCTAGGGTTTAGTGGGAAGTGAAGAACATAAGCTTAACATAACAAGGGAAGAATATATATAGGGTTACAAGTGGAAGGGAGAAGAGAAAACAAAGCGCGGCAGCCAGGTGGCCCTTCCCGGCCGGGAGGAGGTGGTCCTGGTCGGGATGGACCCAAAACAGGAGCCTCCTCTTTTGTGCACCTCATCCCGGACGGGTTGAGGTCATACCCATCGGGGATGAGTCTTGTAGGCCTCCAATATGATCTTTTTGGTCCCTCCTTACTTCACATGGACTTCTCATCGATTCTCGGGACTCGGGATCGGGTCTCGGAGGCTCGGGATTGGGTCCCAAGGTCTCGGGGTCGAATCCAAGGCATCGAGTGATCGTTCCTTCGCTTCGTTGGCTCCGAAAAGTGTATGTATTGAGTCGGAATTGCTCCAACTCTTCATGAATGGTCTCGGGAACCTGAAACGAACTAGAGGAAGCATAAGTAGCCCATAAATCGCTCCCAAGGAGCGATTCCACAAGGAAAATGGGACCAAAACACTACGAAATAGGCACTACAAACTACACTTGTCAACTCCCCCACACTTAACCCTTACTCGCCCTCGAGTAAGCACATACTAACTACTAAACTAACCGAGTGGGTATTAGCGCACCCTACGCCCTTTCAACTCACGCGAGTACACTTAGAGGAAAAGTGCACTCCGCAAGGCAAGTGGGGTCTTGCGACAAAACTGTGGATGCAACCGGACACAAAAACACATAAACAAACAAGCACACAAATAAACACACAAAAGGTTGCACCCAAAAGAAAAGAAATACCGCTTCCCTCAAACAAGCGGTGAAAGAAGCACCGGTTTAGGACTCAAGGCAAGTGACAACGTTCCCAAGCTAGCAATACAAACCAAAAATGGACAAAACCCTAATAGCATGACGACAAAGCAATAAAAACGTTGGTAACTTACCTCGGTTCCTCCTAACCTTCTAAGAACGTATTACGGGACGATCGGCGGGATGTAAAATGGATGAACCACGGTGTTAGTCGACACTGTAGGTAAGTGAGACCCCGCCCCCTTTAGCAATGAGCCAAGAGGGTCGTCCCATGTCCGAAACCGCCTAACTAGTCCAAGTAAAAAGGTGGAAATATGCAAAATGAGGGAAGACTGACCATTACCGCTATCATCCTTCCTAGGGACTCGGTCCTTTGGTATGCTCTTCACGGTAATAGTCGGTAAAAGTCTTATTTTGTGAGGTGTGAGGTTTCTATTTTTGTGAGACGATTTTCTTTTGGCATTTTCTTCTTCTTTTGCATTTTTGCTTTGTTTTGCCATGACATTTCTTTTTCTTCTTTTCTATTTTCTTTTTGGCTTTTGTGCCTTTTCTTTTTCTTCAATCTTTTGTTTCTTTCATTTTCTTTCTTTTTCTTTTCTTTGCCCTTTTGGCTTGATTTGGCTTTTTGGCTTTTCTTATCGCAACAAGAAAGATGACTTCAACAATTTGCAATTTTATTGTGTGGAAATGTGTAGGAGGTAGAGGAATAGGTAAGTCGGGGGTCGCGATTTCCCTTCAAACCCACAAAAAAGGGGAGAACTTGGACTAATTGAGCAAATTTCAAACATGGTCACCTAAGGGACGAGACTCGGTAACCAAAGCCTTTTCACACCGTGGGTGGTCATAATGGTCAAAATGCAAATCCCGTAGTAAATCCCTAGTAAGCTAGGTGGACTCAAGGTAAAGGACCAACGAAATCATTGATTTGGGGTCATTCTACTAGACTAAAGTCCAAGACTCGATTTATACTACTAGGAAGGGAAAGTAAGCACTCACACACTAGCCTCTAAACCGGGTTTTCGAAAACCTTTTACACACAGGACACAACACAAAACAAAGACGCGACAAAAACAAAAGAAAAAGAAACAAAAGGCCACAAAACAAAATAAAACAAAACAAACAAACAACACAAACACCACCCCAAGCTTCCAAACAAGCCACCAAATCAACCAAACTTTACAAAGCTCCTCCCGAGCACACAACATAACAATCTCTTCCAAACTCCACAAGAGATAAAGAAGAAAAAGGGATAAGATGTTACCGGAAGTCTTGAAGGTTCTCCAAAGCTATCGGTGATTCAAGTAACCTATAAGGAAAAAGGGAGGCAAAACACGCACGCCACAACAAATACACGATACATCGACATAAAAGGAAAACACACAAGAGGAAAATCTTTTTGATTTTTATGAAAAATTTTCAAATTTTTAGGATTTTTAAAGATTTTTCGAAAAACTACAAAAAATAAAACTAACTACGATGAAATATCGCTCCCCCACACTTAAGCCGAGCAATGTCCTCATGCTCGACCGTAGTGCATGCGAGCACAAAAGAAAATAAAAGAAACTACGAAAATAAATCTAAAAATCAAAAATAAAGTGGAGAAAATGGTAGAAAGTGTCCGGCCGGGGTGTAGTCAAGTCACCGTGGGCTGAGACAAGAAAAGATATGGATGGGGGAAGAAATAAAAAGAAAGAAATAAAAGGAAATGGGAGGGGAGGACTAGGTGTAATCAAGTCACCTAGCCCGGATTCCGCCCAAATCAGACTAAGTCCTACAAAAAGGGTGAAAAACTTGTAAATTTGGATTTTGAAATGACTCTCGATGTAGTCACATCTTCGAGAGTCGGGAGCAACCATATACCAAGGCCTCGAAGGCCACCATGACAAAAGGGAAGGGGATAAACAATGGGAAAACAAGCAATAAAAAACGGAAAAGAAAGGATAGTTGCCATACCGACCGGTTAGCAACTCACTCGCTCCATCGTCTCAATGATCAATATAGGCACTTGCTTGTTGTCGTCATTGTTATCCTTCTTCAAGCTTGAGAAAACCGCATGGCTAAGGTAGTGGGTTTATAATGGTGTGAGGGGGTGGAAATTGGTGTGTATACCGGTCTAAAGTAGATAGAAGATGAAGTGAGGATATGAAAATGAAGTATGTGGGTGGTATGATATGAGCAAGGAAGGTAGGGAGGTTGGGTGGGGGTATATAATGGTTGGGTGGGCTTGAATGTCGAAGAAGAGGCACCAAAAAGGAGTAGGGGACCATCCCGGTCGGGATGTCACTCCCTTCCCGGTCGGGATGGCACTCCAGTGGACTCGATTTTTGGCACCCTCATCCTGATCGGGACGACCCCATCCCGGTCGGGACAACACACCCTTCCCGGTCGGGAAGGGTCTTCATGACTCCCATGACCCCAAAAACCGACTTCCTTACTCACGATCCAAGCTCTATCACTAACCACTCCTTTCTAGGAGTCATCTTCACTTCACCTATCACAATAAACTCAAAATACACATCAAATTCACTCCCTCACATCGCTCATCAATAATCCAATATTACAAGAATACCACAAAACTAACAAAATCAAGAGATAAAACACACATATACAAGCACAAGTATTCTAAAGAAGAGGAAGGGGGAATATACAACATGACGGTTCTTTAGGAACTCCGTCAAACCTAGGATGGTGGACTCTTCTTCAACCATAGCCCTCAAGGGCATGGAGGAGCAAGTCGAACGCACTACCGACATCATAATGAAGGCCCAAGAAGCGCTCGAGCCTAGCTAACCTCCACGGCCTCCAAGGTGGAGGCGAGAAGTAGGAATCCCAAGACCCAACGTCATCATTCATGTCGTCTCCGGGGTCTATCCATCCTACGAGCTTCACCGACCTCTTCCTCCCTAGGCATCGCCTCCAATCGCAAGCAAGCTTCATTTCCAAGAAACAAGGCACAAAAAGTGGTTTTGGCCTCATCTCCTCAATGCACACCCCCACACTTTTCTCAAGTCGTGGTTCCCCATCTTCATCACTAGGCCCCACATCATCTTGGAGGAGAGGATTGAAACTTCCACCGGCGGTTTCAATCTCTTCCAAACCATCGCTTGGTGTACTAGTAAGGGGCTCTTGATGCTTATCCACATTCTCGCACAAGGGCAACTCGAGGCTATCAATTTCACCCAACAACTTCACAAATTCTACCAACCCATCCAACTCACTAACTTCCTCCAATTCCTCACCAATGTTGTCTTCACCAAGGGTCATATCCTCATTCGTCACTTTTTGGGTAGACGATTGAGGCTCTTCAAAGCAAGACTCGCTCCTTATAGGGAATTCATTAACGGCCTCGTCATTGGGTTGTTCCCATTCCCCAAATGAACATCCCTCATCAAGTTGTGAGGATCGAGTTAAGAGCATTAGGGTTTGAGCCGTTAAAGCATGCAATCTAGCTTTAGTTTCCTCCCTTTCCCTAAGGATTTCGGCCAAGAGTTCATTATTCTTTTGCGATTGGATGGCCATTTCTTGTTGCATTTGAAGCATCGATTGAAACACCTCCATGTCGGGCAATTGGTGATCATTGGGGTCTTGTAAAGCTCCTTGAAAATCTTGATGATGCCCAAGGGGTGGGGCATCATAATGTTGGTAGCAAGGTTGGGGTGATTGGTAGTATTGTGGGTCATGGGGTTCATATTGTGGTTGGGGTGGAGGGTAATATGGTGGGTTTTGGGGGTATTGGCTTCCATAAGGTGAATCTTGATTGAACATGGTGGGTTCACATTGATAACTAGAGTAATAGTCACCATGATCGTAGGATTGGTAATCGTTCACTTGTTGGTAGCCGTTTTCATAACCTTGAAGTTCATACCCGTCTTGATTACCCCAAGAAACTTGATAGTGATTAGGAGTCATCATGTCATAGCTTTGGTTCATGGAAGGAGAGGGGTAGCTCATATCGGCTCCCGAGTATGTGGAGTTTAGATCAAACGCCATGCTTGCTCGAAAATCGTAGTCCATACCCGGTTGGAAACCTCTCACCCTAGCAACCATCCGTTTAAGCGGCTCTAAGTTGCAAGAAGAAGATAGTCACCACCTCTAAGCACAAACTGTAGACTAGGAACAAACGTGAGAAGTCTAGTGCTTTTTGGGCACTAGACAAGAGAGAAATGAACCACACACACACACAAGAAGCAAGGTAACAAAAAGAAAAAAGAAAAACACAAACACAAAGACAAAGTCAAGTAACTAGGAAAACAAAGTCTAAACTAGCACCGTCCCCGGCAACGGCACCAAATTGATGGTGGGATTTGTCGTCTATCCGACCGATCAAATAAAACCGGCAATACCTAACTAGGGTAGCTAGGGTAAGTCGGGTCGAATCCACGGGGAACGTAGAGGCGTCTAGACTAAGGTCACCCAAATACAAGACTCGATCAACGAACTAGGCTAAACTAGAATGATAAGAAGGGGAAGAAGGCTAAGACTATGGCTAAGGAGACGGAGAAAACAAACAAGGAAAACGGGCTAGGATTAGGTCGGGGTCAAAGGGGTAACGGAATGGTCGAGGAAGAACTAGAGTGAAGGAGGTAGTAGGGTAATCTAGGTATAGTCCGGGCTCTCGCAACTTAAACCAACCTAGAGGTTCCACCTAAAACCCATTTTGGCGACACACATGACAAACGGGGTTACTAGCGTGTTATTGTGGCCTAGATCGCATCCGGGCTCTTGCAACTTAGACCGACCTAGGGATCGTCCTCACCGGGCTCTCGCTACTTAGTGAGGGAACCGAACCCACAAGCAAACTATTACCCACAAGAGAAAAGCAAAAAAACAAGCATATGCACATACTAGTCATTCAAGCATTTCAACAAACATGTGATATGCATCAAACCAAGAGGAAACCCAAATCTTCCACCAACATCTCCAAAAAACCCTTAATCATCCAATTAACACCCTAATCACCTTACTAACCCTAGCAAGAGTACTACTCTAACATTATCAAACTACAACTAAAAAGAACAAGAGGAATCATCATAAGAAACAAAACATACCTAAACAAACTCAATCAAACTAACAAGAACAAGAACAAACAATAATAAAGATTCAAACTTGATAAACAATAAAGGATTAAGAGTAAAAGGAGAAGAATATTGTACCAAACTAGTGAAGAGGAAAGATTGAAACTTGTATTAATGAAGAAAACCCAAAACAAACCACCAAGGTTGTCAATCTTGGATGGATCTTGAAGAATTCCCTTAATACAAGTACTAAACTAAGATTAAGGACTAATTACCGACTAATCTACTCTAATCTAAACTAATCTAATCTAAAATAGTCTAGGGTTTAGTGAGAAGTGAAGAACATAAGCTTAACATAACAAGGGAAGAATATATATATATAGGGTTACAAGTGGAAGGGAGAAGATAAAACAAAGCGCGGCAGCCAGGTGGCCCTTCCCGGCCGGGAGGAGGTGGTCCTGGTCGGTAAGGTGTCGATCCCGGCCGGGAGGTGCTGGTCCCGGTCGGGATGGACCCAAAACAGGAGCCTCCTCTTTTGTGCACCTCATCCCGGACGGGTTGAGGTCATACCCGTCGGGGATGAGTCTTGTAGGCCTCCAATATGATCCTTTTGGTCCCTCCTTGCTTCACATGGACTTCTCATCGATTCTCGGGACTCGGGATCGGGTCTCGGAGGCTCGGGATTGGGTCCCAAGGTCTCGGGGTCGAATCCAAGGCATCGAGTGATCGTTCCTTCACTTCGTTGGCTCCGAAAAGTGTATGTATTGAGTCGGAATTGCTCCAACTCTTCATGAATGGTCTCGGGAACCTGAAACGAACTAGAGGAAGCATAAGTAGCCCATAAATCGCTCCCAAGGAGCGATTCCACAAAGAAAATGGGACCAAAACACTACGAAATAGGCACTACAAACTACACTTATCAGTAGCCTCTTGCAAATCCTCCTTTCCCTGTGAACCCGAGCTTTTGAAGCTTTCTCGTGGTGGTAATGGCGGCACCTGCTGCTTCTTAGGCGGTCTGCCAGGGCCTCGTTTCACCTGAGAGTCAACCATGGGAGCAACGAGCTATGGAAAGCGAAAATCGGTTGAGAGAAAATGGTTATAGAGAGAGAAAGTGTTTCTCTCACTTCGCTATTGATTATTATTATTATTATCATTATCATTATCATTATCATTATCATTGTCGTTATCATTATTGTTATTATTGTTATTGTTATTATTGTTATTGTTATTATTTTTGTTATTGTTATTATTGTTATTATTTTTATTGTTGTTATTATTGTTGTTATTATTGTTGTTATTATTTTTGTTATTATTTTTGTTCTTATTATTTTTGTTATTATTTTTGTTATTATTATTATTTTTGTTATTATTATTATTTTTATTATTATTTATTATTTATATTATTATATTTTTGTTATTATTCTTATTTTAGTTATTATTTTTATTGTTGTTGTTGTTGTTGTTGTTGTTGTCGTCGTCGTCATCTTCTTCTTCTTCTTCTTCTTTTTGAGTTATTCTCCATTGTAGGTACCTTCATTTCCTCTCTCTCTCTCCCCTAATTAGTTTTGTCTTTTATTTATTCTTTCTTTATTGTTTGCAATTTAGTTTCTTTGTGTTTATGTTATTAAAATCTTCATTGTTGCATTAAATTCTATTTCTTGTCATTTCTAGTATAGGTTATCTTAGTTCACTTCCCTTGTATATTTCTCTTGGTTATTTTATTATGAGTATTGAGTAGATTTTAGTTAGGGGGTTAGGGGAGGATGAACTTGGGCTTCATGGGCCATTGATTTAAGGAGATTGTTGCATTTTATGGTGATTTATCTTGTATGAGGTTGTTGTGTATTTGTTGACTTAGCCCGATCAACTCAATTAGCATCGACTCACCCTCACCAATATGGGGAAACTCGGGTTTGGGTAATCTTGTCTTGAGACCATAGCTTTCTCGCCGCAAAAGCGGGTTTTATTTAAGGTTGGGTAGGGAAACCGAAAGGTGACTCCCCCTTTATCGACCTTGTGGCAATTCCCGCGAATTTTAGACCCTTATGCCTGGTTTTGATTTCCCGACTCCCCCTAACACCTTTCTTATCGTCGTTTCTCCGTTCTAGTTATTTGATTTGTTTATTTAGCTTAGTCTACCTTGACTCAAATCCCCCTACTAGACCCCAAACGCATTGTTATTACTCGATTAGAATCACCCTCTCTGTAGACTGACCTCGACTTACCACGACTACATTCATTGTTTTTATGTTAATTGCGAGTCTGATAAATATCGTTTGACCCCTTGTCTATCGTTAACGACCGATCCAGATTTGGGCATAGATCACCAATCACATTTGAATTGTACGGCCTTGCAACTATGGTCGCTGTCGTAGTATTCAAGCTCAAGCTCAATCACCTCAACTAGGGTTCCATAATATTGTCGATTTTGGAATGTCGGCATCGTCTTTAAAAGCACGAAACTTGTACCCGTTAATTGAATATCGCTTCCAAGTCTTAACTCGTGAAGAAGGCCCAGTTCCTAGAGGTCTTACGAAGGGATCCTCCAACGCTTCAGGCTTTTGTAAAGGTAAAATGGTTCAATAAACATTTTAATTTAATGTGAGACCTATACAAAATTCAGTGAAAATTTATTTAGTTAATTAAAATATCATTTCAACATACTTGATTACGTAGCCACGTAGGAAACAATGACTCATATTTGACCCAAATATCGGCAGATGTTTTCACTTCCGCGTGTTCGCTCATGATAAAACCCTCGAATTTCCTGAATTAGTTACAAGTTGTAGTTAATCCATCATAATATCGATTATTATGAGGGTATTGTACTTGAGTTACTTACTTCTCGTACGGCTGATGATAGTGTCACAGTTTCTTAGAACGTAGGATTGTGCCTGCTTATACTCAACATTAGTCAGCCATCTCTCCTTGCATTTTCCTGTGTTGTTGCCCATGTCATTCTGAAATGGTTCTAGCTTCTTTTGATGTTCTTCAGTTTCAGGCACACCAACATCAAGGTCTTTGGCTTTCGTGTCAATGTGATCTTCGAAGTAGAAGGAGCAGAAATTTGACGTCTCCTCTAACACATATGCGTTGCATATTGACCCCTCAACCCGCGCTTTGTTCCCAATTTTTTTTTCAAATGGTTAAGGAACTTGCAAAATGGTGGTGTAAAATATCATACATACTAGATCATTATTACACAATAATTCGTACTAATGGGAGTTGAGGATGTCTCCAACAAAACACCCGATGATGATCGAATGTTAACATGCATCAATACGCTCGAATACGAACTCGGAATCAATAGTATCCGACGTGGGCATTTAGAGGAGTACAAATCTCTCAAAACCAACCTCAACTTCAGACTCAGTGGGTCTTTTCCAATAAAATAAAGCTATTTTGAGGTAAAACCGTCAACGGGGGTAAAACCATTTTTTGCGACAGAGCCGAGACCGGTCAAAGTCGAACCCTGAGAACGAAACCAGCCTCATGCTCTGTCCAAATAAAAATGAACAAAGCCAAAAACAAAGAAAATCAAAAAGTCAAAGCAAATCCAAACTTCCCTCAAATAGCTCACCGTCTAAGGGCACTCGATCGAGTGACCCCCCCAAAAAATGACCAGGGAACTTTTCAGTGGGGCACTCGATCAAGTCCACTAAGGGGCACTCGATCGAGTGACCTAGATGGGGGTAAACTCTATATATACCCCCCTTCGCACCTCATTTGAAGAGGGCTCTTCTCCACCATTTTTTACCATCTTCTTTTCCTTTCACCAACACACATTCCAAGAAGAATTCACCTATTTCAAAACCGAGTCAAACCCCGTCAATCTCGAAACCTACTCCCTTCATTCGACAAGGGTTTGCCAGTTCCAAACACAAAACACACCCAAACTCATCCTACATACTCGAACCGCTCCCCGTGTCTATGACGATACTCTGTTAGACCGTTTTCGGAGACAATAGACATGTAGGTTGAGGGTGTAGAAATCCCGTTTCTAATCTCTAACTCTTTTATGTGTTTATATACTAACTACTAACTCTACTAACTTTTAATTTCTTGTATTACTAACATTTATATTATCGTTACTAACATCTAACATTTTATTATTGTTCCCAACAACGCTAACATTTATTTATCATTTTGTACTTTTCATTATATATTAAATACCGTATATATTACGATATAACGAAAACTATTTTCGAGTCGAATGTTGCTCTAAACCGATATTATGTCATTTTCAAAATGTTGCTCTAAAAGGCCCGATATCGATTCCGTAATCGAATGTCGCGCGTAAAAGAGCTATCGACAATCAAGTTAGCATGAAACTCAATGACGTCGAACCGATCGTCGTATGGTCCATAAGACCTGACAACGACATCGTGACGCGGAGGGATTCGATATTCATTCTAGTTTGATTATTTTCGATTCCATAAAAATTGCTCTAAAATGTTCGATACCGATTCCTTAATCGAGTGTCGGATATGGCGAGCAATCGAGAGTCAAATTAATGCAAAACCTAATGACGTTGAATTAATCGTCGTATGGTCCACGAGACCCGACAAAGACGTCGCGACGTGGAAGGGTCCGATATTTGCATTAGTTCGGTCATTTCTCAATTTAAACAACAAAATCACAAAACAGGTTGTTTTGGGCAAAACCTCCACCCGTTAGTGAGGGCACTCGATCGAGTGACCCCCTCAAAAATGGGCAGAGATTTTTTGTCGAAGGGAACTCGGCCGAGTCCCCTTAATGACTCGATCAAGTGACCCCTAATAAGTCTCCTACGAGGTCAAAAGACGATACAAATTTTGGTCGAGTCACAAATACGACTCTAAGACGATACGTGTTAAATCAATCATGTATTCCTCTTCTAAAAACCCATGCATATTATGTCCCTTCTTTTACAACTTTGAGTGACGTCTTATATGACTAGTCTAGTATCGACGACTCTTTATTCGTATCCGATATTCAATAAGTCAAGACAATTCTATTTCACTATTATAATTTAGTCGGGACAAGACCTCGAGGCTCGGGATCGAGCTAGCATCACGCTCAGGTCCCATGCGCCAACGCATACTAAGGACTTCGTCCTCCGATCAATACACAACATAATGTGTAAATGATCGAAGTTCGTCCAATCATTTGATTTACGGTTTCAATTTACGTTTTCTATTTACGGGTCCATTTATAGATTGCATTTACGGTTTAACTTCGATTTAAATTTCGACCCGAGAACAATCTTACCACGAGATTCATTCGCCTACCCAAACCCGCACGTGGCCGCGTCGGGGTGGACTTTGTCATTTCCACACTTACTAATTTTAGAAACTTACTTTAAATAGAAATATTATTATGGAAAATCCATAAACTTTTAAAATAAGTTTTAACGTAACAAAACAATATTTCTAGCAAACAAACGTTTTGTTTATATCGTTGTATCGTAACTTAATATATTTCTAAAGTTGTTACTCAAAATATAAATAAAATATAATAAGTCAATATATAGTATTTTATAAATAACTAAGAAATCGAGTTAAAACTATAAATTTTAGAAAAGAGATGTTTTAAGAAAATGATATCAAAATTAATTGAGTCGGTAGATTTTATAAATGAAACGAGATTTTACAAAGCTTTCAAATTAGTTTTTTTTATCAAATAGATTTTATTAATAAATAATACGTATTTGACTAAAAATAGTCAATCGTAAACAAATAAGAAATTATTAGTGAAAATAGTCTCGACCAAAAAATGTATTTCAAACAAAATGATTATTTTCTAGTTTATTAGTACAAGTCGTAAAAAGAAAATTAATTTATTAAACAAGTATACAAATCTCGGTTACTATATTTAAAATACGATTTGAGTTAAAATAATAAATTGATGAAATACAATGAAATTATAAAATCGATGTATAGTGTCACGATAACAAACAAAATATTGTAACGATAACTAATAATAAAACTATTAACGGTTTATAAAATGACATTGATTACTAGCTTGTAGAAGATTTGTAGAGCACACGATTTAATATTTTTAACAAATAATAAATAGCTAAAAGTTAGAAACCGAAAGTAAAGTATTTACTACACACCACTACTCAAACATACGATATGATACCTGAGTAACGTCCTAAAGTTACCTTGAGTCGACTTGTCTTCGACGGGTCTTCACCAAGGCTCCTAAAATAAGAGATGAATGGAAGGATTAGAATAAGCAGACGTAGCAAGCTAAAGACAAAAAAGAGTAGCAGGATGCTTGACGATAACAGCAGCCAGACGACAACAGCAGGCAGCACTAGCAGCACCTGAGACACGCCGACATTAGAACCGGACACCAAGCAGCAGCATGAACACGAACTACACGTTAACAGTAGCATCAAATAGTAGCAACAACACGAAAATAGCAGCGACAACCATGAAACAACACAAGAGGAGGAGGAGGAGGAGGAAGAAGAAGAAGAAGAAGAAGAAGAAGAAGAAGAAGAAGAAGAGAAATCGCGACGAAACAACAAGAACGATAGCAGCAACAATAGGAACAACCGGACAATTGCAGCAAATACAAACAGCCACAGAAATAAGGAGTAGAAGATAGAGTAACAGGGACACGAGGTGATAGCAGTAGTACGGAAAGACTACGACAAGCAGGACTAAACGCCAACAGCAGCAGCATAACCGTCACAAACAGAAACGAAGAAGTTGCAACAGAAATAATTAAGAAGAGGGCGGGAGAATCAAGAAGAAAAAAAGAAGAAGACCACGAAATAGCACCAACAACGTAGGATAACACGAACACCAGATCAGTAGCAACAAGAGACGACACGAATACGAAAAGAGGGCGAACCAAATCACAGCAAGAAGTTGATATTGAAACTGAGACACATAAGGGGATTAAAGATGCGGATTGATCGAAAAAGTGGACCAGAACTGACTAACATACGCACAAAACAAACAGCAACCGATCGCAACGAAATCGATAATAGTAGCAAGCAGCGGCAATAGTACGCAGAGCAATCAAACGAACGAAAATCAGAAGGGGAAGAATGAGAGAAGAAGAAGAACAAAAGATCGGAAATGGCATAACAATGACAACGGAAACAAATCAGCAGTAGCAGCAAACACCTCGCGTACAACAGTAATAACGAAATTAGAAAGAGAGGAACGATAACAGGACGGAGAACACCAGCAATACCGTAACAACAGAACAACAGTGACATGAGGACAAACCAACAGCAACAGACAAAGAGAAAAGACAGACAAAACGAAGAAGAAGAAGAAGATGGTGATGATGATGATGAAATGAAGACGAAGAAGAATAAGGGGTCACCTTTAAACGAAACCAGACAACATAAGCATCAAAAAACAGCCACCACGAGAGGATAGTGATGGCGGCAGAACAAGGGCGGCAGAGGAGAGTTGCTAGAGAAACACTGATTGCTGGAGAAGAATGAAGAAGACGACGGAGATGAAGAAGGAAGATGATAAACGTGATTGCAGGTGGGTGGTCCAGAAATGGTGATGATGGGATGAATTTGGTTGTGAAGGAGAGGAAGGAGGGTGAGTACGTTAAACAAGAGGGAAGTAAGAGGATGAATCCGGACAAAAGTCGAATCACGAGTAATAAGGTTAAAACCGGCTAAGGGAAAAAAGTAATTGGGCCGATTAAAATAACGTATTAATAAAATATTTCTCGAGCCTAAAATAAACCCTAAATTCGAAAATAAAAATAGTTAGAGAATATAGAAAACGTATCTCGAGATTAAATAAAAAGTTTATTTGCGAAGAAATAATGTTTCTCGGAAAAATAATAATAACAACTTTTGACGAGAATAATTTAAATTGATTTCTCGACGAAAAAAATAATAATAAATGTATGACGAGGCTTAATTAAAAATGAACTTGAGTTGAAATTAGAATTTCGAGTTTAGAAATAAATGTAGAGATTAAGTATTGAACGAAATCAAATTATAAACACGAAATTAATTCAGAAAATTCGGGGTGTTACAATTATATATCCCCTGAGCATCCTCCGTTTTTAGGTAAAAAAAATTCTGACGTAAAGGAACTTCAAAAACTTGATTGAAACTTAGACGTAATACTTCTTCAGGGTGTCTACATTCCAATGTGCGGCCAATTCTTGCCCTTTGGTGTTAGCGAGCTTGTACGTACCAGGGCCTAGGATCTAGGTAACTTGATAGGGTCCTTCCCAGTTGGCGCTCAGCTTGTCATGCACTCTGACCTTGCCCACTTCTTGCGTCTTCCTAAGGACAAGGTCCCCCATTTCGAAACTTCTTTCACTTACCTTCCTGTTGTAAGCTCTTCTCATCCTTTGTTGCTACGCGGCTATGTTGGCGCAGACCTCCTCTCATACTTCGCCTACTGTAATCCCCTAAAAGCAATACAGTGGCGGAAACACTGTAGAGTCGGGATTAAAACACACTGTAACTTTGTCCTAGTAAATTAAAATGATAAAGTCAAACAATAGGCCATGAATAAAAATGACCAAAATTTAAAGCAATTCATACAATGGGTTTGAACAATCCATAAGACATAATTATTAAAATAAACAAGCAGGATCTACACTGCTCGCTAGCCCACACCCAAAAACACGTATACCTGCCATGTTAAAACATAACAGCCACAATCAGTGGGGAGCAACGTCAACGTTCTCCTAGTCGTATAACGGGATTTTAAAACAGTAATTACTACTATAGAAAAATAGTAAAAATGTAAATCAATAAAAGATTATAAGGAAAATAAGCTTTCAGTGAAAAACTTCACGTAACAAAACAATATAATAAAAATGAGTTTTCCGAAGAAAACATAAACAATTTGCCAACCTTCAAATCAAAATTATATCGATAATAATAAAAATAGTCAAAATGGCGTTATGAAAACTCGATCAGTGTGCACAAGGCTAGACTTTCACTAGGATAATACTGGAAACTAGCTTCGAGAACTGTAGACTTAACTCATAACAGAATCCAGTCTTTAACTAGGCAACTCAACTATAACAGAATTGCGGGCAGCGAGGTCCTGGTTTAAGTAGTATACACCCCTCCTGGATACAAACCATATCCAGTTCAACCCGACGCGACTTACATGATGCGATACAAACCATGCTCAGTTCAACATGATGCGATACAAACCATGCTCAGTTTAAGAGCACAATGCACACTCTCCTGAATACAAACCATGCTCAGTTCAACAACCAATGTGCCTCATAAAGACACATCAGCCTTACAGTTGATGGCAAAAATGTACATCCCAGACTATATTACTCTAACCCCACACTTGTCCTTATTCCATAACTCCCAAAACAAAGCCATTATCAATATTCAAAAGGATGTAATCATTGTAAATAATAAGAGAACAAAAGGGAAAACGGATCGCCTTCCAAAAGAGGAAACTTTCTATTTTAGGAAACTTCTATATTTAGAAACTTTACAAAAATAACATCATATCAAAATAGCAAAAATATTAGTTCATACTAATGAAACATTTTTAGTAAAATATATAGATTTATAAAAGTAATACCTTCGGCCTTCAAATATTAATTTCCAAAATAAGGATAAATGAGTTTATGAAATTATTGAAATATCATACAAGTGTTTATAAAATGATTAAAAATGTCTTAAAACTTTAGTATTACTAATTAGGGTGTTTCCAAAATTTATTAAACTAAAATTCCCTAATTATTAATAGTTTTGACAAAACAAGCATAAATAAAATCTTACGGCAAATGTCAAATTAAATCTTTTAACATTTCTTTAATTTAAATCATTAAACAAATTTAGAATATGATAAGGGGTGATTTAACTCTCAAAGTTTCAGATTTAAATATTTTCAAAATTGCTGGAAAAATAATGTTTTTAGGTAAGACGAAACATTTTAACGATAAATCGTAATTTTGTCCAAAAATCATTACTATTAATTAAAGACTTTAATAAATAGTACAAAAATTACGTAAAATAGTTAAAATATATTTTTGGACATTCTGTCCAGAAAAGAGAATTTTCCAGAATCCTTAAACTTGGTTTTTAAAGGGCTTTCTCATTAATCGTCTAATCTCAACAATAACGATTAATAAAAATAGTAATTACAAAACGATTTAAGTATTAATATCCAAAAATTATTATTAAACTTAAAAATAATGATTTTCCAAAAATTACTATTTTTTTTCCAGATTTAAACAAAAGACCAGAAATTGAGAATTTAAACGACAAACACGGTTTTAACGATAACAATGATTTAAAGTGATTAATTAATTCACCCACTTAACACTTCCTAAAAATTAAAAAAAAATCAGAAAATAATTTTTCGTCAGAAAGATTATCCACGTCAAATTTCAGATTAAAATAAAATGTTTAAGTGCTATAAATAAAAATCGGTTTTTAATCGTTTCTTAAGGTTAAATGAGAATAAATAAGTGGAGAAATCCAATGTAGTATCACATCAATATAGCCGGCCAAAGAGGATAAGAAGAAGTATGAAGGGTTTGCTCATTCAGCCATGGTTAAATGCAGAAAAAGAATCTTATATATGCAACAACATTTAACGTAATGAAATAAAACGTATTATAAAAATGTAATAAGAGTGTGACTAGGAGAAGGGTTGGTCCAAAACATGGGGAAAAAGGCTCAAATATTTTGTAAGTTGATAAAAAGTATAATCGTAAAATAGTTAAAGGCATTTCAAAATAATTCGAGTAAATCTCGCGTAAGAAAATAATTATTTACGAAACTTCGTAATAAAATCATTAATGGCTAAATTTTCGTAAATAAAAACATTTACTAGTTGAAAATATTATAAACATATGTTTAGACATTTGTAGAGAAAGGAATTCAAATCCGAGCTTAAATACGTTAATTCGTAGAGAAATAAAATTCCTCACGAAAAAATAAATAGTTTACGAAGAAAATCAAATAAATAGAATTAAAAGAATTAAAATCTTTTAAAATAAAAATAAATATCTTTAAACTCAAAAATGAAAATAAAGCTTTGAAAAATGAAGAAACACAAAGCCGAAATGTGAAAGAGTTATGGCAAAGTCATAACGGAAAGGATAAAACCGCTAGGAAAATAGCGGGTGTTACAAACCAGATCCAAAGCCTCAGCCATTGTCACTTTGTTGTCGGCTCTGCAGAATAGTTGTGACCTGAGGGTAGGGACCGTTGCTTCGATGGGTAACAAATCATTACCTCCGTACGCCAACCTAAAAGGTGTTTGCCCGATGGATTCCTTTATGGTTGTTCGGATTGACCAGAGAACACTGGGGAGCTCGTCTGCTCATCTTCCCTTCAAGTCGTCCACCATTTTCTTTAGGCCATTAAAAATATTTTTGTTGGCCGCCTCGGCTTGGCTGTTAGTCTGTGGATGGCATACGGCAGAGTAGGCAACAGAGATTTCGTTCCCCTCTAGCCAATCCCTCAGTGGGTCGTTATCGAACTGTCGGCCATGATCAAACACTACGACCTTGGGAAGGCCATAGCGTGTTAAGATGTTACGCCAAATGACCGTCTGAACCGTTGGCTCGGGTTATACTGAGCACAGCCTCCGCCTCTATCCATTTGGTGAAATAGTCGATTGCGACTATCAAGAACTTCTTGCCTCCTGTGGCAACGGTGAACAACCCCAGGATGTCCATACCCCATTGAGTGAAGGGTTTGGGAGATAAGATCGGCTGCTGGTTTTGAGTTGGCGCATGTTTTACATGTGCATACAGTTGGCACTTTCTACACTTTAAGGTTAGCTTCCTTTCACCGACCACCATGGTAGGTTAGAAGTATCCGACTCGCAGAGCCTTGTGAGCGAGGTTCCTCTCTTCTACATGATGCGCGCATATACTAAAGTGTATATCGTCCAAGACTAGAACTGCCTGCTCTGGTTTGAGGCATTTGAGCAGAGGTGACGAGAAGGACTTGTGGTAAAGTTCGCCATTAATCATAATGTACTATGCGGCCTTGGTCGCCAGTCTCCTCTGCAAGGTCGGGTTGTCTGGGAGCGTAGTGTCCCTCTTGAATCGGATAATAGGTGTCATCCAGTTCTGGAGCCTTGATTCCTCGACCGCGCCGACCATCGATGGAACGGTGGTATCCGCAGTTGATTTAGCTTTTACGACGTCTACCCATATCGATCTCCTGATGTCTTGTAGGCTCGAACTGGCTAGTTTGGAAAGGGCATCCGCTCGGTTATTTTGTGACCACAGAACTTGTCTTATCTCGTAAGACTTGAGCCTCGACAATTACTCTTTTACTTTTTCCCGGTACAAGGCCGTGGTGAGATCCCTGGCCTCGTATTTTCCATTGATTTGGTTTGCGATGAGATGGGAGTCGGTGGCCGGGATTATTTTTTCTTCCCCCGCGACCGCGGCTAGGTTGATGTCGTCCAGCACGGCCTCGTACTCCGCCTCGTTGTTGGATGCGGGAAAAGTGAACCTCAAGGCATGTTCGAAGTCGACTCCTTCGGGGCTGGTCAATACGACCCTTGCCCCCACGTCGTTGGCCGTGGACGAACCATCTATAAATACTAGCCATTCTCCGGTGGGCGGGTCGTTCTTTTCTGAATAAGAACACTTGGCTAAAAAGTCTGCCAGAGCCTGAGCCTTGATGGCAGTTCTGGACTGATAGGATATGTCGAGGCCACTTCACTCTATAACTTATTTCATTAATCTTCCCGACACATGAAATTCTGATTTCATCCTTTATGCAAGTCTCTCAAACTGAGTAGTCTCATGTTTGCTGGTGATCTGCTAGTTTTCTCCAAAGGTGACATCAGGTCTATGATGATTCTCATCAGAACCTTTGCCACCTTCTTCCATGCATCTGGCCGACATCTGGCCTACAAATGAGCAATGGATAGACAAATGTGTATTTCAATGGGTACCTGTTGTAATCAAACAGGAGATTATTCAGGTCTCTGGATATGTCAAAGGCCAAATGTCTTTCAAATATCTTCGAGTCCCCATTAAGCATGCTAAGCTGACCACCAAAGACTGTTAGCCTCTGATTAACAAAGTTCTAGACAGAATAAGAGGACTTGGTACTAAGAAACTATCATATGCAGGAAGATTAGTCTTAGTCAAGGTTGTGCTCAAGTCACTTCACTCATACTAGTCTTTAATCTTCATCATACCTAAAGCGATCATTTAAAAGATTGAGGCAACTTCCAAGAATTACCTATGGGATGGAGGGACTAAATATTTGAGGTCTCCTCTTGTTGCCCGGAGTACTATTTGTACAGGTTACAGGGAGGGGGGGCTAGGCTTGAAGAATGATGCATTGTCGAACAAAGCAGCTTTAGGTAAATTGGTGTGTGGTGGATTTATTCTAGCCCAAACAAACTATGGGTTCAATGGATTCAACACACTTATTTGAAAGAAAAAGAGTGGGGTGACTATAAGCCACCTCAGGATGCTAAGCTAGCTGGACTTGGAAGATGATATGTTGAATGAAAGATTAATTGAAAACTGCCTATGATCAAAAGGAATGGAGAATGTACCTAGCAGAGAGTATAGCATCAGTAAAGGGTATAACTGGATGGCTAACATACTTCCAGAAGTGGAATGGCACCATCAGACATGGAACAAATGGATTGTACCTAAGCATTTTTTCATAACTTGGATCTATCATCTTAATAGCATGAATACAAGGGACAAATTGGCTGCTTGGGGGATTTTGACAGAGGATAAATGTTGTATATGTGGGCAAGAACCTGAATCAATGCATCATCTATTTTTCAATTGACAATATAGAAAACAAGTGGTTAAACTGCTGCAAGATTGGACAGGGATTGAACTTCTTGTTCATGATATTCTTATATGGAGGAAGAATATGAGATATTCCAGGCTCAAACAAGGGACTGTCAATTGCATTCTCAATGCTACTATATACAATATATGGCAACAAAGGAACTGCAATGGCAGGAAGGAAGACTAGTCAGACCGGAGCAATGTGCAAGACAGATTAAACGAGATATAAGAGAAAGAGTGCAAAATCAATTAAAAGGTCACTTGAAGGCCAAAGATAGCAGGTGGATAGACCATATTAGCAAAGCTTAAAATGATGTTTTATGATTGATGTCTTGTTGGTCTAGCAGTAGACTCATAAAATTTGAGATGATGTATGGGATACTTTGATTTATAATGTACTTACATTTCACCCAAAACAAATAATGTTCCCGACTTTTCGAACTTCTCCAAGACTTTTTCTAGTCGCTAATCTGTGAGCACGGTTACCGGGTGTGCATCGAAGTAGGGTCGGAGCTTCCGAGCTACTGCCACCACAACGTAGGCTGCCTTCTCGACCACGGAATAGTTCTTTTCAGCTGGTCCGAGGGCGTGACTGACGAAGTATATGAGATGCTGTGCTCCGGCCTCTTCTCTCAGTATGACTGCAATTACTGTTGCGTTAGTGACAACAATGTAGAGATATACCCTTTCGCCTGCCACCAGCCTAGCCAAGGTCGGCAGGGTCCTAAGATGCTCTTTGAGCTGTTCGAATGCTACCCTCTTATCAGTTTCCCGTTTGAACTGCTTGTTCCCCTTCTGGATTTTGAAGAACGGGGTTGTTTTATCATCTGACCTGGCTATGAACCGCGCGAGGGCAGCCATTCGGCCGGTTAACAGCTGGATGTCCCGGACCGTTCGTGGCTCTGGCAAGTCATGGGTGGCTTTGATCTTCTTAGGGTTGGCGTCTATCCCCAGGGTGCTAACTAGGAAACCAAGGAACTTTCCAGACAGGACACCGAACGTACGCCTCTAGGTTTCGACCCGGTTGTTCTCTGAATACTTAGTCGACCATGCGTTGGTATTTGGCGCCAACGTTCTTCACAAATGGCATCATCTTCTACATGAATGTGTCGGAACTTGTGATAAAGAGCACCTGACTTTGTCGGGCTCCCATAAGTAGACATGGTGGTATTCAGAGAAAGCATCGAGGAAGCTGAGCATTGAGTGGCTGCTCGTCGCATCTACTAACTTTCAAGACTGGTCCATGTTCAGCCTATGGACTACGAAGCTCGGGTCTACCCCTTACATTTCGTCGGCCGAGTATGCGAAGACGCCTTTGTTGTCTTTGAATATTCTGACCAATTTTGCCTTGTACGATTCTGGTGGACCAGTAGCTCCACCAACATGCTCCCTCCCCCCCTCCCCGGTTTCGGCCAGTCTGCTGATTACTGGGTGGTCAGTTGTTGGTCCAGAGACTTGTCTTTCTTGGTGGACGGATCGTGCATATTTCTCTTCCCTTTGCGGTCGGCCTGGTGGCCTTGCATGGCCACGGAGTAGCACTGACGGGAGGATTCTTGGTCACCGTATACCTTTCCTTCGGTTCCAAGGTCAGTGATGTAGGCCACTATGAGCGCTCGGATCGAAATTGCAGCTTGGATCTCATCCAGGGTCGTCCACCCTATCAGAGCGTTTTAGGCAAACTTAGCGTTGACTATGACGAATGATGCTCGGAAAAGTTTTGGGCCGTGTATCTATAATACCTCGCGTTGCTTATACACGTTACGTTTGTGGACATGACATAGGTCCACCTCGACGCGGCCACGCGCGGGTTTGGGGAGGCAAATGAATCTCCATATGAGATGGATCGAATTGAAATTTAAATCGAAGTGGAGTCGCCACCGAACTTTGTGGGAGTTCGGGCCCGTTCGAACCCACTCTATATCTTAGTGGGCCATGCACATAGTATGGCCCATTCCGATCTCAGTGTTTGTTGGGTTCGTCCCTTTGCATTTTGATACCGATACCGACATTATCGAATATCGTGTATTGAATGACTCTCGTGTGCCAATGGATTCGGATATCCGGAAACCATGGTTCTGAGTAAGGGGTGAGGGTACGTGTTGGGAAGTTCATAAAGAACACCCAACCCCGCCCGCACTTAGCGGCCTCTACTAAGATATCGTTTGATTTTGAAATACGCGCGTTAGTAATACGATGAATGATATGCAAACATTGTTTTGCCTAAACATGTGAGGATTTGAATATGTTGCTAAGTCGATTTAATGCATCTAAATTAACGTTAAAGTTGTTTTAGCATGCGAGGTTCGTTTTAGTACAATAAAAAAAATAACGAAAATAAATCGCTAAAAACATGAACAAACAAGTTAGTAACGGTTTGCAAATGGAATAAACGATATAAATATGATTCAATGCATGGTTTTGAAAAAAAGATGATACACGTGATAGACTTGACACGTGATGACCGAGGTCATAAAAAAATATTTAATCGGGACTTTGAAGATGCTGAAAACTTACGGTTTTGTAATATTAGGAGTCACTCGATCGAGTAACTGAGGCACTCGACCGAGTGGTCTCAAAAAAAGCATTATGCCCGAGTTATGGGCCACTCGATCGAGTGCCCTCTTTACGAACCAAGGTTCGTTTTGTTTTTGATCTCGAAATTGCTTTTTGAAAAAAAACGATAATTTCGCTAAGTCGTGTAAAAATATTGTATGATTTATACTCGACTTAAATTTTCGATATTCGTAATATTCGACACTTGATTTTGGAATCAATATCAAATATTCGGAGCGACTTTTTAGAAAAGATGTTTTCTAAATCGTTTTGAAAATCGAACTAAAAAAACAATATGAACTCTCTCCGCGTTGAAATTGTCGTATTTTGTTTTTCAGGACCATGTGACGAATTTCTTAGCATCAATGAAATGAATTTAATTCTTGTAGATACGACATTCGACTATAGAGTCGATATCATATTTTAAGAATGACCGTTTTATATAAAAAAATTAGATTGTAATGATATTATCGATATTAGGAAAAAAAACATGACGATGACCCGTATGAAGGCGGACGGACAACGCAACGAAGAAAGAAAAACGAGAGGAAAAGAGAGAGAAAGGAGAAAACGGGATTTGATTTTACACCCTCAACCTACATGCTTTATATTCTTGGAATGGGGCTTGTGTAACAGTGGCTTAGGCACGGGAGCGTCGAGATTATGTGGGTGAGTTATGGTGGTTTAGGCGTGTAAGGTGTATGGATGTTGGGTAAAGGTGGTCGGATCTTTGAGGGAGGGACGGCGTAATCTCGGGTGTTTGTGTTTGCGTGGATTGTTGATGTGAGTATCGATGTGAATGAATGTGTGTTGTGTATTCTTGTGATAGATGTGTGCAAGGGGGGTCTATTTATAGTAGAGTTCCCGATCGTATCTAGGAGAGGTAGTCTTGCTTGGGTGACAAGAAATGCCGCTTTGGATAGGATAAGCAACAATTCGAGAGGAAAAAGGATTTCGTTGCTTGGTGGGAAAGAAATCCTCCTCGGGCTGGAAAAGAAGTCACTCGACTGAGTGATGTCAGGTACTCGGTCGAGTGCCCGGTTTTGACACCGGTTCAGCGTGTTTCGTGAGCTCACTCGACCGAGTGGGCCGGTCCACTCGATCGAGTGGGTCTAGCTCGGGTAGAATTCTTCCTTAGAGATCGAGTTTTATCTCTTACGGATTTGATTATTATTTTGTGTGGCTGATTTTTGTAGTACTGGACTTTAGGTCGGATTCGTGGGGTGTCACGGCAGATATTTATGCCTCGGAACGTCTTTGACCGGGGTTTGACTCGGTCGCTAAAAGACGGTTTTGCCCCTGGTGTCGGTTTTGACCCAAATTAGTCTTATTTGAATGGAAACGACCCACTGAGCCTGGATTTGAGGTCAGTTTTGTGAGATTTGTACTCCGTAAAAAGCCCAAGCCAAATGCTAATGATTTCGAGCCTATATTCGAGTATGTTAAAGCATGTTTGCGTCCGATCATCATCGGGTGTTTTATGAAAACTGCTATAGACACCTAACGGCCATATGTGGGTGTCTACAGAGCCCCCACTCTGACTAAGGCTTGGACAGGGTGTAAGTCAGAGTAGCTACTAGGTCAATCAATGATTAAGGTCTGGCAGACTTCCGGTCGGGTCGTTTATAGTCCATTAGACTCGCGTGAAGGGCTCGCCAGCCATAGGTTAGAAACCATACCTGTGCTGATGATAACTCCGTGGGGGTTCGGAGTTGTTACATAAATCCTGGGTGCGCCTGTACGTTGGCCTATCCCGTACCATTTTTGGAGAAAGACCGCCTTGGGTTTTCCGCTGGGGAGTGAGTTGCATGGCATTGCTTGAGTCGTACTTGTATATAGTTACTCGAAGTTTTGCATGTAACATTTAGGTAAAAAAGGACTCACGCTGGGGAATAGAAATTTTTGAAAAAGACTTTGGATTTTTTTTTTGAATTTTGAGAATTTTGATTCCGAAAAGGAATAGGAGTGCTCGGGATGACTATTCCTTTACTAGATGAAGAATTGGGATGGGGCCTATATGCTAAAACTTCTGGGATTAGGAATCCTAAAGGTAGGAGTATTCATGTTTAGTGTTATAAATACCCATCTTCTGCTTTTAATTTTCTCACAATTCTTATAATTCCCTTCCTTCTAAAGAGAACAAGCCCCGAGAATCCTTCTTCTTTTTAGGAAAAAAACCTAGCCATGGGAATCGACCGTTTGATCGGAATGCTGCAAGACTGGTCCCGATGCTTCAGAGATGCAGATAAAGTAGTCCTGAATCAGAATGGTATTACTCAATTATTTACGATCCGCCAGATGCAATTGGACCGTCATTTCCTTGATGCTTGTTTGTCCTATTGGGACGACACATATCATGTTTTTGCCTTTCCTCGGGGCGAGATTTGTCCTATACCCTAGAAGATTGCTGCTGTAGGAGGATGGAACCCCGTACTTCTTCCTGTTGTCCCGTTTTCGGTCCATGACCCGAGGAGGAAACTAAGGGAATTTTTAGGGCTCTCCCATATGGAAGTATCCCGCATGGCTGAGGGGGATACTATTTCTTTGATCGACTTGGCTGAAAAATTTATGAACCTACATGATGTCCGGGTCAGGCCGGTCCATAGCCGTAGGGCCTTTGCCTTTTTTATGCTTCATGTTTATGCTTTCGAAGGTCATATGGATTTGCTGTCATGCATGGGTCATGTCTGAATTTTCACTGTGGTCGACCTGATGAAGATGGAGCACAGTCCGGCTTGGCTGATTACCGGGGAAATTATCCAGGGTCTAGATAATCGCAAAAGAGACTCGTCGATGCGTTTTACCGGGAGTACCCGTCTTCTATAGGTATATCGCTCCGGATTTTTCTGATTTTTTTATTCCGCAATTTTTTTCTACAGTGGGCACTCGATCGAGGGCCTTCTCAAAAAAACCTCTTGTCCGGCTCCAGGAGTACCACTCGATCGAGTGACCTCTAAGCACTCGATCGAGTGCCCCTGGGCGGACATCAATTCTGGCTTGATAACTCATATTTTTGTTTCTTTTTCAGCTTTGGCTATTTGAGAGGCTATCGGTCATAGATCCTCCCCTAGACCCGAGT
The DNA here is from genome assembly GCA_958450325.1 of Agrostemma githago. Taxonomy (NCBI): domain Eukaryota; kingdom Viridiplantae; phylum Streptophyta; class Magnoliopsida; order Caryophyllales; family Caryophyllaceae; genus Agrostemma; species Agrostemma githago. The sequence continues at coordinate 61,100,438 of OY288239.1, read as the reverse complement.
CGATACCGTCCTAACCAAGTGATGAGAAGGAGACGGGCTATTGATTTTTCTCGCCACATTACTCAAAAATATTGGGATGAAGTGCTGTCTTTTCATAGCGGTCCGTTGATCCGATGGCTAGTGCCATGGTGGCCCATTTATGTTCGAACCGGCTTGGAATCGAGGGATAGGGCACAGTACCAGATGATCCTATCCTTTAGGCAGACAATTCATCTTTATCCCGACCGCATACTTAGGCAGTATGGTCGGACCCAGAGAATCCCGGAAATCGAGGCGGTTGTGAGTGAGTCCACCCAACTGACGGACGTGATGTGTGATACCTGGATGCAACGATGGTACACCCGGGCTACCTGGTCTATTCCCAAGTCTCTCCATTCGATCTGGGTATCAGATTCTTATGTGAAATGGACGAAAGCGGATTCTGTCGAAGCCCGAGCTGCCGTAAAAGTTGACGAGGCTTTTGACCTACTCCGACGAGAGCAGGCTAAAGACAACAGGGGTTTCTTTGATGAGGGCGAGACTCCGGCTACATTGGTTTGACTGATGTCAGATCAGAGAGGGAAGACTAGGACTCAAGCTGAAGGGTCCAGTATTAAAAGTGCACGGGGGAAAGTGAGCCCCCAGACGGGCTTGGAAAGGAGACTTGGCCTAAAACTAAGGGTTCAGAACCGACTTGGTCCTCGAGACAGGCTACCTGAGTGCGTACGAGCTCGACTTGGACCGGTCGCAACAACAGAAGACCCGCTATCGAAGAAATGGGTTCGAGCAAAGGAGGTTCCCTTGGTAATCCGGGAACGTTCGCCCCCGCCCCGTCGACCCCGGGCTCCACGTGACCCAAAGGATAAGGGAAAGGGTAAAATGCCCTAAGTGCTAGTCTCCTTAGTTTTATTATCTAAGTATTACTATTATTTTTGTGGTTTGCTTTTTTGTTGTTGTTTTTTTTATTTATTGTGTGATGTAATTTTGAAATTCCCGAGTTTATCGAACTAATAAAAGACATATTAGTGAATACCGTTCTCGTCTTTTCGTTATTGCAATGGTTGTACCCTTTTGAGGGGTTGCCTACGTATCCACAATTAGCGGAATCAAACCAAACGTAGTTCGAAGATAGATTTTTTTGCAATTTTTGAAATACATCAAGACTATTAGTTCGAGATGTGCGACATTACGATAAGTAATCCTAACTCATTGACTTGCTTATAATTTTGAAAAATTTATAAAAAGACAACTTTTTGTAAACTTTTGCAAATGACATTGAGATAAGGTTTTAGGGTTAGTAACGCTTTAGCTGGTCCAAGTTCGTTGGGTTGACGAACTCACTCCCGTCCAAGTCTGTTAGCATCACTGCTCCCCTAATAGGACCTTCTTTACTAAGTACGACCCAGCCCAATTGGGTTTAAATTTTCTTCTTGGGTCGACCGGTAGTAATCCACGGACCGATTTTAGAACCAAATCTCTTTCTTTGATATTTCTGGGCCTAACTCTTTTGTTGAAAGCCCGTTGTATCCTCTTTTGGTATATTTGGATGTTGTTCAGGGCCCGGGACCGTCGCTCGTCTAAAAGGACTAACGAATCATATCGGGCTTGGACCCAATCTGCTTCGGGCACTTGGCTCTCAAGTAAAATCCTAAGGGATGGTACTTCTAGCTCGACCGGTTGGACCGCTTCCATTCCATACGTCAAATAATATGGGGTTGCTCCGGTTGCGGTGCGAATTGACGTTCGGTATCCCCATAGGGCGAAAGGTATTTTGTCGGGCCAATCCCGTTAATTCTCAGTCATCTTTTTAAGTATGGTGACAATCATTTTATTAGCTGCCTCTACCGCTTCATTTGTTTGGGGACGGTAAGGTGAAGATGTATGCCTTTGGATTTTATATTTTGCTAGCAAAGTAGCGGTTTTAGCTTGGAAATGGGTCCCGTGATCACTGATGAACTCGTGCGGGATCCCGTACCGGCATATAATCTTGTTTTGGATAAATTTGGCAACATGCTTCGCGTTCATGATTCGGCTTCGACCCATTTGGTGAAATATTCGATAGCTACCAGAATGAAACAGTGACCTCCCATGCCGGAAGGGTTTACCTTTCCAATTATATCAATACCCCATGTCGAAAACGGCCATGCTGACATCATGATGTATAGTAGGGATGACGGCATATGTTGCACATTGGCAAAAATCTGACAGTTATGACAGTGTTTGACATACAACTGACTGTCGGTTTCCATGTTGTTCCAATATTACCCGAGCCTCATGATTTTCCGGGCTAGCATATGGGCGTTCATATGCGGACCATTTTCACCATCGTGCACTTCGGACATAACCTTTTTAGCTTGTATTTTGTCGATACATAGGAGGAGAGCCCCCTGTGTCGTCTTTTTGTATAACTGTCCGTCGTCCATACGAACGAACTGGGTTGCCAATCTTCGCAAGGCTTTCTTGGCCCGATTTTCAGTTCCCGGGGGATATTCCCCCGATGTTAGGTAAGTTAGAACAGACTGATACCAAGGTTCTGGATCAGTTATTTCAATATCTTGAATGGCATGGATGTAGGCCGGCTCGGACCGTCTTTCGACGCAAATCGACATACTGGTGAGATGCTCCGGGATATTTAATAAAGATGCTAGTTTGGAAAGTGCATCTGCAAATTGGTTTTCCTCCCGAGGTAGATAGATGAATTCCACCTTTTGGAATTGTTTCTCAAAAACCCTTACTCGTGCTTGGTAACCCGGGAGATTGGCATTCCAATTTTTCCATTTTTTGAGAGCTTGATTGATGACTAGCGATGAGTCACCGTGGACCCGGAGGTTCTTTACTCTAAATCACCGGCGACTTGCAACCCGTGAATGCATGCTTCGTACTCGGCTGCGTTGTTAGTCACGTCAAAGTCCAGCTTAATGAATAACAGGGTGTGTTCCCCTTGTGGCGAGATTAACAGAATCCCGACCCCAAATCCTCGGAAGTTGGACGCTTCATCAAAATACAAATCTCATGTCTCGGTACCGTTATGGAATATGTCTTCATCTGGAAAGGCCCAAGTATCGGTGTGTCCTTCTTCAGCTACGGGACTATCGGCGAGAAATTCGGCCACTACCCGGCCTTTGATGGCTTTTAACGATACGAACTTGAGGTCGAACTCTGCTAGCATTAAGGTCCATCTGGACATCCTACCATTAAGGATGGGCTTTTCGAATAGGTACTTGATAGGATCCATTTTGGATAATACATGTACCTCGTGACTAAGCATGTAGTGTCGGAGCTTTTTAGTGGCCCAAACCAAAGCTAGGCAAGTTTTCTCGAGCAATGTGTACTTGCATTCGTACTCCAGGAACTTCTTACTGATGTAGTAAATAGCCCGTTCTTCTGAATCGACTATCTGGGCCGGCATATAGGCCCCATGGCTGTCTCGGTTGTTCTTAAGTATAACGACAAAGACAAACCGGGTTGAGGTGGCATTAATATCGGCGGTGCAGACAGAATCTCCTTGATTTTATCGAAAGCCGTTTGACATTTGTCGTCCCACAGTGTTCGTTCTCCTATCTTCAGTTTCTTGAAAATGGGTTCACATACCATGGTTAACTTTGAAATAAACCGGCTGATGTATTAGACTTTCCCGAGAAACCCCTTTATTTCTTATTCGGTTTTAGGTGGTTGCATCTCGGTGATGGCTTTGATTTTAGCTGGGTCAACCTCGATGCCGCGTTGGCTAACGATATGGCCCAGTAATTTGCCCGATGTTACCCCGAAACTGCATTTTTGAGGGTTTAGTCTCATGTTGTACTTGCGTAATCGGGTGAAGAATTTTCTTAGGGCCGCAATGTGACCGCTTCGGTTTTTGGACTTGACGATCATGTCGTCCACATAAACCTCCACTTCCTTATGTATCATGTCATGTAGTAAGGTTGTGGTGGTTCGTTGATAAGTGGCCCCGGCGTTGATGAGGCCAAATGGCATAACGGTGTAGCAGTAAGTACCCCAAGGTGTAATGAAGGTGGTCTTACTCATGTCTTCTTCTGCCATTTTGATTTGATTGTACCCGGCATACCCGTCCATAAATGATAGGAGGGCATGGTCGGCCGTGTTGTCCACCACTATGTCGATGGGTGGCAACGGAAAATCGTCTTTTGGGCTGGCCTTATTAAGGTCCCGGAAGTCTACACATACCCGCACCTTACCGTCCTTTTTAGGTACCGGCACGATGTTTGCAACCCAGTCAGGATATTCAGACACTTGTATGAAGCCTGCTTTGAATTGCTTGTCGACTTCTTCTTTGACTTTGAGAGACCATTCGGGCCTCATTCTTCGGAGCTTCTGTTTTACCGGTTTGCACCCATCTTTGATGGGTATACGGTGTTCAGCTATTTCTCGATCTATCCCCGGCATGTCCTTGTAGGACCATGCGAAGACATCCTTGAATTCTTGGAGGAGGTCAGTGAATTTTTTTCTCTCCTAGGGATCTAAGGATAAACCCAACTTTAGCATCTGGGGCTCTAAAGTAGTTCTCACGTTAATGGATTCGATTTCCTCAATTACCGGATCTCGGAATTCTCTTTGTTCGAGCTGCTCGATCAGATGTGGAGGTAGAGGTACCTGTTCGTTGGGTTTCTCAATGTCATTGCAAATAAAATCTTCGAAAGCATTTTGAAAATAAGACAAGTCGTAAGCGGAACGGTTTTCGTTATTATTGATAGTAAATTTTGAAAAGAGCTCAAAGAGAGCGACCATCTGATCGTTGGTCAGAGGCGGGATAGGGAGTGCTCTCGGGACAGACCCCGAGACTCCAGTGGGCGTGGCTAAAGGAAGAGAGGTTACAGACTCAATCCTAGTATTGGACCCTCTAGACTTGGACTCAGACTCCAACTCTGACTCTGACTCAGATTCGGACTCGGACTCAGTATCCGGCATATCTCCTTCACCGGTGGTCAGCTTGTAGACACGTCCCTGGCTGTTGGTCCACTTGATAGTCTTCCTCCATGCCCTTTTCCTGGTGTCAGCACCCACTTCAGAGATCAGCTCGGTCGGGTCGAACCTGTTGCTGCGGAGGATTAGGTTGACCAATTCTTCTTTAGGAGCGGGGATCGCCTTATCTTCCCCGAATAAGAGCCCCAGCACAGGTTCAGTATTGTCAGCACCATCCTTGGATTCTGCTTGAACGAGGGCAAATATGTCATCTGGGATGAAATTGCATTCCCGAGCCGATTTGGTCTCGGGATATGTAATGGTGGGTCGGTATAGCCCCACTTGAACAGCTCCAAATACTGTAGTGACAAATTTGATTATATTTGTCCGGTCCGCATTTTCCGGGGTCATGATGTACCCTAAACCGAATCGAGACCCCCGTCATTTAGGACCTCGATGATCTTCCCAGCTGGAAGATATGGCCTCGAAGTAGCCCCGGTAGGTAACCCAAGTTTTGTAGCATCGTGTCAATGCTAGTAGTAAAATAGGGCCTAAAGAGATACTGCTCCTCGATCATTCCCACGAAATCGAATCCTCGTGGGTCAGTTCAGCCCGCAGTGTTGCAGCTTCCCACGGTTATGGGGGTGGCTTCGAGAGTGTTTAGCCCGTCTTGTAAAGGCAGTTTGACCTTCCTGTGGAGGGTAGAGGATACGGCTTTGACCGCGTGGATCCAGAGCCTTCCAAGCAGCAGGTTGAAGGAGGAGGTAACATCAATCACCTAGAATTCTAGTTCTTTTACAATCGGGCCTGTTATAATTGTTAGTTTAACGGCCCCAGCAACTGATTTTGGGCTTCCATCGAAAGCATGGATAGTTTGCGCCGTCGGGAGGTAGTCAGCCTCCGTAATGCCGAGGGCCTTGGCAGTCCTTAGGGGAAGGACGTTTACAGCGGACCCGTCGTCAATCAGGGTCATCGAGAGATATTTGCCTCGGCAGATCACCGTGATGTACAAGGCAAAGTTATGGGCGGCCCCGAACGGTGGGAGGTCAGATCCGGAGAAGGTGATGAGCGGGCCTTCTTCCTTAGATTTGCCCTTAAGATGGGGCAAGATAGTGGCTACCATTTCAGTGGGGGTAACCAACGAGTCGACCTTGATTTGATCGAGAGCCTTAGTAAGTGCTTCCCGATGTTCTTGAGAGCTAACCAAGAGCTGCCATATCGTGAGATCGACTCAAGCCCTTTTCAGTTGCTTGACTAGGGCCGTGTCAGTGCTTGGCTCCTCAAGGGTAGGTTCCGCCCTGGCAGGTTCAGTGACGGTTTCCGGGGTATAACGGCCGGCTGTGACAAGGTGATTGTTGGCCAAGGCTTTGGATTTAGCCTTTCGAACTTCCTCAGGAGTGATGGGGACGGCTTCCCCTTTAGGTAAGTAGATGTCGTCTTCATCATCGAACCATATCCCGTTAATTTGCGGGATGAAAGGAGAAAAGAGATGAGAACAATCGACTACTTGGCGTGAGCACTGAAGGGGTTCTCTTTGTTGCTCGGCTTGTCTTCGGGCGATGGTATTTTCCCACTTTCGATCAAGTCCTGGATGAGATGCTTCAATTTCCAGCACTTTTTAGTGTCGTGCCCATTACCTTGGTGATACTGGCAATAGGCTTGAATGTTGTAGCTCTTGGATCGCTTCTCGACCGGGACCTCGAGAGTTGGGCCTATCGGCTGGATTAGGCCCTTGGAAGATAGCCTTTGTAAGGCGTAAGTATAGGTGGTCCCTATATCAGTGAATACCCGAGCTGGGGTGTTCTTCTTGGATGAGGTATTTAGGAGATTAACTTCGTCGAAAATGCTGCGGGTTGCAGCTGCTGTTGCGGGCTTGCTGGCGGACGAGCGGCCCCTTGATATCCCTTGGTAGAGGCCTTAGTTCTCTAACCTTAAGTCATCCTTGATCCCTGTCTTCATTTCAGTTAGAGTGGAAAAGTTGGGAATGACGGCATACCGGAGATGGACCCGGTAGGAAGGGAAGAGGCTTTTGACAAAGGCCTCCACTAAGACTTTCTCGCTGGGCTTATCGACCAACTTTACGCTCTCGGCCCTCCACCTTTGAAGGTATTTGGTGAACCCTTCTTTGGGCTCTTGGCTCATAACTTCCAGAGTACGCATCGTAGTCTGGATCTCGGTATTATCAGCATAATTCCGAGCAAATTTGGTTGCCACATCGTCCCAAGTCTTGTACTTCTTGGAATCGAGCCTGTAGTACCAGGCTTTGGAGTGCTTCTCGAAGGAGGAAGCGAACAAGTGCTTGAACATGGTGGACTTCACGCCCTTGACAGCCATAAATTCTTTGAAGGCCCGGATATGGAGCACCGGATCTTCAGTCCCATCGAACATCGGTAAGCCCGTAAGGTTCAGATTGGCGGGCAACTCGTCGGTCAGGGGCGAATAAGCACGGGCATTTTCTGTGTGGATGGTATTGTTGGTCGACAAATGGACTTGTTCCTGTAGCTTGCGGACTGCGCTGGCCAACTCGGCTAAAGGCCCAGTAGTCTCAACACCACCTCCAGGAATTCCTTGTTCCACAGCGCTTACACGGGTAATGAGAGCTATTTGGTCTTCTCTCATCTTCGTCATTTGGGTCTCAATTTTGGCCAATGAGGATGCCAACTGGTCCACGGCTTCTTGCATCTTGGATCTGGTGAAGGGTGGCCTGTCTGTAAGAATACCCCGTAATCAGAAACAGAAACCGGATCTTGGAACCCAAAAAGGAAAGGCACATCCCGAGCAAGGAAATGAATAGACAAGAAAATGACTCGAGATTGACGCTTAAACTGATGACTCGTACAAGGTGGGCCTTCCTTAGGATTCGGTGTGTGGGCCAGGTCCTGCTCGAAGGAGGGTCCACGTGAGATATCCTCAGACTTTGGACTCGATTGTGTAAACGGGCCTGTCTTTGTAGGAGCATGTCCTACGTAGGTGGGCCATGCCTTAGTTAAATAAGGCGGACTGGGATAGAGAGGAAATCCGTGATGTAAGATCGACGGAGTTTCGACGCTTGAGACTTTCGACGACTTATGACAAGACCCGACACTGCTAAATATGGGAAGTCCTAAGATGAGGAAAGTTTTGAAAAGGAATTTTGGAGAAAATCCCGAAAAAGAAGGACGGCCCGATTTTTTGAAAGAAATCGAAAAAATCATTGGGCTGCGATTTCGAAGGTTCGAAAAGATTTTGAATTTTAAGATGGGCAGCATACCGGCTAGAAATAGGTTATTTTGAGTAAAATCATAAGTCCTAAATTCGGTAGCTTTCCGGGTTTTGAAATTGGATATATTGAAAAAGATGCAATTTTTGAAAATGACGGGTTTTGAAAAAAACGGTCTTAGAAACCAAGTAGCACATAGTCACGCAAGCATTATTACGACGCCATGTATGCTCTACACTAAGTCTCGGTCGGTCTAATGGGGTCTATACCAGTGTACATAGCCTTTCCGAGAATCGAGACGGACTTCCAAAGTCGAGTTGAGCTTAGAACATGCCGCGAAACCCATACAAATTAGCTATGGACACCTTTGACATAACCAATTTGGACTACATCAATGGTATAGTGGGACGTCGGTCGCCAGTACCGGCCCGAGAAAAGATGGGGTTATGCATGAACCGTAAAACTAAAACGCGTATTGTACTAGTCAAACAATTTCTATTTGAGTCTCACCCTGAGGATGCCGATGGTAAGTCACACATCAGTTAATCCCCAGCGGAGTCGCCAAATTGTGGACATGACATAGGTCCACCCCGACGCGGCCACGCGCGGGTTTGGGGAGGCAAATGAATCTCCATATGAGATGGATCGAATTGAAATTTAAATCGAAGTGGAGTCGCCACCGAACTTTGTAGGAGTTCGGGCCCGTTCGAACCCACTCTGTATCTTAGTGGGTCATGCACATAGTATGGCCCATTCCGATCTCAGAGTTTATTGGGTTCGTCCCTTTGCATTTTGATACCGATACCGACATTATCGGATATCGTGTATTGAATGACTCTCATGTGCCAATGGATTCGGATATCCGGAAACCATGGTTCTGAGTAAGGGGTGAGGGTACGTGTTGGGATGTTCACAAAGAACACCCAACCCCGCCCGCACTTAGCGGCCTCTACTAAGATATAGTTTGATTTTGAAATACGCGCGTTAGTAATACAATGAATGATATGCAAACATTGTTTTGCCTAAACATGTGAGGATTTGAATATGTTGCGAAGTCGATTTAATGCATCTAAATTAACGTCAAAGTTGTTTTAGCATGCGAGCTTCGTTTTAGTACAATAAAACAAATAACGAAAATAAATCGCTAAAAACATGAACAAACAAGTTAGTAACGGTTTGCAAATTGAATAAACGATATAAATATGATTCAATGCATGGTTTTGAAAAAAAGATGATACACGTGATGACCGAGGTCATAAAAAAATATTTAATCGGGACTTTGAAGATGATGAAAACTTACGGTTTTGTAATATTAGGAGCCACTCGATCGACTAACTGAGGCACTCGACCGAGTGGTCTCAAAAAAAGCATTATGCCCGAGTTATGGGGTACCACTCGATCGAGTGGGCTAGGCACTCAATCGAGTGCCCTCTGTACGAACCAAGGTTCGTTTTGTTTTTGATCTCGAAATTGGTTTTTGAAAAAAATCGATAATTTTGCTAAGTCGTGTAAAAATATTGTATGATTTATACTCGACTTAAATTTTCGATATTCGGCATATTCGACACTTGATTATGGAATCAATATCAAATATTTGGAGCAACTTTTTAGAAAAGATGTTTTCTAAATCGTTTTGAAAATCGAACTAAAAAAACAATATGAACTCTCTCCGCTTCGAAATCGTCGTATTTTGTTTTTCAGGACCATGTGACGAATTTCTTAGCATCAACGAGATGAATTTAATTCTTGTAGATACAACATTCGACTATAGAGTCGGTATCATATTTTAAGAATGACCGTTTTATATAAAAAATTAGATTGTAATGATAATATCGATATTAGGAAAAAAAACGTGACGATGACCCGTATGAAGGCGGACGGACGACGCAACGAAGAAAGAAAAACGAGAAGAAGAGAGAGAGAAAGGAGAAGACGGGATTTGATTTTACACCCTCAACCTACATGCTTTATATTCTCGGAATGGGGCTCGTCTAACAGTGGCTTAGGCACGGGAGCGTCGAGATTATGCGGGTGAGTTATTGTGGTTTAGGCGTGTAAGGTGTATGGATGTCGGGTAGAGGTTGCCGGATCTTCGAGGGAGGGACGGTGTAATCTCGAGTGTATGTGTTTGCGTGGATTGTTGATGTGAGTATCGATGTGAATGAATGTGTGTTGTGTATTCTTGTGATAGATGTGTGCAAGGGGGGTCTATTTATAGTAGAGGTTTTCGATCGTAGCTAGGAGAGGTAGTCTTGCTTGGGAGACAAGAAATGCCGCTTTGGATATGAAAAGTAACAATTCGAGAGGAAAAAGGATTTCGTTGCTTGGTGGGAAAGAAATCCTCCTCGGGCTGGAAAAGAAGTCACTCGACCGAGTGATGCCAGGTACTCGGTCGAGTGCCCGGTTTTGACACCGGTTCAGCGTGTTTCGTGAGCTCACTCGACCGAGTGGGCCGGTCCACTCGATCGAGTGGGTCTAGCTCGGGTAGAATTCTTCCTTAGAGATCGAGTTATATCTCTTACGGATTTGTTTATTATTTTGTGTGGCTAATTTTTGTAGTACTGGACTTCAGGTCGCATTCGTGGGGTGTCACGGCAGATATTTCTGCCTCGGAACGTCTTTGACCGGGGTTTGACTCGGTCGCTAAAAGACAGTTTTGCCCCTGGTGTCGGTTTTGACCCAAATTAGTCTTATTTGAATGGAAACAACCCACTGGGCCTGGATTTGAGGTCGGTTTTGTGAGATTTTTACTCCGTAAAAAGCCCAAGCCAAATGCTAATGATTTCGAGCCCATATTCGAGTATGTTAAAGCATGTTTGCGTCCGATCATCATCGAGTGTTTTTTGGAAACTGCTATAGACATCTAACGGCCAAATGTGGGTGTATACAACGTTACTTATGTTAGCTTGGTGATTAGTTGGTCTGTCAGGTGAGTATAGTTGGTGTTTCGTAGTGGGAGGTAAACTTCGAGGAGAAGTTTCCTTTTAAGGAGGACCAATTGTAACACCCGTACTTTATAATAAGTCAAGCGAGTCATTAATTACTTTATACTAAGGGGGCGTTTGGTTCATCAAAGGGAAAGGGAATGAAATCAACAAAGGGAAACAGAGGGAAAGGAATGGGATTACCCCAAATTTAGGTTGTTGTTTGGTTTCAATGAGAGAGAATGAATTTCACCCAACTTTCACTCAAACTCGATATTAGCGGTGTGCCATCATATTATTTATACTTATGTAAAATAAAAAATTATAAAATAAATAAATTAATATTTAAATTGTAAAAATAATAAAAATTAATTTTTGTAGTATCTTTTGATAATAAAATACCTATAATATAAGGAGTATTATTTTTACACTTTTTTAATTGTAAATATGGTAAATATACGGAGTAATAATTACTGCAATACGATAAATTTAAAAAAATACATTTTCTTTTTAATTGATAAATTAAGGTATCAAAAATTATTTTGACCCAACTTCGACTCATATTTGACTTGACCCAAAAGTGTGGTGGTGTTCGTAATGGTGGTAGGTGGGTCTTGGTGGTGGTGGTGGTCGTAGTGGTGCGGTGGTGGGTGGACTTTGGTGGTGGTGGTGGTGTGGTGGTGGTGGCGGCGGTTGTTGGTGATGGTGACGTGATGACTAGGTTGGTGAGTGGGGGAAAGGGAATGCAATTATCTTGGGGGGTGGGGGTAAGAAGGTAGAGGAGTTTGGGGGAAAAGGAGGGGGAAAGGAAATGATTGATTTGGCTAAACAAACACAAACAAAGGGAATCGTGAACTTTGATTCCCTTTCCCTTTCCCGAATACCTCATACCAAACGGCCCCTAAGACAAACCGAACAATAGGAATAGCAATAAGTCGTTAACCATTTATATGACCTGAACAAATAAACTTATCTAGGCCCACTTAATGTGTATGGGATATGTTTGCCCTAGCTAAACCACGTCCTACTTATTAAGTCCTCTTAAACACCCTAGCAGTCACATCTCCTCAAAATATTACGTAAACCTCACACAACTCACGTCATTATGCACGATACTTCACAACCTGTCGCACGAATTAAAAGGAAGGAAAGGAGATCCCTAAGAGCCAAGTCGAACCGTTGGTAGACTAGATCTCAAACGTATACGCAGCTGGCATGCCACACTTTCGTTTCCATTTTTGTAGTATCGTTAATGAATTTTAATGTCGAAATATCGGTGGTCGGGCTTGACATTGTCGGAGTACGTTATTACGGTAATTGTGTTGTAATGTGCCGTCATGGTGGGCTGTTATGGGAGAGTCATAATGTTGATATGTCGGTGTGTTGTTGATATTGGGGGGGGGGGGGGGGGGGGGGGGCTGAGGTCATGTGTTTCTATTATCGTTATGGTTGTGTATTGTATTCTGTTGTTTGGTTAGTGTACATTGTTATTCTATGGTTTAGTTTATTATGTACGGCTATTCCACTGTTTAGCTTAGTGTGTATTATATTTGATATATTGTTTAGTTTAGTAGGTACTATTAATTCTTTTTTTTAGTTTAGTGGGGTCGGATGATAAATGGTAGGGTGGTCTAATTTAATTAGAGAGCGATATCGATTTTATTCTTAGCTATGTTGGGTCGATATTAATTTAAGTATGTAATATTTTATTAGGAGTGGATTTCGTAGAGTTTCCGTGATGAACTGTGCTACCGGAGTTGTGCTGAATTTACTGATTAGGTAAGGTTTAACCTTACTGTGATACAAATATACTATAGAGCTTGAGTATATGAACGATTATGACAGCTTGTATGCATGATGGTAGGAGTTATCGTGAATCCCGACACCAATCAAATAAACCAACTAAACCTAACTGGGTAGAAAGGGTAAGTCGGGTCGAATCCACGGGGACGGAAAGAGGTGTCTAGAATAAGGTCTACCTAAGGACTAGACTAAGCCAACTAAGCTAAACAAGCTAAAACAATGAAAGGGAAGGGAGACTATGACTAAGAATAAGCTAAGGAGATGGGGAAATCAATTAAGGAAAGAGTAGAGTTAGGTCGGGTTCATAAGTGTAGTAGGATAATTGGGTAATCGAAGGTGTAGGTTTCACCTAGTCACTAAGGTCGGTCCGCGCTCTCGAGTCAAAGACAAACTCAAAAACTCATGCAAGATGCTACCCAATACAAGAGGATTCAACCACCAATCAACCATACAATGAGAAGGAGGAAACTAGCAAGAGTAGCATTTGCAACTACCACCCTAACAAACATTTCATCAAACACATGCTATGCACAATACGTGACTAGTGACAAAGATTCAACCTTTGCCCACAATCAACCCTAATCACCCATAATCAACACATAATCCCCCTACTAACCCCACAAGAAGTCTACTCAATCATTTCTAAACTAACAATAACCCAAACAAGAGCAAACATCAACATAACCATAACATTCATTAAGAAGATGAGACTAGCAATAACAATGAACTATGAACAAAGATTAAAACTTGAATAACAAAGAAAGATTAAGAGAAAAGAGGGCAGGAAGATTATACCAACTAAACAAGAGATGAAAAGATGTACACTTGCATAGAAGAAAACCCAAACATCCACCAATGTTGTCAAGATTGGTAGAGATTTTCAAGAATTCCAATAATACAAGGATTAAACTAAGATTAAGGAAAGATTAAACTAAGATTAAGCTAATCTACACTAATCTAAGCTAAAGTAGTCTAAAGTATGTCTAGGGTTTCATAAGATAGTGTATGGTGCTTAAACAATACAAAGGGAGGGTATTTATAAGGGTTCATGAGCAAAGGAGAAGAAAAGAAGTGATGCGGCCTGAACTGGGCCCTTCCCGGCTGAGAAGGGTGATGATCCGGACCGGGATGGGTGGTCCCAACCGGGAAGGACCTTGGCCCCGACCGGGATGGGCTGTCAGACCCGCAGCTTTGCTTGCTGTTCATCCCGGTCGTGATGGCCCTTCATCCCGACCTGGATGGGTCTTGTAGGCCTCAAATACGATCTCAAAGCTCCCTACTTAGGTTTAGTTGGTTTTCTTGAGCGATGTGAGGGAGGGATTCTTGATTGTGGTTATTGAGCCTACTTGATAGGTTTGAAGTGAAGATGAAGAATTAGAAAGGGTTTTGGATGATAGAAGCTTTAAGGCTTGGTGGAGGAAGTCGGTTTTTGAGCTTTATACAAGCTTTTGGGGACAGGATTTTGGATCCCTAGGTATTATTTGTCTTTCGGGTGGAACTAGTATTGAATGAAGGCTTCAAGGCTCAAGAAAGGTGCTATCCCGACCGGGATCATAACTATCCCGACCGGGATGAGTTGAGCATGAAAACAAGAGCTTTTGATGTGCCATCCCGACCGGCATCAAGGCCTTCCCGACCGGGACGGACTCCTCCCGACTGTGATGAAGTCTGTCACGGCCGGGAAGGGTGCCATCTTCCTCTTTTGCCTTCTTTTCTTCATTTAAGCTCCACCCCACCACTTTATACCCCCTCCCAATCTCCCTACTCACCTTAGCCTCTATCATTTCACTCTTACACTTCATTTATACACCTTCATCTTATCTTCTCCTCATTATACACCGAGGTTTCCCTAAATCCCAACCTCATTACACCTATGCAAGCCCGATACTTGAGACTACATTGAGGAAGAGGAGGAATATCGATGAAGACAATCAAATGTGCCGATAATGATCATTGAGACGATGGAGTTGGTTGAGTTGCTAACCGTTTGGTAAGGCGACTCTCCTTTATTTTCCGTCTTTTATTGCTAGTCTTTCTTTGTATGTCCCCCTTCCCTTTTGTGTATTTGGTGTCATGGTGGCCCTCGGGGCCTTTGTGGTTATCGCTCCCGACTCTCGATGACGTGATTACATCGAGAGTCATTTGAAAAATTCAAATTGTCAAGTCTTTTCACCTTTTCCTTTCTTTTATTTCTTCTTTTGGTAGAATTTGATCGGATTTAGGCGGAATCCGGGCTAGGTGACTTGATTACACCTAGCCCTCCTGTAATCCCCTAGAAAATCTAACGCGATACAGTGGCGAAAACACTATAGAGTTGTGATTAAAACACATTGTAACTATGTCTTTGTATAATTAAAATGGTAAAGTCAAACAATAGGCCTTAACTAAAATGGCCAAAATTTAAAACAATCCACAAAAGAAGGTTTGAACAATCCATAAGACATAATTATTAAAATAAATAAGCAGGATCCATAACTGCTCGCTAGCCCACCCAAAGAGAAACACATATACCTGCCATGTTAAAAACATAACAGCCACAATCAGTGGGGAGCAACGCCAGCGTTCTCCCAGCCGTAAAACATGATTTTAAAACTGTAATTACTATTATATGAAAATAGTAAAAAAAAAACGGAAAACAGTAAAACATTATTCATAAAAATAAGCTTTTAGCGCAAAACCAAAATATTAAAATGGGTTTCCGAAGAAACATAAAATATTTGCCAACCTGCAACTAATTTATATCGATAATAAATAAAATAATCAATGTGGCGTTATGGATAGGGTTAATGTAGAATCTAGACTTTCACCAGGACAATACTAGAAACTAGCTTCAAGAACTGTAGACTTAACTCATAACAGAATCCAGTCTCTAACTAGGCAACTCAACTATAACAGGACTGCGTGCAGCGAGGTCCTGGTTTAAGTAGTATACACCCCTCCTGGATACAAACCATATCCAGTTCAACCCGACGCGACTTACACGATGCAATATCTAAGTTTAAGGTAAATATACACTCTCCTGAACACAAACCATGCTCAGTTCAACAACCAATGTGCCCCATAAAGACACACCAGCCTTACAGTTGATGGCAAAACGTACATCCCAGACTATATTACTCTAAACCCACACTTGTCCTTATTCCATAACTCCAAAACAGTGTCATTATCGATACTTAAAAGATTTAATCATTGTAAACAATAAGAAAATAAAAGGGAAAACGGATCGCCTTCCAAAAGAGGAAACTTTCTATTTTAAGAAACTTCTATATTTAAAAACTTAAAAAATATAGCATCATATCAAAATAGCGAAAATATTAGTTCATACTAATAAAACATTTTTAGTAAAAGATATCGATTTATAAAACTAATACTTTCGGCCTGAACAATATTAATTTCCAAAATAAGGATAAATGGGTTTATGAAATTATTGAAATATCATACAAGTGTTTATAAAATGATTAAAAAAGTCTTAAACACTTTAGTACTACTAATTAGGGTGTTTTCAAAATTTATAAAACTAAAATTCCCTAATTATTAATAGTTTCGACAAAACAAGCGTAAATAAGATTTTACGGCAAATGTCAAATTAAATCTTTTAACGTCTTTTCTTTAATTTAAATCATTAAACAAATTTAGAATATGATAAGGGGTGATTTAAATCTAAAAGTTTCAAATTTAAATATTTTCAAAATTGCTGGAAAAATAATTCTTTTATGTAAGACGAAGCATTTTAACGATAAATCGTAATTTTGTCCAAAAATCATTACTATTAATTAAAGGATTTAATAAATAGTACAAAAATTACGTAAAATAGCTAAAATATATTTTTGGACATTCTGTCCAGAAAAGAGAATTTTCCAGAATCATTAAACTCGGTTTTTAAAGGGTTTTCTCGTTAATCGTCTAATCTCGACAATAACGATTAATAAAAATAGTAATTACAAAACGATTTAAGTATTAATATCCAAAAACTATTATTAAACTTTAAAAATAATGATTTTCCAGAAAATACTATTTTTTTCAGATTTTCAAAATTCCAGATTTATTTAAAAGGCCAAAAATTGAGAATTTAAACGACAAACACGGTTTTAACGATAAACGATGATTTAAAGTGATTAATTAATTCACCCACTTAACAATTCCGAAAAATTATGAAAAATTTCAGAAAATTCTTTTTCAACAGAAACATCATCCAAGAAATATTTCAGATTAAAATAAAATGTTTAAGTTTTAGAAATAAAAATTGGTTTGTAATCGTTTTTGTTTATAAACGGTAAAAATTCAATAATCGATATCAAAAATATCAGAAAAATATCAAATTATTAAAAATCATTAAAAACTTCATTTTTACACAATATAATCATACATGACAAGTTTAGGCCGAATATTACGATTTTATAAATTAATATAACAATTTAATCATTGATCTCGTAAAAGCGATAAAAATATCGAAACATGAAAATTTTTAACTTTTAAAAAATTTTCATATTATATGACAAACATAGATTGTCAAAAATGAAATATAAAAATATACATGCAATTACACAATTAAAATCACGAAACACCGAGTAACATCGACGTTACCTCCAGTCCAAATCGGAATCAATAATATACTTGTCGACCTCGGGATCGTCCACGAAACCTACCATACACGAAATTCATGGTAGAAAAATACCATGAGAAAAACTAAGAAAATCACGGTGAATAACGATCAAAAACATCATCGATTATTACCTTAACAATAGGCTCGGAAAGAGGATTAATTCGACGCTAAAAAATGAGACGATTAGGACTCGAATTGAACAAAAATCAGCCAAGAGAAGATGAGGAGTAACACGGCCAAAGGATGATGAGGAAGATGATGTTGTAACAATTTTTTTTAATGCACAAATGAATGTAAGGGAGAGAGGAATGGTTTTAAGCATAAATGGAATTAAAATGGATGAAGAATACAATGTGGTATCATCAATGTGGAATCCAATGAGGAATCCAATGAGGTTAAGAGGGAGTGTGAAGAGTTTGAACAAAAATGCAACAATTAAATGAGAGGGGAAATAATCATATCTTTTCGGTTTTACGTAAAAAAATGAATCGTATTAATAAAACGTAGTAAAATTGTGACAAGAAGCTTTGTCGGTCCAAAATATGGGGAAAAGGTCTCAAATGATTTATAAGTTAGAGGCATTTCAAAGCAATTCGAGTAAACCTCGCGTAAGAAAATAATTATTCGCGAAGCTTCGTAATAAAATCATTAATGGCTAAGTTTTCGTAAATAAAAATATTTACTAGTTGAAAATATTATAAAAATATGTATGGACATTTGTAGAAAAAGGAATAACTTAAATCCTAGTTTAAATACGTTAATTCATAGACAAATAAAATTCCTCGCGGAAAAATAAATAATTTACGAAGAAAATCAAATAAATAGATTTAAAAGAATTAAAATCTTTTAAAATAAAAATAAATATCTTTAAACTCAAAAATTAAAATAAAGCTTGGAAAAAGAGGAAACGCAAGACCGAAATGTGAAAGAGTCATAACGGAAAGGATAAAAATGTTAGGAAAAATAGCGGGTGTTACACCTCCCCTCCCTTTTCCTTTTATTTTTTTGTTTTTATTTCTTCCCCCATCCATATCTTTTCTCGTCTCGGCCCTTGGTGACTTGATTACACCCCGGCCGGACACATTCTACCCTTTCTTCACTTTCATTTTTTATTTTTAGTTTTATTTTTCCTTTTTTCTCTTTCTTTTAGTGTCTCCACACATTACCGATCGAGCATGAGGACATTGCTCGGTTTAAATGTGGGGGAGCGATATCTTAGTATTGTTTAGCTTTATTTTCGTAGTTTTTTTCAGAAAAAATCTTTAAAATCCCTAAAAAATTGAAAATTTTCATAGAAATCAAAAAGATTTTCCTTTCTGTCTTTTCCTTTTGTGTCGTTGTGTCGTATATTTGTTATGTTATATGTTTTTCTCCCCCCGATTTTCCTTGTAGGTTGCGTGATCGTCGATAAGTTTCGGGAAGCTCAAGACATCCGGTAATATCCTTTCACTTCTATCTTCTTTTCCCCTTTTTTGTGGAGTTTGGAGGGTGTTTTGTGATGGTGTATGCTCGCGTGGAGCTTTTTGGAATTCGTGGTTGATTGGTGGCATGTTAGGATGTTTCGGGGTGGTGTTTGTTTATTTTGTTTGTTAGTTTTGTTTTGTTTGTCTCTTTTTATTTCGTTTTTGTTGCATCTTTGTTTTGTCTTGTTTAGTTGTGTCTAGTGTGTAATAAAAGGTTTTCGAAAACCCGATTTTGAGGCTAGTGCGCAAGTGTTTACCTTCCCTTCTTAGTGATATAAATCGATTCTTGGAATTTAGTCTAGTAGAATGACTCTAAATCAATAATTTAGTTGGTTCTTTACCTTGAGTCCATCTAGTCTACTATGGATTTACTACGGGATTTGCATTTTGACCATTTTGTCCGCCCACGGAGTGAAAAGGCCTTGGTTCCCGAGTCCCGTCTCTTAGGTGACCATGTTCAAAATTGTTTGATTAGTCCAAGTTTCCCCCTTTTTGTGGGTTTGAAGGGAAGGCGTCGTCCTGACTTACCCATTTTCCTACCTCCTTCACATTTCCACAAATAAGTAGCAAATTGTCTAAGTTCTTACTTGGTTGCAACAAATGCCTACAATACAAGATTTATCCAAAAGGCAAGCCAAGAAAAAAAAGAAAAAAAAGAAAAAAAAAAAGAAAGAAAAAAGAAAGAAAAAAAAGAAAAAAGAAAAAAGAAAAAGAAAAGGCACAACAAATGAAAAACAAAATACAAAAGAAGAAAAAGAAGTGGCATAGCAACTCAAAAGCCAAATGCAAAAGAAAAGAATGCCAAAGAAAATCATCTCACAAAAAGAATTCTCACCCCTCAAAAATAAGCCTTTTACCAACTATTACCATGAAGAGCCTACCAAAGGACCGAGTCCCTAGGAAGGATGATAGCGGTAATTAGTCGATCTTCCCTCATTTTGCAACCATATCCATCTTTTTACTTGGACTAGTTGGGCGGTTTTTGAGCATGGGACGACCCTCTTGGCTCATCGCTAAAGGGGGCGGGGTCTCACTTACCTACAGTGTCGACTAACTCTGTGGTTCATCCTTTTTGCATCCCGCCTATCGTCCCGTGGTACGTTCTTATAAGGTTAGGAGGAACTAGGTAAGTTACCAACGTTTTTATTGCTTTGTTGTCATACTATTAGGGTTCTGTTCATATCGATTTGTGTTATTAGTTTGGGAACGTTGTCACTTGCCTTGAGTCCTTAACCGGTGTTTCTTTCACCGCTTTGTTGAGGGAAGCGGTATTTGTTTCTTTTTTGGGTGCAACCGATTGTTTGTTTGTTTGTGTGTTTTCGTGTCCGGTTGCATCCACAGTTTTGTCGCATGACGTCACTTGCCTTGCGGAGAGCACTTTTCCTCTAAGTGTTCTTGCGTGAGTTGAAAGGGTGTAGGGTGCGCTAATACCCGCTCGGTTAGTAGTCTAGTTTCTTTTAGTCTTTAGTTAGCTCGTGCTTACTCGAGGGCGAGTAAGGGTTAAGTGTGGGGGAGTTGATAAGTGTGTTTTGTAGTGCTATTTTC
The DNA here is from genome assembly GCA_958450325.1 of Agrostemma githago. Classification (NCBI taxonomy): domain Eukaryota; kingdom Viridiplantae; phylum Streptophyta; class Magnoliopsida; order Caryophyllales; family Caryophyllaceae; genus Agrostemma; species Agrostemma githago. The sequence continues at coordinate 61,080,002 of OY288239.1, read as the reverse complement.
CTTGTGTTTGGTCCCGGTTTCTCTTGTGAAATCGCTCTTTGGAGCGGTTTCGAGGCTACTTATGCTTCTTCTAGTTTGTTTTAGGTTCCTAAGACCAATCTTGGAGAGGTGGAACGATTCCGACATATTTGGAGCCAACGAAGAGAAGCAACGATCACTCGGTAGCTTAGACTCGATCCCGAGCCCTTGGGACCCATTCCCGAGCCCCTTAGACTCGATTCCGAGCACCGATAATCGATGAGAAGCCTATGAGGAGCAAGTAGGGACCTTTGAGATCATATTTGAGGCTTACAAGACCCATCCCGGTCGGGATGAAGGGCCATCACGGCCGGGATGAAGAGCAAGCAAAGCTGCGGGTCTGACATCCCATTCCGGCCGGGACCGAGGTCCTTCCCGGTCGGGACCACCCATTCCGGTCGGGATCATCACCCTTCCCGGCCGGGAAGGGGTCAGTTCAGGCCGCGTCACTTGTTCTCTTCTCCTTTGCTCGTGAACCCTTATAAATACCCTCCCTTTGTATTGTTTAAGCACCATACACTATCTTATGAAACCCTAGACATACTATAGACTAATTTAGCTTAGATTAGTGTAGATTAGCTTAATCTTAGTTTAATCTTTCCTTAATCTTAGTTTAATCCTTGTATTATTGGAATTCTTGAAGATCTTTACCAATCTTGACAACATTGGTGGATGTTTGGGTTTTCTTCTATGCAAGTGTTCATCTTTTCATCTCTTGTTTAGTTGGTATAATCTTCCTTCCCTCTTTTCTCTTAATCTTTCTTTGTTATTCAAGTTTTAATCTTTGTTCATAGTTCATTGTTATTGCTAGTCTCATCTTCTTAATGAATGTTATGGTTATGTTGATGTTTCCTCTTGTTTGGGTTAGTGTTAGTTTAGAAATGATTGAGTAGACTTCTGATAAGTGTGGTTTGTAGTGCCTATTTTGTAGTGTTTTGGTCCCATTTTCCTTGTAGAATCGCTCCTTGGGAGCGGTTTAGGGGCTTCTTATGCTTCCTTTAGTTCGTTTCAGGTTCTTGAGACCGATTTGGAAGAGTTGGAGCGATTCCGACTCTATACATACACATTTTGGAGCCAACGGAGTAAAGGAACGATGATTCGATGCCTTGGAATCGACCCCGAGACCTTGGGACCCAATCCCGAGCCTCCGAGACCCGATCCCGAATCCCGACAATCGATGGGAAGCCCATGAGAAGCAAGGAGGGACCAAAAAGTTCATATTGGAGGCCTACAAGACCCATCCCGATCGGGAAGGCCTCAAACCCGATCGGGATGAGGTGCACAGAAGACGTAGCCACTGTGGAGCATTCCCGATCGGGTTGGCATATTCCCGATCGGGAAAGTGGAAGTTTCCCGATCGGGTTGGCATATTCCCGATCGGGAAAGTCCCAGTGGCAGCCGCGCTTTGTTTCTTTCTTCTTCCTTCCATTTGTAACCCTATATATATACCCCCCCCCCCCTCTTGTATTAAGACACCATCTTATGTTATGTTCTTCACTTCCCACTAAACCCTAGACTATTTTTAGGTTAGATTAGTTTAGATTAGTGTAGATTAGTCGGTAATTAGTAGTTAATCTTAGTTTAGTACTTGTATTAAGGGAATTCTTCAAGATCCATCCAAGCTTGACAACCTTGGTAGTTTGTTTTGGGTTTTCTTCATTAATGCAAGTTTCAATCTTTCCTCTTCACTAGTTTGGTACAATCTTCTTCTCCTTTTACTCTTTATCTTGTTTAATTCATCCAAGTTTGCATCTTTGATTGTTGTATTGTTCTTAGTTCATTGTTTTCACTAGTATCTTTATGTATGTTTTGATGTTTATGTTGATTCATCTTGTTCTTGTTAGTTTTAAGTTGATTATGTTTGAGTAGTGTTCTTGCTAGGGTTAGTAGGGTGATTAGGGTGTTAATTGGGTGATTGAGGGTTTGTTGGAGATGTTGGTGGAAGATTTGGGTTTCCTCTTGGTTTGATGCATATCACATGTTTGTTGGAATGCTTGAATGACTAAGTAGGTTAAATTGCTTGTTTTTCTTTCCTTCCTTTGTCATGTGTGTCGCCGAAATGGGTTCCATGTGGAACCTCTAGGTCGGTCTAAGTTGCGAGAGCCCGGACCAACCTAGATCACCCTACTACCTCCCTCGCTCTAGCTCTTCCTTGACCATTCAGTTACCCCTTTGACCCCGACCTAATCCTAGCCCGTTTTCCTTGTTTGTTTCTCCGGTAATTTAGTCTTAGTCTAGCTTTCTCTCCCTCTTATCATTCTCTAGCTTAGCTCGTTGACTTAGTCTAGTATTTGGGCCGACCTAGTCTAGGCTATACATTACCGTCCCCGTGGATTCGACCCGGCTTGCCCTATCTACCGTAGGAATAGCCGGTTATTTATTTGATCGGTGGGGATCCCACGACAAATCCCTCCCATCAATTTGGCGCCGTTGCCGGGGACGGTGCTAGTTTAGTCTTTGTTTTCCTAGTTACTTGACTTTGTGTTTGTGTTTGTGTTTCTTTTTTCTTTTTGTTACCTTGCTTCTTGTGTGTGTGTGGTTTATTTCTCTCTTGTCTAGTGCCCAAAAAGCACTAGGCTTCTCACGTTTGTTCTTAGTCTACAGTTTGTGCTTAGAGGTGGTGTCCATCTTCTTATTGCGACTTAGAGCCGCTTAAACGGACGGTTGCTAGGGTGAGAGGTTTCCAACCGGGTATAGACTACGATTTTCGAGCAAGCATGGGGTTTGACCTAAACTCCTCACACATGGAAGCCGATATGAGCTACTCCTCTTCTTCTATGAACCAAAGCTATGACATGATGACCCCTAATTACTATCAAGCTTCTTGGGGTAATCAAGACTCTAGTGGGTATGAACTTCAAGGTTATGAAAATGGCTACCAACAAGTGAACGATTACCAATCCTACGATCATGGTGACTATTACTCGAGTTATCAATGTGAACCAACAATGTTCAATCAAGATTCACCTTATGGAAGCCAATACCCCCAAAACCCACCATATTACCCTCCACCCCAACCACAATATGAACCCCATGACCCACAATACTACCAATCACCTCAACCTCATTACCAACAATATGATGCCCCACCCCTTGGGCATCATCAAGATTATCAAGGAACCTTACAAGACCTCAAGGACCACCAATCGTCAAACTTGGAGTTGTATCATTCGCTTCTTCAATTGCAAAAAGAACAAGATGAATTATGGGTCCATATACGAAGGGCAAACGAGGCGAGGGATGCTCGATTAAATGCAATATCGGTTCAAACCGTAATGTATTTATCCCGAACATCACAATTAGATGAAGGGTGCCCACTTGAGAAAGAGGAGCAACCTAATCACGAAGCCGCTAACGTTGTTCCCTTTGATAGAGAGATTTGCTTTGAAGAACTTCAATCGTCTACCCAAAAAGTGACGAATGAGGAGATGACCCTCGGTGAAGACAACATTGGTGAGGAATTGGAGGAGGATAGTGAGTTGGATGGTTTGGTAGAGTTTGTGAAGTTGTTGGGTGAGATTTATAGCCTCGAGTTGCCCTTGTCCGAGAACGTGGATAAGCATCAAGAGCCCCTTGCTAGTGAACCAAGCGATGGTTTGGAAGGGATTGAAACCGCCGGTAGAAGTTTCAATCCTCTCCTCCATGATGATGTGGGGCCGAGTGATGAAGATGAGGAACCACAACTTGAGGAAAGTGTGGGGGTGTGCATCGAGGAGATGAGGCCAAAACCGCTTTTTGTGCCTCGCTTCTTGGAGATGAAGCTTGCTTGTGATTGGAGACGATGCTTAGGGAGGAAGAGGTCGGTTAAGCTCGTAGGATGGATAGACCCCGGAGACAACATGAATGATGACATTGGGTCTTGGGATTCCTACTTCTTGCCTCCTCCTTGGAGGCCATGGAGGTTAGCTAGGCTCGAGCGCTTCTTGGGCCTTCATTATGATGTCGGTAGCGCGTTCGACTTGCTACTTCATGCCCTTGAAGGCTACGGTTGAAGGAGAGTCCACCATCCTAGGTTTGACGGAGTTCCTAAAGAACCGTCATGTTGTATATTCTCCTCTCCTCTTTAGAGTACTTGTGTTTGTATTTGTGTGATTTTTCTCTTGATTTTTGTTGTTTTGTGAAGCTCTTGTAATTGAATTGGTATTTTGATGAGCGATGTGAGGGAGTGAATTTGATGTTTACTTTGAGTTTATTGTGATAGGTGAAGTGAACGTGACTCCTAGAAAGGAGTGGTCAGTGATAGAGCTTGGATCGTGAGTAAGGGAGTCGGTTTTTGGGGTCATGGGAGTCATGAAGACCCTTCCCGACCGGGAAGGGTGTGTCGTCCCGACCGGGATAGGGCCATCCCAATCGGGATGAGGGTGCCAAAAACCGAGTCCACTGGAGTGTTATCCCGATCGGGAAGGGTTTATCATCCCGACCGGGATCATCCATCCCGACCGGGATGATCCCCTACTCCTTTTTGGTGCTTCTTCGACATTCAAGCCCACCCAACCATTATATACCCCCACCCAACCTCCCTACCTTCCTTCCTCATATCACACCACCCATGTACCTCATTTACAAACCTTAACCTCATTTCCTTCTCACTTTAGACCGATATTCACATCAAATCCCACCCCCTCGCACCATTACTACCTCTACCATGCGGTTCTATCAAGCTTGAAGCGGGATAGCAACGATGAAGACAAGCAAGTGCCTATATTGATCATTGAGACGATGGAGAGAGTGAGTTGCTAATCGGTCGGTATGGCAACTATCCTTTCTTTTCCGTTTTTTATTGCTTGTCTTCCCCTTGTTTCTCCCCTTCCTCTTAGTCATGGTGGCCTTCGAGGCCTTGGTTTTGGTTGCTCCCGATTCTCGATGATGTGACTACATCGAGAGTCATTTTCAAAATCCAAATTTTACAAGTTTTTCACTCTTTCTTTTTGAGGATTTAGTCGGATTTGGGCGGAATCCGGGCTAGGTGACTTGATTACACCTAGCCCTCCCCTCCCATTTCCTTTTATTTCCTTCCTTTTATTTTCTTCCCCCATCCATATCTTTTTCTTGTCTCGGCCCATGGTGACTTGACTACACCCCGGCCGGACGCTTTCTACCCTTTTCTCCACTTTTCTTTTTGATTTCTAGCTTTATTTTCGTAGTTTCTTTTGTGCTCCCATGCACTACGGTCGAGCATGAGGACATGGCTCGGTTTAAGTGTGGGGGAGCGATATTCTATCGTAGTTAGTTTTATTTTCGTAGTTTTTTCGAAAAATCTTAAAAAACCCTAAAAATTTGAAAAAAATTCACAAAAATCAAAAATATTTTCCTTTTGTGTGTTTTTAGTTATGTCGTATTTTTGTTTTGTTGTGCGTGTTTTGCCCCCCCTTTTTTTTCCTTATAGGTTGCCTAATCGCCGTTTGCTTTGGTGAGCTTTCAAGACTTCCGGTAACATCTCTTCATCCCTCTTTCCCTCTTTGCTTCTTGTGAGTTTGGAGGAGATTTGTGATGATGTGTGCTCGGGAGGAGCTTTGTAAAGATTGTGGTGGATTTGGAGACTTGTTTGAAGATCGGGGTGGTGTTTGTTTTGTTTATGTGTTGTTTCTCCTTGTTTTGCTTTGTTTGGTTTTGTTTTGTCTCTTTTTCATTCGTTTTTGTTGAGTCCTTGTTCTGTGTTTTGTTGTGTGTCTTGTGTATAAATGGTTTTCGAAAACCCGGTTTAGAGGCTAGTGTGTGAGTGCTTACTTTCCCTTCCTAGTGGTATAAATCGAGTCTTGGACTTTAGTCTAGTAGAATGACCCTAAATCAATGATTTCGTTGGTTCTTTACCTTGAGTCCACCTAGCTTACTAGGGATTTACTACGGGATGGATTTGCATTTTGACCATTATGACCACCCACGGTGTGAAAAGGCCTTGGTTGCCGAGTCCCATTCCCTAGGTGACCGTGTTCGGAATTGTTTGATTAGTCTAAGTCTCCACTTCTTGTGGGTTTGAAGAGGGATCGCGACCCCCGACTCACCCATTACCCTACCTCCTACACATTTCCACACAATAAAATTGCAATTTGTTGAGTTCTCTCTTTCTTGTTACACAATGAAATGCCAAAAAGCCAAATCAAGCCAAAGGGCAAAGAAAAGAAAAAGAAAGAAAATGAAAGAAAGAAAAGAATGAAGAAAAAGAAAAGGCACAAAAGCCAAAAAGAAAATAGAAAAGAAGAAAAAGAATGGCATGGCAAAACAAGGCAAAAATGCAAAAAAAAAAGAGAAAATGCCAAAAGAAAACCCGATTCACAAAAATAACCCCTACCTCTCAAAATAAGCTTTTTTCCGACTTTTGCCGTGAAGAGCCTACCAAAGGACCGAGTCCCTAGGAAGGATGATAGCGGCATTAGTCGGTCTTCCCTCATTTTGCAATTATTTCCACCTTTTTTACTTGGACTAGTTAGGCGGTTTCGGACATGGGACGACCCTCCTGGCTTTTGGCTAAAGGGGGCGGGGTCTCACTTACCTACAGTGTCGACTAACACCGTGGTTCATCACTTTCCATCTCCGCCGATCGTCCCGTAGTACGTTCTTAGAAGGTTAGGAGGAACCGAGGTAAGTTACCAACGTTTTTGTTGCTTTGTCGTCATACTATTAGGATTTAGTCCATCTAGGTTTGTATTGCTAGCTTGGGAACGTTGACACTTGCCTTGAGTCCTAAACCGGTGCTTCTTTCACCGCTTTTAGAGGGAAGCGGTATTTGTTTTTCTTTGGGTGCAACCGATTATGTGTTCGTTTGTGTGTTTGTTTGTTTTTGTGTCTTGTGTCCGGTTGCATCCGCAGTTTTGTCGCAAGACCCGACTTGCCTTGCGGAGTGCACTTTTCCTCTAAGTGCACTCGCGTGAGTTGAAAGGGTGTAGGGTGCGCTAATACCCATTCGGCTAGTATAGTAGTTAGTATGTGCTTACTCGAGGGCGAGTAAGGGTTAAGTGTGGGGGAGTTGATAAGTGTGGTTTGTAGTGCCTATTTTGTAGTGTTTTTATCCCATTTTCCTTGTAGAATCGCTCCTTGGGAGCGGTTTAGGGGCTTCTTATGCTTCCTTTAGTTTGTTTCAGGTTCCCGAGACCGATTTGGAAGAGTTGGAGCGATTCCGACTCTATACATACACATTTTGGAGCCAACGGAGTAAAGGAACGATGATTCGATGCCTTGGAATCGACCCCGAGACCTTGGGACCCAATCCCGAGCCTCCGAGACCCGATCCCGAGTCCCGAGAATCGATGGGAAGCCCATGAGAAGCAAGGAGGGACCAAAAAGTTCATATTGGAGGCCTACAAGACCCATCCCGATCGGGAAGGCCTCAAACCCGATCGGGATGAGGTGCACAGAAGACGTAGCCACTGTGGAGCATTCCCGATCGGGTTGGCATATTCCCGATCGGGAAAGTGGAAGTTTCCCGATCGGGTTGGCATATTCCCGATCGGGAAAGTCCCAGTGGCAGCCGCGCTTTGTTTCTTTCTTCTTCCTTCCATTTGTAACCCTATATATATACCCCCCCTCTTGTATTAAGACACCATCTTATGTTATGTTCTTCACTTACCACTAAACCCTAGACTATTTTTAGGTTAGATTAGTTTAGATTAGTGTAGATTAGTCGGTAATTAGTAGTTAATCTTAGTTTAGTACTTGTATTAAGGGAATTCTTCAAGATCCATCCAAGCTTGACAACCTTGGTGGTTTGTTTTGGGTTTTCTTCATTAATGCAAGTTTCAATCTTTCCTCTTCACTATTTTGGTACAATCTTCTTCTCCTTTTACTCTTTATCTTGTTTAATTCATCCAAGTTTGCATCTTTGATTGTTGTATTGTTCTTAGTTCATTGTTTTCACTAGTATCTTTATGTATGTTTTGATGTTTATGTTGATTCATCTTGTTCTTGTTAGTTTTAAGTTGATTATGTTAGAGTAGTGTTCTTGCTAGGGTTAGTAGGGTGATTAGGGTGTTAATTGGGTGATTGAGGGTTTGTTGGAGATGTTGGTGGAAGATTTGGGTTTCCTCTTGGTTTGATGCATATCATATGTTTGTTGGAATGCTTGAATGACTAAGTAGGTTAGAATGCTTGTTTTTCTTGCCTTCCTTTGTCATGTGTGTCGCCGAAATGGGTTCCATGTGGAACCTCTAGGTCGGTCTATGTTGCGAGAGCCCGGACCAACCTAGATCACCCTACTACCTCCCTCGCTCTAGCTCTTCCTTGACCATTCCGTTACCCCTTTGACCCCGACCTAATCCTAGCCCGTTTTCCTTGTTTGTTTCTCCGGTACTTTAGTCTTAGTTTAGCCTTCTCTCCCTCTTATCATTCTCTAGCTTAGTTCGTTGACTTAGTCTAGTATTTGGGCCGACCTAGTCTAGGCAATACATTACCGTCCCCGTGGATTCGATCTGACTTGCCCTATCTACCGTAGGAATAGCCGGTTATTTATTTGATCGGTGGGGATCCCACGACAAATCCCTCCCATCAACTTCTTGTGGGGTTAGTAGGGGGATTATGTGTTGATTATGGGTGATTAGGTTGATTGTGGGTAATGGTTGAATCTTTGCCACTAGTCACTTATTGTGCATACCATGTGTTTGATGAAATGTTTGTTAGGGTGGTAGTTGCAAATGCTACTCTTGCTAGTTTCCTCCTCATTGTATGGTTGATTGGTAGTTGAACCTCTTGTATTGGGTAGCATCTTGCATGAGTTTTCGAGTTTGTCTTTGACGCGAGAGCGCGGACCGACCTTAGTGACTAGGTGAAACCTACACCCTCGATTACCCAACTATCCTACTACACTTATGAACCCGACCTAACCCTAGTCTTTCCTTAATTGATTTCTCCATCTTCTTAGTCATTGTCCCTCTAGTTAGTTGAATCTTTTAGTTGTTATGCTTAGTTTACTCTTAGTTATAGTCTTCTCCCCCTTCTTAGTTTTAGCATAGTTTAGCTTGTTGACCTAGTCTTGTTTTTGGGTGACCTTAGTCTAGACACCTCTTTCCGTCCCGGTGGATTCGACCCGACTTACCTTATCTACTCAGTTAGCTTTAGTTGGTTTTTACTTGATCGGCGGGATTCACGGAAAATCCCTCCCATCAATTTGGCGCCGTTGATCGGGATATTGACGATATCCCGAGCACCAAGCATCGATAAGAAGCCTAGGAAGAGCAAACAAGGACCCATCACGGTCGGGAACATGTCCATCACGATCGGGATGAGTTGCAAGAAGAGAAGACCTGCTGTGAGGCCTTCCCGGCCGGGATCATCACCTTCCCGACCGGGATCAACACCTTCCCGACCGGGAAGGGCCCAGCTCTGCCCGTGTTTCATTTTTATCCTCCCTTACTTATGTAATCCTATATATACCCCCCCTCTTGTATTGTTTTCAGCACCATTCATTAGACTAAACCCTAGATAGATATTAGGGTAGATTAGCTTAGTTTCTCCTTAATCTTTCCTTAATCTTTTGTTAATCTTTGTTTAATCCTAGTTAGTTCTTGTGTAATTGAAGATCTATTGAAGAAATCTTCTCTATTGACAACATTAAGGATACTTCTTGGGTTGATTTTATACAAGATTCAATATTTTGTTCATCCATTGGTTTTGGTATAATTCATCTTCTCCTTAATCTCTTCTATTTAGTTTTCATTTCTGTTTATGTTTAGAAATCTTCAATAATCCATTACGAATGTTCATGTTTATGTTTGTTTCTTTATGGGTGTTGGGTTTACTATCTTGAATATGAGTGAGTAGTCGCTTGCTAGGATTAGTAGGGGGCTTGGGTGTCTTACTGGGTGATTAAGGGTTTGTATAGATTTTTTGTGGAAGTTTGGGTTGCTTCTTGGTTGTATGCGTAGACCATGTTTGATGAAATGCTTGAATGACTTGTAGTTGCAAATGCATGTTTTCTTGCCTTCCTTCTTGTGGCCTTGCGTGTTACTAGGATGAGTTTTTGCGCGAGAGCGAGGAACCTCTAGGTCGGTTTAGGAGCGAGATCCCGGATTATGCCTAGATAGCTTGACTACCCCTTCACCTTTGCTCTCCCTTGATCATCTCATCACCCTTGAACCCAACCTAATCCTAGTTCTTTCCTAATTGTTTTCCTCTTCTTCTTAGCTATTATTCTTCTAGTTAGTTGAATCTTTTAGCCTTAGTTGTCGTACTTAGTTTATTCTTAGTCATAGTTTTACCCCCCCCCCCCCCCCCCCCCCTCATTGTTTTAGTTGTTTAGCTATGTTGGCATAGTTTAGTCCTTAGGTGAACTTAGTCTAGACCATTTTTCCGTCTTCGTGGATTGACCCAACTTGCCCTAGCTACGTGTTAGGTTTAGTTGGCTTTTTTTGATCGGAAGGATCCACGGCAAATCCTTCCCATCAATTTGGCGCTGTTGTCGGGGACGGTGCTAGTTTAGACTTTGCTTGCCTATTTACTTGACTTTGTCTTTGTTTTTGTGTTTTTCTTTGTTTTCCCTTGCTTCTTGTGTGTGTGAAGTTTATTTTCTTCTTATCTAGTGCTCAAAAAGCACTAGACTTCTCATGTTTGCTCTTAGTCTACAGTTTGTGCCTAGAGGTGGTGACCATCCTCTTCTTTACAACTCAGAGCCACATTAACGAACGGTTGCTAGATTGAGAGTTCCTCAACCGGGTACGAGCCATGATTTCGAGCCAAACCTGAGGTTTGATCTAAACTCCCCACCCATAGAAGCCACCATGAATTACTCCTCTTCCTCTATGAATCAAGAATATGCCATGACGTCTCCTAACTACTATCAAGCTTCATGGGGAATCAAGACACCAGTGGGTATGAGCTTCAAGGACATGGAAACGGCTACCAACAAGTGAATTGTTATAAATCCTATGATCATGGTGGCTATTACTCAAGCTATCATTGTGAACCCACCATGTTTCATCATGATTCTCCATATGGAAGCCAATTTCCCCAAAACCCGTCATATTACCCTTCACCTCAACCACGTTATGAGCCCCAAAACCCACAATACTACCAATCATCTCAACCTCACTACCAAAAATATGATGCCCTACCCCTTGGACATCATCAAGATTTTCAAGGAGCATTACAAGACCCCAATGACCACCAAATGCCCAACTTGGAGTTATTTCAATCGATTCTTCAAATGCAAAAGAGCCAACAAGAAATGGCCATCCAATTGAAAAAGGACTATGAAATCTTGGCCCAAATCCGAAGGGAAAATGAGGCGATGGAGGCTCGATTAAATGCTATAGCGGCTAAAACCGTAATGTCTTTAACTCGAATGGCACAACTTGACGAAGAGTGCTCGTTTGAGCAAGAGGAGCAACCCAATCATGAAGCCACCAATGAAGTCCTTTTGGGAAGCGAGACTTGCTATGAAGAACCTCGATTGTCTACCCAAGATGAGACGATTGAGGAAATCCTTGATGAAGGCATTGTTGGTGAAGAATTGGATGGGAATAGTGGGAATTTGAAGAGTTTCATTGAAGAGAAAACAATTGGGTCTCATCTTGTCTTTCCTTAAGAAGAAAATGAAGTTGCCAATGACCTTGTTAAATCCGGACACAACGGAGTCAAGGTTAGTTTGGGTGATGAAAACACCGATAAAATAGAGGAAATTCAAGAGTCTACCCCCTCCATATTTGTTGAACCTTCAACCCCCTTCGCTTGCCCTCCTCTTGAGCTTCATGCCGCTTCTAATGAGCCTATTGTTGAGGATATAGAACTTTGGGATGAGTTGAGTGAGGTGATAGGAGTTGTGAAGTCATGGGATATGAATGACGAAATCAAGTCGCCCATATGTGAAAATCCATATAAATATTGTGAACCCCTTGTGTGTAATTTGGATCTTGGTTTAGAAGAGATTGAAACCGCTTGTATGAGTTTTAAATCTCTTCTTATTGATGATGTGGGGAAGAACGATATTTTAGGATTGGGAGATATTGGGCCGGAACTTGTTGATGACTTGGGTTTGCTTGATGAAAAGAAGAGGGTTAAACTCCCTTTTGACCCTTGTGCTAGAAATTCAAGCTTTGGTTGTGCTAGAAGACGGTGCTTAGGGAGGAAGAGGTCGTTAAAGCTTGTAGGATGGAAAGACCCCAGAGACAACATGAAAGATGACGTTGGGTCTTTGGATGACTACTTCTTGCTTCCGACTTGGAGGCTTTGGAGGATAGCTTGGCTCTGGTACTCAATGAGCCCTCATTATGATGTGGCTCGAGCATTTGACTTGCTCCTCCAAGCCCTTGATGGCTATGGATAAGAAGAAAGAGTCCACCATTCTCGGTTTGACGGAGTTCCTTAAGAACCGTCATGTTGTATATTCCTATTTCCCTCTTCTTTTGAGTTTTTGTGTTTGTATTTGTGTGTTTGTTTGTTTGGTCTCTAGGTTTGATTTGTTTTGTAGAATTCTTGTACTTTGGAATTTTGTTGAGTGATGTGAGGGAGGGGATTCTAATGATTATTATTGAATAATTGGAGGAGGTTAGTGAGGTTGAGATGATTGGTAGTATTGTGGGTTTTGGGGCTCATAATGTGGTTGAGGTGAAGGGTAATATGGTGGATTTTGGGGAAATTGGCTTCCATATGGAGAATCATGATGAAACATGGTGGATTCACAATGATAGCTTGAGTAATAGCCACCATGATCATAGAATTGATAAGCATTCACTTGTTGGTAGCCGTTTCCATGTCCTTGAAGCTCATACCCACTGGTGTCTTGATTGCCCCATGAAGCTTGATAGTAGTTAGGAGACGTCATGGCATATTCTCGATTCATAGAGGAAGAGGAGTAATACATGGTGGCTTCTATGGGTGGGGAGTTTAGATCAAACCTCAGGTATTGCTCGAAAATCATGGCTTGTACACACCCGGTTGAGGACCTCTCAATCTAGCAACCGTCCGTTAATGCGGCTCTGAGTTGTAAAGAAGAGGATGGTCACCACCTCTAGGCACAAACTATAGACTGGGAGCAAACCTGAGAAGTCTAGTGCTTTTTGAGCACTAGACAAGAAGGAAATAAACTTCACACACACAAGAAGCAAGGTAAAACAAAGAAAAACACAAAAACAAAGACAAAGTCAAGTAAATAGGCAAGCAAAGTCTAAACTAGAACCGTCCCCGGCAACGGCGCCAAGTTGATGGGAAGGATTTGCCATGGATCCTACCGATCAAAAAAAGCCAACTAAACCTAACACGTAGCTAGGGCAAATCGGGTCGATCCACGGAGACGAAAAAAGGGTGTAGACTAAGTTCACCTAAGGACTAAATTATGCCAACAAAGCTAAACAACTAAAACAATGAAGGGAGGTAAAACTATGACTAAGAATAAACTAAATATGACAACTAAGGCTAAAAGATTCAACTAACTAGAGGAATAATAGCTAAGAAGAAGAGGAAAACAATTAGAAAAGAACTAGGATTAGGTTGGGTTCAAGGGTGATGAGATGATCAAGGGAGAGCAAAGGTGAAGGGGTAGTCAAGCTATCTAGGCATAATCCGGGCTCTCGCTCCTAAACCGACCTAGAGGTTCCTCGCTCTCGCGCAAAAACCCATCCTAGTAACATGCAAGGTCACAAGAAGGAAGGCAAGAAAACATGCATTTGCAACTACAAGTCATTCAAGCATTTCATCAAACGTGGTCTATGCATACAACCAAGAAGCAACCCAAAATTCCACCAACAATCTATACAAACCCATAATCACCCATTAAGACACCCAATCCCCCTACTAATCCTAGCAAGAGACTACTCACTCATGTTCAAGATAGTAAACCCAACACCCATAATGAAACAAACATGAACATGAACATTCATAATGGATTATTGAAGATTACTAAACATAAACACAAATGAAAACTAAATAGAAGAGATTAGGGAGAACAAGAATTATACCAAAACCAATGGATGAACAAAAGATTGAATCTTGTATAAAATCAACCCAAGAAGTATCCTCAATGTTGTCAATAGAGAAGAATTATTCAATAGATCTTCAATTACACAAGAACTAACTAGGATTAATCTAAGATTAACAAAAGATTAAGGAAAGATTATGGAGAAACTAAGCTAATCTACCCTAATATCTATCTAGGGTTTAGTCTAATGAATGGTGATTAAAACAATACAAGGGGGTATATATATAAGATTACATAAGTAAGGAAGGATAAAAATGAAACACGGGCAGAGCTGGGCCCTTCCCGGCCGAGAAGGTGTTGATCCCGGTCGGGAAGGTGATGATCCCGGCCGGGAAGGCCGAACAGCAGGTCTTCTCTTCTTGCAACTCATCCCGATCGTGATGGACATGGTCCTGACCATGATGGGTCCTTGTTTGCTCTTCCTAGGCTTCTTATCGATGCTTGGTGCTCGGGATATTGTCAAGTGGGCCCCATGGGACTGGGGAATCGAGTCCAAGTCACCGAGTCATCATTGCTTCTCTTCATTGGGTCCATATGCACTAGAAACTATTCGGAATCGTTCCATTTCTCCCAGTTAGGCCTTATAAACCTAAAACAAGCTAGAAGAAGCGTAAGTAGCCTCGAAACCGCTCCAAAGAGTGATTCCACAGGAGAAAACGGGACCAAATACAAAGAAAAGGCACTACAAAACACACTTATCAATGCATTATGATGAGATATTGTGACGAGTTGGAATTATTGAGAGGCTACGGCCTCGTTGGTGCCTGCAGGCCTAACGTATGAATAATTTGGGTTACCAGAAGAGTAACCTAGGTTCAGTTGATCTCGAACATGCCCGTTTATTCGCCTCCTTTCGGTTGCCCTTTGGAGGGATGTGCACATTAATGAATATGGGGCCCAAGTTACTATTGTGGTTTCTATTGTGGAAATCGAGACTGGAATTGAGACTGAGATTGGAGTTGAGGTTGAGATCTTGGTTACAGTATGATTTTATTATCGTGATTGTGTATTGTTATCAGAATTGTCTATCGCATGCTCAATTATTACGTTATTGAACTGTACGATTATTCCTTACTTAGCGTGGCTGACCTTGTTTACCTTGTCTAAATAGTACTCCCTCCGATTGCTTATTTTCTTCCCTCTTTCCTTATTGGGCTGAGTTTGATTTTCTTCCCTTTTCCATTTAAGGAAAGTTTTCCACTACTCATTAATTAATATAATATTCCTCTCCCCTACTTTTTCACCCCACTTTTTCTCATTTAATTAATATAATATTCATCTCTCCTACTTTTCGACCCCAATTTTTGTCATTTAATTAATATAATATTTCTCTCTCTTACTTTTTCATTCCACCTTCCATATTCTACTAATATAATACTCCCTCCTTATTTTCCTCCCCAAAAAGAAAGGGGAAGAAAATAGGCAATCGGAGGGAGTACCGTATTTTATCTAGGGTCTGTGATGAACCAATTGGTATTTCCGATCAAATGGGGAGCAGTCTATAATGCAGATTATGTATGTCGTGATGTGTTTGGATGTCGGGATACATGTACGGGATCGGGTGAACGCGATTATTAGACTGGACGTAGCACGGGTAATGCATAGGCATTCCTGTTTACATAGATTGTGTAGCTTCTTCATTTTTTTTGGTAAAAGGTAAGTATATATAAATCTCAAAAATGATTTACATCAGTTCACTAATCTTGTTACAAAATTAGTGTCTCTAGCTGTCAAATTCCCTTTCCTAATGTAACCATAATGCATTATGAGTTCTTTTTTTTGCTATTTTCCCTACTATTTCAGGTCTAATGATGGATTTCTCATTCCTACTTTGATTCCGTTGCTTCCATACATGATATATGACCGAGTTGATAACCCCGTTAATCACTGCCTTCCTCAATTTGTTTCATTAGTGAAACGAGCGGATTTGAGAGAGCTAAGCCAATCGCAAAACCTCTCCATATAAGCTCCAAAAGTCTCATCGGGTTCCTGTGGAAAATCTATAATAATCCTCATGGAAACGGTGAGAACAGACTCAAGGAACTGGAGTTCCCTAAAACAAAAGATAAACTAAAATAACAAGCAGAAATACACCATCTCCCCGACAACGGCGCCAAAATTTGATAAGCTAGTCGTGTACCTATCAAAAATAACCAACTACGGTCCAACTAAAAATATAGTTAGGGAAGTCGGGATCGTATCCACAAGGAGACAAATAAATTTTACTCGTAATTAAAGTCTATCTAAGTAACCAAATCTGGGATTTGTAATTGGGTTAACTAAACTAAAGTAGCTAGTGAAGGAAAGAGAAATAAAGGAGAAGAAATAACTAAAATAAATAAGATGAATAAATATAGAGAGAAAACTAGGATCGTCGGTTCACCATGAATTTCCTACGGTCACGGTCTAGGTCACAGGTCTGTCGCAGATATTGGTCTAAGGGGTAGTGAAAAGGTCCTTCCGGTCCGCTATTCACCCTAGAATGCTTCTAACGGCTTCCGATCTTATTAGGGCAAACTAATGTGTTGTAGTAGGTCTAACTCTTACCAGGCTTCCGATCTTAGGTTCGAGTTCACCAATTCAATTAATCAATTACGTCGACTTAATCAATTAATCTCAATTAAATGCAACAGTTAACAACTCAGACGCAATATCGTTGACAGATCTATAAACTAATTAGCAATCATATTCAATTCATGGATCCCCTAAATCCTAGCAAGGGAAATTAGCTACTCATGGAGAAATTTACGACAACAATAATAAAGATGATAAATAAATTAAGCATAGTGAATAGATCTAAAGAGAAATTAAGAATAAAAGAATTAATAAGATTAAGAGAGAAAGAATTAAGAACAAAGAGAATAAGAAAGAACAAAGAAAGAATTAGATTACCGAGTTTGAAGGAAGAGTAGAAAAGAATTCATAAATCTAGATCTAAAAGTTTGAGTGTAGAGAGAAATCTAAAGAATAGTCTAAAGAGAATTAAAAGAAGAAGGAAGAAGTTGTCTAAAGAAAATTAAAAGAATAAAAGAAGAGGTTGAAGAATTCTAGTCTAATAGTTTCTTAAATACTAAGTTAAAACAAAAGCCCAAAAGTCTTATTAACCCTAAACATCAAATTAGGAAAGTCTCGGTCTTCGTCCAGTCTCGAGAATAGTCGGTCGACTATTATGAATAGTCGTTCGACTATCTGTGACCCGTTTCCATTCTCAGCAATGCGCGCTCAACTTCAAACGCTTGTCATTTCTTCGTTACTTCTTCAAATTGGGCGTGTAATATACCGTTGGAAATCTAAGAGAAAGAGATTTCCAACGCAACTAGAATCAGCTCAATTAAAGTTGTTGAACTCAAGATATTCACATTTTAATTTGACCTATTTGTAAACGATCATTCTCTTTTCTTATTTCGCATAATATTTCATCTTTAAGAACGATTTTTGTCTTGTTTATGCGTCCACGAGTCCATTCCCTACATAAGATGCAACAAGACCACAAAGTATCAAATTCGGGGAAAAATAGTAGACAATGCTACTCAATATGCATGGAAATGCGTACGTAAAAGACGTAATAATCATATATAAATAGCACGCATCAAACCTCCCCAAACCGAACCCTTGCTTGTCCCAAGCAAGCACAAAACAATGAAAAACATCCAAATGTAACGTATATAACTCATCACGGAGTATGCTTCAAAGTTACCCAAACCAATGCGCAACGATTAAAATTAATGTAAACAACCACATACAACAAGCTTGACCAATGACAACAATACTGAACTTTCAACCTTGCAAGACTCGTCTATGTCGGACTCTCACGGGTCGCTCATCACACAAAAGGGGTGATATTGTGAGTTTATGTAAAAACGGAAGGACAAAGCACTCACCTACACAACGACTTACAAGAGCATGCATGCAATCTAACATGAAATCAATCTCTACTAACCGTACATACGCATTCTATCGGGTAAAGACAAGTGCCAAGGACTTACATATGGTATAAAGTGAGGCTAATCGGGTAAGAAGGGGCAAAATGATATGGATATGAGGAGGTAAAAGCCAAAATAGTATTTCTTACACCCATCAATAGTAGACATTCCGTTCTCACCAAACTCAAGTCGAAGAAATTAGGTATAGCAACAAGCATCTTATCAAAATCGCTTCCCACTAATAACTATGAAATTAGAGAGATCAATTCTTTTCTCATAGCAAAAATACATTCTTCTTCTAGTTTCACTTCATTTTTTTTCCTTTTCTTCTTCTTTCCCTTATTTCCTTTCTATTTTTTTTCTTTATCAAATCTTTTCTTTTATTGAATTTTTTTTCTTTTCATTTTTTTTTCTCAATTCATTTTTTCCAATTCCCCTTTTTTTTCTTTCAATCATCATGGTACCAAAATTAACCCGAAAAAAAAAACAATTCCGTCTAATTCATCTACTAGCTTGACTAGGGTAGGCAATATATGGCATGTAGTTGATAAACGGGTCAAACAGGTTAATTTGGCTATTTGAGGCTCATGGGAATTAATTAAAAGAAAGGTTTTGCCTTTTTCGCACATGTCAAAACCACGAGTCAAAAACGTACAGGTACCTAAGAGACGAATGTCATGCTTATGCAGTTTGATGTTACATGTCTCATAAGGAGTACAACTCTCAACCTAAATGAAACTGATCATGAATGTCATCAGTTTAAAGGCTCTAATTCCTTACAAATCTGAGTAGTTTGCCAACAATGAGTCAAGTTTATTCGTTCAATACCGTTAACCAAAGATGCAAGAATACCGCATGTGATTATATACAAAAATTCTAACGGCGCACTAGCATAAGAAACTAAATGAAGACATAAAAGCAACATCATCATCGCTACATAGCATTCCGACTCAACTAAGACTCGACTAACTGCAAAAACATATTTTTGATTTGATTTTTTTTATGCATGCGGAAATGCAATAAATATGCAGATGGATGAAAACAACAGATGCATACCCTCCCCAAACCAAATCGCACAATGCCCTCATTGTGTACAGCAAACAATAAGAGGCATAAAATATACGGGGAAGAAATGCAGGACAATGAAAGTGCAAAAAGAAAATAGAGAAAATAAATGAACTACTTACAAGATATGTATGAGCGGAGACCTTCCCTAAACCGCTCCTAAGCATCATAATATACCAACTTCATCATTTTACTTAAAAAACACATCAACGCCCTAAGTAGCATGTCATATTCCTGCGCATGTGAAATATGAAAGCAAATATAAGCACATGATAAGATATAAGTATCAAATGTCAAAAGTATGGAATGAAACATCTTATCACGGGGTGGAGGACCAATTTCCACATGAAGTACTGCACTAATCTCCTCGTCCGCAAGACATGGAGCATCAAAATTAAAATCAAAAAATAAAGTGTTAGTGGTCGTAGGAAAATGATCAAAAATTGGCAGCAGTGGGGCCGATAAGCATAAAGGTGGAAAAAGGAGTGGAACAGGGGGAACTAAGCCCAAAACCTTTGAAGGAGAGAGGATAACGGGCAAAGTAACCAATAATGATTCATCTACAACGTCGTGCTCATACTCGTCCCATCCAACCTCGATTTTCGAATCAAAAACTTCTTTACGAACCTCATCACACAGATTCTCACAAAATGGAACCAAGGCACTCGTGTCATAAATTTTGTCACAACCTATCTCATTGTCAAAACAAGGTCCCTTAAACATAACCGCATTACTAGTCTCACCAACAGACTCATCATTAGTCAAATAAAGTGAAAAACCGGGCTTCACACTTTCTTCTGCTAACCAGTCAAAGTACTCTATTACCTCTTCATGTGACTTGCTTTCAAAATCCTTACAAGTGGAAAATATGTAGGCTTTTATAGAGTCTGTCATACCTTTAATGACTGTAAGAACAAGTGTTTCATTAGTGAAACGAGCGGATTTGAGAGAGCTAAGCCAATCGCAAAACCTCTCCATATAAGCTCCAAAAGTCTCATCGGGTTCCTGTGGAAAATCTATAATAATCCTCATGGAAACGGTGAGAACAGTCTCAAGGAACTGGAGTTCCCTAAAACAAAAGATAAACTAAAATAACAAGCAGAAATACACCGTCTCCCCGGCAACGGCGCCAAAATTTGATAAGCTAGTCGTGTACCTATCAAAAAAAACCAACTACGGTCCAACTAAAAATATAGTTAGGGAAGTCGGGATCGTATCCACAAGGAGACAAATAAATTCTACTCGTAATTAAAGTCTATCTAAGTAACCAAATCTGGGATTTGTAATTGGGTTAACTAAACTAAAGTAGCTAGTGAAGGAAAGAGAAATAAAGGAGAAGAAATAACTAAAATAAATAAGATGAATAAAGATGAATAAATATAGAGAGAAAACTAGGATCGTCGGTTCACCATGAATTTCCTACGGTCACGGTCTAGGTCACAGGTCTGTCGCAGATATTGGTCTAAGGGGTAATGAAAAGGTCCTTCCGGTCCGCTATTCATCCTAGAATGCTTCTAACGGCTTCTGATCTTATTAGGGCAAACTAATGTGTTGTAGCAGGCCTAACTCTTACTAGGCTTCCGATCTTAGGTTCGAGTTCACCAATTCAATTAATCAATTACGTCGACTTAATCAATTAATCTCAATTAAATGCTACAATTAACAACAAAGACGCAATATCGTTGACAGATCTATAAACTAATTAGCAATCATATTTGTAGACACCCGCATTTTGACTGCCATGTGTCTATCTATGGTAGTTTCCGACAAACACCCGATGATGATCGGACGCAAACGTGACTTGGTATACTCGGATTTGGTCTCGGAATCAATAATATCCGACATGGACTTTTAGCGGAGTAATAATCTCACAAAACAGACCTCAAATCCAGGCCCATTGGGTCGTTCCGAGCAAAATAAGACTAATTTGGGCCAAAACCGACACCAAAAATAAATCCCGTCTTTTGGCGACCGGGTCAAAACCCGGTCAAAGACGAAACCGTCTCACAAAATCAGCCAAGTTCATTCTAGAAAACTGGCGCACAAAATCAGAATTCAAAAAAGCAAATCAAATCAAGAGTCAACTCCTTCCTAAAATGACTCAACTCACTTGATTCACTTGATCAAGTCTATAAATACACCCCCTAACCCTTTGCATTTTTCAGTTTTGAAGAGTTAAAAAAAGAGCTTTTGCAACCCTCATTTACCCTACAATTTCTACCCTAATCTACCTAAACATTCTACACTACAACCCCAAGCAAAACCATACAAAAAAACCGAGCCTCTCGTCCCTCAAAAACCGACGGCACACACACACACATACACACTATAACTCGCGTACATCCTCGATACTCCGGCGTTCCGGCGCTATTTACGAGTCCATTTCCGAGGCCTATACCAAGCATGTATGTTGAGGGTGTCCTAAACCCCATTTCGATCCATATTACTTCGTTCCAATTTACATTATCGCACTATTTACATTATAACTATACTAGTATCATAACACTAACTTTAACATAACACTAACATTTTTATTTCTCGTATACTAACTTTATCTTTTCGTTACTAACACTATCATACCGTGTATATATATATATACTAATACTAAAATTCGGTTTCAAATACGTTTGAATATGATGATCGCCTTAAAGTCCGTCTAATCCCTTTACGAGCAACGACGGAGGTGGAGCCCTTTCGAGGAGCCCCGCCCCAATGTACTCAAGGGCGTGACGTGATCGCAATCGGTCATAGTTGAACGCATTTGATCCCATTTCAAATAGTACGAAACCCGTTGACACGAAAACCGACATCACATAATCCGGAAGGATTAGTTTCGATGTCGTGACGTAGAGGGACACAATTTCGTCACTAATTCAAAATTTCTAATCTAGCGAAAACATAAATCGAGTAAATTAACCCACATTGGCACGCGATTATAAAAACGGACGATTTTTCGACAAATAAAAAACACGCGGCCAGACCCCCATGCGAGTCGCGCGCCGGTCAGGCGACTCGCGGGGAGGCCTGTTTGGCCGAGCCCTCTTTCTTGTTTTCTCGCCTTTCTATCCTCTTCGACTCTTACATTAATAGGCGACTTTCGCGACATATTTCCATATTTTGAGGCTCGTCTCTTTTTTTTACGACTTTTAGTCAACGCGTGTAAAGACCATCACGTGAACCTATATCTTAAAACTCATGCACAACACGACACTTAAAACGATTTTGATCGACGGTCTTGCACTATCAATTTTGTGTCGACGACTCTTTAGTCGTATCCGACACATAATTAATTTAGACTCCATTTTTCGAGGTGATAAGTCGGGGCAAGACATCAAGGTTCGAGATCGGGTTGGAATCACGCCTAGGTCTCAAACCTCCGTCCTTTGATTAATATGCAATATAATGCGTTATTAATTAAGGTTCGTCCGTCTATCTAATTCACGATCTATGGTACATTTATTATACACGGGTCTTTGTCGAGTCGTGTATTTTATTTATCGCTCTTCTTATTTTAGTTTGTTATTTCTTTTAACCGCTATAATAATCGTTGTATTGTGAATTCCGGGTTGTATTTCCGCCCGTGTAACTTGTATGTTATTCATTTTCGAGTTTTGTTTATTTACTTGCTTATCGCTTTATAAATGAACCTCGCTTGCTAAATCACTTCGACCATAATTAGATGCATTAAATGACGTAATTCACATATATTCACATGCTTAGCCCGAAAACGTTGTTTGCATATCATTTAATCATTTTACTAGCGCGCGTACACGAACACGAACGATGTCTTAGTAGAGGCCACCATGTGCGGGCGGGGTTGGGTGTCCTTAGTGGACTTCCCAACACGTACCCTCACCCCTTACTCAGAACCTCGGTTTCCGGATGCCCGAAACCGTTAGCGCGCGAGAGTCATTTTATATACGAAAGCCGGTGTAAACGGTATTGATATAATAATGCAAAGGGACGAGCCCCATGATCACTGAAATCGAAGTGGGTTTACTTTGTGTATAGCCCATGACGACATAGAGTGGGCTCGTATGGTTCCGAATAACCACAAAATTCGGTGGCGACTCCATTTTGGCTTAAATTTCGAACCCGAGAACAATCTCACCACGAGATTCATTCGCCTACTCAAACCCGCGCGTGGCCGCGTCGGGGTGGACCTACGTCATGTCCACAATTTGGCGACTCCGCTGGGGATACCTGATGTACCACTAGTCATCAGGGTTCCTAGGATGAGACTCGAAAAGAAATTGGTCGATTAGTAATGTACGCATTTTACTTCGATGGTTCATGCATGACCTAAATCTTTCCCGGGCCGGTTACTTGTGACCGACGTCCCACTATACCAAGGTGCATTCCTAAATGGGTGCACTAAAGACTTCTATGGCCGAACTCGCATGGGTCTCACGGCATGTTCTATGTCCAATTCGGCTTAGAAAGTCCATCCTGATTTGCGAGAAAGGACATTCCTATATATTAGTGTGCGCGCATTAGTTTAATGATTCATGCAAAACCCAAATTTTTGCCCGGGCCGGTTACTTGTGACCGACGTCCCACTATACCGCAGTGCATTCCTACATGGGTGCGCTAAAGACTTCGATGGTGGAACTCGTAAGGGTTTTGCGGCATGTCCTAAGACCAACTCGGCTTAGGGAGTCCGTCCTGACTACGAGAATACTATCGTCGTTGGTATAGACCCTATTTTGACCGACCGAGACTTAGCGTAATGCATACATAAGCGTCGTTATAATGCTTGCTTGACTACCTGCTACTTGGTTTCCGTGTCATTTTTTTTTTCAAAAACCGTCATTTCAAAAATGCATATTTCCAAAAACACCAAATTTTGAAAAACCCGAAATACTATCCGTTTCGGGACCCATCTTTTCAAAATATCCAATTTTCAAAACTCGGAATGCCGCCGAAATTTAGGATCAACGATTTGACTCAAAATATCCTTTTCTTTAGTCGGCATACCATCCGTTTTAACTCTCGAACTTCCAAAACCACCCTGATTTTCTGAATTCTTCAAAATTCTAATCTCGGTTTTCGAAATTCCTTTTTAATTTTCGAACTCTCGGAAATTCACCCATTATATATTCAAATTTTCAAACCTTCAACTTTCCAAATAAATCTTCCTTATTATAGGACCTACCGTCTAGCCGTGTGTCGGGTCTTTGCATAGTATGTCAAAGGTTTATAGAGTCGGAACTCCGTCGATCTTACATCACGAGTTTCCCCCCTTTCCCTAGTCCGCCTTATCTGTCAAGGCACGACCAACCCGCGTAGGGCATACCCCTACAAAGGAAAGTCCGTCCATACACTCAAGTCAAAAGTCTGGGGAACCGTCTCACGTGGACCTTCCTTCGAACGGGACTAGGCCCGCAAAGCCAAAGTCCTAAGGAAGTCGTACCACCAACAAGTCATCCGTTTAGGTGTCTTTTCGAGTCCTTTTCGCTCAGTCCTTTTCTTTTGGGTCGCTCGGGACGTACTTTTTGTAATTCCAAGATCTGGGTTCGGTTTCTGATTACACGGTGTTCTTACAGACAGGCCACCGGCAACCAGACACGCCCGCAGGATGGCTACTTTGAACAGTCTGCAAACCTCTCTGGACGCCATGATCGAGAAGCAAACCGACATCGAAGCCCAACTGACTGAAATGAGGGCTGGCCAAGTGGCCATCGTTGCTCGTCTAGCTACAGTAGAGCAAAGGACTCCAAATGCCGAGGCTACTGGGCCTCTAGCTGAACTAGTCAGCGCAGTACGCCGACTAGAAGAACAAGTCCATTTGGCTGGGAGTAACAATATCCACCGGGAGAATAGCCGAGAGTACTCCCCGGTGAGTGACAAACTGCCCGCAAACCTGAACCTTACAGGCTTGCCCATGTTTGAGGGAACTGAAGACCCGTTACTACATGTACGGGCCTTCAAGGAATTCATGGCCATCAAGGGAGTGGATTCGTCCATGTTCAAAAACCTTTTTGCTGCATCTCTTGAGAAACACCCACGGGCCTGGTACTACAGGCTAGACCCGAAGAAGTACCCTACCTGGGATAATGTGGCCACCGAGTTCACTCGGAATTATGCTAACAACACCGAGATCCAAACCACAATGCGATCTCTGGAGGTTATGGCCCAAGAGCCGAAGGAAGATTTTACTAAATACCTTCAACGCTGGAGGGCCGAGAGCGTGAAACTGGTCGATAAACCCAATGAGAAGACTTTAGTGGAGGCTTTTGTCAAGAACCTCCTCCCCTCCTACCGGGTTCACCTCCGGTACGCTGTCATACCCAATTTCACCACCCTTACTGAAATGGGTATGAGGATCGAAGACGATCTGAGACTGGAAGGCCTCACTAAGACCGCTAGCAAAGGGTACCAAGGGGCTTCTTCTTCCACCACTAAGCCCCAGGCTGCAAATCGCAGCATTTTTGACGCGGTTAATCTACTAGATGCCCCGTCCAAGAAGAGCACCCCACCTCGGGTTTTCACTGATATAGGTACCACCTATACCTATGCCTTACAAAGGCTGTCCTCCAAAGGCCTAATCCAACCGATAGGCCCAACTCCTGAAGTTCCGGTCGAGCGACGCTCCAAGAACTACAATGCTCAGGCCTATTGCCAATACCACCGGGGCAATGGGCATGATACCGAAAAGTGTTGGAAGCTGAAACACTTGATTCAGGACCTGATCGAGAGCGGTAAAATCTCGCTACCCGAAGATAAGCCAAGCAACAAGGAGAACCCTTTCAGCTCCCATGCCATCTTTACCGGGGAGATAATTGATTGTTCCCACCTTATCTCTCCATTCATCCCACAGGTGAACGGGATCTGGTTTGACGATGAGGATGATGTCTACCTCGCTAAAGGGGAAACCGTCCCCATTACCCCTGAGCAGATTCGCGAAGCCAAATCCCAAGTCCTAGCCAGTAACCACCTGGGCCGTCCCTATCAAGCCACTAGCTCTCGGGACATCCCCATCCCGACAACCATCACCGATCCACTCGGGATAGAAGTCGCCCCTGAGGAGCCTACTGCTGAAACAGCTATTGTTGAAGAAGACCCGAGTTGACCTCACTATATGGCAACTCTTAGTTAGCTCACAAGAACATCGAGAAGCACTTACAAAGGCTCTCGATCAAGTCAAGATCGACTCTTTGGCTACCCCTGCTGAAATGGTAGCCACGGTCCTACCCCATCTAAAGGGTAAGGCCAAGGAAGAAGGCCCAATGATCACTTTCTCTGAAGCCGACCTGCCACCATTTGAGACCTCCCACAATCTGGCCCTTTACATCACGGTGATTTGCCGAGGAAAATACCTCCCTATGACCTTGGTTGATGACGGGTCCGCTGTAAATGTCCTTCCTCTGAGGACCGCCAAAGCCCTCGGTATCACCGAGGTCGATTATGTCTCGACGGCTCAAACCATCCAAGCTTTTGATGGGAGTCCAAAGTCGGTAGCTGGGGCCATAAAACTGACCATCATAACGGGCCCGATAGAGAAAGAGCTCGAATTTCAGGTGATTGATGTCACCTCGTCATTCAACTTGCTCCTTGAAAGGCCATGGATCCACGCGGTCAAGGCGGTATCCTCCACCCTCCACCGAAAGATCAAAATGCCTCTGCTCAACGATGTTATTACTTTGGAGGCAACCCCAATGATCGTGGCTAGCTGTAATGCCACGGGCCGCACGGACCTCTGGGGGTTCGACTTTGTGGGGATGATCGAGGAAGAGTACCTCTTTAGGCCTTACTTCACCACAAGCATTGACACAATGCTCCAAAACCTAGGGTACCTTCCGGGGGCTACCTCTCGACCCGACCTTCCAGCTGGGAAGATCATCGAGGTCCTTAAGGACGAAGACTCCTACTTCGGCCTTGGCTATGCCGCCACTCCGGGCAACGTTGTCCGAGCAGGAATCGAAAAGGCCTGCAACATCATGAAGGGTATCCACTTGAGCCCTTACAGCCCACGGTTGGCCGACTACTTTGTCACACCCGTGTTTGGGGCTATCCAGGTTGGACTGTACCAACCCAATGCTGCGCACCTCGGGACCCACTCGGCCCGGGACTGCAACTACATCCCGGATGATGTGTTCGCCCTCATCCAGTCTGATGAAGCTGATGATGCTGAGCCCGCGCTGGGGCTGCTCTTCGGGGAAGACACCAAAGCCCCGACTCCAAAAGAAGACCTGGTCAACCTAATTCTCCGCAGCAACAGGTTTGACCCGACCAAGCTAATCTCGGATGTTGGTTCCAGGACGGGAAACAGGGCCTGGAAGAAGACTGTCAAGTGGACTGACAGCCAAGGGAAGATCTACAAGCTGGTCACCGGAGAGGGAGACATGCATGAGTCTGAGTCCGAGTCTGATTCGGAGTCTGAGTCAGAGTCTGAGGTCGAGTCTATGGAAGTCGGTGCTAGAGTCACTCCTGTAACCCCTCTCCCTTCTATCATTCCTGCTGCTGGCACTTCGGGGTCTGTCCCGAGTGCCTTACCAATTCCGCCACTAACCAATGATCAGATGGTTGCTCTCTTTGAGCTGTTTTCCAAATTTTCAATCAATAATAACAACCGTTCTACTTACGACTTGTCTCTTTTAAATTCTGCTTTCAAAAATGTTTTATGCTATGACATTGAGAAATCCGACGAACAGGTACCCTTACCTCCACATCTGATCGAGCAACTAGAGCAAAGGGAATCCCGGAATCTGGTAATCGAAGAAACCGAGTCCATAAACGTGGGAACAACCTTAGAGCCTCAGATACTTAATATAGGGTTATCCTTAGATCCCGAGGAGAAACAACAGTTCGTAAACCTCCTCCAAGAATTCAAGGATGTCTTCGCATGGTCCTACAAGGACATGCTGGGGACAGACCGGGAAATAGCCGAGCACCGCATACCAATCAAGGACGGGTGCAAACCGGTCAAGCAGAAGCTTCGTCGAATGAGGCCCGAGTGGTCTCTCAAAGTAAAAGAAGAAGTCGATAAACAGTTCAAAGCCGGCTTCATACAGGTGTCCGAGTATCCGGATTGGGTGGCAAACATCGTGTTGGTTCCTAAAAAGGACGGTAAGGTGCGGGTATGCGTAGATTTTTGGGATCTTAACAAGGCAAGCCCGAAAGATGATTTTCCGTTACCACACATCGACATACTGGTGGATAACACGGCCGATCATGCCCTTCTATCATTCATGGACGGGTATGCCGGATATAATCAAATCAAAATGGCGGAAGAAGATATGAGTAAGACTACCTTCACCACACCTTGGGGTACTTACTGTTATACCGTCATGCCATTCGGTCTCATTAATGCCGGGGCCACATACCAAAGGATCGCTACCACTTTATTACACGACATGATGCATAAAGAGGTAGAAGTTTATGTGGACGGCATGATCGTCAAATCCAAAGAACGGGACGGTCACATCACCGCCCTAAGAAAATTCTTCACCCGATTGCGCAAATACAACATGAGACTAAACCCTCAAAAGTGCAGTTTTGGGGTAACGTCGGGCAAATTACTGGGTCATATCGTTAGCCAACGAGGTATCGAGGTCGACCCAGCTAAAATCAAAGCCATTACCGAGATGCAAGCTCCTAAAACCGAAAAAAAAATAAGGGGATTTCTCGGAAAAGTCCAGTATATTAGTCGATTCATTTCCAAACTAACCATGGTGTGTGAACCAATTTTCAAGAAACTGAAAATAGGGGAACGGATACTATGGGACGACAAGTGCCAAGCTGCTTTCGACAAGATCAAAGAAATTCTGTCTGCTCCGCCAGTCTTAATGCCGCCTCAGCACGGTTTGCCTCTGTCGTTATACCTAACAACGACCGAGACAACCATGGGGGCTATGCTGGCTCAGACGGTTGACTCCGAAGAAAGAGCCATCTATTACATCAGCAATAAGTTTTTAGAGTATGAGTGCAAGTATACCATGCTCGAAAAGACGTGCTTGGCTCTAGTCTGGGCCACCAAGAAGCTCCGACACTATATGCTCAGCTACGAGGTCCATGTGTTATCCAGGATGGACCCCATCAAATACCTCTTCGAAAAACCCGTCCTCAATGGCCAAATTTCTAGATGGACTCTAATGTTAGCAGAGTTCGACCTAAAATTTGTGCCATTAAGGGACGGGTGGTAGCTGAATTCCTCGCTGACAGCCCGGTAACCGAAGAAGGACACACCGACACCTGGTCCTTCCCAGACGAAGATATTTTCCATACCGATGCCAAAACGTGGGATTTATACTTCGATGGAGCATCTAATTTTCGAGGGTTTGGAGCCGGGATCCTCCTAATCTCACCAAGAGGGGAGCATACTCCCGTCTCCATCAAACTGGACTTCGATGTTACCAATAATGCAGCAGAATACGAAGCATGCATTTACGGGCTACAAGCCGCCGCCAATCTGGGGATCACAAATCTCCAGGTACATGGTGACTCATCCTTGGTCATTAACCAAGCACTGCAAAAATGGAAGACTCGGAATGCTAATCTCGTGGCCTACCAGGCACGAGTAAGGGATCTCGAGAAACAATTCCAGAAGGTAGAATACATATACCTGCCTCGGGAAGAGAATCAGTTTGCGGATGCACTTTCAAAATTGGCATCTCTATTAAATATTCCCGACCACGTGACCAGTATGCCAATTTGCGTCGAAAGACGGTCCGAGCCGGCATATGTTCACGATATTGAAGACATTGAGATAACTGATCCCGAACCATGGTACCAGGCTGTGTTAAAGTACCTGACAAACGGAGAATATCCTCCCGGGACGGAAGGTCGATCCAAGAAAGTCTTACGAAGGCTAGCCACTCAGTTCATCCGTACCGATGACGGACAACTGTACAAAAAGACGGCACAAGGGGCTCTCCTTCTTTGTGTTGACAAGTATAAGGCTGAGAAGGTTATGGCCAAAGTACATGATGGTGAAAACGGCCCACATATGAATGCCCACATGCTGGTCCGAAAAATCATGAGGCTTGGTTATTACAGGAATACTATGGAAGCCGACTGCCGGTCATATGTTAAACATTGTCATAACTGTCAAATCTTCGGCAACGTGCAACATATGCCGTCATCTATGCTCTATACCATGACGTCACCCTGGCCGTTCTTAACATGGGGTATCGACATAATCGGGAAAATAAATCCCTCTGGTACTGGTGGGCACTGCTTTATTTTAGTAGCTATCGACTATTTCACCAAGTGGGTCGAGGCTGAGTCATATCGCATTCTCAATGCTAAGCATGTCGCCAAGTTCATCCAGAACAAGATAATATGCCGATATGGGATTCCTTATGAGTTCATCAGTGATCACGGAACTCATTTCCAAGCCGAGACCGCAGCCCTGCTGACCAAATATAAAATTCAAAGGCACACGTCCTCGCCTTACCGTCCCCAGACAAATGGAGCAGTGGAGGCGGCCAATAAAACAATTGTCACCATACTCAAAAAGATGGCTGATAATTACCGGGATTGGCCCGACAAAATACCTTTCGCCCTATGGGGGTACCGGACGTCAATTCGCACCGCAACCAGAGCAACACCATATTATCTAACCTATGGGATGGAAGCAGTCCAGCCCGTCGAGTTGGAGGTATCGTCCCTCAGAATTCTGCTAGAAAGCCAAGTACCCGAGGCTGACTGTGTTCGAGCGCGGTATGACTCGTTGGTTCTACTAGATGAGCGACGAAATCGTGCCCTCAACAATATCCAAATCTACCAGAAGAGGATCCAACGGGCCTTCAACAAGAGGGTAAGGCCCAGAAACAATAAAGAAGGGGATCTAGTCCTTAAGTCCTTAGTTCGTCAACCCGACCAACCTGGACCAGCTGAAGCGTTACTACCCTTAGCCATTTCTCAATGTCATTAGCCAAATTTATCAAAATCTTTATTTTACAAAAAAGCAAGTCAATGAGCTGGAATTACTTATTCTACTGTCGCAAACATCTTGAACCATTAGTCTTGGTGTAATTCGAGATTGCAAATTTTACTAAGCTTGAACTACGTTTGGTTTGATTCTGCTAATTGCGGATACGTAGGCAGCCCCTCAAAAGGGCACAACCAATGCAATCGAGAAAAGACAGGAACAGTTTAATAATAAACTTTTTTTTAATTCAAAAAAAAAACCCGATAAACTCGGGAAATTACAAAATGCAGGAATTCAAAAAATACACAAAAAAAAACACACGACCAAAAATAGTAATAATACTTAAATAGTAATAAAGCGGAAGGACTCGGCATTCAGGGCATCTTGCCCTTCCCCTTGTCCTTGGCCTCCTTAGCCGTCCACTGGCGACGACGCGGAGGGAAGCGTTCCCGAATCACCACGGGAACCTCTCTGGCTTGGGCTCGCTCGTTCGAGCCCGAATCCTCTATCACCTCGATAGGCCCAAGTCGGGCCCTCACGGGCTCAAGAAGCCGGTCACGCGGACCCAGTCGGTCCCGGGCCGCCAGCCTGGGCCCGAGGCGTCTCTCCAAATCAGTCTGGGGGCTTGGCCGCCCCCGTGTGCTGCTAGAACCGACCTCCTTAGATCGAGTCTTAGTTTGTGACTTAAGACCCGATTTTTCCCGGACTGCAGCTTCAGGAATATCTCCCCCAACGAAGAGATCCCTGTTATCTTTCGTCGTCTCGCGGCGAACCAGTTCAAAGGCCTCATCAAGCTTCAAGGCCTCGCGAGCTTCCTTGGACTCCTCGGAAGTCCATTTATGGTAGGCCCTTGAAACCCAAGCGGATTGGCAAGGGCTGGGTATAGTCCATGTAGGACGAGTGAACCATCTTTGCAACCAGGTGTCGCACATAGCGTCCGTCAGTTGAAGCGAGACGCTGATAATGGCTTCAGTCTCAGGAATGCGCTGAGACGAACCGAACTGCCTCAGGATGCGGTCCGGGTAAATGTGAACTGTCCAGTCAAGGGACAGAATCACCAAATAGCGAGCTTGGTCTCTCTTGGCCAATCCAGTCAACCTCGAAAGGAACCACCAAGCGACGGTCCACCTCATAAAGGGACCCCCGTGGAACACCAACTTCTCATCCCAGTAAGCTCGGTTTATTAGATGACTCGAGCTTATCCGCCGCCTTCGGGAGCTAATCTGACTGCTCCGATAGTTGGGAATACTCGGAGGGGGCTCTTTGATTGATAGCCGCTCCGACAGCCATATCTGAAAAGAGTACGCGAATTTTATAAGCAACGGAAGGGTTCGCCGAAGGTCACTCGATCGGGTGACTCATGAACTTCGGAGATTTCGCGGAAAAAAAAAATGCGCGAGATGTATACCTGCAAAATACGGGTACTCCCTGTCAGTTGTCGGGTTGGGTCAAGTCGCCTAGCATCCAGACCCATGATAATCTCCCCAGTGGCTAGCCAAGCAGGGCTATGACCAGTCTCCATCTGATCAACCACTTCAATCAACCTAATTTGACCCCTGCACGAGTCAAGTTTCATCAGCCCTTCAAAGACGTAGCAGTGCAGCATGCAAAAGGCGAACGCCCTGCGTCTGTGAGCAGGGGTGGCCCTCACATCCCGGCTATTCATAAACTTGTCGGCCAAGTCGAATAGGGAAACAGTATCTCCCCGCACCATCCGATCTGTCTCGGCATGAGACAGACCCAAGAATTCCCTTAGCCTCCTCCTCGGGTCCGGGTAGAACGAGGGAGTAGCAGGCTGAACAACTGGGCCCTAATCACCTATGGCTGCGATTTCCTCGGGAAGAGGGCATATCTCTCCCCGCGGGAACGTGAAGACGTGATGGGTAGTATCCCAAAACGACAGACAGGCGTCCAAGAAGTATGGGTCAATTATCAGTCGTTGGAGGGGAAACAGACTGACAATTCCCATCTGGGTCAGCCGAATCTTTTCCTCGTCCCGAAAGTATTGGGACCAGGCGAGAAGCATGGCGGTCAAGTGATCGATACCATGACAGAAGTTTCTAACTTTCTTCAAAGTCTAAAAGATTTTGAGAAGTCTAAAAGAGAATTTGAGTTAGGATGCAAAAAAAACTGAAGCAGGGAGACCTATATTTATAATAGGAAACCTCACCTGTAACCCTAACTGCCATGCCTCCTCAGCAAACCTGGGCCTTATGCGCGCGCAGGCCTGATTTCAAACAAGAAACCCAAAATAGGAATCAAGTTGTCCCGAGCTTTCATAAAAAATTTCCTAAAATTTTCTGTGACAAAATTGTGATAACATTCTTTTCAAAAATCGTGGCATTTTCAAAAATTCGGTATCTTTCCTCCCCAGCGCGAGTCAGTGTCTTGCCTATGTGTTACATACAAATTGTTATGTGTCAGCATACAGGTACACTCCAGACTTCAGAAGCAAGTCTCCGCAGAGCTATTTTATCCCCCAGCATAAGTCGGTGATTCCTCCGAAATGCTACATCCAAGGCAGGATGTGTCAGCATACGAGTACACCTACATCCCCAAAGGGAATTTTGACTCCCCACGGAGCTACCATCATCAGGACAGGTATGATCCTCTGCTTATGGCTGGCGAGCCCTTCACGCAAGTCTACTAGACTATAAACGACCCGACCGGAAAGCTGCCAGGTCGTAATCTGCGATTGGCCTGGTAGCTACTCTGACTTTCGCCTTGTCCAAGCCTCAGTCAGAGTGGGGGCTCTGTAGACACCCGCATTTTGACTGCCAGGTGTCTATGTTAGTCTCCGACAAACACCCGATGATGATCGGACGCAAACGTGACTTGGTATACTCGGATTTGGTCTCGGAATCAATAATATCCGACATGGACTTTTAGCGGAGTAATAATCTCACAAAACAGACCTCAAATCCAGGCCCAGTGGGTCGTTCCGAGCAAAATAAGACTAATTTGGGCCAAAACCGACACCAAAAATAAATCCCGTCTTTTGGCGACCGGGTCAAAACCCGGTCAAAGACGAAACCGTCTCACAAAATCAGCCAAGTTCATTCTAGAAAACTGGCGCACAAAATCAGAATTCAAAAAATCAAATCAAATCAAGAGTCAACTCCTTCCTAAAATGACTCAACTCACTTGATTCACTTGATCAAGTCTATAAATACACCCCCTAATCCTTTGCATTTTTCAGTTTTGAAGAGTTAAAAAAAGAGCTTTTGCAACCCTCATTTACCCTACAATTTCTACCCTAATCTACCTAAACATTCTACACTACAACCCCAACCAAAACCATACAAAAAAACCGAGCCTCTCGTCCCTCAAAAACCGACGGCACACACACACACACATACACACCATAACTCGCGTACATCCTCGATACTCCGGCGTTCCGTCGCTATTTACGAGTCCATTTCCGAGGCCTATACCAAGCATGTATGTTTAGGGGGTCCTAAACCCCATTTCGATCCATATTACTTCGTTCCAATTTACATTTTCGCATTATTAACATTATAACTATACTAGTATCATAACACTAACTTTAACATAACACTAACGTTTTTATTTCTCGTATACTAACTTTATCTTTTCGTTACTAACACTATCATACCGTGTATATATATATACTAATACTAAAATTCGGTTTCAAATACGTTTGACTATGATGATCGCCTAAAAGTCCGTCTAATCCCTTTACGAGCAACGACGGAGGTGGAGCCCTTTCGAGGAGCCCCGCCCCAATGTACTCAAGGGCGTGACGTGATCGCAATCGGTCATAGTTGAATGCATTTGATCCCATTTCAATTAGTACGAAACCCGTTGACACGAAAACCGACATCACATAATCCGGAATGATTAGTTTCGATGTCGTGACGTAGAGGGACGCAATTTCGTCACTAATTCAAAATTTCTAATCTAGCGAAAACATAAATCGAATAAATTAACCCACATTGGCACGCGATTATAAAAACGGATGATTTTTCGGCAAATAAAAAACACGCGGCCAGACCCCCATGCGAGTCGCGCGCCGGTCAGGCGACTCGTGGGGAGGCCTGTTTGGCCGAGCCCTCTTTCTTGTTTTCTCGCCTTTCTATCCTCTTCGACTCTTACATTAATAGGCGACTTTCGCAACATATTTCCATATTTTGAGGTTCGTCTCTTTTTTTTACGACTTTTAGTCAACGCGTGTAAAGACCATCACTTGAACCTATTTCTTAAAACTCATGCACATCACGACACTTAAAACGATTTTGATCGACGATCTTGCACTATCAATTTTGTGTCGACGACTCTTTAGTCGTATCCGACACATAATTAATTTAGACTCCATTTTTCGAGGTGATAAGTCGGGGCAAGACATCGAGGTTCGAGATCGGGTTAGAATCACGCCTAGGTCTCGAACCTCCGTCCTTTGATTAATATGCAATATAATGCGTTATTAATTAAGTTTCGTCCGTCTAACTAATTCACGATCTAGGGTACATTTATTATACACGGTTCTTAGTCGAGTCGTGTATTTTATTTATCGCTCTTCTTATTTTAGTTTGTTATTTCTTTTATTGTTGTATTCTTTTATTTATCGTTGTATTGTGAATTCCGGGTTGTATTTCCGCCCGTGTAACTTGTATGTTATTCATTTTCGAGTTTTGTTTATTTACTTGTTTATCGCTTTATAAATGAACCTCGCATGCTAAATCACTTCGACCATAACTAGATGCATTAAATGACGTAATTCACATATAATTCACATGCTTAGCCCGAAAACGCTGTTTGCATATCATTTAATCATTTTACTAGCGCGCGTACACGAACACGAACGATATCTTAGTAGAGGCCGCCATGTGCGGGTGGGGTTGGGTGTCCTTAGTGGGCTTCCCAACACGTACCCTCACCCCTTACTCAGAACCTCGGTTTTCGGATGCCCGAAACCCTTGGCGCGCGAGAGTCATTTTATATACGAAAGCCGGTGTAAACGGTATCGATATAATAATGCAAAGGGACGAGCCCCATGAACTCTGAAATCGAAGTGGGCTTACTTTGTGTATAGCCCATGACGACATAGAGTGGGCTCGTATAGTTCCGAATAACCACAAAATTCGGTGGCGACTCCATTTTGGCTTAAATTTCGAACCCGAGAACAATTTCACCACGAGATTCATTCGCCTATCCAAACCCGCGCATGGCCGCCTCGGAGTGGACCTACGTCATGTCCACAATATTCAATTCATGGATCCCCTAAATCCTAGCAAGGGAAATTAGCTACTCATGGAGAAATTTACGACAACAATAATAAAGATGATAAATAAATTAAGCATAGTGAATAGATCTAAAGAGAAATTAAGAATAAAAGAATTAATAAGATTAAGAGAGAAAGAATTAAGAACAAAGAGAATAAGAAAGAACAAAGAAAGAATTAGATTACCGAGTTTAAAGGAAGAGTAGAAAAGAATTCATAAATCTAAATCTAAAAGTTTGAGTGTAGAGAGAAATCTAAAGAATAGTCTAAAGAGAATTAAAAGAAGGAAGAAGTTGTCTAAAGAAAATTAAAAGAATAAAAGAAGAGGTTGAAGAATTCTAGTCTAATAGTTTCCTAAATACTAAGCTAAAACAAAAGCCCAAAAGTCTTATTAAACCTAAACATCAAATTAGGAAAGTCTCGGTCTTCGTCCAGTCTCGAGAATAGTCGGTCGACTATTATGGATAGTCGTTCGACTATCTGTGACCCGTTTCCATTCTCAGCAATGCGCGCTCAACTTCAAACGCTTCTCATTTCTTCGTTACTTCTTCAAATTGGGCGTGTAATATACCGTTGGAAAGCTAAGAGAAAGAGATTTCCAACGCAACTAGAATCAGCTCAATTAAAGTTGTAGAACTCAAGATATTCACATTTTAATTTGACCTATTTGGAAACGATCATTCTCTTTTCTTATTTCTCATAATATTTCATCTTTAAGAATGATTTTTGTCTTGTTTATGCGTCCACGAGTCCATTCCCTACATAAGACGCAACAAGACCACAAAGTATCAAATTCGGGGAAAAATAGTAGACAATGCTACTCGATATGCATGGAAATGTGTACGTAAAAGACGTAATAATCATATATAAATAGCACGCATCAAACCTCCCCAAACCGAACCCTTGCTTGTCCCAAGCAAGCACAAAACAATGAAAAACATCCTAATGTAACGTATATAACTCATAGCAGAGTATGCTTCAAAGTTACCCAAACCAATGCGCAACGATTAAAATTAATGTAAACAACCACATACAACAAGCTTGACCAATGACAACAATACTGAACTTTCAACCTTGCAAGACTCGTCTATGTCGGACTCTCACGGGTCGCTCATCACACAAAAAGGGTGATATTGTGAGTTTATGTAAAAACGGAAGGACAAAGCACTCACCTAAACTACGACTTACAAGAGCATGCATGCAATCTAACATGAAATCAATCTCTACTAACCGTACATACGCATTCTATCGGGTAAAGACAAGTGCCAAGGACTTACATATGGTATAAAGTGAGGCTAATCGGGTAAGAAGGGGCAAAATGATATGGATATGAGGAGGTAAAAGCCAAGATAGTATTCCTTACACCCA
The DNA here is from genome assembly GCA_958450325.1 of Agrostemma githago. NCBI lineage: Eukaryota > Viridiplantae > Streptophyta > Magnoliopsida > Caryophyllales > Caryophyllaceae > Agrostemma > Agrostemma githago. The sequence continues at coordinate 61,042,611 of OY288239.1, read as the reverse complement.
TCAATAGTAGACATTCCGTTCTCACCAAACTCAAGTCGAAGAAATTAGGTATAGCAACAAGCGTCTTATCAAAATCGCTTCCCACTAGTAACTATGAAATTAGAGAGATCAATTCTTTTCTCATAGCAAAAACACATTCTTCTTCTAGTTTCACTTCATTTTTTTTCCTTTTCTTCTTCTTTCCCTTATTTCCTTTCTATTTTTTTCTTTATCAAATCTTTTCTTTTATTGAATTTTTTTTTCTTTTCATTTTTTTTCTCAATTCATTTTTTCCAATTCTCCTTTTTTTTTCTTTCAATCATCATGGTACCAAAATTAACCCGAAAAAAAAAAAACAATTCCGTCTAATTCATCTACTAGCTTGACTAGGGGAGGCAATATATGGCATGTAGTTGATAAACGGGTCAAACAGGTTAATTTGGCTATGTGAGGCTCATGGGAATTAATTAAAAGAAAGGTTTTGCCTTTTTCGCACATGTCAAAACCACGAGTCAAAAACGTACAGGTACCTAAGAGACGAATGTCATGCTTATGCAGTTTGATGTTACATGTCTCATAAGGAGTACAACTCTCAACCTAAATGAAACTGATCGTGAATGTCATCAGTTTAAATGCTCTAATTCCTAACAAATCTGAGTAGTTTGCCAACAATGAGTCAAGTTTATTCGTTCAATACCGTTAACCAAAGATGCAAGAATACCGCATGTGATTATATACAAAAATTCTAACGGCGCACTAGCATAAGAAACTAAATGAAGACATAAAAGCAACATCATCATCGCTACATAGCATTCCGACTCAACTAAGACTCGACTAAATGCAAAAACATATTTTTGATTTGATTTTTTTTTTATGCATGCGGAAATGCAATAAATATGCAGATGGATGAAAACAACAGATGCATACCCTCCCCAAACCAAATCGCACAATGCCCTCATTGTGTACAGCAAACAATAAGAGGCATAAAATATACGGGGAAGAAATGCAGGACAATGAAAGTGCAAAAAGAAAATAGAGAAAATAAATGAACTACTTACAAGATATGTATGAGCGGAGACCTTCCCTAAACCGCTCCTAAGCATCATAATATACCAACTTCATCATTTTACTTAAAAAATATATCAACGCCCTAAGTAGCATGTCATATTCCTGCGCATGTGAAATATGAAAGCAAATATAAGCACATGATAAGATATAAGTATCAAATGTCAAAAGTATGGAATGAAACATCTTATCACGGGGTGGAGGACCAATTTCCACATGAAGTACTGCACTAATCTCCTCGTCCGCAAGACATGGAGCATCAAAATTAAAATCAAAAAATAAAGTGTTAGTGGTCGTAGGAAAATGATCAAAAATTGGCAGCAGTGGGGCCGATAAGCATAAAGGTGGAAAAAGGAGTGGAACAGGGGGAACTAAGCCCAAAACCTTTGAAGGAGAGAGGATAACGGGCAAAGTAACCAATAATGGTTCATCTACAACGTCGTGCTCATACTCGTCCAATCCAACCTCAATTTTCGAATCAAAAACTTCTTTACGAACCTCATCACACAGATTCTCACAAAATGGAACCAAGGCACTCGTGTCATAAATTTCGTCACAACCTATCTCATTGTCAAAACAAGGTCCCTTAAACATAACTACATTACTAGTCTCACCAACAGACTCATCATTAGTCAAATAAAGTGAAAAACCGGGCTTCACACTTTCTTCAGCTAACCAGTCAAAGTACTCTATTACCTCTTCATGTGACTTGCTTTCAAAATCCTTACAAGTGGAAAATATGTAGGCTTTTGTAGAGTCTGTCATACCTTTAATGACTGTAAGAACAAGTGTTTCATTAGTGAAACGAGCGGATTTGAGAGAGCTAAGCCAATCGCAAAACCTCTCCATATAAGCTCCAAAAGTCTCATCGGGTTCCTGTGGAAAATCTATAATAATCCTCATGGAAACGGTGAGAACAGTCTCAAGGAACTGGAGTTCCCTAAAACAAAAGATAAACTAAAATAACAAGCAGAAATACACCGTCTCCCCGGCAACGGCGCCAAAATTTGATAAGCTAGTCGTGTACCTATCAAAAATAACCAACTACGGTCCAACTAAAAATATAGTTAGGGAAGTCGGGATCGTATCCACAAGGAGACAAATAAATTCTACTCGTAATTAAAGTCTATCTAAGTAACCAAATCTGGGATTTGTAATTGGGTTAACTAAACTAAAGTAGCTAGTGAAGGAAAGAGAAATAAAGGAGAAGAAATAACTAAAATAAATAAGATGAATAAAGATGAATAAATATAGAGAGAAAACTAGGTCGTCGGTTCACCACGAATTTCCTACGGTCACGGTCTAGGTCACAGGTCTGTCGCAGATATTGGTCTAAGGGGTAGTGAAAAGGTGCTTCCGGTCCGCTATTCACCCTAGAATGCTTCTAACGGCTTCCGATCTTATTAGGGCAAACTAATGTGTTGTAGCAGGTCTAACTCTTACCAGGCTTCCGATCTTAGGTTCGAGTTCACCAATTCAATTAATCAATTACGTCGACTTAATCAATTAATCTCAATTAAATGCTACAAATAACAACTCAGACGCAATATCGTTGACAGATCTATAAACTAATTAGCAATCATATTCAATTCATGGATCCCCTAAATCCTAGCAAGGGAAATTAGCTACTCATGGAGAAATTTACGACAACAATAATAAAGATGATAAATAAATTAAGCATAGTGAATAGATCTAAAGAGAAATTACGAATAAAAGAATTAATAAGATTAAGATAGAAAGAATTAAGAACAAAGAGAATAAGAAAGAACAAAGAAAGAATTAGATTACCGAGTTTAAAGGAAGAGTAGAAAAGAATTTATAAATCTAGATCTAAAAGTTTGAGTGTAGAGAGAAATCTAAAGAATAGTCTAAAGAGAATTAAAAGAAGAAGAAAGAAGTTCTCTAAAGAAAATTAAAAGAATAAAAGAAGAGGTTGAAGAATTCTAGTCTAATAGTTTCTTAAATACTAAGTTAAAACAAAAGCCCAAAAGTCTTATTAACCCTAAACATCAAATTAGGAAAGTCTCGGTCTTCGTCCAGTCTCGAGAATAGTCGGTCGACTATTATGGATAGTTGTTCGACTATCCGTGACCCGTTTCCATTCTCAGCAATGCGCGCTCAACTTCAAACGCTTGCCATTTCTTCGTTACTTCTTCAAATTGGGCGTGTAATATACCGTTGGAAAGCTAAGAGAAATTGCTTTCTAACGCAACTAGAATCAGCTCAATTAAAGTTGTAGAACTCAAGATATTCACATTTTAATTTGACCTATTTGGAAACGATCATTCTCTTTTCTTATTTCGCATAATATTTCATCTTTAAGAACGAATTTTGCCTTGTTTATGCGTCCACGAGTCCATTCCCTACATAAGATGCAACAAGACCACAAAGTATCAAATTCGAGGGAAAATAGTAGACAATGCTACTCGATATGCATGAAAATGCGTGCGTAAAAGACGTAATAATCATATATAAATAGCACGCATTATCTCCGTTTAGGCAGAGAGAAAATGAAGGAGTGGAGACCCATTGCATCAATAAGTTAATAAACTGAGGCGGGAACTGCAATCCACATAGCATCTGGTGCAAGAACAACCATTCAACCGAGTCATAGGCCTTCTGCATATCTAGTTTAAACAAGCATCTTGAGGATATGTTGTGTCTTGAGTAAAGTCTAATTATATCCTGGAAAAATCAGGATGTTTTCCACAATACTTATCCCTTTTATGAAACCTCCTTGGACTGGGTATATGATATCCGGAAAAACTCTTGCCAGTCTCTTGCAAAGCAGTTTAGAAATATTCTTGTATACGATATTGCAACAAGCTATCGGTCTAAATTGCAAAACAGATTTAGGTCTGTCCACCTTAGGAATAAGCGTGACAGTGGTACAATTGATCCGCTTAAGAATCTGCCCAATGGAGAAAAAATCCATCACTGCAGTACGTACCTCCTCCCCAACCGTATGCCAGCAATCTTTGAAGAATTTACTCGAGAATCCATCCGGTCCAGGCGCTTTATCATTTGGGAGGCTAAAGATGGCCTCTTTTATTTCCTGTGTGGTGACAGGCTCCATCAACCATATCTGATGTTCCTTTGTGCATTTGGCTCCGTAATTGAGAATTAATGGACTCACTTTCATAGTTTTCGTTTAGGATCCCAGTAGCTCCTTGTAATATGACAGGAAGGCTTCCTGGATATCTTTTGGGTCGCTAAATGAATTCCCATATTGGTCCTCAATTTGAAACACTGCATTCCTATTCCGTCTAGCTTTGAGTGTACCATGGAAATAAGCAGTGTTATTGTCTCCTTCCTTAATCCAATTCGCCTTAACCTTTTGCTGTAGAAAGCTCTCTCTAACCTTGTGCAGATGGGCATAAACTGCATGAGCATTGCATTCCTCTTCTATGTATTGCAGGTTTCCTGTATTCTGCATAATCTCCTTATGTATCTCTATTAGTTTAACATATGCTATATCCGCCTGTTGCTCAATGTCAGAGAATCTCGCCCTATTTAACTCCTTTAATGGCCTTTTTAAACGCCTCAGTTTTTGTACTACCACATACATAGGAGAACCACTTACTTCCTCTTTCCAGCTTTCTCTCACAATATCATCAAAATGTGGAGCAACACGTCACATATTGAAGTATTTAAAACTTCGATTCCGATCATTTTGCACCTTTCCATTACCAATTATACAAGGGCTATGGTCGAACAATCCTTCCGGAAGGAATTGAGCTAGGTGATTAGGAAAGAGCTGACTCCAGGCCTGATTTATTAGGACTCTATCAATCCTGGAATAAACTCGTTGTTCAAGTGGTCTTTTGTTATTCCGGGTATAAAATGCTCCTGAGGCTGGAGCATCCGTCATTTCACAGACCTCAATGCATCGCTGGAGAGGAATGGCTTCTGCCTCCACAAAACCACCCCCTAATCTTTTCTTAGGAGATAGCACGCAGTTGAAGTCTCCACAAATCACCCATGGTTCATTATTCAAGTTATTCAGCTGACATAAATCATTCCACAATTCTTCTCTATCATGGATATCATTATGAGCGTAAACAAAAGACACTCTAAAATGATTACCAGATTTTTCATCCCGCACTCTGCAATGTATCAATTGAGAGGTGTATTTCTCTACTAACACATTACAAAGAGCCGGATCCCACAAGACCCAAATTCTACCTCCACTATGAGTATGACAGTTTATTGTAATACACCACTTATTAAAGCTATTATTCATAATTCTATCCTGATTCTGACCCTTGATTTTAGTTTCAAGCAACCCAAACAAACTACACTTATTAGCATAAAGAAATTTCAGTATCTCATTTTGTTTATTCACTCTATTCATCCCCCTTACGTTCCAAAAACCCATCTTCATTTATTATTAAGTATAGACATGTTACCCTTCTCTTCACTTGCTTGTTTTTCAACACTTCCAGTCACCATATTAGCAAACGATGGCCCCTCTCCCCCTTCTGCCAGTGGAGAACCCGGAGTGTGTAACACCCCAGTTTCTTTCCTGGGTAATGGAGGAAAAGAAATATCTTGTTGTATTGGCTTCTCCTTTTCCTGAGCATTCTCCTTTCCTGTAATAATCTGAGGAGTCTTCTTTGGGATTTCCTTCCATATCATCTTCTGTGGCATAAAGACAGTCCCAGGTTTTTTCACCTGCGATCTACATTCCGGTCCTTCATGCCCCATCTTCCTGTGGCATAAAGACAGTCTTCCTGCAAATGTTACAGCAAACTAACTTCCAGTCATAAGCAACATCAATGTTGACTGGAATTCCTTTTTCATCCTTAAATCTCACGCAATTTGGTAGCTCTTATCCTACATTCAGCTCAACTAGGACTCTAGCCAAATCAATTCTGGTTCGTTGCGCTGTTGCCTCATCCCTCCTAATATATTTCCCAACTAATCCTGCTATTTTTTCCAAACTCCTACCCCAAAATTTCAAAGACAGATGTTTCAATCTTATCCACGAAGGAAGCACTTTAACATCCTCCTTCTCTAGCTTAACATCAGGCCTCCATTCCTTCAAGACGAGAGGCTTATTATCAAACATAAAATAACCTCCTTGTAACACCGCATTTTTCATTCCTTCAGTTTCAAATCTTACCACAAAGATACCATTATTCATGAAGGAAATCTTGGTGATATTGTGTGTTTTCCAAATTCGTCTGATAAAGCCTTCAAGAACCTGCCAAGGTGGATTTGCTCCAACTACGAAACCGTAAATAGCCGAGTTCCAGAATTTTAACTCATCCTCTACATCCTCCTCCAAGAGTTGGAGGACATCATTTGATTCATCATTATCATGTATGAATATATTCCCTGAATTGTGATTCCTTGAACTCTTCTTCCTGCTCTTCACGTAAGTCCACTCTCCACCCTTCTCCCCCAGATTATCTTCTTCTTCCTCCATTATCTCCTCAGAAATTGTGTCTGCATCAATTTCATCATCCTCATCCCCTAAATTATACGCTGGAATACCTCCCATAACGTCCTGCATGGAGCGTTCTTTCATGGGTTCATCCGTATTAGGCCTCTTACGTTCATTGTCCTTGTCCCCAGAATTACTATTACGTTTCATCTTCCTTGTACTGATCAAAGGATGTCTTGGTGATCCTGATGACCGACTCCGGACCATTGTGCCTCCAGATCGCCGTCAAACACCGCCGAGAACTTTTCTCACTAAGGTTTTCTCTCTCACTGTGTGTAGCTTCTTCTGTTTAACCATATTTTTAATAGTTAATGAGTGTAATACTTAAATCATGTAGTCGGGCATTCCATATTGTTTTGTAATGAGCTACTACCTCGGGAAACCGAGATGGTAGCATCTTTGTTTACTTGTGAATTTCTTGGTAAGGCTCTTGAGTAAATGGGGGTGTTACAAAGTGGTATCAGAAGGAACGTCCCCGAGCCTAAATAAATGAACCTAGGAAAATAAAATGAACCCCAGTGATGGACCATCACGATCCCTTTTAAAACTCGGTTGAGGAAACATCCTTATACCAACCCTGGTCCTCCTAGTCGTGGCTCAGTAACATCGTGTGAGAAATGAGATAGGGTATAATAGGTGGGAGACGTTGTGATGTTATGAATGTTGTGATGATTGCATTTCTTGTGATAACTAGTTGCACTGCTTTAGGCATACGATGTAGTTTACCGTATAATTTGATGTATGACTTGTACTTAGTTACGGTGTCAGCATAGTATGGTAGTTAGAATGGTTCCTTATGATATTAGGAGTTATAGTACGTAAGGTCGACGTTGGAGTCAATCACCTTGGGGTGGAAGAATGGTCATACCAGCCATGGTTGATAGTAATGTTAGATACAGTATCGAGGTATTTGTACGTGGTAGTGTCGTAAGCGATAAACGGATTCTGGTTAGTTGGCTTTGTGGTAACCCGTGTTTGTCTCGTCGATGTAGTGAGCTATTACAACCTTTATGTTATTTGGACCGGGTGTCACTGGGGGTTGACGACAAGTGATGGTGTTGTTATCGTGATATGTTAAGCGTTTGATACTTACGTGGTTCCAGTGTGACTTAATGTGAATGTATGTCAAGGATACTGGGATATCTGCGTTTAGTACTGAGTTTATATGCTTCCCGATCATGTGATAGTTTCTGAGTCGTACCTTCTTATTGTTTCTTATTTCGGATAGTTTAATCACACACACCTGATAACCCGTGTTAAGTCGAGGACAACAATTTACAGCATTTTTGCTTTACCTGCAGAATGTGTTTACGAAGTTATTACACTTGTTCACAGTGCCTATGACGTAAAAGTTTGAAAAGAGACTAATATTTATTTTCTTTCTAGTTTTTCCCTGTAAATTGTATCATTTTATTCCTGGTACTTTAGTCAGAATGAATTTATTGTGAACGGAGGTCACCCATGTTGTCGAATTTGTCGGTGTTCAAGTTTTACATTATAAGTTGATTTTGCTTCTTGTAATATAGAGTCGGTATATTGACAGAAGTTGATTATGCTCAAAAACATTTTGAAACCAATTTTATACATATCAAGACTTTTAAGGAAAAATAAAGAATTACATTTTTTTTACCCGTTAGTGAAAATGAGTTGGGAAATTCTGGTGATTAAAATTTGAAAATGATTTTACCTTAATGTTTTATATGTTGTCTGGGGACTCTGAGCCCATTGATTATGCACTATTTCTAACTGTAATGAGTTACTTATTATTTTATACCGTGAGAGCAGTGCCCTGTGATGTGTTTGTCGTCACGAAAATGGTTGTCCTTATTTGTTTGATAAAATCCTCTGGTATGAGTGTCACCGTCTTACTAATGAATGGTAAAATGAGCTCAAACTTATACAGTTATGAGAAAATAAGGGTAATTTTGGGTCATAAGGGATAGAGTCTATTTGTGTTATATATTTGTGTTAACATGGACATGATGGACTAAATTGTTGTTGCCAGTTAAATTGTATCATAAGGTGTGTGTGACAAACAACGTTGGTTGAACGTAACACATATAATAACTTGATAAAGTAAATGAAATGGGTCTTAGTTACTCTTGTACGTATACCTTTAATTATTCGTTCTTGTAATTACTAATCGATGGGTAAGTAACGTGAATAACTAAGATGATTACATGGAGTCTTAAATAGGAGTCTATATACATTAGTAATATGTTTATCGTGAATCATAGTCGAAAATTCACTATGTGTCGCATGTTATACAACCTCGTTGTATGTACAACCCTTGTTATTTCAGTTGGTCGTATTATTGTTAATATCTACTCTAGTATGAAGCAAGTGTAAGCTTAACACCATTGTCACGAGTCTCCGGAGAAATATAGAATGTCACTTAGTATCATATTTTGTATATCGTGAAAACTGTCTTCGTTCTAATTGTCTTGTTTGAGTTATTATTTAATGTGATTATGTCGATAAGCAGAATTAGTCGAGTATTAAAATGATGCTAATAAAATGTGCGTTATGGGTTATGTTTGGTGTATTACATAACAGTGTCATGGTCGACAGGACCCACGCGACTTAATAAACGATTCGAACTGTCATGATTAGTAAAAAATATGGTTGTGTTATTAATCGTAAAGGTCGAACGCTAGTTGATTGAGAGAATTGCATAGTCAATTCCTTATGATCTTGTTGAAGTTTAGAGACTCTCATTTTGTTAACTATTCGAAACATAGATTATAAGGAGGGTAGAAGGTGATATCGTTACCCTTAATGACTATAAAGTCTTGTTGACGTCATCATATTGTAGTCATTGTTATTGTTGACGTTATTGACATTGATGTAGTTTGGTAGTTGTCTTTGTCGTCGATGTGTTCTAAATGTGTAAATTGTGTGACCTCGTTAGTATGGTCATAGTAGCATTTGTAATAAGTCGTTTTACCTGATGTGTTTAGCGATCTGTCAGTTGGAGTCAGTTATGTGCAGTCGAGCCGAATTCTTGGTGGAACAGGGTGCGTGAAGTAAACTTCGAGACGAAATTCCTTATAAGGAGGGTAGATTGTAATACCCCGCTCTGCTTATACACGATACGTTACTTATGTTAGTTTGGTGATTAGTTGGTCTATCAGGTGAGTATAGTTGGTTTTCCTTAGGGAGAGATGAACTTCAGGGATGAAGTTTCCTTACAAGGAGGGTAGATTGTAATACCCGTACTTTATAGTAAATCAAGCGGGTCAGTACCTTATACTAAGACAAACCGAACAATAGGAATAGCAATAAGTCATTAACCATTTATACAACTCGAACAAATAAACTGATCTGTGCCCACTTAATGTTTGGGATATGCGTACCTTAGCTACACCACGTTGCACTTGTTAAGTCCTCTTAAACACCCTAGGAGCCACCTCTCCTCAAAATATGATATGAGTATGATATGAGAGGCTAAGGCCTCGTTGTTGCTTGCGGGCCCAACGTGTGGATACTGTAGGTTTATCTGAGGAGTAACCTAGGTTCAGTTGATCTCGAACCTACCCATTTATTTGCCTCCTTTGGGTTGCCCTCTGGAGGGATGTGCACATTAATGAATACGGGGCCCCTGTTACTATTGTGGTTTTTCTATTGTGGAAGCCGAGATTGGAATTGAGATTGAGATCTTGGTTACGGTATGGTTTTATTATCATGATTGTGTATTGGTATCAGAATTGTCTATTGCATGCTCAATTATTACGTTGTTGAACTGTATGATTATTCCTTCTTCGGCGTGGCTGACCTTGTTTACCTTGTATAAATTCTACCTTATTTTATCAAGGGCCAGTGATGAACCAATTGGTATTTCTGGTCAAATGGGGAGCAGTCTATAATGCAGGTTATGTATGTCGTTATGTGTTTGGATGTCGGGATGCATGTACAGGATTGAGTGAACGCGATTATTAGACTAGACGTAGCACGGGTGATGCGTAGGCATTCCTGTTTATATAGATTGTGTAGGTTTTCCTGTGTAACCATATTTGTAATAGTTAATGAGTGTAATGCTTAAATTATGTAGTCGGGCATTTCATATTGTTTTATAATGAGCTACTACCTCGGGAAACCGAGATGGTAACATCTCTATCGACTCAAAAATGTCTTGGTAAGGCTGCTGGGTAAATGGGGGTGTTACAGTCTCCTTCCCCGAAGCTGACAGGAAGTTCTATCGTCCTCGTCGGGATCACGCCCGCTCCGCTGAACCCGTAGAGAGACTCGAGGGCTGGTTTTAAGTGCCTTGACTCCAGGCTTATCTTTTCAAAAGCCTCTTTGTACAGCAGGTTTATGTAGGCTCCCGTGTCCACCATACAGCGCTTGACGATGTGATTGCTGATGTCGAGGGTCAGGACGAGAGGGTCACTATGCGGGTACACTATTCAGCGTCTCCCGGCGTGATGCTAAGGGTCAGCGGGGCGGGTACCAAGGCCACCTCCGGATACCATATCTGATGATGAATCTCGCGCAGGTGTCGCTTTCGGCCCCTCCGGCTCATTTGCCCTTCAGCGTCTCCTGACACAACGTGTATTACGAGCATGTCTTGTTTCGACCGTTCTGGTTTGTCCAACTGGACTTTCGCGTTTTTTGTCCGAGCGACGAAGGCAGCTAGCCATCCTTTTCTGATGAGCTCTTCTATTTCATCTTTTAGGTGTCAGTACTCTTCTGTCATGTGTCGGATACTATCGTGGAAAGCGCATAACGTTTTTGGATCTCCCTTGGTATTTCGCGGCTTTCCGAGTCGGTTCCATTTGGCTGAATCCTTTTCTAACTCAAAATTTTCAGCCCTCGGCCTGTTAAGGGAGGTGTAGCTTTCAAACTTCGGTTGAAAGGGCATCTGATCCTTTCGGCTGCCATCCTCCCTCTTCAGCTTATTAGACCAATCACCCCCACTGCGAGTACCCTGCGGCACGGTCGGGGCCCGATTGACATTGGCGGTAGGTCGTGCCTGTAGTGGTACTCCTTCTCGACCATGAATCCTTCAGCTATCTTGCGGGATTTTTCATGGGATTCAGGTTAAGCTTGAATGAGTTGGTTTTTGAGTTCACCCGGTACGAGTGAGTTGGTCAGAGCATAGGCAGTCGTGGGGTCGTCGTTTTCTTTTACCTACTGGAACTTCGGGTCGAATCTTTTTAGGTATTCTTGGATGATTTACCTTCCTTCTGCCTTAGGTCATGAGCTCAAAACGGGTGAGCCAGCGCCTCTTGTTCCCAGCATACTGGTCGAGGAAAACTCTGGTTAACTCATGAAAGGTGTATATGGAACCTTGTGGGAGGTCTCTGAACCACCCCTGGGCTAGGTCAACGAGGGTCGTCGGGAAGATTTTGCACCAGGCCGCATCTTCTGTGTCGTACATCCCCATATGACTTTCGTAGGCCGCCAAGTGATCCCTGGGGTCGTTGGTCTCATCGAACTGAACCGTGGGCATCTTGATTTTCGGGATGGGGCGGCTCTGAATATCTGGATGTATTGGGATCCTAGTTCGTCTGCCCAAGACTTTAGGTCGGGCTCCCTCGAACTGGTAATCATAGGTTCCCTGGCCCTCTTACCGACTCTGAGCTCCGAAGTTTAGTGGGTAATGTTGGTGTTATCGGTTCTGTTTACTCACGACCTTGAATTCCGCCTCAGGAGATCGATGTCGTGCTCCTGAGCGCTTACCCTGGGGCGTCGGCTCTAGTCTACTTTCTAAGCCATCCCTTGGGTCGCCTCTCTCGTTATTGAGGTAACGGATCTGTTTTGCCCGGATTCTCGGCCGGTGATGCTCCTGCTCGGGCTGTTGACCATGTGTAAGTCTAGCCTTCATGCTTTTGGAGAGACTGTTTGTCTTTGGTCGCTTCTCCGCGGGGGTTAACTTGTCGAACACCCCGACTCTCTTTGGCCCTAGGTGTGTGGAAACGGATTCTCGGGGTTTGAGGCGGTACCTCATACCCTGTGAGAGGCAGTCGACTCCACTGTATGCACCGTGGAGGCCTCTTTTTGGGGTTCCGGCTCTGGTGGTGTGATTCGTAGCCACGTTTTTGCTTGCACATACCCCAGGGCATTCATTTTCGCCTTTCTTTGGATCCTCCTCGCAGTCGTTCGCTTTGTACCACCCGTTGTTGTTGAGCTTGGGAACTCGAGATGCCGCGGGGTCATCACGATGCCGCCGACCAGGTCTTCAGAGGTGACATCCTTGTTCGGCATGGTTGTGAAGAAGTTGGCGGCCTGCACAGCTTGAGCAGGCATGAGTTCGAGGTCTAGCCCCCGCTCAACTCTCTCTCATGCCTTGGAGGCTCCTACTCCTTTGTTAGGCACGCCGTGAACTGCGGCCTGCCCGCCACCCCGGGGTGCAACGGCTGGCACGACATTTCGCGGCACAGATGTCGACATTCTGTAGTGGGGAACAATGACATGCCCCGCCGAATCTACGGTTGTGACTATCTCTTCGATGTTGGGCATCCTCTTGTGACTTTTTGTTCTTTTTTAGAGGTTGACCTGATAATCCCTACAAACGGCGCCAAATTGTTTGGATACCAAACAATCGGATCTAAAACAAGTCTAGATTTTGAAACTCTTGAGATTGGATCTTGGCTTTATCCAAGCGCTTACTTCCTTCTCTCCGTAGCTAGTGTACTCCCTTGGACGGACGGGTCAATCGTGCCTGTACAAGCAGCAAACAGGGCCTTGGAGGTATCCGAGGGGACCCTCTCTGATGCCTAAGTCAGTCCTTTATGCGCTTAAGGAACCTTACTCGTGAGGAGTAAGGTGACGTTTTTCTAGAGAGAGATTGAGTGGGAGAAAATTCATTACCCCTTAATGAGAGAATATCAAGGTGTATTTATAGGTTTCCCTGTAAGAGAGAGAGCTTGACAAGGACGTATCTCTTACCTTAGACGATGGTTCGAGAGCATGCCTCAAGGCATACCTTCGAGGCAGGAGTGGCCGAGGGTCCCCAGACATTCTTGGGCTAGGGGTGGGCTAGGCCGACCGCAAGCCGGACCTCGACGTCGTGCCGAGGATCGTAGAGTTCTCTATCGGCGGGTTTACGAGGGTCGGCCAGGAGGGTCCAGCCTGAGGTTCAGGGTGTCAGGCCTGAGGGCTCTGGGACCTTCCCTTATGGTGGAGTTGATTCGGGTCCAGGGTCGGTGGATAACCCGGCTGGATTTTCGATCCCATCACGTAGCATTAGTTAATTGCATGTACCATAGTTAATATTGTGTACCTAGATTATTGTAGGATCTTATATAAATATGTGTAATATTGTTGATGATCTAATCAAGGAAATATAAACATTTTTTATGGTGTCAGAGCATACCTCTTCTACTCCTCTTCTTGTGTCTTTTTCTGATTTCTTTTTCTTCCTGCAACTTCTGCATCATCATTCGCCCCCCTGCCATCTTTTCTTCTCTCATAATGGCACCAACCAATGTAAAAAAGAAATACTTTCATCCCGCATTAGGCGTCCAAATCAGAAATCATGTCGCCAGTATGCTCAATTATGAAAACATTCAATATGACCTATGGGTCGAATTCTTTCTCAATACCGCGAAGGTTTACCAAGTCCACCACCACCTAGTGGACCCAACCAAAGATGAGACACCCGCCATCGAAACCAATCCCGATCTCCAAAGATACTACTATGGTAATAATAGTAAAGCAATGGTAAAGCAACTTTAACAGTAAATATAACCATCTTTGGAGATAGTAGTATATAACTCAATGTTGTGGTAAAGCAATGGTTATATCCTACTATCTCCAAAGATATTCTCAAAACGGTTGTCGAAAAAGGTTTCTCTGCCAAAGAAATACGGGAACGGGTTCGGGACCTTTCAACGACAACAAACAATCTCGAGCAAGTCTCCTTGAACGATAGTTCTCCGCCACCCACATGGACCAGTTTTCCAATGTCTCATCTTATTGTCAGGCCCTCAAGAGCCTCGCAGATCAGCTCAAACATGTGGGTTACAAAATGGACGATGATCGCTTGGTTCTTCATATGGTCACAAATTTGACCAAAGAATACAACAGTATAGCCACCCTCATTCAATAAACCGAACCCCTGCCAACGTTTTTCAAGGCCCGATCAATGCTCACATTGAAGGAAACCCATCAAGCCCAGTCTAACACATCTCCTCCAACTGCCCTAGCCGCCACCGTCGACGGCGACTTGACCTAGACGGCAGCCACACCAACACGCCCTGATCCACCCGCCAATAGTCATCCCGAGGCCACACTCATCACTCTGGCCGAGGGAGGACGACTCGTGGTCGCGGCTGCGGCGCTCGCACCAGCAGCAATCATCGCCTCTGATCTACTCTCCTCCCCCACAGCAGCCACCACAATATTACCCCATTGATTTAGTTACTGCCTTTAACTCAGTAAACCTACAGGAACCCGATTCTAATTGGTCTATGGAGATAAGAGACATCTACAATCAATGTGGCGTGTTTCAATCACTCCCACTTGAAGAACGCAATGTCCTCGTTACGCCTGGCAGCATAACCGCTGACCAAGAATCCACCCCGCTAGGTACCAAATACACGGTCGCGGGATTTCTCTGATACCACTTGTAACACCCCGACCCAAACTAGGACCGGAAATGTTAGTCGCGGCAGCTCGCCAGGCTTTATATTGGTCCCACAGACCAACACGAGTCCTTTCCAGCGCATATTGACCTCACTTATGCGCATCCTGGAGACCTTCCCAAGAGGTCACCCATCCTAAGATTACTCTCACTCAAGCACGCTTAACTGTGGACTTCTTTTGCATGGATGACCAGAAAAGAAAGTGCACTTTGTTGATATGAGTAGTACTTTCAATCCTTTTAAGCACTAGTCATTTAAGCTCATAAATAGGACATCTTCAATCAATGTAGGGTGTTTCAATCCGCTCACATGACCTCCGACTCAGGTACCCTCATATCTTATTTTAATTCGAGTTCCCCTCAGCATATTATTGTTGGTAACGGCCACCATGTCCCCATTAAAGGTCATGGAAACACAGAATTGTCCCGAGCCCGTCCCGGCCTTAGATTAAAACACGTACTTCACGCACCTGACTTAGTCAAAAAAACCTTGTCTCTGTTCGTAAATTTACAGCTGATAATTATGTTTCTGTGGACTTTGACCCTTTTGGTTTTTCTATGAAGGAGCTACGGACGGGGAACCGTCTTGTGAGATGCAATAGTAGTGGTGATTTTTATCTTGTTTCCTCCACCCCAATCGTCCCGCCTAGATCATTTCTTGCTCTTTCTGCTGTAGCTCCGACTACTTGGCATTCCCATCTCGGTCACCTGGGATCTCTTGATTTTAATTTACTTTGTCCTACTCTTACTTGTAATAAATTGCCTAGCACACATTTATGTCATGCTTGCGAATTAGGCAAACATACTCGTCTTCCTTTCTCTAATTCTATTTCTTTCTCTTTACTACCGTTTGATATTATTCACAGTGATTTATGGACCTCTTCCGTAGTAGCAATTTAGGTCACTGATATTACCTTCTTTTTCTCAATGATCATACCAATTTCTTTGGACTTTTCCAATCAAAAATAAAAGTCGAGTATTTTCTCTATTCTCTCAATTTCATTCTCTCATCCTCACTCAATTTAATATAAAAATTAAAAAATTTCAATGCAATAACGGACTTGAATTTCAAAACACTCCGTATCAAACCTTCTTTCACGAGCATGGCATTCAATTCCGTTTGTCTTGCCGACACACCTCTAGTCAAAATGGTAAAGCCGAACGTAAAATTCGCACCATTAATAATATCATCCGGACCCTTCTCGTTCACTCTTACACTCCACCGAATCTATAGCCATACGCTCTCGCTATTGCTACCTACATTCACAACATCATCCTAAGCAAACTTAACGACTTCTCCCAACGTCTTTACCACAAACATCCTTCCTACTCTCATCTTGTGTGTTCGGTTGCTTATGCTACCCTCACCTTTCTTCTTCTTCTATTAACAAACTCGAGCCAAGATCCACTCCTTGCACTTTTCTCGGTTACCCCTCAGCCCACCACGGCTACTTGTGTCTCGACCTGTCCTCCCGGAAAATTCTCATTAACCGTCATGTCACTTTTCACGAGACTGTCTTCCTCTTTCACGATAAAATTTCTCCCTCCATTTTCTCATACTCCTTTCAAGATAGTACAACATCCCCCTACACCCAACATTACTTGGCCCAACAACATCACCCCCCCCCCCTCTCTTATTGTTTACTCTCGCAGACCCAAAAATACTCTCCCCCCTCTCTTATAGTTTACTCTCGCAGACCCAAAAATACTCCCCCCCCCCCCCCCCCCAGCCCAAACTCAAACCCAGCCTCTACTACCCCTCATTCTCAGACCCAATCCTTTTTTTTCCCTTCCCATTTGGCTCACTCCCCTCACCTCCCTCTTCCTACTCGACCCAACAAGCTTCCCACAACCAACAGAACAATACCACCTCCCCAATCCTTTCACCCTTGGCCCAGCCCACTTCCGCCAGATCTCAGCCCAACACCTCTCAAGCCCAGCCCGTTCAACCTCTCATCCCATGACCACTCGCAGTAAACATGGGATCGTCAAACCCCGTATCATACCTTCTCTTCTCGCCACCACCACCTCATCCCCTATTCCCCGTGACCCCATTTCCGTCCTCCGTGACCCTTCTTGGCGGCAAGCCATGCACGAAGAGTGCGACGCTCTTATTAAAAATGATATGTGGGTTCTAGTCCCACGGCTATCTGATGCTAACGTTACCCGTTGTATGTGGCTATTTAAGCATAAATTTAAATCTAACGGAGAATTAGAACGGTACAAAGCCCGTCTTGTTGTTAATGACAGGTTCCAACAGGTCAGCATAGATTGTGAAGAAACATATAGTCCCGTTATCAAACCGGCCACCATCCGAACCGTCATCGGCATTGTTGTTTCCCAAAACTGGTCCATTCATCAGCTTGACGTCAAGAATGCTTTTCTTTATGGAAATTTATCCACGACCGTCTATATGCACCAACCACCCGGATTTCGTAATAAAACTCATCCCGACTACATCTGTTTGCTCAAAAATTATTTATATGGTCTTAAACAAGCACCTCGGGCATGATACCGGCGATTCACAAATTTTGTCCAGTCCATTGGTTTCCATCACAGCCGCATGGATCACTCGCTCTTCATTTTACACATGTCGTCTACTCATACGACATTTATTCTTCTTTATGTGGACGACATTGTCTTGGTCACCTCTTCTGACGGTCTCTTCCTTTCACAGTCCGCTTATGCCGAAGAAATCCTGACTCGTGCTCGTATGTCCAATTGCAAACCCGCCAACACCCCCTATCGACACTAGCACAAAATTAAGCTCCGACACCGGACCTCCCATTTTGATCCAACTCTGTACCGTAATCTGGCAGGTGCGTTACGATACTTAACTTTTACTCGTCCAGATATTGCTTATGCGGTCGAACAGATATGTTTATACATGCACGATCCCCGTGAGCTGCATATGACAGCCCTGAAGCGTATTCTTCGCTATCTTCGTGGCACAACCTCCCTCGGCACTCGTCATTGCTTACTCAGATGCTGACTGGGGCGGTTCCCTTGAAACTCGTCGCTCCACGTCTGGTTACTGTATCTATCTCGGTGACAACATTATTTCCTGGTCTTCCAAAAGACAACCAACTATGTTATGATCTAGCACGGAGGTCGAATATCGTGGAGCCACTTATACCGTTGCTGAAACATGCTGGATTCGGACGCTTCTTCTTGAGCTTTATTGTCCACTTACTAAGGCTACTATTATATATTGTGATAATGTGAGTACTACCTACCTCGTTGGCAACCTAGTCAATCATCAACGAACCAAACACATCAAAATGGATATTCACTTTGTTCGTGAAAAAGTTGTCCTCACTGAAGTTAAAGTCCTACACGTCCCATCCCGCTATCAGTTTGCCGATATTTTGACAAAAGGTCTCCCCCGGGCCCTTTTTGACGATTTTCGGTCAAGCCTCAACGTTCACTCTCTTACCGTTTCGACTGCGGGGCGTAATAGATTATGAGCACCTAGCACATATCCTAGTTCATTGTATTACCCTTATTCAATTGGATTAGCCTCTTGGTAATAAGTAGCATTAGTTAATTGCATGTATCATAATCCCTCCGAGTTCTTATCATTGACACATATTCCTTTTTGGACTGAGTTTGATCTTTTACCGACTTTCCATTTTAGGCCATAAATGTGTGGTTTATCCACCAATTTCTCTCTTCTTTCTTTTTTGAATTACTCATTTTCCCTTTCTTATTTTTCACCCAAAAGCAAATGGGTCAATCATAGGAACTCGGAGGGAGTAGTTAATATTGTGTACCTAGACTATTGTAGGATCTTATATAAATAGGTGTACTCTTGTTAATGATTTAATCAAGGAAGTATAAACATTCTTTAGACCCAATTTCCTTGGTAAGGATCGAAGACGCAGAACTAAATCGGGGGTGAAGGAGTCGCCGGAGATTGACTGGAACAAGGCCGCATCTCCGGCGGCAAGATAAGGGAACCAGTGGAGGTGAGAGGGAAGGTGGCGACCACAGTGTCAAAATAAGAATTTTAGGGTTTGGGTTTTGAGGGTTTTCAGGAAGTTAGAGAGAGGGAGGCTCGCGCTTAATCAATTCCCATGCAGCATATGTCCAACACACTTGAAGGGGGCTTATGGTTCTGTTGTCTAGACTGAGATCAAGGGCTGAATGAATTCTTACTAGAATAACCCATATCAACATCCTTATTCGCGACTCTTGCTTCAGTTCTCAGAAAGACACCACGAGGTTGAAAGAATTTTGAGACTTGTCCAAGGCATTTTCTTAATTTCCATTGTTCATCTTTTGATTCCATTTCTAGAGCTTTCAACGAATACACCCACCGGCTAGTTCATTTACAAATGGCAATTTAAAAAAAAAATGATCTCATCACGAAAGTATAAGTCAGTTACACCTTATTCCCAAAATTTAAATCAAATACACTTCATTCGTCAAACTTCCTCCTATCAATTGGCCACGAAACTATAATTCACCAACTTCAGCTTTAAGCTTCCAACTCTGCGACTTTTATAGAATATCACCCTCTTCCAAGTCTTGGCAAGGCATTCTGGGTGTAATTCTGGTGTCCTCTGTTCCTAAACCTAGCGTGCAATTCCTATCGCTTATCCTGATCTAACTCATTTATGTACTCCCAAACGCTGCGATTTATATCCTCTAAAAATGCAACAAACCCCACGTCACAAGTGAAGCCACTACCTTCAACATCTTGTTCTTCGATGAGATAGTTCTCAAATGCAGTGGTGTCATCCTGCCCTTCCCGCATGAATAAGAGCTTCGGGGTAAGACTTCTTTCTTGTTTCAATTTGTTAATAGTTCCCCTTAATAAGCCTGAGAAATAAGGATTAAAGATTATCAGAGATTCTAATTTTCTTTGTCGAAAGAAAAAATCAGTAGTACATTTCAGGAAAGAGGATATATTTTAGGGCCTTACAATCATGGGGAGGTGGAAAGGGTAGTGAAGAGTCGGCTGTTGAGGAGTAAAACACTATCAACGTAGTAAATGCATCCAAGAGAAATATTGGACTACCGCTAGTGAGCAGAGCAGCACGGCTCAGTGAATGGCGAGGATAAGCTTGTTTCTCGGGAGTTGTATATGATGTCAATACAGGATATACAGCCCGATGAAGAGAACTCGGCTCCAATGCACTGCATAACAATTACACAGATAATTGATAGACAAAAAAGCAAATATGAAGCTGATAAAAATGGCAAAAAAAAAACCCAAACAATAGAAATTCACAATTCTCATGAGACTTGTTGTATAATGGGGATATAGTCATTCAATAATTTCAAGTGGGTTAAGTTTACAGGCACATTATTTGGATAACTGGGTTGATCTCACACTGTATATGAGACCATCACACTAATTGTGCGTAGTAGAAGTTATTGCCCTAGTCGTCAAGTCCTGCCCAGCTACTCAAGCATATACGCTTTCAATACCCAAGGACCCGCAATCAAACACAATTTATCGTCGCCTCACGGAATGTAGCAAGGGTATGTGGAAAAATAGCAGGTCGTACCACTGAAAACATGCAGTGTACGCTTAGATTCTTATGACCCTATTGAACTGCCCCTAATATTGGTAGTCCACGGTTATATTGAAATGACTACACTAAAGTTTGCTTTACAATAGGTTTAAAGAAACGGAGAAGCCAGCCATTCACTCGTTCCTTGAGTTCTGCAAATCCATATATGCTACCAGCGAGATAATGATTTGCATCTATCGGTTATTACTTAGACACCACTTTTAACAGGTAGAAAAACACAATCTGCATAGTTTGATGATAGAAAACAAACAGAAACATATACTCCCTCCGTTCATTATTTTTTGTCCCGTTTCATCAATATTTGTGAGGAGTATTTTAATGAAATGGGACAAAAGATAGTGAATGGAGGGTGTATACCTGAAGAGACATTGCAAGGATATACGGTAATCTGGATGAACTCCCTCCTCATGCAAACGAAGGAGAGGACTTCTAAGAAGAGCAAAGATCAACCGAGGTAGAGGTTGTAATTGGGGACATTGGGCAAATGTAACATCAATTTGTTGCCCAGCACCAGTGTTTCCAGTTCCATACTGAATAATTTTAAGGGCATTATTGTACTGAGCCGTAAGAATAACTAGCCAATCATGCAGTAGCAACCTCCCTTCACGAACTCCTTGCTCTAAAGAAGCTGAAATGACCTAGATAAAAACAATGTCAAAAATTAATTGATCGAGGACAATTTACTTTACCACTATAGAAACAATAATAAAGATATGACAAGGCAGCATCAGATACCTTGTGTACCAAAATTGCAAGCACCACTTCAGGATCAACAGTGTCATAAAGCTCATTAATGTTACGAGCAGTTCCATACTGCAAGGTTCTTATTCTTAGTCTCCGTTTGATTGAGTATTTGGGTCTGCAGACAAACATTCACGCCAACATTTACACAAGTAAATATATTTTTAAACAGCACAAATGGATACAAATCAATGCTTCTAAAATATCTATCCTACAGGCAAAGAAAGAAATAAATTACTGTGGCATTCATCAAAATAAAGATAGATTGCTAGTCTCACAAATGAGCTAGAAACATATAGCATAAAGCTAACCGGAAAGAACAGTACAATTAATGTGTATGCCTAACAAAAATTACAAATGATCTTGCCTCTGGTGGCCACAAAAGCAGCCCAAGTATGTGACAAGCAGAACAATCTGGCAATAGTTCAGTAATCCTTATATTGTTGTAAGCAAATACAAGTAGAACATTAAAGTTTTCAAATCAAAAGTGGTGCAATCTTTTTGTCTCAAGCACTAAGTGACTCGCCCTTCATTTTGTTGATATAATTTCATCAAATCATGAACGCTTAAGAATAAAGACACTATATTCATCCATATAAGCTGGAGAAACAAAAGATATAAATCTATATGGGAAAGTTGTGCCCATACAAATAAAATATTTCGAGCATTATCATATTAAAAGTATACAGAGTAATACAACAAACAGAAGACAAATAAAGAGTTATGTAAAACTGAAAAGGGGAATTCCACATTATTGGCTCTACTTGCTAGGGAAATTAATGAGGGCTGCATTTTAGTTGAGTTTCTTTGCCAAATCCTTCACTCAGGAAAGACTCAAGTATTTAAGCTACTGAGGAGAAAGAAAAATAAGCAACCTCCGAGGCGTGAGGAAATAACATACAAATAGACACAATAACAGGCAGCAAGATTGCACAGAAGTGCAAAGCATTAAAGTAAATGTATAGTAAAAGACAGCTGCCATACGCCTTAAACATACCTATTTGCAGGGCCCAATCCTGAACTTGACAGCTCCTCAGGTGGTACGACCACACTGTACTGGAAAGCTATTTGCAACATAGGGGGTTCTGAAGCATGCCTGTGAAATGATCAAAGATAAAGGATCATTTGCCTGAAGGTTGCTAAAAAACTCAAGCAATCATAAAGGCTCAAAACAGTCTGATATACAATTATTTCATTTGAATATATGATACAAATGTTAACCTTTGGTCAGCTAGTAACAACAACAAATCATTAGTCCCAAAATGGTTTTAGGTTACTGGCATGAATGTACGATTTGTCATAGAAGATTTAGGGTTTGCTACTGGTCTCAAGTTCAAGCTTTGGAAATATAACAATGATAGAACTCATGAGACAAAAAGCGAATTTGGATTAAAGCAAAAGATGCAAAATATAAAGAGAAAACTCCAACCAATAGCAAGAAAAAAGGGAAAAGAACCTACTATACTAATGCCAGTTGTCAACAAGGCGCAAAATACAACCTAATACAGAAGATAAAACTCGGATTGTTATTCCGCAATTACTGAACAAGTTATCAAATTACAAAAACTCTCAATAAAGTGATATTACTGAACAAGTTATTATTCCGCAGTTAGTGAACAAGATAATCTTGTTATTCCTTATGGTGTTACCATGCTAGTTGATAAAGTATAGTATTTCTCGGAATTTATTAATAAAGTTAGGTTTCCGAACTTCTAAAACACAGTAATACATTTGCAAAACTGCCACCATACAATAAACACGACGAAGGTCTGATGCAAGTAATAGCAAGACCACTCTATTTAGATTTTGATGTTTATTGGAAAATTATAATACATGACAGGGTATTATCATTGTCTCTCCCCCTTCAATCAGCGAGTCATTCAATATATCAGCAAGGCAAGATCAATTATTTATCATTATATATGGTTACAAAATTACAGTACCTGGAAAATCCCTCAACTTTGGCAAATTCAAAATCGTAGGAATAGGTAGCATAAGAGTCGCAACATATGATGTGCTGGACATTCTCATACTGAGGATCAGGGAAAAAGTGACCATACTGCAAAAAGGAACCATTTGAGAATACGACAGTTAGGAACTCCATATATTTGATTAATTTGACTTGAATAAAACAAAGTAAGTACTCACAGAGTGACCAATTCTGTATTCAGAAGATGTTCTCAATCGTAATACACAATTGAAAGCATACGGGCGACTCAGCATGCGATACCTGCGAAATGCAACTGAAGTGATTGGCAGAAAACTACTCTAGTAGGCTTGTGACATCTATAAAAATAAAGCTAAAACCCCTTACTCTAGATACTAATTTGAACTCACATGTCTTGAGGAAGTGTAGAATCATCAGTACTTTGATAAAAGAGCAATGAACCCCCGCTTTCAATGCTAAGAAACTTCAGCGACGCCAAATCTGTGTACTCATTTGTAACAGCAAAAATGTCCACACAAACACCTGCTTGAACGGCAACAGCAGCCTGTGAAGATATACGTCAATGCTATTTTCAAGTCATGCATAAATAAAAAGTGCTATAGGGGATGAACAACTTACCAGATCCTTGTAGAATGAGGTCTGCTCAGGAAGTAAAGCGAGGTCTGCATCCTCTCCTTTACTGGCATATTGCTCACCATACCTTCTTGTATCAAGTTGCCCAGCTCCATAATCAGGAGCACCCGATAAAAAAGCAAATACTCTCGCTGTAGTATAATTATGGAGAAGTCGTTTGAGTTTCCAAAATCAAAAATCAAATAGTCATTATATGTTTCACTTCATGCAATCATCCACTTAAACTATAAAGCATCAATACCTAATGCAAAAGTGGTTCCATATTCTGATCCAAGGTAATTGAAGAGAGCCTCCATTGCTGCACCAAAACCTCGCCCGCCAAGTAATACGCCATCTAATGCTTGACCAGAAACAGCTGATCTCTCCCACGTAGTCATTGGTTTAAGAGTTTCAATGGCAGATGCAATCCGATCCTTACATGTCTCCACCTACGCAATGACACGAAAACCCATTAAGTTAAGTATTCAACTTACAGAGTTTACACACTTAAGAGTAAAAGGTAAAAATGTTCTATTGCAATCAACAGATAAAAAGAATATGTAAACAAGATCCAGTTGGTGACATACTGGTGCCAAAAATGAAAACAAAGGTACAGCATCTTCAAGCTCCATTTGAATAGCGCCATCTGAATCGGAAGGTATGAAAACATTCTTTACAACTGGAATAGGCCCTTGCACATCATACAGCCCTAATTTAAGGCTAAAAGTAGCAAGACCAAAGAGTGCTCCTGTTGGAAGTGCTGCATGATATATTGAAATCAGATTAGCTACAATAATCCAGAGAAAAGAAACACACAATGATTTCCACACTAACCTTCCAAAGCTGCCAATAATGCACTCTTGATAAGGTCTATAAACTCTTCAGAAGCTGTAAGAAGAGAGTTAGGTCAGCCATATGGGATTTATAAGAAATACGCACACACATCCATATATCTACATGCAGCAGCGGATATAGAATATTTTTCACGGGGTACTTTTATTTCGGGCTATACATATTTTTTTTTTTAAAATGTGATGTGAAAAAGGTCCTTTTTCTTACTGAAAGTAGATTAATTTGCTATTCAAATTTTCATTTTATTTCACAATCTGTAAAACATATGGTGTATAGAGATTTCACAAGCTCACTGTCTATAGCCATTATACCATTGAATGTATCTACCTCCTTACTTTCCTATTCTCCCAAATAAAGAGTTAACTAAAATTGTTGATAAATTGATGATCTTTCACTTACCATGAAAGCATGCAACCGACAAGTAAATCATCATAAAAGTAAATAAATACAAGCAATAATAAATTGAACTAGCTTTAGGTCAAACTCAAGAGTCAAGACAAACCTCAAAAACAAATGTTAATCTTTTAACTCTGATAATCATTGTGCTCTTTTTCATCTTTGTACCAAAAATAAATGCAAATAAATTATCGTAAATACTAAATAATATTCCATTTGATTCCTTAAAATTGTGCCATTCTATGTTCATGACCCTAAGGAGTTGTGTCACTTGTTAATATGCATCGTGACAAAACAGCCATATCCGACACTCCAACACCACACATTTCCGCGAGTCCGAGTAATACAGGTTCCATTTATTCAAATTTCACCTCACAAATTTAAGACACGGGCTATTTCAAACAATGGGAGAGAGTACGGCATCACCTAGCAACAAGACTTGCTCTCTCTTAAGAGGAGCATGTCCGTCTTAAGTCTTAATTTTTAAGATTGAAACACGAAAAATAGCATTCCATTGGATGGATGGGACAAACTTTTAGCTAGTCCTTAAGCATTATGCTTTTATCCAATCAATCCTACTTAAAAATGGTATTTGACTGGTTAAAAGTTTAAGACGGATATCAGTATTAAACAATAACTACTTTAGGCCACATGCAGAAGTACGACTCATATATAGGGGTCAAGTTTTGGTAATGATAAAAAAATTTAAGATGGTTCTAACCACTGAGCTACTAATCAACCCAGAAGTTAAATAGAATAAATATAAACCAAGAAAGTCAAACACCATATTTGCTACAACCTACTCCCTTCCATTCACCGGAACACTTTCAGTTTGTAACAAATAATAAGGCAAGTGGGTAAGTTGGACTACTTTACCAAAATACCCCTCCCACTTTTGGTTGTGGGGTAGTTGCAAGAGAGGGTAGTTGTGGGGTAAGTAATAGGGTATTTATGTCTTTTGCTTTGGCGAAACATTTCATTTAAGTAAACTGTGCCTTCCAGTGAATGAGTCAAATAAGGAAAAGTGTGTTTTTCCAGTCAATGGGAGGGAGTACGTTACTAGTTACTTTGACACTGTATTTTATTTGTGCCACTTGTCGACGATGCACCCACATTCGTTGCTTTTGGTCATGCTAGTGTAGCTAGCAGAGGTTGAAGCTCCATCCACACAATCCAGGTATTATTTGCAAGAAAAATATCATGTCCACAACAGACTCAGTCTTTTGATTACCCTCACAGTGACAAGGACAATAAACTAGTACTTAGAATATATGTTACTCAGACTCGGCCACAAGTGTTGGACAAGGTTGTTTTTGTGCAAAGGTTTTACTTATTTTTTGGTATAAAACAAAGTGTTGAAGTGTGTCAGGGAGGCAGGAACTCAATAACAACGAGAAGTTAGAAATTTGAATCCTGCACTACCAACCTACTCCTTTTCAAGGACAACACCACAACTATTACCCAGTACCTTAAGGACTCCCACACGTGATTTTACACTTGTGCTAGCAAAGCAAACAGACTGTTACTGAATGAACCAGATTGAAATTCGGATTTAGGGTAATGAACTCGTCTCGCTTAAGGGTTCTGCTAATTCCGCAATTGATCATTTCAGATAACTTATGGGCACATACATTATCAAAGTTCTTTAAAGACGGCATAATTCAGGACGCAGGTCATCAAACCTCGAGTCACATGTAAAAAGATAACACCAAAACCAAAAACTTACACGACAAATCAACAGCTGCAACGTAGACCGGACGAGCCTGCGTGGATTCTCCATCACAACCTTCAACTGAAATCACCAAAATGCCGTCGAATAAAATCCATGGAAATGCAAAACACAGGATCTCCAATTAAAAGAAAAAGTATGTTGAACGTACGAGGAAGGTCGAGATCGATGAAAGAAGAAGATAACTCGGGGGAAGAGTGAGGGTGAGAATACTTGGCGATGCAGTGGGTGGAGAGGCCGTTGAGGGTGCCACAGAGGGAGCAGGTCCAGGCCCACTGATCCAACTCACAGTAGGTGTTGAAGTAAGCCCAGCAATTCTCGCAACGCGGCAACGATTCGCCGCCGGATCCCATCGCCGGCGGGTTTCCGTGCTCGTCCCTCCCGGAGAACGGCGTCAGCGTTACTCCCCATGGTATTCCCCCTGATTCTTGCTCGTCTTGGTCCACTGGAAATCGGTTCGTCGTCGCCCGAACCGCCATCGATGCTCTGTGTCCTCAACCCCTTTGTTCTAGTACGATGGATCCGATGTTCACCGTCTCCAAGAGTCTACTCTAGTCTCTACAATTATCGCTCCATAAGTCCACAGCAACTAGGGATCCGGCAATACAACTCTAGCATCGTTTCTTCTAGGCCGGTTCTATTCCGCTTAATTTCACCCTGTTTCCGTCTAAATGGGTAGTTTGGTTTGGGGTTTACAACTTGGTTCGCCAAAAAGAGGTGCTCCCTCCGAGTTCCTAATATGGTCTCACTTTTCTTTTTGGGCTGGGTTTGATTTTTGTCTCACTTTTCATTTTAGACCATCAATGTGTGGTTCACAATTACCGTCTCATTTTTCTCTTCCTTCTTTTTTTGAACCACTCATTTCCCCTTCCTTATTTTTCACCCCAAATCCCTTTGAGACAATAATAGGAACTCGGATGAAGTATGAGGTATGGGTTTAGAATGAAACAAACCAATACCTCTTGTTTGGTCGGCAAACTTAGGGATTTGATACCCATATCTCAAATCTCCAAGGTATGAGTTTCTCATGCCCAGAGGAGGATGTGGGTATGAGTAGGGATGGCAAGGGGTCTGGGACCCTACCCGGACCCGTCGGGTCTTACCCTAACGGGTCGGGTACGGGTCTTCTTTTTTTTAGACCTTGCGGGTATGGGTCCTTCAATAATTTTCCGGGTCCGGGTCTAGGTCCTATATGTTGGACCCGGACCCGACCCTTGGACCCGTTAAAATTATTATTTTTTTTAAAAGAAAAAAAGAACTTAGTGGATGCGGTAATTCAGTGTGTAATATAGTAAATGAATAATACAAACCACAATGGAGAGAGACTTTACATTAGCAATAGAAAATTAGAAATTAACAGCAAGTTATTCTAATACGTATACCAAAACTCAGTAAATATCGAATTTCACCTCCTTTATCAGCATGTCATGCCTTTTTAGCTTCCGGTTTAAAGTCATACAACTTCCGTTTTATTCATTTGTTTGCCTTTATATTAACTGTGAATAATATTTTTTTGAACGAGAAGAATCATTCATTAATAGAACGCCAAACGGCACTTACAACGTATACCTATAATTGCAAGCAAATCCAATAAAAACCAAAGAAAAGTAATTTCTCTTATAAACTAAGGATCTCAAGACATGATCTGACAATTCAGCATGACCTCGTATCGCTATCTTTTTGCAGCTTTTGTTGAGGGGATCCTTCGTTTGATTCAGAACTTGAGAAAGTTTACCTTCTATTGGCCTCAAAGATCGTTGACAAATTACTTGTAGACATTGAATAGACATGCGACGAACCATCAACAAACTACCCTTGTCAATGAGAATAAAACTAAGCCCCATAACAACGCAAGGGACCGAAGCCTTAAACAAAAGGACAAAAACCTTGAAATAAAGGACGAAACTCCCATAAAAAGAGAGTCTTTTATTGAATAGCATATTGATTATCAAACTAGGAAGCGAAAACTAATCAATTTTTGGGGGCTTACCATCGATTAATCATCGATGGAAGCCCCAGATGAAAGATGAAGGCTAGGGTTTTTTTGAGAGGAGGAGGCTAGGGTTTTTTATTATGTTACTGATTATTGATTAAGCGGCATCCTATCTTTTTATCTTAAAAAAACTACTGTGAATAATATTTTAATCAAAGACGAACAAATAAAGGAGACGGAAGAGTATATATTAAAAAAATGTTCAATCGGGTCCGGACCCGTGAAAGACCCGGACCCATCGGGTCCGGGTAAGGGTCTTAAAAATTTGGACTCTTACGGGTCCGGCCCAGACCCGGCCCATTGTCAACCCTAGGTATGAGACTCATACCTTGGAATCAAAGTCCTTATATTCATATTTGATTTTTCCGATTTTTTTTTTCTTCTGTAAAACGTCTTAATTAAAATATTTAATTGGGAAAACTAATACAAAAATACAAAAAAAATCTCTTGAAAATTAGTATTAAATATATATGAGGTTTTATATTCCCAATAACTAGTTTTTTAATTAAATTTATTTCACTTTTTTTTAGCCGATTTTTATTTTATTTTGCAGTACTCCGTATAACATTACCGTATAAAGCTTTACATATTTAAAATTAGATTATTAAATACGGAGTACTTTACAAAACTATAATTTATAATTTGATTACTAATCATTTAAAAAACGAAACAAACACGAGGTATGAAGAATCAAGTTTCAACCTCATACCACCCTGGTTTGATTCCTGATTCCATTCCTATACCTTCTCGCGAACCAAACGCCTCCTTAATTTTTTTTGTTTTAACATTTTTTTATTCTCTTTCTCTTTACAATCCTCTCCAAAACCTCAAATTCCTTGTGATCATTACCCCACCCTCCTAGGTTTAGATTTTAATTAACCACTAGGTTAATACCCGTGCAAAGCTGCATGGGTATATATAAAAGACTTAAGTAGAAAATCATGTATGGATATCAACTTTAACAAAGATAATTTATCATATAGAAAAATTATACGCTTAA
Source organism: Agrostemma githago (assembly GCA_958450325.1). Taxonomy (NCBI): domain Eukaryota; kingdom Viridiplantae; phylum Streptophyta; class Magnoliopsida; order Caryophyllales; family Caryophyllaceae; genus Agrostemma; species Agrostemma githago. Next base: position 61,012,717 of record OY288239.1, on the reverse strand, counting down.
AATCAACTCGAATTATATACACGTGAAAAATTAATGCGAAGATACACGTTTCACTTGTAATTGTTATCATGATATACACGTATCTCGTACGTTTGATACGATTATTCGTTGAGTAATTAATGTTAACTTATGGTTTATAAAATAATGGAAAATCTATTTTTTTTTTGAACTCCCAAAAGGGAATTACTGCATTGAATCGGTAAAAGCTATACAATGGGCATTGTCCGGAAGCCGATCGCCCCAAACAATATGAGCGTTTATACTCATCGTTGCGTGAGCAAGAGCATGAGCAACACCATTACAACTACGGTTCGTAAAACACCAACAAACAGAACGAAAGAATGTACTAACAGAGTAAATTTCATCAAAGATTAAGAAAAGTCCGTTGCGCCCCGTCTTCTTCGACCTAATAGCATCGATGATGGATCTAGCATCACTTTCAATAATTATGTGCAATTGATTTTGCCGTTTAGCTTCCTTCAGCCCCTCTAGGATTGCAGCTGCGTCCGCAATGTTAGGATCCCAGACCTCCTTTCGACTAACGGAGAAACCCCACAATACCGTTCCTTTGTCATCTCGACACACACCACCGAGGCCCACCCCTGCTCCAGCCTTCGACCCTGCATCCACGTTTATTTTCACCCGTCCGACATCCGGTGGCTGCCACTTTCCATTATTCTGCTGAGTCGTCTGTCGTTGTTGCTGTTCGCCTGAACAATGTCCAACCTTGACATCCTCCAACTCCGTAAGAATATCTTGAACCCATCGTACTACCCTGATTGTAGTCGCCCTTTCATTATTGAAGACGAGGTTGTTTCGTGCTTCCCAAATTGCCCAGCAGATAGTCATAAAAGCACTGTACTTCTCCTCCCCAATCTCCCTCAATCTGACCTCGATCCAATCCCTCGTCCCCATCACGCCCACAGCATCACTATCGTCAAGATTCATCGCCTCCCAAATTGAAACAGCAAAACCACAATCACGGAACAAGTGAAGACTCGATTCTAAATTAGAATGACACAAAGAACACATAGCATTCCCCAAACTGAGTCGAGAAAAAATATTTACCTGAGTTGCTATCGCGTCGTTGCATAGTTGCTAGAAAAAGAGTTTGATCCGAGGCCAAAACGGGACCTTCCAAATTTTATTCCAAATCCACTTTTCCTTCCCATGTTCAGAGCTTTTCGCATTGTGCAAATCAGTCCCCTCAAGCAGTCTGTAAGCTGTTTTGACCGAATAAATGCCATCCTTCTCCGGCCCCCAAAACCAAGAATCAGGAGAAGCAACTTCACTAATACGGATATTCATAATTTTTTCAACTTCGAAAGGGAGAAAATACGAGGCTAGCTTCTGCTCATCCCAATAACCCCGACGATTATTATCCATTAGCTCGGAAATGGTCATATTTCGCAGGTCATCCCGACAAGGAGATATTATACGTCCGTCTTTATTGCCAATGACCCACGCATCCTGCCAAATATTTGTAGTAGTACCATCACCAATTCTTCGCCTTAGTCCCTGTAACAGTACATCTCTTGCCTCGAGAATCCCACGCCACGTATAAGTCGGGTTAGAACCAAGTGAAGCCTCCAGAAAACTTCGACCCGCATAATATTTACTCCTTATTAGCCTAGCCCAGAGAGAGACAGGCATTGTAGTAAGCCTCCAGGCCTGTTTACCAAGCAAGGCTCTGTTATTCCTTTTAAAATCCCGAAATCCAATACCTCCGTACTCTTTAGCTGTACATAACCTTTTCCATGATACCCAAGTAATATTACGGCTCGAACCTAGGTGGCCCCACCAAAAACGTGATATTAAAGAATTCAGTTCTTCACAAAATTGCGATGGAATTTTAAACACGCTCATCACGTAGGTCGGAAGGGAATTGGCCACAGCCTTTACAAGAACCTCCCGTCCAGCCCTAGACAAAGTTTTCCCTCGCCAAAGATTAAGTCTTTTGTGAAGCTTATTCCTAATTAAATCCGTAATGGCCCTCTTAGAGTGACCCACAACAGTAGGCAGACCTAGATATCTATCCTGGTACTCCACTTCTTTCACCCCAAGAATCCTCGTAATCATCCCCCTTCGAGCCCGTTGAACCTCATGTCCATAGGAAACAATAGTTTTAGCTAGATTCACAAGTTGACCAGACGCAACCTCATAACGTCGGAGTAAAGAATTAATCACTCGCGCCTCCTCTTCTCTAGCCTTTAGGAAGAAAATACTATCGTCCGCAAAGAATAAGTGAGAAATGATCGGAGCTGTAGAAGCAATTTTTATGCCATGTAGTGTACCCTTTTCAATAGCCCGTCGTGTCATATTAGAAAGCACCTCCGCACATAAAATAAAAAGATATGGTGAAAGAGGGTCACCTTGACGTAGACCACGAGATGGGGTAAACTCACGTGATGCTCTACCATTTAGAAGAACTGAGAAGGAAACCATCTTAACACTCTCCATGAACCTATGAACTCATGCTACTTCAAATCCCACACTACAACAAAATCATCTTTTCGTGTCAATTATTTCGTGACGATTGGATAACTGACACGAGTAACACACAATTACTTACGTAGTAAGCCACTTATCCTACCAAATAAAAATCGACACTAATATAATATCTTAAACGACGTGTTAGCCTCATTACTCATCTACTATTAATAATCTACACTTAACCTAGCTAATTGCGAAAGAAAAAAAAACAAATCATGAACTTCAAACCCAGGATCCCTCTTTTCCGCCGCCTACATACTTCAATATATGAACCCTAGATTCATCGCATATCCTAAATTCCAACTAAGCTGATTATCACCAAAAACGATGTTATTTCACCAGTGTAATAATGAAATTACATGGTCGTCGATTGCTGTTTCGCTCACTTCTTCGTTCAACAGCAAGACCTGCTTATCAATTCACTCATTAAGGTACTTTTTATCACTTCTTTTTGTGTTAATCTCTTTTAGATGGATCGTATCACCATGGAATTAGAACTTATCGCATTGTTGAAGAGTTTACGGATTCTTGTTTCGCTAGTGATCGAAATACTGAAATTGTATCCATCTTCATCTTATTGTATAATTACTATCCGCTTATGATTCATTGCATCATTCACTCAATTTAAGTTGCTTTCTATACCCGTTTTGATTCTATTTTCAATTCACTTAATTACCAGTGTTATGTTGCCCGGCTAATTGTTTGGGGATTGTTAATTTGTGAAGTTGATATCTTTTATTGTTATGAATTTATGATTGTACTGTCAGATTCAAATGATTGTTTACAGTTGCTATAAATTGAGATTTGGTTTGTTGTATGCGTATATATATTGTTGATTTTCTGATCCAAGATTAGTATTAGTATAAGGTTGATTTAATTGGTTAATTAATTCATGACTAATATAATTCCTAATAATGTGGCATTGAATGATAATGCTTAATTAGCTTTGGTAGGTAGTTAGTAGTGGTGTAAGTCGTGGGTTCTTCCACTAGTTTAGGATATTCAATTTAAAATTCCACTAGTTTAGGATATTCAATTTAGTTGATTTGTATGTATGCTGATCAATTATTAATAGTCTGACTTTATTTGTTTGGTTCATTTGGACCGTTAAATTTAGTTTCTTTGTTTACGGAGCTATAAATTGAGATCGATTTGTTGGGCATGTATGTATGTATGTATGTATGTATTTTGTACAAGTTATTGTCAATACTTTTTTTATGACTTTATTGTAGTAAGATGAGTGAGCAAAAATATACCCCGGTTGCTAACAAGTTCAGGACATTGTTAAAAAAAATTAGTAACTTCACCCCAACCGTAAGATAAAAGAGTACCAAGTTTGGGGAGATTAAAGGAACACCATGCTAGTAACTAATTTATAATCTTAGAGTCTAGACTTGTAAAGTGGATTGACTTTAAGGATTCTAGAAAACTTGTAGGCAGACTGTGGAAGCTATCACAAACCAGAGACGAGGCTGCACACATCATTGAGACATGTATTAGTAACTTTACGGCGTTTACGCCTTTGTTAAACAATTTCGTGATTATATTCAAAAATGAATATTTTCACTTAATCATATTATACGCTATATACAGATATAATGTGAGTCATGTAACAGCACAGGTCAAAATAAGGATCGGGTTGAGTTGAATAAGGGTCAAGTTGTCCGGGTCAAGGGTCGGGTTAGAGTCAGGGTCAGGGTCGGAATACGGGTGAGGTTATATGGGTCGGGTTGGGTTATACTTTTAAGTAGAGGTTAGCTTAACTAACTTTGTATCGAGCTCTTTATTTATTTTTATGTCAACGATTCATTTCGATCTCCTTAGGAATGCAACATGCTTTGACTAAACTGAACTGAATTTTGTATCAAGTTTTTATGTCAATTATTTTCATGGTTTTTCTTATCTTCTTCACAAAGAGTCTTTCTCATGGTCACAAAGAGTCTTCCTCATCATGTATAGTGAGGCCGGGGCCATTAAAGTGCTTGTAAGCACCATATTATTCCCCTCTTAACTTTCCGTTGAATCAATAGTTTCTTTTTATCGTTTATTGAGCATCAACCTTTTCTTTATGATGTTGTAACATAGTATATGATATGTGTAATGTGCCCGAAGTTGGCTCCGTCACTGGCATATATATAATTCCCTTGTCTTTTCTACATTACTACTCCGTAACATATATATAGGACCGTCTTATGTTCATTTGAGCATGAATGAAAAAATGATGTTGTAGTTCTAATTTGAAGATACACGATTATTAATCTTTGATTTAAAGAAGATTGCAGTATGTATGATGTGTATAATGATATACTATGTAATTTTCAGTTTATAATTAATGATAAAATTACCTTTTCAATTATATATACGTGTGTACGCGTTGATTGTCGTTTTATATACTAGCACGTCAGAAAAAAGAATAAAAATTCTGATTAACTTTGTATACATCATCTTTGTTTATTGCAGTTTTTTTAGGCGCAACTACTCTACTTAATACAAAATACATGGATGGAAGCTCATCTTTGGCCAAAGATGTTATAATTTTTTTTTAGGTTGTAAAAAGATCGTTTGCACTTTGGGTTTATTTTTATTTATTTAATTTAGTAGATGTTGGATACATATAATTTTTGAGATTTTATGAGTAATTTAAAAGTATCATGTTTTTTAACTTGTCCTTTTTATTTTCGCATCGTATTTGAGAGATAGAAATGATATTTTGTATCGAATGAAATCGATACCAATTTACTATATGGTTGCAATTGTATAACATATCGTGTCTAATGTAATTGTTACTATTGTTATAGATGATGTTTTGCAGTATTTATTGCGTCGAATACAATTGTAAATAGATGACATTTAATAGTACTTATCGTGTCGAATACAATAAGTACAATTGTCACCAAATTACATTTTATTGTACTTATCGTGTCGAATACAATCACTACAATTCTTATTACTCGAAAAATCAAATCATTTACCGTATCAATAATAATCGACACAAAAATTGCCACTAAACCTCATCTTCTTTCGCGTCGATTTTAAGAAGCTAACCCAACGAATAGATTATTCGACACGGAAGGCTACGGCAACGCCGCCAACCTCAACGAATACACAATCGTTGGGGAAACCTTTCGTGTCGTATAGAATCGCCACGAAATACCAAAAAAAGCGCCGCGAAAAGGTGATTTTGTTGTAGTGCCATAATGGTCAAAACAGCCTGCAAAAAATCTCATTCAATCCGATCATATGCTTTCGCCATATCGAGTTTAATAGCCATAAACCCCTTCATAGCTCTAGACGTCTTCATGTGATGAAAAAGCTCGAAAGCAATCAAAGCGTTGTCAGTTATCAATCTCCCCGGGGTAAAAGCACTCTGGTTTTCAGATACAATTTCTCCCAAGAAAAGTTTCAGTCTATTAGCTAAGACCTTCGCTACTAATTTGTAGACCACATTGCACAAACTAATAGGACGAAAATCACCAATTTTATCCGGGGTTTTCGTCTTAGGGATCAAAACAATAGTGGTCTTATTGAGTTCTTTTGGAATCGGATTACCGCGGAGAATACCAAGAACTACCCGAAGCACATCCGACCCGACGACATGCCAGTAGGATTGAAAGAACAAACAATTCATTCCGTCTGGACCTGGAGCTTTTAGAGGATGCATTTGATTAAGAGCTTCAATAATTTCCGACTCCGTATATTCCATCCGAAGGTAAGAGTTCATACGGCATGAAACCCGATTTTCCATACCATCAAAGATATTCCCAAATGCCCTAGGACCAGTGGCCGAAAATAATGAATTAAAATAAGAAATAGCCACCTCGGTCATTTCAACTTGACCCGTTTGTCTCACACCCGAATCATCTATAAGAGCGCAAATGTGATTTTTTCGCCTTCGTTCGCCATCCCGTATATGGAAAAAACTCGTATTACGGTCATCCTCTTTCAACCACAGCGCCCCCGATCTTTGCCTCCAAAAACTCTTTTCTTGGCGAATAAGTTCAGCAACCTTTGCTACGAGCACCCTTCTTTTTTTAACTTCATCTGCTGACCTTCCGCCTTTATTGAGTCTCGCGATTTGGTATCTTTTTCTGGCAATATCCCTTTCAATTTTACGTATATTGGTCTTTTGCCAGGCCTGCAAGGCTTGACCACATTGACGTAATCCCTCGACCAAGTCACCCTCTCCTCGACCAAATCCTTCCACAATGGCTTCCTCACAACCCCGTTGTCTCACCCAAATTTGCTCGAATTTAAAACCACGAATGGGCCTAGTAGTACGCACCTGCCCATCAAGTAACAATTTAACAGGTGAATGATCCGACCACTCCCGCTCCAAGTTTATAATAGTAGCAGCAGGAAACATATTAAACCAGTTTTCCGTACAAAAAGCTCTGTCTAATCGACATTGACGATTAGCATTACCCACTTGACCGTTATCCCAAGTGTACTCGTACCCTTCGAAAGGCAAATCCCGGAGAGCGCACATCTCTAGAGCATGTCTGAAGTTATCCATCTGCCACTGAGCCCGTCGACCCCCCTTCATTTGCGAGGCTAATAGTATCTCATTGAAATCTCCTATACAAACCCAAGGAATGGTATTCTGGAGACTAAGAAAGTGTAAAAGCTTCCATGATAAGTGTCTGTCAGGAACAGTCGGCCAACCATAGAATCCAGTAATATGCCACTCTCCCCTCTCATCCTTAATTTTGAAGTCCATATAGTGGACCGTAGCCGACAGAAATGTACATTCAACAGTGTTCTTCCACATAAAGGATAGATCCCGCGACCTCCCTTCACTGTCAATATCTAAACCCGCATATCCCTCAATTCTCTCCCGCACCCTCCCCATCTCTCGACCACTTAATTTTGTTTCACACAAAAACACAATGGTCGGGGCCTCTCTTTGAAGAAGGTTCTTAAGTGCACCTACCGCGTCGGGGTGACCCAAACCCCGACAGTTAATGCTTAGAATACTCATTGGGCCCGGCGGGATTGAGTCCCCTCAATCGCCGCCTCAAGTATTTGGACGCCCCCGTCGATAGTAGCACAAACACGTTTCTTGACTTCCATATCTTCACCCCCTTCCCAACTCCTTTTCCCGTTGTCCTTACTCATAGTGTCAACATTCCCTAACCGCATATTCTGTTTCTCCCTCGCAACCCTCTTCCATTTCCGCCCTGTTTCCTCACCATCTGTTCTCACCTGCGCCTCTGCTATTGGCAGGGAAATCGAAGGCACAACCTTCTTAGGAAACATATTTGTCTCCAAAGCCCCCTGCCTATCATCCCTAATCCCAGTATCATCCCCCTCAGTATGGTTCCACCACGGAGATAATAGCAAATCATCCTCTCGAACCCCGTCTCTGTCATGTGCAACCCCGTCTACATTTCCACTTCCCTGACCCATCTCGCCTTGAACCGTGACCTCCATATCAAGGTGGTCCTTAGTTTTACTTCCCTTAAGATCGAAAGCAATTTGTTGTAATTTGTCAATCATCGCAGATATTGCACAATCATTATTAGAAGAAGTTTGATTTCCAATCTCGACTGTTCGTTCCATCTTCTCTGGGTCCACTCGACTAGCCTTAACCGTCCTCCAAGGTGAAGCCCTTGCCCAATCACCAAATTTGAGTTCCTGTACATCATATGGCCCATTGTCGCAGTCTTTCTCAGTATGCCCTAGAATGGCTCATTCGTAACAGAAAGTTGGGATTTTCTCATACTTTACAGTAAAGTGGACGACCCTATGATGACGAATAACAATAGGGACTGTCAGACGTATCGGGGAGCGAACATCATGGAGAACACATATTCGAATGGAGCGATCCAATTCCGGATTAGGGCCTAATTCCATCCCAACATAACCCCCCCAATAAGTTCCCAATTCTTCGTGCATTTGCCTCACTTCGTCGACCCGGTATCAGGATTTCATACACACAAGTCCATAGAGGCACATGAAAAAGCGGTACATCAGATATCTTACCAAGTTCGCTTGGTTCATTGAAAGTCCAAATAAATCTAGGACCTTAGCCTTATCTCTGATCGACCCAAAACGAAACAGGAAAGTTTTGTCCTGTACGTCAATAACACTGCCCATAACCGCATTTCCCAGATTCCACAATCTCGTCATCGTATCGATAGCGGCTTTGGCATTTATGGACCGATTCGCCCATATCTTACCCACGAGCAGAAGACGACTTTTTTCAGCGTCAACAGACGAACCCTCATCCCAGTCTAACGCTTCAACATCCTTCAAAGGATCCAATCCCACAACATCTTTTCCTTTGTCCCGCGAAGTGGCCATCAGATCAAAACTCTATTCCGGTACCTATACAACAAAACAACAACAAAAAACAAGCAAAAAACACACTACCCTCGCGATGAAACGTGAGAAGAAGCCTCAAAACAGGAGGAGAAAGCAGAGATCTATCGAAAGACTCCGACAAACCTAGAGAAAACCTAGGAAATATTAGTAACCGTTGTGTAACCGTCAATCGCCATTTTTTTGTTATAATAATAAGGAAGGAAGTTTGGTGTTATTTTTGTTGTATGGAAAGTCTAATTTTAGTATAACTAACTTGATACGAAAATCATAACACAAAACATTAAGAAATTGCGAACAAAAAATTAGACCTCTAATTGGGACCTGCTCAAGGAAATCAAGGTGTAACATTAAAAAGATATGTGTGATTGTTATCTCGTAAATTAATAAAAAAATACAAAGTATTATTTTTTTTCCCAATACTCCATAATAAATACTTATGTACAGATTAGTATCACAGTAGTCATATAATACGCTCCAATTTCAATATTTAAAATAAGTTTATTTTCATTAGTAAGTATACTATCAATAGATGAAATATATATACTACGTATTAAAATCTTCATAACTGATATCCATTTTGTTTTGTAAATTCATATTGGTATACCCATCCATTGTTATTTTAATCTACATAGTAATTTTATTTACACCTCTCCAATTTCGCACGGGTATTAACCTAGCTATTAAATAAAAATCATTTTAAGCAATGTTTAATCTATGTTCAATTATTAAGATAAAAATAATTTAAATCGCAATTAACATAATAAGTTGTTTTGTCAACATATTTATTCTATGGTGTTTTCAAATGTTTTAACTCGTGGTAAATTATGTTACCGTCAAAATATTATAAACTTGTGTCTTTGACGTTTAACAAATATACATACCAAAAATATCTTATTAATATGAAACTTTTGATTAATACGGGGTATTATATTAGATTAATGGTTGTTATAAATTTTATGATATTTATATTATATAGCAAAGAGTAATATGGAAAGTGAAATGATTTAAGAAGGTGCATTTTGGCGCCAAAAAATCATGCTTTGTTTTCTGTTTTATTATATAGTATAGTATAGATAGATAGATAGATATATTACTTTACCATCATCTTCAATTCTTCACGGTTAGAGCTATTAAATTTAGACCGATCGTAAACTCGACCTACTTATTTTAGAGACTCAAAATATTTGGCTTGTGACCCGTTTGACCCGAACCTGAAATAACTCATTAATTTAGGATTGAGACCTGAATCATTAATATATTATATTTGAAATAATAATTAATAAGTTACGGAATATTAGATTTAACATTTTGAAAAAATAATTTAAAAAAGTTATACGGATTATTATTTGTATATCATTTAGTAATAAAATGTTTGTAAAATACTACGTAATATTATATTTCGTACATATATTTTTTTATCAATTTTATTTTCAACAAGGTATTTAATTAATATAATAATATTAGGAATACTCATCATGAATAATATGAAGAAAAAAAAAAGTCAACTTTTTAATGGTAAAAAGTGAGGCGTCGGAAATTGATTTGTTTCTCATTCCCTTACATTTTGTAAACAAACAACCAACAACATCAAACGGTCAGGGCCGGTCAATGATATTGTGAGGCCCTGTTCAAAATTTTGATTTGAGCCCCCCTTTATTTTAAAAAAATCACATAAAACAGAGTTTTTTTTAAAGAAAAAATAAATCATTGATATTCGAAATAATACTCGTAATTGCTAATGAAGTTGATACAATGATACTAGAGAAAAAAATATAGATTTTCTTGTCATAAACAAATAAAACCGAATTAAACATAATATTTCGTAGGCAAGTAATAATGTATTTTTTTTCTTTGGAAAATGAATAATTTATGAATGAATTAAATATAAAATTTTAAATTTATATTCTATATATTGAATTGATGATGATTAAGGAAACATTGGGAAAGAAATACTCCCCCTCCCCACATTGATGTTCCCACTTCAATATGACACATTGATTAAAAAATTGATAATGAATGGTGGTAAATTGTTTGGTGGGGTTCAAGATGTCAAATCACAAAAAGTAACCAATAGAAAGAGAGTAAATTGGATGAATAAGAAAAATTTTGAAGTGGGAAAATCTTAGTGGAGTTTCCTTTTAAGGAAAGTGGGAAAATCTTAGTGGTGGGGAGGGAGTAATGAATATGGAAAGTTTTGATATTTTCCATAAGCTTGATATCCCTCCCTCCCTCCCTTGCAGCGTATTGGAGGCTATTTTTTTTTTGTTTTTTTTTCAAAACTTGTGATATTGGGCCCTCCTTTACTTGGGCCCCGGTGCCGAGAACTGAACCGCTCAGCCCATGGGCCGGCCCTGCAAACGGTAGCCTTTTCCTTTCCTTCCTATTCCCTTTGTTGATTTCATTCCCTTACCCCTTCACCAACCAAACGCCCCCTAAATTCCTATTACCTAGAGGTGATTGAATGGTCCAAGCCCATAGGCCCAACCCAGCCCACTTTTTTGAAGGGCTTGGGCCTTATATTATGACCCAAAAGAGTCCATGGGTCGGCCTTTAAAAGCCCGAAGTGTTTCTGGGCCGGATTTGGGCCATGAATTTTGGCCCAAATTTTGGCCGGCCCGGCCCATACTTTCTAAAAATAAATATTTTTTTATTACCATTTTCTAAATAGTAGTGATAAGATTATGCTGTCTTTAGAAATTCTTATATAGTCATATGTAATTTATGATTAATATCTCCGTAATATGATCTTAATTACTCAAAGTAATACCAATACGAGTATATGTATTATATTCATGTATACATCGTACTTGATTAAACATTTAATATGTTACGTTATTCATTATATCATATTTAAAGTGATATATGTATGTCAATATTGTTGTTTATCATTACTTCTTAATGAAATTATAAAATCTATATATTATATTAAATAGAAAACAAAGCATTCTCCATGCTCTATACAACCAATACTCAATTCTAAGGTAACACACTTGGCATGATGTGATTGGGTAGAAATTGAAAAGGAGGGAGTTGAATACATAATCACTGCCAAAGTCGGTTATTATTAGTTAGAATCCTTCAGCTTCTTCCTCATTGATTATGTAAATCCAAAGTGCAGAACCCATCAACTTCTTTCTTATTGATTATGTAGAATCCAAAGTGAAGCAATAAATTTCAACCACCTCACATCCTCTTCATCTTCTTCCCTTATAATCCATCACCTATAACAATGGGTGCTTGTCTTTCCCATTACACCATCCAAGTGTACAATGAAATCGAGCTGATTCCCGCCGCCAAACGTCGTCTTACTGTTGCCGTTGGATGCACGACCCCGATTTTTTCCACCGCCCAGACTAACTCGGTATGTGCGTGGCTATCAATTCGTTCCTACTTCATTGGGTTCATGCTTGCATTAGACTCATCTTAATGCTACTCATTATTAGTTCTCTATTATCTTGGTAGTAGGAGTCAATCGATACAACCTCATTCTCACATAATTGGCATAGTATTGTCATTGTAATAATAAGTTGATCGATGAGTTGATGTAGTATCATATCAACACGTCGATCATAGATTTAGAGGCATCTCTACATCATTTGATTTAATATGTTATGCTGCTGCCGTGCTACTAGCCGCTCGACAAATTGGAAGAACACAACAACAAAAATCACTATTTGATAGGCAAGTACACCGAGAAATGCACTATAAAATGCAACAATTTTATTATTTTTACCAATCTATTTGCCTATTGAATCTTTTAACAACATGGTGCAGACGTTGTTGGCTTCCTAACTACAATCGAGAAGAAAAAGGAAATGCTAACAAAAAAGGGTCAGACACATTTACGTCATATACAAATACAAGATGAAAGGTAACTAAAGCAACTTCACCACGCATATAGATTACGTGTAAAGTAATTGACTTACTACAATATAATGACTACATACAGGAAAAAAATAGTGAACGTGACTCTATGAGGTGATGCATCTGACTACATTACAGAAGAAATTAGACAGCAAAATGAAAATAACTTGGTCGTAGTCATCACATCTACAAGAGTCATAAATTATGAAGGTAATAAACTTCATTAGTACACTGATAAGGTACATATCATACTTATTAACAAGGATTACAACACCCGTGCAGGAGATTACCAACTACAATCCACAGATGGGACCAAGGTCTTCCTCAACTTGGACTTGCCGGAGACTAGAATGTTACTGCAAAGGTACCCGTTTACCCCGCACAATAGAAATGTTGGACATGATAAGCTAGTCGTATACCTATCAAAGATAACCAACTTAGGTCTAACTAAAAATATAGCTAGCTTAGGGAAGTCAGGTCGAATCCACAGGGAGACAAGTAAATTCTACTTGCAACTTAAGTCTGTCTAAGTAACCAAATCGGGGGTTTGTAATTGGGTTAATTAAACTAAAGTAGTGAAGGAAAGAGAATAAAAGAGAAGAATAAAATAAGTCGATAAAGATAAATATAATAGAGAGAAAACTAGGATTGTCGGTTCACCATGAATTTCTTACGGTCACAGTCTAGGTCACAGGTCTATCATAGATAATGGTCTAAGGGGTAGTGAAAAGGTCCTTCCGGTCCGCTATTCACCCTAGAATGCTTCTAACGGCTCCCGATCTTATTAGGGCAAACTAATGTGTTGTAGCAGGTCTAACTCTTACCAAGCTTCCGATCTTAGGTTCGAGTTCACCAATTCAATTAATCAATTACGTCGAATTAATCAATTAATCTCAATTAAATGCTACAATTAACAACATAGACACAATATCATTGATAAATCTGTAAACTAATTAGCAATCGTATTCAATTCATGGATCCCCTAAACCCTAGCAAGGAAAATTAGCTACTCATAGAAAAATTTACGACAGCAATAATAAAGATGATAAATAAATTAAGCATAGCGAATAGATCTAAAGAGAAATTAAGAAGAAAAGAATTAATAAGATTAAGAGAGAAAGAATTAAGAACAAAGAGAATAAGAAAGAACAAAGAAAGAATTAGATTACCGAGTTTAAAGGAAGTGTAGAAAAGAATTCATAAATCTAGATCTAAAAGTTTAAGGTAAGGAGAAATCTAAAGAGAGTAGTCTCAAGAGAATTAAAAGAATAAGGAAGAAGTGGTCTAAAGAAAATTAAAAGAATAAAAGAAGAGATTGAAGAATTCTAGTCTAATAGTTTCTTAAATACTAAGCTAAAACAAAAGCCCAAAAGTCTTATTAAGACTAAACATCAAATTAGGAAAGTCTCGGTCTTCGTCCAATCTCGAGAATAGTCGGTCGACTATTATGGATAGTCGTTCGACTATCTGTGACCCGTTTCCATTCTCAGCAATGCACGCTCAACTTCAAATGCTTGCCATTTCTTCGTTACTTCTTCAAGTTGGGCGTGTAATATACCGTTGGAAAGCTAAGAGAACGAGGTTTCCAAAGAAACTGGAATCAACTCAATTAAAGTTGTAGAACTCAAGATATTCACATTTTAATTTGACCTATTTGGAAACGATCATTCTCTTTTCTTATTTCGCATAATATTTCATCTTTAAGAACGATTTTTGCCTTGTTTATGCGTCCACGAGCCCATTCCCTACATAAGATGCAACAAAACCATAAAGTATCAAATTCGGGGGAAAATAGTAGACAATGCTATTCGATATGCATGGAAATGCGTGCGTAAAAGACGTAATAATCATATATAAATAGCACGCATCAGGATACAAAACATGTAGCCGATCTTACACATAATAGAATAGCCACATATTATTATTTGCTGTGGACATGACGTAGGTCCACCCCGACGCGGCCACGCGCGGGTTTGGGTAGGCGAATGAATCTCGTGGTGAGATTGTTCTCGGGTTCGAAATTTAAGTCAAAATGGAGTCGCCACCGAATTTTGTGGTTATTCGGAACCATACGAGCCCACTCTATGTCGTCATGGGCTTTACACAGAGTAAGCCCACTTCGATTTCAGAGTTCATTGGGCTCCTCCCTTTGCATTGCAATATCGATACCGTATAAACCGGCTTTCGTATATAGAATGACTCTCGTGCGCCAAGGGTTTCGGACATCCGGAAACCAAAGGTTCTGAGTAAGGGGTGAGGGTACGTGTTGGGAAGCCCACTAAGGACACCCAACCCCGCCCGCACATGGCGGCCTCTACTAAGACATCGTTCGTGTTCGTGTGTGCGCGCTAGTAAAACGATTAAATGATATGCAAACAGCGTTTTCGGGCTAGCATATGAATAGTATGTGAACTACGTCATTTAATGCATCTTATTTTTGGTCAAAGTGATTTAGCATGCGAGGTTCGTTTATAAAGCGTAAAAGCAAGTAAATAAACAAAGCTCGAAAATAAATAAGAAAAGTAACGTACAAATTACACGAGCGGAAATACAACCCGGAATTCACAATACAACATTACGTAAAAGTAATAAAAAATACGATGCAATAATAGGGACAGACCCGTATGTAAGCTAGATCGCGAAATGTGTAGATGGACTAACCCCGATTAAATACACATTATATCGTGTACTAAACGAAGGACGAAAATACGAGACTGTGGCATATTGCTAGCCCGATCTCATATCCCGTAGTCTTGTCCCGACTTATCACGTCAAAAGGTGGTCAAAGTCGTTCTACGTGTCGTGTTGTGCGTGGTTTTGAAAATAGGTTAGTCACGTGATAGTCTTTACACGTGATGACTAATGTCGATAAAAAGGCGAGGCTTGAAAAGTGTGTCAAGGCCCTCGGTTATGGGGCTACAGGACTCACTCGGTCGAGTCATGGCCTGACTCGGTCGAGTGCGTCCTAAAAGAAGCTTCTGCCCACGGTTTGGGGTGCTACTCGATCGAGTAGCAGGTGTACTCGGTCGAGTGGCACCTGTACGAGTTGTGACTCGTGATTTTATGTGTTTAAAATCGAGAGTTGGCCGAATTAAATTAAAATATTGACAAATTTAGATTTAATTCGGTTTGCCGGTAATAGAATCATGTCTCATATGATTGTAATATCGTTATCGGATTTTGGAAAAGGAGTTGCCACGATAAACGTGGGCTTTAGAAAATGGATTCACGTGATCGGCTTTACACGTGTCGACTAAGAGTCGTAAAAACAGGACGAGGCTTAAATGTTGCATTTAAGCCCTCGATTTTCTGGGTTACAGGACCCACTCGGTCGAGTCATGGTCTGACTCGGTCGAGTGTGCCCTCGAAAAGCAATCTGCCCAGTTTCATGGACACTACTCGATCGAGTGGCCTATGCACTCGGTCGAGTAGTCCTTGTACGAGTGTCAACTCGCTTCATTTTTAGGGTTGAAAACGACGGTCGGTCGAGTTAAATACAAATATCGCTTGATTCGAATTTAACTCAACCTCCGGTACTACAATCGCGTACATATACGATCATAATACCGTCGTCGGGATTTTATGAAATGTTTGTGTTAGAAAATTTGAATTAGTAACGAAATGCTTCCCTCCACGTCACGACATCGAAACTAACCCTTTCGGGTTATGTGATGTCGGTTTTCGTGTCAATGGGTTCCGCACTAATTAAAATGGGATCGAATACGTTCAACTACGATTAGTCGCGATCATGTCACGCCTTTGAGCACATTGGGGCGGGGCTCCTTGAAAGGGCTCCACCTCCGTCGTTGCTCGTAAAAGGATTAGACGGACTTTAGGCGACAATTATAGTCAAACGTATCCGAAACCGAGATTTTGATACTAGTTATATATATATACACGGTATGGTTATAATGTTAGCAACGAAATGTAAAAGTTAGTATGCAAAAAAAAGAAGTAAAATGTTAGAGTGTTAGATGTTAGAGTGTTAGGATTACGATACTAGTAAAAGTACAAAATAAACGATACAAAAACATAAGCGAAAATAACAAAGATAGAAACGGGGTATGGGACACCCTCAACATACATGCTTAGTAAGGACCTCGGAAATGGGCTCGCAAATAGTGACGGGACTATGGAGTATCGAGGATGTATGTAAGTTATGGTGTGTGTGTGTGTTGTCGGTTTATCGAGGGACAAGGGACTCGGTCTTTGTATGTGATTGCTTAGAGTTGTAGAGTGAAGAGTGTGGCTGAGATGTAGGGTAAATGTAGAGTAAAAATGGATGTGTAGAGGTTGGTAAAAAGTTGTGAAATGAATGGGGTTAAGGGGGTATTTATAGGAGAAACCCCACGACCTAGGGTCACTCGATCGAGTGCCCTAGTGCACTCGGTCGAGTGCCTTCAGGAATGAATCTGGTCCGGTTTTTTGACGCTCCACTCGACCGAGTGGGTCAATCCACTCGATCGAGTGGGTCAAGCAAATCGAGACAAAATAGGAAAGAATTGATATTGTTGTTTTGATTGATTTTTTGAATTTGGATTTGTGCGCCAGCTGAACCTGGCTGATTTATGAGACGGTTTCGTCTTTGACCGGGTTTTGACCCGGTCGCTAAAAGACGGGATTTATTTTTGGTGCCGGTTTTGGCCCAAATTAGTCTCATTTTGCTCGGAACGACCCACTGGGCCTGAATTTGATGTCTGTTTTGTGAGATTATCACTCCGCTAAAAGTCCATGTCAGATATTATTGGTTTCGGGCCCAAATCCGAGTATACTAAGTCACGTTTGCGTCCGATCATCATCGGGTGTTTGTCGGGAACTGCTATAGACACTAGCAGGCAAAATGCGGGTGTCTACAGAGCCCCCACTCTGACTGAGGCTTGGACAAGGCGAAAGTCAGAGTAGCTACCAGGCCAATCGCAGATTACGACCTGGCAGCCTTCCGGTCGGGTCGTTTATAGTCCAGTAGACTAGCGTGAAGGGCTCGCCAGCCATAAGAAGAGGGTCATACCTGTCCTGATGATGATAGCTCCGCGGGGAGTCAGACTTGTTGCATAAGTCCTAGGCGTGCCTATATGTGGGCCCAACCCGTGCCATTTCGGGGAAAATGCCGCCTCGGGCGTTCCGCTGGGGAAATATGCGAGCTGTACAGGCTTGCTTTCGAAGCCTTGAGTCGTACCTGACCCGATGATGATGCTCCGTGGGGAGTAAAACTTGCCTTTCGGGGCGTAGGTGTACCCGTATGCCGACACATCACGGCTTGGTTGTAGCATACCGGGAAAAAGTTGACTCTGTTGGGGAATAAAACTTGCGCTTGGAGGTGTAGGAGTACCCGTATGCTGATACATCATGGCTTTGAGTGTAACATTCTGGGATAAATATGTGTTCACGTTGGGGAGTGAAGTAGTGGCGCGGGGACTTGTTTCTGAAGTCTTGAGGTGTACCTGTATGCTGACACATGATAAATTGCATGTAACACATAGGCAAAACACCGACTTGTGCTGGGGAAAATGCACTGGATTTTGAAAAAAAGTTGACATTTTCGAAGAAGAGATTTTTTGAACTTAAGGAATTTTTAGAAAGTATTTAGGAAAACTCAGGATAACTAGATTTCTATTCTGGGTTGAAGTCAGGCCTGCACATGTTGGGGCCCAATTTACTGAGGAGGCAAGGTTAGTCAGGTTATTGCCAGGCTTCCATATTATAAATACAGGTTTCCTGCTTCAGCTTTCTGCACCTCAAATCAAAAACCCTTTTCTTCTCTAAAAAGAATCTCTCAGTCTTTCAAGAAATCAAGTTCCTGTCATGGGTATCGAGCATCTTACTTCAATGCTTTTTGCTTGGTCCCAACACTTTCGGGACGAAGACAGGATTCAGCTGACCCAAATGGGGATTACCAGCCTATTTCCTCTTAGGCGTCTGGTGCCTGATGTGCATTTTCTGGATGCTTGTTTGGCGCTTTGGGACACTACCCATCACGTCTTCGCGTTCCCGCGGGGAGAGATATGCCCTCTTCCCGAGGAGATCGCAGCCATTGGAGGTTGGAGCCCTGTTGCTCGCCCTGCCATTCCTCCGTTCTACCCGGACCCGAGGAGGAGACTGAGGGATTTCTTGGGTCTGTCTCATGCTGAGACAGATCGAATGGTGCGGGGAGATACTGTCTCCCTTTTCGACTTGGCTGACAAGTTCATGAATAGCCGGGATCTAAGGGCTACGCCTTCTCACCGGCGTAGGGCCTTCGCGTTTTGCATGCTGCACCGCTACGTCTTCGAGGGGTTGATGGATGCTGACTCGTGCGTGGGCCAGATTAGGCTGATTGGAGTGGTTGACCAGATGGAGACTGGTCACAGCCCTGCTTGGCTAGCCACGGGAGAACTCATCATGGGTCTGGATGCTAGGCGACTTGACCCGACCCGGCAACTGACGGGGAGTACCCTTATTCTGCAGGTAAACGTCTCTCGATTTTTTCAATTTTGCTTCGCGCGATTTTTTGGTTTCGCGGTTTCTTGAAGTCCGTAAGTCACTCGATCGAGTGGACCTACCACTCGATCGAGTGGCGTCTGTAAAGTGTTTCTGCCGGCCTGTGAAGGGCTTACTCGATCGAGTCAGAGGGCGTACTCGATCGAGTGTCATACCTGGTAGTCTTCTGTTTGTTTTAGCGAGTCCTACTCGATCGAGTCAGATGGTGTACTCGATCGAGTGTCACACCTGACGAGCTTCTGGTTGTCTTAGAGAACCTCACTCGATCGAGTCAGAGGGTGTACTCGGTCGAGTGGGCTGTAGCGAACCATTCTGTCACTCATGAATTCCGTGCATACGTTTGCAGGTTTGGCTGTCGGAGCGCTTATCGATCATAGAGCCTCCTCCGAGCGTTCCAAACTACCGTAGCAGCCAACTCAGTTCCAGGGGGCGCAAGATAAGCTCGAATCACCATATAAATCGAGCTTATTGGGACGAGGAATTGGTGTTCCATGGTGGCCCGTTGATTAGGTGGACGGTTGCTTGGTGGTTCCTATCCAAGCTGACGGGGTTGGCCAAGAGGGACCAAGCTCGTTACCTCGTGATCTTGTCCCTTGACTGGACAGTTCATATCTACCCGGACCGCATTCTGAGGCAGTTCGGTTCGTCTCAGCGCATTCCTGAGACTGAAGCCATTATTAGCGTCTCGCTCCAACTGACGGACGCTATGTGCGACACCTGGTTGCAGAGGTGGTTCACTCGTCCTACATGGACTATTCCCAACCCTTGCCAATCTGCTTGGGTTTCTCGAGCCTACGAGAAATGGACTTCTGAGGAGTCCGAGGAAGCTCGCAAAGCTCTGAAGGTCGATGAGGCCTTCGAACTGGTCCGCCGGGAGACGGCAAAGGACAACAGGGGATTCTACGATGAGGGAGAGACCCCTGCTACCTTAGTCCGATTAGAGTCGGGTCTTAAGTCACATACTAAGACTCGAGCTAGAGATGCCGGTGCTAGTGGCACGCGGGGGCGACAAAGCCCCCAGACTGACTTGGAGCGACGACTTGGGCCAAGGCTGGCGGCCCGGGACCGACTAGGTCCGCGTGACCGGCTCCCTGAGCCCGTAAGGGCCCGACTGGGGCCAATCGAGGTGGATGAGGACTCGAGTTCTAAGAAGCGAGTCCGAGCTAAAGAGGTTCCTGTGGTGATTCGGGAACGCTCTCCTCCGCGTCGTCGTCAGTGGACGGCCAAGGAGGCCAAGGACAAAGGGAAGGGCAAGATGCCCTAAATACTGAGTCCTTAGTTTTATTATTTAGATATTATTATTATTTTTGTCGTGTGCTTTTTTTTTGTAGTTTTTTTTGAATTCCTGCACTTGTAATTTTCCCAAGCTTTTTGGGATTTTTTTTTTGTGATAAATAAAAGGAAGTTTTATTATTAAAACCGTTCCTGTCTTTTCTCGATTGCATTGGTTGTGCCCTTTTGAGGGGCTGCCTACGTATCCGCAATTAGCAGAATCAAACCAAACGTAGTTCAGGCTTAGGAAATTGCAATCTCGAATTACACCAAGACTATTGGTTCAAGATGTTTCGCGACAGTAGAATAAATAATTCTAGCTCATTGACTTGCTTTTTTTGTAAAATAAATGTTTTTGATGAAAAAATTGCTAATGACATTGAGAAACGGCTAAGGGTAGTAACGCTTCAGCTGGTCCAGGTTGGTTGGGTTGACAAACTCATTCCCGTCCAGGTCCGTCAGCATTACTGCTCCCCCTGATAGGATTTTCTTCACCAGATATGGCCCAGCCCAGTTGGGTTTGAATTTTCCTCGTGGGTCAACCGGTAGCAAGGCTCGAACAGACTTAAGGACTAGGTCCCCTTCCTTAATGTTCCTGGGCCTTACTCGCTTGTTGAAGGCCCGTTGGATCCGTTTCTGGTATATTTGGATATTGTTGAGAGCGCGGGACCGTCGTTCATCTAGTAGAACCAATGAATCGTACCGTGCTCGAACCCAGTCAGCTTCGGGTACTTGACTTTCTAGCAGAATTCTGAGGGACGGTACCTCTAGCTCCACTGGTTGGACTGCTTCCATCCCATAGGTTAAGTAGTATGGTGTCGCTCCGGTTGCGGTGCGAATTGACGTCCGGTACCCCCATAGGGCAAAAGGTATTTTGTCGGGCCAGTCCCGATAATTATCAGCCATCTTTTTGAGTATGGTGACAATCGTTTTATTGGCTGCCTCCACCGCTCCATTGGTTTGGGGACGGTAGGGCGAGGATGTGTGCCTTTGAATTTTATATTTGGCCAGTAGGGCCGCGGTCTCAGCTTGGAAATGAGTTCCATGATCACTGATAAATTCATGCGGGACTCCATACCGGCATATTATCTTGTTTTGGATAAATTTGGCGACATGCTTAGCATTGAGGATGCGATATGATTCAGCTTCGACCCATTTGGTGAAATAGTCGATAGCTACCAAAATGAAGCAGTGTCCCCCAGTACCGGAGGGATTTACTTTCCCGATTATGTCGATACCCCAGGTTGAGAATGGCCAAGGTGACGTCATGGTATAGAGCAGAGACGGCGGCATATGTTGCATATTGCCAAAGATTTGACAGTTATGGCAATGTTTGACATATAACTGGCAGTCGGCTTCCATGGTGTTCCAGTAATATCCGAGCCTCATGATTTTTCGGACCAGCATGTGAGCATTCATGTGTGGACCGTTTTCGCCATCATGTACTTCGGCCATTACCTTCTCGGCCTTATATTTGTCAACACAAAGGAGAAGAGCCCCCTGTGCCGTCTTTTTGTACAGTTGCCCGTCATCAGTACGGATGAACTGGGTGGCTAGCCTCCGTAAGGCTTTCTTGGCTCGGCTTTCCGTCCCGGGGGGATACTCTCCGTGGGTCAGGTATGTCAACACGGTTTGGTACCATGGTTCGGGATCGGTTATCTCGATGTCTTCAATGTCATAGACGTACGCCGGCTCGGACCGTCTTTCGACGCAAATTGGCATACTGGTCACATGGTCGGGAATGTTCAGCAAAGATGCTAATTTTGAGAGTGCATCTGCAAACTGATTTTCTTCCCGAGGCAGGTATATGTACTCTACCTTTTGGAATTGTTTCTCGAGATCCCTTACTCGTG
Source organism: Agrostemma githago (assembly GCA_958450325.1). NCBI lineage: Eukaryota > Viridiplantae > Streptophyta > Magnoliopsida > Caryophyllales > Caryophyllaceae > Agrostemma > Agrostemma githago. The sequence continues at coordinate 60,990,434 of OY288239.1, read as the reverse complement.
TCTGGTAGGCCACGAGATTAGCATTCCGAGTCTTCCATTTTTGAAGTGCTTGGTTAATGACCAAGGATGAATCGCCATGTACCCGGAGATTTGTGATCCCTAGGTTGGCGGCGGCTTGTAGCCCATAAATGCATGCTTCGTATTCTGCTGCATTGTTAGTGACGTCAAAGTCCAGTTTGATGGAGACGGGAGTATGCTCCCCTCTTGGTGAAATTAGGAGGATCCCGACTCCGAACCCTCGAAAATTAGATGCTCCGTCGAAGTATAAATCCCATGTTTCGGCATCGGTATGGAAAATATCTTCGTCTGGGAAGGACCAGGTATCGGTGTGCCCTTCCTCAGTTATCGGGCTGTCGGCGAGGAATTCCGCTACTATTCGCCCCTTAATAGCTTTTAAAGGTACAAATTTTAGGTCGAACTCTGCCAACATTAGAGTCCATCTTGAAATCCGGCCGTTGAGGATGGGTTTTTCGAAGAGGTACTTGATCGGGTCCATCTTGGATAGCACATGGACCTCATAGCTGAGCATATAGTGTCTAAGCTTCTTGGTGGCCCAGACTAGAGCCAAGCACGTCTTTTCGAGCATGGTGTATTTGCACTCATACTCTAAAAACTTTTTACTGATGTAATAGATGGCTCGCTCTTCGGAGTCAACTGTCTGAGCCAGCATAGCCCCCATGGCTGTCTCGGTCGTTGTTAGGTATAACGACAGAGGCAAGCCGGGTTGAGGTGGCATCAAAACCGGCGGTGCAGACAGAATTTCTTTGATTTTGTCGAAAGCAGCTTGGCATTTGTCATCCCATAGTACCCGTTCCCCTATTTTCAGTTTCTTGAAAATTGGTTCACATACCATGGTTAGCTTGGAAATGAATCGACTAATATACTGGACTTTCCCGAGAAATCCCCTTATTTCTTTTTCGGTTTGAGGAGCTTGCATCTCGGTAATGGCTTTGATTTTAGCTGGGTCGACTTCGATACCTCGTTGGCTAACGATATGACCCAGTAATTTGCCTGACGTTACCCCAAAACTGCACTTTTGAGGGTTTAGCCTCATGTTGTATTTGCGCAGTCGGGTGAAGAATTTTCTTAGGGCGGTGATGTGACCGTCCCGTTCTTTGGATTTGACGATCATGTCGTCTACATAGACCTCTACCTCTTTATGCATCATGTCGTGTAGTAAGGTGGTAGCGGTCCTTTGGTATGTAGCCCCGGCATTAATGAGACCAAATGGCATGACGGTGTAACAGTAAGTACCCCAAGGTGTAGTGAAGGTAGTCTTACCCATGTCTTCTTCCGCCATCTTGATTTGGTTATATCCGGCATACCCGTCCATGAATGATAGAAGGGCATGATCGGCCGTGTTATCCACCAGTATATCGATGTGTGGTAACGGAAAATCATCCTTCGGGCTTGCTTTGTTAAGATCCCGAAAATCTACGCATACCCGCACCTTACCGTCCTTTTTAGGAACCGGCACGATGTTTGCTACCCAGTCCGGATACTCGGACACTTGTATGAAGCCGGCTTTGAACTGTTTGTCGACTTCTTCCTTTACTTTGAGAGACCACTCGGGCCTCATTCGACGAAGCTTTTGTTTGACCGGTTTGCACCCATCTTTGATAGGTATGTGGTGCTCGGCTATTTCCCGGTCTATCCCCGGCATGTCCTTGTAGGACCACGCGAAGACATCTTTGAACTCATGGAGGAGGTTTATAAACCGTTGTTTCTCCTCGGGATTTAAGGATAACCCTATCTTGAGTATCTGAGGCTCTAAGGTTGTTCCCACGTTTATGGACTCGGTCTCTTCAATTACCGGATTCCGGGATTCCCTTTGCTCTAGTTGCTCGATCAGATGCGGAGGTAAGGGTACCTGTTCGTCGGATTTCTCAATGTCATAGCATAAATTATTTTTGAAAACAGGATTTAAAAGAGACAAGTCGTAAGCAGAACGGTTGTTATTATTAATTGAAAATTTAGAAAACAGCTCAAAGAGAGCAGCCATCTGATCATTGGTCAGAGGCGGAATTGGTAAAGCACCCGGGACAGACCCCGAAGTGCCAGCAGCAGGAATGATAGAAGGGAGGGGGGTTACAGGAGTGACTCTAGCACCGACTTCTCTAGACTCGACCTCAGACTCTGACTCAGACTCCGACTCAGACTCGGACTCAGACTCAGGCATGTCTCCCTCTCCGGTGACCAGCTTGTAGATCCTTCCTTGGCTGTCAGTCCACTTGACAGTCTTCCTCCAGGCCCTTTTTCCCGTCTCGGAGCCAACATCCGAGATCAGCTTGGTCGGGTCAAACCTGTTGCTGCGGAGAATCAGGTTGACCAGGTCTTCCTTTGGAGTCGGGGCTACGGTGTCTTCCCCAAAGAGTAGCCCCAGCGCGGGCTCGATATCGTCCGCTCCGTCGGACTGGGTGAGGGTGAACACCTCATCTGGGATGTAGTTGCAATCCCGGGCCAAGTGGGTCCCGAGGTGCGTTGCATTGGGTTGGTATAGCCCAACTTGGACAGCCCCGAATACGGGTGTGACAAAGTAGTCAGACAACCGTGGGCTATAAGGGCTCAAGTAGGTACCCTTCATAATGTTGCAGGCTTTTTCAATTCCTGCTCGGACAATGTTGTCCGGAGTGAGGGCATAGCCAAGGCCGAAGTGAGAGTCTTCGTCCTTAAGGACCTCGATGATCTTCCCAGCTGGAAGGTCGGGTCGAGAGGTAGCCCCCGGAAGGTACCCTAGGTTCTGGAGCATCGCGTCAATGCTCGTGGTGAAGTAAGGCCTGAAAAGGTACTCTTCCTCGATCATCCCCACAAAGTCGAACTCCCAGAGGTCCGTGCGGCCCGTGGCGTTACAGCTAGCCACGGTCATTGGGGTCGCCTCTAGAGTAATAATACCGTCGAGTAGAGGCATCTTGATCTTGCGGTGGAGGGTGGAGGATACAGCTTTCACCGCGTGAATCCACGGCCTTCCTAGGAGCAGGTTGAATGAGGAGGTGACATCAATCACCTGGAATTCAAGCTCCTTTTCTACTGGGCCCGTGATGATGGTCAGTTTTATGGCCCCAGCTACCGACTTTGGGCTCCCATCAATGGCTTGGATGGTTTGAGCAGTCGGAATATAGTCAGCCTCGGTAATGCCGAGGGCTTTGGCGGTCCTTAGAGGAAGGACATTCATGGCCGACCCGTCGTCGACTAGGGTCATCGGGAGGTATTTTCCCCGGCAGATCACCGTGATGTAAAGGGCCAGGTTGTGGGAGGTCCCGAATGGCGGTAGATCGGCTTCGGAAAATGTGATCATTGGGCCTCCTACTTTGGTCTTACCCTTTAGGTGGGGTAGGACCGTGGCTACCATTTCAGCGGGGGTAGCCAGAGAGTCGATCTTGACTTGATCGAGAGCCTTTGTAAGCGCCTCTCGATGTTCTTGCGAGCTAACCAGGAGTTGCCATATAGTGAGGTCAACTCGGGTTCTCTTCAATTGCTTCACGACGGCTGTTTCGGCGGTCGGCTCTTCAGGGGGGACTTCCATCCCGAGTGGATCGGTGATGGTTGTCGGGATAGGGGTGTCCCTAGTGCTTGTGGCTAAGTAGGGACGACCAAGGTTGTTGCTGGCCAGGACTCGAGTTTTGACCTCTCGAATCTGTTCAGGGGTGATGGGAACGGCTTCCCCTTTAGCGAGGTAGATATCATCTTCGTCGTCAAACCAGATCCCGTTCGCCTGCGGGATGTAGGGGGAGATAAGGTGAGAGCAGTCGATCACCTCCCCGGCCAAGATGGCATGGGAGCTGAAAGGGTTCTCCTTGTTGCTGGGCTTATCTCCGGGTAGCGGGATTTTTCCGCTTTCAATCAGGTCCTGGATCAAGTGTTTCAGCTTCCAACACTTCTCGGTATCGTGCCCATTGCCCCGGTGGTATTGGCAATAGGCCTGAGCATTGTAGTTCTTGGAGCGTCGCTCGACCGGAACTTCAGGAGTTGGGCCTATCGGTTGGATTAGGCCTTTGGAGGATAGCCTTTGTAAGGCATAAGTATAGGTAGTACCTATATCAGTGAAGACCCGAGGTGGGGTGCTCTTCTTGGACGGGGCATCTAGTAGATTGACCTCGTCAAAAATGCTGCGGGTTGCAGCCTGGGGCTTAGTGGTGGATGAAGAGGCCCCTTGGTATCCTTTGCTAGTAGCCTTGGTGAGGCTTTCTAGTCTCAGGTCATCTTCGATCCTCATACCCATTTCAGTAAGGGTGGTGAAATTGGGTATGACTGCGTACCGGAGGTGAACCCGGTAGGAAGGGAGGAGTTTCTTGACAAAAGCCTCCACTAATGTCTTCTCGTTGGGCTTATCGACCAACTTCACGCTCTCGGCCCTCCAGCGTTGAAGGTATTTAGTGAAACCTTCTTTTGGCTCTTGGGCCATGACCTCCAGAGATCGCATTGTGGTTTGGATCTCGGTGTTGTCAGCATAGTTCCGAGCGAACTCGGTAGCCACATCATCCCATGTAGGGTATTTTTTCGGGTCTAGCCTATAGTACCAGGCCCGTGGGTGCTTCTCAAGGGATGCAGCAAAAAGGTTTTTGAACATGGATGAGTCCACTCCCTTGATGGCCATGAATTCCTTGAAGGCCCGTACATGTAGTAACGGGTCCTCAGTTCCCTCGAACATGGGCAAACCCGTGAGGTTCAGGTTTGCAGGCAGCTTGTCACTCACCGTGGAGTACTCTCGGCTATTCTCCCGGTGGATATTGTTACTCCCAGTCAAATGGACTTGTTCTTCTAGCCGGCGCACTACGCTGACCAGTTCAGTTATGGGCCCAGTAGTCCCGACATTAGGGGTCCCTTGCTCCACCGTAGCTAGGCGAGCAACAATGGCCACTTGGCCAGCCCTCATTTCGGTCAGTTGGGCCTCGATGTCGGTCTGCTTCGCGACCATGGCGTCTAAAGCAGTTTGCAGACTGTTCAAAGTAGCCATCCTTCGAGCGTGTCTGGTTGCCGGTGGCCTGTCTGTAAGAACACCGCGTAATCAGAAACTGAACCCAGATCTCGGAAAAGGAAAGGAAAAGTACATCCCGAGCAGCACTAGGAAAGGAGACTAGAGACTCGAGAAAGACATCTAGACGGGTGACTCGATGGGTGGTATAACTTCCTTAGGATTTTGGCTTTGTGGGCCTAGTCCTGTTCGAAGGAAGGTCCACGTGAGACTTTTCCCCAGACTTTTGACTCGAGTGTATGGACGGACTTTCCTTTGTAGGGGTATGCCCTACGCGGGTCGGTCGTGCCTTGACTGATAAGGCGGACTCGGGAAAGGGGGGGAAACTCGTGATATAAGATCAGCGGAGTTTCGACGCTATAGACCTTCGACATACTATGCAAAGACCCGACACACGGCTAGACGGTAGGTCCTATAATAAGGAAGGTTTACTAGGATGGTTGGATGTTTGAAATTTGAATGTTGAATGAGCGGAAGAATATCCGAGAGTTTGAAAAAAAAAAAACGGAATTCCGAAAACCAAGATTAGAATTTTGAAAAATTCAGAAAATCGAGATGGTGTTGGAAATTCACGAATTAAAATGGGCAGCATGCCGACTAGAGAAAAAGGATATTTTGAGTCAAATCAGTTGATCCTAAATTTCGGCGGCATTCCGAGTTTTGAAAATTGGATGTTTTGAAAAGACGGGTCCCGAAACGGACAGCATTTCGGGTTTTTCAAAATTTGGGTGTTTTTGGAAAGATGCATTTTTTGAAATGACGGTTTTTTGAAAAATGACACGGAAACCAAGTAGCACGTAGTCAAACAAGCATTATAATGACGCTTATGTATGCTTTACACTAAGTCTCGGTCGGTCGAATAGGGTCTATACCAACAACGATCGCATTCTCACGAAACGGGACGGACTTCCTAGCCAATTTTGAACTAGAACCTGCCGTAAAACCCCGGTGAGTTCCGCCATCGAAGTCTTTAGCGCACCCATGTAGGAATGCATCGTGGTATAGTGGGACATCGGTCACAAGTAACCGGCCCGGGCAAAATTTGGGTTATGCATGAACCATTAAACTAATGCGCACACACTAATATTCGAACGATTTCTCTTCGAGTCTCACCCTAGGAACCCCGATGCCATGTAGTACATCAGGTATCCCCAGCGGAGTCGCCAAATTGTGGACATGACGTAGGTCCACCCCGACGCGGCCACGCGCGGGTTTGGGTAGGCGAATGAATCTCGTGGTGAGATTGTTCTCGGGTTCGAAATTTAAGTCAAAATGGAGTCGCCACCGAATTTTGTGGTTATTCGGAACCATACGAGCCCACTCTATGTCGTCATGGGCTTTACACAGAGTAAGCCCACTTCGATTTCAGAGTTCATTGGGCTCGTCCCTTTGCATTGCAATATCGATACCGTATAAACCGGCTTTCGTATATAGAATGACTCTCGTGCGCCAAGGGTTTCGGACATCCGGAAACCAAAGGTTCTGAGTAAGGGGTGAGGGTACGTGTTGGGAAGCCCACTAAGGACACCCAACCCCGCCCGCACATGGCGGCCTCTACTAAGACATCGTTCGTGTTCGTGTGTGCGCGCTAGTAAAACGATTAAATGATATGCAAACAGCGTTTTCGGGCTAGCATATGAATAGTATGTGAACTACGTCATTTAATGCATCTTATTTTTGGTCAAAGTGATTTAGCATGCGAGGTTCGTTTATAAAGCGTAAAAGCAAGTAAATAAACAAAGCTCGAAAATAAATAAGAAAAGTAACGTACAAATTACACGGGCGGAAATACAACCCGGAATTCACAATACAACATTACGTAAAAGTAATAAAAAATATGATGCAATAATAGGGACAGACCCGTATGTAAGCTAGATCGCGAAATGTGTAGATGGACTAACCCCGATTAAATACACATTATATCGTGTACTAAACGAAGGACGAAAATACGAGACTGTGGCATATTGCTAGCCCGATCTCATATCCCGTAGTCTTGTCCCGACTTATCACGTCAAAAGGTGGTCAAAGTCGTTCTACGTGTCGTGTTGTGCGTGGTTTTGAAAATAGGTTAGTCACGTGATAGTCTTTACACGTGATGACTAATGTCGATAAAAAGGCGAGGCTTGAAAAGTGTGTCAAGGACCTCGGTTATGGGGCTACAGGACTCACTCGGTCGAGTCATGGCCTGACTCGGTCGAGTGCTTCCTAAAAGAAGCTTCTGCCCACGGTTTGGGGTGCTACTCGATCGAGTAGCAGGTGTACTCGGTCGAGTGGCACCTGTACGAGTTGTGACTCGTGATTTTATGTGTTTAAAATCGAGAGTTGGCCGAATTAAATTAAAATATTGACAAATTTAGATTTAATTCGGTTTGCCGGTAATAGAATCATGTCTCATATGATTGTAATATCGTTATCGGATTTTGGAAAAGGAGTTGCCACGATAAACGTGGGCTTTAGAAAATGGATTCACGTGATCGGCTTTACACGTGTCGACTAAGAGTCGTAAAAACAGGACGAGGCTTAAATGTTGCATTTAAGCCCTCGGTTTTCTGGGTTACAGGACCCACTCGGTCGAGTCATGGTCTGACTCGGTCGAGTGTGCCCTCGAAAAGCAATCTGCCCAGTTTCATGGACACTACTCGATCGAGTGGCCTATGCACTCGGTCGAGTAGTCCCTGTACGAGTGTCAACTCGCTTCATTTTTAGGGTTGAAAACGACGGTCGGTCGAGTTAAATACAAATATCGCTTGATTCGAATTTAACTCAACCTCCGGTACTACAATCGCGTACATATACGATCATAATACCGTCGTCGGGATTTTATGAAATGTTTGTGTTAGAAAATTTGAATTAGTAACGAAATGCTTCCCTCTACGTCACGACATCGAAACTAACCCTTTCGGGTTATGTGATGTCGGTTTTCGTGTCAATGGGTTCCGCACTAATTAAAATGGGATCGAATACGTTCAACTACGATTAGTCGCGATCACGTCACGCCTTTGAGCACATTGGGGCGGGGCTCCTTGAAAGGGCTCCACCTCCGTCGTTGCTCGTAAAAGGATTAGACGGACTTTAGGCGACAATTATAGTCAAACGTATCCGAAACCGAGATTTTGATACTAGTTATATATATATACACGGTATGGTTATAATGTTAGCAACGAAATGTAAAAGTTAGTATGCAAAAAAAAGAAGTAAAATGTTAGAGTGTTAGATGTTAGAGTGTTAGGATTACGATACTAGTAAAAGTACAAAATAAACGATACAAAAACATAAGCGAAAATAACAAAGATAGAAACGGGGTATGGGACACCCTCAACATACATGCTTAGTAAGGACCTCGGAAATGGGCTCGCAAATAGTGACGGGACTATGGAGTATCGAGGATGTATGTAAGTTATGGTGTGTGTGTGTGTGTTGTCGGTTTATCGAGGGACAAGGGACTCGGTCTTTGTATGTGATTGCTTAGGGTTGTAGAGTGAAGAGTGTGGCTGAGATGTAGGGTAAATGTAGAGTAAAAATGGATGTGTAGAGGTTGGTAAAAAGTTGTGAAATGAATGGGGTTAAGGGGGTATTTATAGGAGAAACCCCACGACCTAGGGTCACTCGATCGAGTGCCCTAGTGCACTCGGTCGAGTGCCTTCAGGAATGAATCTGGTCCGGTTTTTTGACGCTCCACTCGACCGAGTGGGTCAATCCACTCGATCGAGTGGGTCAAGCAAATCGAGACAAAATAGGAAAGAATTGATATTGTTGTTTTGATTGATTTTTTGAATTTGGATTTGTGCGCCAGCTGAACCTGGCTGATTTATGAGACGGTTTCGTCTTTGACTGGGTTTTGACCCGGTCGCTAAAAGACGGGATTTATTTTTGGTGCCGGTTTTGGCCCAAATTAGTCTCATTTTGCTCGGAACGACCCACTGGGCCTGAATTTGATGTCTGTTTTGTGAGATTATCACTCCGCTAAAAGTCCATGTCAGATATTATTGGTTTCGGGCCCAAATCTGAGTATACTAAGTCACGTTTGCGTCCGATCATCATCGGGCGTTTGTCGGGAACTGCTATAGACACTAGCAGGCAAAATGCGGGTGTCTACATTTGCGTTGTCATACCACCACACAGGGACCAAGAACCATTTCAAATAAGGATTCTCGACGCTGAGGTGGCAGTAGAAATGCTCACTTCAACCCTTGCGGAGCTTCTACAAGCAGTTGTTGATGATCAGGTAATGTCGACAGACATCGCATGCTCACTGATATGATGTACCGACTAACATTTCCGATTAAATGAAACACTTGGAACATGATGAGATATTCAAATGCCACGGAACGATTACAGAAGTGAGAACAAATGTTGACTGGCGGTATCAATCATGCACATCATGCCCCGCTGGAATCGACGAGGATGGAAAATGTCGCCAGTGTAACTACCCCACCCCAAACAAAGGTAAAAAAAAGCACAAAACTTATAGCTCGCCGTGCGGTATGTTAAACCTATCTACTCCTCCTAAACAATATGACAAATATGTTAATATCCACAATACAGGTACAGATTAATCACTACAATAGCGGACGAAAAAACATACACAACTTTGGTGGTCTTTGGGAGGGAAGCTGAGAAGATAATCGGGAGACCAATCGAAGCATTATTAACCCTATATGAAAAGGTACGCATAACAAATAACATACCACCTACGCGAAGAAATTTTTAACGTATTGTCCTGAAAAAAGAGCAAAAACCAGGACGGGGGAAAGGAGAAAGTGTTTAACATACTCCAACAATATGTTGGGAGAGAATACACCATGAAAGTCAAGATTGGGATTACCAAATACAACGCTGAACGGGAACTGAAGTGCCAAAAGGTATTACCAACGACAAAGGACCATCCAACTCCAGCCATAGTGGAAACAAATGACGAAAACCCAAAGGTAACAACATAAAAACTTAAACAACACCAAAAGATTCTATTTACACAATGTCATATACATCAACAACACAATGTTTGACAGGAACAACCAAAACAAGGCAACTTAGAAGATGACCCTACAGATTTGAAGGGGTGGTGAAGCATCTGTAATAAAAGACACAACGGGAAAAAAGAGGCCAAAAGTTGAAAATCCCAAATAAAGCCACAACAGGATAACGAAGGAAGAACTAAGCCATGATTCAATAAGATTACGTACTACAATAATAGTTCACAAAAAAACCTTATCTTTAGTATGCGGATTATTATATGTATATTTCCCACTTTAAGCACACTATTTCAAACTCTGTCTTTCTTTACACATATATGCCATAAGTATTTCAGTAGCTTGGATATTTCAATCTTCATAACCACCGCCCTATTCACAATTACGACAGCCTGTGGAAATAGATGCAGTCAAAAACACATGAAATCTAAGCAAAGAAATCGCAGTCTCGTGCGGTGCACGGGTATGGCGACTAGTTTATAAATAAAACACATAAGTTTAAATTGTTAAACGATGATATTAAGATATTTATTTCATACGAGCGCTTTAAATTATAGAGCCCGAAAAACCCGTTCTAGCCCGCTAGGACTGGATTTGGGCTTAAAAAATAGACCCACTCGTTTGGCCCGACCCGGCCCAACACGCTCATGTAGAGTTTTTTTTTGCTTAGGCCCGACCCAAGTCCGCATCGGCCTGGCCCATGATCACCTCTACTATTGCCTCAGCTTCAATAACTTCAGCTCCTAAAATAATACTATTTCAATAATAATAATAATAATAATAATAATAATTTCTCTGGTTTTCTTTTATGTTCTCATTTTCCTTTTTGGACTGTCTTTATTTTATCTTCTCATTTTGCTTCTTTCCATTTTAGTGCATAATTTTTACCATACTACCCTTACTATTCTACACTTTACACCTTTATTCTTTTCCTATTTACATCCACTTACCATTCTACCCTCAATAATAATCATCATTATTATTATTATTGTTATTATTAACATTAAGAAATAATAATAATAACAACAACAACAACAACAACAACAACAACAACAATAAAAATAAAAATAATAATAATAATAATAATAATAATAATAATAATAATAATAATATACTTTGCAGGGTCCCAGCTCACATAGAAGATTGGATACTAGCTGAAACTGGATTTTTCCCTTGTAGATATCTAGGCTTGTTTTTGAAAGGTGTTAGCAATTCTAGAGAAAATTACACTAATCTAGTCATGAAAATCAGGAAGCATATTATGGGATGGATTGCACAACATTTGACATATGCAGGAAGAATTCAGCTTCTAGGCACAATGATCTTTGGTATCTTAAGCTACTGTTGTGCAAATGTGCTTTTATCGGTAAATATTGTGGAGAGCATTACAAGGGACTGCAAGAATTTCTTTTGGAAAGGCATTGCAGAAGGGATGGGGATGGTATTTCAGAGTTGGACTAGCATTTGTTCACCATGGGAAGAAGAAGGATATGGAATCAGGCATATCTTTTCTTGGAACAAAGCACTAGTAGGCAAATGGCTTTGGAAACTAGTTACTCATCAAACTGATATCTGGAGTAACTGGCACAGATACTATGTGATTGGTGGGCTGAATATTTGGGAACAGCAGGTTAAGGAGCAGCACACAGCTACCTTTAAAAGTATCATTCACATTAAGAATGAACTCTTACAGGCAGCTGACACCTCATTTGGGGCTGAGCAATTCTTGAGGAGCTAGACTACTAATGCAGATTATAGTATCACAAAGGCTTATAATTGGTTTAGACCTAAACCAGGCCTGAAGAAGTGGTTAGCAAGCCTTAGAGGTATGAGTGTTATTCCTAAGCATGTGGTGATCACGTCTAGGGCAGCCAAGAAAAGCTGGCTACACTGGACAATATGCAACAGAGAGAACTGCAACTCGCAAATAGGTGTGTTCTATGTCAGAGGGAGTTGGAGAACCATGAGCATCTCTTCTTCTAGTGTCAGTACTCCGGGTAGGTGTGGGAAAGCATTTTGGGATGGGTTCAAATATCAGGTAGGGGACACAGGTTTGTTTCTAAGCTCAAATGGGCTACAGCAAGAGGAAACATGAAGCACTGGAAGCACCTTCGGTTCAGCAGTGTTGTTGCTGCTGCTTATCATCTTTGGAATGAGATGAATGATGGAATTTTTAAGGATAGTTATAGACAATGTAAGGTAGTTATCAATCAAGTAAAATTTGATGTTTTTTCTAGATTAAGAATGTAATACCCATAATTTATATAGAAGTCAAACACGAGTCAAGTCGAGTTAGATCCGAGTCCAGTCAAATAGAACGTCTCGTTCTATGTAATTGTTATACTAAACCGGAGCCCAAGTATTACGACCCTCAATAATAATATACTCCATAGAATTAATAATACATAACTAATAATATAATAATAATAACAACAATATATTTATAAGAAGTACTGGAGTACGTAGGTTACACAAAAAACCCTACCTCCCTTATTTCATTCAAACGCAGCCTCCACGCCGTATCTCCTTCCTCTTTCATTTGCTCTTCTATAAATCACAATCACACTCATGAACACATGACAAGCAAGAAGAAGGAATAGGAAACTGAGTCAAGACATCGATTACACCCACGTAGCTATAGGTATGTTCGCGTTGTATTTCTTTAATTTGTTAACATCGTTAGTTGTATTTTGATGTTGAAATAGTTGTGTCGGTGTTAACGGGACGTCGTGCGTGGTGGTCGGGGAAGAGTGCGTCGGTCCTGACATACGTGGTGGTTAATGACGGGTTTAGAAGTGTCGCGTGAGGCTGTTCTTATCGTATTTGCGGTCGATTCGTTTTGGTTGTTGTCGATGCGTTGTTACTGTCATTTTGTTTTACCTTTGTCATCGTATGGTTGTTAGCTGGTGTCATGTGGTGCAAGTTGTCGGGTTGGACAATTGTTGTTGTCGTGTATTGCTACCGCGTCGGGGTTATTGAATTGGTGTTTCCCGGTAACGGTATTGTCGGGAGGTTGCTGTTGAAGGATTGTTGTTGTAGTTGTTGATGCTGCTCTGTATGGTGGTTGTAGTACGGGATGTATCACTTGGTCAATTTTATTACTTAGTGATGTATGACTTAGGGTTATTTAGTAGGTGTATTACTTACATTTTATAGTATAGTTATCTTGTCGCGTATTGTTTAGTTATATTCTATTGTCCTTTTGGTGTACTTTACTGAGTAGTGAGTGGAGAGCGATGAGTCGGGAAGTAGCACATGTCACGACTAGATGTCAGTCTTAGCTTATAATCTAATTAGGTCGAGTCGGTCTCATTTTATAATTTAGTTAGAAAGGTATCGATGTTATTTTATAATTTAACTACATTAGGGTCGATATTAACGTAATTATATAATATTTTATTAGGATCGGACTTCGTAAAATTCCCTTGGTGATATGTACTACCGACGCGGCGATATTTGCTGCCTAGGTAAGGTTTTCCTTACTTGGAAAATGTTAATATTATAAGGTTGTACGAGCTATGTATTTATGATATGATATTGTTATGGATGAGATTGAGTCGTGTAGCGAAATCTTGGCCGGGAGGCCCATTGAGTAGTGTAGCGAAATCCTGACCGGGAGGCCCACTGAGTAGGATAGCGAAATCATGGTGGGCTTGAAGCCTATCGAGTAGTATAAGCAGAAATTATTGGTACCGTGAAGTACTGAGAATATGGAGATGATATTATTGGTTGGTACCGATGATGGCACTGAGACGGTTAAGACTAGATGTTTTATATTATGTACTTGTGTTATAATGTTAGCATGTTATAAATGTATTATTTGTCTAATTTGTCACCCTATTTTACTGGGGTCTGTGATGATCCAATTGATATTTCTGATCAATTGGGGAGCAGTCTATAATATAGGTTATGTATATCGTGATGTGTTTGGATGCTGGGATGCTTGTACGGGATTGGGGTGAACGAGATAATGATCCTGGTCGTAGCATGGATTAATGCATAGACATTCCTGTTTATATAGATTTTATAGCTTCCGCTGTGTAATTAGAGTTGTAATAGTTAATGAGTTGTAATGTTTAAATCAGATGGTCGGTTTGGCATTCCATGTTGTATTGTAATGAGCTACCACATCGGGAAACCGAGATGGTAACACTTTTATTTATTCGGGAATGTCTTGATAAGCCTCCTGGTTAAATGAGGGTGTTACAAAGTGGTATCAGAGCAAACAATCTTGGAGCCTTAAATGAATGAACCAAGGAAAATAAAATGAACCCTGGTGATAGACTATAGTATAGTCAAATATAACATTACACTACAGGATCACACTCCACGTACCGGCGCAGAGCAAAGGTATAACATACATTCACTATCTAGCATCAATTATTCAAATAACAGTGTAGCACTAGCATTAGGCTAACCGAAGAATGCAGATCATCGAAAAAACTTAGCAACAAATTACAACATCCATGAGCTCGGTTTCGCTATCTTAAAGCATCAATTGAGAGGCAGTTTTGATTACCATACACAAAATCTCATTCGAGACGGCCTTAGACGGTTTTGAAGTAAGTGAGACTAACAGTTATTCGGGAATGTCTTGATAAGGCTCCTGGGTAAATGAGGGTGTTACAAAGTGTTATCAGAGCGAACAATCTTAGAGCCTTAAATGAATGAACCAAGGAAAATAAAATGAACCCTGGTGATAGACTATCAGGAGCCCCTCTAAAACTCGGTCGAAGAGATGTCTTTGTACCAACTCCGGCCATCCTGGTCTTGACCCGTTAATTGCGTGTGAGAATGAGATGGGTATATATTAGGATGGGATACATTGTGATGCCAGGGATGTTTTGTAATCACTGCCTGTGATAATTGATTGCACTATTTGATGTGTCCCATGTACTGAACAATGTCATAAGTTGAGGTGTGACAAGTAGGTAGTTATGGTGTTATCATGGTATAGTTGTTTGTTCGGTTACCTAAGATACTTAGATTTGAAGTACGCGAGGTTATGGTCGGAGTTGATAGTCCGTGAACGTAGGAAGAGTCATAACTAGGGCTGATAGTAACATTAAGACCACTGTCCAGGTGTCTGTAAGTAACATTGTCTTATACGATAAATAGTTTTAATTAGTTGATTTGGTGGTAATCTATGTCTTTCTGGTTGAAGTAATATAATGGAGTCGTCTCACATTAATGGAAAGGGAGTTGTTATCTAGTAATGATACATGTATCGTAATATGTTTAGAGGGTCGATAACTCGTTTAAGTGTGTCGTAATGTGCACGTGTAGAAACCCAGATTCTGACCTCGTGGCTGCAGGGGTGCCCGGCCAACAAACACCCGATGACGATCGGACTGTAACGCCACGTTAAAGTACGATGTTTTAGATAGTTTTCTATATAACGGATCAAAATAATTAATCGGAAACATTAATTCAATATCAAAATGGTCTTAGTCGTGTCATTACGGTCGCGTCGACACTAATTAGAGTCAATTCCCACACTGGGGTCCCGAATCGGCTCCGAAATATGCAAAGTCAAACAGTCAACGCGTCGAGCCGAGCAAATCTTGAGACACGCGCCCGAGGCCCACCCGGTGCTGGACGCGCTACGGTTAACGAGAATTCTTAATCCCCAAGATAAGCTAATAAACACACCTTCTCCGTTTTGGAAAGTTTCAAAATCGGATCTTCAAAATTCCAGGCACCTCATACCAGGCGTCCCAATATTGATGCGCACGACACTAGGCGACTGATTTCTAGTGCGCAAGGGGTCAAGCGTCCTAAAGATCAATTTGAACTGCACGAACAACTAAAAATACCCCCTTTATTTCACTCATTTCAACACAATACGAATTCGTGAACTCTTTCTCTCACAATTCGCTCTCCCCCTCTTTCTCTCTAACTTAGGTCGCACTCCGACACTAAGTACGATCCACTCGATCGTTGTCACGATACAGGAATCGACGCTACTCCTCATCGTTCCTCGAGCACCCTACTCGATGAGAACATAGAGAGGCACCTGCGCTCGACTAGCTGCCTCCCGTTACAGTAGCGAAGCTCTGCCGAATTCACCGCAGGACAAGCTAGGAGGATCCGCCTTGAAGTCGAATCGTCACTAGGTTGTCATCTAAACAAAACTTTACATGTTGTCCTTTTATTATGCACTTCGGTAATGTCAAGTCCGACTAGTATGGACACTAGGTCCATGGCGCGTCATAAACATACGTAACGTCCTCAACTTCAACCTTAAGCACTAAAACACCCATACTAAACCCGAGTAGTTCTGAGATCCGTTCTCAACCATCTACGCATCGTGTTTCGTTTAGTGTACACTCCGAGGGTGCAACTCCTTACTACGTGATTTACTTACATTTCGCATTTATCGCTTTCGTATGATTTATCGCTTTTATGACCTTATAATCGCATGCTAAATCATCTAACACGGAATTCAAAACGTAAACAAGCTAAAACTGAACAAAGCGGTGGTCGGGTTCCCTATTAATCCCGATGCTCACTATATGTGGTTCGATGCATCCCTATTAATATCGAAACGACGCACCTTTAAGCAGAATAACAAGTAAGGTATACCACGAGAATGACTAATATCCGTATTATCGCATTAAATCTGATTTGCTAATACGTATAATACTTAGTACTCTCTACTCTCCTACGTGCATCTTTTCATGGTTTGCTTGTCACGTGAAATCGTATGCAAAGAAAGTAAATACAACTACTTCGATGACAAAAACTAACGTGTTCTTAAACAACCGACATAGCAAAGACATAGGGTTTAAACAATGGATGTTATCGTACTTCCGCCACAATTAAGGAACAAAGTTATCAGCCCACCGATTGATTAGTAGAGGCCGCTATGTTCGGGGGGGATTGGGTGTCGATGTCTATCGGACATTGGCTTCCCAATACGTACCCTCACCCCTTACTCAGAATCGATGGTTTCCGGATGTCCGAAACCATTGGCAATGAGAGTCATTCTAGACATGGAGTGCTTAAGGATACAAGTCTTTATCTTTAGGTCCCGTGCCACTCAACTTTGAGTCGGCTAGGGATTAAATTTGACTTGAACGGTTTCCGAGTCCCCATAATTGACTTGATGGCGACTCCACAAATCGGCAACGAATTCAGTTTACTAAAAAGGTCGTCTTACCAAACATATCGGCCTTTAAATACTTACAACCACGTCTCGATCGATTCTAACGGCAACACGGGTGCCCGCATCCGTCTAGTACTATCTGAATCGTCAACCAAATCGAGGTCCGACACATCGTCCCGTACGCGAGATCGGACCAGCCCTCAACGGCAGGGGGCCGCATGGATTGCCGCTATGACAAACCAGAGGTCCCACGCAGGCGCGCGCGGGGGGCTGGGCGGTGCGGACGGGCATCCTTAGTTTTGCGACTCCGCTGGGGATTTGGAAACAAGTTTCCAGCGATGGTGTAATTCGAACGAGGTCGGTGAAGCTTATTTCCAAGTTCCTTGTTGTGGTCACTATAGGTATTGGCCCTAAAAAAGCCCACCATAACTGATATTAGGACTAATCGACTTCTTCCCGGTAAGATCCTTTCGGATACTCGGAGAGACCCTCGATTGACGTTCCAGCCGTCTGAGGTGGCCATGCATTTTGTGGATGTACCAAGCGAGTGGTGCTAAGAAAACGGTATGACACTCACCTCCCTAGGTGATCTGTCTCCACCTGAGCATAGACTATTCGTGGGTGGTAGCCTACCCTAACCTATCCATGTCTACATTCTGCATGAGTGTACGCATTCGTAGTTATGTGTAGCGTGTTTGACAACCCGAATAAAACATTAAAATCCGGATTCAACCACGACAACATATTCAACCACACCCAACTCCGTTTTCGAAAAAAGACATCTTCTTTTCAAAACCACCTATTAACTGTCGATGCTTCGGCCAAATTAAAATTATTTTCCAAAAAGCACTTTTAGCCAATTTTACACTCATCACTTTTAAAAGACACTTTTAAGCGCCATTACGTTAGCCAAAATAAACCTCGTCATTTTCAAACAACAATGACATACCGTTACTATTACCAAAATCCCAACTAATATAATCGGGGTACCTTATACGGTTACATTTTGCCTTGAAAACATTCACAAATATACCGTTATTATTACCAAGTTCCCAATTAATGGGATCAAGGCAAGTAAAACAGTTACATTTTTCAAGACATTTTTTAGCACATACCGTTAACATCACCGAAACTTCAATTAATGAAGTCAAGGAACCCAAAACGGTTACAAAACATCCACGCATACCGTCACCGCCATCGAAATCCAATCAATGGAATCGATGAATGCGGTCACACGTTTTAAAAGTATTTCTAAAAAAAAAATTCACCACCTAAATTCTGTAATAAGAATTTAGTCACACCTTCAAAGCACTGTCACAGACACCACGTTCTCTCACGAACACCATCTACACCACGAACTTCGAACTACTAATTAATAGTAGTCTCGATAAAAAAATGCGACGTCACCATTTTCAAAACCGGTTCTTCTACAACCGCACTTCTTTTACAAAATCACAACTTACACTTTTGCTATCATCGAAACCTCGACGCTCACATAGCCACACTTTTCCACACACCACAAGCGATGTCACTAAGCCAACGCAATACCATTTTTTTTTACAAAAAACTCACACTTTCAAAAAAGTTTGTTTTTAAAACCCATCCGTTTTTGAAAACATCAAACTATTTGATTCCGAGCCAAGATCGAGATCAATTCCTTACGTCGTATAACCGTGTGGTTAACTGTCTGTGTTAGTTACTAGGGTCACCTCTATTCGAGGTCTTACATTTTGGGTCGTCTCATCTTGAGAAGTCCTCTTCTTTAATTCTCACTCCCGAGATTTATGTCAAATCTTCTCATTCTGGAGATACAAGTCTGTTAGGCGCTACGCCGAATACACCAAGAGTCTAAAGCACCCAAGTCCCTAATTTGATGACCGCAAACATGTGCAAATCAAGGGTCTCGTTTCCATGTCGCTTGCTTGCGAGCCTCCCTCGAGTCTTTAAGTCGTCTGGTGGATGTAGCCTTATCTTCGGTTATGTTCCGCAGATTAAAGGATGGCCTCCAGCAGCAACATCAATCAACTCAATTCCGTGCTAAACCTCGTCAAAAAACTCCAGACCACCATGGCCCAAATGACCGTCATCCACGATAACATCATGCTTCAGCTCGGTAGGTTGGAAGGAACGACCGTTGACAAAGCAAAAGACCCAATACCGGACTATCCACAAGAGGTAGATGAAACCCCCTCATCCCTAGGGAAAAGATGCGACTCAAACCGGCTAGGTTCGTCCCAGCTCATGGGGGACGTCCCTTTAGGAGCCTAACAGATTTAGGCATGACCTACGCCGAGGCAATTAGGATTGCCAATGATGACTGACAATTATTCCAATTCGCTCCTATCCCAGACCCACCCCTCGAGGCTCGGGATGCGAACTGGGATCCCAGAGCTTACTGCCTATACCACCAGGGTAGAGGGCATGATACTGAGGACCGCAACTGCCTGAAGCATGACATCCAGGATCTAGTGGATGCCGGGACCTTCCCTCCTGTGAAAGCACAAACCACGCGTCTCACCTTCGAAGACGTTAGTAACAAAGCAACCACATCTGTAGTGGTCAAAACAGACGGTGCCATCCAGGTGCTATTCCCGGGAGGAATCCTCGATGCCTGAGGCTGTGACCGGTCCTGTTTAGAGTCTAGTTCATCTTAGGGCTAGACTTAAATAATATAATAAATGTATTTCTACTTTTTTTTTATCGAGTTAGGAGGTGTGAAGGGACCTGTCCTCCACCTCCCTAAAAAACAATATCTCGGGCGCTTAGCCCACATTTACTACTATCAATAAAGAAATCAACTTTTCTTCTTTACAACGCGCCTGAAACAATCGCTTAATTTATAATAACGCACTTTCTCGCTTGAAACTCGATACTATGCCACTTATCGATAGTAATCAATCAAAGCATAAGGGCTACAACTAACGGTCCACCTAACTTCAGCCTAAAAAGAGATCAGGAACAACTATCCTAAACCCAACCCATAACCGACTTCCTAACATAGGAAACCCACACAACCAATAACCAATAGGCTATCACACACCCATGTCTGGTAAAACTAGATTTCCTAGTAACCAACAACGTAGCCGAATACGAAGCCTGCCTAATAGGGGTGAAAGCCGCCGTAACACTGGGGATCAAAAACCTTAGGGTCCATGGAGATTCATCCTCAGTAGTCAACCAAGCCACATGCATTTAGAAGGTCTATAGCGAAAGCCTAGCTCCATACCAAACCAAAATAGAGACAATATGTCGAGAGTTCACCGAAATCAACTTCATACACATACCCCGCGAGGAAAACAAATTCGCTGACACCCTATCCCAGCTAGCTTCACTAATAAAGATGCCCGACAACCTTTTTTCTATGTCTATCTGCGTAGAGAGAAGTGAGCAACCCGCCTACATCCACAACATCGAAACCGATGACGCCCTCGAAGAACCTTGGTACAAAGCGATCCTAGACTTCAAAACCAACGGATCATACCCACCTAAAACGAACACCATAAACAAAAGAGCTTTAAGAATACAAGCCGCCCACTACGTCCTAAGCCAAGGATTACTATACAAACGAACCCCGCAAGGAATACTCCTTAGATGCATAACCAAAACCTAATCCAAAAAAGTCATGGAAGAAGTACATGACAAGGAATGCGGACCTCACATGAACGCACACCAATTAGCCTGAAAAATAATGAGATTGGGCTATTACTGGTCACCCTAGAGGCAGACTGCCGGCGTCATGTCTGTCACTGTCACAACTGTCAAATATTCGCCAACATCCAACACCTACCACCATACCCACTTCACACCACAACAACACCCCAACCCTTCTCTACCTGGGGAATAGATATCATAGGAAAAGTACACCCATACGGAACCGACAGACACTTTTTTATACTAGTAGCCGTCGATTACTTTACCAAATGGGTAGAAGCAGCCTCTTACACCATACTAACAAATGAACATATTTTATATCGTATTTTATTGTCCCCCGACGACCGTTTTTGAGCTTTTCTTCTTTGATATTTATATATTTAATGTCGATTTCTTTTAGAAAGTCGATACTGCCGATTCTCGTGCTACTTTGCAGGTTAGGTACAATTTTGAGCTTATTTTGGAGTAATAACCCAGATAGCCGAGACGAGAGCGGAAGACGAGGAAGAAAACGAAAAGCCGAGAAGCAAAGAAGAACTCTTGCTACGAGTTTTGCAGTACCCACTCGATCGAATGGTGCTATAGCACTCGATCGAGTGCCTCACTTCCGCGTCCAAATGGACTGCATTGGAAATTTGGGCCGATTCATCTTTCAGCCCAAAGACGAACTCAACTTGGAGCGATCGCGTATCCACTTGATCGAGTGGCACTGCATGCACTCGATCGAGTGCGTCACACCCGGGCCGCGGATTAGATTTTTATTTACTTAGAATTATGGGCCCGTTTTAAGTCCAACTGATTTATCTTAAATCAGTTGGAGGAGAAGATTGTGAGACATCCTTTTTCATATTTTTTAAAAACATACATTACTTTTATTTTCTTAGGAGTGAAGTTACGCTCTTTTCCGCTTTTCTTCGCAAGATACATCGAACTCGTTCTTCCCTTTTGTGATCTCGAATTGTTTGGTATCGCTACTTTTAATTTCAATTTCAATTCCAGTTTTCTAGTTTTTATTCTTGTCTTAATTCGTCCTTTGTTTTTTGTAGTAATTTTAATTTCAGTCTTGCATATTATCTGTTAGTATAGAATTGTTATCGTTTGCGTAGTTTAATCCAATTCGTGTCCATCATATTTAATTGCAATTCATATTTTGTTAGTTCAATTACAATCATTATGCGTAGCTAAATTTTATCTAGGGTTTAAGGGGATCGATGGGTATTAATTGGGTTATAGTAAATTGACCTGTCTCTGATCATATGAACTATCGCCTGAATGTTGTTTTAATTCTGATTGATTAATTACTTGCCAGGATTAATTAGTTAGTATCACAATTAGAACTTTTCGCCGACCGGGTTAAGGACTAATTAGGTCACGATATTTTGGGTAGACTAGCTTAATTCTAGCGACCGCAGGTTAAGTTTAGTTCTAAAGTTTGTAGTAGTACCGACCGGACCTACACCTTAGACAGTTCGATTATTGACCTGTTAGTTGACTCCCTGACCCGATTGATATTCATTGTGAACCTGAGACCCTAGACTTCTTTATTATTGATTTACCTTATAGCAGTTAGTTGTCAGCCTACTAAACAACCAGAAAACAGTGACCTGTAGTCTTAAGTCTAGACCTTAGAACAAGTATTTGAGTCCCGTCTCCTTGTGGTTCGACCCCTACTTCTCTATCTGCATTAGTTAGTGGACCTTAGGGTATCTTTGATTAGGGATACGACTACCCCAGTCAAATTTTGGCGCCTTTGCCAGGGAGACGGTGTTATTTATTTACTTGTTTTGTGTTTTTGTCTTTTGATTACTTTGTCTCGAGGAACTTCAGTTCCTTGAGACCGTTTCTCACATTTTTTTTTGTACTTTCCTCGTATGCCCAGGTCCTCTCAAATTTTAGGCTACGTACCACCATACGATCGTGAACCAGAGAGAACTCTCCGCAGGTCTAGAAAATTTTACTAGGAGATTGCTGAGACAAAAAGATCAGAATCAGTGGAATATTCGGACGATGAGCACATATCCGAATCGCTGTCCTTTAAAGAGGATAATTCCACTACTGCCCCCGAGACAACGCTAGTCAAGATGCCTCCCAAACTTGCTAGCCATTCCGAGCCGGAGCAAAGTGCCCTACCGAAACCATTGAAGAGGCCTACGGCCACTACGGGTACATTCAAGATTCGCCCCGCCTTTATTACATTGGTGGAGCGAAATCAATTCGGTGGAGGTCCTGATGAAGACCCGGCGAAGCACATGAAGCTCTTCCCCGACTATTGCTCTACTATTACACTCTCCGCGGGAGTAACACAAGAAGAGGTAATGGAGATGTTATTCATGTTCTCCTTACGCGATAACGCAAGAGACTGGATCACAGATCTCGACCGCGTTTCTGAAGGTATCACAGACTGGAACTCCCTAGCCTTAGCTTTCTACAAGCATTACTACACGCCGCAGAAGACCAACATGTTGAGGAGTCAGATTACTAACTTCCGACAAACATCTCACTAGAATATCTACGAGGCGTGGGTAAGGTTTGAAAAGCTAGTCAAGGAGTGCCCACATCACGGATTCGAGGTATGGTTTTTGTGCAATCAATTTTATAATGGTTTATATGATGATTGCCGAGCTACGCTCGATTCTGTAGCTAATGGCAGGTTTCAAAACAATGTCGATGATGATAAAGCATGGAAGTTAATTTATGATATGGCTACTCATCACTCACGTTGGGGAAATCCACGGGGTAACACCCGAGGAAATGGTGGTGACTACGAGTCATCAAATGCCATAGTTAGCCACCTAGCCGCTTTAACTAAGAGGATTGATATCATGGAGCTTGCTAGAACCCAAAACCAACAACAACAAGGCGGTATGTACCAAGTTAATGCAATGTTTGAGGTAGTTTGTGAGAGTTGTGGGAATACGAGTGATTATGCACAAGAGTGTGTGAGTTTAGAAACGGCAAATGCATTCCAATCCATGAGACCACACCTCCCGTACATGAACCAACCGGGCTATGACAAGTCCTTGTTGTCCTATAAGAGCCAGAACGTACTTAACCCACCACCACCCGGTAGTAACAAAACCGTCCCATATGTAGCACCCCATAACCGACCTCCCCAAAACAATAGCCGACAACAATTTCAAGGAGGGCACCAACAAAATTATGGTAGCCAACAAAACTGGGGTAACCAACAGTGGGGTAACAACCAACCTTGGGGTAACCAACAAGGGTGGGGGAACCAACAACAATTCCAACCAATCCCACAAAACCAAACCCAAGCTCAAGCTACAACCAACACCGAATATGCGGAGATCAAGGCATTATTGATGCAAGGTATTCAAGCTCACCAAAAGCAAGAAACCCAAATCAACCAAATACTTGCCCATAACAAGATCCTAGATACCCAAGTAGCACAACTGGCCGCCCAAAAGCAAGCTAGGCCACCGGGTACTCTACCTCCTCAAGGCGAACAATCACACGAGCAAGCCAATGCGATCACATTGAGAAGCGGAACCCATTATGACGGTCCGAAAATGCCCAAAGAGTATGTTGTCGTTGATGAGACCGAGTTGGAGAAGCAAGAGCTCACCGAGGAAGCATTGAGTAGACCACGGATTGAGGCTACTCGATCGAGTAACACCACACCACTCGATCGAGTAGACCCCCTAAAACCTGGCAGAGAACAGTTAAGTAGACCACTCGACCGAGTCATGCCATACTCGATCGAGTTGGAGGTCACTCGACCGAGTGGTGTCAGCCCACTCGATCGAGTAGACCCTCCAAAATCGACCATTAGGTCCCCAGTGATACCACTCGATCGAGTACCTCCAGGTGACTCGACTGAGTATACCGGCACTCGACCGAGTCAGCCTGGACTCGATCGAGTGGAGACCATAACGCCTAATTCAGCTATTTTTCGTCCCCAGTCTTCAACCAAGAATGGAAAATCTTCTCAAGCATCCTCGTCTCAAGTTAAGGAGCTTGCAATTCCGATCGTGCTTCCATTTCCCCACCGACAGCGTAAGACAAAGCTTGATCAACAGTTCGGTAATTTTATGGAAGTCGTTAAGAATCTGCAGGTAAGTGTTCCTTTTACTGATTTGATCACTCAAGTTCCTGCTTACGCAAAATTTATGAAAGAAATACTAACTCGTAAGTGATCGTTTAGTGAAACTGAGACAGTTGCCTTCACAGAGGAATGCAGCGCGCTACTACAGAGTCGTACTCCGCCCAAGCTCAAGGATCCAGGGAGTTTTTCTATCCCTACTATTATAGGGACATTAGCTATAGATAAAGCCCTCTGTGACTTAGGAGCTAGTGTTAGTGTCATGCCATATTCTATTTGTCAGAAATTGAATATGGGTGTCTTAAAATGTACAAATATGACTCTGCAGATGGCTGATAGATCGGTCAAATATCCTCTAAGTGTCTTAGAGGATGTTCCGGTCCAAGTAGGGAAATTCTTTATTCCCGTAGACTTTGTAGTCTTAGACATGGCTGAGGATGCCATAATTCCTATCATCCTTGGTCGCCCTTTCTTACACACGGCAGGGGCGATCATCGATGTCGAAAATGGGAAGCTCACACTCTCCGTAGGAGATGATACCGTGACTTTTAGTCTCGATCACTCTCTTAAGAAGCCCATGATAGAAGAGTCCTGCTATAGTATAGATGTCATTGACATGGAAATTGAAAACTATATTGACGATTATCTTGGCAGGGACCCTTTGGAGAAATTGCTGACATCCGGCGATGCTGATGCCGAGAAGAGATCATGAAGCGCGGAAGTGGATGAGCTAGAACGCATGCTAAACGGGAAGGAGAGCACTATCGAGAAGATATACAGTCTTGACACCCCTAAAAAGGAGGTCGAGGTAAGTAAACCTGAACTAAAACCCCTCCCCTCTAATATGAAATATGCATTCCTAGATGATAAGGGTCTGAACCCCGTAATTTTCAATGCTGCACTCACAGATAGCCAACTTTCGGAGTTGTTAGTCATCTTACGACGACATAAGAAGGCTATTGGGTACAACATTGATGACTTACGTGGTATTAGTCCTGAGTTTTATATGCACCACATTCATTTAGAGGGAGACCATAGACCGTCTATTCAGGGACAACGTAGGTTGAACCCGAACATGCAGGATGTGGTTAGAAAGGAGGTTATGAAACTCCTAGATGCTGGCCTTGTCTATCCCATTTCCGACTCTAAATGGGTTAGCCTAGTCCAAGTGGTCCCTAAGAAGGGAGGGACCACAGTTATCACGAACGAGAAGAATGAGCTTATTTCTACTCAATTAGTGACTGGATGGAGAATGTGTATTGATTACCTTAAGCTAAACACGGCTACTAGGAAAGACCATTTCCCACTCCCCTTCATTGACCAGATGCTAGAGCGTCTTGCTTGCCATAAGTACTTTTCCTACTTAGATGGCTACTCGGGATTTTTCCAAATCCCAATTCACCTATACGACCAGGAGAAAACAACATTCATCTGTCCCTACGACATCTTCGAATATCGAAGGATGCCATTTGGCCTTTGTAATGCCCCGACTACTTTTCAACGTTGTATAATGTCCATATTTTTGGACCATATCGAGTTTGTTATGGAAGTCTTCATGGATGACTTCAGTGTATATGGCACTGATTATAATGCATGTTCACTTAATCTTTCACGGGTCTTGCAACGTTGTGAGGAGACCAATTTGGTCTTAAATTGGGAGAAATGTCACTTCATGGTGACCGAGGGAGTCGTTTTGGGTCATTTAGTGTCCGAACGTGGCATCCAAGTGGATAAAGCGAAAGTCGAGGTAATTGAGCAATTACCATACCCCGTTAATGTTAAGGGTGTGCGGAGTTTTCTTGGTCACGCGGGTTTTTACCACCGTTTCATCCAAGATTTCTCCAAGATTGCCAAACCTCTGACTCAGCTGCTCCTCAAAGATGCCCTGTTCGTATTTACTGACGAGTGTGCTCGAGCTTTTGACAGGATTAAACAGGCTCTTGTTTCCACACCTATTATCCGATCTCCCGATTGGGATTTGCCTTTCGAGGTTATGTGCGATGCTAGCGATTACGCTGTAGGAGTTGTGCTCGGGCAAAGGAAAGACAAAGCTTTACATGTGATCTATTATGCTAGTCGGACGTTAGATATGGCACAGATCAATTATGCCACCATGGAGAAGGAATTATTGGCCATTATGTATGCTCTAGACAAGTTTCGAGCCTATCTCATTCGCTCGAAGGTGATATTATTTACGGATCACGCAGCTCTGAAGTACTTTCTAGCGAAGAAGGAGGCCAAACCGAGACTTATTAGATGGATCCTATTATTGCAGGAATTTGATTTGGAGATCCATGATAAGTTCGGGGCCGAGAACGTCGTAGCCGATCACCTATCCCGGCTAAGATATTATGGTGGGGATCTTGCCCCAATTAACGATTCATTCCCGGATGACCATTTGCTCGCTATTACCATGGATACTCCGTGGTTCGCTGATTATGCTAACTTCCTAGTTGGAGGTACTCTACCTCCCGACCTTCAGTATCAACAGAAGAAGCGATTTTTACACGATGTAAAGAGATATTTCTGGGACGACCCGTATCTTTTCCGAGAAGGTGCAGATGGCTTATTTAGGAGGTGTATTCCCGAGAGTGAGGTACATTCTATCCTCACTAGATGCCACTCCTCTCCTTATGGTGGACATCACGGTCCTTCGAAGACATTCACGAAGGTGATGCAATCGGGCTTTTATTGGCCCACTAATCTAAGAGATGCCACCACTTTTATCCGTTCCTGCGACGCATGCCAACGAACGGGAAACATTTCTCGACGCCATGAAATGCCTCAAACCGGATTCTTGAAGTAGAACACTATTTGACGTTTGGGGTATAGATTATCAAGGACCGTTCCCTTCTTCCTATGGGAATCGGTATATTTTGGTTGCCGTCGACTATGTTTCGAAGTGGGTGGAAGCCATCGCTTCACCTACTAATGATGCTAACACGGTGAACCGGCTCTTTAAGAGGACAATATTTCCTTGTTTTGGGGTCCCACGAGCTATTATTAGTGATGGCAGTACACATTTTCATGAACGCCAACTCACTAAGCTATTGAAGAAATATGGTGTTCACCACCGTACCGGGCTAGCCTACCACCCACAAACTAGTGGGCAAGTTGATATTTCAAACCGAGAGATCAAGTCTATTCTCGAGAAGGTTGTCCATACCTCGAGAAAAGATTGGAGTTCGAAGCTCGATGATTCTCTTTGGGCCTACCGGACCGCATTCAAGACTCCTATCAGGACATCCCCGTATAGGCTCGTTTA
This sequence comes from Agrostemma githago, assembly GCA_958450325.1. NCBI lineage: Eukaryota > Viridiplantae > Streptophyta > Magnoliopsida > Caryophyllales > Caryophyllaceae > Agrostemma > Agrostemma githago. Next base: position 60,962,405 of record OY288239.1, on the reverse strand, counting down.
CGGCAAAGCTTGCCACTTACCGGTGGAGCTCGAGTTCAAGGCAATGTGGGCCATAAAGGAGCTCAATCTTGATCTGAAGCTAGCCGGAGAAAAGTGCCTCATGCAATTGAACGAATTAGATGAATTCCGTCTCCATGCTTATGATAATGCAAGAATTTATAAGGAGCAGACCAAAAGATGGCATGACAAGCGCATTATCCCCCGAGAGTTCAATGTCGGTGATAAGGTACTTTTATTTAATTCCCGACTTCGACTCTTTCCCGGGAAACTTAAATCCCGATGGCCTGGACCGTTCACGATTACTGAAGTGAACAAATTCGGGTCGGTTACACTCACTACCGACAAAGGCGAAATATTCAAGGTGAACGGTCAGCGCCTCAAGATTTATCACGAAGGTGCACACGTCGGTGTCGTAGAGGCCGTGGACCTCAACGACACTCTCGAGTCTGCCTAACTTTATTGAGGTAAACCGGTCGAGCGGGACCGTAAAAACCAGTGCTAACCGGGAGGCAACCCGACACCACTTGTATATATTTGTAATTTCCCTTTCCGCATTTTTTATTTTTTACTTTTATCTTTTTAGCTTGGTAGCTCTAATTGGGAGTTAGTATTATTTATCGAGTGGGGGCGAGGGAATTTTACGGTTTAATTGATTTAATTTCAGGATTTTTGAAGCAATTAAAGAGAGGAAAATCGAGAAGTAGCAGGTGCAGAGGTCACTCGATCGAGTGGCCCAAGCACTCGATCGAGTGCCCTGATGAAGAAGGGTCTGCCTGTTTTTTGAGGGGTTACTCGATCGAGTGCCCTTACGCACTCGATCGAGTGCCCCTGAATCCGGTTCAGTATCGGTGTTTCGCCCCACTTATTTGTTTCTTATTTCTTATCTCAAATCAGTTTTTCTAGTTAAAACCACTCTCCCCTCATAATGCCTAAGAACTCTAACCCCCATTTCACTCAAATCACTCTTATTTCATCAATCCTTCACCAAATTTCACGATTTTTGCTTCTAAATTGCAATTGAGAGTGTTTATTTGTGTTTCTTGGTGTTGATTTTTGAAAATTTTCGCCCCTCTTCCCCTAGTTTCGGAATTTTCTTGCTCTCTTAAGGTACCATTCGGGTTTTTGATTTCCTTACTTCTTTTCTTGATTTTATAGTTTAATTTCATCCTTAGTTATATACTAATCCCATTGCATGCTTGATTTTGTGTTAATTTCATCACTTTATGCTCAAAATTGATTTTTTGTGTATAGAGACTGATTTTGGCCGAGATTTTGTTTTTTTTGTGGGATTTTTGTGTAATTCTGTTTTTCTATTATGCTATAGTCATGGCAGGAAGAAGAAACCCACCCCGGAACAACAGTAGGAACAGGAACGCAAGGCAGCCAGCTGTCCCAGTTGTTCAGCCTGTACCAGGCTATGAAGAGATTGTTTGCAGGGACGAGGCTCAGCGAACTTGTTTAGTCGCCTTAATACCAAGGGCGATGGAGGCCACCCGCTGTTGCTCGCCACAATTCCCGATCGAGCTTGGTTTGAACGAACAATTACTGCACCTCTTGTCAATGACCGGATTTGGTGGACTGTGGACATTCCGTGAGTTATTGTACCGAATACTCACTTTAGAATTCCTTAGTTCGTTTGAGGTCGATAGACAAGATAGTATGATATCCTTCCGCTTGAACAATGTTGATCAATGCATTGCCCTTAGCACCCTGTCCGAATGTTTAAGACTTACCTTTGACCAGGATGAAGACATCCTCGACATACCCGATAGTTTTAAAGCCCCCCCTTATTTTAAGTTATTTTTGGGTCGAAGTGTCAGTGTCACTGCGATGGCACTCAACGCCATCCCACACCCCACTATCCGCCTCTTCTTGCGGATTCTGAATCATTTGGTTTTTCCACGCTCCGACATGAGTAAGCTTCACTCATTGGAGGTGTTGATTTTGGGACACTACCTGAACCCCTTTAGGAAATCTCTGAAGGCATTTAGTGCCCCGGGTATGATCTGTGTCGGTATCGAGCGGCAGATCGGTGGATCTGGATCGCTCGCCTGTGGCGCCATTGTCACCGCGCTAGCAAAGCGCTATATTATGGGTTTTGGGGATACAGTCACTTTTGAGAGTCTCACCGACTGCATCCCTTTGCTAGGACGAAGCTACCTCTTTTCCAGTTTGAAGTGGATTCGGGGCATTCCCCGGAACTTTCTATGGCGCGTCCGAGACAAGGTTTGGATGGAACAGCCGGTTGCCGAAGGGACAATCCTACCGCCACTCCTTGCACTATAACCCACTCTCGAGGGTGAGAACACACTCGACCCATCGAGCTACCTCATTTCTGAGGAGCTCTTCATTTTTGATGAGGGCGTTCAACCCCCTCGACGTAGGGTTCGTGTAGAGACCGAACCCGATGAGACCGAGCCCCCTAGGGCCACACCTACACCCACCCCGACCTTCCCGTTCCACACTCCGGGTGCTGAGTTTCCGCACCCGTATCCGTTTATGTATGATCCAGTTTATGAGCACCAGCGACGGATCCACGAGGGGATTAATCAGAGCGTCGTCAACCGCGAGAGCCACTAGTTCATACTTACTCAAGGCATCTCGGCACCTCAGCACCCGTCCTACTGGAGAGGTCCGGGAGACACTAGTGGTATATTCCATGACTACGGGGTTGATCCAGCTGCTTGGGGTCCGGACTACAGGCACACTTACGACGGCCTAGGAGCACAGTGGCTGCGAGGTCTGAGACAGCCGGGTCAGCAAGGTGGTACTAGCGGCTCAGGCCAGGGCGATGCTGGAGCCGGTCCATCTGGAACCGGTGGAGACGATGAAATGGCTGATTAGCCGGTTTGGGGGAGCTACCATTGTATATACGGTACTTTCTTTCCTTTTTATTTCTGTTTTTACTTCTTTCTTAGATTTTTTTTCTTCCCCTTAGGTCGAGTTGTCCTTAGGATTTGTAACACCCGCTATATTTCTAGCATCCTTATTCCTTACCGTTATGACATCGTTATAACTCTATCACATTTTGGCTTAGGTGTCATCATTTTTCCAAACTTATCTTCAATTTTGAGTTTAATGATATTTATTTTTATTTTAAAAGATTTTAATTCTTTTACATCTATTTATTTGATTTTCTTCGTAAACTAAGTAATTTTCCGCGAGGAATTCTATTTTTCTCCGAATTGACATTTTTAAGCTTGGATTTAAGTTATTCCGTTTTCCTAAAAATGTTTGAATACGTTTATAGAATATTTTTTTTACTAAGATATATTTTAGTTACTAAAAACAAGCCATTTATGATTTTATTACGAAGTTTCGCGAATAATTATTTTCTTACGCGAGGTTTACTCGAATTACTTTGAAATGCCTTTAACTATTTTACGACTATACTTTTTATCAACTTATAAATTATTTGAAACTGTTTTCTCACATTTTTGGACCGACTAAGCTCTTGGTCACAAGTTTTATTACATTTTATTTAAACGATTCATTTTATCACATTAAAACGTAATCATAAGATAAATCATTTTCATTCATTGTAGCATTTATGTCAAAGCTTATCTTACTCCCTCTCTATCCTTTTTGGCCGGCCAAACCAAGGTCTAGGTTCACTCTTGCATTTTTTGTAAGCCTTAATGCATGCTTACTCTTTTAAGTAGTGTATCACCCATCTCCACCTTTATTCTCTACATTCATTCTTTTACATTCATCAAAATATTCATCACTCTCCTCTCCCCTCTTTGGCCGTGTGATCCTTAGCCTTTCTAGGCAAATTTTTGCTCCATTTCTAGTCTCAATCACATCATTCTTATCGTCACAATCATCCTCTTTCCGATTCCTTCGTTAAGGTATTAATCGACATCATTTTCGATCAATTTTTACCTTGTTTTTTTTAGTTTTCTCATGGTATTTTCTGCCATGATTTTCGTGTTGGTAGGATTCTTGGACGATCCCGAAGCCGACGAATACATCGTTGATTCAGACTTGGAGTAGAGGTAACGTCGATGTTACTCGGTATTTCAAGGGTTTTAATTGAGTATTTGCATGTATATATTTTTATATATTTTATTTTGACAATATATGTATGTCACGAATTCTGGAAAATTTTTAAAGTTGAATTTTGCATGTTTCGATATTTTTATCGCTTTTACGAGATTAACGATTAAATTGTTATATTAATTTGTAAAATCGTAATAATCGGCCTAAACATGTAATATATATTTATATTCTGGAAAAAATGTTGTTTTTGATGATTTTTAGTAATTTAGTATTTTTCTGATATTTTTATATCGATTAATGAATTATTATCGTTTTCGGACAAAAACAATTAAAAACCGATTTTTAGTTCTAGTACTTAAACATTTTATTTTAATCTGATTTTTGACGTGGTAAAACTTTCTGGTGAAATAGAATTTTATGAATTTTCTCATAATTTTTCGGAATTGTTAAGTGGATGAATTAATTAATCACTTTAAATCATCGTTTATCGTTAAAACCGTGTTTGTTGTTTAAATTCTCGATTTCTGGTCTTTGGTTTAAATCTGGAAAAATTTATGATTCTGATGATTTCATATTAAAATGTATTAATATAATTTTTAGTGCCTTAATAAAATGTTTGGAACGATAGGTTTGTTAATAAAATCGTTAATTGCGAAAACGGGTTTAAATGACGGTTTTATTGAAATTTGTTGAATCTGGGTTTTGGAAAAATCTGGAAAATTTATACTCTGAAAGATTAGGATTTTAAAGTGTAATAATAATTTTTGGATATTAATACTTAAATCGTTTTGTAATTATTATTTTTATTAATCGTTATTGTCGAGATTGGACGATTAACGAGAAAACGCTTTAAAAACCGAGTTTTTAGAATTCTGGAAATTTTCTTTTCTGGACAGAATGTCTATAAATATAATTTAACCATTTTACGTAATTTTTGTACTATTTATTATAGTCTTTAATTTATAAATATTGATTTCGGACAAATTGTGATTTATCGCTAAATTGCTTCGTCTTAACTAAAAGAATTATTTTTCCAGCAATTTTGAAAGTATTTAAATCTGAAACTTTAGGAGTTAAATCATCCCTTAACATATTCTAAATACATTTGTTGGTTTAATTAAATAAAAGACGTTAAAAGATTTAATTTGATGTTTGCCGTAAAATCCTATTTATAATTTTATCGTCGAAACTAATAATAATTAGGGAATTTTAGCTTTATAACTTTTGAAAACACCCTAATTAGTAATATTAAAATATTTAAGATGTTTCTAATCATTTTATAACACTTGTACGATATTTTAATAGTTTCATAAAATCAAATGTTCTTACTTTAATAATTAATATTGTTAAGGCCGAAAGTATTAGTTTTATAAACCTATATCGTTTACTAAAATGTGGTATTAGTATGAACTAATATTTTCACTACTTTGATATGATGCTATTTTTAGTAAAGTTTCTAAAAATAGAAGTTTCCTAAAATAGAAGTTTCCTAAAATAGAAGTTTCCTAAAATAGAAAGTTTCCTCTTTTAGAATTTAAATGTTTACTTCTTTTATCCTCATATTGTTTATGATGAATACATCTTTTAAATATCGATAATGGTTTGTTTTGGAGTTATGGAATAAGGACAAGTGTGGGTTTAGAGTAATATAGTCTGGGGTGTACGTTTTGCCATCAACTATAAAGCTGGTGTGTCTATGTTGAGACACATTGGTCGTTGAACTGAGCATGGTTTGTGCTCAGGAGTGTGTATATTTTGACCTTAAACTTAGATATCGCATCGTGTAAGTCACCGTCGGGTTGAACTGGATTACGGTTGGTGTCCAGGAGGGGTGTACATTACTTAAGCCAGGACCTCGCTGCACGCAGTCCTGTTATAGTTGAGTTGCCTAGTTAGAGACCAAAGTCTAATTTGTTTTGACTAAGTTCTCGAAACTAGTTTTTAGTATTATCCTAGTGAAAGTCTAGATTCTACATTAATCCTATCCATAACGCCATTTTGATTATTTTATTTATTATCGATACAAATTGACGCAGGTTGGCAAATATCTTTATGTTTCTTCGGCAACCCTTTTAATTAATTTGTTTTACGCTAAAACTTATTTTATTACGCTGTTTTAATGTTTTCCATTTTTATTATTTTCCTATATTAGTAATTACTGTTTTAAAATCCTGTTATACGGCTGGGAGAACGTTGACGTTGCTCCCCACTGATTGTGGCTGTTATGTTTTAACATGGCAGGTATACGTGTTTAGTTTCCGGTGGGTGTGGGCTAGCAAGCAGTCTTGGATCCTGCTGTTTTTTTTATATAATCATGTCTTGAGGATTGTTAACCTTTTTATGGATTGTTTTATTTTTTTTGCCATTTTTATGTATGGCGCATGTTGGACTTTACCAATTTAATTTATTAAGACATAGTTCTGTGTGTTTTAATCCCGACTCTACAGTGTTTCTGCCACTGTATCGCGCTAGATTTTTTTTTAGGGGATTACAGTTGGTATCAGAGCATCACTGCTCCCGACGCTTACACACCTGAAATTAGGAAAAAATACCAGTAAATTATTTAAACAGTAAATAAAGATATTATTAGAAATGGGTAGAAACAGATAAGGACTTAACTGTTAAGATTGTCTGTTCCTGAACTCGATGGTTAGCATTGATTTTATGTTGTTATTTGTGAACTTCAAGATGGCCGGAAGAGGTAACCGAAACCACAACAACCGCAACAACGACAACAACAATGATCAAGGAGGTATCGAAGCTCTGGCTGAGACGCTACGCAATATAGCGCAGGCTATGAACGAGATGAACGACCGGAACCAGCAGAGGCCCTTCAACTTTTCTCACGCTGCTGAAGGAATGGCTAAAAGCAGGTTGAACTATTATAACGGTTTCGTGGACCCTGAAGTCATGAACCGTTGGTTTCGAGTGATGGAAAGACAGTTTGGAATTTACTCCGCTCCCGAGGAACAGAAGGTGGGCCTAGCTGTGTTGTACTTGTCAGACGATGCAGACAGATGGTGGAGTCAAGTTGGCCCGACTGCTCTTCAGACTCCAGGATTCAACTGGACTCAGTTCAAGGCCCTCTTAGAGCAGAGATTTTATCCCGAGGAGCTGAGGCGTCAGAGGATGACTGAATTCAACACTCTAAGTCAGAATAACATGTCAGTTGAAGCTTACACCACTCGGTTTCACTTCCTGGCGAATTATGCTGGTGATCTGTTACCCAATGAGAATTCCCGAGCTTTCTTTTATCGTGGAGGACTTCGAGCCGATATCACTCTCAACATGCCCCGGAGTCTCTCAACTGTTAATGAGCTTTATAATGCCGCGCTATACGCGGAATCTTCGATTGAGCGGGTGAAATCTATGAACCCATCATCTGGTTATAAAAGACCTTTCACCCATTCTGGGAATAACTCTTCATCTTCTTCTAAGAAGTTCAACTCTGGAGGTCTGGATTATTCTTCCTTTCTCTTCTTCTTCTACTTTCTTTTCTTTTAAATTTCTGACTCTACTGTATGCTATTACAGGTAGTGGTTTCAAGAAAAACAATTTCAACCCGAAGCCCAATAACAAGAAGGATTCTAACTGTTTCAAGTGCAAGAAGGCTTATCACCCTGGTTTGAATTGTGACGGCACCCCTGTAGTTTGCTACACATGTGGAGAAGCCGGACACCGCTCTACCTTTTGCCCGAAGAAAGCAGCAACCAACACCGCTACTGCAGCTGGCGCTGTCTCTACTTCTACTCCTCGTAAGGGACGCATCTTTGTGATGAGCCGTGCCGACGCTGAGGCTAATCCTGATGTGGTTACGGGTATGTTTCTGATTTCTGGTGTTAGTGCTTATATATTATTTGATACCGGCGCTTCCACGTCTGTAATATCTTCTACTCTGGCTCCAAAACTATCCTTAACCCCCTGTCTAGCTGAGCCTATAGCTATTTCCCTCCCTTCTGGTGAAGTCGTTGACTGTTCTAAAGCTTATCAGAATGTACCCATTCTCTTTGCTGGTACTATTCTTCCTTCTACTCTCCTTGAGTTTCCTCTCGCTGAGTTCGACGTTATTTTGGGAATGGACTGGTTAGCTCAGTATGATGCAAGATTTCAGTGTCGAGATCAAAAGATTTCTCTGAAAACCCCCGAAGGTGTTCGAGTGACTTACCGTGGTGGTCGAAGACAGAAGGGTATCAAGATTATTTCTGCCATGAAGGCTATCAGAATGCAGAGAAAAGGTTGCCAAGCATTTCTATGTACGGTGACTGTAACTGCTGAACTCCCCAAGCTCGAAGAGGTGCGCATAGTGTGTGATTATGCAGATGTATTTCCTGAGGAGTTACCAGGCATTCCACCCGAACGAGATGTGGAATTCACTATTGAACTCGTGCCTGGTACAGGCCCAATCGCCAAAGCACCTTACAGAATGGCTCCTGCTGAGTTGCAAGAGCTACGCAAGCAATTAAATGAAATGATTGAGAAAGATTTCATTCGTCCAAGTTCTTCCCCTTGGGGCGCTCCTGTACTTTTTGTCAAGAAGAAAGATGGTTCAATGCGCCTGTGTATCGATTATCGTGATCTCAACAAGGTTACGATCAAGAACAAATATCCCCTGCCCAGAATTGATGATCTCTTTGATCAACTTAAGGGTGCTTCCGTATTTTCCAAGATCGATCTAAGGTCTGGATATCACCAAATTCCCGTCCGTGAATCAGACATTCTTAAGACGGCTTTCCGTTCGAGGTATGGACATTATGAATTCAAAGTCATGCCTTTTGGACTAACCAATGCTCCTGCTGTTTTTATGGATCAGATGAACAGAACTTTCAGGGAGTATTTGGATCAGTGTGTTGTTGTCTTTATTGATGACATCCTGATTTATTCCAAGTCAGAAGTTGAACATGCAGAACATCTCAAGGTTATTCTTGGCATCCTACGAGATCAGAAGTGGTATGCTAAGTTTTCCAAGTGTGAGTTTTGGCTTTCCGAGGTAGCTTTTCTGGGTCATGTTATCACCAAGGAAGGTATTAAGGTTGACCCTGCTAAGATTTCAGCTATCGAGAGCTGGGCAAGTCCCAAAGATGTTGGCGAGATTCGAAGTTTCCTAGGTCTTGCCGGCTATTATCGTAGATTTGTGCAGGACTTTTCTAAGTTAGCACGACCTATGACTCAATTACTCAAGAAGGAGAATAAATTTCTGTGGAGTCAAGCTTGTGAAGATGCTTTTTCTGAGCTCAAGAGAAATCTCACCTCTGCTCCTATCCTGACCCTACCTGAAGAAGGCGTTGGTTTTGATGTGTACTGTGACGCTTCTAAGAATGGTTTGGGCTGTGTCCTTATGCAGAACGGTAAGGTGATCGCTTATGCCTCTAGACAGTTGAAAGTTCATGAGGTGAATTACCCTACCCACGACTTGGAGTTAGCAGCGGTGATGCATGCCTTGAAGGTTTGGAGGCATTATTTGTACGGAGTAAGATGCAAGGTTCACACTGACCATAAGAGTCTGCGATATCTCTTCACGCAGAAAGATCTGAATGCGAGACAGAGACGCTGGATCGAGTTAGTGAATGACTATGACCTTGAATTGGTGTATTGTGAGGGAAAGGCTAACGTGGTTGCTGATGCCCTTAGCAGAAAGATCCTTCATTCCTTGTCTCCGTGCTCTAGCTTACCTGAGAAGTTGTCCCGAGAATTTGCCAAGATGACTATTGATGTTGTGGATGAAGATTATGATGGTCGCCTGGGTGCCCTTGTTGCAGAACCAACTCTGTTCCGTGAGATTCGTGAGAAGCAGTTGGATGACCCTTTCGTGGCTGGCATCCGAGAAAAGATGAATCTTGGTAAGGCTCTAGATTTTTCTGTGGATTCCAGTGGAGCACTGAAATTTAAGAACCGCTGGGTTGTCCCTGGAGATGCTGAGGTGAGAAAGCAAGTTCTAACCGAAGCACATAAGACGAGGTATTCTATTCATCCTGGTGGTGACAAGATGTATCGGGATTTGAAGCTCCATTTCTGGTGGCCTCATATGAGAGAGGACATTGCAGAGTTTGTAAGTAGGTGCTTGACTTGTCAGCAGGTGAAGTTCGAGCACAAGAAGTCTGGAGGTTTGCTACAACCACTCCCTGTTCCAGAGTGGAAATGGCAGTGCATATCGATGGATTTTGTGATGGCTTTACCTAGAACCGTGAATGGTAGAAACGGTATTTGGGTTATTGTGGACCGCTTGACCAAATGTGCACGATTCGTCCCAATTCGTGATACTTGGAGTTTGGAGAAGCTCGCAGAAGTGTATATTGCCGAGATCGTCCGTCATCACGGCGTACCGCTCGAGATTGTTTCGGATCGAGACCCGAGGTTCTGCTCTAAATTTTGGAAGGCTTTGCAAGATGCTTTGGGAAGCAAGTTATTGATGAGTACCGCTTTCCATGCTGCTACAGATGGACAGTCCGAGAGAACAATCCAAACTTTGGAGGATATGTTGCGGGCTTGTGCCTTGGATTTCCAAGAGAGTTGGATCCGACATCTTCCATTGGTAGAGTTTTCCTATAACAACAGCTACCATGCTTCTATTAAGATGTCCCCGTTTGAAGCACTTTATGGTCGAAAGTGCCGTAGTCCCGTCTGTTGGGATGTTCCCGGTGAAGTAAAGATTTTGGGCCCGGATTTGTTGGCTCAGACTATTGACGTTGTGAATGTGGTCCGATCTAGGATGAAGTCTGCCCAGGATCGACAGAAGTCGTATGCTGATGTTCGTCGCCGACCTTTGGAGTTTTCAGTTGGTGATTTGGTGTTCCTGAAGGTATCACCTATGAAAGGGGTGAAACGGTTTGGGATCAAGGGCAAGCTCAGCCCTAAGTTCGTTGGCCCATACCCTGTGATCGAGAGAGTGGGCGAAGTTGCTTATAAACTGGAATTGCCTACATCCATGGGTAAGGTTCACGATGTATTTCATGTTTCTCAGTTAAGGAAATATATTAGTGATCCCGAGCACGTGTTGGAGCCCGAGATTGTGGATCTCGAGCCGGATTTGACTTATGAAGAAAGGCCGGTGAAGATTACTGATCGCCGCGAGAAGCGTTTAAGGAACAAAGTTGTACCTCTGGTGAAGGTTTTGTGGCGCTGTAATCGGTTTGAGGAAGAAACATGGGAAACCGAGTCTTCGATGCGAGCTAAGCATCCTCAACTCATCGAGTAAGGTAAACCTCGATTTCCTATCTGCTTATTCTTAGTTTCGAGGACGAAACTTTCTTTTAGTGGGGAGGATTGTAACACCCGCTATATTTCTAGCATCCTTATTCCTTACCGTTATGACATCGTTATAACTCTATCACATTTTGGCTTAGGTGTCATCATTTTTCCAAACTTATCTTCAATTTTGAGTTTAATGATATTTATTTTTATTTTAAAAGATTTTAATTCTTTTACATCTATTTATTTGATTTTCTTCGTAAACTAAGTAATTTTCCGCGAGGAATTCTATTTTTCTCCGAATTGACATTTTTAAGCTTGGATTTAAGTTATTCCGTTTTCCTAAAAATGTTTGAATACGTTTATAGAATATTTTTTTTACTAAGATATATTTTAGTTACTAAAAACAAGCCATTTATGATTTTATTACGAAGTTTCGCGAATAATTATTTTCTTACGCGAGGTTTACTCGAATTACTTTGAAATGCCTTTAACTATTTTACGACTATACTTTTTATCAACTTATAAATTATTTGAAACTGTTTTCTCACATTTTTGGACCGACTAAGCTCTTGGTCACAAGTTTTATTACATTTTATTTAAACGATTCATTTTATCACATTAAAACGTAATCATAAGATAAATCATTTTCATTCATTGTAGCATTTATGTCAAAGCTTATCTTACTCCCTCTCTATCCTTTTTGGCCGGCCAAACCAAGGTCTAGGTTCACTCTTGCATTTTTTGTAAGCCTTAATGCATGCTTACTCTTTTAAGTAGTGTATCACCCATCTCCACCTTTATTCTCTACATTCATTCTTTTACATTCATCAAAATATTCATCACTCTCCTCTCCCCTCTTTGGCCGTGTGATCCTTAGCCTTTCTAGGCAAATTTTTGCTCCATTTCTAGTCTCAATCACATCATTCTTATCGTCACAATCATCCTCTTTCCGATTCCTTCGTTAAGGTATTAATCAACATCATTTTCGATCAATTTTTACCTTGTTTTTTTAGTTTTCTCATGGTATTTTCTGCCATGATTTTCGTGTTGGTAGGATTCTTGGACGATCCCGAAGCCGACGAATACATCGTTGATTCAGACTTGGAGTAGAGGTAACGTCGATGTTACTCGGTATTTCAAGGGTTTTAATTGAGTATTTGCATGTATATATTTTTATATATTTTATTTTGACAATATATGTATGTCACGAATTCTGGAAAATTTTTAAAGTTGAATTTTGCATGTTTCGATATTTTTATCGCTTTTACGAGATTAACGATTAAATTGTTATATTAATTTGTAAAATCGTAATAATCGGCCTAAACATGTAATATATATTTATATTCTGGAAAAAATGTTGTTTTTGATGATTTTTAGTAATTTAGTATTTTTCTGATATTTTTATATCGATTAATGAATTATTATCGTTTTCGGACAAAAACGATTAAAAACCGATTTTTAGTTCTAGTACTTAAACATTTTATTTTAATCTGATTTTTGACGTGGTAAAACTTTCTGGTGAAATAGAATTTTATGAATGTTTTCATAATTTTTCGGAATTGTTAAGTGGATGAATTAATTAATCACTTTAAATCATCGTTTATCGTTAAAACCGTGTTTGTTGTTTAAATTCTCGATTTCTGGTCTTTGGTTTAAATCTGGAAAAATTTTTGATTCTGATGATTTCATATTAAAATGTATTAATATGATTTTTAGTGCCTTAATAAAATGTTTGGAACGATAGGTTTGTTAATAAAATCGTTAATTGCGAAAACGGGTTTAAATGACGGTTTTATTGAAATTTGTTGAATCTGGGTTTTGGAAAAATCTGGAAAATTTATACTCTGAAAGATTAGGATTTTAAAGTGTAATAATAATTTTTGGATATTAATACTTAAATCGTTTTGTAATTATTATTTTTATTAATCGTTATTGTCGAGATTGGACGATTAACGAGAAAACGCTTTAAAAACCGAGTTTTTAGAATTCTGGAAATTTTCTTTTCTGGACAGAATGTCCATAAATATAATTTAACCATTTTACGTAATTTTTGTACTATTTATTATAGTCTTTAATTTATAAATATTGATTTCGGACAAATTGTGATTTATCGCTAAATTGCTTCGTCTTAACTAAAAGAATTATTTTTCCAGCAATTTTGAAAGTATTTAAATCTGAAACTTTAGGAGTTAAATCATCCCTTAACATACTCTAAATACATTTGTTGGTTTAATTAAATAAAAGACGTTAAAAGATTTAATTTGATGTTTGCCGTAAAATCCTATTTATAATTTTATCGTCGAAACTAATAATAATTAGGGAATTTTAGCTTTATAACTTTTGAAAACACCCTAATTAGTAATATTAAAATATTTAAGATGTTTCTAATCATTTTATAACACTTGTACGATATTTTAATAGTTTCATAAAATCAAATGTTCTTACTTTAATAATTAATATTGTTAAGGCCGAAAGTATTAGTTTTATAAACCTATATCGTTTACTAAAATGTGGTATTAGTATGAACTAATATTTTCACTACTTTGATATGATGCTATTTTTAGTAAAGTTTCTAAAAATAGAAGTTTCCTAAAATAGAAGTTTCCTAAAATAGAAGTTTCCTAAAATAGAAAGTTTCCTCTTTTAGAATTTAAATGTTTACTTCTTTTATCCTCATATTGTTTATGATGAATACATCTTTTAAATATCGATAATGGTTTGTTTTGGAGTTATGGAATAAGGACAAGTGTGGGTTTAGAGTAATATAGTCTGGGGTGTACGTTTTGCCATCAACTATAAAGCTGATGTGTCTATGTTGAGACACATTGGTCGTTGAACTGAGCATGGTTTGTGCTCAGGAGTGTGTATATTTTGACCTTAAACTTAGATATCGCATCGTGTAAGTCGCCGTCGGGTTGAACTGGATTACGGTTGGTGTCCAGGAGGGGTGTACATTACTTAAGCCAGGACCTCGCTGCACGCAGTCCTGTTATAGTTGAGTTGCCTAGTTAGAGACCAAAGTCTAATTTGTTTTGACTAAGTTCTCGAAACTAGTTTTTAGTATTATCCTAGTGAAAGTCTAGATTCTACATTAATCCTATCCATAACGCCATTTTGATTATTTTATTTATTATCGATACAAATTGACGCAGGTTGGCAAATATCTTTATGTTTCTTCGGCAACCCTTTTAATTAATTTGTTTTACGCTAAAACTTATTTTATTACGCTGTTTTAATGTTTTCCATTTTTATTATTTTCCTATATTAGTAATTACTGTTTTAAAATCCTGTTATACGGCTGGGAGAACGTTGACGTTGCTCCCCACTGATTGTGGCTGTTATGTTTTAACATGGCAGGTATACGTGTTTAGTTTCCGGTGGGTGTGGGCTAGCAAGCAGTCTTGGATCCTGCTGTTTTTTTTATATAATCATGTCTTGAGGATTGTTAACCTTTTTATGGATTGTTTTATTTTTTTTGCCATTTTTATGTATGGCGCATGTTGGACTTTACCAATTTAATTTATTAAGACATAGTTCTGTGTGTTTTAATCCCGACTCTACAGTGTTTCCGCCACTGTATCGCGCTAGATTTTTTTTTAGGGGATTACAGGATTGGCTGTGGAATTTCCTGTCTTATATGCTGTAGAGTCACATTGAGGACACTGTGACATTTAGGTTTGGGGGAGAGTTTGTGTGTTTTGTGTGCTTTCAAAAATTCTAAAAAAAACAAAAAATTGAAAAAACAGAAAAATACAAAAATATTTTTATTTTGTGTGCTTTGTGTCTGCCTTGTGTCTGATGTGAAACCTGCAAAACGGCGCTGATGACGTTGCATTTTACATGATTTCTCCTAATTGACAGCTGACTTACCTGAATGAATGTAATACTTGAGACGAGATGATTTTTGATATGATTGCCTATTAAACTGTTGATTGCCAAATGAGTAAATTTGACCATTTTGTCGGCAAACCACAAAATATCTGAGGATTTAGAGCTTCCCAGGCCAGTAACATCCATAACTGGTCTCATTTATTAATTAGGAATTGAGTGGTTTCTCCTTATGGAATGTGTAACATAAATTTGCATAAGTATGACGTCCATCTCTTGATAATGAATACGTGTTTGGTTTGAGGAGGAGGTACATGAGGAAAGGCATTTCTGTTTTTTGATGAGCTCCACATAGCCAAAACAACCCATTTTTACTACCCTGTAGATTTAGGTCATTTTCCTTTGTTCAGCCCATTTCAGCTGTTGTAAGCCTATTTTTATTATATATATCAATCAGCTACAACCCACAATAGCCTACCTTACCAGGACAGTCGCAGTGAACATAATTGGAATTACTTCACTAATAGATCATATTTTGAGATTTTTACATCTTTTGGATCTTAGTGTGTAATATTGTCATGTGACTTTGTATTCGCCTTCCCCTTGTCTGAATTGGAAAAAAAATATAGAAGCATGAGAAAGAAAGAGAAAGAAAATGGAATTATAAAAAGAAGAAAAATTTCAAGAAAAAGAAAAGAAAAATATATATGCTTCTTGTAATTTTCGGGGAACGGTCGAGATGTCATAACTAGAATTGAATTATAATTTAGAGGATGACAAAATTCCCTCTTATGCTCTTTTGAGTTTTACTTCTAGTTAGTGGCCGAAATTCATAGATGAGGTTTTTGGATGTATAGTTTTTATTGTGTAGCTGCAACTACTGGTTTTAGCCCCACATTCCCATATGTGCTTTAAGCACAATCCATTTTATTCCCTCACATATTAGCCATCCTTTGTAAGTCCTTGGCGTGCATGTACTATGGTCCTGATTGGTGAAACACGTATTTGATTGGGGAGATTGATTTCATATTCGACTGCATGCATTTTTCATAAGTCGAGTGAGTGTCTTTGTTCTTTCTTATCTCCACAAATATACTTACCCGCACTTAAGAGTGTCGAGCGACAACCGTAAGGAAGTCCGACAATATTGGTCTTGCAAGATTGAAAATTTGGTAGGCAATTGTTTGATTATGGCATGATTATTGATCTCGTTGCAGTCTTGAGCATTACATGTTTTCTCGTCGATTTTAGTCGATTTTAGGAGAATAATTGTAGTTCAGCTCTGAGTCGTGTTTCACATCACTTGTCCTCGTATGTATATATATTAGTTGTTTGCTTCAGGACAAGCAAATGTTTGGTTTGGGGGAGTTTGATCAACATATTTTATATCGTATTTTATTGTCCCCCGACGACCATTTTTGAGCTTTTCTTCTTCCATATTTATATATTTAATGTCGATTTCTATTAGAAAATCGATACTGCCGATTCTCGTGCTACTTTTCAGGTTAGGTACAATTTTGAGCTTATTTTGGAGTAATAACCCAGATAGCCGAGACGAGAGCGGAAGCTGAGGAAGAAAACGAAAAGCCGAGAAGCAAAGAAGAACTCTTGCTACGAGTTCTGCAGTACCCACTCGAGCGAGTGGTGCTATAGCACTCGATCGAGTGCCTCACTTCAGCGTCCAACTGGACTGCATTGGAAATTTGGGCCGATTCATCTTTCAGCCCAAAGACGAACTCAACTTGGAGCAATCGTGTATCTACTCGATCGAGTGGCACTGCATGCACTCGATCGAGTGCGTCACACCCGGGCCGCGGATTAGATTTTTATTTACTTAGAATTATGGGCCCGTTTTAAGTCCAACTGATTTCTTTTAAATCAGTTGGAGGAGAAGATTGTGAGACATCCTTTTTCATATTTTTGAAAAACATACGTTACTTTTATATTCTTAGTAGTGAAGTTACGCTCTTTTCCGCTTTTCTTCGCAAGATACATCGAACTCGTTCTTCCCTTTTGTGATCTCGAATTGTTTGGTATCGCTACTTTTAATTTCAACTTCAATTTCAGTTTTCTAGTTTTAATTCTTGTCTTAATTCGTCCTTTGTTTTTCGTAGTAATTTTAATTTCAGTCTTGCTTATTATCTGTTAGTATAGAATTGTTATCGTTTGTGTAGTTTAATCCAATTCGTGTCCATCATGTTTAATTGCAATTCATATTTTGTTAGTTCAATTACAATCATTATGCGTAGCTAAATTTTATCTAGGGTTTAAGGGGATCGATGGGTATTAATTGGGTTATAGTAAATTGACCTGTCTCTGATCATATGAACTGTCGCCTGAATGTTGTTTTAATTCTGATTGATTAATTACTGGCCAGGATTAATTAGTTAGTATCACAATTAGGACTTTTCGCCGACCGGGTTAAGGACTAATTAGGTCACGATATTTTGGGTAGACTAGCTTAATTCTAGCGACCGCAGGTTAAGTTTAGTTCTAAAGTTTGTAGTAGTACCGGCCGGACCTACACCTTAGACAGTTCGATTATTGACCTGTTAGTTGACTCTCTGACCCGATTTATATTCATTGTGAACTTGAGACCCTAGACTTTTTTTATTATTGATTTACCTTATAGCAGTTAGTTGTCAGCCTACTAAACAACCAGAAAACAGTGACTTGTAGTCTAAAGTCTAGACCTTAGAACAAGTATTTGAGTCCCGTCTCCTTGTGGTTCAACCCCTACTTCACTATCTGTATTAGTTAGTGGACCTTAGGGTATCTTTGATTAGGGATACGACTACCCCTGTCACTAACCTCCAAACAAGTAGTCAAAATACTACAAAACAACATCATCTGCCGCTACGGCATACCACACAAAATCATCAGTGATCAGGGGGCTCATTCTAGGACCGACACCCAAAAACTCCTAGACAAATACAAAATTGAACGACACAAATCCTCACCCTACAGACCTCAGACAAACGGGGCTGTGAAAGCAGCAAACAAAACCATCGTCATAATCCTCAAGAAAATGATAGACAAGTATCGGGATTGGCCAAATAAAATACTCTTCGCATTATGGGGATACCAAACCTCCTACCGAACTCCCACCGGAGCCACACCATACTACCTAACCTACGGGTCTGAAGTCGTACAGCCAACAAAATTAGAAATACCCTCGCTAAGGATACTAGCCGAAAGCAGCATTCCCAAAGAAAAGTGGAACCAAAAACGTTACGATGAGCTAGTACTCCTAGACGAGCGTAAAATACACGCACTAACCAACGTGTAAGCGTACTAACAATGAATACAACGAGCCTTTAACAAACGAGCTGAGTCAAATCCCAAAACATACACGAGGGAGACTTAGTAGTCAAATCCATTAGAGCACCTCTTCTCGTCGACCCTAGAGGGAAATTTAAACCAAATTGGGAGGGCCCCTACCTCGTCAAGAAGAAAATCACGGGGGGCGCCTTGATCCATACCGACCTAGACGGTCAAGAATTCTTGACCCCAACCAACATGGACAACTTAAACGATACTATCCTTAACCTCCTAAAACAACTTCATCCTGATCTCTAAGCTAGGGTGAAAACCCATGCAAAACGCTTAAACAACAATCTGCATCGATCAAGTGCATCGATCAAGACGGACTTGATAAAGATGCTAGATGGCTACATAATTCGATGTAGTCATTCCCTTGTAAATTGATTACTCTCTCTCTCTCTCTCTATATATATATATGTATATGTATATGTATATATATAGATATACATATATATACTTACCCTTTACCAAAAAAAAAACAATCTGCATCGATAACTGGCATAACGAGTCTAAAGCAAAATTACTCACATCATATTATGAACTACGAACATGGTTTGATTCCGTCTAAACACGGATACGTAGGCAACCCTTCCAAGGGTACAACCAGCAAAAATAACAAAATCGATTACTCGATTTGCATGCAAATCGGAAGCATCACCTACGTTC
Source organism: Agrostemma githago (assembly GCA_958450325.1). Classification (NCBI taxonomy): domain Eukaryota; kingdom Viridiplantae; phylum Streptophyta; class Magnoliopsida; order Caryophyllales; family Caryophyllaceae; genus Agrostemma; species Agrostemma githago. The sequence goes on along the minus strand of OY288239.1, from coordinate 60,943,397 downwards.
CGATTAACGAGTGATTTCAATGATGAAGCACTAACGACGAGCCGAGGACGGGGTAAAAACCCGAAAGGGCTCACCGGGCAAAATGAAGAAACGAGTTGCGAGCCTTCGTAAAAAAAAAATATGACGAGCCGAGGACGAAGTGAGAACTCGAAAGAGCGCTCCGAGCAAAATGAAGAATCGAGTTGCGAGCCGTAAAAAAAAAGAAGCAAAAAAAAGAGGGCAAAAAAAAGGCAAAAATGGTGAGCCGAGGACGGAGTGAAAAGCCGAAAGGACACTTCGGCAAAATGAAGAATCGAGTTGCGAGCCACCACAAAAAAAATGTGCTTCTCATTAATGCAAAATCAGTTAAATCAAGCCTTTGTCGAGGCCCTTTACATCGAACATCCAGAATCCGGCTACCCCGGAAAATGACAACGCGTCAAGTAAAATCCCACGAAAACTAGTACTAATACACCACATAATATCAATTAATACAACATAGTACTAAACGGCTGGGCTCTACCGGTCCAACTTTTCCTTTCCTTTGCGATTCGAGTGTGCTTGCTCGGGTCTCTCACTATAGATCCTTTGAACAAAAGCTTCCACCACCCTAGCCAAAGGCGAGTCCAGCCAATCCCACTTTCCCTCCTCACTGACATTTTCAATATGGGTCTTGTCAGTCTTGGCCCGTGTAGATGAACTGACGGCAATAGGATCGATAACACTGTCTCTGGTCGAGCGCTCAGTGACGTCAACTCGAGTCACCTCCTTATCCTTTAGCATCGCGGTCTTCCTAACATTCGACTTGCCCTGCCCTGGCCGATATCCGTAAGCTCCTCGCCGAGGACAAGTAGGGCCTGTCGGTCGAGCACTTTCTATAATTACGGGACGAGAAACCCTCTGTCTCCAAGACATCCCAAACTTCCTGAGAGAACTTTTCGTCTACGGATGAGACTTAGGGACATCCTTAGAAACCTCGCCTTACACCCATTTGGCGTGATAACTCGCCCGGGTAAATGTAAACCTGATCCCTTAAGGACAGTATCTGCATAGTATGAGTCGATGATGAGAACGGAAACCCAACCTGTCCACTGATATGCCACCACGGGATTGTCCACCTAACGTCAACTCGCCCATTAGCCTGCAAATAGGAGTGCCATCCTTCTTCAGTATTACCATTATTCCATGGTTGCGCCATCTTACGACCTGTGAAACCTTTGTAGCTATAGCCCTTGACGGATCGAGCGCAGGCTCGATCAAACCAAACCTCTCTTGTAGGCAAACCTGCACGAACCACAACACAACGTCAAAAATTTTGAACTAAGGCAAGTTTCAAAAAAGGAAAGTAGTACCCTAACATACCCGCAAAATGATCCTAGAACCCCGAAAGGGAGCACGATGTATCCGCGCACGAGCATCGAGACCTAGGATAAGCTCACCCAAAAAAAGCAAAGAGGGCGATCGCCCGTGTTCCATCCCCATTACAACATCCAAAACCCAAGGACTACCCCAACCTTCATGCACCGATGCGTCCTCGAAAAGATAGTAGCATGCCACAGCGATATTAATAGCTCGTTTACCAGCCAAAGGTGAAATATCACGAGAGCATTTATGTGAGAATGTCCTAAAAAGCAACTCTAGGTCAATACCGCCTTCCCCAAAGAAAACCTTAGCTTCCTCTAGCAAAGGAATGTCCAAAAAAATGGCGAAATCGTTCCACGAGAGTATCATCTCCAAGGGGCATACAAGGTCGAACCAAACACCACTCACCTATAGCATCTAGCTCCTCGGGAATAACACAAACAGTACCTCCCATGAAAGCAAAAACACGGTTCTTAACATCCCAAAAGCTAGAACATGCCAACAAGAAGTCATCTTGCACCTTAACCTGCTTTAGCGCGGTAACCATAGACAAACCATCACCAGAACAAACCTCAAGATCACATTTCCTAAGACAACCTATCCACTCGGTTAAGACACTCCCAAAACCCGACATGACTCAAAATAATACAAAGAAGCTATAAAGACACTATAGGTGATCTAGTATGTCTAAAACGAGTACCCATAACCCGCATATATAGCCCTAATCCCACAAAAATTAGAAAATTACGAAAAATTTCCATAATCAAGAGTCGGGCCGCCTGAGTGATGCGAATTAAAATGCGGAAGCTCCAATAAAAACTTATTTTTGTATTTATTTGGACAAAGGTTAATTTAACCTTGAAGTTTATTGACGAACAAAATAAACGATAAATATAAAGGGATATTTAGCCCGTAGTTCGACCTTGAACCCGGAACTACTCACGAAAGAGATTGGAGCCCAATCTTTTATCGCCAATTCGAAGTACCTTCTCGAATTTAGTAAACACCATGATAAAAAGATCAAAATGCAACTGTGTTTTTTTCGTCAATTCATAATTCATATTCTTTCATTATTGTCGTGGGGCATATAAATAGCCTACATGTGAAGATCAACTCGATATATCGAGTGATATTATTTCCTAAATAATACTATGCTAAAAGGGAAACAAATAATACAAAATAACCTAATAATACTACTCTAGTATATTGTTGCCAAATATGCGAGATGCTTGATTTCCTTGATATCTTCTTGAGATCATGACACTCTTGATTAGGCAACAATCCACTTTATCTTATTCTTTATGGAGATCACGAGATCCCCATTGATTTTATTGCGATTTGGACGAGATCCCATAATATATGAGCCATATCTTGGGGATTCTTTTATTTGCTTACTACCTTTGTGAAGATTGTAAGATTCTTCACATCTTTTCAAGATAGAACGTAATCTTGCTAGTGTAGCTACATACTCGCACGCACCTGGACGAGATTCTAGTCACACTCATTTCGCACTCGGTTCATCCCCTCTTTCTTCAAAAAGAATTGTCCTCAATTCCAAAAGGTAATTGAGGCATAACAATATGGCCGGAATCGCGTTATCCTTTTTTTCCCCTGTGAACAGTACCGCGTGAATAGTACCACGTGAACAGTACATTTTTTTTTGGTATCAAAAACTGTTTAACCCTCGAACTACCTCGCTCGAGTTTAACCTTTCAACCGCAACCGCAATCGAAAATTCAACACCGAACCAAAAGCTAGTTAAAACCGATTAACCCTTGAACTATCTCGCTCAAGTTTAACCCTTGATCTCCAACCGCAACCGAAAAATCAACAAAAAAAAAACTTGGCCTCAACACACCTTTAGGACCGTCTTGATTTTAAGAAAAATCAAGATTGTATTTGATATCCCCTTTTCTTTCTTCTTTTTTTTCTTTTTTTTTTTTCTCTTTTTTTGGGTATAAAAACTACACAATTAAGAAATCACAAATTCAACAACGAACAAAAAAGTTAGTCAGAACCGATTAACCCTTGAACTACCCCGCTCAAGTTTAATCTTTGACTTCCAACAACAAGTGGAAAATCAACCAATAACTTGGCTCCGATAGACCTTTAGGATCGTCTTGATTTTGAGAAAAAACAAGTTTTTATTGGAGCTTCCGCATTTTAATTCGTATCACTGAGCCTAGGCTCCCCAAGACCGGGCCACCCAAACCCAAGCGACCCAAGCCGCCCAGGCCCAGGCGTCGAAGCCCTGGGCCATTAACCTCCCAAGCATCCGAATTCCACGCTGTCAGCCATGCTTTACCCCATCATCTATCACTTGACAACCCCATACGTCAGGAACGACCTCTTGAAATCACTAAATCCCTTTCCAAAAGCCGAAATGCCCGCGCAAGAATGATAGGTCCACGCGAACGATACGTTTCGTCCCTCAGATCCACCAGACTTAGACATTTTTTTATTTTCTTTTTAGGGGGATAAGCTACCACACCTAGGCGTGTTGTAGCCCCAGGTGGCGTCGTCAATTCACGTATGTAGCCCAGTACGACATTATCATGAAGATATAAAAAGTGGTCTAACATTTTTTCAAAAGTGGTCAAACTTTTTTTTTTCTTTTTTGCTTTGTTTAAACATGAATGTCGAGACAAACACACTTGTCTCCCAGCACTGAACACGCGTACTCGGTCAAAACACTTTAGATACAAAAGCATTTCTTACATTTTGCATGTCTCGAGTCAAACGTTTTAATCGACGTACTACTTGATCTAACTCCCAGATCAAACTAACGCATTTCAAAAACTCCGAAAAGCATTTTCGTACTCCCATGCAATCCTAACGCATTCAAGATGTCCTAAACTACGACAAAACCGCAAACAAACCAAACTTGAAGTGATTACTTGTCATCTATGTTAACATTTCAAAAGAAAAACAAAACGCAAGCCTAAGCAATCAATCAAAATATTAAAAGTCTAAAATAAACAAATTATACAAAATTCGAACATAAATCAAGTTTACTAATTAGGGAGGACCCCTAGAGGTTGCACCTACGACCAACACATACCCACCTATATCCTCATCTAGATCTAAATTTTTCAGATCGAGGATAGGAGACTCAGTACCATCCATGCTCGACAGCATATCTAGGGTAGCTGTCTCGGGAACTCTTCCGACATCATCGATAGCGCCCGTAGCATGACTCTCAGCCCCAACTTTAACCCCAACTTCCCTCTCCGCCTTAGTCCCGAACCTAGCCTCACCATGCACTGAGGTCTCGCACTGAGTCCGAGCCAACTGCTCCTTAAGCTTGACAATCTCATTATCCCGAGATTGTGAGTGGCAGCAACTTGGCCTCATTCGTCTCGACCTCGGTCACCCGAGTCGCCAACTGCTTTACCATATCCGAAACATCCTGCAAATACACCTATACTTTAGGAATAAATGTAACCAGCCTAGAAAAACCAACCCCAGAAAACACATACTTACCGAGCGAGGTCCCGAAGTATCTCGGGAAGAGGTAGCAGCCGCCCTCGACGCATAGTCCCAGAAGCACTTGGCAGCCTACCACAAACGCTGATGGGAAACCGATGAAACCTGAAAGATAAAACCGAACAAATTAGTAAAACAAAACCTAACCCTCAAAAGCCGAGTTCAAGGCAAAATCCGAAACTTACCCGGTACACTCGGTCACGCCACTCCATCCCAGCCTCCATCTCCTCAGCAGAACGCGGAGGAAGAGGCTCTGTAAAGGCTACCCCAACTGCATCGACTCCGAGCAGTGTCAAGGGAAAGTCTGGGGGGTGAACAACATCAGCCGGGTCGACCAGCTAAAGGAAAAGCAAGCCGTTCAAAATACAAACATACACTAAACCATAGAATAAAACAAACAATAAAATGAGAAGCCGAGTACTCACCACGAGACGGTGGCAAGCTAGCCGCTGGCAGACGTGTGACAGATAGGAGGCACCAGGCACCAGTAGTGCATCGTCCCTCTCTCCGCCCCTACCCTCGCGAGACTCTGCGGTGGTCGGTGGTCTAAACGTAGTCCAGAGAGGATCAACCGGCATCCTAAACTCATCATATAAGCACTGACGCACCAACCTCTTGCCCGTATACCAAACCGGGCGAAACAACGCAGGAAGGAGCATCCTCCTGTAGCTCCTAGGCCTCAACTATGTCCCCATATACTCGGGCAGACCCTCATAGTCAGCCCAAGGAGGGGCCACGAACTACATAAACAAAACCGACATTTCAATAATCCTAATCTTGGGAGCTATTAAGGAAAACAAACTGTAAGAAGGAAACTTCCATCCTCGGGGCGCAGCTAGTTCACTAGCACATTCTCCGACGAGTAGTGACTCGTCGCGCTATTAGCCTGAGCTAATCTCCACTCAATCCCCGCCGGAAACCTAACCGGACAAGCGGACACCGTCTTGCGGTGCCAATCAAGGGAAGTAGGAGTAGATCCAAGCCTGCAAAACCCAAAAACATCGTCAGCAAAACCAAACCGAGCCAAGTAGAACCCTGAAACCAAGTACAATAGACAATAACTGACCTCCAGCACAAGACCTGGACCCACGATGGGTAGAGCCGAGCCAGAGTCCACCCTCTGCAGCCTCAACATGACTTGTAGGCAGCGGGTCATCTCCGTGAAAGTCGCAGTCACCCAATCAAAACATCCCAGCTGATCCAAATCAGCCAGGAAAGGCAAAATCCTAGTACTAAACCTCTCGCCCTTATCCGAGAAGTGGGTCGACCCTAGGAAGTACCACAACCACAGACGACCATTCTGCACCGGTGTGTTGGATACTCGACCCTCTAGCACCGCCACCCTCTCAAAGTGGTCGGTAATGTATGAGCTCACCAGAGCATGGGGAATACTGTAAGCCTCACGCTCAAAATAATCCCCGATCCAGCCCCTAACCTCGTCACTATCTAACCTAAAGCCCTCAGGAGCCCACCTAATCATCTCAGGACCCCAGGGCAAACCCGAAATGACTCCAAAGTCCTCCAAATTCATTCCGACATCTCCGAAAGACGTGTGCAAGGTCGAGGTAGTGTCGTGAAAGCGATCTACCATCGCTGTAATCACCATAAGGTTGCACTTGGTCTTGCAACCTACCAATCGGACCCAGTTGCCGACCACGGGACCCAAGGCCATCCCCGCGATAATCTCCTTTACCGCGAGGCTAAGCTTCTGATAATAAATCTCCAAGCACGTCGTAAAACCCGAGAAGGTCCTCATCGGACCCGGGGACTGCGAACCGAGATAATACAAGCTTAAACAAACCAAACCGGTTCAATTCAAAATTAAAACATAAACCAGTAAGCACGAGTCAAGATACTCACCTGGCCGTTCACGACACGCCTAGAAACATGCAAATCAGGACGAAACAATAACTGATGGCCGTCCCAATCCCAAGCCCAAGGGGGATCGTCGTAAACAACCTCCTCACCCTCGCGGACAGGATCCGGGACATGGGTCCTCCTGGCAACCGTCACAGGCTTTCTAGGCCTCGTGACCCTATCAAAGTCAGCGTCATTCACGGCTCCCGGTTCACGACGTTGCGAAGGAACGCTTCGTCGCCTCTTACGTACCCCCCGGGGAGTCAGCGAGCTCGACCTGGCGGGCTCTTTACTCGTACCAGTCAAAGGAGCTCCCTCGGGATGCTCAGTGTCATCTCTAGCTCCAAAACAAAACAAAAATACGTCTCAGGTCAGGTCAAAGCAGCCCAAACGGGTCAAAATAAGCTCAAAATTTCGGACAGAGATATCAGAATTCCAAAAGACCCATTAGCACCTATTTTCGTCCCCGGTCGCAATAAAAGTGGTTTCGAGAAAATCCGACATCATTACTGTATCATTTGGTCCGTCGTAAGCCATACAAACCCTCACGGAATGACCTAGAGTACATTCAGACACATAATATTCGACATGAAGGTCACCCATAACGTCACGAACACTAATCGAGCAAGATTACAAAGGTCAAATATGGGAATAACCAGAAAAATGGTCCCCAAACCCTAGCATTTTGAGTTCTACCCTTAGAAAGCCATTAGAACACCTCAAAACTTCATATCAAGCTAGTAACTACCGTATCAAGCTCTATTCTACCCTAATTTAACAATGGGATCAAGAATAAACATCAAAACCTAGCAAAAATAAAACGCCCAAATCGATTTCTAGGGTTTAAGCAAAATCGACCCACAATCAATTTAATCAAGCACAAATTGACAATAGGTGGGTAAGGAACACTTACCCGAGGTCGACATAATCGAATATGACGAAAATCGAGACGGAAATCGATTAAGCAAGGTCGAGAATGCAAGATTGAGTCGAAGGAAGGCTCGCGTTCGGTTTTTAAGACGAATGAGCCATCCCCCCCATCCTTCGCTGACTTTAACAATACTGACCCTCAAAATCCCGGGCGCCCCACACCAAGCGTCCCTGTACTGGGCTGCTGGGGGCTAGACGACTGAGGATTAGGGCACCCCAGGACCAGCGCATGACTAATCAGCCCAAAGCAAAAACGAGAACAAATGGGACACGGTATCCAGTAGCTGTAAGACGCACCCTCCTATATTATACGAAATAAGCAAGAGTAGGACAGTTTACTACCCCCAACCAATAAAGCAAACTCCAAAATCTCCTCCAATCGAAATCAACCCCAGCAGAAAAGAAACAAATATGGAAAATATCTAGCTAACAAGACCACTCATACCAAAGCACGTGACGACCCAAGCATGATATTTGAACAAAACAAATTCGATTGAATCCTGAGGCGTTCGAAAATTTTTTAAACCCGTGAGCCTAACGAATCCCAAAGCATTCTGAAGGTAAATTTAAATCCGTGAGCCTAACGAATCCCAAAACATTCTGAAGGTATAATTCAATTCAATTCAAGTTCAATTCAATTTAATCAATTCAAGTTCAATCAAATCAATTCAAATTCAATTCAATTCAAGTCAACTCAACTTCAATTCAATTCAGTTCAAGTCAAGTCAATTCAAGTCAACTCAACTTCAATTCAACTCAACTTCAATTCAATTCAATTCAATTCAATTCAATCAATTCAATTCAACTCAACTTCAATTCAATTCAATTGAACTCAATTCAATTCAAGTTCAATTCAATTCAACTCAATTTAATCAATTCAATTCAAGTTCAATTCAATTCAACTCAATTTAATCAATTCAATTCAATTCGATCAATTCAATTCAACTCAACTTCAATTCAATTCAATTCAATTCAATTCAAGTCAAGTCAATTCACTTCAACTCAACTTTAATTCAATTCAATTCAAGTCAACTCAATCTCGATTCAATTCAATTTAATTCAATTCAACTAAATTCAATTCAACCCAACTTGACTCAATTCAATTCAATTCAATCTTAAACAAGTCCTAAAGCACTCAGAACAATCAAATCAACCCAAAACGAGTCCCTAATCATTCATTTCCCACCCCAGAGGTATGCCTAAACCAAAGAGCAAAATCGAATTCAGCACAACCATCCGCCAAGGATGATAAACCAAAACTAAGACATTAATAAAAGACTTAAGCAAAAGGCCCACGCCAAAGATCAAAACTACTAAAACAACAAACCCAAGAAATGCTAGCAAGCCCGGACCCGAGTTTCGACAAGCAACCGCAAGCAAGGATGTCAGGTATGATTTCTAAACCTTGGCCGTCAAACCTCAAATACGTAGTCTAACGGACTTAAAATGACCCGAGCGAAAAGCCACCAGGTCGTAATCCTCGATTGACCTGGGCGGCTATACTTTGACTTTCCCCTTATCCAAGCCTCAGTCAAAGTGGGGGCTTCTGTAGACACCCAGATTCTGACTTGGTGGGTGTAGGGGTGCCCAACAAACACCCGATGACGATCGGACTACAACGACGCGATAGTACGATGTTTTAGATAGTTTTTCTATAGAACAGATTAAATAATTACTCAGAAACATTAATTCAACATCAAAATGGTCTTAGTGGTGTCATTACGGTTGCGTCGACATTAATTAGAGTCAATTCCGACGCCGGGGCCCCGAATCGGCTCCAAAATATGCAAAGTCAAACCCGAGTCAACGTGTCGGGCCGAGCAAACCTCAAGACACGTGCCCAAGGCCCACCCGGTGCTCGATGCGCTAGGGTTAACGAGAATTCTTAATCCCCAAGATAACCTAATATACGCATCTTCTCCGTTTTGGAAAGTTTCAAAATCGAATCTTCAAAATTCCAGGCGCCTCACACCAGGCGTCCCAATACTGATGTGCACAACACCAGGCGACTGGTTTCTGGTGCGCAAGGGGTCAAGCGTCCAAAAGGTCGATTTTAACTGCGTGAACAATTATAAATGCCCCCCTCATTTCACTCATTTCAACACAATATGAATTCATGAACTCTTTCTCTCACAATTCGCTCCCCCCTCTTTCTCTCTAACTTAGGTCGCATTCCGACACTAAGTACGATCCACTCGATCATTGTCCTGATACGGGAATCGACACTACTCCTCGTCGTTCCTCGAGCACCCTACTCGATTAGAACATAGAGGGGCACCTGCGCTCGACTAGCCGCCTCCCGTTACAGTAGCGAAGCTCTGCCGGATTCACCGCAGGACAGGCTTGGAGGATCCACCTTGAAGTTGAATCGTCACTAGGTTGTCGTCTAAACAAAACTTTACATACTGTCCTTTTATTATCCACTTCAATAATGTGAAGTCCGACTAGTATGGACACTAGGTCCATGGCGCGTCATAAACATACATAATGTCCTCATCTTCAACCATAAGCACTAAAACATCCTAACTAAACCCGAGTAGTTCCGAGATCCGTTCTCAACCATCTACGCATTGTTTTTCATTTAGTGTACCCTCCGAGGGTGCATCTCCTCACTACGTGATTTACTTACATTTCGCATTTATCGCTTTCGTATGATTTACCACTTTTATGACCTTATAATCGCATGCTAAATCACCTAACATGGAATTCAAAACGTAAACGAGCTAAAACTGAACAAAGGGGTGGTCGGGTTCCATATTAATCCCGATGCTCACTACACGTGGTTCGATGCATCCCTATTAATATCGAACCGATGCACCTTAAGCAAAATACCAGGTAAGGTATACCACGAGAATGACTAATATCCCTATTATCGTGCTAAATCTGATTTGCTAATACGTATAATACTTAGTAATCTTTACTCTCCTACGTGCAATTGGTGCAAAGAATGTAAATACAATGTAAATACAAAGAATGCCTGCTTGTCACGTGAAATTGGTGCAAAGAATGTAAATACAATTACTTCGACGACAAAAACATACTTGTCCTTAAACAACCGACAAAGCAAAGACATAGGATTAAAACAACGGATGTTATCGTATTTCCGCCACAATTAAGAAACAAAGTTATCAGCCCACCGATTGATTAATAGTGGCCGCTATGTGCGGACGGGATTGGGTGTCGATGTCTATCGGACATTGGCTTCCCAATACGTACCCTCACCCCTTACTCAAAATCGACGGTTTCCGGATGTCCGAAACTATTGGCAATGAGAGTCATTCAAGGTATAGAGTGCTTAAGGGTACAAGTCTTTATCTTTAGGTCCTGTGCCTCTCAACTTTGAGCCGGCTAGGGATCAAATTTGACTTGAACGGTTTTCGAGTCCCCATAATTGACTCGGTGGCGACTCCACAAATCGGCAATGAATCGGTTCACTAAAAAGGTCGTCTTACCAAACATATCGGCCTTTAAACACTTACGACCACGTCTCGATCGATTCTAATGGAAACACGGGTGCCCGCATCCATCTAGTACTATCCGAATCGTCAACCAAATCGAGGTCCAACACATCGCCCCATACACGAGATCAGACCGACCCCCGATGGGAGGGGGCAGCGTGGGTGGCCGCCGCGACAAACCTGAGGTCCCGCGCGGGCGTGCGCGGAACGCCGGGCGGTGCGGACAGGTGTCCACCACATGTTATTCAAAGTACCTAGATAAACTTGCGTTCCATTTGAAATATTATATAATTCCTTGTCGTTATAATGTATTAACTGCCTTCGCGTTATTTGATGAGGATTGATGGTTAGAAATGTGATAGATCGTAACGTGCCCATAAAATCGTCGTATGGGACTAAAGTACGAGTTAATTATGAGACTAATAGTCGAACAATGTAAGGATACTTGAGGTATGTTTTGAGTTAATGTGAGTTACTTGCTTTATATCAATCCGACTAGTCCTTATTGGCCTTCATCCTTCTCTCGTAATGGCGTAGATGAACTTGTCTATTAATCGGTTCTTGAAAGCGTATATGGTATATGTAAATATGTCGATTTGTTTGTAATATAGGGAGCAACAATGCATATATAAATACGTCATTTCTATTTCACCCTGATTAATACAATGGGATTGACAAGATAAAGTGCGTAATCAAATTCTGTTTATTAATTAAATTGAGCACGTGTTATTAAAATGATATAACTGTGGTGCCGTATTCATTAATGTGAATTTCTGTCCAGTCACTTGGATATTGTGTTTCTTTTCGAGTTTATATGCTTCTCTGTCAATGTGATAGGTTCCAAGTCGTACCTTGTTGATTTCTATTCTTGATTATTTAAATGAGTATTTATAAAAATCCATATTGAGTTAATGACATACACGTTTGCAACACTTCATCTAACCTGGATAATGTGTTTTACTGATTTCTGTTTTGATGGCCTAAACAAAGATGATTGCAAACCGTGTCGAGATAATGTCAGACCAACTTAAAACACCCTCGTTAACATGAACACTGTGTTACTAAATTGTTCAGCCTTCTTACAGTGCCTATTTCACAAAAGTTTGAAAAGAGACTCAGGTTTATTTTACGTCTAATTCTTCAGGGCAAAAGTTTTGGATCTAAATCTAAGTACTTCAACCTATTTACTACTTGTCAAGTCTTCCATCACAAACTTTACTTAGACATTAAATTATTATTAGGAACTTTTCTCGAGGTCACTTTGAAGAGTTTGGATAATGTTGAAACTTGGTTTTTCTCAAAAATATGATTTGAATTTATCAGTTGAAGCTTTTTCAAGGTCAAAATCTGTCAGTTCGTGAAAATGATTTTGCTAATCACCGTTACGTTTGGAATTTGAAAATAGTTTCAACTAGAAAGTTGTAGAGGATTCTCTTTCAAATCTAACCCCATTGTTTTAAACTATTTCGAGTAAGATGATTTGATCATTTATTTTCTATCACGACTACAATGTCCTGAAAACACGTCTAAACCCACAAAATAATCATTGTTTCGCCTTTTTCAAGTGACTGCACTAATGTGAAATTTTCTACCTTATCATATGGTGTAATAATAGAGTTATACTTATATGTTAATGACGAATTCATAGTAAATTCGAGTCACGAGAGGTCATACCGGTTCATGTTGTATAATTTCTTAAACGTGGATCTTGCAAATCAGATGTGTTATTGCCTGATAAATTTGTCATGGTCATAAGTCTCTTATGTGATAAGGAACATCGCTGCATGTACCCAATAAGTGGGAGTCGTTCCAGTGAGAAGTTAGGAAAGGCCAAGTCATCAAACAACAAACTGAGTACTCAACTTACGTACAGTTAAACATGACATTAATTTTCAGATTTTGGTCGTAATTTTGTATAAAATTTGAACATGTTTGGTGAACAAGTCAAATGCTGGTTTTAATTAATCATGTACATCCATGACGAATCCCCGTCCCTACTATTTGATGAATGAATGCTTATAATGTCTACGTGTTGATTGTTGGTCTTAAGTCATATGCTAGTGTCTAAATTTAAAACTTATGCAAACATATAACATGGTGAACTATCTGGACAGTTGTTACAGTATAATTAGGAGGAATAAATGTCACCTGTTAATTATCTCAAGGTCTGAAGTTGTTGACGCGATCATCTAGGAGTGTTCAGTTGTGTACTTGTGTTGTTGCCTTGTTGTGCTGATTATATTGCCTCCTTATACGTTTTTTTTCAGTACATATGTATGCACGTGAGTCTAAACCTGTAAAAAAAAAACTCTGTCAACAAATTATCGTAATATAGACTAGGAGTATGTGTCTAAAAGACGAAGTTCCCTGTAAGGTGGGTAGACTGTAATACTCCGTTCTGCTTATCCAGGTTGCATTACTTATGTTAGTTTGATAATGGGGTGATTGATCAGTTAACGATTAAATGGTCGGTCAGGTTTATATAGTTAGTCGTTCCACAACACCCGGTGAACATCGGATGCGAAGTTCTTTATAAGGAGGGTAGATTGTAATACCCGTAATTTATATAGAAGTCAAACACGAGTCAAGTCGAGTCAAACTCGAGTCGAGTCAAATAGAACGTCCCGTTCTATGTAATTGTTATACTAAACTGGAGCCCAACTATTATAACCCTCAATAATAATAATAATATACTCTGTAGAAATAATAATACATTACTAATAAAATAATAATAATAACAATATATTTATAAGAAGTTCTGGAGTACGTAGGTTACACAAAAAAACCCCACCTCCCTTATTTCATTCAAACGCAGCCTCCATGCCGTATCTCCTTCCTCTTTCATTATCTCTTCTATAAACCACGATCACACTCATGAACACACGATAAGCAAGAAGAAGGAATAGGAAACCGAGTCAAGACATCGATTACACCCACATATCTATAGGTATGTTCGCGTTGTATTTCTTTGTTAACATCGTTAGTTGTATTTCGATGTCGAAATAGTTGTGTCGGTGTTAAAGGTGCATCGTGCGTGGTGGTCGGGGAAGAGTGCGTCAGTCCTGACATGCGTGGTGGTTAATGACGGGTTTAGAAGTGTTGCGTGAGGCTGTTCTTGTTGGGTTTACGGCCGATTCGTTTTGGTTGTTGTCGATGCGTTGTTATTGTCATTTTGTTGTACCTTTGTCGTTGTATGGTTGTTAGTTGGTGTCATGTGGTGCAAGTTGTCGGGTTGGACTGTTGTTGTAGCCGTGTGTTACTACCGCGTTGGGGTTATTGAATTGGTGTTTCCCGGTAACGGTATTGTCGGGAGGTTGCTGTTGAAGGATTGTTGTTGTAGTTGTTGATGCTGCTCCGTATGGTGGTTGTAGTACAGGATGTATCACTTGGTCAGTTTTATTACTTAGTGATGTATGACTTAGGGTTATTTAGTAGGTGTATTACTTACATTTTATAGTATAGTTATCTTGTCGTGTATTGTTTAGTTATATTCTATTGTCCTTTTGGTGTACATTAGTGAGTAGTAAGTCGAGAGCGATGAGTCGGGAAGTAGCACATGTCACGACTAGATGTCGGTCTTAGCTTATAATCTAATTAAGTCGAGTCGATCTCATTTTATAATTTAGTTAGAAAGGTATCGATGTTATTTTATAATTTAACTACGTTAAGGTCGATATTAACGTAAGTATATAATATTTTATTAGGATCGAACTTCGTAAAATTTCCGTGGTGATATGTACTACCGACGTGGTGATATTTGCTGAGTAGGTAAGGTTTTCCTTACTTGGAACATGTTAATATTATAATGTTGTACGAGCTATGTATTTATGATATGATATTGTTATGGATGAGATTGAGTAGTGTAGAGAAATCCTGGCCGGGAGGCTCATTGAGTAGTGTAGCGAAATCCTGGCCGGGAGACCCATTGAGTAGTGTAGCGAAATCCTGGCCGGGAGACCCATTGAGTAGTATAGCGAAATCATGGTGGGCTTGAAGCCTATCGAGTAGTATAAGCGGAAATTATTGGTACCGTGAAGTACTGAGAATATGGAGATGATATTATTGGTTGGTACCGATGATGTTACTAAGACGGTTGAGACCGGATGTTTTATATTATGTACTTGTGTTATAATGTTAGCATGTTCTAACCGTTTTGTTTGTCTAATTTGTCACTCTATCTTACTGGGGGCCTGTGATGATCGAATTGATATTTCTGATCAATTGGGGAGCAGTATATAATACAGGTTATGTATATCATGATGTGTTTGGATGCTGGGATGCTTGTACGGGATTGGGGTGAACGAGATAATGATCCTGGTCGTAGCATGGGTTAATGCATATGCATTCCTGTTTATATAGATTGTATAGCTTCCGCTGTGTAATCAGGGTTGTAATAGTTAATGAGTTGTAATGTTTAAATCAGATGGTCGGTTTGGCATTCCATGTTGTATTGTAATGGGCTACTATATCAGGAAACCAAGATGGTAACACTTTTTATTTATTCGGGAATGTTTTGATAAGACTCCTGGGTAAATGGGGGTGTTACAAAGAAATAGAGGCATCGTGTTCAAATAAGACAATCTTGGCTAGTTAGGGGTGTGCTCTAGCACATATTAGAGGATATAGTCTTTTTGTAAGTCAAGTCTTTTTTTTTAATGAGTAGAGTAACAACTTTCTTACAAAAATAAATAATAATAATAATATAAAAAGATTCTCTCTCTTCTCTCTCTCTAGATGACGATTCTCTCGTCCTTTACCTAAAAATTTCGATGAATTCGACGACCACGACGGAAAGAGGGCGGGGGAGACCACGTAAGGTACCAAAAAATGATGCGATCCACTCAGGTGGGTTTAAGGATACAAATTCGGAGATTTCTCGCGAGGATTCTGAAACTTCATCAGAAGCTCAGGTATCGGGAAAACAGAGCACCAATGTCATTAACGATTTTATCGACATGGCGCTTCAATCAGCGATGAAACTTGGCAATCAGGCTACTCCTAAGATTTCACAGGCTACTCAGTCGATCTTGGAAGTAGGCAAACCTGGAGATGGCAACGGAATTCCGGAGAGTGGCAGAAATTGGGGAGTGCACCTGGTGGAGGAAAACCCCCAGGTGATAACTCATCCTGATTCTACTACTTGGGCGGGGGGTATAAAGAACTCAAAGGCAGGTATGGGGCTTTATTTTGACGAATATAGTGCTGGTTTTGAAGAGATTACTATTGAGTATGATGACTTTGAGGAGGACTTAGTTTTCTAGAAGCATACTCTGATGGGTTATGTCATTGGGGCTCGACCAACGCTGAAGAGGTTGGCGGAATTTGCTACTACTAATTGGAATCATATTTCATTGCCGAATGTTCAGTATTTCAAAAAGGGATGGTTTTTGTTCAGATTTAAGAGTAAAGAGGCCATGGAAGAGGTGCTTAAAGGAGGACCATGGCAGGTTGGACCCCATATGCTTATCCTGAAGCAATGGAGTACCTCTTTTTCGCAAGATATGGAGAAGCTTGCGGTGGTTCCGACTTGGGTTTTGTTTCCTGATTTAGATCCTTACTTGTGGACAGAATCAGTCCTAAGTAAGATGGCAAGTAAGATTGGTAAACCTATGTTCGCGGATACCATGACCACCTTCAAGGAGAGACTATCCTTTGCTTGGGTCATGGTTGAAGTTGACGTCTCTAAGGATCTACCAGATGTCGTGGTGATAAACATTCCAATATTGGAGAAATCAGTGCAAAGGGTAACTATTAGTGGCTCCTTCATTACTGTCAATGGTTGAGGTAAGTTGGGGCATCTCAAAACCACATGTAATCTGGAGAAGAGGAAGGCTAACTTAGCTAAACCTCAGCTCGGATATACCCCTGTTAAAAAGGCTATTGGTGCTGCTTCAGGCTACTGTGACCCGGACCCCAATCTGGTCTCTAAGGGGCCAAATGGATTAGGGAGGGCTGGTAGTCTGGACAGAGGAGGATTGGATGCTAGCTTGTCTATGACAGCTAGTGATTCAATGGATGGGAAGTTGGATACCCTAGACACCAATCTAGCTTTAACTAAGCTAGGTGGATTAGGGAGGGGAGATGAAAGTGGCCTGGACCCCAACTTGAAGCTTCAGCCAGGCGGATTAAGGGAAGGTATTGACATGGACCCCAACTTGGCCGTTGTTTCAGGCGGATTAAGGGAAGGCATTGAGGATGATCTGGACCCCAATTCAACTCAATCTAAGTTGGATGGATTAGAGAGGGTAATTAATGAATTTGAGCAAAGTCAGACTAGTTCTAAGGATGCATTCATTCCCGTGGTGAAGCGCTGAGGTGCAAAAAATGCATCACTGGGATATCAAATGAATAGGGAGGAAAAAGTGGTGCCAATGAAATCAAATAGATATGACATAATGTAGGAAAATGACGGTGGAGTTCCAGGAGGAGATGATGTTCCACCTGATATATCCTTATGAATATTGGTACTTGGAATGTTCAGGGTGGGAATGAGGAGGTGAAGCAGAATGTTGTTGTTAGTCTGCTTAGGAATAAGAATATAGATGTTTTGGGATTCTTAGAAACAAGAATAAAAGAAGGCAAGGCTAAGAAAATTATCATGGGTAAATTGAAAAAGTATAATGTTGAATGTAATTATGGTCATCATTATAATAGACGCATTTGGTTGATCTGGAATGCCTGTACAGTCAGGATCAAAGTGCTTTCAGCTAATGCTCAGCTCATTCATAGCAATATACTTCATTATGGTACTGGTTGCGAGAGCTTTTTTTTACTATAATCTATGGATATAATGATGGGGAAGGGAGGAAAGGCCTTTGGAATGCTATCTGTGGGCTGAATAATGTGAGCAATTGGATTATTTCCGGGGGCTTCAATATAGCTCGTAGTATGGATGACAAGATAGGGGGTTCCCCTTCTGATGAAAATGATATGGAAGATTTTAATGATTGTATCTCTGTCAATGGGCTGCAGGAGCTTCAAAGCCAAGGATTTGAGTTTTCTTGGACTAATAAACATGATGCCAGTACTTGTATTTGGACTAGGCTTGATAGGGTTTTGGTGAATGGGACTTGGATAAACTCTTTTCCAAATTCTTTTGCCTCTAATTTGCCACCTGGAATCTCTGATCACTCACCTTTGCTTGTTTCAATCCTAACTGGGGAAATAAGAAAAGCTAGATTCAGTTTCTTAAACTGTTGGGTTAGTAGTCCATATTATAATGAAGCTGTTGGGTCATCTTGGAGGTAGTCTATCTATGGGACAGAGGGGTTACAGCTTTTTGGGAAACTGAAAAGGGTCAAGGTTGCTTTAAAGAGAATGCACAGCGATAACTTTTCTAGCATTCGCAGTAGGATAACAGAGGTTAAAGAACAGCTAGAGGATTGTCAAACTGCATTGCATCAACATCCTTTCTCTCAGGGTTGCATTGAGAAGAAGGAGCTTCTACAGCAGCATAAGGTTCTTTGTGAGGCTGAGATAAGCATCCTTAGGCAAAGGTCTAAAATGGACAACATTATTATGGGGGATGAGTCTATCAAATTCTTTCATTCTAGGCTCAAAGAGAGAAGGCATCAACAGGTTATTGGAACCATTTCAGATTGTAATGGAATTTGCAGGGAAGGAATGCATAATGTAGCAAAAGGGTTTGTGGAGTACAATGAGGGACTGCTAGGAAGTAATCAGCCTGTTCAGGATATTGATCTGGCAATGATTGAGAAAGGCCCTTTAGCAGCATGGGGCTTGGGATTCTATGATCAGACTGCCAACTGAGGCTGATATAAAAAGCTATGTGTGCTCTATTGGTTCTGATAGAAGTCCAGGGCCTGATGGGTTCTCTTCAGAATTTTTTTAAAGCATCTTTGGCAACTATACGAGATGATTTCTGTGCAACAGTTATGGAGTTTTTTCATAAAGGAAAAATGATAAAGCAAGCTAACACAACCATCATTTTCTTATCCCTAAGAAGAAGGTTTAATTTGCCACTCTGTACTAGATTTCAGGCCTATATCTTGCTATTCAGCTTTTTATAAAACTGTCAGCAAGATCCTCACACTCAGAATTCAAGAGGTGCTAGAGGGAATTATTGGTTTGGAACAAGCAGCTTTTGTGCCTGGGAGAAGCATTCATGCTAACATTCCTCTTTCTCAGTCTTTGATTAAAAACTATGGGAGGGCTTACATAACCCCTAGGTGTCCTATGAAAATAGATTTTCGGAAGGCTTTTGACTCTTTTCAGTGGACATTCATTGAAAGAATGCTTTTGGCTGGGTGGATGGCTTGCATTACAGGCTCTTGGTTTACTCTAAAAATTAATGGAGATACTCATGGGTTTTTTAAAGGAAGAAGTGGAATTAGACAAGGGGATCCCCTCTCCCCCTACCTATTTTTCTTGAGTATGGAGGTTCTTTCAAGAAGGCTAAGACAAATAACTTTGGTCTCCCTCTAAAGCTTTGGTCTCCTATCACCCTAAGTGCTGTCAATTGCATCTGAATCACTTGATGTTTGCAGATGGTTTGATGGTGTTTACCAGAGGTGATTGTCCTTCAGTTGTTGCTGTAATGTAGGCACTTATTGATTTTTCTTTGGAGTATGGTCTATATGCTAATCGTGAGAAGACAAATATATTCTTTGGAGGTGTATCAGCTGAAGTGATGGAGCTTATCCTCACTCAGACCTGTTTCTCAGTTGGACAGTTCCCTTGTACGTACCTTGGGCTTCCTCTTAATTCTGTTAATAGCATAAGGGGGAATATCAAGCCCTTTTCAACAAGATTAGAAAGCAGCAGATCCTCTGCTAGTCTTCTACTTTCCTGTCTTATGCAGGTCGATTGCAGCTCCTCAATTCTGTTATATTTGGTCTAACTTTCTACTGGTGCTCGAATGCTCTTTTTCCAATGAATGTAACAAAGACGATAGATCAACTGAGTCTTAGATTCTTCTGGTCTGAGGATGGTGAGAAGTCCAAAATGGTCTTTAAAGGTTGGGAGAGCATTTGTACACCCTGGAGAGAGGGAGGATTCAATATTAAACACTTTCTCTATTGGAATAAAGCTTTAATGGCCTAGTGGCTTTGGCAAATTCTCACTGGTAGGGGAGGGCTATGGGGCAATTGGCATAAGCATTATATCCTCAAGAATCAAAGTATCTGGCTTATTAGAAAATATGAGAGGTTTACTGCTACTTTTAATGGCATCTTGAGCATCAGGGATGAAATCTTACAGATCACTGGAGGTATGGAGTCAGTAGAAACTTTTGTCCTCAATTGGTCTGCAGGAACTTCTTTTAACGCAGGGGCTGCCTATGAATGGTTTAGGCCTAAGCATCAAGCAATTACTTGGTTGAAGGGCTTAAAGTATGCTACTATCACTCCTAAGCATCGAGTTTTTATAGCACTTGCAGGTCTGAAGGCTTTAGCTACTCATGATAATCTCAAGAAGAGGGGAATGCAGATAGCAAGCAGGTGTGCATTGTGTACACCGGATGAAGAAACTTCTTCTCACCTGTTCTTTCACTGCTCTTTTGCACGGCAAGTTTGGCAGCACTTGCTCAATTGGATGCA
Organism: Agrostemma githago; assembly: GCA_958450325.1. NCBI lineage: Eukaryota > Viridiplantae > Streptophyta > Magnoliopsida > Caryophyllales > Caryophyllaceae > Agrostemma > Agrostemma githago. Next base: position 60,922,768 of record OY288239.1, on the reverse strand, counting down.
GATAACGGGTAGAAGCAATAATCTTATTGAGGAATTGAGATGGAGTGCGTAAAGAGGGAAGCAGAGGCACTGGAAGCACCCCTGGTTTTGTAGCAGTCTTACTGCTTTAGTCTACTCAATATGGGTCGAAAGGAATGCTAGAATATTTGAAGAGAAGTTTAGTTCTATTGCAAGCATTGTGAATAAAATCATGTTTGAAGTTTTCACTAGACTAAGAGGTAAAGGAATTAACAATATAGTTAAGAGTTTGACGTAACAGCCTTGTGAAGATTTCTTCCATAGTGGGTTTACTTTTGTAAGATCCTTGTCTTATTAATATAATAAGATGTACCTTTCTTGCAAAAATAAAATAATAATAATAATAATAAAACAACAACAACAACAATAATAATCATAACAATGATAATAAAAATAATAATAACGACAACAACAACAACAACAATAATAAGTTGACCTTGTTCTTACGTCCTGTCATGCCCGACCTTGTGCGGTTCCACTTCCCTTTTGTGGGCCTCGATGGGGGTAGGGATGGTTGGGGTAAGAATCTTGTTAAAGGTTCTTTGCTCATCCATCTCCGTGATCATCACTGTAAGGGGGATGCCCGGGACAACACACGTCAATCTCTTGCTTCTTTATCTGTTTTTTGACTGCCGAGACTACTTTTCGCCGGATGGGTATTTGGTTGTGTTGAGTTTGCTTTCGCACTCATACTCATAACATAGGGTGTAAGCATGACGGGGAGTCTATTGAGGCCCCTAATTGTGGGGTCTGAGTTATTCGCTTTGTCCTCTATGGCTTTCCCCGACCATCAGCCCCTACTGTTTCGTCCTCTAGTGTTGTTGTTGGTCCTCCGGCTGTTGGGTTTAACGTGGCTTCTCTAGATCGCTTATTGGGGGTTATGTACTATTAAATCCATCCCTCCTAAGTGTCGTTTAGGGTTTTCTCGGGTTCTTAGGGGGGCCCTTGATGAGGTGGCTGCCTCTCCTCGTTATCTCTCTTGTTGGGTCACCTTGCTTGCGTTGCCTCTTTGCATACTTAAGACTTTCTCCGCTAGGAGGAACCTCGAGTGCTGATCAGTTATTCGGCAACAGTGCCAGGAGGAGAGTATTTCTAGTGCCATTCGTTGTTAGGGTGAGCCGGGTGGCCGTTTGCTTCTTCTGCAGGATGCTTTGGCTGAGGTTGCTCCTTCTTTTAGTGTGGATGAGGACCTTGAATTGAGTGACCTCAACATTAGGCAGTGTCAGAGGAAGATTTGTGACGGGCAGTACACTGTTGTTGTTCGTGTTCTTTCTTCTTCTGGCATTGCTCCTTATACAGATGATACTCTTGTGGCTTTGAAGGATATGCACCCCGTCGTCCCTTCCCCCGCTTTTCCTCCTTTGCCCGGCAACCATCATTCCCTCACCACGCCTGCATTTGTGGTTCTGAAGATGATTAGAGGTTTCCCACGTGGCACTTCTTCTGGGAGGGACGATTTTCATGCCCAACACCTTTTGGATTGTTTGAGTGGTGCCGCAGTTGCTGTCTCGGATGATTTGGTCACTTCTGTCACTCGGGTGGTTAATCTCTTTCTCGAGGGTAGTTGTCCGCAGGTCCTTGGGGAGTACATTTCTAGTGCTCCGCTCACCCCACTTATTAAACCTGGCGACGGTATTCGGCCTATTGTTGTTGGTACGATTTGGAGACGGTTGTAGACACCCAGATTTGGACCTGGTGGCTGCAGGAGTGCCCAACAAACACCCGATGACGATCGGACTGCAACGCGACGCGAGTTCGCGATGTTTTAGATAGTTTTTCTATAGAACGGATCAAATAATTACTCGGAAAGATTAAATTAAAATCAAGGCAGGCTTAGTCGTGTCATTACGGTCGCGTCGACACAAATTAAAGTCAATTCCGACACCGGGTCCCGAATCGGTCCCAAAATATGCAAAGTCAAACCCGAGTCAACGCGTCGGGCCGAGCAAACCTCGAGACACGTGCCTGAGGCCCACCCGGCGCTCGACGCTTTAGGGTTAGAGGGAAGCCTTAACCTCCAAGAAAGATTAAGATATGCATCTTCTTCGTTTTGGAAAGTTTTGATATCGGATCTTCAAAACTTCGACAGCCTGAGCTCTGGCGCCTGAAGACTGAACTGCCTCACACCAGGCGTCTGAAGACCGAGTCGCATTACCCCGGACGTCTATATGGGTGACGGGGACCGAAAACACCTGTAAATACCCCCCTCACCTCATTCATTAGACACACAATCACGAGTTCGTGCCTACTTCTACAGAACTCGTTCTTCCCTCTCTCTTTCTAAGAGCTCGCACTCCGACACACGAGGCAAACGATCCACTCGATCGTAGTTCTGATAAGCGACATCGACACTACTCCTCAGCTTCGAGCACCCCACTCGATAGCGAGGTACCTGTGTTCGACTAGCTCAAGTCTAGTAACGAAGTTCTGCCGGATTAGCCGTAGAATCAGTCCATAGTAACGGAGCTATGCCGAAGTAGCCGCAGAAAGGGTCAACGGTAACGGAACTCTGCCGAAATCACTAGGTTAGCTAGGAGGATCCGCCTTTGAAGCCGAGTCGTCACTAGGTTGTCATCTAAACAAAACATTACATTTTTACACTTTCTTTTATTATGTACTACGACAACACTAGATGTGGACACTAGGTCCACAAGTACTTACTAAAACACCTAACGTCCCAACTTCAACCGCAAAACACTAAAATACACTAAATAGACCCGAGTAATTCCGAGATCCGTTCTCAACTATCTATGCATCGCGTCCCGTTTAGTGTATACTCCGAGGGTGCAACTCCTAACAATGTGATTTACTTACATTCACCTTTACAGTTTTTTCGTATGATTTATTGCTTTTATGACCTTATAATCGCATGCTAAACCACTTAACACGAAGTTCAAAACGTAAAATAACTAAAACTGAACAAATCGATGGTCAGGTTCCGTATTCGTTCTTGTGCTCGCCTTACTAGGTTCGACGCATCCCTATTAATACCGAACCGACGCATCTTAAGCAGAATACCAGGTATGGTATACCACGAGAATGACTAATATCCGTATTATCGCGTTAAAATTGATTAGCTAATACGTATAATATTAGTACTCTCTAATCTTCTACGTGCATCTTTTCATGGCGTTCTTGTCGCATGAAATCGCATGCAAAGAATGTAAACACAATTACTTTGACGACAATACTTATTACTTGTCCTTAAATAACCGACGTAGCAAAAGGTATAGGGTGAAAACAACGGATGTTACAGTATTTCCGCCACAACAAAAGAACTAGGTTGTCGGCCCATCGATTGATTAGTAGAGGCCGCTATAGTGCGGGCGGGATTGGGTGTTGACATCTATCAGATGTTGGCTTCCCAATACGTATCCTCACCCCTTACTCAGAATCGACGGTTTCCGGATGTCCGAAACCATTGGCAATGAGAGTCATTCCAGGCATGGAGTGCTTAAGGGTACAAGTCTTTATCTTTAGGTCCCGTGCCTCTCAACTTTGAGCCGGCTAAGGATCAAAGTTGACTTGAACGGTTTCCGACTCCCCATAATTGACTCGGTGGCGACTCCACAAATCGGCAACGAATTCAGTTCACTAAAAAGATCGCCTTACCAAACGAATCGGCCTTTAAACATTTACAACCACGACTCGATCGATTCCAAACGGAAGCACGGGTGCCTGCACCCGTCTAGTACAAGTCCGGATCGTAATCCGAATCGGGGACCAAAACATCGCCCCGTACGCAAGATCGGACCGGCCTCCGACTGGGAGAGGGCCGCGTGGGTGGTCGCCGCAACACGTTGAAAAACCGAGTTAGTCCCGCGTGGGGCGCCGGGCGGTGCGGACGGACGTCCACAGTTTGGCAACTCCGCTGGGGATTTGGAAACAAATTTCCAGTAGTGGTGTAACTTGAACGTGTAGACACCCAGATTTGGACCTGGTGGCTGCGGAAGTGCCCGAAAAACACCCGATGACGATAGGACTGCAACGCGATGCGGGTTCGCGATGTTTTAGATAGTTTTTCTATAGAACGGATCAAATAAATTATCGGGCAAATTAAACTAACATGATGGCAGCCTTAGTCGTGTCGTTACGGTCGCATAGACACTAATTAGAGTCAATTCTGACACCCGGACCCTGAGTCGGTCCCGAAACTCAAACCGAGTTAGCACCGCGCCAAGTGAACCTCGGGATGCACACCCGAGGCCCACAATGTTCACGGCGCTAGGTCAAGGAAGAGAAACCTTAACCCCCAAGATACATATTATACACCCGTCCCACGGTTTTGGAAAGTGTCAAAATCGTATCTTTAAAACTCCAACCGCCCCACCTCACGCGCCTGGGTCTCCCTATGCCCGGACCCAGGCGCTTGAGTCTCAGTACGCCCCGGCTCGGGCGCCTATATAGGCGACGAGGGCCGAAAACACCTATAAATACCCCCCTTCACGCCCTCATTTCAACACAATTCAATTCTCTCTTCTCCCTCTAAACTCTCGCTAAGGGCTCGCACTTCGACACCCAAGGCAAACGATCTACTCCATCGTAGTTCCGATAAAAAAAAGCGACATCGACGCTACTCCTCATCTTCGAGCACCCCACTCGATACCGAGGTGCCTGTGATCGACTAGCTCAAAAGTAGTACCCAGGTTCTGTCGGATTAGCCATAGAATTAGTCATTAGTAACGAATTTCTGCCGGAGTAGCCGCGGGAGGGTCAAGTAGTAACGGAGTTCTGTCGGAATCACCGGTCAAGCTAGAAGGATCCGCCTGTTGATCAAGTCGTCACTAAGTTGTCATCTAAACAAAACTTTCCATATTTGCACTTTCTACTATTATGCACTACGACAACATTAGATGTGGGCACCAGGCCCACAAACATCTACTAAAATACATAACGTCCCAACCTCAACCTCAAACACTAAAACACTCTAAATAGACCCGAGTAATTCCGAGATCCGTTCTCAAAACTATTTATGCATCGAGTCCCGTTTAGTGTATACTTCGAGGGTGCAACTCCTCACTATGTGATTTACTTATATTCGCATTTACAATTTTTCGTATGATTTATTGCTTTTATGACCTTATAATCGCATGCTAAATCACCTAACATGGAATTTAAGACATAAAACAACTAAAGTTGAACAAAATGATGGTCGGGTTCCATATTAGTCCAGGTGCTCGCCTTATTAGGTTCGACGCATCTCTATTAATATCGAACCAACGCATCTTAAGCAGAATACGAGGTAAGGTATATCACGAGAATGACTAATATCCTTATTATCACGTTAAAACTGATTTGTTAATACGTATAATACTAGTACTCTCTACTCTTCAACGGGCATCTTTTCATGGTCTGCTTGTCACGTGAAATCGTATGCAAAGAATGTAAACCCAACTACTTTGACAACAAAACTTACCTGACCTTAAAACAACCGACGTAGAAAAAAGCATAGGGTTAAAACAACGGATGTTACAGTACTTCCCCCACAACAAAAGAACTAGGATATCAGCCCACCGATTGATTAGTAGAGACCGCTATAGTGCGGGCGGGATTGGGTGTTAACATCTATCGGATGTTGGCTTCCCAATACGAACCCTCACCCCTTACTCAAAATGGACGGTTTCCGGATGTCCGAAACCATTGGCAATGAGAGTCATTCCATGCATGGAGTGCTTAAGGGTACAAGTCTTTATCTTTAGGTCCCATGCCACTCAACTTAGAGCCGGCAAGGGATCAAAGTTGACTTGAACGGTTTCCGAGACCCCATAATCGACTCGGTGGCGACTCCACAAATCGGCAACAACTTCCGTTCGCTAAAAGGTCGCCTTACCAAACAAAACGGCCTTTAATCATTTACAACCACGACTCGATCGATTCCCAAACGGAAACGCGGGTGTCCCACCCGTCTAGTACAAGTCCGGATCGTCATCCAAATCGAGGTCCGACACTTCCCCCGTATGCGAGATCGGACCGGCCACCGGCACGGAGGGGGCCGCGTGGGTGGCCGCCGCCACACGTTGAAAACCGGGTCGGTCCCACGCAGGCACGCGCGGGGCGCCGGGCGGTGCTGGCGGACGTCCACAGTTTGGCGACTTCACTGGGGATTTGGAAACAAGTTTCCAGTGGTGGTGTAACTTGAACGAGGTCGGTGAAGCTCATTTCTTAGTTCCTAGTTGTGGTCACTACAGGTTTGGGCCCTAAAAAGCCCACCCTAACCGATATCAGGACCAATCGACCTCTTCGCGGTAAGATCTTTAGGGACATGCGGAGAGATCCTCGATTGACGCTCCGGTCGCCTAACGCATAACCCGCGGGATAATAAGCGGATAGTTCCGAACGAACGGTATGACACTCGTCTCCCCAGATCATTGTCAATGCCTAAGTAAAGACTATTCGTGGGCAGTAGCTTACCCTAAACTTACCCGAGTCTGCATCCTGCATGAGTGTATGCATTCCTAGTTATGTGTAGCGTGTTTGAACAATCCAACCCAAACAAAACACTAAAATCCGGATTTAACCACGCCAACATAGTCAACCGCACCCAATTCCGTTCTCAAAAAATACTTCCTTTTCAAAACGATTCTGAAACACCGATACTCCGGTTAAGTCATAATTTCTAAAAAAAAGAAAAACAAAAGAAAAAAAATCTGAAGATGCCATTGTCATGGCAAATTTTACACTCGACGTTTTCAAAAAAATGTATTTTCGAATATTGCCACACGGCTAAAATAAAACCCGTCTAAACAACGAACACCGTCAATATTACCAAGACTCCCAATTAATGGGATCAAGGAACGCTAGACGGTTACATTTTATTTTCAAAAAAAAAGGAAGCTTTTTTTTACGCACACCGTTAACACACCCGAATCTTCAATTAATGAAGTCAAGAAATCCAAAACGGTTACGTTCTCAAAACACTTTTTCACAACAAACTAACGATTGTCGAATGTTATTGCAACCGACAAACGTGGATCATTCATTTTAAAGAAAAACAACAACTTTTTCAAAAAAAAAACTACTCACTACCTAAACCTTTGACAAGGATTTAGTCACACCTTTAAAGCACCACACAAATCCGCTATCGAACTAGCTAATTAATAGTAGTCTCGATAAAAATCACTCTCTCATTTAAAAAGAAAAAACGACCCGCCTAAGGACCGTGTTCATTTAAAAGAAAAAGAAAATGTTTGCACTCTCGCTATCGCCGGATTCCCGACGCACACATAGCAACACACGTTTTACGTCACAAACGATGTCATCACACCATCGTCACCGTAGTTTTGCGAAATCACTTTTTTCGAAAGACTTTCTTTGTGAGTATCGGTCGTTTTCAAAAAATATCAAAATTCTTTGATCCTAAGCCGGGATCGCGATCAATTCCTTACGTCGTACAACTGTGTGATTAACTGTCCGTGTTAGATACTAGGATCGCCTCTGCTCGAGGTCTTACGTTTCGGGTTATCTCATTTCGAGAAGTCCTCTTTAAACCTCACCTGCGAGATTTGTGTCAAATCGTCTCGTTACAGAGACAGAAAATTCATTAGGCGTCTCGCCGAATACACTAAGTGTCTAAAAGCACCTAGGTCCCTAAATCAGTGACTGCACACACTCGCGGGTCGAGGGTCTTGTTTCCGCGTCGCTCGATTACGAGCACTTCTCGAGTCTCCAGCTTTTCGGGTGGATTCAACCTCACGCTCTTGTCTCACTTCACTAGGCCCAAAATGGCACCAAGTAGCAACGAAAGCAGCACCGATCAACTCAACGCCCTGATGAACGTGGTCCATGGGGTGCTGGGGATAGTGTCATTAATCTCCTCTTCCATCGACGACGTTTGACGTCGCCTCGACACCTTGGAAGGCCCCAAAAAGAAACCCCGGGAAGGACCGATAGGCCAGGATCTGGTGCTTAGTGGGGATCCGAATGTCGAATACGCCAGGCTCGCACGCCCTGTCGAACCTGCAGGCCTTCACCGTCCCTTTAGACAGTTCACCGAATTAGGAGAGTCCTACGCTGAGGCCCTTCGGAAATTGCAGGAAGCCTGGCTATTATGGCCAGTAGGACCCACCCCGGATCCACCTATAGAAAAGAGGGGAGCAGGTTGGAACCCCAACGCTTACTGTTTGTACCATCAAGGTCGGGAGCATGAAACCCAGGTGTGCACCGAGCTCAAGCACGAGGTGCAAGACCTGATCGACAAGGGGGTCTACGTCCCCGTTGGTTGCCTTCAGAGAAGAGCTGACTCCAGGTATCAAGGAAGAAACCTACGTGAGCACCGGGACTCCCATCATCGCAGGTTCCTCTAAAGATCGCATGGCCAGTCTTAGTCAGAGTCTGGTTCATCTTAGGGCCTAGGCTAAAACAATAATAAACTTTTTGTCTTTTTCTCCCTTATCGAGTCTAGGGAGGTACGGGGGGACATGTCCTCCACCTTCCCCAAACAAAAATCACGGGCATTCAGCCCGTCTACTATCTATTAATTAAACAGATGTCTTTTTTTTACAAGCATGCCTCGACGATTGTTCAACTTTCTTTCAACAATTCACTTTAAACGCTTAAAAACTCGACTTTGTGCCGATTATCGGTAATAACTAACTAAAATACAAGGGCTACCACGAACAGCCCACTCAACTTCACCCTAAGAAGGAAATCGGGAATGACAACCTTAGGCTCAGACAGTCACTAATCAAACAACAACAAACTCGGAAGCAAACAAACCTCCATCGAACCAAACTTCCCCAACACAGCCTAATACAAAGCTTGCCTGATAAGTCTAAAAGCAACCATATCTCTAGAAGTCAAAAACTTTAGAGTGCACAGAGATTCATCCTTAGTAACAAACCAAGTCACGGGAAACCGGAAGGTCCGCAGCGAAAGCCTAACCCCATACCAGACCAAAGTAGAAACAATGTCTCGGGAACTCACCGAAATCGACTTCATGCACATACCCCGCGAAGAAAACCAATTTACTGACGCATTGTCCAAACTAGCCTCACTACTAAACATGCCCGATCACCTCTTTTCCACGCCTATCTGCATAGAGAGAGGCAAAAAACCAGCCTACATCTGTAATCTCGTTACCGACAACACCCCCTAGGAACTCTGGTACAAAGCAATCCTAGACCTTAAAACCCACGGGTCATATCGACCCAATACCAACCAAAAGAACAAAAGAGCCCTACGAATGCAAGCCACACATTATGTCCTCAATCAAGGACTACTGTACAAACAAACCCCACATGAGTACACACCTACTAGCCCGAAAAAATAGTAAGACTGATTATTACTGGATTACCCTAGAGGTAGGCCATCGACGTCATGTCCGACACTGTCACAATTGCCAAATATTTGCCAACATCCGACACCTACCTCTCTATCCTCCATACATCATGGCTACACCCTGGCCTTTCGCTACTTGGGAAATAGACATCATAGGAAAAGGGCACCCATCTGGGACCGGTGGACACTGTTTTGTATTAGTGGTCGTCGATTATTTCACCAAATGGGTAGAAGCCGCCTCTTACACCGCACTAACCTCAAAACAGATAGTCAAACTCTTACAAAACAACATCATTTTCCGATACGGCGTACCTCACAAGATCATCAGTAACCAGGGGGCTCACTTTAGGGCCGACACCGACAAATACAAAATCTAAAAAACACAAATAGACCACAAACCAACGGGGCCGTAGAAGCGACCAACAAAATCACATCACAATCCTTAAGAAGATGATAGACAACCATCGAGATTGGCCAAACAAGATACCCTTCGCCTTATGGGGACATCGAATATTCTATAGAACACCCACCGGAGCCACACCATATTACCTAGCCTACGATTCCGAAGCCGTACAACCCATGAAGCTAGAAATACTGTCACTAAGGATATTATCCGAGAGCGGTATTCCCGAAGAAGAATGGAACCAAAAACGATATGACGAGCTAGTACTCCTAGACGAGCGTAGGATACATGCCTTATCCAACGTACAAGCCTATCAACAATGCATCCAGCGAGCCTTTAATAAGCGAGTGAAATCCCGAAACATACACGAGAGAGATTTAGTAATCAAGTCCATTAGAGCACCCCTTCCCGTTGACACAAGAGGGAAGTTCAAGCCAAACTAGGCATACCCCTACCTTGTTAAGAAAGTATTCTCGGGGGGCGCCGTGATCCTTACCGACCTGGACGATCAAGAGTTCTCAACCGCAACCAACATGGATGAACTCAAATGATACTACCCATAGACACCCTAGCAAAAAGAAAAGAAGCGAAAAAAAAAAACACACAAAAATTATTAATAAAGTTCGCATCGATAATTGGCATAAACGAATCTAAAGCAAACTCACTCACATTTAAAAAAAAAAACTACGAACGCGGTTTGATTCCGTCCAAAAGCGGATAAGTAGGCAACCCTTCTCCGGGTAAAACCAAACAACTAAAACGAAATAGTCGATCAATCGATTCATGAGTAAACCGGGATTCGTCCCACAACTCGGTCAATGAGGGAGTTAAAATGACGAAGCACAAACGACGAACCGAGGACGGGGTGAAAACCCAAAAAGGGCTCCCCGGGCAAAATGAAGAAACGAGTTGCGAGCCGTCGTCAAAAAAAATATGACGAGCCGCGGCCGGGGTGAAAACCCGAAAGGGCGCCCCGGGCAAAATGAAGAATCGAGTTGCGAGCCGTAAAAAAAAAAGAGCAAAAAAAAAAGAAAAAAAAAGGTTAGCCGAGGACGGAGTGAAAACCCGAATGGGCGCTCCGGGTAAAATGAAGAATCGAGTTGCGAGCCACCACAAAAAGCGAAAAATAAAAATAAATGTGATTCTCATTAAAAAACAAAACTGGTTAAATCGAGCCTTCGTCGAGGCATTCACATCCAAAATCCGGAACGTCCCGGAAAATTAACAACGTTTCCAAACTTCACAAAAACTAGTACTAATACGCCACATAATATCAATTAATACAACATAGTACTAAACGGCTAGACTCTACTGGTCCAACTTATCCCTACCCTTACCATTCGGGTATGAATATTTGCGTTCATTCTCTTCAATTTTCCGGAAGCAAGCTTCTAACACCCTATCCAAACGTGAGTCCAGCAAATCCCACTTTCTCTGCTCTTTCGCAGCTTTAATTTGGGTCTTGTCGGTCTTGGCCCGTTCGGATGAACTGACTAAACTAGGATCGGTCCCACTGTCTCTGGTTAGGCACTTAGTCTCTCGAGTCTCCTCTTCACCTCTTAACGGCGCTGTCTTCCTAACTTTTGAGACGGTCTGTCCTGACGGGTGTTCACAAACCCTCTGCCGGACGGAAGTATTGTCGGTCGGTTGATCAACGGGATGCAGAAAATTCCGCTCCCAAGACACCCTGAACCCCCTAAGCAAATCCTCGGTCCATGGATCAGAATTAGAAACAACCTTAGCATCAACTAGAATAGGAGGCCGGACACCCATTTGATTTGACAACATGCTCGGGTAAATATAAACTTGATCCCTCATGGATAGTAGTAACAGAGCCCAGGTAGAAGACGGAAATGGAAACCCGACACTCCCACTAATATTCCACCACGGGATGGACCACCTGATGATAACTTCTCCCCTAACCAAGTAGGAAAAAACCAATCCTCCTCTTCGGGACTTTTATTCCACACCAACACCATCTTCCTGCCCGTGAAACCGCGGTAGTTGTAATCTTTGAAACACCGGGGAGGGTCGATTAAACCGAGCCGCTCTTGCAACCAAACTTGCAAAAAATACGACAAAATGAGCAAAGAGGGTGATCGTCCATGTTCCATTGCTGCTACCACATCCAACACTCGAGGATTACCCCAACCTTCACGTGACCGCGCGTTCTCAAAAAGATGGTAGCAAGCAATAGCAATATTAAAAGCGCGTCTACATGCTAAGGCCGAAACATAACGAGAGCCAACCTGCGAGAATGTTCTCGAGAGCAACTCTAAATTAAGACCGTCCATACCACAATAGCCTTTAGCCTCCTCTAATGAAGAAATGTCCAAAAGTGGTAAAGTCGCTCCACGTAAGCACCATCCCCACAAGGCACACAAGGTCGAACCGAGCTCCACCCGCCTATAGCATCTATTTCTTCGGGCAAAGGGCAGACTTTACCCCCAGCCCGGGGAAAGCAAAAACATGATATTTCAGGTCCCAAAATCTAGAGCATGCCCGTAGAAAATCATCCTGTACCTTGACACGACTCAGTGCAACAACTGTCGACAAACCATCGTTTGAACTAACCTCAGAGTGACATTTCTTAAACAAACCCGCCCACTCGGTCAGGACATTCCTGAAACCCGACATGACCCTAGATATGACTCTATACCTTACGGATATCCTAGTATGCCTAGAACATGCACCCACAATCCGTATATATAGCCCTAATCCTACAAGAATTAGGAAACAACGAAAATTTCCATAACCCGGGGTTCAAACCGCACCGGCCCACACGCCTAGGTCTCCGGCCGCCCAAGCCCAAGCGGCCCGGAACCCAACTGCACCAGTCCGAGCGCCTGAGGCCAGGCATGACTCAACCCAAGTAACCCAAGGATAGAAATTTGAATCCCCGTAATCACCATCCTATACCTCGGACGCCTAGAATGACCTCACAAAGTCACTAGAGCCCACCCCGAAAACCGAGATACCGATGCAAGAGCCACAGGAACACGAGTTCACTCGTCGGATGCGCAATACTTAGACGTTTTTTTTAAAAAAAATTTAGGGGGGATGAGCTACCCCACCTAGGCGTGTCGTAGCCTTTTAACGGTCATCGTCAAGTCGCGTCACTAACAAGGCAATTTTATGAATATATAAGTGGTCTAACTTTTTTTTTCAAAAGTCGTCCGGATTTCAACTTCGGCCTCGTTTTGAATGTCAGAATAACCACGCTGGCTTCTTAACACATCTGGTCAAAGCACATCAACATTTTACATCTCGAGTCAAAAATGTTTTAATCGACGTGCTACCTGATCCGATCCCCGACTCAAACTAACGCATTTCAAAACATCCGAAATCAATGGTTTTCATACTCTCATGCAACGCTAACGCACCCCGAACCAAGTCACATCGCAAAATGAATAAACCAAAAGTGATTACTTGTCAATCTAAGGTAAACAGATTCACCAAACGATAACACAAGACTAATCCAACTAATTCAAATACTAAGAATCTAAAACAAATATACAAAATATACAAATCTTTATACAAATCAAGGCTAGGTAGGACCCCTAGAGGTCGCGCCGACGACTATTACAATCTCACAAAGCCGGTCATCCAGACCTAGGTCCTCCAAGTGTATAAGAGGAAACTCACTGCCGTCCATCCCAGACAGCATATCTAGGGTAGCTGTCTCGGGAATCCCTCCAGCCTCAATCTCCATCTCCATCCGATGTCTGGCCTCACCCTGTGTAGAGGTCTCACCCTGAGACCGAGCTAGCTGCTCCTTTAGGAAGGCGATCTCGTCAGCCCGAGATTGCAGGAGCCGCTGCGACTCAACCTCTCTCGCCTCGAGCTTGGTCACCCGAGTCTCCAGCTGTCCCACCATATCCGAGACATCCTGCAAATATACTCGAGCGTTAGGAAAGCACGCAAACAACCTAGGAATGCACCTTAGTCACAAAAACTCACCGATCGAAGCCCCGAAGTGTCACGGGAAACCCTCGAGGCATAAGCCCGGAAGCAGTTGGCAGCCTGCCAAAACCGCTTATGGCAAACCAAAGAAACCTGAAAAGTAAAATCACAAAAGTCAGGCAAGCCTACCCCACATTCTTAGAACCCAAATCAAAAAACAAAAATCAAGACTTACCCGGTATACCCGGTCACGCCACTCTATCCCGGCGTCCATCTCCTCAGCAGAGCACGGGGGGAGAGGCTCAGTAAAGGGTATCCCATCCGCATCCACCCTGAGCAGGGTCAGAGGAAAATCTGGGGGCTAGATTTAGTCAGCTGAATCGGCCAACTGAAAAGACGACAGATCGGTCAGTCAAAAGGCAGGGAAACAATAAACCGCAAAACAAATCTTAGAACCAAAGTTAGAACCTTACCACGAGGCGGTACCAAGCCAGCCGCCGGGTGACGTGAGATAGATAGGAGGCACCAGACACCAAGAGTGTATCGCCTCCTTCTCCGTCCTTGTCTTCAAGAATCTCTGCGGCGGTCGGTGGTCTAAACATGGTCCGGGGAGGATCAACCGGCACCCTGAAGTCGTCATATAGGCACTGACGCACCAACCGCTCGCCCAGGTACCAAACTGGACGAATCAACGCAGAAAGAAGCATCCTCCTATAAGTCCGCGGCCTCAGCTCCGCGGTCACGTACCCGGGCACGCCCTCGTAATCAGCCCAAGGGCGGGCCACAAACTACAGAAACAAAACCAACCTCCTAATGAATCCCGAGACTTGGGGGCTATGCAAAGCTTACACCTACTAAGAAAGTAAAAACACCTACTAACTATAGAAGGAAAACTTACATCTTCAACGCGTAGCTTTTTAACTAGCGCGTTCTCCACCGGGTAGTGGCTGATTGTGCTCTTAGGCTGAGCCAGCCTCCACTCGATTCCTGCCGGGAACTTCTTTGGGTGCACGCGTACCGTCTTGGGCGCCAAACATGGGAAATAGGTGTAAATCCAAGCCTATAAAATCTCAAAGCAAACTTTAGCAAAATCTAGCCGAAACTAAGTAGAATTCAAGGCACAAGGGCAAGAGATAGTAACTAACCTCCAGTATAAGGCCTGGACCCACGATAGGCACAACTGAGGCCGACCCTATCACCAGCGGCCTCACCATGAATTGCAGGCAGCGAGTCATCTCCGCAAAAGCCGTGGTCACCTAATCGTAGCGTCCTAGCTGAGTCAGATTGGTTAGGAAGGGCAAGATCCTGGTACTAAACCTCTCGCCCTTGTCCGAGAAGTGGGTCGACCCTAGGAAATACCACAGCCACAGCTGAGCATCTTGCTCCAGCGTGTTAGCCTCCCGACCCTCTAACACCGCCACTCCCTCGAAGTGATCGGTGATGTAAGAACTCACTAAAGCAGGAGGCGAGCTATATGCCTCACGCGGTAAACAATCTCCGATGAGGCCCCGCACCTCATCACTACCTAGACTAGGGCCTTTGGCAGCCCACCTAATCCTATCCGGACCCAAGGCAATACCTCTAATCATCCCAAAGTCCTCTAGGGTCATCCCGACCTCCCCAAAAGCCATGTGGAAGGTCGAAGTAGTGTCGTGAAAGCGATCTATCATCGCCCTAATCACCATAAGGTTGCATTTAGTCTGACAACCCACTAACCTAACCCATTGTCCGACCACGGGACCTAGGGCGGTCCTCTCAATAATCCTCTTTACCGTGGGGGTCAACTTCTCATGGTAGACATCAAGGCACGTAGTAAAACCGAGAAAGTCCTCATCGGACATGGGGACTGCAAATCCAAACAATGCTAGGATGAACAAAACAAAGCTAGCCCAACCCAAGCATAAATATATAATAGAGTCTGCAGCATAACTAATAAACACGAAATAATACACTCACCAGACCCCGCACAATGCGGCTAGAAATGTGACGGTCAAGATGAAACATCAGTTGTGGCCATCCCAATCCCGAGCCCACTCAGGATCCTTAGAAACGATCTCCTCATTCTCCGGTACCGGAACCGGAACATGAGCCCTCCTAGCTACTGTTTTCGGGAGCTTACGTTTCTTCACTCTATCGAACTCAGCCTCGTTGATAGTCTCGGGATCACGACGCTGAGACGAGGTACTCCTATGTCTCCTACGAATCCCTCGAGGAGTCTGAGAACTTGCCCCGACAACCTCCTCACCAGCACCAACCGAGGAAGTTCCCTCGGGACGCCCGGTGTCACCTCTAGCTGTAAAACAAACCCAAAATAAACAAAAACACCACAAAACATAGCTCTAATCAGACTAACTCAGCTTAAGTAGGTCAAAATAGGGTCAAAATTTCGAATAAGGATATCAAAATTCCGAAAGGGCCGCTAGCACGCATTTCCGATCCCGGTCACAATAGAAGTGGTTTCGGGAAAATCCGACATTGTTTCGACACCTTTTGGTCCATCTTAAGACACACAAAATCTCACGGAGGGTCCTAAAGGTCATCCTAGCCCTAGCAATCGACAATAGAGTTACCCATATCCTCATAAACACTATTCGAGCAAGAGTACATAAGATAAATACCGGAATAATCGGAGAACGATCCTTAACCCTAGCTTTCCAAACACATTTCCATAAAAGAGTCATTATCGCACCTCGAACAACCTTACCAAGCTTACAACTACTTCAACAAGCTCTAATCGACCGTAATTTAACAATGAAATCAAGCACAAGCATCGAAACTTAACAAATAAAAAACACCCAAATCGATTTTCTAGGGTTTTTAACAAACTAACTCTTAATCAATTCAATCAAGCAAAATCGACATTAGACGAATAAAGAACACTAACCCGGAGTCGACATTGTCGTAAAAAGCGGAATCGAAACGAAATTCGGCAAGAAAAATCGAAGAAGTCAAGTTTGGGTCGAAGACGAAGACGCGTTCGAATTTTTTGAAATGAACGAGCGCTCCAATTTTCGCATTACTTAAGCAGACCCGATCCACGAAAATCTGAGCGCCCCAGCAGACGCGCTCGAATCCTGGTGCGCTGGGGGCTGAGCGCCTGAGTCTTGGAGCGCTGAAGGACGCGCGCCTAAGTGACCCAGCCCAGACTAAAACAAAGCAAAACAAACGTGACTCAAAGACAATACACATACACCTACTAAGACAAGCAAAGCAACGATAATGGGGACAACTACTAATTAACATCGATAATACACTCTCAACTAATAAAACAAGCATTTGACGCTACATCCGGACGCGTTACAAAACAACCAGGACTAACATGAGCAAACTCTGAACAAACTCAAAATAAATAAATAAAACAAGAACAAACCCAAACAAAATTAAGACAAACTCGCAAAACCAGCATTTTACTAAAACAAATAAATAAACAACAATTTTGCTCGAGGGTAAGAGATATCCCGGAGGCACAGCAATTTTGCCCGAGGGATCTAAGATCCCGGAGGCACAGCAACAATAATTTTTGCGTAACGGGTCTTAGTTATCCGAGAGGCATTAGCGTCTTATACCTCCACAGCAATTTTAATTCGAGAGGAGGCTAACGCCCTCGAAGGAGTCTTATACCTCCACAGCAATTTTAATTCGAGAGGAGACTAACGCCCTCGAAGGAGTCATATACCTCCACGGCAATTTTAATTCGAGAGGAGACTAACGCCCTCGAAGAAGTCTTATACCTCCACAGCAATTTTAATTCGAGAGGAGACTAACGCCCTCGAAGGAGTCTTATACCTCCACAGCAATTTTTATTCGAGATGAGACTAACGCCCTCGAAGGAGTCTTATACCTCCACAGAAATTTTTATTCGAGAGGAGACTAACGCCCTCGAAGGAGTCTTATACCTCCACAGCAATTTTAATTCGAGAGGAGACTAACGCCCTCGAAGGAGTCTTATACCTCCACAGCAATTTTAATTCGAGAGGAGACTAACGCCCTCGAAGGAGTCTTATACCTCCACAGCAATTTTATTTTGAGCGGAGACTGACGCCCTCGAATAGCTTTATATCATTTTACCTTGTCCTAGGGGTCATAAGCATCCCAAAGACGATTGCTCGAGTGGAGACTGACGCCCTCGAACGTTTTATGTCATCAAGGGTTCGTAAGCATCCCAAGTAAAAGCAAATGCATTTGCACCTAATACACAAAAAGCGCTCAAAATTAAACAAAACCTTAAATAAACCGAAGAAGACAGAGCGTGCGCGCACGAAGAATCAAGAACAAGATGACAAGCAACGGCCCGAGCCCAAGCAAGCAACCGCAAGCAAAGACGTCAAGTATGACTTCTAAACCTTGGCTGGCGAGCCTTAACGCACAGTCTAACGGACTTAAAACGACCTGACTGGACAGCCACCAGGTCGTAATCTTCGATTGGCCTAGGTGGCTATACTTTGACTTTCACCTTGTCCAAGCCTCAGTCAAAGTGGGGGCTTTTGTAGACACCTAGATTTGGACCTGGTGGCTGCGGAAGTGCCCGACAAACACCCGATGACGATAGGACTGCAATGCGATGCGGGTTCGCGATGTTTTAGATAGTTTTTCTATAGAACAGATCAAATAAATTACTCGGGCAAATTAAACTAACATGATGGCAGCCTTAGTCGTTTCGTTACGGTCGCATAGACACTAATTAGAGTCAATTCTGACACCTGGACCCCGAGTCAGTCCCGAACCTCAAACTGAGTCAGCACCGCGCCATGTGAACCTCGGGATGCACACCCGAGGCCCACCAAGTTCATGGCGCTAAATCAAGGAAGGGAAACCTTAACCCCCAAGATACATATTATACACCCGTCCCACGATTTTGGAAAGTATCAAAATCGAATCTTCAAAACTACAACCGCCCACCCTCACGCGCCTGGGTCTCCCTACGCCCGGACCCAGGCGCCTGAGTCTTAGTACGCCCCAGCTCGGGTGCCTATATAGGCGACGAGGCCCGAAAACACCTATAAATACCCCCCTTCACGCCCTCATTTCGACACAATTCAATTCTCTCTTCTCTCTCTAAACTCTCAGTAAGGGCTCGCACTCCGACACCCGAGGCAAACGATCCACTCGATCGTAGTTCCGATAAAAAAAAGCGACATCGACGCTACTCCTCACCTTCGAGCACTCCACTCGATACTGAGGTGCCTGTGATCGACTAGCTCAAAAGTAGTACCGAGAATTAGTCACAGAATTAGTCCTTAGTAACGAAGTTCTGCCGGAGTAGCCGCGGGAGGGTCAAGTAGTAACGGAGTTCTGCCGGAATCACTGGTCAAGCTAGGAGGATCCGCCTGTTAATTAGCCACAGAGTTAGTCCTTAGTAACAAAGTTCTGTCGGAGTAGCCGCGGGAGGGTCAAGTAGTAACGGAGTTCTGCCGGAATCAGTGGTCAAGCTAGGAGGATCCGCCTGTTGATCAAGTCGTCACTAGGTTGTCATCTAAACAAAACTTTACATATTTGCACTTTCTACTATTATGCACTACGACAACATTAGATGTGGGCACTAGGCCCACAAACATCTACTAAAATACGTAACATCCCAACCTCAACCTCAAACACTAAAACACACTAAATAGACCCGAGTAATTCCGAGATCCGTTCTCAAGACTATCTATGCATCGAGTCTCGTTTAGTGTATACTTTTAGGGTTCAACTCCTCACTATGTGATTTACTTATATTCGCATTTACAGTTTTTCGTATGATTTATTGCTTTTATGACCTTATAATCTCATGCTAAATCACCTAACATAGAATTCAAGACATAAAACAACTAAAAATGAACAAAATGATGATCGGGTTCCATATTAGTCCAGGTGCTCGCCTTATTAGGTTCGACGCATCTCTGTTAATACCGAACCGACGCATCTTAAGCAAAATACCAGGTAAGGTATACCATGAGAATGACTAATATCCGTATTATCACGTTAAAACTGTCTTGCCAATACGTATAATACTAGTACTCTCCTACGTGCATCTTTTCATGGCCTGCTTGTCACGTGAAATCGCATGCAAAGAATGTAAACCCAACTACTTTGACGACAAAACTTATCTGACCTTAAAACAACCGACGTAGCAAAAAGCATAGGGTTAAAACAACGGATGTTACAGTACTTTCACCACAACAAAAGAACTAGGATATCAGCCCACCGATTGATTAGTAGAGGCCGCTATAGTGCGGGCAGGATTGGGTGTTGACATCTATCGGATGTTGGCTTCCCAATACGTACTGTCACCCCTTACTCAGAATCGACGGTTTTCGGATGTCCGAAACCATTGGCAATGAGAGTCATTCCAGGCATGGAGTGCTTAAGGGAACAAGTCCTTATCTTTAGGTCCCATGCAACTCAACTTTGAGCCGGCAAGGGATCAAAGTTGACTTGAACGGTTTCCGAGTCCCCATAATCGACTCGGTGACGACTCCACAAATCGGCAACAACTTCAGTTCGCTAAAAGGTCGCCTTACCAAACAAAACGGCCTTTAATCATTTACAACCACGACTCGATCGATTCCCAAACGGAAATGCGGGTATCCCACCCGTCTAGTACAAGTCCGGATCGTCATCCAAATCGAGGTCCGACACTTCGCCCCGTATGCGAGATCGGACCGGCCCCCGGCAGGGAGGGGGCCGCGTGGGTGGCCGCCGCCACACGTTGAAAACCGGGTCGGTCCCGCGCCGGCACGAGCGGGGCGCCGGGCGGTGCGGACGGACGTCCACAGAACGAGGTCGGTTAAGCTCATTTCCTAGTTTCTAGTTGTGGTCACTACAGGGTTTGGCCCTAAAAAGCCCACCCTAACCGATATCAGGACCAATCGACCTCTTCGTGGTAAGATCCTTAGGGACACGCGGAGAGATCTTCGATTGACGTTCCGGCCGCCAAACGCGTACCCTACGGGAATAATAAACGGATAGTTCCGAACAGACGGTATGACACTCGTTTCCCTAGATGATTTGTCGATGCCTAAGTAAAGACTATTCGTGAGCGGTAGCCTACCCTAACCTACCCATGTCTGCATCCTGCATGAGTGTATGCATTCCTAGTTACGTGTAGAGTGTTTGAAAAACCCAAATAAAACACTAAAAATCTGGATTCAACCACGCCAATATATTCAACCGCACTCAATTCCGTTTTTGAAAAATACCTCCTCTTTTCAAAACGACCTTTTAACCACCGATGCTCCGGTCAAACCGTAGTTTTCCAAAAAGGGAAAAAACATTTTTAGATGCCGTTATCATGGCAAATTTTACACTCACGACTTTCAAAAAAATATATTTTTTTAGCGCCATCACCTTGGCCAAAGTAAAACCCGTCCACAACAAAAACCGTTAATACCACCGAGACTCCCAATTAATGGGATCGAGGTACACCAAACGGTTACATTTTATTTCAAAAAAAAGAAGAAAAGTTTTTACACACATACCATTAACACAGCCGAAGCTTCAATTAATGAAGTCAAGGAACTCAAAACGGTTACACCCTCGAAGCACTTTTCACAATACACCCCCACCGTTAAATGCTAGTTAATGCAACCGACGAACGTGGGTCACTAGTTTTAAAAGTTTTCTAAAAACACTATTCACCACCTAAATCCCTTAATAAGGATTTAGTCACACCTTTAAAACACATCGTTAGACTTCACGCTCTACCACGAGCACCACATACACCACAAGTATCGAACTAGCTAATTAATAGCACTCTCGATAAAGGCATCACGTTATCATTTTCAAAAAAAAACGGAACCATGGTCCTTTAAAAAAAAAAATTTACACTTTTGCTATCACCGGATTCCCGACGCGCACATATAGCAACACACCTTCACGTCACAAACGATGTCGTCACGCCATCGTCACCCCATTTTTAGAAATCATCCTTTTCAAAAAAAAACTTTCTGCAAAGATTGGTCGTTTTCGAAAAAAAACATATATCAAATTCCTTTTGATCCTGAGCCGGGATCGCGATCAACTTCTTACGTCGTACAACCGTGTGTTTAACTGTCTATGTTAGTTATTAGGATCGCCTCTGCTTGAGGTCTTATGTTTTGGGTCGTCTCAACCTGAGAAGTCCTCTTTAGACCTCACTTCCGAGGTTCGTGTCAAATCGTCTCGTTATAGAGACCTAAAATTCGTTAGGCGTTTCGCCGAATACACAAAGAGTCAAAGCACCCGAGTCCCTAAGCCAATGACCGCACACACACGTGGGTCAAGGGTCTCATTTCTGCATTGCTCAGTCACGAGCATTCCTCGTGTCCTTAAATCGTCTGGTGGATTCAGCCTCACCGTCAGTCCTGTTTAGCAGATCTAGAAATGTCCTCCAACGACAACACCGAAGCACTCAACATAATGCTAGGGCTTGTTAAGGAACTTCAGAATAACATGGCCCAAATAACCGCGGCCCATGACAACATCCTACTCCAGCTCGGCAAGCTTGAGGGCGCAGCCAATGGGACGCGAAACCTCCTTCAGGAGGAGGTGGACGATAAACCTTTCATCCCTAAGGGCAGGATGAGGCTCGGGCCAGCTAGGTTTGTCCCAGCCCTTGGGGAGCGTCTCTTTAGAAGCCTTACCGACCTAGATATGACCTATGCTGAGGCCCTTAGAATTGCTAGCGAGGACTGGCAATTATCTCAGCTCGTCCCCACTCCGGATCCACCCCGTGAAGCTCGGGGGGCGGATTGGAATCCCAGTGCCTATTGCCTGTATCACCAGGGCAGAGGACACGATACAGAAGACTGTGATCGCCTCAAACACGACATCCAGGACCTGGTGGATGCCGGAACCTTCCCCCTGGTAAAGACATAGACGCCACAGCCCGTTGATGGTAGGACTGGCGACGAAACAACCGCGTCTGTGAT
This sequence comes from Agrostemma githago, assembly GCA_958450325.1. Classification (NCBI taxonomy): domain Eukaryota; kingdom Viridiplantae; phylum Streptophyta; class Magnoliopsida; order Caryophyllales; family Caryophyllaceae; genus Agrostemma; species Agrostemma githago. Next base: position 60,900,280 of record OY288239.1, on the reverse strand, counting down.
GGTGAAGACAAACGGCACCATCAAGGTGCTATTCTCTGGAGGATGCCTCGATGCTTAAAGGCATGACCGGTCTTAGTCGGAGTCTAGTTCATCCTAGGGCCTAGGTTTACAATAATAATAATGATGTTTTTTTTCTTTTCGAGTCCAGGGAGGTATGAGGGGACATGTCCTCCACCTCCCCCAAACTTAATCACGGGCATCTAGCCCGTTTATTATCTATCAATAAAACAACTCTCTTTTCTTTACAAACATGCCTCGACAATCGCTTGACTTCCTTCAATAACTTACTTTAACGCTTAAAGACTCAACACTATGCCATTTATTGATAACAATTGACTAAAACGCAAGGGCTACCACAAACGGCCCACTTAACTTCACCCTAAAAAGGAGATCGGGAACAACAACCCTAGGTTCAACCCATTAGAGACCCCCATAACCCAACAACAATGAGCATGCAACGAACGAACCTCCATCCAACTAGACTTCCCCAACATAGTCAAATTCAAAGCTTGCCTAATAGGTCTAAAAGCAGCCATATCTCTAGGAATCAAAAACCTTAGAGTCCAAAGATATTCATCCTTAGTAGTCAACCAAGCCACGGGTACCTGGAAGGTTTATAGCGAAAGCCTAACCCTATACCAAACCAAAGTGGAAACAATATCCTGGGAATTTACCGAAATCGACTTCATACACATACCCCGCGAAGAAAACCAATTCGTCGATGCGTTATCCAAACTACCCTCATTAATCAACATGCCCGATCACCTCTTCTCTATGCCTATCTGCGTAGAGAGAAGCGAACAACCAGCCCACATTCATAACCTCGAAACCGATTATACCCCCGAAGAACCTTGGTACCAAGCAATCCTAGACTTTAAAACCCACGGGTCATATCCACCCGACACTAACACCAAGATAAAAAGAGCCCTACGAATGCAAGCCACCCATTACGTCCTGAATCAAGGACTACTATACAAACAAACCCCACAAGGAGTCCTCCTTAGGTGCATAAACAAAAACCAATCCGAGAGAGTCATGGAAGAGGTACATGACGGAGAGTGTGGACCCCACATGAGTGCACACCTACTAGCCCAAAAATAATGAGACTAGGCTATTACTGGATTACCTTAGAGGCAGACTGCCGACGTCACGTTCGCCACTGCTACAATTGCCAAATATTTGCCAACATCCAACACCTACCGCCATATCCTCTACACACTATAGCCACACCCTGACCATTCTCTACTTGAGGAATAGACATCATAGGAAAAGTAAACCCATCCGAGACCGGCGGACACTACTTTATATTAGTGGTCGTCGATTATTTCACCAAATGGGTAAAAGTCGCCTCTTACACCGTACTAACCTCAAAACAAGTAGTGAAATTCTTACAAAATAACATCATCTGCCGCTAAGGTATACCTCACGAAATTATCAGTGACTAGGGGGCTCACTTCAGGGACGACACCCAAAAAACATCATATTGCTTTCATTGTTATTTCATTCATCATAGTTTCCTATCAATGGTTAGTTGTTCTCTCGATCTTTATAGATTCCAGGGTTTTATGTCTCTTATTTTGGTTTTGCATGATATACACTAATACTACTGTTTTGTTTTGTATTTACGCAGAAACGTCATTGAAGTAACATGCCTTCTGAGTTACAGTAACACTTAATTGCAATTACAGTAACACACTGAACGTTTAGAAAAAGGGTTTTGATGATGGTGTTAAAGTAACGTACTGTAGTAGTTAGAGTAACATAACTTATGAATTGAAGTAACACATTGGTTTCATGGGTGTAACGTTGTTTAATTTTGTGCAGGTGGTATTGGCAAAGAAGCGAACGCACAGGACAACAGTGGAAAAGGTGAAATTTTATTCATTTGATTAATCATGGATTAATAACAGTGGTTCATTGCTCTTGTTTTAGTATAGATTCCAAATTTAACGTATGTTTCACTGATATTATTGTTTTGTTTTATATCGAAGCAGACACGGCGTTGAAGTAACATGCGTTATGAATTACAGTAATACCTAATTTTAATTAGAGTAACACAAAACATGCTTTAAGAGTTAAAGTAACTCAACATATGAGTTAAAGTAACACATATGTCCTATGGGAATAACGAGTTTTAATTTTTTGCAAGTAGCATTTGCCAAGAACCGAATAAAGCATGACAGAAGAAACTGTCCAAATCCGTACGCAGCACGACCCCCTAAACAGCCTACTAAACCACCCATTGGTGAGGATGAGGAGGATGAAGTGGATGCCGACGACAAAGATGAGGAAACTAAGGAAGACACTGAGGAAGATGAGGAGGAGGAACATGTGTTTTGTGAATACTTGTGTCTTTGGTCATGATATAAATATTTTTCTTTTTTTTGTTTACAAGAATAACTGATTTTGTACACATTTTTTTACAAGTAGCGTTGTGCTACGTAGCAATTAACTTTATATTTTATTTAATACATGTGCATTTGGTTAGAGTAACACCTCAGTTCTATTGAAATAACACCTTTCGTCAGTTAGAGTAATAATCATAATGCATTAAAGTAATCCAAAATAACCACATTCGTTCTTTAAAGAACAATATATAATGCGTCAGAGTAATTGATTGTAATAGCATTGTTTAACCATCATTACCAAAATAACATCATTAATCACTTAGAGTAACATTATCTATTCATTAAAGTAACATTTACAATACGTCGGTGTAACACACTGATTATGAGACCAAAGTATATTGGGTTAACTTCATTCATTCTCATAGTAACACCAGCAGTGACTTAGAGTAACAGGTACAGCTAGTCAGTGTAACAGAGTTTACCAGCTTCGTTTCATTGGTGATAGTCAAAATACCAATTTACATAACAAGTATCAAAAGAATATGAAGCATTAATTCATAATTAGAAGAAGGTGACATAAGTCATTAGACACATCATTTTTTTCGACCCTTTGTTGGCTTGCTCCTGGGACCGTCGATGATCTTTTGTCTCGCATCCGCATACTTGTCTGCGTTTTCCAACAACCGCGACCACACCCTGTAACATAAATAACGTGTTAGAGTAACATATGAAGCGAATTAGAATAACAAGTCTCCATGATTAGACGTACCAGACTACTAGCATTCATATACAACAAAGATGCAGATTAAAGTAACAAGTCTTGTAGGTTACAGTAACACAAAAGATGCTTTAAAGTAACACAATATTTATGTAACACAAGTTTGTTAGATTAACACCATAAAATAAAAAGTACAGCTGATAAGCGTTAAAGTAACACAAAGAAAGTGTTAGAGTAACATAAGGTGTGAATTAGAGTAACACTTCTACACAATTGAGTGTACCAGATTACTAGGATTCAAAGTAGCACGAAGATGGGAGTTAAAGTAACACGTCTTCTACATTACAGTAACACATGGTCGTCTTTAAAATAACATCATACATGTAACACTATAGCTAAACGACCTCTTACTGTAACACATCAAGTTTATTACAGTAACTGAGTATGCGCATTAGAATAACATTCGAAATATGTTCGTATGAATATGCAGGTGAATTCAATATGACGAAACAGATGAAAACCCAGATACGCAACAACCCTTAGTGAATCCAATTAATTGTAGGCACAAACACAGGAAAGTAAATCAATCAATAATTAGCGAGAAAATTAATGAAATCAAATACGAATATAAACTAAACCCTAGTTCTTCAGTACAACAATCGAATATTAGCAAATACGAATATGAAGATTACCTTTGCTTGAGTTGAAGATGAAGTTGAAGATGAAGATGAAGGTAGCTTCGCTTGAGTTTAAGATGAAGATGTGCGAGTGTGTTTTGAAAAAAACCAGAAGTTGAGCGAGTGAACGAAGGTGAAAGGTTTTAGTTAGGCGGGTAAGTTTGAATGAAAATATTGAATGTGAGGTAACATGTTTCAACAGTTGGAGAGAATTAAGGGAGGAGAGAGGATTTTATTATATTTTTACCATAATATATTAGTTATTGCCTTAATTACTAAACTCAATCACCACCATCCATCCCCTCTAGATCAATGGACTCATAATTGAAAAGAGTACTCACTTGATCTTTACTATATATATATAGATAGATAGAGAGAGAGAGAGAGGGGGGGGGAAGGATCAAGTGAGTTCTTCTATATACATTGAGTCCATGAGTCCAATCTTGGAACATTGAGTCCAATCTTGGACCATTGATCAAGTGGAAGATGGATGGTTGTGATTGCTTGAGGTGAAATAAGGAAATAACTAACAAATCTTGGTAAATATATCATTTCTCTCTCTTCCTTAATTATCACAATACAAATCTTCTCTCTCTTATCAATCTTTTAACTGCTTCTTTCTCTCACACAACAAGTTTCTTTAAAATTAAGTTTTTTTCATCTTCACCAAAAAATCATCATTTTTCTACTGTCATTGTACGTATGTTACTATGTTACTGTCATAACTCGTAAACTATGTTACTTTAACTGATACAATGTGTTACTTCAATTCATGAATTGTGTTACTTTAACTCATACAATGTGTTTTGTTGTATAATAGTCTCTTGCAAAAACTGTTACTTTAACTCATACAATGTGTTACTTTAATTCATAAACTGTGTTACTTTAACTCATAAAACTTGTTACGTTGTATAGTCTCTTGCAAAAACTGTTACTTTAACTCATACAATGTGTTACTTTAATTCGTGAACTGTTGTATAGTCTCTTGCAAAAACTGTTAGTTTAACTCATACAATGTGTTACTTTAATTTAATTCATGAACTGTTTTACTTAAGGAAAAAAAATGTGTTACTCTAACGCAGTGTAGCTGTTACTTTAACGGACAAATCATGTTACTATAAGAAATGGTTGTGGTTAATCTAAGAATGAATGGTAAACAACGCTAATATCCTCAGTTACTTTTATGCATTATATTTGTTACTTTAAGGAACGAATGATATTACTACAATACATCTGAGATGTTACTCAAACCAAAAACACATGTATTAAATAAATATAGAGTTAACTGCAACGTTGTACATAATTATGTGTAAAAAAAATGTAAAAAATCAGTTATTCTTGTAAACCCACAAAAAAACAACTTCGAATCCGCAAGCCAATGCGTAGATTTTATAAAATTCCACCGCCTCATCGATTTCCCCGAATACTTGCCCCATGTACGGAGTGAACACCTCACCCACATCTCTGCACCATTCTTGTGCATTCGCTTCTTTGCCAATGCTACCTGCAAAAAAAATAAACAACGTTACGCCCATGGGACATATGTGTTACTTTAACTCATAAGTTGTGTTACTCTAATTCGTAAAGCAAGTTACTTCAACATCAGCGCTAATTTTTTTTTAATGTTCAGTGTGTGTCACTCTAATTAAAATAAGGTGTTACTGTAACTTAGAACGTATGTTACTTCAACGCCGTGTCTGCTTAATCTATGATTAATCAAATCCAAAAACCATTGATATGAATCTATGATTAATCAAATGAATAAAATTCCACCTTTTCCGGTGTTGTCCTGTGCATTCGCATCTTTGCCAATTCGACCTGCACAAAATTAAACAACGTTGCGTCGATGCAACCAATGTGTTACTTCAACTCATAAGTTGAGTTACTCTAACTTGTACAACACGTTACTCTAACATCATCGTCAAAAACCATTCTCAACGTTCAGTGTGTGTTACTCTAATTAAAATTACGTGTTACTGTAACTTAGAACGTATGTTACTTCAACGCCGTGTCTGCTTCAATAGACAACAAAACAATAATATCAGTGGAGTTGAATGACATAACCATTGATATGAATCTATGATTAATGAAACGACCATGAAAGCAATATCAACATGAAAATTGACGCAAAAAACATGAACGCAAATTAATCAAGATGATGAATAAAAATTAACGCAAAACATGAAAGCAATATCGAAACTCACCATTGTTATACTCGATGAATTGCTTATCAATAGTTGATGAAGATGTCGCGATCATTGAATTCATAGTAATGGAATTTCGAGCACAGATTTGATTGAATGAATGAATGAACGTGATGATGGGAGCGTTTTTTTTGGTTTTGATGAACGTATAACGTGAATGAATGAATGAATGAATGAGAATGAAATGATTATGGGAGTTATTGTTTCCTAAAATCAAGGGAGTTATTTTAGGATACTAAATCTCCCTTCTTCTTTTTTTCTTTTTTTAAATACAAATATTAGGATGCATCTTGTCCATCCATCCTCATCCCATCCAATGGATGGGATGAAGACTTATGAACTCATATATAGAGGACTCATAACAGCCTTACTATATATATATATATATTGTATGTATAAGTACATAAGTCTTATTCTCATCCTTTGAATTAAGGAAATCGGATGGCTGAAATTAACTTAGAAAAAAAAATCAAACTATCTAATTAATGATGTTTTTTACTTTCATGATTTCGTATACATTATTCTCGTTTTACTCCCTCTCATTAAACTCCCTCACTCCTGTAAAAATTCTTTTTTTTTACTTCTCAAAATTCTTTTTCTTATTAATTCTTTGAAAATACTCTCTCATATTCACCTTCAACCATTTGCAAATCTTGATATCTTAAATTCGTCAATCTTAATCTGTTTATGCACCTTAAAACGAGTATATATAAGGTATCATTTCTTATCTTATTTTAGTTTATTGTTCTTATTTACTTTAACCTTAATTTCTTATATTAATATTTACCCAAATTTTTGTTTTAGAGGGTTTGATTATATTATCATCTCATTTGTTTACTTAAATTACTCATCAGAGTTTTTATTTTATCAATTTATTTTTTAAATTGGGTATGAATACCGTGTTTCTATTTGTTTCATTTGATAATTGTAACACCCTCATTTACCGAGTAGTCTTATCAAGACATTTCCAAACAAATAAAGGTGTTACCATCTCGGTATTACCCAAGGTAGTAGTCCATTACAATACAATTCTGAAATCAACCATTTAAAACTAAATATTGAATTATTAAAATCTCGTATCAACGAAACACTGTTACACAATTACAACGGCGGAAGCACAACTAATATCACTATAACCTATAAACGTGGTCAGCGACAGTGCAGACCCATCCCGTAAAGTCAACCAGAATAAAATCATCCCATATCATCAACCTGCACACTAGCACTGCTCCCCAAAAGACCGGAATTGTCAATTGGATCATGACTGGTCCCCAATAAAATAGGGTGGCAATTTAATTAGGGAATACAGTTAGAATATGCTAACATCATAACACAAGTACATAATATAAAACATTCAGTCTCAATCGTCTTGGTACCATCATCGGTACCAATCCTCAATATCATTTCTACATTCTTAGTACCAATCAATATCCCCATCTCAAGATTCTCAGTACCAACATCGGCACCAATCAATAATCTCATCTCAACTCTTCTGGCAGGCCCTTTCATTCCGAGTGTGCACACCCCCGCAGGTTCAACAACCCGCGAGGAGAAATCAGGGAGGGGACCGTGATTAAGGGCCCCGGCTAGGTCTAAAGCTAGCCTCACCAACTCCAATATATAAATATCCATCAATCATTCTCCCATCATTATTATTCAACATTATTCTCATTAGCACGATATCACATCGTACTCGTAACTCGTACATGTATTATAACATTAACGTATTCTAAGTAAGGAAAACCTTACCTCTACAAGCGTGTCACAACCACAATCAAGCAGGTTAAAAGATCTCCTCTAAAACATTCATCACCTACAATCAATTGATATTAACATATAAGTACTACTTAGATTGATCACGCTCTAAGCCGTTACTAAGATTAAAGACTTAATCCTAATTTCTGATTTTACAGCATTGTACTGTCTTGTTATAATATTCGTAACTACATAACTACTACTTCAATTAACACGAGACCAACAGTGTTAGAACCGTGATTGTCTTGTCTATCATTTATCTTTGTATGACCTTTATCTAAATATCATCTTAATATTGACTTACAACCTGATCTCTAAAGACTGACAGAATTCGTCGCATAAAAACTATTGATGAATTACTAATACTAGACTAATCCATTTAACTTCATTCCAACTTCTATTATCAACTAGACTCAAAGAATTTAATGTTGGCTGAAATCCATACTCAATTATGATATATAAATTTGTTTTAACACCCATTACTATAAAGCATTTCTGAATCAGTGAATTATAAACGACTGTTCACAAATAAATTCTCTAGAAGAGCCCATAAGGGTGTTGCCTAGTAGATAAAACTTGTGGTCATTGGCCCAATGGTCTCAGGTTCAAGCCCCTGCAAGCGCGAACATGTGGGAGTTGTATGGCTTGAGACTATGCCTTCAAGACTTCGAGTCTGTCGCCCACGGGCGGTTTACCTTGGTGTGCGTGGATTGCAGGCTATGAGTACACCCGAGGGTTTACCCAGAGCGCACCAAAAAAAATCTCTAGAAGAAACGACTTTGAATCTGATTACGAAATTTTATAGGCATAAACTTGACTTGAAATAAACTAGGGTTTGCTCTTTGACCGTTTCCCAATTCAAAACATAAACATGTCTATCAATGAACACAAGACAGTACTACGAATGTGAGAATTTCAGTAACTATTTCTTAATTAATGTCTTTAATCTAATCTTCCTCATAATTCGTATTGGGAATGGTAAGCACGACTAAATCCTAATTATATTCTTAAACAACGTTAAAATAAAGTTAAGGAACTTACATGACTCAATCATATAAATGAATTGCTAGGATACGATTTGGGATCGAATCCTCTTCTCCTCTTCTCTCTTCTCTCTTCCTATTTCTCTCTTTTCCTTTCCTTCTTCTTGAGCGTGCATTGTGAGTGAAGGTAGTTTAGGGTTTGCTCCATTATGATTAGGGTGGGTATCCGTGGGTCTAATTAAAATTAGGAGTATTTGATTGAAAGTGGGTTAAAAACCTGGATTGACGAATTTCAATCTGTTTTGCTGGTTTATTCCTCTATATAAAGTCATAACTCAATGGGTTCGGGTTGCCACTGCCAACTCGGGTGTTAATACTGAGTCACAAGGCAGGTATTACAATCTACCCTTCTTAAGGGAAACTCCGTCCCCGATGTTCACCTCTCGCTACGGAGCGACTAACTATATCAACCAGATAGACCAATTAATCATTATCTAATTGACCGATCAATCAATTACCACACTAACATAATTGACGTAACAGTTGTAAGGAGGACGAGTTATTACAATCTACCCACCTTGCAGGGAGCTTCGTTCCGAAGCTCAGGATCCAACCATTCATGACACCTCTCGACTAACGGTGCCGCCCACCATTCAAACTTATTGGAATACATCACATGACTCCTCGTATAACTAACTGTTGTATCAGCATCACGTATTACTAACTAACTACTCACACAATTATGATTAACGACCACCATTTATACTTACTACACGATGACTGACACGATCATTGAGTACACATATCATAAGAAGCAACGGGTATGACATCCTACCCTCCTTATAAGGAACTTTGCCCCGAAGTTCACTGATCTTAGTCTTACTCTACCCAACCCATCTAGTATATTACGACACCATCTTGACAGTAATGACTACACTCTCGATCTTATTATAAAATGCGCTATTCAATCATCATAAGACACTACTGTAAACTTTTCATACTAATAAACGTGTAGGCCTTGGTTAAAGGGGTGAGTAGCTTAGTAATATCTATAATCAACTCATGCGATCCATCATACGATTTTCAACATATTTCTCATATATATAGCATCACTCCGTCATTTCATGACATCCAAATCTTTTGACATCAAGACTAACACAACAACTCATTCATGTTTCATCTAGATTTTGCAACTTACTCACTCATCAACATAAATTCTCGCATTTATTAACGATTAACAACATAATTTCTCTTCTCTTTTACTAATAACTACAGGAATCATTACTTAGATTGTTCTCATGATTCAACATAAGTACCAACAGATTCTTGCATACTCATTTTCATATATCATACTTCACATAATTTAAGAAGACCACTCATTAGTACTATTGTGTTTATCCTCATTATGCATGTCATGACTCAATTTGCATATCGGCATGCCACATACAATGCACTTGTGTTTTTACATAATTGCGTGAACCTTCACTCTGCAACACTCTTAAATATTTAGACACTGAGATTATCAAGCATATAAGACAGTTAGTTCACATTAAGACATTTTGCTCTCATTCAGTATTGAAATTCTCAGTGCGTGACATTATACTTTTCTTTATGGATTCCTAATCGTGATGTTACTACCTTTATCTATAACCCGACATGCTGACCTCAAAACATAAGTGATGATTTAATGAATTGACGGATATACCTTGAACCCCCAACTATTTCGGTTGACGATATCCTTGGCCCTAAAACTTGTTGACACATGGCTCAATTCACATAACATAGTTAGACTGAGTGGATTTAATAGCTCGAACCTTCCAGACATGGAAGTACGTATGTCTCCCTTCAGTTTTGCTACTACTACTTTATCATGTAATTATTTGACCCTTCATTATTCAATAATCTAGATCATTGTACCAACATTATATTTGTTATCCTTTTGTTACTCTTATTTATACAGTTAGACTCGTTAACAACCATTATCACGACATTCTAACAAGTGATTTAAACAACTCCGTATTCTCATGATTGACATCCCCTCACTATATTTCACGACTAGATCTTATCATTAAGACACATACTCTCAATCTATATTATGATAACTCGTGGACACAATTGTATCTTTAACAGGTTTGGAGTCACAAGCAGACACATATATACACTGAGAGAAAGCTTGAGCAGTCAATATAATCATCATGGCAAGACAACAACACAACTGGACACTCTTAGATAACCACGTTAACAACTTCAAACCTTGAGACGATTAGCAGGTGACATTCATTCCTCGTAATTGCAACAACCAACCAGATAGCTCATTTATTCCTTCTAATTGCAACCCTAACAAACGACCCAAGACCAACAATCAGCCTGTAGACATTATAAACATTCATTCCTCTACGCATACGTTACTCATCGACCAACAAGTAAGGACGGGAAACTCATCAGAGAAGTATTGGATTAATTAAAACCAGCATTTGACTTGTTCACCAGACGTGTCAAAAATCTATACGTTATTAGACCAAAATCTGAAAATTGATGTCATGTTTAACAGTACATAAGTTGAGTATTCGGTTCATTGTCTGGTGACTCGACCTTTCCTGACTTCACATTGGGACGACTTACACTTATTGGATACGTGTACCAATGTTCTTTATCACATAAGCGACTCATGACCATGACAAATTTATCAGACAACAACAAATATGATCCATAAGATCCACGTTTAGGCAATTATGCAACATGAACCAGTATAACCTCTCGTGACCCGAATTTACTCCGAATTCATCATTAACATATAAGTTTAACTTTATGACACCATATAATAAGTTAGACACTTTTACATTAGTGCATTCCCTTGAAAAAGGTGAAACAATTATCATTAAGTAGAATTAGATGTTTTCAGAACATTGCAGTCATGATAGAAAAAAAAAACACAAGTAAATCATCGTACTCAAAATAGTGTAAAAACAGCGGGGTTAGATTCAGAAGATAGCCCTCTACAACTTTCTGGTTAAAATTATTATCAAATTCCAAATGTAACGGTGATTTGCGAAATCGTTCTCATGAGTTGGCAGATTTTGACCTTGAAAAGTTTCGATTGATAAAACGAGTTTCAAATCATATTTTTGAGCAAATCAAGTTTCAATATTATCCAAACTCTTCAAAATGATGAGCTTGGTAAAAGTTCCTAATGATAATTTAATCTCTAAGTAAGCTTTATAATAGAAAAATTGACCACCAGCAAATAGGTTGAAGTACATACTTAGATTTAGATCCTTCAATTTTACACTGAAGAACTAGACATGAAATAAACATGAGTCTCTTTTCAAACTTTTGTGAAATAGGCATTGTTAATAGGTGGAACAATTCAGTACCATATTATTCATGTAAGCGAAGGTGTTTTAAGTTGTTCTAACGACACGATTAGCAAAATGTTAGCTTAGGTCATCAAAACAGAACTCAATAAACACATTATTCTGAATAGATGAAGTGTTGTATATGTGCATGTCATTAACTTAACATGACTTTCTATAAATACTCATTTAAACCATCAAGAATTGAAATCAATAACAAGTTACGACTCAGAACCTATAAAATTGACAGGGAAACACATAAACTTGAAACGAAACACCAATGTTCAAGTGCATGTCTTTGACAAAAATGCACATTAATGAATACGACCCCACACATATATCATTTTAATAACACGTTGTACTCAAATTAAATTAATAAACAGAATTCGGTTTCACACATTATCTTGTCAATCACATTGTATTAATTAGGGTGAAATATAAACAACGCAGTTATCTATACATTGTTGCTCCCTATAATACAAACAGTTCGACATAATTCCAGATACACATATGCTTTCAAGAATTGATTAATAGACAAGTTCATTTATGTCATTACGAGAGAAGGATGAGGACCAATAAGAAGTACTCAAATTGATATAAAGCAAGTAACTCACATTAACTCAAAATGGACCTAAAGTGTTCTTACAATGCTTGACTCTTAGTCTCGTTAACTCGTACTTGATTAACATGCGACAAGCTCCATTAACACGTCACGACACGACACCATTAAACTTGTAGATGCCGGTATCATTAACATGAAGGCAGATTGTACATTACATTGGCAAGGAAGCATATGATACTCGAACCAAAATGCGATTATCCAGGTACTTTTGAATAGCATTCACATTACTGCACACTTAAACTACATAAGTTATCAACCTTCTTGACATTTAACGATACCCATACCACATTAGTCATCGAGCCCTTCAAATAGCATGAAACCGTACTAGTACACTACATCGACGAGACAATATCCAGAGTACCCCTATTGACACCGCGTTCACATAACACGAAGGTAGTAATACATTACTACATCATCAAGACCTACACCGGGTATCATAAAATCAACTAATCATAACCCGTCTATCGCGTATGACACTACCACGTACAAACAACTTGACATTGTATCTAACTTTACTATCAACCCTGGCTATGACCTGTCTCCCACCCAAGGATGATCGACTCCTACCGTGACCTTACGTGCTATAACATACTCCTCATATGGCCTCATACTAATTACTATAACATGCTAATACCGTAACTACGTACTAGTCACATCTCAGCTTATACAGTTCGATCACTACAACACATAAGTCAAACAACGCAACCAGTTATCACAGGCAGTCATCACAAAACATTCATTGCATCACAACGTATCCCTTCCTAATATATATATCCCATCTCATTTCTCACACGCGGTTATCCGGTCAAGACCAGGAGGGCCGGGGTTGGTATAAGGACGTCTCCTCAACCGAGTTTTAGAGGGGCTCCTGATGGTCCATCACCGGGGTTCATTTTATTTTTCCTAGGTTCATTTATTCAGGCTCCAAGATCGATCGCTCTGATACCACTTCGTGACACCCCCATTTACCGAGAAGCCTTATCAAGACATTTCCAAGTAAATAAAGGTGTTACCATATCGGTGTTACCCAAGGTAGTAGTCCATTACAATACAATTCTGAAATCAACCATTTAAAACTAAATATTGAATTATTAAAATCTCGTATCTACGAAACACGGTTACACAATTACAACGGCGGAAGCACAACTAATATGACTACAACCTATAAACGTGGTCAGTGACAGCACAGACCTATCTCGTAAAGTCAACCAGAATAAAATCATCACATATCATCAACCTGCACACTAGCATTGCTCCCCAAATGACCGAAATTGTCAATTGGATCGTCCCTGATAACACGCAAATTTGGACCGTTTTACCCCCTATTTTCACTTGTAATTGACTCGATTTTGTGTGCTTTAACGTCAATATAACTCATTTTTGACTATATTTCGTATTTTCTAGTTTGAATTTGGTTTTTTCGTATTGATCGTCTTTTTCGTAGTATTTGGTACTGCTTTTGGTTGTTTTTGTCTTATAGGTACGTGTTCGTGAATACAGAGGAGAATTGAAGCAAGAGGAGCCAAGTCAAGAGATCGAGTCAAACCCCAAGTCAAACCCGACTCCCTTAACCCACATTTTCATAACCCATTTCACTCATTTCCCTTAATCAAACCATCCTCCACCAACACAAATCAACCCAACTCTATAACCCATTCCATTTCCATTCACCTAGCCCAAAACCTAACCCCATAACCCAATTCAACCAACCCAAATCAATTCAAACCCATAACCAACTCAAGTCATGGTCAACTTGACCTTGACCTTGACTAACCCATCTTCATCCTCCAAGCCATTACCCAATTCAACCACCTTCATCTCCCTCCTACTAACCCACCAAACCACCACCATCAAACACCAACTTCAACTCCGGCGAACACCACCGCCGGCATCACCTCCTCAACCTCCGTGAACCACCACACCTTAACTGACCTACCCTGAGCTCCGGCGAACCTCTGTCACCTTCACCACCATACCCGACGCCGGAGCATCCACCACGACCGACCACCTTCAACCCTACTCCGTTCAACCACCACTCCAAACTTCACCTTGAACCATCACCAACAGCCTCCAGCAGCCGAGCAACACCGACAACTGCCCTCCTCAACAACCCAGTACAACCAAAAACAACTGCAGCCCCGGCAGCAGCTCAAACTCCGGCCACGAACTACAACAACAACGCACCAGGAGCAGAGCACCAGTTGCCGACCCCAGCTCCGGCGAACAACGATGGCAGCTCCGGCGAGCACCGAGAACGCAGCAGCTTCGGTAGCCCTCAACTCCGTCCCCCTTTGTTTTCCGGCGACTTTTGTCGGCGTCGACACCAACTCCGGTGTTGACCCGGCTCAACCCAGATTCGGAGTTCGAGAGTTAGAAACCGACATTGAATGGAGCTCGAAGAAATTGAATTGAAATGTTAAGCGAAGATGTTGATATGTGGGGTGAGTTATCTTCATATGAAGTGATCGGGCGAAACCGAGACGGTAGGGCGAAATTGAGATTACCGCGGGGCAATATTTTGCCCGGTGGTGAGTTATGCAAAACCGCGGGGCGAACTTTCACCGGATGGGTTTCATAGGGTGAAATACAGTTTATAGGTATTGAAGTATTGGGCTACCACCTATTGGGCTTAGAAGATTAGGGTTTTGATACCCTCTTTTCTCTCCTCTCTATATATATGTAACTCCTCATTTGAGGGAGGGGAAACAACACAACACCACCACAACACTACCTAAGTTATTAAATTAGTAGATTACTATTAGTTTCTTAGTAGATTAATTAGTAGGGAGATTTTTGGAGAGTGACAATCCAAAAATCTCTACTTATTTCTAATTAATTAGTGTACAAGACTCCATCTTTACTATATTCAAGATTTTATTGAAGTTCTTTTGGAGATTTTCAAGGGATTAGTGACAAATCCATTGTCATCTTCATCAAGCTTCTCCTTATTTTATTGCAATCCTCTTTATTATTATCGTTTTCCTCCATAGTCGGTATATTTCTCTTCCTCTCCCTATTTTCTCTAGATCTCATTTATGTTATTTTAGATCGTTTCTTAGTTTATTTATTAGATCATAATTTTCCTTATTGTTTTCCTTAGATTTAGTTATTATGCATGTTTTAGTTGTTTTCTTCCTTAGTTATTAATTTATTAGTTTCCATTATGAATTGTGAGTAAATTTCTTGTTAGAGGTTAAGGGAGGAAGATCTTGGGTAATTTGAATTGAGGGATGTTGGTGGGTTGTTTGCTTGTTGATTTATCATGTTTGAGTTTTTGCGTCTTTGTTGACTTAGAACCGCGGCTAGATCGACCTTGACTCACTCCTGTCAATATGGGGAAACTCGGGGTAGGAGTTACCTTGACTTGAGACTTACCCTTTTTCGCCGCGAAAGCAGGATCTAGATAAGTTGGGTGAAGAAACCGAAAGGTGGCATTTTCCCTTTATGAACGTTGTGACTAAAACCGGATTCCAAGATTCTTAGACCTCAATTTCCGATTCCCGACTCCCCCTAAAAAATTTTCCTTATTAGATTATCTTTTCGTAGTTTATAGCTTTTTAGTGTAGACTAGTGTAGACTTAACCCAAAAAAATCCAAAAAATAGACTCCAGACACTTTTTGACTTAGACTTGACCGACTTCCCATAGACCGTCTCTGAGGATCGATCTCGACTTACCGCTACTAGGTAGTTAGTTTGTCGAGTTTATAAATATTGTTTGATCGTGTTAGATAGGCGACCACCTGACGCGCATCAGTCCCCAATAAAATAGGGTGACAATTTAAGCAGGGAATATAGTTAGAATATGCTAACATCATAACACAAGTACATAATATAAAACATTCAGTCTCAATCGTCTTGGTACCATCATCGGTACCAATCCTCAATATCATCTCTACATTCTCAGTACCATCATGGTACCAATCAATATCCCCATCTCAATATTCTCAGTACCAACATCGGCACCAATCCATAATCTCATCTCAACTCTTCTGGCAGACCCTTTCATTCCGAGTGTGCACACCCCCCGCAGGTTCAACAACCCGCGAGGAGAAATCAGGGAGGGGACCGTGATTAAGGGCCTCGGCTAGGTCTAAAGCTAGCATCACCAACTCCAATATATAAATATCCATCAATCATTCTCCCATCATTATTCAACATTATTCTCATTACCACGATATCACATCATACGCGTAACTCATACATGCATCATAACATTAACGTATTCTAAGTAAGGAAAACCTTACCTCTACAAGCGTGTCACAACCACAATCAAGCGGGTTAAAAGATCTCCTCTAAAACATTCATCAACTACAATCAATTGATATTAACATATAAGTACTACTTAGATTGATCACACTCTAAGCCATTACTAACATTAAAGACTTAATCTTAATTTCTGATTTTACAGCATTGTGTTGTCTTGTTATAAAATTCATAACTAAATAACTACTACTTCAATTAACACGAGGCCAACTGTGTTAGAACCGTGATTGTCTTGTATATCATTTATCTTGTATGACCTTTATCTAAATATGATATTAATATTGACTTACAACCTGATCTCTACAGACTGGCAGAATTCATCGCATAATAACTATTGATGAATTACTAATACTAGACTAATCCTTTTAACTTCATTCCAACTTCTATTATCAACTAGACTCAATGAATTTAATGTTTGATGAAATCCAAACTCAATTATGATATATAAATTTGTTTTAACACCCATTACTATATAGCATTACTGAATCAGTGAATTATAAACGACGGTTCACAAATAAATTCTCTAGAAGAAACTACTTTGAATCTGATTACTAATGTAACACCCGCTATATTTCTAGCATCTTTATTCCTTACCGTTATGACATCGTTATAACTCTATCACATTTTGGCTTATGTGTCATCATTTTTCCAAGCTTATCTTCAATTTTGAGTTTAATGGTATTTATTTTTATTTTAAAAGATTTTAATTCTTTTACATCTATTTATTTGATTTTCTTCGTAAGCTAATTAATTTTCTGCGAGGAATTCTATTCCTCTTTGAATTGACGTTTTAAAACTTGGATTTAAGTCACTCTTTTTCCTAAAAATGTTTAAATACATTTATATAATATTTTCAAGTAGTAAATATTTTTATTTACGAAAATTTGGCCATTAATGATTCTATTACGAAGCTTCGCGGATAATTATTTTCTTACGTGAGGTTTACTCGAATTGCTTTAAAATGTCTTTAACTATTTTACGATTCTTATTTTTATCAACTTATAAATCATTTGAGACGTGTCCTCATATTTTGGATCGACAAATCTTCTTGTTGCAATTTAACTAGGTTTTACTAAGACGTTTCATTTTATCACTTTAAACCGTAAACATAAGATTCTTTTCTTTTCATTAAATTGAGGCTTTACTACTCAAGCTCTTCCTACTCCCTCTCTTCTACTCTTGGACGGCCAACTTTGGGTCTAGATGCACTTTGGATTCCTCATTTTGGAGGCTTTAATTTCATTCATACTCTTTAAAGTGTAGTAACCTCCATCTCCTCCTTTACTCTACATTCATTTTTGCATTAACAAAATTATTCATCACTTCTTTCTTCTTTCTTTTGGCCGTTTACTCCTTACCCTCCTTAGGCTGATTTTTGCTCCATTTCGAGTCCCAATCGCGTCATTTTTATCGTCATAATAATCCTCTTTCCGATTCCTTCGTTAAGGTAATAATCGACGTCGTTTTCGATCATTATTTACCTTGCTTTTTATTAGTTTTCTCATGGTATTTTTCTGCCATGATTTTCGTGTTTGGTAGGATTTGTGGACGATCCTGAGGCCGACGAATATATAATCGATTCAGACTTGGAGTAGAGGTAACGTCGATGTTACTCGGTATTTCGTGATTTTAATTGTGTAATTGCATGTATATTTTTATATTTCATTTTTGACAATATATGTAAGTCATATAATCTGGAAAATTTTTAAAAGTTGAAAATTTGCATGTTTCGGTATTTTTATCGCTTTTACGAGATTAACGATTAAATTGTTGTATTAGTTTGTAAAATCGTACTATTCGGCCTAAACTTGTAATGTATGATTATATTCTGTAAAAATGAAGTTTTTAATGATTTTTAATAATTTGGTATTTTTCTGATATTTTTGATATCGATTATTGAATTTTTACCGTTTATGAACAAAAACGATTAAAAACCGATTTTTATTTCTAGCACTTAAACATTTTATTTTAATCTGAAATATTTTGTGGATGATGTTTCTGTTGAAAAAGAATCTTCTGAAATTTTTCATAATTTTTTGGAATTGTTAAGTGGGTGAATTAATTAATCACTTTAAATCATCGTTTATCGTTAAAACCGTGTTTGTCGTTTAAAATCTCAATTTTTGGCCTTTTAAATAAATCTGGAATTTTGGAAATCTGAAAAAAAAATACTCCCTCCGAGTTCCTATTATTGTCCCACTTTCCTTTTTGGGCTGAGTTTGATTTTTGTCCCACTTTCCTTTTTAGTCCATCAATGTGTGGTCCACAATTACTTTCACATTTCTCTCTCTTCCTCCCTCTTTTTTCAACCACTCATTTCTCCTTCCTTATTTTTCACCCAAAAACATTTTGGGACAATAATAGGAACTCGGAGGGAGTAGTATTTTCTGGAAAATCATTATTTTTAAAGTTTAATAATAGTTTTTTGATATTAATACTTAAATCGTTTTGTAATTACTATTTTTATTAATCGTTATTGTCGAGATTAGACGATTAACGAGAAAACCCTTTAAAAACCGAGTTTAATGATTCTGGAAAATTCTCTTTTCTGGACAGAATGTCCAAAAATATATTTTAGCTATTTTACGTAATTTTTGTACTATTTATTAAAGTCCTTAATTAATAGTAATGATTTTTGGACAAAATTACGATTTATCGTTAAAATGCTTCGTCTTACATAAAAGAATTATTTTTCCAGCAATTTTGAAAATATTTAAATATGAAAATTTGAGATTTAAATCACCCCTTATCATATTCTAAATTTTTTTAATGATTTAATGTAAAGAAAAGACGTTAAAAGATTTAATTTGACATTTGTCGTAAAATCTTATTTATGCTTGTTTTGTCGATACTATTAATAATTAGGGAATTTTAGTTTTATAAATTTTGGAAATATCCTAATTAGTAGTACTAAAGTGTTTAAGACTTTTTTAATCATTTTATAAACACTTGTATGATATTTCAATAATTTCATAAACCCATTTATCCTTATTTTGGAAATTAATATTGTTAAGGCCGAAAGTATTAGTTTTATAAATCGATATCTTTTACTAAAAATGTTTTATTAGTATGAACTAATATTTTCGCTATTTGGATATGATGCTATCTTTTTAAAGTTTCTAAATATAGAAGTTTCCTAAAATAGAAAGTTTCCTCTTTTGGAAGGCGATCTGTTTTCCCTTTGGTTCTCTTATTGTTTACAATGATTATATCTTTTAAGTATCGATAATGACCCTGTTTTGGAGTTATGGAATAAGGACAAGTGTGGGTTTAGAGTAATATAGTCTGGGATGTACATTTTGCCATCAACTGTAAGGCTGGTGTGTCTTTATAGGGCACATTGGTTGTTGAACTGAGCATGGTTTGTGTTCAGGAGAGTGTATATTTACTTTAAACTTAGATATCGCATCGTGTAAGTCGCGTCGGGTTGAACTGGATATGGTTTGTATCCAGGAAGGGTGTATACTACTTAAACCAGGACCTCGCTGCACGCAGTCCTATTATAGTTGAGTGGCCTAGTTAGAGACTGGATTCTGTTATGAGTTAAGTCTATAGTTCTCGAAGCTAGTTTCTAGTATTGTCCTAGTGAAAGTCTAGATTCTACATTAACCCTATCCATTACACCAAATTGATTATTTTATTTATTATCGATATAAATTGGTTGCAGGTTGGCAAATTTTTTTATGTTTCTTCGGAAACCCATTTTATTACTTTGATTTACGCTGAAACCTTATTTTTAATATGATGTTTTACTGTTTTACATTTTTACTATTTTTCTATAGTAGTAATTACAGTTTTAAAATCATTTCCTCCATCTTCGAGAACTGTGGACCAAAAACCCGATGACGATAGGACTAAAACGCGACACGAGTTCGCGGTGTTTTAGATAGTTTTCTTGTAGAACAGACCAAATAGTTACTCGGAAAAATTAAAACTAACATGATGGCAGCCTTAGTCGTGTCGTTACGATTGTATAGACACTAAGTAGAGTCAATTCCGACACCAGGAACCCGAGTCGGCCCCGAAACTCGAACCGAGTCAACCCCGAGTCAAGCGAGCCTCGGGATGAACACCCGAGGCCCACGAAACCCACGGCGCTAGGTCAAGCCGTGGGGAAGCCTTCGCGACCAAGCAAGCTATCACACACCCGCCTCTCGTTTTGGAAAGTATCAAAATCGTATCTTCAAAACTCCAACCGCCCCACCTGACGCGTCTGGGTCTCCCCACGCTCGGACCCAGGCGCCCGAGTCCTGGTGCGCCCCAAGTCACGCGTCCATATGGGCGACGAGGGTCGAAAACACCTATAAATACCCCCCTCCGCCTCATTCATTTCACACAATTCAACTCTCTCTTCTCCCTCAAAACTCTCGCACTCCGACACCCGAGGCAAACGATCCACTCGATCGTAGTTCCGATAAAAGCGACATCGACGCTACTCCTCACCTTCGAGCACTCCACCCGATACCGAGGTGCCTGTGATCGACTATCTCAAAACTAGTACCCAGGTTTTGTCGGATTAGCCGCGGAACTAGTCCCTAGTAACAAAACTCTGCCGGAGTAGCCGCGGGAAGGTCAAACGGTAACGGGGTTCTGCCGGAGTCACTAGGAGGATCCGCCTGTTGAACAAGTCGTCACTAGGTTGTCATCTCAACAAAACTTTCCATTCTCACACTTTCTATTATTATGCACTACGACAACACTAGACGTGGGCAATAGGCCCACGAACGTCTACTAAAATACATAACGTCCCAACTTCAACCGCAAATACTAAAACACACTAAACAAACCCGAGTAATTCTGAGATCCGTTCTCAAGACTATTTATGCATCGAGTCACGTTTAGTGTATACTCCGAGGGTGAAACTCCTCACAATGTGATTACTTACATTCGCATTTACAGTTTTTCGTGGGATTTATTGCTTTTATGACCTTATAATCGCATGCTAAATCACCTAACACGGAATTCAAAACGTAAAATAACTAAAACTGAACAAAGTGATGGTCGGGTTCCGTATTAGTCCAGGTGCTCGCCTTATTAGGTTTAACGCATATCTATTAACACCGAACCAACGCATCTTAAGCAGAATACCAGGTAAGGTATACCACGAGAATGACTAATATCCGTATTATCACGTTAAAACTGATTTGCTAATACCTATAATAGTAGTACTCTCTACTCTCCTACGTGCATCTTTTCATGGCCTGCCTGTCACGTGAAATCGCATGCAAAGAATGTAAACAACGCTATTTTGACGATAAAACTTATCTGTCCTTAAAACAACCGACATAGCAAAGACATAGGGTTTAAAACAACGGATGTTACAGTACTTCTACTGTAACACCCCGGCCCAATCCTAGGACCGGAAATGTTAACCGCGGTAGCTCGCCAGGCTTTGTACTGATCCCACAGACCAACACGAGTCCTTTCTAGCGCATTTTGTCCTCACTCATGTGCATCCTGGAAACCTTCCCAGGGGGTCACCCAACCTAAGATTGCTCTCAGTCAAGCACGCTTAACTGCAGAGTTCTTATCATGGGCAAACCAGAAAAGAAAGTGCACTTTGTTGATATGAGTAGTACTTCAAATCCCTTTAAGCAAAGCTCATAAATAGGACATCTTCATTCAATGTGGGGTGTTTCAATCACTCCCACTTGAAGAACGCAACGTCCTCGTTGCGCCTGGCAGCATAACCGCTGACCCAGAATCCACCCCCGCTAGGTGCCAAATGCACGGTCGCAGGGTTGCTCTGATACCATTTGTAACACCCCGGCCCAATCCTAGGACCGGAAATGTTAACCGCGGTAGCTCGCCAGGCTTTGTACTGGTCCCACAAACCAACACGAGTCCTTTCCAGCGCATTTTGTCCTCACTCATGTGCATCCTGGAAACCTTCCCAGGAGGTCACCCAACCTAAGATTGCTCTCAGTCAAGCACGCTTAACTGCAGAGTTCTTATCATGGGCAAACCAGAAAAGAAAGTGCACTTTGTTGATATGAGTAGTACTTCAAATCCCTTTAAGCAAAGCTCATAAATAGGACATCTTCATTCAATGTGGGGTGTTTCATCTACCACAAAAAAAGAACTAGGAAATCAGCCCACCGATTGATTAGTAGAGGCCGCTATAGTGCGGGCGGGATTGGGTGTTGATATCTATCAAATGTTGGCTTCCCAATACGTACCCTCACCCCTTACTCAGAATCGACAGTTTTCGGATGTCCGAAACCATTGGCAATGAGAGTCATTCCAGGCATGGAGTGCTTAAGGGTACAAGTCTTTATCTTTAGTCCCGTGCCACTCAACTTTGAGCCGATAAGGGATCAAAGTTGACTTGAACGGTTTCCGAGTCCCCATAATTGACTCGGTGGCGACTCCACAAATCGGCAACGAATTCAGTTCACTAAAAAGGTCGCCTTACCAAATGAATCGGCCTTTAAACATTTACAACTACATCTCGATCGATTCCCAAACGGAAACACGGGTGCCCACACCCGTCTAGTACAAGTCCGGATCGTCATCCAAATTGAGGTCCGACACTTCGCTCCGTATGCGAGATCGGACCGGCCCCAGGCAAGGAGGGGGCCGTGTGGGTGGCCGCCGCCACATGATGAAAACCGGGTCAGTCCCGCGCGGGCACGCGTGGGGCGCCAGGCGGTGCGGACGGACGTCCACAAGGTTCAACAACTCGCGAGGAGAAATCAGGGAGGGGACCGTGATCAAGGGCCCCGGCTAGGTCTAAAGTTAGCCTCACCAACTCCAATATATAAATATCCATCAATCATTCTCCCATCATTATTCAACATTATTCTCATTAGCACAATATCACATCGTACTCGTAACTCATACATGCATCATAACATTAACGTATTCTAAGTAAGAAAAACCTTACCTCTACAAGCATGTCACAACCACAATCAAGCGGGTTAAAAGATCTCCTCTAAAACATTCATCACCTACAATCAATTGATATTAACATATAAGTACTACATAGATTGATCACGCTCTAAGCCATTACTAACATTAAAGACTTAATCTTAATTTCCGATTTTATAGCATTGTACTGTCTTGTTATAAAATTCATAACTAAATAAATACTACTTCAATTAACACTAGATCAACTTTATTAGAATCGTGATTGTCTTGTCTATCATTTATCTTTTATGACCTTTATCTAAATATCATCTTAATATTAACTTACAACCTGATCTCTACAGAATGACAGAATTCATCGCATAAAAACTATTGATGAATTACTAATACTAGACTAATCCTTTTAACATCATTACAACTTTTATTATCAACTAGACTCAATGAATTTAGTGTTGGCTGAAATCCAAACTCAATTATGATATATAAATTTGTTTTAACACCCATTACTATATAGCATTACTGAATCAGTGAATTATAAACAACGGTTCACAAATAAATTCTCTAGAAGAAACGACGTTGAATCTGATTACGAACTTTTACAGGCATAAACTAGACTTGAAATAAACCAGGGTGTGTTCTTTGAACTTTTCCCAATTTGAAACATAAACATGTCTATCAATGAACAGAAGACAGTACTACGAATCTAAGAATTTCAGTAACTATTTCTTAATTAATGTCTTTAATCCAATCTTCCTCCTAATTCGTATTGGGAATGGTAAGCACGACTAAACCCTAATTGTACTCTTAAACAACGTTAAAATAAAGTTAAGGAACTTACATGACTCAATCATATAAACGAATTGCTAGGATACGATTTGGGATCGAATCCTCTTCTCCTCTTCTCTCTTCTCTCTTCTCTCTTCCTATTTCTCTCTTCTCCTTTCTTTCTTCTTGAGCGTGCATTGTGAGTGAAGGTAGTTTAGGATTTGCTCCATTATGATTAGAGTGGGTATACGTGGGTCTAATTAATATTAGGAGTATTTGATTAAAAGTGGGTTAAAAACCTGGATTAACCAATTTCAATCTGTTTTGCTAGTTTATTCCTCTATATAAAGTCATAACTCAATGGATTCGGGTTGCCACCGCCAAATCGGGTGTTAATATTGAGTCACAAGGCAGGTATTACAATCTACCCTTCTTAAAGGAAACTTCGTCCCCGAAGTTCACCTCTTGCTACGGAGCGACTAACTATATCAACAAGATAGACCAATTAATCATTATCTAATTGACCGATCAATCAATTACCACACTAACATAATTGACGTAACAGTTGTAAGGAGGACGAGTTATTACAATCTACCCACCTTGCAGGGAGCTTCGTCCCGAAGCTCAGGATCCAACCATTCATGACACCTCTCGACTAACGGTGCTGCCCACCATTCAAACTTAATGAAATACATCACATGACTCCTCGTATAACTAACTGTTGTATCAGCATCACGTATTACTAACTAATTACTCACACACTTATGATTAACGACCACCATTTATACTTACTACACGACGGCTGACACGATCACTGAGTACACATATCATAAGAAGCAACGGGTGTGACAATAATAGAAGATACCGTATTGTAGTACGGTATCCGAGTAAGTTTAATAAACATGCAATAGGACAATATTGCGTGAAGGTTTAGAAAGGATTAGGAAACACACAATAGGACAATACGGTAAAGTTTAGGAAACACAATAGGAAAGTATTGTGTCCTTTGTTTTCTAGTTTAAGTTAGATGCGGTATCTTCGTGATACTATAAATATGGATCTGTTTTTATTCATTCATATTCATGAAAGTATGGAGTTACAACAATACAAACCTCTTTTTATATTTTATCATGGTATTAGAGCCTCTCGATCTTTGACAACAAAACAAATTTCCGCTGCCCTGCCGGTGGGTTGAATATACGGCACCCACTGGCGGGATTTATTCATTGTTATAGCAGCATCAACAACAACCTTTTTTACGTAGTTTTGTTAAAAGAAAAACAAAATAAAAACTTTATGTCCCCTCTGAATTTGTAATTCCACAATACCTCATTCTCCCACAGATGTGAGGCTGACGATTCTTCTATGGCGTTTGTGAATTTGCTATGAGTTCGAGAAGGTTCTCAAGCAATTAAAATTGGCGAAAAGTTTGTCGTCTGAAATTGTCAAGTTAGAAAAAACTTGGCGTAATCATCGACGAGTTGGAAACCTCGTTCGAATTTTAGCCGGAAGAATCAATATGCCACCATGGAGAAGAGAGCAATGAAGATCGAAGATATCAGTTTTTTTAATTTACGATAAGCAAATATCGTATTATCGTACCATAGACAAATGGTGACGAAAAAATTGAAGGGGACCGGGAACGGTCCAAAGACCATCCACATGACATCACCTTCGAAGATATCAAATATCGAAGATATTGGATTTTTTTAATTTGTGCAAACTCATGTAATTTTTAACAATTACCATGAGTTTGAGGGGGGATAATAGAAGATACCGTAGTACGGTATCCGAGTAGGTTTAGGAAACACGCAATAGGACAATATTGCGTGAAGGATTAGGAAACACACAATAGGACAATATTGTGTGATGGTTTAGGAAACACAATAAGACAATATTGTGTGATGGTTTAGGAAACACAATAAGGATAATATGGTGTCATTAAGATATGATTTAGTTTCCTAGTTTAAGTTAGATACGTTATATTCATGATTTAAATATGGGTCAGTTTGTATTCATATTAAAGAAGAAAGTATAAAGTTATAATATTGTGTCATTAAGATATTTTATCAGTTAATGCATTCATACATTGTGTACCTTTAATAATTTATTGTGTAACTTCAATCTTATATGTGTAACTTTAATAACTTATTTAATAACCTACTGAATAAGTTTAATATAATACTAGGTAAAAATAAAATATTGAATAACTTTGAACAATAATATATTTATTTTGGTCGACCCAAAAAAAATCTGCATTGGGATATTGGGGAGAGGAAGCTCCTTAAATGTTATACACTCTTTTTTATTTTATATTTAGGCAATCAATACTATTGGGGAGAGGGAGCTCCTTAAATGTTATAGGTTCCTTTTCTTTCTTTTTTTTCTTTTTTTGTTGCATTGAACATCCCCCATTACATATCAAATTCTAACCCTTCATTTATGATCATCCAATGATTAATATGAGGACTTATGGACTTAAAAAGTTAGTGACCTTATGAGAACCTCTCTCTCTCTCTCTCTCTCTATATATATATATATATATATTTATTTATTTATTGGAGTTGGTGAGGCTAGCTTTGGACCTAGCCGGGACCACTGATCATGGTTCCCTCCCTGATTTCTCCTTGCGGGTTGTTGAACCTGCGGGGGGTGTGCACACTCGTAATGAAAGGGTCTTCCAGAAGAGTTGAGATGAGATTATTGATTGGTATCATGATGGTACTGAATGTTGAGATGAGATTATTGATTGGTACCGTGATGGTACTGAATGTGGAGATGATATTGTTGATTGGTACCGATGATGGTACCGATGATGGTACCGAGACGGTTGAGACTGAATGTTTTATATTACGTACTTGTGTTATGATGTTAGCATGTTCTAACCGTATTCTCTGTCTAAATTGTCGCCCTATTTTATTGGGGACCTGCGACGATCCAATTGATATTTCCGATCTTTTAGGGAGCAGTGCTAGTGTGCAAGTTGATGATGTGTGATGATTGTATTCTGATTGACTGTACGGGATGGGTACGCTGTCATTGACCACGTTTATAGGTTGTAGTCATATTCGTTGTGCTTCCGCTGCTGCAGTTGTGTAACCTTGTTCTGTAGATACGAGATTGTAATAATTCGTTATTTAGTTTTAAATGGTTGGTTTCTGAATTGTATTGTAATGGACTACTACCCCGGGTTATACCGAGATGGTAACACTTTTATTTACTTGGAAATGTCTTGATAAGGTTTCTGGGTAAATGGGGGTGTTACAGCTATACCTTGGTTCTAATGAGTGTTTTAAAGATTTTTTTCCTCAAATATCCAACATCGATGGCAACCAAACCATCTCACCCATTTAGGTGGCTCAAGTGCTTCTCAGTAGCACTCTCTACAGATGTCTTTAAGGACTTGAAAGTTGTAGACACACGCATTTTGCCGGCTAGTGTCTATGGCAGTTCCCGACAAAACACCCGATGATGATCGGACGAAAACATGACTTAATATGCTCGAATACGGACTCGAAATCAATAATATCCGACGTGGGCATTTAGCGGAGTACGAATCTATCAAAAGCCGACCTCAAATCCAGGCCCAGTGGATCGTTTCTAGTTAAATGAGACTAATTTGGGCCAAAACCGACACCAAAAATAAAAACCGCCTTTTAGCGACCAAGTCAAACCCGGTCAAAGACGAATCCGACACCAAAAGTCAGTTGGGTGAGCTTCTAGGATATTGTGCCCAATCACCTTTTTCAAAAATTCAAAAAATTCAACTCCTTCATAAAATGGCTCACCTGCCTGATCCACTCAATCGAGTGGATTGACCTCACTCGATCGAGTCGAGCCACAACAAGCCTAACAGACCCCTTTTTCAGGGCACTCGATCGAGTGCGCTAGAGCCACTCGATCGAGTGACCCTAGGTCGAGGGGTATACTCTATAAATACCCCCTCAAACCTTTCACATTTTTCAGATTTTCTTCATGCTAAAACCCTACATTTTCAACCCTAATCCCTACATCCTCACTACACTACAACCCTAAGAAAAAACCGAGTATTTTATCCCTCGAAAAACCGATAAACCATCTCCATACATACACACACCATAACTCTACTTACGTCCTCGATACTCCCGCGCTCCGTCGCTATTACGAGTCCATTTCCGAGGCCATTTTAAGCGTGTAGGTTGAGGGTGTCATCAACCCGTTTTCTCTCTTTTCTCTTCCCCTCTCTCTCTCTCTCTTTCTCTCTCTCTCTCTCTCTCTCTCTCTCTCTCTCTCTCTCTCTATATATATATATATATATATATATATATATAGTAAGGCTCTTATGAGTCCTTTACTCTATATTAGTCCATAAGTCCTCATCCCATCCATTGGATGGGATGAGGATGGATGGACAAGATGCATCCATTTAAAAAAAAGGGAAGATTTACGTTCCTAAAATAGCTCCCAAGAATTTAGGAAACAATAACTCCCTTGATCACGTTCATTCATCATTCATCACGTTCATTCATTCATTCATTCAAACGTGAGAAAAAAAACCCTTTCTTCATCACGTTCATTCATTCAATCAATTCTGTGCTCGAAATCCCGTTACAATGGATTCAATGACCGCGTCATCTTCTTCAACTGTTCATAAGTAATTGATCGAGTATAACAATGGTGAGTTTCAATATTTCTTTCACGTCAATTTTCATTGTTGTTATTGCTTTCATTGTTGCGTTACTTTTTAACGTCAGTTTTAATGTTGATATTGCTTTCATTGTTATTTCATTCATCATAGTTTCCTATCAATGGTTAGTTACTCTTTTGATCTGTATAGATTCCAGGGTTTTATGTTTCTCATTTAGGTTTTCCATGATATTTACTATTGCATTGTTTTATATTAATGCAGAAACGTCATTGAAGTAACATACCTTTTGAGTTACAGTAACACTTAATTGCAATTACAGTAACACACTGAACGTTTAGAAAAAAAAATTTGATGATGATGTTAAAGTAACTTAGTGTACTAGTTAGAGTAACACAACTTATGAATTGATATAACACATTTGTTGCACGTCAATTTTAATGTTGATATTGCTTTCATTGTTATTTCATTCATCATAGTTTCCTATCAATGGTTAGTTGCTCAATCGATCTTAGATTCCAGAGTTTTATGTTTCTTATTTAGGTTTTCCATGATATACACTGATACTATTGTTTTGTTTTATATTAACGCAGAAACGTCATTGAAGTAACATAGCTTCTGAGTTATAGTAACACTTAATTGCAATTACAGAAACACACTGAACGTTTAGAAAAACGGTTTTGATGATGATGTTAAATGTAACGTAGTGTACTAGTTAGAGTAACACAGCTTATGAATTGATATAACACATTTGTTGCATGGGTGTAACGTTGTTTAATTTTGTGCAGGTGGTATTGACAAAGAAGCGAACGGACAGGACAGCAGTGGAAAAGGTGGAATTTTACTCATTTGTTTAATCATGGATTAATAACAGTGGTTCATTGATCTCGTTTTAGTATAGATCCCAGATTTAACGTATGCTTTACTGATATTATTGTTTTGTTTTATGTTGAAGTAGACACGGCATTGAAGTAACATACGTTATGAATTACAGTAACACCAAATATTAATTAGAGTAACACAAAACGAGTATCATTTTATAACGAGTTTTAATTTTTTGCAGGTAGCATTTGCCAAGAATCGAATGCACGGGAATGGTGAGTTTTTTTTCGTCATCACGTTCCGTCATTCATTCATTCAAATCTGAGTTCGAAATCCCGTTACCATGGATTCAATGAGCGCGACATCTTCATCAACTGTTGATAAGCAATTAATCGAGTATAACAATGGTGAGTTTTGATATTTTTTTCACGTTTTGCTTCAATTTTTATTCATGGATACGTCGTGCGTCAATCTGCGTTCTTTTTGTCGTCAATTTTCATGTTGATATTGCTTTCATTGTCATTTCATTCATCATAGATTCATGTCAATGGTTAATTGTTATAGATTCCAGAGTTTTATGTTTGTTATTTAGGTTTTCCATGATATACACTGATACTATAGATCCCAGATTTAACGTAAGCTTCACTGATATTATTGTTTTGTTTTCTGTTGAAGCAGACACGGCATTGAAGCTTCACTGATACGGACTTCTAATGGCAAAAGACAAGGCAAATGTGGAAAGCTTGTGCGGATTAATTCGGGAGTTCAGGTTGCAGAGACAGCCAATTTCTGGGGGGGGGGGATATTGACAAAACACAGGAACTGGATTTTGTACACATTTTTTTACACATAGCGCTGTGCTACGTTGCAATTAACTATATATTTATTTAATACATGTGTATTTGGTTAGAGTAACATCTCATGTCTATTGGAGTAACACCATTCGTTAGTTACAGTAACAGACATAATGCATGAAAGTAACTGAGGACAGCAACGTTGTTTAAACAATTCATTACCAAAGTAACTGAGGATAACTTGGATTAGAACCATTCATTACCAAACAAACAACATTCATTTTTTTAAGAACCATATATAATGCGTCAGAGTAATTGATGATAATAACATTGTTTAACCATGAGACAAAGAATAACAAAATTAATAACTTAGAGTAACATCATTTGTTCATTAAAGTAACAGTTATAATGCGTCAATGTAACACAATGATTATGAGACCACATTTGTATATTGGGTAAACTTCATTCATTCCCATAGTAACACCGGTCGTTAATTAGAGTGACAGGAACAATTAGTCAGGGTAACAGAGTTTAATAACATTGTTCCATTGGTGATAATCAAAATACTAATGTACATAACAAGTTTCGAAAACGATACAAAGCATTATTCGTAATTAGAAAAAGATGACATAATTCGTTAGACACGTTATTTTTTTCGACCCTTTGTTGGCTTGTTCTTGGGACCATCGATGATCTTTTGCCTCGCGTCAACATACTTATCTACGTTATCCAACAACCGCGATCGCACCTTGATTTGTCTCCTCCTTTTGCCATCTGAAAAGTACAATAATTATGTACAACTATTGTTACAGTTTAATCTGGTATATAAAATTAAAGTACAACTGATACAAGTGAAAGAAACACCATATGTACAGCTAATACGCGTTAAAGTAACACTAAGAAAGTGTTAGAGTAACATAGAGTGCAAATTAGAGTAACACGTCTACACAATTAAATGTACCAGATTACTAGTATTCGAAGTAACGCAAAGATGGGATTAAAAGTAACACGTCTTGTACATTACAGTAACACAGGATCGTCTTTAAAATAACATCATACATGTGTAAAACTAACTGAACAACCCCTTACAGTAACACCTCAAGTTTATTACAGTAACTGAATATGCGCATTAGAGTAACATTCAATATATGTTAGACTAAGTATGAAGAGTAGAAGCATAGTATGAAGTAGGTGAATTCAATTAAACTCTACAGATGCATACCCGGATACCGCAACAATCTTTAGTGAAACCAATTAATTATAGGGCACAAACGCAGCAAAGTAAATCAATCAATAATTAGCGAGAAAATTAATGAAATCAGATACGAATATAAACTAAACCTAGTTCTTTAGTACAACAATCGAGTATTAGCGAGTTACCTTGTATTATGCCACCTGAAGATTATCTTTGATGAAGTTAGAGAGCTGCTTCAATGTAGCCTTGCTTGAGTTGAAGACGAGAGGATGCGCCGGTGTGTTTTGAAAAGAAACGGAAGTTGAGCGATTGTATTTGGGATGATGAAGGTGAAGGGTTTCAGTTAGGATGTGAATGAAAAAATTGAATGTGAGGAAAAAATTGAATGTGAGGAAGTAACGTGTATCAGTGGTTGGAGATAATTAAGGGAGGAGAGAGGATTTTATTTTATTTTTAGCAAAATATGTTAGTTATTGCCTTAATTACTAGAATCAATCACCACCATCCATCCACTCTAGATCAATGGTTGTAGATAGGACTCATGGACTCAAAAAAAAAGAACTCACTTGATCTCTACTCTATATATATATATATATATAGGATCCTTTACATCCTCTATTTTTTTGTGTACAATTTACCTTCCATCCTAAGCCATTGGATTTTATCAAATCAATGTCTCAGATTAACTACTTACTCAATGTAAAACCCTAAATTTTTTCCAAGTTCCTCCTCTTTACGTTTATTTGATCAGTTAATTTCAAAGTTGCCCTCTTTCATAAACACACAATTTCTCAATTTTATTCTTCAATTTCTCAACCAAATCAGTTCTATTCAGGATTAAACTTTTAGGTTAATCTAATTTCACTCCCTAACTCTCAATTTTTTTCTTCAATTTTTCATCAAAAATAGTTTCCACTTAAGGGTTAAACTTTTAAGTTAAATTAATTTCACTCTTTAACAGTTTAATTTCGTTCCTTTTTCTACTATGTTTGTTGATTTTGTTTTTGATTTGATCGAAATCAATATGGTAGTAATTTTGTTCGTTTTTTGCATATATCTTGTTATGTACTGCGTTTTTCAATTTTTTTCAATGGTGCTGTGTTTTTTAATTGAAATTATGAATATTGCAATATTTGAATATGAACAATGAAATAATTGAATATGCACATTGATATAACTACATATTATTTCATATCATGAATTTCTGGATTATTTGACACAATTTTGTGTGTTATTTTATATGGTTTGATACATTATTTGAATAATTTCTGGATTTTTGATTACAAGATTAAAAATTGAAAATATAAATCTTGCAATATTTGAATATAAATAATGAAATAATTGAACATGAACATTACAATACTTGAACATGAACATTAAAATAACTACTCCGTACATGTTATTTCATAGTATGAATTTTTGGTTTTGATACATTATTATTACTATGAAATATCCAATTATTTTATTATGTTATTCTAGTTATTCTATACTATTGTTGCGGTTATTTTATATTATTCTTGAAGTTATTTCATTATATTAGTTACTATGGTTTATAATCAGGATTATTTTATAGGGTTTTTTAGTTATTCTATCGCACATACGTGATTATTATTTTAATCCTTTAGAAATTCTAACGTGATACAGTGGCGAAAACACTGTAGAGTCGGGATTATAACACGCTGTAACTATGTTTTTATAAAAATATAAATGGTAAAGTCAAGCATTAGGCCCTAAATAAAATGGCCAAAAGATTAAATAAATCCACAAAGGGGTTTAACAATCCACAAAACATAATTATTAAAATTAATCGAGCAAGGGTCATGTCTGCCCGCTAGCCCACACCCGGAAACATGCATATCTGTCATGCATACCTGTCGTGAGGAGCAACGTCAACATTCTCCCAGCCGTATAACAGGATTTTTAAACAGTAATTACTAATATAGGAAAAATAGTCAAAATGAAAAACAGTAAAACAGCATATTAAAATAAGCTTTCAGCGCGAAATGAAATAATTAAATGGGTTTCCGAAGAAACATAAAAATATTTGCCAACCTGCAAACCAATTTATATCGATAACAATAAAAATATTCAAAATGGCGTTATGGATGGGATTAATGTAGAATCTAGACTTTCACTAGGATAATACTAGAAACTAGCTTCGAGAACTGTAGACTTAACTCATAACAGAATCCAGTCTCTAACTAGGCAACTCAACTATAACAGGACTGCGTGCAGCGAGGTCCTGGTTTAAGTAGTGCATACCCCTCCTAGACAACAAATATGTCTAGTTCAGCTGACGGCGACTAACACGATGCGATATCTAGCTTAAGGTCAAAACATACACTAGTCCTGGGCGAAACTACGCCCAGTTCAACGACCAAATGTGTCCCAAATAGACACACCGGCTTTATAGCTGATGGCAAAAACGTACATCCCAGACTATATTACTCTAAACCCACACTTGTCCTTATTCCATAACTCCAAAACAAGCCATTATCGATATTAAAAAGATATAATCATTGTAAACAATATGAGGATAAAAGAAGTAAACATTTATATTTTAAAAGAGAGAATTTTCTATTTTAGGAAACTTCTATTTTTAGAAACTTTACTAAAATAGCATTATATCAAAATAATGAAAATATTAGTTCATACTAATCCCACATTTTTAGTAAACGATATAGATTTATAAAACTAGTACTTTTGGCCTTAACGATATTAATTACCAAAGTGAACATTTAATTTTATGAAATTATTAAAATATCGTATAAGCGTTATAAAATGATTAAAAATGTCTTAAACATTTTAATATTACTAATTAGGGTGTTTTCAAAAGTTATAAAGCTAAAATTCCCTAATTATTATTAGTTTCGACAATAAAATTATAAATAGGATTTTACGGCAAACATCAAATTAAATATTTGAACGTCTTTATTTAATTAAACCAACAAATACATTTAGAGTATGTTAAGGGATGATTTAACTCTTAAAGTTTCAGATTTAAATACTTTCAAAATTGCTGGAAAAATAATTCTTTTAGGTAAGACGAAGCATTTTAACGATAACTCACAATTTGTCCGAAAATCAATACTTATTAATTAAAGACTTTAATAAATAGTACAAAAATTACGTAAAATAGTTAAAATATATTTATGGACATTCTGTCCAGAAAGAAAATTTTCCAGAATCCTAAAACTCGATTTTTAAAGTGTTTCCTCGTTAATCGTCCAATTTCGACAATAACGATTAATAAAAATAGTAATTACAAAATGATTTAAGTATTAATGTCTAAAAATTATTATTGAACCTAAAAATCATCATTTTCCAGATTATACTAATTTTCCAGATTTACCAACTTCCGTCAAAACCGTCTTTAAAACTCGTTTTCACAATTAACGATTCCATTAATAAAACTTATTGTTCCTAACATTTTATTAAGGCACTAAAAATCATAAAATTATATTTTAATATGAAATCATCAGAATCAAAAAATTTCCAGATTTAAACCAAAGACCAGAAATCGAGAATTTAAACGACAAACACGGTTTTAACGATAAACGATGATTTAAAGTGATTAATTAATTCATCCACTTAACAATTTCGAAAAATTATGAAACAATTCAGAAAATTTTATTTCTCCAGAAAGTTTCACCACGTCAAAAATCAGATTAAAATAAAATGTTTAAGTACTAGAACTAAAAATCGGCTTTTAATCGTTTTTGTCCGTAAACGGTAATAATTCAATAATCGATAACTAAAATATCATAAAAATACCAAATTACTAAAAATCATCAAAAACAACATTTTTCCAGAATATAAACATATATTACATGTTTAGGCCGAATATTATGATTTTACAAACTAATATGACGATTTAATCGTTAATCTCGTAAAAGCGATAAAAATACCGAAACATACAAATTTTCAACTTTTAAAATTTTTTCAGATTTTATGACATACATATATTGCCAAAAAAAAACATAAAAATATATACATGCAAATACTCAATTAAAATCATGAAATACCGAGTAACATCGACGTTACCTCTACTCCAAGTCTGAATCGATTATATATTCGTCGGCTTCGGGATCATCCAAAAATCCTACCAAACACGAAAATCATGGCAGAAAAATACCATGAGAAAACTAATAAAGATCAGGGTAAACATTGATCGAAAACGACATCGATTAATACCTTAACGAAGAGAACGGAAAGAGGATTATTATGACGATAAAAATGATGCGATTGGGACTCGAAATGGAGCAAAAATCTGCCTAAGATAGAGGAGGGAGTACACGGCCAAACCAAGAGAGAAAGAAAGGTTGAATATTTTTTTATGACAATAATGAATAAGGAGGATGGAAGGTCTTTTTGTGCATAAATGAGAATGAATGTGTTGATAAAAACAAGGCTCACTTATCAAGATTTGGCCGGTCACATGAAGGAGGGGGAGGATGAAGAGTTTCGATAATAATGCCTCAAATGAATGAAAAGAAATAATCTTACGTTTACGTTTTAACGTGATAAAATGAAACGTAGTAAATAAAACGTAGTAAAATTTGTTACCAAGAGCTTACTCGGTCCAAAATGTGAGGATATGGTCTCAAATAGTTTATAAGTTGATAAAAAGTATAATCGTAAAATAGTTAAAGGCATTTCAAAGTAATTCGAGTAAACCTCGCGTAAGAAAATAATTATTCGCGAAGCTTCGTAATAAAATCATTAACAACTAAATTTTTGTAAATAAAAATATTTACTAGTTGAAGATATTATAGAAACGTATTCAAACATTTTTAGGAAAAGGAATAACTTAAATCCAAGTTTAAAAACGTCAATTCGAAGAGAAATAGAATTCCTTGCGGAAAATTAATAAGTTTACGAAGAAACCAAATAAATGGATCTAAAAAGATTTTAAATCTTTAAAATTAAAAATAAAAATCATTAAACTCAAAAATTAAAATAGAGCTTAGTAAAATGATGAAATATGAGGGCGAAAAGTGACAGAGTTAAGACGGAGTCCTAACGGAAAGAATAAAAATGCTTAGGAAAAATAGCGGGTGTTACAATCCTCCCCACTAAAAGAAAGTTTCGTCCTCGAAACTAAGAATAAGCAGATAGGAAATCGAGGTTTACCTTACTCGAAGAGTTGAGGATGCTTAGCTCGCATCGAAGACTCGGTTTCCCACGTTTCTTCCTCAAACCGATTACAGCGCCACAAAACTTTTACCAGAGGTACAACTTTGTTCCTTAAACGCTTCTCACGGCGATCAGTAATCTTCACCGGTCTTTCTTCATAAGTCAAATCTGGCTCGAGATCCACAATCTCGGGCTCCAACACGTGCTCGGGATCACTAACATATTTCCTTAACTGAGAAACATGAAAAACATCGTGAACCTTACCCATAGATGCAGGCAATTCCAGTTTATAAGCAACTTCGCCCACTCTCTCGATCACAGGGTACGGGCCAACGAACTTAGGGCTGAGCTTGCCCTTAATCCCAAACCGTTTCACCCCTTTCATAGGTGATACCTTCAGGAACACAAGATCACCAACCGAAAACTCCAAAGGTCGGCGACGAACATCAGCATACGACTTCTGTCGATCCTGGGCAGACTTCATCCTAGATCGGACCACATTCACCACATCAATAGTCTGAGCCAACAAATCCGGGCCCAAAATCTTCATTTCACCGGGAACATCCCAACAGACGGGACTACGGCACTTTTGACCATAAAGTGCCTCGAACGGAGACATCTTAATAGAAGCATGGTAGCTGTTGTTATAGGAAAACTCTACCAGCGGAAGATGTCGGATCCAATTCTCTTGGAAATCCAAAGCACAAGCTCGCAACATATCCTCCAAAGTTTGGATCGTTTTCTCGGACTGTCCATCTGTAGCAGCATAGAAAGCGGTACTCATCAATAATTTGCTTCCCAAAGCATCTTGCAAAGCCTTCCAGAATTTAGAGCAGAATCTCGGGTCTCGATCCGAAACAATCTCGAGCGGTACACCATGATGACGGACGATTTCGGCAACATACACCTCTGCGAGCTTCTCCAAACTCCAAGTGTCACGAATAGGGACGAATCGTGCACACTTGGTCAAGCGGTCCACAATAACCCAAATACCGTTTCTTCCATTCACGGTTCTTGGTAATGCCATCACAAAATCCATCGATATGCACTGCCACTTCCATTCTGGAACAGGGAGTGGTTGTAGAAAACCTCCAGGCTTCTTGTGCTCGAACTTCACCTGCTAACATGTCAAGCACTTACTTACAAACTCTGCAATGTCCTCTCTCATATGAGGCCACCATAAATGGAGCTTCAAATCCCGATACATCTTGTCACCACCAGGATGAATAGAGTACCTCGTCTTATGTGCCTCGGTTAGAACTTGCTTTCTCACCTCAGCATCACCAGGGACAACCCAGCGGTTCTTAAATTTCAGTGCTCCACTGGAATCCAGAGAAAAATCTAGAGCCATACCAAGATTCATCTTTTCTCGGATACCGGCTACAAAAGGGTCTTCCAACTGCTTCTCACGAATCTCACGGAAAAGAGTTGGTTCAACAACTAGGGCATTCAGGTGACTATCATAACCTTCATCAACAACATCAATAGACATCTGGGCAAAATCTCGAGCCAACATCTCAGATAAGCCAAGACACGGAGTTAAGGAATGGAGGGTCTTTCTGCTAAGGGCATCAGCAACCACGTTAGCTTTTCCCTCACAATACACCAATTCAAGGTCATAGTCGTTCACTAACTCGATCCAGCGTCTCTGTCTCACATTAAGATCCTTCTGCGTGAAGAGATATCGCAGGCTCTTATGGTCAGTGTGAACCTTGCATCTTACTCCATACAGATAGTGCCTCCAAACTTTCAAGGCATGCACCACAGCTGCTAACTCCAAGTCGTGGGTAGGGTAATTCACCTCATGAACTTTCAACTGTCTAGAGGCATAAGCGATCACCTTACCGTTCTGCATAAGAACACAACCCAAACGAGTACAGGGGGCACTCGATCGAGTGCCATAGGCTACTCGATCGAGTAGCACCCCAAAAAACAGGCAGATTGCCTTTTAGAAGGCCACTCGATCGAGTCTCTGCCATGACTCGATTGAGTGGACTTCTTTGTTCAAAAAATCGAGAGCTTCAAGAATCATCCGAGCCTCGTCTTTTTTTTTTCGACTTTGGTCGTCACGTGTAAAGGCCATCACGTGTCTCCTTTTTTTTCTAAACATCACGCATCATCTCATCATTTTAGTCATTTAATTTAATTACGTATCCATTATTATTGCTCCTTGTTTTGTTCGTCACTTTTGTTTTGTCCAGGTTGTATCTCCGCCCGTGTATGTTGTATCTATTTACGAGTTTTATTTATGTTCGATGTTTATCGTTTTATAAATTAACCTCGCATGCTAAATGATTCGACTCAAGTTTTGATGCATTAAAATGAGGTAGTTCACATATAATTCGTATGTTTATCCGAAAACGTTGTTTGCATAACATTTAGTCATTTTACTAACGCGCGTACACGAACACGAACGGTATTTTAGTAGAGGCCGCTAAAGAGCGGGCAGGGTTGGGTGTCCTTTGTGGGCTTCCCAACACGTACCCTCACCCCTTACTCAGAACCATGGTTTCCGGATGTCCGAAACCATTGGCGCACGAGAGTCATTCGATGCACGATATCTGATAACTCGGCATCGATATCGTAATGCAAAGGGACGAACTCATAAGCTCTAGCACTAAAAGCGTGTCGTATTTTGTATACGAAACACCTAAGTGCATCTCATTTTTTGTAGACACTAGACATCATTCTTAGCAACAGTTAAACACCAATGGTTGGCTGTGAATCATAGTGTAGGGAGACCAGTGTAACTAGTCCTTCCCATAAAGGCACATCTGCTAGTAGGTTTCTTAACCAATCCACTACTTCTCCTACTAACTCAAGGGCACAGTGGAGTTTGCTCTACAAGTCTTTTTGGAGGACTTCGACGATATAGCATCTCCAACTAGGGTAAACGTATAACCACTAATTGAACGTATCTTATTTTTACTATCAACCTAGTTCCCATCACAATAACCTTCTAACAGTACATAGCATGATATTTTCCATAAAGCAAACAGGGATTAATTAAGAGTACCTTTTAGGTATTTAAGCAAACGATGAAGAGCAATCCAATGTGCATGATTTTGGTTATGAGTATATCTACTAAGACTACCCACAAGATAGTTATATTAGGTCATGTACAATTCATGAGAAACATCATACTTCCTATAATGTTAACATACTCTTCTTGGGAGACACTCTCACCCAAGCTCTTACACAAATGTATAATAGGATCATAAAGAGTTCTAGCAAACACAACATCAAAGTAGTTAAACTTTCTCAACACTTTTTTCACATAATGAGATTGACTTAAGAAAGTTTCTTTGGAGTTACGGATTACCCTAACTCCTAGGATAACATAAGTTTCCCCTAAATCTTTCATCTCGAACTGTGATGACAAAAACTATTTGGTTTTATTTACAACAAATAAATTATTACCAAGGATAAGCATATGTTATCAACATATAAACAAATAAGCACACAATCAAATCCAAACATTTTGGAGTACACACATTAATCGAAATTGTTAGTTATACAACCATCTTTAGTCAAAGTGTTCTGGAATTTCTCGTACCATTGCTTAGGTGCTTGTTTAAGACCATATAGTGATTTTCTCGGTTTACGCACTTTACTCTCTTGACATTTTACCACAAAACCCCTCGGGTTGTGACATATAAATCTCTTCCTTTAGGTCACCATTCAAAAAGATTATTTTTACATTCATCTGATGTACAACAAGATCATGAATAGCAGCTAACACAATCAGAGTTCTAATGGTGGAAATTTTGGTCACAGGTGAGTAACTATCTAAATAGTCCATATCTTTTTTTGTGTAAACCCTCTAACCACAAGTTTAGCCTTGAACCTTTCTATTGTACCATCAGGCCTCAACTTTTTTAGAATCCATTTACTCGTAATGGGTCTGCTACCTTTACATAAATCAATCATTCTCGAGTCTGATTTGGAACAATAGAGTCAAGTTCACTATTAACGAGATCGACACTCTTGCCTCATTTGGTCCATCGACAAATTGAAGCCTAACCTACACCCATATAGTCCTATATATTTATGTCCCATGTTTCTCTTAATTTGCTAGAGCATTCTTTCTGTCTTGATCACTTGTTGTCCTTTAATCAAAATACTTCTCACAAATAATATAAAAGGATAACAAATGATCGAGACGGAGTATATTATTACTGAGCATTCAGCCATGCATACTGTAGACACCTGCATTTTGACTGCCAGGTGTCTATAGCAGTTTCCAAAAAACACCCGATGATGATCGGACGCTAACGTGTTTCTACGCGCTCGGATATGGGCTCAAAACCATTAGTTGTTGGCTTAAGCACTTATGGAGTACAAATCTCACAAACATGACCTCAAATTCAGGGCCAGTGGGTCGTTTCCAGTCAAACAAGACTAATTTGGGTCAAAACCGACACCGGAAATAAAACCGACTTTTTAGCGATTGGGTCAACCCCAGTCAAAGTCGTTTCCGAGACATACAAAACAGCCACTCAAACACAAACGTCCAACTCAAAAAGCAAAACCCATCAAAAACCCATCCACGGTCCAAAACATTGGACCCGCGCAACCCAGCTGAGCCACTCGATCGAGTGCTCAGCCCACTCGATCGAGTGGGCCCTTAGTCAGGCCCGACTGCAGGTGCACTGGGTCACTCGACCGAGTCCAGGAGCTACTCGGTCGAGTAGCCCTAGCCGGGGGTCCATAGCAAAGCCTATATATACACCCCCATGCACAACCTTTCAAACAACTTTTAAAAAACCTAATTTGACAACTTTACAAAACCCTAAACAACTTTTTGCAACCCTAATCAAGCCCTAGTTCTACCCTAATCAAACCCTAGTACTACACTAGAAAAACCCTAACCCTAGCGTTTAGGAATCCAAACCCTAACCACCACAACTTAGCCTACATACTCGATACTCCCGTGCAAGCCGCCACTACG
Organism: Agrostemma githago; assembly: GCA_958450325.1. Taxonomy (NCBI): domain Eukaryota; kingdom Viridiplantae; phylum Streptophyta; class Magnoliopsida; order Caryophyllales; family Caryophyllaceae; genus Agrostemma; species Agrostemma githago. The sequence goes on along the minus strand of OY288239.1, from coordinate 60,858,202 downwards.
AGTCCCGTCCGAGAACAAGAACATGTAGGTTGAGGGTGCAAAACCCGCTCTCTTTTCTTCCCTTCTCCCTCTCGTCATCTTCCTCTTTCTCTTCGTTCTTTTGTTTTTTTTATTTGTTTTTTTTATCGCATTCTAATATCGATAGTATTATTAGTATAAAACATTAAAATACTCGTAGATTTGTGTCAAGTGCGAAGGATGTCGGAATAAAGAAACCCGAATATACAAGTGTACTGCACACAGCGTTGCCGGTCGCTTATCCTGACACCCTAGCACTTGATTATTGAAACGAGTCAACTTAAACAATAATTTTTATTTTCGTTCGCGTAACTTTCATTCAATCGCATATTTCGTCAAATACAAAATTATCGTTCATCTTTTAATAAGGGTCGAAACCCGTTGATGCGGATCCGACATCAAACAATTCGCAAGAATTAATTATGATGTCGGGATGCGGAGGGAATCAAGTCTTTCAATTCAAGCAAAGCATCGATTTTTTAGATTCGATACCAATTCCATAATTGGATGTCGAATCTAACGATCTAGTCAAATAAGTTAACCAATTCGATTTTTCGTTGAAGCTAACGTAGATGTCATTAAATTCGTTAGAATTACGACACTATAAACGCGGAGGAAAATTCATATCGCTTTGGTTGATTTTAAACGACTTATAGCCTTTTTCTTCGAATTTCGCTCTAGTATTCGATACCGTTTCAATAAGAGGATATCGGGCACGACGAGAATCATATATATAACTTGGACATAAATCATACAATATTTATGCCCAATTCATCGAATTATCAAAATAAAAAAAGCAACTTCGAATCAATAAGAATTGCAAAGCGAACCCTAGTTCGTACAGGGGGCACTCGATTAGCCCACTCGGTCGAGTGGCACCCCAAAAGCCAAACAGAATACTTTTTCGACCTCCACTCGGTCGAGTCTCGCAATGACCCGATTGAGTGGCAACGTACTCGGTCGAGTTGGTCAATAACTCGATCGAGTAGGGTCCGAAATACGAGACAAAATACTTTCATGACAACCACTCGGTCGAGTTTCGCAATAACTCGCTCGAGTGGCCGCGTACTCGGCCGAGTACCCTCATAACTCGGTCGAGTATCGTCACGAAATCTGGACAGAAGTCTTTTTAGAGGTTCACTCGGTCGAGTCCCTCCATGACTCGGTCGAGTGGCCCTTTATCACGTCAAACTGTGAGTCCTACAAAGCCATTCGAGTCTCGTTAAAACTTTTTTATGACTTAGGTCAACACGTGTCAAATCAATCACGTGAAACATCACCTTTTCAAAACCATGCATCATCATATTTACATTATTCTATATTTACGCAAACCGTTAATATCGTTATACCGTGACTAACCGTTTGTTCTTTTGTCAATTTACTTTGTTTATTTTATTGCACAAAATGAACCCGCATGCTAAAATACAACTTTGACGTTAAGATTTTAGTTGCATTAAATCGACATAGAAACACTTCCAATTTCTTACATGCTTAGGGAAAACAATGTTTGCATAACATTTTCCCGTTCAACTAACGCGCGTATTAGAAAATCATTCGATATCCTAGTAGAGGCCGCTAATGTGTGGGCAGGGTTGGGTGTCCTTTGTAGGCTTCCTAACACGTACCCTCACCCCTTACTCAGAACCTCGGTTTCCAGATGCCCAAAACCGTTGGCGCACGAGAGTCATTCAACACACGATAACCGGTAGTGACGGTATCGGTATCAAAATGCAAAGAAACGAGCTCAATAAACTCTGACATCGGAAATGGGCCATATTCTGTGCATGGCCCACTACGACATAGAGTGGGTTCGAACGGGCCCGAACTCCCACAAAGTTCGGTGGCGACTCCACTTCGATTTAAATTTCAATTCGATCCATTCTCATATGGAGATTCATTCGCCTCCGCAAACCCGCACGTGGCCGCGTCGGGGTGGACCTATGTCATGTCCACACATACACAACTTTGTAAAGGCCATTTATGGAAGCTCTCATGGAGACGTCCAATTCCCTTTTCTCATAGACCGTGTTGGAAGCTTGAAGCTGTCCTCAAAGGCTTGGATACCAGTATAACACTGCATAATAGCCTAATAGGAGTATAACATGTAATGTTGGAGAACTCCAATATGACTAATGTTATGATACTACGCCAAATACATCTTAAATTTAGATGTAGGCATTTCTGCACCTCTTCTATTTTGCTTTTAAAAAAGCAATCATCTACACTGCCCTGGGCGGCTGTACAACATTCTCATATTCGATTATGTACAGTCTTTCGTAACATACTGATACTGGAGTGGAGCATCCTTACAACTCTGAAGTAGATAAGAATAATAGAGTAAAAGCCATTAAGGCAGAAGAATAGACTCGCGAGCTCCAACTCCATGGCTATCATCTTCCACTTGTGTTTGAACCGCCTGCTACTGGACTTTGTGGTTGTGGCATGTTGACGTTCACCATAACGTAGTCTTCCTCAACCGTCTCTAGTTCATTCCACTCAACTGCGGCTTTGCAGAGGTCAAGGAATCTAATTCTACGGTTACCAAGCAACTAAAAAGATTAGAGGCACCACATGGTATTAAGAATTTTATTATTCCATAGTGATCAGTCAATACCAGCTGATTCCAAGATCAAGACTAAATACCATAACTAGATATGAACGATACAAACATTTCTCCATGGGGATTCATCGTACTCATTTGACTTTGATGGTCAGTTAATGTCTAATTTTACTGTTAATTTCTCTATGTCTAGATATAGACTACGAGGTGAAAATAGTAATGTTTTGGTCAACAAAAAAGACTTATCAAAACAACTATGTTCATATTATGAGAGAATATCGACCAAACCTGACATAGATTGACCGCTGAAGCTAAATATCGACAAATAAATGGGACGTAGGTAATATTACTTTTTTTGGAGGGTGTTTATTTCTTAAGACCACAAATTAATAAATCACCAACTGTGTTTATCTCTAAGACAAAATAAGTACGGAATTACTTTTTCCTAACGAGGCTTAACTCAATCGTAACGAATTTTCCTAAAATTTTCTCATTATACCCTTGTATAAACTTTACCTTTTACATTGAGATTCAATTACACTTCTTTTGTTTTACTCAGTCAATTTAGTTAATCAATCGTTTCTGAATTCGATTATGTCTTCTAATTCAATTACTGATGATTTAAAATCGATTATTTACCACGTATTTACCAAAAGGACAAAAAAATAACAAAAAAGGAAAAAAAACAAAAAGTAACAAACAAAACAAGAAAAATTATACTTTAAAAAAAGGAAAAGGAAAACCCCAATTAGTGGCTTACTCAGTTCTGCTCCCTCCTTTCCCCGACCCCAACCCATGACTCACCCCAACCCATGACTCACCCCAACCACCCTCACCACCCAGATCCGACCTAATCCCCAACCATCCACCGCCCACCCAACTCAGACCGGACCTGACAGTCGACCCAGCCCCTGCCACCCAGACCGGCGACCCAAACCCTACCGACCGGACCGTCGACTCCTGCACCGGTCGACCCGACCCAACCCCAGCCACCGACCGTGGATGGATCCAATGTTTGGGTGGGTTTGTGGGTGGTTCAAGTTTGAGATTTATTTAGAGAGAAAAACAAAAAAAAATGATGGGATGAAATGACAGGGATAAAACGGTAAAATGTTGTTAGGATTGAGTAAAAGCTCGTTAGGAAAAAACACGACCCAATAGTAAACTAAGCATCAAGCAAACGAAAATTCTTAGAAAGGATACAATCATTTCCCCACATGTCACTAATGCTGACATCCGCTTCCGACAGCAACCAGTAATCTGCATCGCTCTGCATAGGAAAAAAAAGAACCGACTTATTAACTACATGTCATATTATAATACTATATTTAATTTTAGACTAGGCTTTCAAGTCCCAATTATTTGCAAAAGATAATCAAGAAAACAGATATTATAACATCAAGCACAGACACTTTATACTACGTACTACAGTAGATAGCATAGCAATGTCACATATTTCAGAAACTAACCTCCATCTGAAAGCATTAAGATGATCTTTGATATTTCATACAGATATGCAACAGCTTAGAAGTTAGGACTTACATCAACTTCAGGTACTATCTTCACAATTCCACTGGAGCACTCCTGAGCAACATAGGCATCAGCAGACATCATTGGAGCCTCGTGTTCTTGAAGTTCCACCCCATTGCCTCTGTTTATTTTGTTTGGTTGAACTATTGGATGTTCATTATAACTTGATGTACTTGGTTCATTTGGTGGCACCTCACCAGCATTGATCTCTTCAAACTTCTCTTCGAATTGACTGTAAAATGGAAATCATTAATAAAAATGAAGATTTGTACGCATCCTTATGAGGGCGCAGACCTGAAGAAGCACATGGAGGAAGAAAGTATAATGACATGAAAGTGATTATAGAGAATTTGTCTTCAAGCTCCCACAAACACTACGGGAGTGTTTGGAGAGAGGGAAAAAAAAGAAAAAAAAAGGAGGGGGCGGAGGGAAAGGAAGGGAGATGATATTCTTTGTTTGGATAACAAAACGAAGGTGAATGGATTTGGAAGGGGGGAATGAATCCCTCCATTTCCCTCGTCCAACCCAATTTATTTTCCCACCTATATAGGGGCAAGATATGGAGGGAAAACAATGCCAAATGCAATTATAGAAATGGAATCTCCGTTCTTACCTAATACACTTCATTTACAATGGCTCGTACAAATATTTCTTTTCGCTAGAAGGAATAACGAATGGGGCGATGTAGTTTGTTTATAAAGCATCATTGTCACTTGTCAGTCTAAGACTTGTCTCCAAACCAAAATATGACATTACACTTTATCCATAGAACTAGACTTGAGCAGTGAGTAACCAAAAAGCAGGGCCTAGAAGAAGATACATATCATACCTTACAAGATACACATCAATCGGGCCCATTGTGCTCCTGAGAACTATTCTGTATCTTCTTTGAGGATAATCAACAGCCTAATCATAGCATGTTTTAGGACAAGCACCTTAGAAACTATAATAATCCACTTGATATGATTTGTTGATCTCGTTTTAACTTACCTCGTCAGGATCAGGGACCTCCAATGTTGTGCCATGTGGAGCCTTAACTGCTATCAACGTCTCATTCTAAAATAGAGTGAAGAGAACCAGTTACCAATATCAGCCATTAGTAAATCTATAATTTAATGACGCGAAAAACGACGCCATGAATAATGAGAGACAGTTCATGTGAGTGAGATAGAGCACGCGACAGTAAAGAGTCTTGGCACTCCACCTGAAAACAAGGTACGGACTTTATATCTTCCTCAGTTACAAACAGCCACCTGAATGATGTCATGACCATAACCGCAGCATGTCAGATAAGGTGATCATTGGTCCAATAACAAAGCACTGAAACACAGCTCGAGAAACTGGAAAAAATATGTACTTCTGATTATTGTCATCTTCACTCACATCCCTCAATCTCTCTTGCATATCCCTGAAATAGATTGAGCAATAGGCAGTCAGAAAGATAGACAAGTAAAGAAAATAAGACGAATTTAAACCAGCAGGCTTTTCGCCAAGTCACCTTATATGTTCATCTAATCTGCGCTCTTCCATTGAAAGGTTTTCTACATCTGCCTGTATTACAGGTAAATTAAGAATGAGCCTAAGTAATGCCAGTTCATGGACTCGCACACATTACTTGTAAGCAACACGTGAGTTACTCAGTCAGAGTTCCTTTGCTCTAGAAGATTCTTAATAATACAGGGGGGAAAGTGAATATTTTCTGTCAAGAAATAGATACCTGTAGACTACCAACACTATGATCGACATCACCAGGCCTTGAGACATCAAGTCCCCTGATAAGTTAGTGGGAAAAAAACATTTTCAGCATTCAGAATAAAAGATTGTTAGGCTCTACGATGACAGACTCACAAGGAAAGATTGCCAAATGATCAACAAAATAAAGAGATCAACAGTTTGTCCATACTTCCACTGTATTCCATTTTTCAGCTTTTCAATGAGACCAATTCCCTCTAAAACATTGGTGACATCGTAAATACGCCTCTTTTGGACCTGATAACAAATAACAACCTTAAGATTCCTTCTAAACAAGAGAAATACTGAAGGTACCATGTGCATAATTCAACAGATTACCCCTAAAACCTCAGCAGTTTTGTTCAAATCAAGAATGCCATCTTCAGCTTGTCTGATTAAATTGATGAATTTCTTCGTCAAGAGAACTGTACCACATCAAAAAAGAAAAAGCATCATCGAAATAGAAAACCAAAACCAAATAGCTATGAGTATTGAAATAGAATTAGTCAAGCCGGTTGACAAACTGGCATCGTTCTGTCGCACTGATATCTTATGAAAAAAATCCCATATATCAAAAGCAGGTGATCATAGTGGGACACAGGAAGATGAAAGGATGTGGCAGAAAAGATGCGTAAGGTTGAACCCAGCTAACCAAGAGAGCAGTCAGAACGACTAGGGCCAACTGGAGTAAGGTCACCGCCTGGTGAACCTGCATATAAAATGTGTCGCGGACATTTTGTGAGGCAATGCTGATTAAAATCCAGTTTGCGTGATGACCAACCAACTTATAGACTTTTAAACTAACCAATGCTTGACATGGGTGTCTGAGGACCAGCTCTGTTAGTTTTGGTAATCCTTGGTGCTCTTTGTCCCTTTCCACCTTTACTGGAAATGGGTGTCTGAATGGGGCTGTTAACGACCTCTGTGAATCCCGGGCTGGCTGTCCATGCAGTAGACTCTGCATCATTTTCAACCTTATCACTCTTCCGCTTCCTTGGCTGAGAATATATCGAATCACATGCACCCAAAAGTTACATCACTTGTGAAGCAACAAGGACATTACAATAAACAGCATAATCATACCAACATAAAGACCTAGACTACATTGAAAGATCAGCAACCAAATGTTGAGTATCATCGATCAAAAAACTAAAACTCAAAACCCATATACCAAAATTTGTATACTCTATATATTAGGGATTACCTATTTCATCTACTTTAAATCAATGAAATTACACTATTTTAAGTCGCAAATCAATTCATCAACCGACATAATAACAGTAAACCCGATCAAACAGCAAGGTTCAAATTCGAAGAAAAACAAACCAATTAATTGACTAATATTCCAAAACATCAAACGCGGTGAATCCAATTACATACATCAGCTATAATGAGCTGAAAGAAGCAGATGCAAAAGAAAAATGTAGGCCCGATTAACAAAACAACATCAGGTATAAAACAAGACTAGCTAAAATAAGATGATAAACTCGAAAAACAATTTGAACAGCAGGAGGCCCGCCAAATTAGCACAAACCCTCAAAGTAAAATAACCCAATTAACAAGAAGGTAAAAATTAACCCAAGTAAAAATTACTAAAGTCGGCTAAGAAAATACATGAAGATCCCCATTTCAATTACATCATAATAACGTCACAGAATAACAAAAATAATAATATCCCGCCATTAAAGAAAGAAATAGAAGGGAAGTGGGAGGAGGTGAAAAGTACAGGAGTGAGGACGACGAGGGATTCAGGAGGAGGGGGTGGAGGAGGGTGATCGGAGAAGGAGTGGTAATGGCCGGGAGGAGGGTGGAGGGAGAAGTGCAAGTGGCGGTTGACGGAGGAAGAAGGCGGAGGGAGCGGCGGAGGGTGGGTTGATTTCGGAGTGGAAGACATGTGTTTGATCGGAGATCTGGTTGTTGTCGCGGCGGGCAGGGGGGAGCGGGGGGAACAGAAAAGAGGGAGGAAATGACTAAATGGGGAGGGAACTGGGTTTGGATACAGATGTGGAGGGAACTGGTAAATGTTTCTACTTCCCCTCTTCCCAAATTAAATTTTACCAATTGAGGTTACCTTCTCCGATTTTCTTTCTTTTATTTTCTCATTTCAATATATAATACTAGTGTAATACCCGTGAATAAATTCACGGGTTGCTCGCTTGTATTTTCATAGACGGTACAATGAAGTTACAACTAAAATTAGATTATTCTTTAAGAGACCATAGGTTAGTTTAAGGGTTATTACGTATACGAAAGTATGAAGAACATGTAGTAAGTATCGTGATGCTTTGATCTTGCACTTTCTACTTCGTAGGTGTGGGTATTTTACCGGTTCATTAGAGAAGAGGTTAGTACATGAACGCAGCCTAAAATCTCAGCACGTCATACATCATAATAACTTCAGAGATTAGAGAATCAAACATCGACCTAAGCATTAACGGAGAACACGACAAATTGTTAGATGTACCAAATTAAAAATCGCACCGGTAAATATTGACTACGATTTGAGTTCTTTTAGTTTCGAGTTCATCTGGAATATTTGTTTGTTGTAACTTATTATTACATAGATCGACTTTCACGGGTTGCCCACTATTATTTTGATAGATATTCATTACAAACGAAGATATATTTTAGGTTAGTAATAGTGTGACACCGGAGAATGATAGTGTGACACCGCGTCTGATACCCGTGAAAAAATTTCACAGGTTGCCCACTTATATTTATATAGATAAAGTGTAATACCCGTGAAAAAATTTCACGGATTGCCCACTTGTATTGATATTGAAAAAGAAATGAAGTAAAGATTTATTTTAGATTATTCGTTCAGAGTCTGAAAGTTAGTTTATGTATTAATAGGTGGACAAAAGTATGAACACCATAGAGTAAGTTGAAATATTTGTATAATTAGTCAATTGTCCATCGATGAATATAGTTATACTAAACGCAGAAACCCGTATAAACTCGACCCTTATGATAAATGTAGAAATTCGTATAAACCCGGCCCATATACACCCAACCTTAAAATTACTCTTTTAATCCAAAAAGAAAAATCTATTAGTTGAGGAAAGAGTGCTTTTGGAAGAACGAAGAGCCCATGAAGAACCGTATTATTAATTGTTTTTTTTGAAGAAGTGAGATCATTTTCGAGGAAAATTTATTGGCAGAATTAATAGCAATTAAGTCGATGAACAAATAATTAAGGCTACTATTTTATTTGGAGTAATTGAGTCGATGAACAACAATTAAGGCTACTATATTCTTTTTCTACAGTTTTTTCGCAAATTGTTGTCTTGGTTCAGTGGTTTGCACTTGTGGGATGAGTCTTGGGGGTCGCGGGTTCGATTCCAACCATAATTTCAATTGAATCTAAACTCGGGTCTTAAGTTCAAATGTAGATCGAGTTTGGGTTTATGATTCGTTTCCAACCATATAACTGAACGACGTAGCAAATACATGAAACTAAGTCTTACAATAGGCATAACCGCATAATGCTGCAAATACATTAAAAATCACATAATGTCACTTACCAAGAGATGTTAAGCAATACAATATCAAAGTAGATTAATTAGACGACCTTCTTGATTGTTAACTTAAATGTTAATGTAATCAAACATCTAATGGTAGGCTGCTGTTAGGATGCTAAAAAGTGGTTGATGAGACTATACTTCTTGCTCCACCGACACTATCTGGAACCTATTAGGACAATAATATTAATAATATCAGTAAATCGGCATTAAAAACCTTACTGACGTCATTAAATTATACAAAAGTAGATGCCAATTAAAATTCAAGAAAAAACTAACCTTTTCCATCGCGATTAATTCAAACTTCAAGAAAAAAAATGATGGTTGGATATTGATTTTGAACAAATGAAATGTCTAAATGCGGTAGTGGTTATGATTATGAAGTGGCGTAGAATAGTGAGGGTCCATGATGATGATTCTGAATGAAAATGGTGGAGGGTATCAGGTTGAAGATGAAGTGAAAAGTTTGGCATTGAAAAGCGAAAAAGAAAGAGGGCTTATAAGTCAATCTAACCGGTTGTGTAGGTTGACAGTCATCCAATGTAAAATTGGAGTGATTATAATGAAGTTTAGTTTTTTATGGGTTAAAAGGAGGTTGAGGGTAATATGAGAAGGACAACAATAGTTTGTGTTATTTTTGTTAAATTTTCCTAATAAAAAAGATTAGACTGTAAATATCAAAGAAAAAACTTATAATATGATACCAAACCTTTTGAATTCAATAGAGCAAAAGAATTGAAAAATAAATTTCAACAATGAAGTACAATATGGAATATAAACACTTTAGTTCATGTAACTTTCAAAACACTTTAGTTAAAGGACATTTACTAATATTTGCGTTTTTTCGAGATTAATATGCCATGTTTTTTCGTTTTCCATTGCAATGTACCTAACCCTCACCGAAGTACAATTAGTTTTTGTTACTAAATCTCAAAAATTGATTTCGATTGAATTTAAAAAAAATAAAAATTACTCGGTACATGAAATCAACTAAATCAAATCGAAAACTTACATGACTCAATCTTTCACTTTCCGTTATTTTGGCTTTCTTCCGCCTGAAAATTCACCAATCAATTTTTAAAAAAAAATCAGATTTCTTAAATACAATTGACAATTATATCAATAAATTAAACTCACATATCTAAATATACAAATTAAAATAGAAAAACGAAATTCAGATATTCAGATTTCGCGACGAACCTTGACGGAGTGGTTATCAAGCTGAATTGCTTTCCTACAATCTTCCTCAACCCTAGTCCAATCGCTACAATTACACACCCAAAAAAAATTACCAAACATTAAACAGCATGAACACCTCAAAATCTCTAAATTAGGTGATGAAATTTCGTTTTCAAGCAAAAGATAATGTTATAATAGCAGCAGTACATACTTTGGTTTGCGATGACAAAGCGCGCGATTCGTCCAATAAATCGGTACATTAGGGCATAATGTAATTGCCTACAACAGTTGCCAATGTAATTCATCCAGGTTCGATCCCTCCAGAAGTGAAACAACACACATACAAATACAGCACCCGCACAAGCTATTATCAGTAAGATTAAGTTGGTTGCCAAATGTTATCGATAAAAACGTTTTCTGTATGGCAGTTCTCAACTCATGCATCATACATATGAAAATCCATTTTGACCTCATTCTGAATTTTACAAAACTTTTTTCCCCACATTCTGAGTTATAAGAGCACAAAGAAAGAATGCTACCATACTACACAAGAAAAAGCATTCAAAGACAGGGAAACAAAAGTTCATACCTGTAAACAAAATACCCGTTTGCACGCCGACATACATAATTGAACTCCACTACATCTCCATCCTTAGCGGCGGATCCTTCTCCATCGATAATATCTGAAATAGACCACTTATCACAATGGTGTCTGTTACTATGGGTCTTTGAATAATATGTTGTCGAGTCAGTGGTCAGATCATTAGGGCATAATGTAATTGCCTACATAATTCATTTGAATCATCAGATAAAGATAATTCATATGGAATCATCAATTAAAATAAATGTGCAATCAACAAAGATCCTTTCTTCTTGCATTGTTATGAAAAAGAAAGGAAAAAAAAAGAAAAGATGACCTCGGTGTAAGTATCAATGGCGGCAGAAAAGCGGTTTTTGGTGAAGAAGATGGAGCCTGATACTAAATAGAGATGAGATGTATGGCTTGCAATGTCCATCAGAATCTGATTTATAGTACGAATTGATTTGGTTGGAAAATTGAAAAAGAAAGATGCTGAAAATCGAAGAGCCTGAACAATTTTCGAGTGAAGATTTCAGATTCTCGAGAGGATGGTAAATGAGATATTGTGAAAATGAAATTTTTGAGAAGGAACTTCGTGAATTGTTATTTTGACTTTTTTTTTTTTTAATAAATCACATCCATTCAATTGCCGGTCAAAGGAAGGGTTGTGTAGGTGGTTAATGAAGAACAATTAATAAGGGAGTGCTTCGTAATTTGATTTTATTTTCGTTTTATCTACACCCATTCTCGGTATGGGGAAAGACTAATATATGTTTTTTCTACATTTTCTTCAATGAGTGACAAAGTGGCTTAGTGGATTGTTCACATGGGATACCTCCCAGAGGTTGCAGGTTTGATCCCTACTGCCGTAGATTTTGGAGGACATTTTGAGGAAAATTTGGATTTGCTTTCTGTACATACAAACGTGTTCACACTGGACACTGGGGTTAAAGAAAATTGTATCAAAAAATTGGACTTAATTTTAAATGGGGGATCACTTCATGGCACATGGTGTTTGATTTAATATATAAGAGATTTCACTCATATATTAAGAAAATCGGAGGAGTATTTTATTTTAAAAACTATCTCTTCGTGTCAAAATATTTTTCCCATTTCATTATTATATCTCTTAAAGTGGAATAAAAATGAAAAATACTAGTGGTACAGAGGTAGTATCTAATACTCCCTCTGTTCCATTCAGTTGTTTGCGTTTGATTAAAATAATCCTCACAATGAATATAAAAGACAAACAGTTGAATGGAACGGAGGGAGTAGGCTATTACGAGGACAATGTATCTGTTTAATTACGATATAAGTTGTAGATATCGTATGACTTTTTATTAATGAAATGGTCTATTCGCTCAAAAAAAGGTGAGAGTAGAGATATGGCCAGAGCTTTTGGATCCTAACTAAATTCTGTAAACCTTAGTCGTACTCTATCTGTCCCGGTCATTTGTTTGTCTATTTCATTTTAAGGTGTCACAATCATTTGTTTCTCTTTTTATTTTAGGAATGATTTTTATGTATAATTTGATCATCATTCACCTATAATTACGTTCACATGTCACCCACTGATTGGATATACATCTCCTCCCTCCATGGTCTTTGTGCCAAAAATAAAGGTAAACAAATGATCGGGATGGAGGGAGTTTATCACAATGTTGGATATAGATCTCATATTTTTTTAGTGGATTCGGGTCAGATCTAGATTCATATATAAGTCTGAGGGTCCAGATTTTGATCTTCTCTCTGAGATCACTATGGTACCCTTAGACCCTTACAACCTTTCTACATCTAAAATTTTGCAAGTCGAAGCTATTCCGGTAGGAAACAATCGGGCCTAGATCTTTATCGGGTTTGACTTGAACCTTGGCCTTGTCCAAGCACTCACTTCGACCTTCCTTAAGTATATCGACCTCCTTGGAGGAACGGGTCACGTTTGCCTGCACAGGAAGCAAACAGGGCCTCGGGGTTGTCCGTGTAACACCCTAGCCCAATCCTAGGACCAGAAATGTTAACCGCGGTAGCCCGCCAAACTAGCGTATTTTGTCCTCACTCATGTGCATCCCGGAAACCTTTGTAACACCCCTAATTTTTATAAATTAAATTTGTATTCATATTTTTATTTTGTTTGTGATTTAACTCGTAATCCATTTTAATTCTTCTGAGCTTAATTTTTAATTCATCTTCAATTCCTAAAATCTTTATTTTAGCTCGAATTTCTATTTCCAACTCGAAACTCGTTAAAACGTTGTATTATTTCTTCGAGAAATTATTTTATTAAACTTTCATTGAAAAATTATCATTTTGCTTTCGATAAATCAATTTAATTCATTTTCGTTGAAAACTATTTATTCGTTGAGAAACTCAATTTCCTTACAAACAATTATTTAAACTCGAGATTGACCCATTTGATTTCTCTAGTCAACTAATTTTTTTTATCAACTTTGAACCTGACCCAAATATTTAATGTTGCGACAAAATAATATTTTAGCTCATCTCGAAGTTTGGGCCTAATTCTTTTCTCATGCGATTTTAACCCAATTTATTTGTAAGCCAATTATTTATTTTTATTAATGATTTCGATCACACCGTGAATTACTTCCTTACCCAAATCGAGTCCAATGTTAACGTCTTTTGGAGCTAGGCAATTATTTGTTGACTTTAGTTCACTCTTTATATTAATTTTATTAATCACATGTTATTATCTTTTAGGAAGACTAACCTTTCTCTTATCCTTCTAGTGGCTATCAAAATCTTTTTGCAAGAGACTCCTAGTTTTCCTCGATTTCAATCGTGTTATACAACTAAAACACTACTCTTATTATTTAATAGCATTCTTAATTTTTCTACTTCTATTTCTCTTTATTCACATCTGGTAAACCATCCAAACACAAACTCTCTTATATTAGTCTTCCTTCATTGATGTGTTGCTGCTGTGCTGCTACTGTTTCTCACACAAATCAGCCCGTGCTTACCTTATTTCGTTCATCAATCCGATTCTTAAATCCGTCCTTTTTCATTCCAATCTCAAGGGTAATTTATTTACTCTTATGCTCGTCTTGTTTCCACTTTTTATAAACTTATATGGTTCTCATACCATATGTTTTAATTTTTCGTAGGCTATCGTGCTAGATCCGATGAAGACGGTTATTTTATTAATTCGGATCTCGATGAAGGTGTAGACACCCGCATTTTGACTGCCAGGTGTCTATGGCAGTTTCCAAAAAACACCCGATGATGATTGGACGCTAACGTGCTTCTATGCGCTCGGATACGGGCTCAAATCCATTAAATGCTGGCTAACACACTTACAGAGTACAAACCTCACAAAATCAACCTCGAATCCAGGTCCAGTGGGCCGTTTCCAATCAAATAAGACTAATTTGGGTCAAAACCGACATCGGAAATAAAACCGAATTTTAGCGATTGGGTCAACCCTGGTCAAAGTCGTTTCCGAGACATACAAAACAACCATTCACAACATCAAAAGTCCAACTCAAGAAGCAAAACCAGCAGTCCACCTTCAGACGGGCCATCAGGTCAAGTCCGTCAAGGCAAAACCCTAGACACCAAAGTACATGGACAATGCCTATATAAGCAACCCCATGCACACACAATTACAGATCTTTTTACACATCAAATTCAACTCTAATACAAATTTTACTACTTCAAAAAAGAACCCTAATCTTATACATGCAACCCTAATCAAACCCTAGCAATTCTGCACTAGCAAAAAAACCCTAAACCTAGTTTTAGGAATCAATCCTGAGCCACCATAACTTAACCTCCATAAAACCTCGAAGACTCTTGTGTTAAAGCCACGGTTACGAGTTCGATCCGAAACAAGAACATGTAGGTTGAGGGTGTCAAAACCCCGTTCTCTCCTTCTTCTCTTCCTCTCGTCATCTTCTTCGCTTTTTCTTACTTTTTTATTTTTTATTTTTATTTTTTTTCCTTTATTGCATCATAATATCGATAATAATTAATACAAAACATTAAAATACTTATCGATTTGTGTCGAATAAGAGGGGTATCGGAATAAGGAAACACGAATATACAAGTGTACTGCACACAGCGTTGACGGTCGCTTGTTCCAATACCCCGATTATTTGATTATTGAGATAAGTTAACTTAAACATTTTTTTTTATTTTGTTTGCATCATTATCATTAGTCCTATATTTACATTATTTTTCAAAAACAAGCATCATATTTAATAAGGGTCGAAACCCGTTGATGCGGATCCGACATCAAACAATTCGCAAGAATTAATTATGATGTCGGGAGGCGGAGGGAATCAAGGCGAGTTTTTTTAAGGTGTCGATCTATTAGATTCGATACCAATTCCATAATTGGATGTCGAATCTAATGATTTAGTCAAATAAATTAATTAACACGATTTTCGTTGATGCTAATATAGATGTCCTTTAATTCAATTGAATTAATTACGACATTAATAAACGCGGAGAAAATTTATACCGTGCTAGTTAATTTAAAACGACTTATATTATTTTCTTCAAGTCTTCGCTCTAGCATTTCATACCGATTCAATAATCGGATATGAGATATGACGAGCATCAAAATTAAAATCGAGTATAAATTATTCCAAGTATTTAATATCGATTTCATAATCGAATATTGAATACGACGAATATCGAAAATATTAAGTCGAGTGCAAATTACGCAATATTTGTACGCGATTTAATAAAATCATCAATTTTCCGAAGAAAACAATTTCGCTCTTTTTTATTATTATTCTTCGAACTTCTTTTTTTTTAGACAAAACATTTTTTTTAGATCTCGATATATTTTTTTCCTTGACCTCGGTCAACACATGTTAATCCATCACGTGACCTACTATTCTTTCCAAAATCATGTATTCATCACATCTATATCTTTATTCAATTTATTATTCATTATACCGTTACTAACCGTTTGTTATTCTTGTTGATTTATCGTTTGTTTTATTTTAATAAAATGAACCCACATGCTAAAATTCAACTTCGACGTTAGAATTAATTGCATTAAATTGACATAGAAACCCCTTTCAATTTCATTCACATGCTTAGGGAAAACAACGTTTGCATAAGCATTTTTCACCGAATTACTAACGCGCGTATTAGAAAGTCATTCGAGATCTTAGTAGAGGCCGCTAAGTGCGGGCGGGGTTGGGTGTCCTTTGTGGGCTTCCCAACACGTACCCTCACCCCTTACTCAGAACCTCGGTTTCCGGATGCCCGAAACCGTTGGCGCACGAGAGTCATTCAATAGACAATATCCGATAATGTCGGTATTGGTATCAAATGCAAAGGGACGAGCCCAATAAACTCTGACATCGGAAATGGGCCGTATTTTGTATACGGACCACTACGACATAGAGTGGGCTCGAATGGTTCCGAATAACCACAAAATTCGGTGGCGACTCCACTTCGACCTAAATTTCAATTCGATCCGTTTCATATGGAGATTCATTCGCCTACCCAAACCCGCGCGTGGCCGCGTCGGGGTGGACCTATGTCATGTCACAATTTGGCGACTCCGCTGGGGATTAACTGATGCGTGACTTACCATCGGCATCCTCAGGGTGAGACTCGAATAGAAATCGTTTGACAAATACAATACGCGTTTTAGTTCTACGGTTCATGCATAACCCATATTTTCCCGGGCCGGTACTGGTGACCGACGTCCCACTATACCATTGATGTCCATAGTCGATTCGAGTGGGTTTCGCGGCATGTTCTAAGCTTAATTCGACTTAGAGAGTCCGTCCCGATCAACGTCTAGACTATGTACACTGGTATAGACCCTCTTAGACCGACCGAGACTTAGTGTAGAGCATACATGTCGTCGTTATAATGCTTGTGTGACTACGTGCTACTTGGTTTCCGAGTCGTTTTCAAAAATGTCAACTTTTTAAAAAATTGCATCTTTTTCAAGACATTCGATTTCAAAACCCGGGACAAATACCGAATTTAGGACTTATGATTTTTACTCAAAATAGCCTATTTTCTAGACGCTATGCTGCCCAATTCAAAACTCGAAAAGCATTTCGAACTTTCGAAACCCTCGGCCCAATACCTTTTTCGTTTTTTTTGAAAAATTAGGCCTTCAACCGAGTTTTCTCGGACTTCTTCAAAAATAATCAATTTTCAAAACTTCCCTCTTTTTAGGACTTCCCGTATTTAGCAGTGTCGGGTCAGGTCATAAGTTGTAGAGGTCTCTAGCGTCGAAACTCTGTCGATCTTACATCACGAGTTTCTTCCCTATCCCAGTCCGCCTTATTAGACTGAGGCAAGGCCCATCTAAGTAGGACATACTCTTACGAAGGTGGGCCCGTCAACACAATCGAGTCAAAAGTCGGGGGATGTCCCACGTGAACCTTCCTTCGAACAGGACTAGGCCCACTTGCCGAATCCTAAGGAAGGCCCACACTTCACAAGTCACCCGTCTAGGTGTCTTTCTTCGAGTCATTTCCCTCTTAGTCTCGTTCGGGATGTACTTTCTATTCCAGGATTTCTGGGCTAGTTTCTGATTACGCGGTGTTCTTACAGACAGGCCACCCGCAACCCGACATCAACGCAAGATGGAAGAATTGAAGAATGCCCTAACCAAGATCGAGACTCAACTAACCTCCATCCTTGCTAACCAAGCAACTTTGGACACTCGCCTGAGCACTGTAGAGAAGACGGTCCCAGTTGAAGGAGCTGAGTCCACTGGGCCCATAGCCGAATTGGTCAGTGTTGTTCGCAGGCTCGAGGAGCAAGTTCACTTATCAACAAGCAATTCAATCCACTCCGAAAATGCTCGCATTTATTCACCTTTGAGTAACGAGCTACCGGCCAACCTCAACTTGACGGGAATTCCTATGTTTGAGGGTACCAAAGACCCGATCCATCATATCCGGGCCTTCAAAGACTTCATGGCAGTCAAAGGGGTAAAGTCCGCCATGTTCAAGCACCTATTCCCTTCCTCTTTGGAGAAGCATCCCAGGGCCTGGTTCTACAGGCTTGATCCCAAGAAATACAAGACTTGGGATGATGTGGCGACCGAATTTGCTCGGAACTACGCCGATAACACTGAAATCCAGACTACAATGCGTACTCTGGAGGTCATGGCTCAAGAGCCCAAAGAAGGGTTCACAAAATACTTGCAGAGATGGAGGGCCGAGAGTGTGAAGTTGGTCGACAAGCCCGACAAGAAGGCCCTAGTGGAAGCCTTCGTCAAAAATCTACTCCCATCCTACCGGGTCCATCTCCGGTATGCTATCATCCCAAACTTCGCTGTCCTTACTGAAATGGGCACGAGAATCGAGGATGACTTGAGACTAGAGAGCCTGACTAAGGCCTCTACCAAAGGCTATCAAGGGGCAAGTTCATCTACGATCAAGCCCACACCTGCAGTTGCAACTCGCAGCATCTTTGACGAGGTAAACCTGCTCGACACCTCATCTAAGAAGAATACACCAAATCGGGTATTCACAGATATAGGGACTACCTATACTTACGCCTTACAAAGGCTATCATCAAAGGGCCTGATCCAGCCGATAGACCCAACTGCAGAACCTCCAGTAAAAAAGAGGCCCAAAACTTACAATGCCCAAGCCTACTGCCAGTATCACCGGGGTAACGAGCATGAAACTGAAAAATGTTGGAGGTTAAAGCACCTGATCCAAGATCTTATCGAGAGCGGGAAAATCCCGTTGCCCGGAGACAAGCCGAGCAACAAAGAAAACCCGTTCAGTGCCCACGCAATCTTCACCGGTGAGGTAATTGACTGTTCTCACCTCATCTCTCCCTATATCCCACAAATCAACGGGATATGGTTCGACGACGAGGATGATGTGTACTTAACCAAAGGGGAAGCTGTCCCCATCACCCTTGAGGAGGTTCGAAAGGCTAAGTCCAAAGCCTTAGCCA
Source organism: Agrostemma githago (assembly GCA_958450325.1). Classification (NCBI taxonomy): domain Eukaryota; kingdom Viridiplantae; phylum Streptophyta; class Magnoliopsida; order Caryophyllales; family Caryophyllaceae; genus Agrostemma; species Agrostemma githago. The sequence continues at coordinate 60,839,166 of OY288239.1, read as the reverse complement.
CCAATCACCTCGCCGCAGCTGGGCGTTCCATTCCTATATCCGTCACTGAACCTGCCAGGACGGAGCCTACCCTCGAAGAACCAAGCCCAGACACGGCTCTGGTCCAGCAAATGAAGAGGGTCCGAGCTGATCTAACCATATGGCAATTAGCTCGCAAGCTCATCGGAAAGCACTGACTAAGGCTCTCGATGAAATCAAGGTTGATTCAGAAGCTACCCCTGCTGAAATGGTAGCCACCATTATGCCCTACCTTAAGGGCAAATCCAAAGAAGAAGGCCCGCTCATAACCTTCTCCGAGGCTGACCTACCACCGTTTGGGCCCAATCACAATCTGGCCCTATACATCACGGTCATCTGCAAGGGTAAATACCTCCCGATGACCCTTATCGACGATGGATCAGCCGTGAATGTCCTTCCTCTAAGGACCGCAAAAGCACTCGGCATCACCGATGCCGATTACCTTCCGACGGCGCAGACTATCCAGGCTTTCGACGGAAGCCCAAAACCTGTCGCCGGGGCCGTGAAATTGAAGATCAGAACAGGCCCAATCGAAAAGGAGTTGGAATTTCAGGTGATAGATGTCACCTCATCATTCAATCTCTTACTAGGAAGGCCTTGGATCCACGCAGTCAAGGCCGTGTCATCTACCCTCCATCGAAAAGTCAAGATGCCCCTTAAAGACGGTATCATCACGCTGGAGGCGACCCCAATTACCGTAGCAAGCTGCAACGCTACGGGCCGGGCCGACCCACGAGGATTTGATTTCGTGGGCATGATCGAAGAAGAATATCTCTTTAGGCCCTACTTCACAACTAGCATCGACACGATGCTACAAAATCTGGGTTACCTATCCGGAATAACCTCAAGGCCATATCTTCCAGCTGGGAAGATTATCGAGGTCCTAAATGATGGCGAATCACATTTCGGATTGGGGTATGCAATAACCCCGGAAAACGTGGTTCGGGCCGGTATTCACAAGGCCATCGACATTTTCAAGGGTACTTACATAAGCCCTTATAGCCCGAAGTTAACGGATTACTTCGTCACTCCAGTCTTCGGAGCTATCCAAGTGGGCCTTTACCGACCCACCGTCACATATCCCGAGACCAAAAAGGCTCGGGAATGCAATTTCATCCCTGATGATATATTCACCATCGTCCAGGCCGAATCAAAGGAGGGCGAAAACAACTCCGAGCCCGTGCTGGGGCTCTTATTCGGAGAAGACAAGGCCATCCCCGCTCCGAAAGACGACTTGGTCAACCTGATCCTTCGCAGCGATTGGTTTGACCCAACCAAACTAATCACCGAGGTCGGTACCAACACCAAGATGAGGGCTTGGAGGAAGACCATAAAATGGACCGATGGCCAAGGACGGGTCTACAAGTTGACCACCGGCGAGGGAGACATGCCGGATACCGAGTCTGAGTCTGAGTCAGAGTCGGAGTCTGAGTCCGAGTCTAGAGGGTCTGGTGCTAAAGTCGAGTCTGTAACCCCTCTTCCCTTATCCACTGAGGTCTCGGAGCCTGTCCCAAGACCTCTCCCTATCCCGCCACTGACCAATGATCAGATGGCAGCTCTATTCGAGCTATTTTCAAAATTTACCATCAATAATAATAACGAACACCGTTCTGCTTACGACCTGTCTTATTTCCAAAATTTTCTCAATTTCAAAAATTTTATATGCAATGACATTGAGAAACCCGACGAACAGGTACCCCTACCTCAACATCTGGTCGAGCAGCTCGAGCAAAGGGAATCGCGAGATCCGGTAATCGAAGAAACTGAGTCCATCAATGTGGGAACCACTTTAGAACCCCAGATGCTTAAGTTGGGCCTATCTTTAGATCCAGAGGAGAGAAAACAATTCGCAGACCTCCTCCAGGAATTCAAAAATATCTTTGCATGGTCCTACAAGGACATGCCGGGTATAGACCGGGAGATAGCCGAGCACCGAATACCCATCAAAGATGGGTGCAAGCCGGTAAAGCAAAAACTCAGAAGAATGAAGCCCGAGTGGTCTCTTAAAGTCAAGGAAGAGGTCAATAAAAAATTCAAAGCAGGCTTTATACAAGTGTCTGAATATCCAGACTGGGTTGCAAACATCGTGCTGGTACCCAAGAAGGACGGCAAGGTGCGGGTTTGCGTGGACTTCCGGGATCTTAACAAGGAAAGCCCAAAAGACGATTTTCCGTTACCACACATCGACATACTGGTGGATAACACGGTCGATCATGCCCTTCTATCGTTCATGGACGGGTATGCCGGGTACAATCAGATTAAAATGGCAGAAGAGGATATGGGTAAGACCACCTTCATTACACCTTGGGGTACTTACTGTTACACCGTCATGCCATTTGGGCTTATCAACGCCGGGGCCACTTATCAACGGACTGCGACTACTTTGCTCCACGTCATGATGCATAAGGAAGTGTAGGTCTATGTGGACGACATGATCGTCAAATCCAAGGATCGAAGCGAGCACATTTCAGCCCTAAGAAAGTTCTTCACCCGGCTACGTAAATACAACATGAGACTGAACCCACAAAAATGCAGTTTTGGGGTAATGTCGGGCAAATTACTGGGCCATATCGTTAGCCAACGCGGCATCGAGGTCGACCCAGCTAAAATCAAAGACATCACCGAGATGCAACCACCCAAGACCGAAAAGGAAATAAGGGGGTTTCTCGGGAAAGTCCAATACATCAGCCGGTTCATTTCGAAACTAACCATGGTATGCGAACCCATCTTCAAAAAGCTGAAAATCGGAGAACGGGTGCTATGGGATGACAAATGTCAAGCGGCTTTCAACAAAATCAAGAAGATTCTGTCTGCTCCGCCGGTACTAATGCCACCTCAACACGGTCTGCCCTTGTCGTTATACCTAACGACGACAGAGACGGCCATGGGGGCTATGCTGGCCCAGACAATCGATTCAGAAGAACGGGCTATTTACTACATCAGTAAAAAGTTCCTCGAATATATCAGTGCAAATATACAATGCTTGAAAAGACGTGCCTAGCATTGGTTTGGGCCACTAAAAAGCTCCGACATTATATGCTCAGTCACGAGGTAGATGTGTTATCCAAAATGGATCCTATCAAGTAGTTATTCGAGAAGCCCATCCTCAACGGCAGGATGTCAAGATGGACTTTAATGTTATCCGAGTTCGACCTCAAATTTGTACCATTAAAAGCCATCAAAGGCCGGGTAGTTGCCGAGTTCCTCGCTGACAGCCCAATATCCGAAGAAGGCCACACCGATACATGGGCCTTTCCTGATGAAGACATATTCCATACCGATACGGAGGTGTGGGATCTATATTTCGATGGGGCATCCAACTTCCGAGGATTTGGGGTCGGAATCCTGTTAATTTCACCCCGAGGGGAACACACTCCCTTATCCATCAAGTTGGACTTCGACGTGACCAACAACGCAGCCGAATACGAAGCATGCATTCACGGGTTGCAAGCCGCCGCTGATTTAGGGGTAACAAACCTCCGGGTCCACGGTGATTCATCATTGGTCATCAATCAAGCACTCCAAAAATGGAAAACTCGGAACGCCAATCTCGTGGCTTACCAAGCACAGGTAAGGGTTCTAGAGAAATAATTCCAAAAGGTAGAATACATTTATCTGCCCCGGGAAGAGAATCAGTTCGCAGATGCACTTTCCAAATTAGCATCTTTACTGAACATCCCGGATCACCTGACCAGCATGCCAATTTGTGTCGAAAGACGGTCCGAGCCAGCCTACATCCACGCCATTCAGGATATCGAGATAACTGACCCGGAACCATGGTATCAAACTGTCCTAACCTACTTGGCAATGGGAAAATATCCCCCGGGAACTGAAAACCGGGCCAAGAAAGCCCTGCGGAGTTTGGCAACCCAATTCGTTCGCACGGATGACGGGCAACTGTACAAAAAGACGGCACATGGGGCTCTACTCCTATGCATCGATAATATACAGGCCGAAAAGGTAATGGCCGAAGTACACGACGGTGAAAACGGCCCGCATATGAACGCCCATATGCTAGCCCGAAAAATCATGAGGCTCGGGTACTATTGGAACACCATGGAAACAGACTGTCAGGTGTATGTCAAACACTGCCATAACTGTCAGATCTTTGCCAATGTACAACATATGCCATCTTCCCTCTTATATACCACGACATCACCATGGCCATTTTCGACATGGGGTATAGACATAATTGGAAAGGTGCATCCTTCCGGGACGGGAGGTCATTGCTTCATTTTAGTGGCCATCGACTACTTCACCAAATGGGGAAGCCGAGTCATACCTTGTCTTGAACGCCAAGCACGTGGCCAAATTTATCCAAAATAAAATAATATGCCGGTATGGGATCCCTCACGAGTTCATCAGCGATCACGGGACCCACTTTCAAGCCGAAACTGCCGCATTGCTGGCAAAATATAAAATTCAAAGGCATACATCTTCGCCTTACCGACCTCAAACAAATGGAGCGGTGGAAGCGGCCAATAAAACAATTGTCACCATACTTAAAAAGATGGCTGAGAATTATCGGGACTGGCCCGACAAAATACCTTTTGCCCTGTGGGGATATCGAACCTCAATCCGCACCGCGACCGGGGCAACCCCGTATTACTTGACATAGAGAATGGAAGCGGTTCAACCAGTCGAGCTAGAAGTGCCATCCCTCAGGATTTTACTTGAAAGCCAAGTACCTGAAGCAGATTGGGTCCAAGCCCGATACGATTCGCTGGTCCTTTTAGACGAACGGCGATCACGGGCCCTCAACAATATCCAAATATATCAAAAGAGGATCCAACGGGCTTTCAACAAAAGGGTTAGGCCACGAAACATCAAAGAAGGGGACCTGGTCCTAAAATTGGTTCGTGCCTTACTACCGGTTGACCCAAGGGGTAAATTCAAACCCAACTGGGCTGGGCCATACTTAGTCAAGAAGGTCCTATCAGGAGGAGCGGTGATGCTGACAGACTTGGACGGGAACGAATTTGTCAACCCAACCAACTTGGACCAGCTGAAGCGCTACTACCCATAAACCCCATCTCAATGTCATTTGCAAAAATTTATAAAAATTTGTCTTTTTATAAATTTTCAAAAATTATAAACAAGTCAATAAGCTAGAATTAATTATTCTACTGTTGCACATCTCGAATTAATAATCTTGATGTATTTCGAAAATTGCAAAAATCAATCAAATCAATTTTGAAACTACGTTTGGTTTGATTCCGCTATTTGTGGATACGTAGGCAACCCCTCAAAAGGGTACAACCACTGCAATAAACGAAAGACGGGAACGGTGTTCAATAATATGTCTTTTTATCTCGATTACAAAAAAAAACGCCAAACACGGCATACACACAAAAAATCACACCACAAAAATAATAATAATATTCAAATAATAAAATATGAAGACTAATATCCGGGCATCTTCCCCTTTCCCTTGTCCTTCGGGTCGCGTGGAGCCCGAGGTTGCCGAGTTGAAGGTGAGCGTTCCCTAATCACAAGGGGAATCTCCTTAGCCCGAACCCGCTTCTTTGACGACGGGTCTTCAATCACAGTCTTTGGCCCAAGTCGGGCCCGCACATGCTCGGGTAGCCTATCCCGTGGGCCAAGTCGGTCTTGCACGGCTAGTCTAGGGCCTAGTATTCTTTCCAAGTCCGTCTGGGGGCTCACTTTCCCCCAAGCACCTTTAGCACTAGACCCTTCAGCTTGAGTTTTAGTCTTCTTCTTGTGACCTGACATTAGACGAACTAGGGTAGCTGGAGTGTCTCCTTCATCAAAGAACCCCCAGTTGTCTTTGGCTTGCTCTCTTCTCAGCAGGTCGAAGGCTTCATCGACTTTCAAAGCGGCTCGGGCTTTAGCATCTCCTGCTTTGGTCCACTTCGTGTAAGAATCTGAAACCCAGATTGAGTGGCGAGACTTGACAATGGGCCAAGTATGCCGTGTGTACCATCTTTGCATCCAGGTATCACACATCGCATCAGTCAGTTGGGTAGGGTCACTTACAACTGCTTCAACCTCAGGGATTCGCTGGGTCCATCCATACTGCCTTAGTATGCGATCTGGGTAGAGATGAACCGTCTGCCTGAAAGATAGGATCACCTGATAGCGGGCTCTGTCCCTCGGGTCCAAGCCACTCCAAAGGTAGATGGGCCACCACGGAATGACCCATCGAATTAGCGGACCACCATGGAAAGACAAAACCTCGTCCCAATACTTTTGCGTAATCTGACGAGAGAAATCAATGGCCCGCCTCCTCGTCATCACCTGGTTATGACGATAGTTGCCCGCATCAAGGGGAGGATCTATCACTGATAGCCTCTCATAAAGCCAAATCTGCAAAAAGGAAACAAAAACATGAGTAAAAAAATAAAAAAAATCGAAAAAAAAAAAAAAAAAAGTTGCAAAGTAACATACTTGCAGCAATCGGGTGCTCCCGGTAAGACGAATTGACGAGTCTCTCTTACGGCTGTCCAATCCTTGGATAATTTCGCCCGTGATCAGCCAAGCCGGGCTGTGTTCAGTCTCCATCAAGTCTACTACGGTCAGAAGATGGGTGTTTCCCATGCAGGATAACAAATCCATGTGACCCTCGAAAGCATATACGTGGAGCATACAGAAAGAAAAGGCCCTGCGGCTGTAAGCCGGTCTGACCCGAACATCAAGAGAATTCATAAATTTCTCAGCCAAGTCGATCAGAGAAATCTTATCGCCTTCCATCATGCGGGATACCTCATTGTGAGAAAGCCCTAGAAAGTCTCGAAGCTTCCTCCTCGGGTCATAGATCGAGTACGGGACGGCTGGACGAAGCACCGGGTTCCATCCTCCTATAGCGGCAATCTCCTCAGGCAAAGGGCAAACCTCGCCCCGGGGAAAAGCAAAGACATGATATATGTCATCCCAGTAAGCCAAGCATGCATCCAGGAAATAACGATCAACCACCATCTGACGGAACGGGTACAACTGAGTTATACCCGTTTGATTCAAAGCCACCCTATCCGTGTCCCTAAAGTGACGGGATCACTCTTGCAACATCACACTCAACCTATCGATTCCCATGGCTAAACTTCTTAAGAAGATAAAGAGACTTTCTTTTTGCCTAAAGGGAAATAAAGAGACTTTCTTTTAAGAAGAGGTTGATTTGTGATGGGATTTATGAAGAAATCAAGAGCAAGAGAGGGCTATATATAGCATTAGCCTTGCAAACTGTTTAGGAAAATTTCCTAATCCTAATTGGAATCAAACCGCACGCCTAGTCTCGATACTAGCATGATCTCGAAATTTCCTAATCCTTGTTAGGAGTCAAAAATCTCAAAGTTTCCAAAATTCAAAAATCTCAAATTTTCAAGATTTCAATTTTCAAAATTTCAAAATTTTCAAAATTTCAAAAAATCATTTTCCCCAGCGCGAGTCATTTTACTACCTACGTTTTGCATGCATTTTACGTGACTTATACAGGTACGACTCAAATAGGGACGTGTAGCCCACGATATCTCCCCAGCGGAAGCCAACGACGACATTTCACGGGATGGGCCTACATACAGGCGCACCCAGGACTTATGCGACAAGTCCAAATGCCCCACGGAGTTATCGTCATCAGCTCAGGTATGACTTCTACCTTACGGCTGGCGAGCCCTTCACGCGAGTCTAATGGACTATAAACGACCCGGCCGGAAGTCCGCCAGGTTTCAATCCTCGATTGGCCTGGTGGCTACTCTGACTTTCGCCTTGTCCAAGCCTCAGTCAGAGTGGGGGCTCTGTAGACACCCGCATTTTGACTGCCAGGTGTCTATGACAGTTTCCAAAAAACACCCGATGATGATCGGACGCTAACGTGCTTCTATGCGCTCGGATACGGGCTCAAATCCATTAATTGCTGGCTAACACACTTACAGAGTACAAACCTCACAAAATCAACCTCGAATCCAGGTCCAGTGGGCCGTTTCCAATCAAATAAGACTAATTTGGGTCAAAACCGACATCGGAAATAAAACCGACTTTTAGCGATTGGGTCAACCCTGGTCAAAGTCGTTTCTGAGACATACAAAACAACCATTCACAACATCAAAAGTCCAACTCAAGAAGCAAAACCAACAGTCCACCTTCAGACGGGCCATCAGGTCAAGTCCGTCAAGGCAAAACCCTAGACACCAAAGTACATGGACAATGCCTATATAAGCAACCCCATGCACACACAATTACAGATCTTTTTACACATCAAATTCAACTCTAATACAAATTTTACTACTTCAAAAAAGAACCATAATCTTATACATGCAACCCTAATCAAACCCTAGCAATTCTACAATAGCAAAAAAACCCTAAACCTAGTTTTAGGAATCAATCCCGAGCCACCATAACTTAACCTCCATAAAACCTCGAAGACTCTTGTGTTAAAGCCACGGTTACGAGTTCGATCCGAGACAAGAACATGTAGGTTAAGGGTGTCAAAACCCCGTTCTCTCCTTCTTCTCTTCCTCTCGTCATCTTCTTCGCTTTTTCTTACTTTTTTATTTTTTATTTTTATTTTTTTTCCTTTATTGCATCATGATATCGATAATAATTAATACAAAACATTAAAATACTTATCGATTTGTGTCGAATAAGAGGGGTATCGGAATAAGGAAACACGAATATACAAGTGTACTGCACACAACATTGACGGTCGCTTGTTCCAATACCCCGATTATTTGATTATTGAGATAAGTTAACTTAAACAATTTTTTTTTATTTTGTTTGCATCATTATCATTAGTCGTATATTTACATTATTTTTCAAAAACAAGCATCATATTTAATAAGGGTCGAAACCCGTTGATGCGGATCCAACATCAAACAATTCGCAAGAATTAATTATGATGTCGGGAGGCGGAGGGAATCAAGGCGAGTTTTTTTAAGGTGTCGATCTATTAGATTCGATACCAATTCCATAATTGGATGTCGAATCTAATGATTTAGTCAAATAAATTAATTAACACGATTTTCGTTGATGCTAATATAGATGTTCTTTAATTCAATTGAATTAATTACGACATTAATAAACGCGGAGAAAATTTATATCGTGCTAGTTAATTTAAAACGACTTATATTATTTTCTTCAAGTCTTCGCTCTAGCATTTCATACCGATTCAATAATCGGATATGGGATATGACGAGCATCAAAATTAAAATCGAGTATAAATTATTCCAAGTATTTAATATCGATTTCATAATCGAATATTGAATACGACGAATATCGAAAATATTATGTCGAGTGCAAATTATGCAATATTTGTACGCGATTTAATAAAATCATCAATTTTCCGAAGAAAACAATTTCGCTCTTTTTTATTATTATTCTTCGAACATCTTTTTTTTTAGACAAAACATTTTTTTTTAGATCTCGATATATTTTTTTCCTTGACCTCGGTCAACACGTGTTAATCCATCACGTGACCTACTATTCTTTCCAAAATCATGTATTCATCACATCTATATCTTTATTCAATTTATTATTCATTATACCGTTACTAACCGTTTGTTATTCTTGTTGATTTATCGTTTGTTTTATTTTACTAAAATGAACCCACATGCTAAATTTCAACTTCGACGTTAGAATTAATTGCATTAAATTGACATAGAAACCCCTTTCAATTTCATTCACATGCTTAGGGAAAACAACGTTTGCATAAGCATTTTTCACCGAATTACTAACGCGCGTATTAGAAAGTCATTCGAGATCTTAGTAGAGGCCGCTAAGTGCGGGCGGGGTTGGGTGTCCTTTGTGGGCTTCCCAACACGTACCCTCACCCCTTACTCAGAATCTCGGTTTCCGGATGCCCGAAACCGTTGGCGCACGAGAGTCATTCAATACACAATATCCGATAATGTCGGTATTGGTATCAAATGCAAAGGGACGAGCCCAATAAACTCTGACATCGGAAATGGGTCGTATTTTGTATACGGACCACTACGACATAGAGTGGACTCGAATGGTTCCGAATAACCACAAAATTCGGTGGCGACTCCACTTCGACCTAAATTTCAATTCGATCCGTTTCATATGGAGATTCATTCGCCTACCCAAACCCGCGCGTGGCCGCGTCGGGGTGGACCTATGTCATGTCCACACTTCCCCAAAGCGGGGTTAATCTGGAGCTGGGGTCGGTGGATAGTGCTCAGCAAATTACAGATCCCATCAGAAGCAATTTCACAAAATTTGCAAATTGTAATCCACAATCAGTTTCAAAATTATGAAAACTTTAAATTCCTAAATGAAACCTAACTGCTTCTTCCCTAACGAAAGACGTCATTCCTACGTTATTGAGCAACGTTCCTTCGCAAAGCGTTTCGTACATCCCTAGCCACTCATTCTTTTCCGACGACTCTCCTTCATTGACCATATTCCTTCGCAAGGCCTGTCATCTACGTCGATTCAACTTCGCTCCTTCGACAACCACAGGTGTTCTCCTTCATTGACGAATTTACTCCTTTGTCGGTGATTATTGGGAGATTTGCACCTAGGTACGCCGTGCACCATTTCACCTCCTTCTTCAATTACTCTCTTGCTGCTCTATTTTTCGGTTCCTTTTATTGTATATACAAAAATCAATCAATTATTTTTCTGTTCCTTTTATCAATTAGCTTATTTTAACAACATGACGTTCAAAAACATTGTTTCCTCCCAGAAAAAATCCTAACCTCCATCTTTCATTCGGAGCTTCATCGATAATTAATCGATGGTAAGCCCTAAAAATTGGTTAAATTTCACTTCTTAGTATGATAATCAATCCCTTATTCAATATAAATCTCTCTTTTTATGGGAGTTTCATCCTTTATTTCAAGGTTTTGGTCATTTTTTTCAAGGTTTCGGTCCTTTACGTTAGTACAGGGCTTAGTTTTATGCTTATTGACAAGGGTAGTTTGTTGATGGTTCGTTGCACGTCTATTCAATGTCTACAAGTAATTTGTCAACGATCCTTGAGACCAATAGAAGGTAAGTTTTCTCTAGTTGTAAATCAAACGAAAGATCCCCTGAACAAAAGCTGCATGAAGATAGTGATACGAGGTCATGCCGAATCGTCAGATCATGTCTTGAGATCCTTAGTTTATAAGAGAATTTTCTTTCTTTTGTTTTTATTAGATTTGATTGTGATTATCGTTATTCGTTGTAAGTGCCGTTTGACGTTCTATTAATGAGTTATTCTTCTCGTTCAAAAAAATCAATTAATTCAATCTTTGATTTGATTTTATTGATTGATTTGTTAAGTGATTTTTATCTCAATCCTTAGACCATGGTTACCCATGGATACAATTACTCTCCATAGAGGAACTCATCTCTTCCACCTCACTTTTTCTACCACATTTTCTCTCTCTTATAAAATACACATGCATCAATGAATTCACTTTTATCTCCATAGAGGGTCTCACTCATCTCACCACATTTATCATACCTAACCCATTTACTTTTATTCATTTTTTAATTTCATTTTATAAATTTATTTAAGGCAACCTAAGCAATTAACCCACCAACTTGCACACTAATTACTCTCTCTTTCCCCTTTTCCTGAATCCTTCAAAGTGGAGATTTTTGCTCAATCCTCCTCCAAGGATTGAGGACCCATTAATGTATCATCATTTTCACTTTATCCACCTTATGGATTGAGTCCAAATCCATTGTTAACCTTGCTCTTAGTGTAAGGTATTTTTATGTTTGAAATTTTGCGATACTTGATACGAGCACTTGTATCATATTTTGATACTAAAGAGTGAAGTGTGGTACTGGAAAAATATTTTATTAGTATGAAAACAATGGATCCATTTTTGAACTCGGATTCGGATATAGAAGTTGAAATTTCAGTACCTTAGGAATTGGGTATACTTTTGATATAAAGGATCCGCATCCTATAATATCCTACCATTTGTCATCCCTAGGTGAAAGGACTTCTATGTACTACCGAGTACTCCGTGAAGGCTTACAGAGTAAACAAAACAAGTTGTTCTTATAGGAACCCGAGCATGACATATCATCCTGACTGTGAGGGACTAGAAGTTTTGTTTTCCCTCAAATTTGACGGATTTTGACTAAGTATTATTTACTTAATCAAATAATATACTTAATATATCATAACATTCCATAATCCAATGACCTCGATATTTGATTATAAACTAATAGTAAAGTGATTTCCAAAATAGTTATTTTAGATTAGGAAAAGTTTCCTTATGATAGAATTTGTGTAATTGTCATATCTTTTGTAATTAGCTGTCATATCTTTTGCAACACTACATATTTATATGCAATTCAATCAATAATCCAATTAAAGGGATTACAAAATACTTTTATGTTATTAGAAACAAGGTTATCTCGATAACTAGGTTCTTCATTTTTTTAGTCTAACGTCACCTCCTTCGTGCTCGCCTCGGCTACCACCACGCACCTGGCAGTCCACCATGACCAACAATGATAAACCAATGCCTTCCCCAGCGAAGTCACTTCATCCCATCTACTCTGTCTCAAATATTCAACATAAGGTTCGAATTTTGGGTGGGGTGTAATCCCCTAAAAATTCTAGCGCGATACAGTGGCGGAAACACTGTAGAGTCGGGATTAAAACACACAGAACTATGTCTTAATAAATTGAATTGGTAAAGTCAAACGTACGCCATACATAAAAATGGCTAAAAATTTAAAACAATCCATAAAGAGGTTAAACAATCCTTAAGACATGATTATTAAAAGATCAAGCAGGATCCAAGACTGCTCATTAGCCCACACCCACCGGAAAATAAACACGTATACCTGCCATGTTAAAACATAACAGCCACAATCAGTGGGGAGCAACGTCAACGTTCTCTCAGCCGTATAACAGGATTTTAAAACAGTAATTACTAATATAGGAAAAATAGTAAAAATGGAAAACAGTAAAACAGCATATTAAAATAAGCTTTAGCGTAAAACAAATTAATCAAAAGGGTTTCCGAAGAAACATGAAAATATTTGCCAACCTGCAAACCAATTTATATCGATAATAAATAAAATAATCAAAATGGCGTTATGGATAGGAGTAGTGATGAATGCTAGACTTTCACTAGGAGAATACTAAAAACTAGCTTCGAGAACTTAGTTCAAACAAATCAAACTTCGGTCTCTAACTAGGCTACTCAACCATAATAGGACGGCGACTTATAAATGCGTGGCCCTAGTTTAAGATAATGCACACCCCTCCTGGGATTACCTGTCACTCAGTTTAACTTATGACGGCGACTTACTGCGAGGCCTAAGCTTAAGGTCAAAATGTAAAAAACTCCCGGGATACCTGTCACCCGGTTCAACAACCAATGTACCGATTCCTGATACACTAGCCTTATAGTTGATGGCAAAACCGTAAACCCTAGAATATATTACTCTAACCTCACACTTGTCCTTATTCCATAACTCCAAAACAAAGCCATTATCGATATTCAAAGGATATAATCAATATAAATAATATGAGGATAAAAGAAGTAAACATTTATATTCTAAAAGAGGAAACTTTCTATTTTAGGAAACTTCTATTTTTAGAAACTTTACTAAAAATAGCATTATATCAAAATAGTGAAAATATTAGTTCATACTAATACCACATTTTTAGTAAACGATATAGATTTATAAAACTAATACTTTCGGCCTTAACGATATTAATTATTAAAGTAAGATCATTTGATTTTATGAAATTATTAAAATATCGTATAAGTGTTATAAAATGATTAGAAACATCTTAAACATTTTAATATTACTAATTAGGGTGTTTTCAAAAGTTATAAAGCTAAAATTCCCTAATTATTATTAGTTTCGATGATAAAATTATAAATAAGATTTTACGGCAAACACTAAATTAAATACTTGAACGTCTTTATTTAATTAAACCAACAAATACATTTAGAGTATGTTAAGGGATGATTTAACTACTAAAGTTTCAGATTTAAATACTTTCAAAATTGCTGGAAAAATAATTCTTTTAGGTAAGACGAAGCAATTTAGCGATAAATCACAGTTTGTCCGAAATCAGTATTTATTAATTAAAACTATAATAAATAGTACAAAAATTACGTAAAATAGTTAAATTATATTTATGGACATTCTGTCCAGAAAAGAAAATTTCCAGAATTCTAAAAACTCGGTTTTTAAAGCGTTTTCTCGTTAATCGTCCAATCTCGACAATAACGATTAATAAAAATAGTAATTACAAAACGATTTAAGTATTAATATCCAAAAATTATTATTAAACCTAAAAAACATGATTTTCCAGAATCTACCATTTTTCCAGATTTCCAAAAATTCCAGATTTAATAAATCCCGTCAAAACCGTCTTTAAAACCCGTTTTCACAATTAACGATTCCAATAATAAAACTTATCGTTCCTAACATTTTATTAAAGCACTAAAAATCATAAAATTACATTTTAATATGAAATCATCAGAATCATAATTTTTCCAGATTTAAACCAAAGACCAGAAATCGAGAATTTAAACAACAAACGCGGTTTTAACGATAAACGATGATTTAAAGTGATTAATTAATTCATCCACTTAACAATTCCGAAAAATTATGAAAGAATTCAGAAAATTTTATTTCACCAGAAAGTTTCACCACGTCAAAAATCAGATTAAAATAAATTGTTTAGGTGCTAGAACTAAAAATCGGTTTTTAATCGTTTTTGTCCGAAAACGGTAATAATTCAATAATCGATATCAAAAATATCAGAAAAATACTAAATTATTAAAAATAATTAAAAACAACATTTTTCCAGAATATAATCATATATAACATGTTTAGGCCGATTATTACGATTTTACAAATTAATATAACAATTTAATCGTTAATCTCGTAAAAGCGATAAAAATATCGAAACATTCAAATTTTCAACTTTAAATTTTTTTCCAGAATCCGTGACATACATATATTGCCAAAATAAAATATAAAAATATATACATGCAAATACTCAATTAAAATCATGAAATACCGAGTAACATTGACGTTACCTCTACTCCAAGTCTGAATCAACGATATATTCGTCGGCTTCGGGATCGTCCAAAAATCCTACCAAACACGAAAATCATGGCAGAAAAATACCATGAGAAAACTAATAAAAATCAAGGTAAGAATTGATCGAAAACGACGTGGATTAATACCTTAACGAAGAGAACGGAAAGAGGATTATTTGACGATGAATTTGAGTCGATTAAGACTAGAATTGAAGCAAAAATAATCCTAGAATAGAGGTGAGTGCCACGGCCAAAATGAGGATGAAGATAGATTTTTTTACTTTTGATAAATGAATGAAATGTTGTAAGGAAATGGATGATTTCCTAATTAAAAATGGGATTTAAAGTTTGATGAAAACTAGGTGGGATAAGTTAAAGTGGCCGGCCAAAGTGAATAGGAAAGGGAGTGTGAAAAGTTTTGACACTAATGCAACAATTGAATGAAATAAAAATTATCTTATGTTTACGTTTTAACGTGATAAAATGAAACGTTTAAATAAAACGTAATAAAACTTGTGACCAAGAGCTTAGTCGGTCCAAAATGTAAGAAAACAGTCTCAAATAATTTATAAGTTGATAAAAAGTATAATCGTAAAATAGTTAAAGGCATTTCAAAGTAATTCGAGTAAACCTCGCGTAAGAAAATAATTATTCGCGAAGCTTCGTAATAAAAATCATTAACAACTAATTTTTTTGTAAATAAAAAATATTTACTAGTTTAAAATATTATAGAAACGTATTCAAACATTTTTAGGAAAAGGAATAACTTAAATCCAAGCTTAAAAATGTCAATTCAAAGAGAAATAGAATTCCTTGCGGAAAAATTAATTAGTTTACGAGGAAACCAAATAAATGGTTTTAAAAGAATTTTAAATCTTTAAAATTAAAAATAAAAATTATTAAACTCAAAAATTAAAATAGTGCTTAGTAAAATGATAAAATATGAGGCCAAAAGTGACAGAGTTAAGACGTAGTCCTAACGGAAAGAATAAAAATGCTTAGGAAAAATAGCGGGTGTTACAATCCTCCCCACTAAAAGAAAGTTTCGTCCTCGAAACTAAGAATAAGCAGATAGGAAATCGAGGTTTACCTTACTCAAAGAGTTGAGGATGCTTAGCTCGCATCGAAGACTCGGTTTCCCACGTTTCTTCCTCAAACCAATTACAGCGCCACAAAACTTTTACCAGAGGTACAACTTTGTTTCTTAAACGCTTCTCGCGGCGATCAGTGATCTTCACCGACCTTTCTTCATAAGTCAAATCCGGCTCGAGATCCACAATCTCGGGCTCCAACACGTGCTCGGGATCACTAACATATTTCCTTAACTGAGAAACATGAAATACATCGTGAACCTTACCCATGGATGCAGGCAATTCCAGTTTATAAGCAACTTCTCCCACTCTCTCGATCACAGGGTATGGGCCAACGAACTTAGGGCTGAGCTTGCCCTTAATCCCAAACCGTTTCACCCCTTTCATAGGTGATACCTTCAGGAACACAAGATCACCAACCGAAAACTCCAAAGGTCGGCGACGAACATCCGCATATGACTTCTGTCGATCCTGGGCAGACTTCATCCTTGATCGGACCACATTCACTACGTCAATAGTCTGAGCCAACAAATCCGGGCCCAAAATCTTCACTTCACCGGGAACATCCCAACAGACGGGACTACGGCACTTCCGACCATAAAGTGCTTCGAACGGGGACATCTTAATAGAAGCATGGTAGCTGTTGTTATAAGAAAACTCTACCAGCGGAAGATGTCAGATCCAACTCTCTTGGAAATCCAAGGCACAAGCCCGCAACATATCCTCCAAAGTTTGGATCGTTCTCTCGGACTGTCCATCTGTAGCAGCATGGAAAGCGGTACTCATCAATAATTTGCTTCCCAAAGCATCTTGCAAAGCCTTCCAAAATTTAGAGCAGAACCTCGGGTCTCGATCCGAAACAATCTCGAGCGGTACACCGTGATGACAGACGATCTCGGCAACATACACTTCTGCGAGCTTCTCCAAACTCCAAGTGTCGCGAATTGGGACGAATCGTGCACACTTGGTCAAGCGGTCCACAATAACCCAAATACCGTTTCTACCATTCACGGTTCTAGGTAATGCCATTACAAAATCCATCGATATGCACTGCCATTTCCACTCTGGAACAGGGAGTGGTTGTAGCAAACCTCCAGGCTTCTTGTGCTCGAACTTCACCTGCTGACATGTCAAGCACTTACTTACAAACTCTGCAATGTCCTCTCTCATATGAGGCCACCAGAAATGGAGCTTCAAATCCCGATACATCTTGTCACCACCAGGATAAATAGAGTACCTCGTCTTATGTGCTTCGGTTAGAACTTGCTTTCTCACCTCAGCATCACCAGGGACAACCCAGCGGTTCTTAAATTTCAGTGCTCCACTGGAATCCACAGAAAAATCTAGAGCCTTACCAAGATTCATATTTTCTCGGATACCAGCTACAAAAGGGTCATCCAACTGCTTCTCACGAATCTCACGGAAAAGAGTTGGTTCAGCAACAAGGGCATACAGGCGACCATCATAATCTTCATCCACAACATCAATAGACATCTTGGCAAAATCTCGGGACAACTTCTCATGCAAGCCAGAACACGGAGACAAGGAATGGAGGATCTTTCTGCTAAGGGCATCAGCAACCACGTTAGCCTTTCCCTCACAATACACCAATTCCAGGTCATAGTCGTTCACTAACTCGATCCAGCGTCTCTGTCTCGCATTCAGATCTTTCTGCGTGAAGAGATATCGCAGGCTCTTATGGTCAGTGTGAACCTTGCATCTTACTCCGTACAAATAATGCCTCCAAACTTTCAAGGCATGCACCACAGCTGCTAACTCCAAGTCGTGGGTAGGGTAATTCACCTCATGAACTTTCAACTGTCTAGAGGCATAAGCGATCACCTTACCATTTTGCATAAGGACACAACCCAAACCATTCTTAGAAGCGTCACAATACACATCGAAACCAACGCCTTCTTCAGGTAGGGTCAGGATAGGAGCAGAAGTGAGCTTTCTCTTGAGCTCAGAAAAAGCATCTTCACAACCTTGACTCCACAGAAATTTATTCTCTTTCTTGAGTAATTGAGTCATAGGTCGTGCTAACTTAGAAAAGTCTTGCACAAATCTTCGATAATAGCCGGCAAGACCCAGGAAACTTCGGATCTCGCCAACATCTTTGGGACTTGCCCAGCTCTCGATAGCTGAAATCTTAGCAGGGTCAACTTTAATACCTTCCTTTGCGATAACATGACCCAGAAAAGCTACCTCGGAAAGCCAGAACTCACACTTGGAAAACTTAGCATACCACTTCTGATCTCGTAGAATGCCAAGAATAATCTTGAGATGTTCTGCATGTTCAACCTCTGACTTGGAATAAATCAGGATGTCATCAATAAAGACAACAACACACTGATCCAAATACTCCCTGAAAGTTCTGTTCATTTGATCCATAAAAACAGCAGGAGCATTGGTTAGTCCAAATGGCATGACTTTGAATTCATAATGTCCATACCTCGAACTGAAAGCCATCTTTGGAATGTCTGATTCACGGACGGGAATCTGGTGATATCCAGACCTTAGATCGATCTTGGAAAACACGGAAGCACCCTTAAGTTGATCAAAAAGATCATCAATTCTGGGCAGAGGATATTTGTTCTTGATTGTAACCTTGTTGAGATCACGATAATCAATACACAGGCGCATCGAACCGTCTTTCTTCTTGACAAAAAGTACAGGAGCGCCCCAAGGGGAAGAACTTGGACGAATGAAATCCTTCTCAATCATTTCATCCAATTGCTTGCGTAGCTCTTGCAACTCAGCAGGAGCCATTCTGTAAGGTGCCTTGGCGATTGGGCCTGTACCAGGCACGAGTTCAATAGTGAATTCCACATCTCGTTCGGGTGGAATACCCGGTAACTCCTCGGGAAACACATCTGCATAATCACACACTATGCGCACCTCTTCGAGTTTAGGGAGTTCAGCAGTTACAGTTACCGTACATAGAAATGCTTGGCAACCTTTTCTCTGCATTCTGATAGCCTTCATGGCAGAAATAATCTTGATACCCTTCTGTCTTCGACCACCACGGTAAGACACTCGAACACCTTCGGGGGTCTTCAGAGAAATCTTCTGATCTCGACACTGAAATCTTGCATCATACTGAGCTAACCAGTCCATTCCCAAAATAACGTCGAACTCAGCGAGAGGGAACTCAAGGAGAGTAGAAGGAAGAATAGTACCAGCAAAGAGAATAGGTACATTCTGATAAGCTTTAGAACAGTCAACAACTTCACCAGAAGGAAGGGAAATAGCTATAGGTTTAGCTAGACAGGGGGTTAAGGATAGTTTTGGAGCCAGAGTAGAAGATATTACAGATGTGGAAGCGCCGGTATCAAATAATATATAAGCACTAACACCAGAAATCAGAAACATACCCGTAACCACATCAGGATTAGCCTCAGCATCAGCACGGCTCATCACAAAGATGCGTCCCTTACGAGGAGCAGAAGTAGAGACAGCGCCAGCTGCAGTAGCGGTGTTGGCAGTTGGCTTCTTTGGACACTGAGGGGAGCGGTGACCCGGTTCTCCACAAGTAAAGCAGGTAATAGGGGAACCATCACAGTTTTTGCCGGGATGAATGGGTTGTCGGCACCTAAAGCATGCCGAATCCTTCTTGCTGTTGGGCTTCGAGTTGAAATTGTTTTTCTTGAAACCACTACCTGTAATAGCATACAGTAGAGTCAGAAATTTCAGAAGAAAAGAAAGTAAAAGAAGAAGAGAAAGGAAAAATAATCCAGACCTCCAGAGTTGAACTTCTTAGAAGAAGATGAAGAGTTATTCCCAGAATGGGTGAAAGGTCTTTTATAACCAGACGATGGGTTCATAGATTTCACCCGCTCAATCGAAGACTCCGCGTAAAGCGCGGCATTATAGAGCTCATTAACAATTGAGAGACTCCGGGGCATGTTGAGAGTGATATCGGCTCGAAGTCCTCCTCGATAAAAGAAAGCTCGGGCATTCTCATTGGGTAACAAATCTCCAGCATAATTCGCCAAAAAGTGGAACCGAGTGGTGTAAGCTTCAACCGACATGGTATTCTGGCTTAGAGTGTTGAATTCAGTCATCCTCTGACGCCTCAGCTCCTCGGGATAAAATCTCTGCTCTAAGAGAGTCTTGAACTGAGTCCAGTTGAATCCTGGAGTCTGAAGAGCAGTCGGGCCAACCTGGCTCCACCATCTATCTGCATCGTCTGACAGGTACAACACAGCTAGGCCCACCTTCTGATTCTCGGGGGCGGAGTAAATTCCAAACTGCCTTTCCATCACTCGAAACCAACGGTTCATGACTTCGGGATCCACGGAGCCATCATAATAGTCCAATCTGCTTTTAGCCATTCCTTCAGCTGCGTGAGAGAAGCTGAAGGGCCTCTGCTGGTTCCGGTTGTTCATCTCGTTCATGGCCTGCGCTATGTTGCGTAGCGTGTCAGCCAGAGCTTCGATACCTCCTTGATCATTGTTGTTGTTGTTGTTGTTGTTGTTGTTTCGGTTACCTCTTCCGGCCATCTTGAAGATCACAAATAACAACATAAAATCAATGCTAATCATCGAGTTCAGGAACAGATAATCTTAACAATTAAGTCCTTATCTGTTTCTATCCATCTCTAATAATATCTTTATTTACTGTTTAAATAATTTACTGGTATTTTCCCTAATTTCAGGTGTGTAAGCGTCGGGAGCAGTGATGCTCTGATACCAACTGTAATCCCCTAAAAATTCTAGCGCGATACAGTGGCGGAAACACTGTAGAGTCGGGATTAAAACACACAGAACTATGTCTTAATAAATTGAATTGGTAAAGTCAAACGTACGCCATACATAAAAATGGCTAAAAATTTAAAACAATCCATAAAGAGGTTAAACAATCCTTAAGACATGATTATTAAAAGATCAAGCAGGATCCAAGACTGCTCGTTAGCCCACACCCACTGGAAAATAAACACGTATACCTGCCATGTTAAAACATAACAGCCACAATCAGTGGGGAGCAACGTCAACGTTCTCTCAGCCGTATAACAGGATTTTAAAACAGTAATTACTAATATAGGAAAAATAGTAAAAATGGAAAACAGTAAAACAACATATTAAAATAAGCTTTAGCGTAAAACAAATTAATCAAAAGGGTTTCCGAAGAAACATGAAAATATTTGCCAACCTGCAAACCAATTTATATCGATAATAAATAAAATAATCAAAATGGCGTTATGGATAGGAGTAGTGATGAATGCTAGACTTTCACTAGGAGAATACTAAAAACTAGCTTCGAGAACTTAGTTCAAACAAATCAAACTTCGGTCTCTAACTAGGCTACTCAAGCATAATAGGACGGCGACTTATAAATGCGTGGCCCTAGTATAAGATAATGCACACCCCTCCTGGGATTACCTGTCACCCAGTTCAACTTATGACGGCGACTTATTGCGAGGCCTAAGCTTAAGGTCAAAATGTACAAAACTCCCGGGATACCTGTCACCCGGTTCAACAACCAATGTACCGATTCCTGATACACTAGCCTTATAGTTGATGGCAAAACCGTAAACTCTAGAATATATTACTCTAACCTCACACTTGTCCTTATTTCATAACTCCAAAAGAAAGCCATTATCGATATTCAAAGGATATAATCAATATAAATAATATGAGGATAAAAGAAGTAAACATTTATATTCTAAAAGAGGAAACTTTCTATTTTAGGAAACTTCTATTTTTAGAAACTTTACTAAAAATAGCATTATATCAAAATAGTGAAAATATTAGTTCATACTAATACCACATTTTTAGTAAACGATATAGATTTATAAAACTAATACTTTCGGCCTTAACGATATTAATTATTAAAGTAAGATCATTTGATTTTATGAAATTATTAAAATATCGTATAAGTGTTATAAAATGATTAGAAACATCTTAAACATTTTAATATTACTAATTAGGGTGTTTTCAAAAGTTATAAAGCTAAAATTCCCTAATTATTATTAGTTTCGATGATAAAATTATAAATAAGATTTTACGGCAAACACTAAATTAAATACTTGAACGTCTTTATTTAATTAAACCAACAAATACATTTAGAGTATGTTAAGGTATGATTTAACTCCTAAAGTTTCAGATTTAAATACTTTCAAAATTGCTTGAAAAATAATTCTTTTAGGTAAGACGAAGCAATTTAGCGATAAATCACAGTTTGTCCGAAATCAGTATTTATTAATTAAAGACTATAATAAATAGTACAAAAATTATGTAAAATAGTTAAATTATATTTATGGACATTCTGTCCAGAAAATAAAATTTCCAGAATTCTAAAAACTCGGTTTTTAAAGCGTTTTCTCGTTAATCGTCCAATCTCGACAATAACGATTAATAAAAATAGTAATTACAAAACGATTTAAGTATTAATATCCAAAAACTATTATTAAACCTAAAAATCATGATTTTCCAGAATCTACCATTTTTCCAGATTTCCAAAAATTCCAGATTTAATAAATCCCGTCAAAACCGTCTTTAAAACCCGTTTTCACAATTAACGATTCCAATAATAAAACTTATCGTTCCTAACATTTTATTAAAGCACTAAAAATCATAAAATTACATTTTAATATGAAATAATCAGAATCATAATTTTTCCAGATTTAAACCAAAGACCAGAAATCGAGAATTTAAACAACAAACACGGTTTTAACGATAAACGATGATTTAAAGTGATTAATTAATTCATCCACTTAACAATTCCGAAAAATTATGAAGAAATTCAGAAAATTCTAGTTCACCAGAAAGTTTCACCACGTCAAAAATCAGATTAAAATAAATTGTTTAGGTGCTAGAACAAAAAATCGGTTTTTAATCGTTTTTGTCCGAAAACGGTAATAATTCAATAATCGATATCAAAAATATCAGAAAAATACTAAATTATTAAAAATAATTAAAAACAACATTTTTCCAGAATATAATCATATATTACATGTTTAGGCCGATTATTACGATTTTACAAATTAATATAACAATTTAATCGTTAATCTCGTAAAAGCGATAAAAATATCGAAACATTCAAATTTTCAACTTTAAAATTTTTTCCAGAATCCGTGACATACATATATTGCCAAAATAAAATATAAAAATATATACATGCAAATACTCAATTAAAATCATGAAATATCGAGTAACATTGACGTTACCTCTACTCCAAGTCTGAATCAACGATATATTCGTCGGCTTCGGGATCGCCCAAAAATCCTACCAAACACGAAAATCATGGCAGAAAAATACCATGAGAAAACTAATAAAAATCAAGGTAAGAATTGATCGAAAACGACGTGGATTAATACCTTAACGAAGAGAACGGAAAGAGGATTATTTGACGATGAATTTGAGTCGATTAAGACTAGAATTGAAGCAAAAATAATCCTAGAATAGAGGTGAGTGCCACGGCCAAAATGAGGATGAAGATAGATTTTTTTTACTTTTGATAAATGAATGAAATGTAGTAAGGAAATGGATGGTTTCCTAATTAAAAATGGGATTTAAAGTTTGATGAAAACTAGGTGGGATAAGTTAAAGTGGCCGGCCAAAGTGAATAGGAAAGGGAGTGTGAAAAGTTTTGACACTAATGCAACAATTGAATGAAATAAAAATTATCTTATGTTTACGTTTTAACGTGATAAAATGAAACGTTTAAATAAAACGTAATAAAACTTGTGACCAAGAGCTTAGTCGGTCCAAAATGTAAGAAAACAGTCTCAAATAATTTATAAGTTGATAAAAAGTATAATCGTAAAATAGTTAAAGGCATTTCAAAGTAATTCGAGTAAACCTCGCGTAAGAAAATAATTATTCGCGAAGCTTCGTAATAAAAATCATTAACAACTAATTTTTTTGTAAATAAAAAATATTTACTAGTTTAAAATATTATAGAAACGTATTCAAACATTTTTAGGAAAATGAATAACTTAAATCCAAGCTTAAAAATGTCAATTCGAAGAGAAATAGAATTCCTTGCGGAAAAATTAATTAGTTTACGAGGAAACCAAATAAATGGATTTAAAAGAATTTTAAATCTTTAAAATTAAAAATAAAAATTATTAAACTCAAAAATTAAAATAGTGCTTAGTAAAATGATAAAATATGAGGCCAAAAGTGACAGAGTTAAGACGTAGTCCTAACGGAAAGAATAAAAATGCTTAGGAAAAATAGCGGGTGTTACATGGGGTCAAGATTACGTATTCTCGGCGCGTTAAATTATTCATGTTCAATACCAAGGGTTACAAGGTAACTCACCATATCGACAGCACGCTTGCTCCGGTCGAAACCGACCTGAATATGCCACGTGGTGCGAGATTACCGCCCACGTGCTTTAATAGATATACGGGGTGGTTTTAGATGACCTTCTCTCTAGGATACTTGAGTCAGAATCTATTGCTCTCGAAGCATGGTCTTGTCT
This sequence comes from Agrostemma githago, assembly GCA_958450325.1. Taxonomy (NCBI): domain Eukaryota; kingdom Viridiplantae; phylum Streptophyta; class Magnoliopsida; order Caryophyllales; family Caryophyllaceae; genus Agrostemma; species Agrostemma githago. Next base: position 60,814,634 of record OY288239.1, on the reverse strand, counting down.
TGAAAATCACTTCACCAATAACAAAGGCGTTCGTGTTGTCACCCACGAGCACGAATTTACCCACCTTAGTCTCTTATATGTTTCCTCCATTTAGGAATAATACCGGCGTCTCAAAGACGTGGTCAATCAACTGCACAACATCCAAATCACCATCAACGACCAACGCCAAGTCCTCCAGATTGTCCACGGCCTACCATCCGAGTATGACACCATAGATTCCTACATCAACCAAACACTTGCGTCATTTGACACTGCTTGCAGTATGTTACAATTGGAGGTCCAACGCTGATCTGCTCGCCCTGACGCCACCAACACCCCTATCGTCGCTCCGCCTGAGCCGGTTTACCTACTTTTCCATCAACGACATATGCTCCTTCGCAGTGGCGGACGTATGATTAAGCAAGAGGGCGTAGTCTGACTTAATCTCACAAAGGTCGTAGATCGTACGACCTTCGGGCAATGTATAGTGCACGTACTCCCATACTCCCCTTCCTTTCGACTCAGTCTTTGTTAATCGAAATTCACCAGGTCCTAGAGGTAGGTCCCAATTGTGGTGAATGAGGATGGTGTGTGTGTGTTGGGTACAATTAAAGAACGTCCACGGCTAATATAGACGAGGCGATGACGGGGTACATGAAGATCCAAGTAGGGAAATAGGCCTCGTCAAGCCAATTGGAATTGTCTAGCGGGGTGAGGTGGTCGGTCTAATATCCCAACTTGTTAGCTATTACCGTCACAAGACCTCCACAATCTAAGAAGGGGCGTTGGGTATCAATGATGCGTTGGAAGTGTAATGCCACAACAATGGATAGGTCTAAGGGATTCGCGTTACCGACTAAAGAGTCTAAAATCAATTGCAAGACACGAACATTAAGAGAATAAATGTTATCCACCGAGGGTACCAAACAATGGGAGAGAATTTTGCAAAAGTAGCGAATTGCGGGGTTACGAATCTCGTAGGCAAAGGATAAATTGGCCGAGTAACTCCTTTTACAGCGCGATATGCGCTTCCAAAAGTCTTTCATAGACACACAAGATTGGATGTTGCTCGAGGGTTCACTAAGTCTGGTACCCGAGGAGGGTAGGCCTAGCGCGAGGCCGAACTCAGGAATAGTCAGTCTATGAGGTCTGCCGAATAATCTAAATTTGATTACTCTAGGTGTGGTCAAGTTGTCGAGGGCAAAGGTTCCTAAGAACTCACAAGTTAAATCTTTGTAGGTAAAGGTCGCAAGGCTAAGGAGTTCACTATGTTCCGGTTCGTGACGATAACTCTCTAATATTGTCAACGATACCCAAATTGGTCAATGTGTGAGGACAAGGCTATCTAGTACTCTGAAAGATCTTTTCAGAAAAGGTACAAGATAACGATGTGTTAAGACGAGGTAAATTAGTAGATTTAGAAGATTTAGAAGTTGAAGGAATACCTTGTTTACGAGCGGCTCGTCTTGACCTTGTTTGCATGATTAAAAGGTTTTCAAGATTGTTCCGATAAGACTTCGCTTCACCTCTTTAAAACCCGAAAAATACACACCAAGGTGAGATGGAATGGAGGTATGAATGTGGTTGGGGTATGGAAGATGGTGTATTAATGATATGAGGAGTGATGAGGTGAAAAGGAAAGTGAGGTGAAGGTGGTATATATAAAGGTGTTTGAGGAGGGAAAGTAAAGTTAAAAAGGTAGATTGCAAATATTTGGTGTTTGTGTTTTGGAGGGAAAGTAATTTAGGTATATTTGAGAAGGAGGGAATTGAAGTTTGTAGTGAGTAAAGGGTAAAGGTGATCCGGCCAATATCAACGGGTGAAGTTTCACCTGACGGGTTTCCTTTTGAAAATCCAATTTGCATGTTTTTACCGCCGGGTGAATTTACACCCGGTGAAATTCTTATCGGGAGAAACTTCAACCGACGGTTTCTGGATAATGCTGACTGTTTTGACAATTTTTGGGATTTTTTTCATAGAGCAAAGTTTCGCCCGGTTAAATCTCATCGGGTGAAGTTTCACCCGACGATAAGTCTTTAGCAAATATCCCAAGGGCGTGGCAAAATTCCATCGGGTGAAGTTTCACCCGACGAAAAACCTTCAAATATCTCACCGGGCGAAGTTTCGCCCGACGGTCTTGTATGCTCCGAATTTTTGCCTTGTCAAATTAAGGCTCTTCAAGGATCACCTAAAGTTGCAAATAATGACATGACTCACATTACATTATCAATTTCTCCCACAAACATACTTGTGGTATTCGATTTAGCTCCATAACTTCTTCCAAAAGCTTGATGATCATCCAAATATATGCTCCAAGACGAAATCCAAGTTCATCCATCCACTCAAAGTAAACAACACTAGTAAAACAAAGAATATGGTACATATTTACAAGGTGGTTATTGAGGATACCGCCAAACCTACTTTATTTTGAGAAGAAGGTTAATCAACGCTCCCAAACGGGAGCTCACCAACATTCACGGTAACAAAGGTCTCACGAACATGACCGGCATGATAAATCTTCAAGCTTAGCCCATTAACCATAAATTTCTCGGTTTACGGGCTAGAAATCCATATTGATCCATATGGTTGCACCTTGGTCACTTCAAAAGGACCTGACCATTTTGACTTCAACTTCCCGGGGAAAAGCTTAAAACGAGAGTTGGAGAGTAATACCTTATCACCAACGAAGAAGTCTTTACGAAGTATTCTAGAATCGTGGCATTTGCGTGTTCGCTCCTTGTAGATCGTCGAATTTTTGTAAGCTTCAAGTCTTAACTATTCCAATTCTTGTAGTTGGAGAAGGCGATTATTTCCAACAACATACTTGTCAAAGTCTAGCTGTTTAATAGCCTAATTTTCTTTGTGTTCTAATTCCACCAGTAAGTGACAAGCTTTGCCATACACAAGTCGATAAGGAGTGGCTCCAATCGACGCTTTGTAAGCCGTTCGAAATGCCCAAAGTGCGTAATTCAATTTCAATGATCAATCCTTTCGGTGTGTATTTACAACTTTTCCAAAATTCCCTTGATTTATCGATTGGAAATTCCGGCTTGCCCATTTTATTGAAGATGATAGGCTAAGGACATCTTGTGAGTGATACCATATTTCCGAAGAAGATGCTCAAATGTATCCTTCCTAAGTTGAGAGCCTCCATCACTAATTATGGCTCTAGGCATGCCAAATCTCGGGAAAATCACATTCTTGAAAAGCTTAATTACCACCTTGGAATCATTGGTAGGGGAAGATATGCCCTCGATCCATTTTGAGACATAGACAACCGCGACTAGGATGTATTTGTTGCCGAAGGAAGATGTGAACGGACCCATAAAATCAATGTCGCAAACGTCGAACAATTCAATTTCTAGAATGGGTTGAAGGGGCATCTCATTCCCTCTCTTTATATTGCCACATCTTTGGCAAGCGTCACATGTAATAATGAAGGCTCGAATTTCCTTAAACATGAAATGCCACCAAAATCCGCTTTGAAGGACTTTGGCAATTGTCTTTTGGATGGCCAAGTTTCCACCATAAGATGTCGAGTGGAGGTGCTTCACAATATCAAATCCTTCATCAGCCATAACACATAGACGGTAAATGCCATCTACGCACCGGCAAAACAAATAGGGTTCATCTCAATAATAGCGTCGGGCTTCAAATCATAGTTTCTTCCTTTCTTGCTTTGAATAATCGTCCGGAATAAAATGAGACACTAAGAAATTGACGATATCTGCATACTAAGGTGTAATAGTTTCAATGGCCATCAAGGATTCGTCTCTCATCGCTTCATTGATGGGTACACAATCGTCTTCATTACCACTTCCACTAACCGCTAGTCTACTAAGATGGAAAGTTTGGACAGCATACCGGCTAAAAATAGGCTATTTTGAGTCAAAATCATAAGTCCTAAACTTGGTAGCTTTCCGGATTTTGAAAAATAGATGGGTTTGAAAAGATGCAAGTTTTTTGAAAATGACGGTTTTTGAAAAAGACCAAAGAAGATCAAGTAGCATGTAGTCACGGAAACAGTATAACGACACCATGTATGCTCTTAGTCTAAGTCTCGGTCGGTCGAATAGGGTCTATACCAACGACGATAGCATTCTCGCAAATCAGGACGGACTTCCTAAGCCGAGTTGGTCTTAGAACCTGCCGTAAAACCCATGCGAGTTTCGCCATCGAAGTCTTTAGTGCACCCATGTAGGATTGCACCGTGGTATAGTGGGACGTCGGTCACAAGTAACCGGCTCGGGAAAGAATTGGGTTATCCATGAACCATTGAACTAAAACGTGTACATTACTAATCGAACGATTTCTTTTCGAGTCTCACCCTGAGGATGCCGATGGTAAGTGACACATCAGTTAATCCCCAGCGGAGTCGCCAAATTGTGGACATGACATAGGTCCACCTCGACGCGGCCACGCGCGGGTTTGGGGAGGCGAATGAATCTCCATATGAGATGGGTCGAATTGAATTTTAAATCGTAGTAGGAGTCACCACCGAATTTTGTGGTTATTCGGAACCATTCGAACCCACTCTATGTCGTAGTGGGCCATATTTAAAACATGGTCCATTTCCGATGTCAGAGCTTATCGGGTTCGTCCCTTAGCAGTTGATACCGATACCGACATTATCGGATATCGTGTATTGAATGACTCACGTTGCCAATGGATTCGGACATCCGGAAACCATGGTTGTGAGTAAGGGGTGAGGGTACGTGTTGGGAAGTTCACTAAGAACACCCAACCCCGCCCGCACTTAGCGGCCTTTACTAAGATATCGTTCGTTTTTTATGTACACGCGTTAGTTCGACGGTTGAATGATATGCAAAGATTATTTTCCCTAGACATGTGAGAGAAAAATAAATGGGTTGCTAAGTCGTTTAGTGCATGTTAAACTAATAACATCGAAGTTATTTTAGCATGTGAAATCGTTTTAGTCTAATAAAACAAAGAAATAAATAAATTGCTACAAACACGAGAAAACGAGTTAGTAACGATTGAATAACGTAAATAAATAATATGCATGATTTTAGAAGAAGATTTATGTCACGTGATGGATTAGCACGCGTTGACCGAGGTCGAAAAAATATTTATCGAAATATGTCGCGAAAGTCGCTTTTTATGTAAGGTTCGAAAAGAATAAAAAAAAATAGAAAAGCGAGGAAACGAAAAAAAGAGGACCCGGCCAACCAGGCCACCGCGCGAGTCGCCTGACAGGCGTGCGACTCGCGTGGCGGTCTGTTCGGGTTTTTTTATTTTGTCGAAAATCGTTAATTTTTATAATGCGCGTACAAATATGGATTAATTTATACCCGATTCATATTTTCGATATTCGATTATGAAATCGATATCGAATAGTCGGAATGATTTTAGAAGAGGTTTTGAAAAAAAGTTTTTTTGAACGAAAAGTAAAAAAAAAAGAATTTTGAACGAAAAAAGATGTTAATTCTCTCCGCGTATAAAATCGTCGAATTTTGTTTAAAAAGATGTAACGATTTTATTAGCATCAACGAGAATTAATTAATTTTGTTCTTGTTAGATACGATATTCGATTAGAGAATCGATATCGTATTTTAAGAACGTTATAAGAAAAAATAGTTTTAGTAGTATCGATTATTAGAAATAAAAAATATGCGACAAACGACCCATATTAAATACGACCGACGACGACACGACCCATAAATAAAACGTGAGAAAGGAAGAGAAGAATAGAGAAGAAACGGGTTTGATTTACACCCTCAATCTACATGCTTCGTTTTTTCGGAATAAGGCTCGTCGGAAAGTGGTTTAAACTTGGGAGCGTCGAGATGATGTGGGATGAGTTAAGGTGTTGGTTTGGTACGTTTTTATGTGTCCGAGGCGTCGGGTTTGGCCGGACGGTGGGGGTGGTTCGTCGGGTTGAGATTACTCGGGAGTTGCTTGGCGTTACGAAATTGTATATTTTCTGACTTTCGATGATTGATGATGAATGTGTGATGTAGGAATGATATGTGTATATTTGTGGTGTCAAAAACCGTGTCCCTTTTGTGTTGGACGGGAGGTCCTATTTATAGGAGTCGAGGTAGTCTTGCTTGTGTGACAAGAAATACCGGTTAGGATAGGAAACACGAGAGTTCGAAAGGAAATCAAAGTCTCGTTTCTTGGTGAAGAAACCAAACATCTCGGCTGAAAAGGAGAGTGTTTCGGCTGTTTTGCCTGTCTTGGCCGAGTATTTGGAGCTCGGTCGGTGTCTGATTCGGTTTCCGGATAGAACTCTTACTTGAGATCGAATTCTACCTTCAACGGAATTGTTTAATGTTTTCGAAGTTGATTTTTTGTAGTGTTGGAGTCCAAACCGGACATGTGAGGTGTCGTGGTTGGTCCGTGAGTCTCGGGAAATATCTTTGACCGGGTTTTGACTCGGTCGCTAAAAGACGGTTTTACCCCTGGTGTCGGAATCGAACCAAATTAGTCTCATTTGACTCGAAACGACCCACTGGGCCTGGATTTGAGGTTGGTTTTGTAAGATTTGTACTCCGTAATAAGCCTAAACCAAATGTCCATGATTACGAGCCCATATCCGAGTCTATCAAAGCACGTTTACGTCTAATCATCATCGGGTGTTTGGCGGGAACTATTATAGACACCTGGCGGTCAAAATGTGGGTGTCTACAGAGCCCCCACTCTGACTGAGGCTTGGACAAGGCAAAAGTCAGAGTAGCTACCAGGTCAATCAAGGATTAAAACCTGGCAGACTTCCGATCGGGTCATTTATAGTCCATTAGACCTGCGTGAAGGGCTCGCCAACCATAAGATAGAAATCATACCTGGGTTGATGCTGATAATGTCGTGGGAGCTTGCCTTGGAAGCTATGGGTATACCTGTTTACAGGTCCATCCTGTCTTGGAATTACGTGGGAGCTTGCCTTGGAAGCTATGGGTACATCTGTTTACAGATATATCCTGATTCTTCAGTAGAAAATGTCGCCTGAGTTTTCCACTGGGGAACTTTTCTTAGAATTCTTCGGGAGTCTTGGGTGTACCTGTATGATGACGTAATTTGTATGTAACATTTAGGTGAAACACCGACTCATGCTGGGGAAGAAATGATGATTTTTTTTCGAAAATTTTGAAAAGAAAAAAAAACGCTGAATTTTTTTTTTGAAAAGTTTGGAAATAAGGATGCTTGGGATGACTTTGATTCCTAATCGGATTCTGACACGGATTCCTAGGACTTCCTGGTTAGGCCTGTACGCCTAGACGAAGTAGGGGATGTGATATAAAGTCCTATTCCTGTGATGACTAGAAAAAGGGATATTCTCTATTATAAATAGAGGGTTCTGGCTTCTTATTTTTCATATTCCAACCCAAATCTTTTCTTCTATCTTAAAATCCTTAGACTTTTTAGGATAAATAAAAGAACTATTATCGCAATGGGCATTGATCATTTGACTGCAATGCTTCAGGCGTAGGCTCAGGACTTTCAAGATGAAGATAAAGTTCAGCTAACTCAAATGGGAATTGTGGCTTTATTCCCACTTCAGCGACTTAGGGTAGATTCGCACTTTCTCGATGCTTGCTTATCCTTTTGGGATACTACCCACCATGTTTTTGTATTTTCTCGAGGAGAAATATGTCCTCTTCCCGAAGAAATTGCAGCTATAGGCGGTTGGTGTCCCAATGCTCGCCCTGCCATTCCCCCATTTTATCTTGACCCAAGGAGGAGATTAAGGGATTTTCTAGGCCTGTCGCATGCTGAGACAGCCCGTATGGTGAAGGGAGATTCAGTTTCCCTATTTGACCTGGCTGACAAATTTATGAACCCAGTTGGCGCAAGAATTACTTCTACCCATAGGCGTAGGGCTTCCGCCTTTTGTATGCTGCATCGATATGCCTTTGAAGGTCGGATGGATGCCGATTCGTGCTTGGGTGAAATCAGGCTAATTAGCATAGTTGACCAAATGGAGACAGGTCATAGTCCGGCTTGGCTGATAACTGGGGAGATTATTATGGGTCTTGATGCTAGAAGACTTGACTCGGATCGACAATTGACAGGAAGCATCCGTCTTCTGCAGGTATTTAACCGTTTTTTTCTCTTTTTTTCGAAAAATTGCCCAATTTTCCGAAAGATTTTTTTTTTGAATTTTCCAATTTTCGAAAATTTTGATTTTTCGAAATTTTAAATTTTTTTTTTGAAAATTTTTCCGATTTTTTTTTTTTGAATTTTTCGAAAATTCGAATTTTCGATTTTTTGATTTTTCGAAAGTTTTTGACTTATCGAATTTTTTTGCAGATCTGGTTATCCGAGCGTCTGTCAATCATAGAGCCCCCGGTGAACATATCCAGATATCGCAGCTGTGAGATTGGCTCAAGGTCCCGACGAATAAGCTCAAGTCATCATATAAATCGAAAATATTGGGATGAAGAGCTAACATTCCATGGTGGGCCTTTGATTAGATGGAACGTCATCTGGTGGTTCCTTTCAAGACTGACGGGGTTAGCTAGGAGGGACAAGGCCCGTTATCTGGTGATCTTGTCTTTGGACTGGACCGTCCATATCTATCCGGATCGCATTCTGAGACAATTCGGTTCGTTTCAGCAGATCCCCGAGACTGAAGCAATCATTAGCGTTTCGCTTCAATTGACGGACGCTATGTGTGACACGTGGCTACAGCGCTGGTTTACCTGTGTCATATGGACTATACCTCGCCCTTGTCAAACCACTTGAGTTTCTGAGTCATACCGAAAATGGACTTCTGAAGAGTCCCAAGAGACCCGTAAAACTTTGAAGACTGACGAAGCTTTTGACTTGGCCCGTCGAGAATCGGCAAAAGACAATAGGCGGTTCTTTGACAAAGAGGAGACTCCAACTACCTTTACTGAGCCGGGGTCGGGTTCTAAGTCAAAAACTAAGACTCGAGCTAATGAGACTGGTGCTAGTGATTTGGAGAGAAGGCTTGGGCCGAAACTGGCGGCCCGAGATAGGCTAGGTCCGCGCGAGCGACTACCCGAGAAAGTGAGGACTTGGCTAGGACCGACTGAGGTGACCGGGGAATCGAGTTTGAAGAAACGAGCCCGGGTTAGAGAGATTCCCTTGGTTATTCGGGAGCGCTCACCTCCACGTCGACGCCGGTGGGTGGAAAAGGAAACTAAGGACAAAGGAAAGGGAAAAATGCCTTAGTTTTTTTTTATTATTTAAGTATTAGTATTATTTATTGTGTGTTTTTTTTGTAATTTTCCGAATTCGTCGGAAAGTTTTTTTTTTTTTGGAAATTAATAAAAGAAATTTATTAAAAACCGCTCCTGTTTTCTTTTCTCAATTGCAGTGGTTGTGCCCTTTTGAGGGGGTGCCTACGTATCCACAATAAATGGAATCAAACCAAACATAGTTCAGACTTATTTGCAATTTCGAAATACATCAAGACTATTGGTTTAAGATGCTTGTAACAGTAGAATAAATAATTCTAGCTTTTGACTTGTCTTAAAAAGTTTGAAAAAAAGATGTTTTTAATAAATTTTTGCAAATGACATTGAGAAAGGTGGGTTAAGGGTAGTAGCGCTTCAGCTGGTCCATGTTAGTTGGGTTGACAAACTCATTCCCGTCCAGATCCGTTAGCATTACTGCTCCAGCTGATAAAATTTTCTTTACCAGATATGGCCCAGCCCAGTTAGGTTTGAACTTTCCCCTTGGGTCTAATGGTAATAAAGCTCGAACAGATTTGAGAACCAAATCTCCTTCTTTGATGTTCCTGGGCCTTACCCTTTTGTTGAAAGCCCGCTGGATTCTCTTCTGATAGATTTGTATATTATTGAGGGCACGAGATCGTCGTTCGTCTAAAAGGACTAGCGAGTCATATCGTGCTCGAACCCAATCGGCTTCGGGTACTTGACTCTCAAGTAGGATTCTGAGTGACGGTACCTCTAACTCAACAGGTTGGACGACTTCCATGCCGTATGTAAGGTAATACGGTGTTGCCCCGGTCGCAGTACGAATCGAGGTTCGATATCCCCAAAGTGCAAATGGTATTTTGTCGGGCCAATCCCGGTAGTTATCAGCCATCTTTTTGAGTATGGTGACAATTGTTTTATTAGCCACTTCTACCGCTCCATTGGTTTGGGGTCGGTAGGGTGAAGATGCATGCCTTTGGATTTTGTACTTGGTCAGCAAGGCTGCTGTTTCGGCTTGAAAATGGGTCCCGTGGTCACTGATGAATTCATGAGGGATCCCATACCGGCATATTATCTTATTTTGAATGAATTTGGCAACATGGCTGGCGTTGAGTATACGATAGGATTCAGCTTCGACTCATTTGGTGAAATAATCGATAGCCACCAAAATGAAGCAATGTCCCCCGGTTCCCGAAGGGTTTATCTTTCCAATTATGTCGATTCCCCGTGTTGAAAATGGCCAGGGTGACGTCATGGTATACAGCAGGGAAGGTGGCATATGCTGCACATTGGCAAAAATTTGACAATTATGGCAATGTCTAACATATAGCTGGCAGTCGGTTTCCATGCTATTCCAGTAGTATCCGAGTCTCATTATTTTCCGGACTAACATCTGAGCATTCATGTGTGGGCCGCATTCGCCATCATGTACTTCAGCCATAACTTTTTCGGCGTTGGTTTTATCAACACATCGAAGGAGAGCCCCCTGTGCTGTCTTTTTGTAGAGTTGCCCATCGTCGGTGCGAATGAACTGGGTTGCCAGTCTTCGCAAGGCCTTTCTGGCCCGGTTGTCAACTCCGGGTGGGTATTCTCCGGTTGTTAGGTATGTCAACACGGCTTGATACCATGGCTCGGGATCATGTATCTCGATATCTTCGATGTCGTGGATATATGCTGGCTCGGATCGTCTTTCGACACAGATCGGCATACTGGTCACATGATCGAGAATATTTAACAAAGACGCCAGTTTTGAGAGTGCATCTGCGAACTGATTCTCTTCCCGAGGTAGGTATATATATTCTACCTTCTGGAATTGCTTCTCGAGATCCCTTACTCGTGCCTGGTAGGCCACGAGATTAACATTTCGAGTCTTCCATTATTGAAGTGCTTGATTAATGACCAGAGATGAATCACCATGTACTCGGAGGTTTGTGACCCCTAAGTCGGCGGCAGCTTGTAGCCCGTGGATACATGCTTCATACTCAGCGGCGTTATTAGTGACGTCGAAGTCTAATTTGATGGACACGGGAGTATGTTCCCCTTTTGGTGAAATTAGGAGAATCCCGACTCCAAATCCTAGGAAATTGGATGCCCCATCAAAGTATAAGTCCCATGCTTCAGTGTCAGTATGGAAAATGTCTTCATCTGGGAAGGACCAAGTGTCGGTGTGTCCTTCTTCGGTTATGGGACTGTCAGCGAGAAATTCAGCTACTATTCGTCCTTTGATGGCTTTCAATGGAACGAACTTTAGATCGAATTCTGCCAACATCAGGGTCCATCTTGATATCCTGCTATTGAGGATGGGCTTTTCGAAGAGGTATTTGATCGGATCCATTCTGGATATTACTTGTACCTCGTAACTGAGCATGTAATGTCGGAGCTTCTTAGTAGCCCAGACCAAAGCTAAACACGTCTTTTCGAGCATGGTGTACTTACACTCGTACTCTAAAAATTTCTTGCTGATGTAGTATATGGCTCGTTCTTCGGAGTTGACCGTTTGAGCTAGCATAGCCCCCATGGCTGTCTCTGTCGTGGTTAGGTATAGTGACAAAGGCAAACCGTGCTGAGGTGGCATCAGGACCGGTGGCGAAGACAGAATTTCTTTGATTCTATCAAAGGCTATTTGGCACTTGTCGTCCCATAGTAACCGTTCCCCTATTTTCAGCTTTTTGAAGATCGGTTCACATACCATGGTTAGCTTTGAAATGAACCTGCTGATGTATTGGACTTTTCCGAGAAAATATCTTATCTCCTTTTCGGTTTTAGGGGGCTGCATCTCGGTGATGGCCTTGATTTTGGCTGGATCGACTTCGATACCTCGTTGGTTAACGATATGACCCAGTAATTTGCCAGATGTTACCCCGAAACTGCATTTCTGAGGGTTTAACCTCATGTTGTATTTGCGTAATCGGGCAAAGAATTTTCTCAGGGCGGTGATGTGACCGTCCCTGTCTTTGGATTTGACGATCATGTCGTCCACGTAAACTTCCACTTCTTTATGCATCATGTCGTGTAATAGAGTTGTGGCGGTTCGTTGATAAGTGGCCCCGACATTGATGAGACCAAACGACATAACAATATAGCAATAAGTACCCCAAGGTGTAATGAAGGTGGTCTTATTCATATCTCCTTCTGCCATCTTTATCTGGTTATACTCTGCATACCCGTCCATAAATGATAGAAGGGCATGATCAGCTGTGTTATCCACCAGTATATCGATGTGTGGTAACGGGAAATCGCCTTTCGGGCTCGCCTTGTTAAGATCCCGAAAGTCTACACAGACACGTACCTTACCATCCTTTTTAGGGATTGGTACAATGTTTGCAACCCAATCTGGATACTCGGAGACTCGTATGAACCCAGCCTTGAATTGTTTGTCGACCTCTTCCTTGACTTTGAGGGACCATTCGGGCCTCATGCGTCGGAGTTTTTGCTTAACCGGCTTGAACCCTTCCTTGATTGGTATATGGTGTTCGGCTATTTCGCGATCAATCCCCGGCATGTCCTTGTAGGACCATGCGAAGACGTCTTTGAATTCTTGAAGGAGAACTATGAATTGTTGTTTCTCCTCGGGATCTAAGGATAACCCTATCTTAAGCATCTGAGGTTCTAAGATTGTTCCCACGTTAATGGATTCGGTTTCTTCGATTACCGGATTGCGGGATTCCCTTTGCTCTAGTTGCTCAATCAGATGTGGAGGCAAAAACACTTGTTCGTCGGGTTTCTCAATGTCATTGCACATAATATTTTTGGAATTGAGAAAGTTTTGAAAATGAGACAAGTCGTAAGCAGAACGGTTGTTATTATTGATCATGAATTGAGAAAATAGCTCGAAAAGAGCTGCCATCTGATCACTAGTCAGTGGCGGTATAGGTATGGTGCCCGGGACAGACCCCGAGGCACCAGGAATAGCTAAAGGGAGAGGGGGAGTTACAAGACTGACCCTAGCACCGGACTCACTAGACTCAATCTTAGACTCTGACTCGGAATCCGACTCGGACTCAGACTCAGATTCTGGCATTTCTCCTTCCCCTGTGATCAGCTTGTAAGTTCTTCCTTGACTGTCAGTCCATTTGACAGTCTTTCTCCAGGCTCTGCTTCCGGTCCCAGATTCGATCGCCGAGATCAGCTTAGATGGATCAAAGGTGCGGCTGCGGAGAATGAGGCTGACCAGCTCTTCCTTCGGCGTTGGGGCCACGAGTTCCTCTCCAAAAAGTAGCCCTAGCGCGGGCTCAGCATTCTTAGCATCTTCGGACCGGATAAGAGTGAAGATGTCATATGGTATGTAGTTGCAATCCTGGGCCAAGTGGGTCCCAGGGCGCGTGGTGATGGGCCGGTATAGGCCCATTTGAACTGGTCCAAATACTGGAGTAACAAAAGTGACAGTGTTAGTCCTTGTTTGGGCCATATTCTCTGGGGTTATGATATAACCCAGACCAGTTTGAGTCCTCCCGTTATCTAGGACTTCGAGGATTTTCCCTGCGGGGAGATCGGGCCTTGATGTAGCTCCCGGCAGATAGCCCAGATTTTGCAACATCCGGTCAATGCTAACCGTGAAGTAAGGACGGAAGAGATGATCTTCTTCGATGGCCCCTACGAAATCGAACCCCCAGAGATCGGTGTGGCCCGAGGTGTTGCAGTTAGCCACAATCATGGGTGTGGCTTCTAGAGTGATGACGGTGTCATGCAAAGGTAGCTTGATTTTTCGATGCAAGGTGGAGGATACAGCCCTGGTTGCGTGGATCCAAGGTTTTCCTAAAAGAAGGTTGAAGGAAGAAGTCACGTCGATCACTTGAAATTCCAGCTCCTTCTCTACCGGGCCTGTTGTGATAGTAGGTTTCGTGGCTCCGGCTAATGACTTTGGACTTTCGTCGAAAGCTTGAATGGTTTAAGCTGTGGGAATGTAGTCGGCCTCGGTGATGCCGAGGGCTTTGGCGGTCCTCAAGGGGAGGACGTTGACTGCTGACCCGTCGTCAATTAGGGTTATGGGTAGGTACTTTCCACGGCAGATGACCGTGATGTAGAGAGCCATGTTGTGGGTTGGCCCAAATGGTGGTAGATCAGCATCGGAGAAGGTAATCAGTGGGCCTTCTTCTTTAGCTTTCCCCTTTAGGTGGGGCAGAACCGTGGCTACCATTTCAGCTGGAGTAGTCATAGAGTCAATTTTGACCTGATCGAGGGCCTTAGTGAGTGCCTCTCGATGTTCCTGGGAGCTAACTAGGAGTTGCCATATAGAGAGGTCAACTCGAGTCTTGCTCAGCTGCTTTACAAGAGCCTTTTTAGTAGTTGGCTCTTCCGGTGCGAGCTCCACCCCAAGTGGCTCGGCGATGATGAGGGCTTGACTGGTGGCTAAGACCTTGGACTTAACCTTCTGAATCTCCTCGGGTGTGATGGGGACAACTTCCCTCCTTAGGTTCCTGGGCCATTACTTCCAGGGTGCGCATAGTGGTCTGGATTTCCGTGTTGTCGGCGTAGTTCCGAGCAAATTCCGTTGCCACGTCATCCCAAGTTTTGTATTTCTTGGAATCGAGCCGGTATTTCTTGGGTGCTTCTCGAGAGAAGAAGCGAACAGGTGCTTGAACATGTTGGACTTAACCCCCTTAAGGGCCATGAACTCTTTGAAAGCCCGGATATGGTGGACCGGGTCTTCAGTACCCTCGAACATTGGCAGGTCCGTCAAATTGAGGTTGGCGGGTAGTTCGTCGGTCAGTGGTGTGTAGATCCGAGCATTTTCCGTGTGGATGGAGTTTTGGGTCGATAGATGGACCTGTTCCTGCAGTTTGTGGACTGCGCTGGCCAATTCAGCTAAAGGCCCAGTAGTATCGACACTGCCGTTGGGAGTTCCCTGCTCCACGGCACTTACCCGGGTAAGGATGGCGATCTGGTCCCCTCTCATCGACGTGATCATGTTTTCCAGCTTGGTCAAAGAGGTCCTCAATTCGTCTATGGCTTGTTGCGTCATGGCTCGGGTGTGGGGTGGCCTGTCTGTAAGGGTACCGCGTAATCAGTAATTGACCCAGATCTTAGAATCAAAGAGTACATCCCGAGCAAGGAAAAGACTAGGCGGGAAAAAGACCGAAAACCGACTTCTAGACGGATGACCCGTGGACGGTGGGCCTTCCTTAGGATTTGGCAAAGTGGGCCTAGTCCCGTTCGAAGGAAGGTCCACGTGAGAATTCCCCAGACTTTGGACTCGAGTGTGTAAACGGGCTTCCCTTTGCAGGAGTTTGTTCTACAAAGGTGGGCCGTGCCTTGACAAATAAGGCGGACTGGGATGGGGTAGAAACTCGTGATGTAAGATCGACGGAGTTTCGACGCTATAGACTCTTACAACCCATGACAAGACCCGACATTGCTAAATACGGGAAGTCCTAAGAAGAAGAAAGTTTTGAAAACGGAACTTGGATTTGAAAACCGAGTAAGGTCGGATTGGAAGGCCCGATTTTTTTGAAAAATCGAAAAAAAAAATTACCGGGCTGAGATTTTGAATTTTTTTGGAAAGTTTGGACAGCATACCGGCTAAAAATAGGCTATTTTGAGTCAAAATCGTAAGTCCTAAACTTGGTAGCTTTCCGGATTTTGAAAAATAGATGGGTTTGAAAAGATGCAAGTTTTTTGAAAATGACGGTTTTTGAAAAAGACCAAAGAAGATCAAGTAGCATGTAGTCACGGAAACAGTATAACGACACCATGTATGCTCTTAGTCTAAGTCTCGGTCGGTCGAATAGGGTCTATACCAACGACGATAGCATTCTCGCAAATCAGGACGGACTTCCTAAGCCGAGTTGGTCTTAGAACCTGCCGTAAAACCCATGCGAGTTCCGCCATCGAAGTCTTTAGTGCACCCATGTAGGATTGCACCGTGGTATAGTGGGACGTCGGTCACAAGTAACCGGCTCGGGAAAGAATTGGGTTATGCATGAACCATTGAACTAAAACGTGTACATTACTAATCGAACGATTTCTTTTCGAGTCTCACCCTGACGATGCCGATGGTAAGTGACACATCAGTTAATCCCCAGCGGAGTCGCCAAATTGTGGACATGACATAGGTCCACCCCGACGCGGCCACGCGCGGGTTTGGGGAGGCGAATGAATCTCCATATGAGATGGGTCGAATTGAATTTTAAATCGTAGTAGGAGTCGCCACCGTATTTTGTGGTTATTCGGAACCATTCGAACCCACTCTATGTCGTAGTGGGCCATATTTAAAACATGGCCCATTTCCGATGTCAGAGCTTATCGGGTTCGTCCCTTAGCATTTGATACCGATACCGACATTATCGGATATCGTGTATTGAATGACTCTCGTTGCCAATGGATTCGGACATCCGGAAACCATGGTTGTGAGTAAGGGGTGAGGGTACGTGTTGGGAAGTTCACTAAGAACACCCAACCCCGCCCGCACTTAGCGGCCTTTACTAAGATATCGTTCGTTTTTTGTGTACACGCGTTAGTTCGACGGTTGAATGATATGCAAAGATTATTTTCCCTAGACATGTGAGAGAAAAATAAATGGGTTGCTAAGTCGTTTAATGCATGTTAAACTAATAACGTCGAAGTTATTTTAGCATGTGAAGTCGTTTTAGTCTAATAAAACAAAGAAATAAATAAATTGCTACAAACACGAGAAAACGAGTTAGTAACGATTGAATAACGTAAATAAATAATATGCATGATTTTAGAAGAAGATTTATGTCACGTGATGGATTAGCACGCGTTGACCGAGGTCGAAAAAATATTTATCGAAATATGTCGCGAAAGTCGTTTTTTATGTAAGGTTCGAAAAGAATAAAAAAAATAGAAAAGCGAGGAAACGAAAAAAAGAGGACCCGGCCAACCAGGCCACCGCGCGAGTCGCCTGACAGGCGTGCGACTCGCGTGGCGGTCTGTTCGGGTTTTTTTTATTTTGTCGAAAATCGTTAATTTTTATAATGCGCGTACAAATATGGATTAATTTATACCCGATTCATATTTTCGATATTCGTCGTATTCGATATTCGATTATGAAATCGATATCGAATAGTCGGAATGATTTTAGAAGAGGTTTTGAAAAAAAAATTTGTTTTGAACGAAAAGTAAAAAAAAAAGAATTTTGAACGAAAAAAGATGTTAATTCTCTCCGCGTATAAAATCGTCGAATTTTGTTTAAAAAGATGTAACGATTTTATTAGCATCAAGGAGAATTAATTAATTTTGTTCTTGTTAGATACGATATTCGATTAGAGAATCGATATCGTATTTTAAGAACGTTATAAGAAAAAATAGTTTTAGTAGTGTTCCGGTCACGGAAACAATTCACCCGGCCTAGGATCCGGGCTGTATAATCGGGTTAATGGTGAACAAATGACCGTTTGATTTCCCTTGGTCTCCCCTTTCTCTCGCTTCCTAGATCGGACCTTCCCGGCGGAAATGGCCTGCTCCCTGCACAATGAACGCACAGGGCCTCGGAGGTTGTCCGAGGAAACCCTCTCCGATGCCTTGACGAACCTAGCTCGTGAGGAACTAGGTGGCGTTTTTAGGAGTAAGAGTCTAGAGAGAGAAAATCCAACCCCCTTTATGTGGGAAATGGGTAAGTATTTATACCTTCCCACAAGAGAGAGGAAAAGAGAAAGAAAAGGAGGGAAATGAGTGGATGTTGGCGCGACACGTGGACTCACCTTGTCCACCCATTTCCCCTTACCTTAGGCAAAATGACGGATGGGTCCTCGGTTCTCCTTTGGCTCTGTTCAGGCGGGAACGCCTTGGAAGCAGGCGGCAGGCCTGGTTTACTCCGTTTGGCGGATGGCCCAAGGGATTAGGGCCACACTTGGAGATTCCAGTGACTTTGATGGAAAGGCCGCTGGACAGACCTTTCCTCCTTCTGGGACTGGTCGCACTGGGGCCTAATTGGCAGGCGGCCAAGGGCAGGCAACCGACCCCCATCAATTGGCCCTCGCCGGCTGAGGAGGAACGGGGTTCCTGCTCGGCAGGCGACGTCTTGCTTTGGGACAGCGGGAGGTTGTCTCTTTGGACTTGCATTTAATGCGTCGCATGTTCCCGAGGGAACATGCTTTAATTCCTCTGGGCACGCAGGGAGTTCAAACGTCTTTCGTTATGATTATCCTCCTTTGTGCAGAGAGTTTTCGGGCAGTGTGCCAGTTCAATGATTGGCTTTCCTCCTTACAGAGGTGGTTGGGGCACCATTAATGCCCTGTTTCTGTTTTTCGTATAAATTGCATCCTCCCTCACTGTTTTTATGACCCATTTCCAATCTTCATTTTGTCTTTAATCATGGCTTAGATCAAAAAAAGTGTAACTCGTCGTGGAGTTAGGCATGTTACTTTCATCTTCAAAGGTTTTTGGAGGCTTCGATATGCTCGTGCCGCTTACCTAGCTGTTCGCCGGAGTCGCCGTTCACAACTTCACTTTCGCCGGAGAAGTCAGAAGGCCTCTGTTAGGATGGGCAAACGCCCTTGGAGGTCCTCGCCTCCTGCAGCGCCTAGGTTTAGGCGTTGCTCCCAGGGGGGAGGCTGTTATGACAGGGGATGCCATGAGTGCTTTCCATGGCTGCACCCTGAGCAATTTGACCCCAACTCTGACACTGATTCCTCCTTGGCGTCAGGTCCCTCTTCGCCTGTGAAGAAAACAGGCTGTCGCACCTGCGACGAGTCCCGGGCCGTTCCCTTTGGAAGGGACTGGGAAGATAGCAGCCATGACTCTGATGACAGCGAGGGTCTTGGCTGCCTGAGCGACAGGGATGAAGATAGAGCTTCTGATGACCCTTTCCAGGGCTCCCCAGACTGGGACTGGGGCTCGGCTCTCGGGAGTCCAGGCAGCCCTCGAGGTTGTCCCCCAGATTTGGGCGATGATTAGGCCTGCGGGGCGTTTGATTTCTGCCAGGCCGGAACTTTGGGCCTTATGTATTTTTCTTCCCGTATCTGTCCTAATATGTAACTTTCTTTTGTAAGGTTTTAATGAAATGAGGATCAGGCGATGCGTTTATGTGTTGCGATTATTTTTTTTTTTTTTTTTTTTTTCAGGGGGGGACGTCATAGGGTGACCAATCTTCTGACACCCTTTGGTCCTCCCGAGGTTTTTCTTGGGAAGCTGCCTAGAGCAAATCCCCCTAGGGGCGACACGTGGACCGCAGCCCTTGGGTGAATTTCTGAGGGTTGGGCGACTCTTGGCATGCGTTTCTCTCTATAGAAGCGATCAGTTATTCATTCTTTCACTTTTTCCAATCTTTCTTTTCTTTCGACATTCTCTCATTCTTTTTCTTGTCAAAAACCCTGGAGTATTGACGGATCGTATCCTACCTTGCACCCCCATTTCCCTGAGACTTCTTTCTTCGGGCTTGTGACGTGCTGTCAGGCGATCTTAGGTCAGATTTTCATCCTCCACTCTTTTTCTCTCTTCGATTTCCTTTTTTCCGCATCTTTTTTAGAGTAATCATGTCCGGAACCCGTGAAAGGATTTTGCCCCTTATCGACCCATCAAAGAGGGGAGAAGGGATGGACTTTGCCTCCTCCTCTAGGGAGGTTGGTTTTGAGGAAGAACACTCGGCGGACAGTGGGGGCGGTAATTCTCCTGACCCCCCCTCATTTGATGCTATTGACTCGGACGACGAGGCGTTGGAAGTTAACCCTTCCCGAACTTCCGGCCCCCTCGTTCGTCGGGAAAAGGGTAGGGTTTATTATTTAGACAGGGCTAAATACCGCATCCCTCTGAGTACTTTCCCTGACCCGAAAAATCGGGAGGTGATCCTCGCCAAGAACGCTGCCGTCGTGATTGAGCGGCTCTATAACTTCGGGGAGGGGTATACAGTTGTTGTCCCCGGCGAAAAGGATACTGTATGCAGCCCCCCGGATGGGTGCATAGCGGTTTACCATAAATGTTTAGAGTTTGGCCTTCGCTTTCCCCTCCATCCTGTTTTAGAGGAGATCTTCAGGCGCATGAACGTCGCCGTCGCCCAGCTGACAGCCACAACTGTCAGGGCGCTGATCTCATATGTTTGGACCTGCCTTTTCCAGCGCATGGAGCCTTCCATCGACGCCCTGCGGTTCATGGTGGGCTTACAGATGGTTTCTTCTGGGAGTGCGGGCTCCCCTGGTTATTGGCCCCTCTTGAGGCAGAAGGGACATTGTCTGGTGTGGCCTGGTATGGACAGCTTGAGGGATTGGAAGAACAACTTCATTTACATACACAACACCCATGGGTGGAGGATTCCTCGTCACTTCAGGAATCATGTCCACACCAGGATGGAGACCCCTGAGGAGTACCACCCTGGCGTGGGTGGAAAGGCCTTGGAGGTTAAGCTAAGTGAGAAGGAGAAGGAGTTGACGACCTACTTTGCAGGCCACACTAATAAGTACGGGGTGTATGGCCCCACCTTATGGCTCCCTCATGCGGAGCTTTTAGCGACTGACAATTATTTGACCCGGTTGGGCATGAACCCGGGTCTAGATAAAGGTAGTTCAGGAGTGCTGGTGATTCCTTCCTACTCTTTTTTCTTTTGAAAATGCCTTGACAGCTTGTTTGTTTGTCTTGCAGCTCTTGCCACTTTTATCTGGAGGAAAGGGGAGGTGAGACGCCTGGGCCTGGACGAGAATCTCACTGTTATCCAAAGTCGCCCTTCTCTTCCCCCTGGTTTTAAGAGAGGCGAGAAGAATCTGATGAAGCATTTGAAGGGCTTGACATTCATTAGGCCAAGGCTTCCCCCTCCTCCTCGAGTTACACCTGCCAAGACGACGGTTTCTGAGGCCACCCCCTCTCCAGCTGCGAGGGCGATTGCTTTCGAGGCTACCCCTTCGCCTGTTGGCAGGCAAGAGGGCCTTTCAGCAGGGATTGAGATTCCCCCGAGGTCGCGGGCCGCAGGCTCCGAGGAGACTGGGGAGAGTACCCCCCGGGCACTGACCAGAAAGAGGAGTCGGGAGGCCCCTAATGCTGACCAGGTGGTGGACTTGGAGACCTCCACGCCTGAACCCAAGCGTCTTGCTCCGGAGATTCCCGCCACCCTTTTCTCTGAGGAGAATGTTGAGTTCCATTATAATGCAGGTGACAGCCAAGATGTTTCCGCCCTACTCTCCGACTCAGGAGCAGTTCTAACAGACCATCTTCTCAAGACTGTCAAGTCTGCTACCAGCCAAGTGACCCAGTATATTAAGCGCACCTCCCGAATTTTGCAAGCTTCCGCGGAGCTGGCTGCCCTCGGTCGCCTGAGTGATGAGGAACTAGCCAACCCCGATCGCCTTTCTGCAGTTGAGAGGGATGTTGCTCTCATTGCCAGCCTGAAGGATCAGCTGGCGAAAAAGGAGGCTGAGCTAGAAGAGGCCAGGAGTCAGGCGATCCACTGGAAGTCTGAGAGCGAGAAGGCTACCCGGGAAGTGTCTCGCCTGGGGGAGGAGTCCAAGAGAGCACAGCAGGCCTTTGCTGAACTGGAGCAGGCCAGAAAGGCTTTAGCTGAACTGGACCATGCTAAGAAGAGCGTTATTGACCTCGGGGAGCGCCTTTCCAAGGCAAACTCTGATCTGCAGGCGGACCTCGGCGATCTGGCGGCGAAGACCGAGGATTGGGAGAAGGAGAGGGGTGAGATTCTTCAGGAGGTGGAAATGGCTGTGTCGGCGGGCTTCGTTAATGGTGCTAACTCCTGCCTGAAGGTTGTCATGGAAGCTGTCAGGGAGATGTTCCCGGGTTTTGACGAAGATGCTTTCCGGACCCTTTACACTGCTAAGGATGAAGCTCAAATGCGCAGGCTGTCTGAGGGAGATGCTTCCGGCCCAGACGCTCCCCCTGCTTAACATGGAGGGCAGTCTTCCTCAGAGGGCTCTTGCTCGTCCCCTGCTGCGCCTGTGCCAACGTTTTAATTTCCTTACTTCTTTGCGCGCCGAGCCCTTTGGTGGCCGGCTGCCGTACTCTTGGTTGTAATCACTTGTTTTGAAAACTCTTTGTCCTGTATTCCCTTGACACTACTTTTTCTTTTATATGTGAATTTTCTGTTTGCTTTTGTATATTTTGTTTCTTCATGGATTTGATTCGCAGTCTGCCTGCCTGTAGGTAGGAAGGTTCCTGTTTGTTTCACTTTCACATAAGGTTGGGGGGCCTGCCCCCGGTCCTTGTTAGTTTGGCCTGCCCCTGGCATTTGTTTAAAGTCCAGGGAGCCTGCCCCCTGCCTGCCCAGAGGTAAGCAGGGTGGCTTTTTGTGTTTTTATACAAGGTTGGGGGGCCTGCCCCCAGTCCTTGTTAGCCTGGCCTGTCCCTGGCTTTTCGTTCAAAGTCCAGGGGACATGCCCCCTGCCTGCCCAGAGGTAAGCAGGGTAGCTTTTGCATTTTTTATACAAGGTTGGGGGGCCTGCCCCCAGTCCTTGTTAGCCTGGCCTGTCCCTGGCTTTTTGTTCAAAGTCCAGGGGGCCTGCCCTCTGCTTGCCCAGAGGTAAGCAGGGTAGCTTTTGCGTTTTTTATACAAGGTTGGGGGGCCTGCCCCCAGTCCTTGTTAGCCTGGCCTGTCCCTGGCTTTTCGCTCAAAGTCCAGGGGGCCTGCCCCCTGCTTGCCCAGAGGTAAGCAGGGTAGCTTTTGCGTTTTTTATACAAGGTTGGGGGGCCTGCCCCCAGTCCTTGTTAGCCTGGCCTGTCCCTGGCTTTTCGTTCAAAGTCCAGGGGGCCTGCCCCCTGCTTGCCCAGAGGTAAGCATGGTAGCTTTTGCGTTTTTTATACAAGGTTGGGGGGCCTGCCCCCAGTCCTTGTTAGCCTGGCCTGTCCCCGGCTTTTCGCTCAAAGTCCAGGAGGCCTGCCCCCTGCTTGCCCAGAGGTAAGCAGGGTAGCTTTTGCGTTTTTTATACAAGGTTGGGGGGCTTGCCCCCAGACCTTGTTAGTATGGCCTGTCCCCTGCTTGCCCAGAGGTAAGCAAGGTGGCTTTTGTTTTGCGTTGGGGGGTTCACTTTTCCCAATTTTGGCAACAGGGGGGCCTCCCCCTATTGCCCCCTGCTCGTTTGTGTGTGAGAGACGCGAGTGTGAACAGGCAACGAGTATAAATCTGTATCTTCTCATTTCTCTTAAAATTTTCTTTTTGACATTGGGGTGGTCGGAGCCGTCGACATTTTTGACCGTCCTCCGCCTTTTTTAGTAAAAGTAAAAACTGCCTGTATTCTTGTTCAGACGTAATATTTCTTTAGTGTGTCTGCATTCCAGTGAGCATGTAGCTCTTGTCCCTCAAGGTTGGCTATTTTGTACGTGCCTGGTCCCAGAACCTGAGTTACTTGGTATGGGCCCTCCCAATTGGCACTCAGCTTTCCATGTTCTCTTGACTTCCCAACCGCCTGCGTCTTTCTCAGAACCAGCTCGCCCATCTGGAAATTCCTCTGTCGTACCTTGCTGTTGAAAGCTTTCCTCATTCGCTGCTGGTAGGCAGCGATGTTGGTACTGGCTTCTTCCCTTAATTCGTTCACCAGGTCCAAGGCTTCGACCATTGCAGCTTCGTTTTCAGCCTGGTCGTACTGCAGGGAGCACAGAGAGGGGATCCTTGTCTCAATTGGCAATAATGCCTCTGCTCCATATACCAGACCAAACGGGGTCTGGCCTGTAGACTCTTTTCTGGTAGTTCGGATTGACCAGAGTATACTGGGGAGTTCGTCAGCCCACCTACCTTTGCAGTCGTCCACCATTTTCTTCAGGCCGTTCAGGATTTGTTTGTTGGCTGCTTCTGCCTGTCCGTTGGTTTGAGGATGACAGACGGCTGAGTAGGCGACTGAAATGTTGTGGCTCTCCAGCCAGATTCTTAGCGGATCATTATCGAACTGCCTGCCGTGGTCAAATACCAACATTTTTGGTAGACCGAACCTGGTGATGATATTTCGCCAGACCACCTTCCTGACCGCCAGCTCAGTGATGTTGGGCACGGCTTCGGCTTCCACCCACTTGGTGAAGTAGTCTATGGCGACAATCAGGAATTTTCTGCCCCCTGTGGCCACCGTGAAGGGTCCTAGAATGTCCATCCCCCATTGAGCAAAGGGGATGGGAGATAGGATTGGCCTGAGCTCCTGGGCCGGGGCATGGATCGATGGGGCAAAGAGTTGGCATTTTCTGCATTTCTGGGTCAGGCTCTTGGCATCTGCCAGCATGGTAGGCCAGTAGTAGCCTGCCCTGAGGGCCTTGTGGGCCAGCGATCTCCCACCAATGTGATGTCCGCAAATCCCTGAGTGGATATCCTCCAATACCTCGGCGGCCTGATCCGCCCGTAGGCATTTGAGCAGGGGATAAGTAAAAGACTTTTTGTAAAGTTCTTCATCAATGAGTATGAACCAGGCTGCTTTAGCCTGTATCTTCCTCTTTTGTAACGAGTCTGATGGTAAGATACCATGCCTCTTGTACTGGATGAAGGGAGTCATCCAGCTTTCCAGTTCTTCTTCCATGGTATTAATCGTTTGACAGGGGTTAGTGGACTTCTCGTGTAAAACGTCGACCATACTGATCTCCGGATGTCCTGTAGACTGGAGCTTGCCAGCTTTGACAGGGCATCTGCTCTGTTGTTCTGGGATCGGGGGATTTGTTTGACCTCATATGATTTTAGGCCGGATAACTCTCCCTTCACCATCTCCAGGTATGTGGCCATTGCTTGGTCTCTTGCTTCGTATTCTCCATTGATTTGGTTGGCGATGAGCTGGGAGTCTGTCGCCAGGACAATTCGTTCTGCTCCTGCGGCTTTAGCTAGCCTGACGCCTGCGAGTACTGCTTCGTACTCTGCTTCATTGTTTGATGCTGGGAAAACAAATCTGAGAGCATGCTCAAAGTCAGTCCCTTCTGGGCTGGTTAGTACGACGCCTGCGCCTGCGCCATTGGCTGTCGAGGATCCGTCAGTATACACGATCCATTCCTGGGCAGGGGCTTCTTCCTCCCCTGAATGGGAGCACTCAGCCAAAAAGTCTGCCAAAGCTTGGGCCTTGATGGCTGTTCTCGGCTGGTAAGATATACCTAGCCCACTCAGCTCAATTGCCCACTTCAACAATCTCCCTGATTTTTCAAATTTTTCCAACACCTTTTCCAGGGGTTGGTCGGTGAGGACTACGACTGGATGCGCGTCAAAGTAAGGTCTGAGCTTCCTGGCAGCAACTATGACCGCGTAGGCGGCTTTTTCAACCATCGGATAATTCTTCTCAGCTGCCCCCAGCGCATGACTTACAAAGTATATAGGTTGCTGGGCGCCTGCCTCTTCTCGTAGGATGACTGCGCTGACAGTTATATTGGTCACTGCAATGTAGAGGAAAAGTTTTTCTCCTGCTACTGGTCTTGCCAGGGTAGGGAGCCTCTTAAGATGGTCCTTCAATTGCTCAAAGGCCTCTTTCTGCTCGTTCTCCCACTTGAACTGTTTGTTCCCTTTCAGTATCTTGAAAAAAGGAGTGGCCTTGTCTGCTGATCGGGCGACGAATCGTGCTAAGGCGGCCATTCGGCTCGTCAGGCGCTGGATGTCTCTAATGGTTTTGGGCTCAGGAAGGTCTAGAACTGCCTGAATTTTTTCAGGGTTGGCGTCTATCCCCCGAGAACTGACCAAGAACCCCAGGAATTTGCCGGAGCGGACTCCAAATGTACACTTTTTCGGATTAAGTTTCATTTTGTAGGCGCGCAGGGAGCAAAAGGTTTCCTGTAAGTCTATCAGGTGTTCTCTGTCTTCTCTGCTTTTCACGATGGCGTCATCAACGTAAGCCTCGATGTTTCTGCCTTTTTGTTTCTCAAACACTTTATCAACCAACCGCTGGTACGTAGCCCCTGCATTTTTGAGCCCGAATGGCATCATCTTGTACATGTAGGTGCCCGAACTAGTGATGAACGCACACTTCACCCTGTCCGGCTGCCACAAGTATACTTGATGATACCCTGAAAAGGCGTCTAGGAAGCTCAGCATGGAGTAACCACTGGTGGAGTCTACCAGTTGGTCGATTCTGGGGAGCGGATAGCAGTCTTTCGGGCAGGCCTTGTTGAGGTTTGTAAAATCTACGCACATCCTCCATGCGCCTGACGACTTTTTAACCATGACTACATTCGCCAACCATTCCGGGTAGTCACAGACCTCAATAAAATCTGCTTTCAAGAGTTTGTCAATTTCTTCCTTGATTGCTGCGTCTTTTTCCGCAGACATGTTTCGTTTCTTCTGTTTTACAGGGCGAGCATCCGTGCTTACGTTCAGCTTGTGAACGATGCATGATGGATCAACGCCGGGCATCTCGTCTGCAGAATAGGCAAATACGTCTTTGTTTTCTTTTAGCAGTTTGACCAGTTCATCCTGGTAGGATTTTTCCAGGTCAGCTCCTATCAGGACCTGTCTGCCTGGTTCCAAATCTACCAACATGCTTTCGCCCCCCGGCTCCAGGTGGTCGGGCGCCGGTTGCTCGGCTGGGATTTCGCCCTCCCTGCTGGGGGAGCTGTCAGCCTTTCTTTTTCCTTTCCTTTCTTTTTCGTGCTCTTGTAGGGCCACGGAGTAGCATTGTCTGGCTGACTCCTGGTCCCCTCGCACCTTTCCTTCTAGCCCGAAGTCAGTGACATACGCTATGGTGAGAGCCCTGATGGAGATGGCCGCCTCGATTTCGTCCAGGGTGGCTCTGCCAATTAGGGCGTTGTAGGCAGATCTTGCATCCACAACAACAAAGGTTGCCCTGACATTTCTGGCAGTAGAGCCTTCTCCAAAGGTTACGGGCAGATCTATGACTCCCATGGGCAACACGCCTGCCCCACTGAATCCGTATAATGATCCGGGGGCAGGTCGCAGGTGCCTTTTCTCCAGGCCCATTTTCTCGAAGGCGTCCTTGTACAGCAAATTTGTGTACGCGCCTGTGTCCACCATACACCTTCGCACAATATGGTTGCTGATCTCTAGGGACAGCACCAAAGGATCACTGTGCGGATATACCACGCGTCCTGCATCGTCAGGGGTGATGCTTAATGTCACTCCCCTTGGACTCCCTGGTTTCTCAGCATAGCAGATCTGGTTCCTCAGCTCGCGCATTTGTCTTTTTTGGCCTCTTCGACTGAGCTGGCCTTCAGTGCCCCCTGAAATTACATGGATCACCATGCGGTTTTGCACTGACCCCTCGGGTTTTTCAGACGCTTCCTTCTGAGACTTATTCTTAGCTGCGTAGTTGGCCAACCATCCGTTCCTGATTAATTTCTCAATTTCGTCCTTCAGGTGACGGCATTCTTCGGTGGTATGGCCTATACAGTCGTGGAAAGTGCAGAATTTCTTGGGGTCTCCTTTTGGGCTGCGAGGTTTGTTCGGGCGGTTCCATTTTGCAGTTTCTTTTTCCAGTTCGAAGATTTCCGCCCTGGACTTGTTCAGAGCAGTGTAACTGTCGAATCTGGGTTGGTAGACTGTGCGCTCCTTCTTTGGAGTGTCTCCCTCTTCCCTTTGCTTGCCTGGCTCACTTCTGCCTCTTCCACCCTGCGGTCCCCCTTGAGGCTTTGTTTGGCCTGCAGGGGTGTCCGTCAGGCCGTGGAACTCCTCCTGCAGAATGAACCCTTCAGCAATCTTCCTGGCCATGGCCAGGGTTTCTGGCTGGGCCCTGATCATCTGGTTTTTCATTTCCCCTGGAAGTAGGGATATTGTCAGGGCGTAGGCAGCAGTGGAATCATCGATCTCCCTAACCTGCTGGTAGGATAGATCAAACCTTCTCATGTATTCTCTCACACTCTCACCCTTTTTCTGTTTCAGGGTCATGAGATCGAAACGGGTAAGGCGTCTTCTCTTATTTCCGGCATACTGTTCGAGGAAAATTTCAGCCAACTCTATGAAGAACCTGACTGACCCCTGGCGGAGGTCCCTGAACCATCCCTGCGCGAGTCCTACCAGAGTGGTAGGGAAAACTTTGCACCAGATGGCATCATCTACGTCATACATGCCCATGTGGCTCTCAAAGGCTGCAAGGTGGTCTTCAGGATCTGTCGTCCCATCAAATTTGATGGTGGGCATTTTGATTTTTGGAATGGGGTACTCTTGTACCTCAGGGTGTAACGGGGTTTTTGTGGGCCTGCCTACCAGTCGTGACCTGCTTTCCCCAGACTGGTTACCGTGAGATTCCCATTGTTTATGGGTCGGTTTCCTCGCACTGGGGGAGCGGTACCCTGGTGGCGGCCTACTGGCTGCTTCATCCTCTGTTTCCGGGGAGGTCTGTCTGGGCCTCTTCCTCTGAGAGTGGCAGAGGTTCTCACCCTGATGGTACCTGGACTCGAGCGGTTGTCCCCGGTTGAGTCTGGATTGCAGGCTTTGGGATAAGTCTGGGGCCGACTGTTCCTTGGCCGCAGGCGTTAGTCTGGAGAAAACTCCGCCTGGTTTTTCTCCCAAGCGTTTCGACATGGGCTCCCTGGGCCTCATGCGCTCCTGTAATCCCCGGGATAAGCATCTCTGTCCTCCAGACGCTGATTCTGTCGTGTGGATGGAGAACGCCTGCTGGACGGGTGGCTCTGGATCGCCAGTAGTAATGCGCCTTTGCATATGCGTATACGCTTGGGCCGTCCTCCTCGCTTTTCTCTGAGCATTTCTGGCGGCGGTCCGCCTCGTGCCCCCAGCCTCATCCCTGCTGATAGGGGATGGTTGCCTGGGAGCCGATGCGACCCTGCCTACCAAGTCTTCAGGAGTGAGATCCTGGTTCAGCATCGCAGAGAAGAAGGCGGCTGCCTGTGCCATCTGAGCTGGGGTCAGATTAAGAGCGTGTCGTGGGAGTGTCCCCAGCTCAGGGGTCACCGCAGTGTTAGGTCCACCGAGGAGACTGGTTCCCCCTACCCCTAAGATCGTGGCAGGAGGAACTTTCTCCGACTGCGGCATACCATACAGGGGGGTCACCGGTGGGACCGTCGGACCCGTTCCTGCACTGGCATCAACGATTTCTGGCATAATTGTTTTGGTTTTGTGATTATGAGTGGTTGATTTTAGTGGGTAACTCGTGAGCACAACCGTAAGTTCCCCACAGACGGCGCCAAATTGTTCCGGTCACGGAAACAATTCACCCGGCCTAGGATCCGGGCTGTATAATCGGGTTAATGGTGAACAAATGACCGTTTGATTTCCCTTGGTCTCCCCTTTCTCTCGCTTCCTAGATCGGACCTTCCTGGCGGAAATGGCCTGCTCCCTGCACAATGAACGCACAGGGCCTCGGAGGTTGTCCGAGGAAACCCTCTCCGATGCCTAAGTCAGTCCGTGAAATGCCTTGACGAACCTAGCTCGTGAGGAACTAGGTGGCGTTTTTAGGAGTAAGAGTCTAGAGAGAGAAAATCCAACCCCCTTTATGTGGGAAATGGGTAAGTATTTATACCTTCCCACAAGAGAGAGGAAAAGAGAAAGAAAAGGAGGGAAATGAGTGGATGTTGGCGCGACACGTGGACTCACCTTGTCCACCCATTTCCCCTTACCTTAGGCAAAATGACGGATGGGTCCTCGGTTCTCCTTTGGCTCTGTTCAGGCGGGAACGCCTTGGAAGCAGGCGGCAGGCCTGGTTTACTCCGTTTGGCGGATGGCCCAAGGGATTAGGGCCACACTTGGAGATTCCAGTGACTTTGATGGAAAGGCCGCTGGACAAACCTTTCCTCCTTCTGGGACTGGTCGCCCTGGGGCCTAATTGGCAGGCGGCCAAGGGCAGGCAACCGACCCCCATCAAGTAGTATCGATTATTAGAAATAAAAAATATGCGACAAATGACCCATATTAAAAATACGACCGACGACGACACGACCCATAAAAAAAACGTGAGAAAGGAAGAGAAGAATAGAGAAGAAACGGGTTTGATTTACACCCTCAACCTACATGCTTCGTTTTTTCGGAATAAGGCTCGTCGGAAAGTGGTTTAAACTTGGGAGCGTCGAGATGATGTGGGATGAGTTAAGGTGTTGGTTTGGTACGTTTTTATGTGTCTGAGGCGTCGGGTTTGGCCGGACGGTGGGGGTGGTTCGTCGGGTTGAGATTACTCGGGAGTTGCTTTGCGTTACGAGGTTGTATAATTTCTTACTTTCGATGATTGATGATGAATGTGTGATGTAGGGATGATATGTGTATATTTGTGGTGTTAAAAACCGTGTCCCTTTTGTGTTGGACGGGAGGTCTTATTTATAGGAGTCGAGGTAGTCTTGCTTGTGTGACAAGAAATACCGGTTACGATAGGAAACACGAGAGTTCGAAAGGAAATCAAAGTCTCGTTTCTTGGTGAAGAAACCAAACATTTCGGCTGAAAAGGAGAGTGTTTCGGCTGTTTTGGCTGTCTTGGCCGAGTATTTGGAGCTCGGTTGGTGTCTGATTCGGTTTCCGGATAGAACTCCTACTTGAGATCGAATTCTACCTTCAACGGAATTGTTTAATGTTTTCGTAGCTGATTTTTTGTAGTGTTGGAGTCCAAACCGGACACGTGAGGTGTCACGGTTGGTCCGTGAGTCTCGGGAAATATCTTCGACCGGGTTTTGACTCGGTCGCTCAAAGACTGTTTTACCCCTGGTGTCGGAATCGACCCAAATTAGTCTCATTTGACTCAAAACGACCCACTGGGCCTGGATTTGAGGTTGGTTTTGTAAGATTTGTACTCCGTAATAAGCCTAAGCCAAATGTCCATGATTACGAGCCCATATCCGAGTCTATCAAAGCACGTTTACGTCCAATCATCATCGGGTGATTGGCGGGAACTATTATAGACACCTGGGGGTCAAAATGTGGGTGTCTACAATATCACATGTAACTTCTTGTCAACACGTTGACCTGGAACGGTACCAACGGCAAAATCCGAAGCATCACACTTGATCTCAAATGGAAGATTCTAATCGGGTGCTTTGATAATCGGGGCGGTAGTGAGAGCGGTCTTTATCCTGCAAAAGGCCTCAAGACACAAGTCATCCAACACAAAAGGTGCATCTTTCACAAGTAAAGAAGTTAAAGGCTTGGCGATTTTAGAAAAATCTTTAATTAACCGCCTATTGAAACCGGCGTGACCTAGAAAACTTCTCACCCCTTTGACATTTCTCGGGGGTGGTAACTTCTCTATCACGGAGACTTTGGCCTTTTCCACTTCGACACCTTTATTAGAAAGAATATGACCGAGGACTACACCTTGTTCGACCATAAAATGATATTTCTCCTAATTTAAAATAAGTTTATACTCTTCACAATGAGCTAACACTTGATCAAGATGATTAAGACAAGAATCAAAACATGTACCATGGACAATAAAATCATCCATAAAAACTTCCATTGACTTTTCAATAAAATCGGAGAAATTTGCCATTATTCATCTTTGAAGCGTTCCCAGCACATTACACAATCCGAACGACATCCTTTGGTAGGCATAGGTGCCATAGAGACATGTGAAAGTAGTTTTCTCTTGGTCATCGAGGTGAATGGGAATTTGAAGAAATTCCGAATGACCATCGAAGAAACAAAAATAAGAATCATGCGCTAATCGTTCAAGTATTTGATCAATAAAAAGAAGAAGAAATGGTCTTTTATGATGGCTGTGTTCAACTTTCGAAAGTCTATGCACATGCGCCAACCGGTGATAGTCCTAGCAAAAATTAACTCTCCCTTTTCTCATTTCATAACCATCATTCCACCTTTTTTTGGCACAACTTGTACGGGGCTAACTTTACTTGAGGACTTCCTTCATGACAAGCTCTTTCATGGTGGGGTTCAAATGACGTTGACCCTCAACTGAAAGACGGTGCTCATCATCAAGGATGATCCTATGCATGCAAACGTTTGGACTTATGCTTTGGAGGCCGTCAATGCTATACCCGATGACTTTTTTGTGTTTCCTTAAAACAACCAAAAGTTTTTCCAATTGAGGACCATCAAGTGTGGCATTGATGATAACGGGATAACTAGTTCCTTCAAGAAAGGCATATATGAGGGAAGAGGGGAGTGACTTAAGTTCAAGATTAAGAGTAGAGGGTACCATACTGTCACCCACCGGTAGTGGTTCTACCTCTTCTTCAAGCATGATTTCTTCTTCAAGAGGTGAGGAATCAAGTAGTTCCTCTTCTTTCTTATCATCATCATCTATCAAGCTATACTCAACCAAACTGTCAATAACTTCAATGGAATACATTTGTTCAATCATTGGTTGTTTAAGAGCTTGAGAAAGGGAAACCTCTACCGATTCGCACCCTATCTTAAAAGATAACTTTCCATTCTTAACATCAACTATAGTGCCACCGGTAGCCATGAATGGTCGACCTAAGATAATGGGGGTAATAGTGTCCTCGGGCATGTCCATAACAACAAAATTGGAGGGAATGAAAAACTTGCCAACTTGTACGGGTACATCCTCAAGTATCCCAAGTGGATACTTGACGGACCTATCCTCAAGTTGGATCGACATGCTTGTGGGTCTCATCTCCCCCACACTACACTATAAAAAACAGAGGTTAATGCGGCGGACGTCTTGCGGCGGACTAGGAATCCAACACATTTTTAGTCATCGCGTCGGATATGCGTCGGATTGGCCGACGCATGCGCTTTTGTGTCAAAATAGTCCACGCAAGGCGACCAGGTCAAGAGCGCTAACGAAAATGATTTCACGCTCAATCATGCGTCGGATTATCGACGTAGGTCCCACACATAATACTTTATGCGACGGATTATCCGCCGCATTCTATCTTATACCGACGCATGATATTCTCGTTCAGTTTTAAAAAAATTATACATGATGTGGCGGACAAT
Organism: Agrostemma githago; assembly: GCA_958450325.1. Classification (NCBI taxonomy): domain Eukaryota; kingdom Viridiplantae; phylum Streptophyta; class Magnoliopsida; order Caryophyllales; family Caryophyllaceae; genus Agrostemma; species Agrostemma githago. The sequence continues at coordinate 60,781,856 of OY288239.1, read as the reverse complement.
CCGACGCATCATTAATGAAATGCGACGGACTTGCGTGGTATTTTCCACCGCAAGCCGATCAGATATTAAAAAAAACGCTCGAGAACTTCACAAACCAATTTCCCCCAAATCAATTTCCCAATTCAGCGAAACCCTACCCTACCCAGTCCCCTTCCCCTCTCCCTCCCCCTCCTCCCTACCAGCGCACTGCCGGCGCATCCGCTGCGCCCCCCCGTGTTGCGCCCTTCTGCTCAACCTCCCCCTGCCGCGCGCCCTCCTCAGTTTCCTTACATTTTCCCATTTCTTCTCCATTAAAGTATGTTCAAACGGTTAAATTGTTTAAATTGTTGTTATTGTTATTATTATTACTACTGTTATTGTTACTATTGATTAGGTTATTTTGTGGTTTGTTGTTGGTGGTGGTGTTAGTGTTGGGGTGAGTTTGTGTGAGTGGTGGTTGGTGTGACTTTGTGTGTTAATTGTTGTTGTTGTTGTTGTTATTGTTGTTGTTGTTGTTGTAATGGTGGTAGTAGTAGTAGAAGTAATTTTTTTTGGTAAAGGGTAAGTATATTGATGAAATGGATTTACATCATGGCATTTACATAAGCCTAAAAAAGGCTAGTAATAAAGTTGGAGTCTCTATTGTCTAATTTGTAGATTCTCTTATTTTTACAAAATTCCTTAAATTCTTTGGAGACTGTAGCTGCTAGGATTTCCAGTTTAGTTACTTGATGCTCCATCTTGCTCTTATTCCTTTGGTAACAAATATGGTAGATTAATGCATTAATAAGATCATTTTTTATAGCCCTTTGTAGGTTAGTTCCTTTAAGTCGGTTCCTCCCTTGTTCATTAAGCTTTAAGTTGCACCTCCAGCCATATTTCTTCTTTACTTCAGAGATGAGTTGCATGCTGAATTCACATCGGTTAAATAGGTTCTCCATAATTTCTGGTTCAGCAGCGCAAATACAACAGAGGTTATCATCAGTAATTCCTAGATCATGCAACCTGTCTTTAACTTTAAGCGCCTGATGCTGGTGAATCCACGCGATCATTCTGTGTTTTGGTAATGCCCAGTTCCTCCAGACGTGGTTATTCCAGGACACACGGGGCCTTATTTCCCTCAGCCATGCGTACGCATCAGCAATTCTATAATCCTTTCCCGCTTGTAAATTAGAACCTGAGAATTGTTTGAGGCTGTCTCTGGCTTGACAAACTTTCCGCCAAGCCCAACTCGTGTCCGTAGAAGGTTGATACTTGTCCCAATTCTTCCCTTTCAGGTACACGTGATGTACCCATTGAACCCACAACATGCTTTGACAGTTACTCACCCACCAAGCAAGTTTCCCAATGGCCGCCTTATTCCATATAGCATTTTGGCGGAGATTAACGCTTCCTTCATTATATGGTTCGCAGATTTTGTCCCAAGCAACCATGGGTGATCTATGGTAGTCAACCCCTCCATCCCATAGGTAATTCCTGGACATATTATCAATCTGTTTCACGACTGTCGAGGGAATAATTTTGTTTCATGTAGTAGAAGTAATTTTGTTGTTAGTAGTAGCAATTTCGTTGTGGTAGAGTTTGTGTTAATTGTTGTTAGTAGTAGTAATTTTGTTAGTAGTAGTAGATTAGTAGTAGTAGTAGGAGGAGTAGTAAAGGTGGTGGTGGTGGTAGTAGTAGTAGATTAGTAGTAGTAGTAGTAGTAGTAGATTAAAAGTAGTAGTAATAGATTAATAGTATTATTAGTAGTAGTAGATTAGTAGTATTAGTAGTAGTAGTAGATTAATAGTATTACTAGTAGTAGTTACGTAGTATTAGTAGTAGTAGATTAGTAGTAGTGGTGGTACAAGTAGTATTGGTAGTAGGTTAGTAGTAGTAGTAGCAGTTAATTAGTATTAGTAGATTAGCAGTAGTAAACTACTACACTGCTACTACTAATATTATTTCACTACTACCACTACTACTCCTAATCTACTAATCTACTACTACTAATCTACTAATACTCATTTACTACTACTACTACTACTATTAATCTACCACTAATACTACTACTACCACTACTACCACTACTACTAATCTACTACTACTAATACTACTTAACTACTACTAGTAATACTACTAATCTACTACTACTATTACTAATACTACTAATCTACTACTAGTAAGAATACTACTAATCTACTACTATTACTACTACTACTACTCCTAATACTACTAATCTACTTCTACTACTACCACTACTACTACTACTACTACTACTACTTTGACTACGACTACTACTCCTATTACTACTAATCTACTAGTACTAACAAAATTATTGATTAGGAGTAATCCGTTGGGTGTTGATACATGATGTTGTTTATAGTTTTCATTACGTACTGTTGGTAAAACATGTTATACATCTACTCAGACCTACCTAGTACCCGTTCAAGAATTACTCATTAGGAGTAATTCTCGAATAGTCTCTGTTTTGGGACTGTCTTTGTACTTTTCATGTCACTTAGGTAGTAAACACAAAATTGTGTTATGTCAATAAGAAAAAGTACAGTGGCAATAACCTCATTGTTCTCCGAATGCACATGTGGACTTTTCATATATTCCACATAGTTCATTTGGAGAACTAAGGCGAATTGCTGCCAGATTCTTTTCTTATCGGCAGAACACAATTTTGTGTTTATCAGTGGCATGGAACGTACAAGGATGAGTTTAGGTTGGAGTGATAAGGTCCCAAGGTGGTGAAATTGTTTAGAAATGATGTTTAAATGGGTCTACGGATTTATTAAAGCATGTTCAATTGATTGCCCTTGGTTTACATTGTTCTTTAGATAATGTTCATAATATTAGGCGTCGTTGAATGTTTTTCCCCACACTTAACTAATTTAATAATTTCTACGTACTTTGCATATATATATATATGTATGTATGTATGTATGTATGTATGTATACACACACACACACACACACACACATATATATTGTCTTCATAAAGAATGAAGAGAGTAGAAAGAAAGTGGATGTACGAGAGATTAGATTAGTGCAAGAAGCCTAAACATAAATACAAAGACAGTGTGTTGAAATTTATCGACTATTCCATAAATAGTAACGTCAACTACACGAAACAACAACTTAGGTGTCCTTGTAGTAAATGCAAAAACATTGCCATACTACATGCCCATGATGTTAGAGACCACCACTACAAAAACGGGTTTGTTCTAAACTACTACGTCTGGACGTATCACGGTGAGGATTCTGATCTCGTGAGTGAGAGTCAAGGAGCGGTTAGTAGTAATCCATATCGGAAGTTCGTGGAGGATGTGTTACGTCCGACCGTTGAGAACATAATGGAGGCAGAGCGTAACCCGGACGACATAAGCGATGAGGAAGTTTAGTATGAACCCAACCCAGAAGTTCTACCCTTTTTCGAAATGATGAAAAATGTTGAGTTACCAGTTTACGACGGATATGATATGAGTTTGTTGGAAGCCGATTCAAGGATGTTGACCCTTAAGTGTGAGTAACATGTCTTTAAAATATCTAGATGGTTGGATAGTGTTTATAGCTGACCTTCTCCCCAAAAAGGAGAATATCATGTCCCAGAATTTTTACGAGGTCAAGAAAGTGTTATAGAGTCTTCAAGTCCCTCATAAGAAGATAGATTCGTGCCCCAACGGGTTCATGTTGTTCTGGAAGGCAGATTCCGATTACGAGAAGTGTACAAAGTGTGGTACGGATAGATTAAAGAGTGAGACGAACAATACGGAGGGAAATAGAGTAGCGAGTAAGGTATTGACTTATTTGCCGCTAGGTCCTAGATTAAAACGCCTATACGCGACAACGAACATAGCCAAGCAAATGCGTTGGCATCACAAAAACTCATGAATAAGGTTAAATGGTGCCATGGTGCATCCTAATGACGGTCAAGCTTGGAAAACGTTTGACCTTAAACATCCTGAGTTTTCAAAAGAGGCGCGCAATGTTCGCTTAGGTTTATGCACTGATGGGTTTTCCCCTTACGGGCAATTCGGTAAATCTTACTTGTGCTGGCCAGTTATGGTTACACCCTACAACCTTCCTCCTTGGTTGTGTTTGAAGAGACAATTCATGTTCTTGTCTCTCATCATTCCTGGACCTAAGAACGCGAAGTCAAATATGGACGTGTATCTCCATCCTTTGAATGAGGAATTAAAATGTTAGTGTGAGACAGGGGTTTACACGTACGACGTGTCCACAAAGATGGGCTTTAATCTGAGGGCAGCAGTAATGTGGACCATCAATGACTTCCCTGCTTACGGGATGCTTTCTGGTTGGAGTACAATGGGTTACCGTGCTTGCCCGTATTGTCAAGGGAAGGATATAAAATCCTTTTATTTGCCAAGAAGTTGTAAGGTGTGTTGGTTTGACTCCCACAAACAATTTCTACCAGCCGACCATCCATTTAGAAAGAACTGCAAAGGTTTTCTAAAGAAGAGACTCAATAATTGCTCAATCGCCTCTAGCATGTTGTCAGACGATGAAATATGAGAGGAGGTAAAACATTATCCTACCAACGTTCATGATTTTTTCGACGAGTTGAAGAAGTTGAAAGATAAAAAACAAGGATGGTGGAAACAAAGTATATTCTGGGAACTTCCATACTGGAAGACTTTGCTGATTAGGCACAACCTAGATGTCATGCACATTGAAAAGAACTTTTTTGAGCAACTTATGAGCACCATTATGGATGTACCTAATAAGACGTCATTCAGACCGAAAGGCAAAGCCGACTTTAAGGAATTGTGTTTCAGTCGACCCAAGTCAATGTTATTCGTATTGGAGAGAAGTGAGAAGAAGGCGTTATGTGATTGGGTATATGGGTTGAAGTTCCCAGATGGTTACGCATCTCACTTGTCTAGGTGTGTAGACCATTCAAAAATAATATTGCATGGCATGAAAAGTCATGACTGTCATGTTGTGGACATGACATAGGTCCACCCCGACGCGGCCACACGGGCGAATGAATCTCATGTGAGACGTATCTCGAGTTGATATTTAAATCGAAGTTGGAGTCGCCACCGAACTTTGTGGGAGTTCGGGCCCGTTCGAACCCACTCTATGTCGTAGTGGGCCGTGCACAAAGTACGGCCCATTCCGATTTTAGAGTTTATTGGGTTCGTCCCTTTGCATTGCGATACCGATACCGACATTATCGGTAATCGAGTATTGAATGACTCTCGTATGCCAATGGTTTCGGACATCCGGAAACCACGGTTCTGAGTAAGGGGTGAGGGCACGTGTTGGGAAGTTCACAAAGAATACCCAACCCCGCCCGCACTTAGCGGCCTTTACTAAGATATCGTTCGTTTTCGGTGTACGCGTGTTAGTTTGATGGTTGAATGATATGCAAACAATGTTTTGAACTAAACATGTGAATTATGTTTGATCTACGTCGTTTAATGCATCTTTGTACTAAGTCGGAGTTGTTTTAGCATGTGAGATTCGTTTTAGTACAATAAACAGAAGGAATGCCAAAATTGAAACAAACGAGTTAGTAACGGTTTGTAAAAAAATTAGAATGACATAAATGATATGATGCAAGGTTTTGAAAAGATTAGGACACTTGATAGACTTAACACGTGTTGACGGAAGTCGCTAAAAAGGTCTTATCGAAGCTCGAAATATGTTTTAAGGCTCACGGATTTGTCGTGATAGAGATCACTCGGTCGAGTCATTGAGGGACTCGATCGAGTGCCTCTTAAAAAACCCTCCTGCTCCAATTTTGAGGTGCCACTCGATCGAGTCAGGTAAGACACTCGATCGAGTGGTCCTCGAGAAAAGTATCCTGGTTCTGTTTTGGGGTGTCACTCGACCGAGTGGCTATGGCACTCGATTGAGTGCCCCCTGTTCGAGGGGTGACTCGATTCGCAAATTTTGAAGTTGCTTTTAATTTTTGAAAACCGACAATTTCGTTAAGCCGTGTAAAAATATGGCATAATTTATACCCGTGTTAAGGTTTTCGAAACTCGTCAATATTTGATATTCGACTACGAAATCGATATCAAATATTTAGAGCGATTGTTAGAAAAAAAGGATGTTTTTAGAATTTTGTTTGAATCGAAACAAATCTCTCTGCGTTGTAACGTCGTATTATTCTTTTTATGACTATGTGACGGTTATTTCGGCATCAACGAGAAAAGTTTTTGAAAATGTTTTGTTTGATTGATTCCTTTAGATCCGATATTCGACTATAGAGTCGATATCGAATCCTTAGGGACGACTCGTTATTGCTAATTATAGTAGTAAAAATAACGTTAGAAATGAAATAAAACGACGACGACAAACAACAATAGACGACGGACGAGACGAAAGAGAAAAAAAACGTGAGGAAGGAGAAGAAGAAGAGAGAAGCCGGGATCTGTAACACCCTCAACCTACATGCTAATTTCGACCTCGATCACGGACACGTAGTAACGGCGCTTGCGTAGGAGTAGTGAGGATATAGGAAGAGTTAAGGTTTTGTATTTTTGGTATAGTTTGCCTAAGGTTTTCTAGAGATTCGGGTTGATGTCAGGATGTTACGAACGTGTGTCGGGAGTTGTCGTAGATGTTGTGACAATTTATTGCTTGATTGTGAAATAATTGATGTGTGTTATTGTGTTGAATGTGGGGGTATTTATAGGATGAAACAACTCCACTCGGGATAGGAGATTCCCGGTATTTGGATAGGAAAGACATTTCTTGCAAAGGAAGAAAGCAACGATTGGGGTGAAGTGGGATTTCGTCTAAGGATTCGGTTTTCATCTGGAACAAGGGTCACTCGATCGAGTAGTGCACATTACTCGATCGAGTGCCCGGTCTGTTGCAGGATTTAGCGGTTTTTAAGAGCTCACTTGACCGAGTGGCCGGTCCACTCGATCGAGTGGGTCTGAGCCGGGTAGAAGTCTCCTTTTGGAGATCGATTTTTATCTTTAAGGGAGAGTTTTTGTTGCTTAATCCTTCTCCATGGCTGATTTTTGTGAATAATTGGACTTCCAATTGGATTCCCGGATGCTTCGTGACAGATTTTCTCTCTCGGAAATGTCTTTGACCGGGGTTTGACCCGGTCGCAAAGACGGTTTTACCCTTGGTCTCGGTTTTGACCCAAATTAGTCTTATTTGATTGGAAACGACCCACTAAGCCTGAATTTGAGGTCTGTTTGGTGATATTTTTACTCCGCTAAAAGCTCGTGCCAACTACTATTGATTCTGAGTCCAAAATCGAGTGTATTAAGTCATGTTTACGTCCGATCATCATCGGGTGTTCTTCGGAAACTGCTATAGACATCTGGCGGTCAAAATATGGGTGTCTACAGAGCCCCCACTCTGGCCGAGGCTTGGACAAGGCAAAAGTTAGAGTAGCTACCAGGCTAATCGAGGATTAAGACTTGGCAGACTTCCGATCGGGTCGTTTATAGTCCATTAGACTTGCGTAAAAGGGTTCGCCAGCCATAAGATAGAAATCATACCTGAGTGGATGCTAATAACTCTGTGGGAACTTTCCTAAAAAGCCATGGGTGTGCCCGTTTGCAGACATATCCCATCCTGGAGTTGCGCGGGAGCTTGCCTAAGAGGCTGTGGGTGTGTCCGTTTGCAGACACATCCCGTGTTTTCCGCTGGGGAGTTTTAATGAGTTTGCGTAAGCTTGCTTCCGAGGTCTTGGGTGTACCTATATGCTGACACATAGCAATTCGTATGTAACATTTAGGCGAAACACCGACTCAAGCTGGGGAAGTAACAATTTGATTTGATTTTTTTTTTTGAAAATGTTGAAAATTTTGAAAATGGAAATGCTCGGGAGGGCTTGATTCTTGTATCAGATTCTGAAAAGGAGTCCTAAAGCTTTTTGGGTTGAGCCCACGCCTATGTGAATTAGGAGACATGATGAGAATCCCTATTCCTAAGACAATTAGGGAAGGATTTTCTATTATAAATAGAGGGTTCCTTGCTTTTAATTTTCATATCTCAAACAAATCTCTCTTTTCTTTTCTCAAAATCCTTTAGACTTTTAAGAAAAAGTTCTTGCTATGGGTATCGAACATTTGACTGCAATGCTTCAGACATGGTCTCAGTATTTCCGAGATGAAGATAAAGTTTAGCTGACTCAAATGAGAATTACTGCTTTATTCCCGCTCCAACGACTTAGGGTAGATTCACACTTTCTGGATGCTTGCCTATCCTTTGGGATACTACCTACCATATTTTCGAATTTCCTTGAGGAGAAATATGTCCCCTTCCCAAAGAGATTGCAGCTATCGGCGGTTGGTGCCCTAACGCTCGTCCTGCTATTCCCCAATTTTATCCTGACCCAAGGAGGAGATTAAGGGACTTTCTTGGTTTGTCACATGCTGAGATGGACCGCATGGTGAAGGGAGATTCTGTTTCTTTATTTGACCTAGCCGATAAATACATGAATTCTAGCGGCGTAAGAGTTACTCCCACCCATAGGCGTAGGGCTTTCGCTTTTTGCATGCTACATCGATATGTCTTTGAAGGAAGAATGGATGTTGACTCGTGCTTGGGTCAAATTAGGCTGATAGGCATAGTTGATCAGATGGAGACGGGTCACAGCCCGTCTTGGTTGACAACTGGGGAGATCATTACGGGCCTTGACGCTAGAAGACTTGACCCGGACCGACAATTGACGGGAAGTACCCATCTTTTGCAGGTATTATCTCGCTTTTTTATCCTTCTATTTTTTTGTGAATTCTGACGTACAAGGGCCATTCGATCGAGTGGTTCTGTCACTCGATCGAGTGACCTCGGAAAAACCCGTCTGCCTATTTTCAGCTAGCCCACTCGCTCGAGTCAGTTTTGACACTCGATCGAGTGCCTGCCAGCGGTACCCAATTTTGCTTACGAAAATTTGCATTTTTTAGATCTGTTTATCCGAGCGCTTGTCAATCATAGAACCCCCGGTGAGCGTTTCCAAATATCGTAGCTGCTAGATTAGCTCAAGGAAACGGCGAATAAGCTCGAGCCATCACATAAACCGGACTTATTGGGATGAGGAGCTAAAATTCCATGGTGGGCCCTCGATTAGATGGACCGTTACCTGGTGGTTTCTCTCGAAATTGACGGGGTTAGCTAAGAGAGACAAAGCCCGCTACTTGGTGATCCTGTCCTTGGATTGGACCATCTATATCTACCCGGACCGCATTCTGAGGCAGTTCGGCTCGTTTCATCAAATCCCCGAGACCGAAGCGATTATCAGCGTTTCGATCCAACTGACAGACGCTATGTGTGAGACGTGGCCACAACGTTGGTTTACCCGTGCCATATGGACTATACCCCGTCCTTGCCAAACCGTTTGGGTTTCAGAATCATATTAAAAATGGGCTTCCGAGGAGTCTGAAAAGGCCCGTAAAGCTTTGAAGACTGACGAGGCTTTTGACTTGGTCCATCGGGAAACGGTGAAAGATAATAGGGGATTCTTTGATGAAGGAGAAACTCCCGCTACCCTTGTCCGACTGGAGTCGGATCTTAAGTCAAAAACTAAGACTCGAGCTAAAGAGACCGGTGCTAGTGACTCACAGGGACGGCTAAGCCCCCAGACTGATTTGGAGAAAAGACTCGGCCCGAGACTGGCGGCCCGAGACCGATTAAGGTCCACGAGACCGGTTGCCAGAAAGGGTGCGGGCCCAACTTGGACCGACTGAGGTGACTGAGGACTCGAGTTCGAGGAAACGAGTCCGGGCTAAGGAGGTTCCCGTGGTGATTCGGGAGCGCTCACCTCCACGTCGTCGCCAGTGGACGCAAAAAGAGGCTAAAAACAAGGGAAAGGGCAAGATGCCCTAGATGCCGAATCCCTAGTTTTTATTATTTAAGTATTACTATTATTTATTTTAGTGTCGTGTATTTTTTTTTTGAATTTTCTTGCAATTTGTAATTTTCCGAGTTTATCGGATTTTTTTTTGAAATAAATAAAGGAATGCTATTAAAAATCGTTCTTGTTTCGTTTTTCTTGATTGCAGCGATTGTGCCCTTTTGAGGGGCTGCCTACGTATCCACAAGTTAGCGGAATCAAACCAAACGTATTTCATATTTTTTAGTAATTTGCAATTTTGAAATACATCAAGACTATTGGTTTAAGATGTTTACAATAGTAGGATAAATAATTCTAGCTTTTGACTTGCTTTTGAAAGTTTATTTTAAGAGATGATTTTAATAAACTTTTTGCAAATGACATTGAGAAAGGGCTTAAGGGTAGTAACGCTTTAGCTGGTCCGAGTTGGTTGGGTTGACAAACTCGTTCCCGTCTAGGTCTGTCAGCATTACAGCTCCGCCTGATAGAATCGTTTTTATCAGATATGGCCCGGTCCAATTAAGTTTGAATTTTCCCCTCGAGTCCACTGGTAATAAGGCTCGAACAGACTTGAGAACCAAATCCCCTTCTTTAATGTTTCTGGGCCTCACCCTTTTGTTGAAGGCCCGTTGAATCCTTTTTTGATATATCTGTATGTTATTGAGGGCACGGGATCATCGTTCGTCTAATAGGACTAGCGAGTCATATCGTGCTCGAACCCAATCAGCTTTAGGTACTTGACTTTCTAGTAGAATCCGGAGAGACGACACTTCTAACTCGATCGGCTGGACTGCTTCCATTCCGTATGTTAGGTAATACGGTGTTGCGCCGGTTGCTGTACGGATTGACGTCCGGTATCCCCATAGTGCAAAGGGTATTTTATCGGGCCAGTCCCGGTAATTGTCAGCCATCTTTTTTAGTATGGTGACAATCGTCTTATTAGCCGCTTTTACCGCTCCATTTGTTTGGGGTCGGTAGGGAGAAGATGTATGCCTTTGAATCTTATACTTAGTTAGCAGGGCCGTTGTCTCAGGTTGAAAGTGGGTCCCGTGGTCACTGATAAATTCGTGCGGGATCCCGTACCGGCATATTATCTTATTTTGGATAAACTTGGCAACATGCTTTGCGTTGAGAATACGGTAAGATTCAGCTTCGACCCATTTTGTGAAATAGTCGATAGCTACCAAAATGAAGTAGTGTCCACCGGTCCCAGAAGGATTTATCTTCCGATTATGTCGATCCCCCATGTCGAAAATGGCCAAGGTGATGTCATGGTATATAACAGAGATGGTGGCATATGTTGTACATTGGCGAAGATTTGCCAGTTATGACAATGCTTGACATATAGCTAGCAGTCAGTTTCCATGCTATTCCAGTAATATTCGAGCCTCATGATTTTCCGGACTAGCATCTGAGCATTCATGTGTGGGCCGCACTCGCCGTCGTGTACTTCGACCATAACCTTTTTGTCTTTAGTTTTATTGACGCATAGAAGAAGAGCCCCCTGTGCTGTCTTCTTGTATAGCTGTCCGTCGTCGGTACCGACAAACTGGGTTGCCAGCCTTCGTAAGGCTTTCTTGGCTCGACTGTCGGCCCCGGGTGGATATCCCCCGGTTGCTAAGTATGTTAGAACAGCTTGATACCATGGCTCAGTATCAGGTATCTCGATTTCTTCGATGTCGTGGATGTATGCCGGCTCAGACCATCTTTCGACACAAATTGGCATACTGGTCAAGTGATCGGGAATATTCAATAATGAAGCCAGTTTTGAGAGTGCATCTGTGAACTGATTTTCTTCCCGAGGTAGGTATATATACTCTACCTTTTGGAATTGTTTCTCGAGGTCCCTTACTCGTGCCTGGTAGGCCACGAGATTAGCATTCCAAGTTTTCCATTTTTGGAGTGCTTGATTAATGACCAGAGACGAATCACCGTGTACTCGGAGGTTTGTGACCCCTAAATCGGCGGCGGCTTCTAGCCCGTGGATACATGCTTCATACTCAGCAGCATTATTAGTAACGTCAAAGTCTAATTTGATGGAAACGGGAGTATGTTCCCCTTTTGGTGAGATTAGAAGAATCCCGACTCCGAATCCTCGGAAATTGGATGCCCCGTTGAAGTATAAGTCCCACATTTCGGTATCGGTATGGAAAATATCTTCATCTGTGAAGGACCAAGTGTCGGTGTGTCATTCTTCAATCACGGGACTGTCGGCGAGAAACTCGGCTACTACTTGGTCTTTAATGGCTTTTAATGGTACGAACTTTAGATCAAATTCTGCCAACATTAGGGTCCATCTTGACATTCTGCCATTGAGGATGGGCTTTTCGAAAAGGTACTTGATTGGATCCATTTTAGACAACACCTGTACCTCGTAGCTAAGCATGTAGTGTCGAAGTTTCTTAGTGGCCCAAACAAGAGCTAAACATGTCTTTTCGAGCATGGTGTACTTGCATTCATACTCTAAAAACTTTTTGCTGATGTAGTAGATAGCTCACTCTTCGGAGTTGAGCGTTTGAGCTAAAATGGCTCCCATGGCTGTCTCAGTCGTCGTTAGGTATAGCAACAAAGGCAAACCGGGTTGAGGCGGCATCAAAACTGGTGGTGCAGACAAGATTTCCTTGATTCTATCGAAGGCCACTTCGAACCCTCGGAAATTAGAAGCCCTGTCAAAATATAAATCCCATGTCTCGGTATCAGTATGGAAAATATCTTCATCTGGGAAGGACCAGGTGTCGGTGTGTCCTTCTTCAATCACGGGACTGTTGGCGAGAAATTCGGCTACTATTCGGCCCTTAATTGCTTTCAATGGTACGAACTTTAAATCGAATTCTGCCAACATCAGGGTCCATCTTGATATCCTGCCATTGAGGATGGGCTTTTCAAAAAGGTATTTGATTGGATCCATTCTAGATAGCACCTGTACCTCATAGCTGAGCATGTAATGTCGGAGCTTCTTCGTGGCCCAACCAGAGCTAGACACGTCTTTTCGAGCATGGTGTATTTGCATGCATACTCTAAAAACTTTTTGCTAATGTAGTATATAGCTCGTTCTTCGGAGTTGACCGTCTGAGCTAGCATAGCCCCCATGGCTGTCTCGGTCGTTGTAAGGTATAACGACAGAGGCAAACCGGATTGAGGTGGCATCAGGACTGGCGGTGAAGACAAGATTTCTTTGATTCTGTTAAAGGCCATTTGACACTTGTCGTCCCATAGTAATCGTTCCCCTATCTTCAGTTTTTTGAAAATCGGTTCACACACCATGGTTAACTTTGAAATAAATCTGCTGATGTACTGGACCTTCCCGAGAAATCCTCTTATTTCTTTTTCGGTTTTAGAAGGTTGCATCTCGGTAATGGCTTTGATTTTAGCTGGATCGACTTCGATGCCACGTTGGCTAACGATATGACCCAGTAACTTGCCAGATGTTACCCCGAAACTGCACTTTTGAGGGTTTAACCTCATGTTGTACTTGCGTAATCGGGTGAAGAATTTTCTCAGGGCGGTGATGTGACCATCCCTGTTTTTAGATTTAACGATCATGTCGTCGACGTAAACTTCCACTTCTTTATGCATTATGTCATGTAATAAAGTTGTGGCGGTTCGTTGATATGTGGCACCGGCGTTTATAAGACCGAATGGCATGACAATATACCAGTAAGTACCCCAAGGTGTAATGAAGGTGGTCTTACTCATATTTTCTTCTGCCATTTTTATCTGGTTATACTCGGCATACCCATCCATGAATGATAGAAGGGCATGATCAGCTGTGTTATCCACCAATATATCGATGTGTGGTAACGGGAAATCATCTTTCGGGCTCGCCTTGTTAAGATCCCGAAAATCTACACAAACACGCACCTTACCGTCCTTTTTAGGAACCGGCACGATGTTTGCAACCCAGTCCGGATATTCGGACACTTGTATGAACGAAGCCAGCTTTGAATTGTTCATCGACTTCTTCCTTGACCTTAAGGGACCATTCGGGCCTCATCCGACGGAGTTTCTGCTTAACCGGCTTGAATCCATCTTTGATCGGTATATGATGTTCGGCTATTTCCCCGTCTATCCTCGGCATGTCCATGTAGAACCATGCGAAGACGTCTTTGAATTCTTGGAGGAGGTTCGTGAACTTTTGTTTCTCCTCGGGATCTAAGGATAACCCTATCTTAAGCATCTGAGGTTCTAAGGTTGTTCCCACATTAATGGACTCGGTTTCTTCAATTACCGGATTTCGGGACTCCCTTTGCTCTAATTGCTCGATCAGATGTGGAGGTAGGGGTACCTGTTCGTCGGGTTTCTCAATGTCATTGCACAAAACATTTTTGAAATTAAAAGTATTTTGAAAATGAGACAAGTCGTAAGCAAAACGGTTGTTATTATTGATTGAGAATTTAGAAAATAGCTTGAAAAGTGCTGCCATCTGATAATTAGTCAATGGCGGGATAGGTACGGTACTCGGGACAGACCCCGGAACACCAGGAATAGCTAAAGGGAGAGGGGGAGTTACAGGAGTGACTTTAGCACCGGACTCACTATGTAACACCCACTATTTTTCCTAGCGTTTTTGTCTTTACCGTTATGACTCTGTCATAACTCTGTCACATTTCGGCCTTGCATTTCATCATTTTACTAATTAGCTCTATTTTCATTGTTGAGTTTAATGATTTTTATTTTTCATTTTAAAGATTTTTATCCTTTTTAAATCCATTTACTTGGTTTCTTCGTAAACTAATTAATTTTCCGCAAGGAATTCTATTTCTCTTCGAGTTGACGTTTTTAAACTCGGATTTAAGTTATTCCTTTTCCTAAAAATGTTTGAATACGTTTATATAATATTTTCAACTAGTAAATATTTTTATTTACAAACATTTAGTCGTTAATGATTTTATTACGAAGTTTCGCGAATAATTATTTTCTTACGCGAGGTTTACTCGAATTACTTGAAATGCCGTTAACTATTTTACGATTATACTTTTTATCAACTTATAAATTATTTGAGGCCATTTCCTCACATTTTGGACCGACTAAGCTTCTGGTCACAAATTTTACTACGTATTATTAATACGTTTCATTTTATCACGTTAAAACGTAAACGTAAGATTATTTTTCTTCCATTTATTCCTTGCATTATTGTTAAAAATCTTCATGATCCTCCTCCTTCATGTTGGCCGGCCATTTGATGTTAAGAGGAGCCTTGTTTTTATCAAATATTTATTCTCATTTATGCACAAAAAACCTTCCATCCTCCTCATTCATTTTTGTCATAAAAAAATAATCAACACATCTTCCTTTCTTTCTTTTGGCCGAGTACTCCCTCCACTCTCATAGGCTGATTTTTGCTCCATTTCGAGTCACAATCGCATCGTTTATATCGTCATAATAATCCTCTTTCCGATCCCTTCGTTAAGGTAATAATCGCCTCGTTTTCGATCATTATTTACCTTGATTTTTATTAGTTTTTTCATGGTATTTTTCTGTGATGGATTTTGTGTTTGGTAAGATTTGTGGACGATCCCGAGGCTGACGAATATATAATCGATTCAGACTTGGAGTAGAGGTAACGTCGATGTTACTCGGTATTTCATGTTTTTGATTGTGTATTTGCATGTATATATTTTTATAATTTATTTTGGCAATATATGTATGTCATAAAATCTGGAAAATTTCTAAAAGTTGAAAATTTGCATGTTTCGGTATTTTTATCGCTTTTACGAGATTAACGATTAAATCGTCATATTAATTTGTAAAATCGTAATATTCGGCCTAAACATGTAATATATGTTTATATTCTGGAAAAATGTGGTTTTTGATGATTTTTAATAATTTAGTATTTTTCTGATATTTTAGTTATCGATTATTGAATTATTACCGTTTACGGACAAAAACGATTAAAAGGCGATTTTTAGTTCTAGTACCTAAACATTTTATTTTAATCTGATTTTTGACGTGGTGAACCTTTATGATGAAATAGAATTTTCTGAAGTTTTTTATAATTTTTCGGAATTGTTAAGAGGATGAATTAATTAATCACTTTAAATCATCGTTTATCGTTAAAACCGTGTTTGTCGTTTAAATTCTCGATTTCTGGTCCTATGATTAAACCTAGAAAAAATGTGATTCTGATGATTTCATATTAAAATGTAATTTTATGATTTTTTGTGCCTTAATAAATGTTCGAAACGATAAGTTTTATTAGTGGAATCATTAACTGTAAAAACGGGTTTTAAAGACGGTTTTGACGGGATTTATTAAATCTGGAATTTTTGAAAATCTGGAAAAATGGTAGATTCTGGAAAATGATGATTTTTAGGTTTAATAATAATTTTTGGATATTAATACTTAGATCGTTTTGTAATTACTATTTTTATTAATCGTTAATGTCGAGATTGGACGATTAACGAGAAAACGCTTTAAAAACCGAGTTTTAGGATTCTGGAAAAAATTCTTTTCTGGACAGAATGTTCATAAATATATTTTAACTATTTCACGTACTTTTTTTACTATTTATTAAAGTCTTTAATTAATAAGTATTGATTTTCGGACAAATTGTGATTTATCGTTAAAATGCTTCGTCTTACCTAAAACAATTATTTTTCCACCAATTTTGAAAGTATTTAAATCTGAAACTTTAAGAGTTAAATCATCCCTTAACATGTTCTAAATATATCCAATGGTTTAATTAAATAAAAGACGTTAAAAGATTTAATTTGACATTTGCCGTAAAATCCTATTTATAATCGTATTGTCGAAACTAATAGTAATTAGGGAATTTTAGTTTTGTAAATTTTGGAAACACCCTAATTAGTGGTATTTAAAATGTTTAAAACATTTCTAAATCAATTTATAAACACTTGTATGACGTTTCAATAATTTCATTAACTCAAATGTTCTCGTTTTGAGAATTAATATCGTTAAGGCCGAAAGTACTAGTTTTATAAATCTATATCGTTTACTAAAAATGTTGTATTAGTATAAACTAATATTTTGCTATTTTGATATGATGCTATTTTTAGTAAGTTTCTAAAAATAGAAGTTTCCTAAAATAGAAAGTTTCCTCTTCTGGAAAGTGATTCCTTTTCATTTTGTTATCTTATTGTTTATATTGAATACATCTTTTAAATATCGATAATGGATTGTTTTGGAATTATGGAATAAGGAAAAGTGTGGGTTAGAGTAATATAGTCTGGTTTGTACGTTTTTGCCATCAACTGTAAGGCTGGTGTGTCTTTGTGGGGCACATTGGTTGTTGAACTGAGCATGGTTTGTGTTCAGGAGAGTGTATGTTTACCTTAAACTTAGATATCGCATCGTGTAAGTCGCGTCGGGTTGAACTGGATATGGTTTGTATCCAAGAGGGGTGTGGACTACTTAAACCAGGACCTCGCTGCACGCAGTACTGTTATGGTTGAGTTGCCTAGTTAGAGACCGAAGTCTGATTTGTTTTGACTAAGTTCTCGAAGCTAGTTTAGTATTGTCCTAGTGAAAGTCTAGATTCTGCATTAATCCTATCCATAACGCCATTTTGAATATTTTTATTGTTATCGATATAAATTGGTTTGCAGGTTGACAAACATTTCTATGTTTCTTCGGAAACCCTTTTGATTAATTTGTTTTACGCTAAAGCTTATTTTAATATGATGTTTTACTGTTTTTCCTTTTTACTATTTTTCTATAGTAGTAATTACAGTTTTAAAATCCTGTTATACGGCTGGGAGAACCCTTTTTTTGGCACAACATGTACGGGGCTAACTTTACTTGAGGACTTCCTTCATGACAATCTCTTTCATGGTGGGGTTCAAATGACGTTGACCCTCAACTGAAAGACGGTGGTCATCATCAAGGATGATCCTATGCATGCAAACGTTTGGACTTATGCTTTGGAGGCCGTCAATGCTATACCCGATGACTTTTTTGTGTTTCCTTAAAACAACCAAAAGTTTTTCCAATTGAGGACAATCAAGTGTGGCATTGATGATAACGGGATAACTAGTTCCTTCAAGAAAGGCATATATGAGGGAAGAGGGGAGTGACTTAAGTTCAAGATTAAGAGTAGAGGGTACCATATTGTCACCCACCGGTAGTGGTTCTACCTCTTCTTCAAGCATGATTTCTTCTTCAAGAGGTGAGGAATCAAGTAGTTCCTCTTCTTTCTTATCATCATCATCTATCAAGCTATACTCAACCAAACTGTCAATAACTTCAATGGAATACATTTGTTCAATCATTGGTTGTTTAAGAGCTTGAGAAAGGGAAAACTCTACCGATTCGCACCCTATCTTAAAAGATAACTTTCCATTCTTAACATCAACTATAGTGCCACCGGTAGCCATGAATGGTCGACCTAAGATAATGGGAGTAATAGTGTCCTCGGGCATGTCCATAACAACAAAATTGGAGGGAATGAAAAACTTGCCAACTTGTACGGGTACATCCTCAAGTATCCCAAGTGGATACTTGACGGACCTATCCACAAGTTGGATCGACATGCTTGTGGGTCTCATCTCCCCCACACTACACTATAAAAAACAGAGGTTAATGCGGCGGACGTCTTGCGGCGGACTAGGAATCCAACACATTTTTAGTCATCGCGTCGGATATGCGTCGGATTGGCCGACGCATGCGCCTTTGTGTCAAAATAGTCCACGCAAGGCGACCAGGTCAAGAGCGCTAACGAAAATGATTTCACGCTCAATCATGCGTCGGATTATCGACGTAGGTCCCACACATAATACTTTATGCGACGGATTATCCGCCGCATTCTATCTTATACCGACGCATGATATTCTCGTTCAATTTTAAAAAAATTATACATGATGTGGCGGACAATCCGACGCATCATTAATGAAATGCGACGGACTTGCGTGGGATTTTCCACCGCAAGCCGATCAGATATTAAAAAAAACGCTCGAGAACTTCACAAACCAATTTCCCCCAAATCAATTTCCCAATTCAGCGAAACCCTACCCTACCCAGTCCCCTTCCCCTCTCCCTCCCCCTCCTCCCTACCAGCGCACTGCCGGCGCATCCGCTGCGCCCCCCCGTGTTGCGCCCTTCTGCTCAACCTCCCCCTGCCGCGCGCCCTCCTCAATTTCCTTACATTTTTCCATTTTTTCTCCATTAAAGTATGTTCAAACGGTTAAATTGTTTAAATTGTTGTTATTGTTATTGTTATTACTACTGTTATTGTTATTATTGATTAGGTTATTTTGTGGTTTGTTGTTGTTGGTGGTGTTAGTGTTGGGGTGAGTTTGTGTGAGTGGTGGTTGGTCTGACTTTGTGTTAATTGTTGTTGTTGTTGTTGTTATTGTTGTTGTTGTTGTAATGGTGGTAGTAGTAGTAGAAGTAATTTTTTTTGGTAAAAGGTAAGTATATTGATGAAATGGATTTACATCATGGCATTTACATAAGCCTCAAAAAGGCTAGTAATAAAGTTGGAGTCTCTATTGTCTAATTTGTAGATTCTCTTATTTTTACAAAATTCCTTAAATTCTTTGGAGACTGTAGCTGCTAGGATTTCCAGTTTAGTTACTTGATGCTCCATCTTGCTCTTATTCCTTTGGTAACAAATATGGTAGATTAATGCATTAATAAGATCATTTTTTATAGCCCTTTGTAGGTTAGTCCCTTTAAGTCGGTTCCTCCCTTGTTCATTAAGCTCTAAGTTGCACCTCCAGCCATATTTCTTCTTTACTTCAGAGATGAGTTGCATGCTGAATTCACATCGGTTAAATAGGTTCTCTATAATTTCTGGTTCAGCAGCGCAAATACAACAGAGGTTATCATCAGTAATTCCTAGATCATGCAACCTGTCTTTAACTTTAAGCGCCTGATGCTGGTGAATCCACGCGATCATTATGTGTTTTGGTAATGCCCAGTTTCTCCAGACGTGGTTATTCCAGGACACACGGGGCCTTATTTCCCTCAGCCATTCGTACGCATAAGCAATTCTATAATCCTTTCCCGCTTGTAAATTAGAACCTGAGAATTGTTTGAGGCTGTCTCTGGCTTGACAAACTTTCCGCCAAGCCCAACTCGTGTCCGTAGAAGGTTGATACTTGTCCCAATTCTTCCCTTTCAGGTACACGTGATGTACCCATTGAACCCACAACATGCTTTGACAGTTACTCACCCACCAAGCGAGTTTCCCAATGGCCACCTTATTCCATATAGCATTTTGGCGGAGATTAATGCTTCCTTCATTATATGGTTCGCAGATTTTGTCCCAAGCAACCATGGGTGATCTATGGTAGTCAACCCCTCCATCCCATAGGTAATTCCTGGACATATTATCAATCTGTTTCACGACTGTCGAGGGAATAATTTTGTTTCATGTAGTAGAAGTAATTTTGTTGTTAGTAGTAGCAATTTCGTTGTGGTAGAGTTTGTGTTAATTGTTGTTAGTAGTAGTAATTTTGTTAGTAGTAGTAGATTAGTAGTAGTAGGAGGAGTAGTAAAGGTGGTGGTGGTGGTAGTAGTAGTAGATTAGTAGTAGTAGTAGTAGATTAAAAGTAGTAGTAATAGATTAATAGTATTATTAGTAGTAGTAGATTAGTAGTATTAGTAGTAGTAGTAGATTAATAGTATTACTAGTAGTAGTTACGTAGTATTAGTAGTAGTAGATTAGTAGTAGTGGTGGTACAAGTAGTATTGGTAGTAGGTTAGTAGTAGTAGTAGCAGTTAATTAGTATTAGTAGATTAGCAGTAGTAAACTACTACACTGCTACTACTAATATTATTTCACTACTACCACTACTACTCCTAATCTACTAATCTACTACTACTAATCTACTAATACTCATTTACTACTACTACTACTACTATTAATCTACCACTAATACTACTACTACCACTACTACCACTACTACTAATCTACTACTACTAATACTACTTAACTACTACTAGTAATACTACTAATCTACTACTACTATTACTAATACTACTAATCTACTACTAGTAAGAATACTACTAATCTACTACTATTACTACTACTACTCCTCCTAATACTACTAATCTACTTCTACTACTACCACTACTACTACTACTACTACTACTACTTTGACTACGACTACTACTCCTATTACTACTAATCTACTAGTACTAACAAAATTATTGATTAGGAGTAATCCGTTGGGTGTTGATACATGATGTTGTTTATAGTTTTCATTACGTACTGTTGGTAAAACATGTTATACATCTACTCAGACCTACCTAGTACCCGTTCAAGAATTACTCATTAGGAGTAATTCTCGAATAGTCTCTGTTTTGGGACTGTCTTTGTACTTTTCATGTCACTTAGGTAGTAAACACAAAATTGTGTTATGTCAATAAGAAAAAGTACAGTGGCAATAACCTCATTGTTCTCCGAATGCACATGTGGACTTTTCATATATTCCACATAGTTCATTTGGAGAACTAAGGCGAATTGCTGCCAGATTCTTTTCTTATCGGCAGAACACAATTTTGTGTTTATCAGTGGCATGGAACGTACAAGGATGAGTTTAGGTTGGAGTGATAAGGTCCCAAGGTGGTGAAATTGTTTAGAAATGATGTTTAAATGGGTCTACGGATTTATTAAAGCATGTTCAATTGATTGCCCTTGGTTTACATTGTTCTTTAGATAATGTTCATAATATTAGGCGTCGTTGAATGTTTTTCCCCACACTTAACTAATTTAATAATTTCTACGTACTTTGCATATATATATATGTATGTATGTATGTATGTATGTATGTATGTATACACACACACACACACACACACATATATATTGTCTTCATAAAGAATGAAGAGAGTAGAAAGAAAGTGGATGTACGAGAGATTAGATTAGTGCAAGAAGCCTAAACATAAATACAAAGACAGTGTGTTGAAATTTATCGACTATTCCATAAATAGTAACGTCAACTACACGAAACAACAACTTAGGTGTCCTTGTAGTAAATGCAAAAACATTGCCATACTACATGCCCATGATGTTAGAGACCACCACTACAAAAACGGGTTTGTTCTAAACTACTACGTCTGGACGTATCACGGTGAGGATTCTGATCTCGTGAGTGAGAGTCAAGGAGCGGTTAGTAGTAATCCATATCGGAATTTCGTGGAGGATGTGTTACGTCCGACCGTTGAGAACATAATGGAGGCAGAGCGTAACCCGGACGACATAAGCGATGAGGAAGTTTAGTATGAACCCAACCCAGAAGTTCTACCCTTTTTCGAAATGATGAAAAATGTTGAGTTACCAGTTTACGACGGATATGATATGAGTTTGTTGGAAGCCGATTCAAGGATGTTGACCCTTAAGTGTGAGTAACATGTCTTTAAAATATCTAGATGGTTGGATAGTGTTTATAGCTGACCTTCTCCCCAAAAAGGAGAATATCATGTCCCAGAATTTTTACGAGGTCAAGAAAGTGTTATAGAGTCTTCAAGTCCCTCATAAGAAGATAGATTCGTGCCCCAACGGGTTCATGTTGTTCTGGAAGGCAGATTCCGATTACGAGAAGTGTACAAAGTGTGGTACGGATAGATTAAAGAGTGAGACGAACAATACGGAGGGAAATAGAGTAGCGAGTAAGGTATTGACTTATTTGCCGCTAGGTCCTAGATTAAAACGCCTATACGCGACAACGAACATAGCCAAGCAAATGCGTTGGCATCACAAAAACTCATGAATAAGGTTAAATGGTGCCATGGTGCATCCTAATGACGGTCAAGCTTGGAAAACGTTTGACCTTAAACATCCCGAGTTTTCAAAAGAGGCGCGCAATGTTCGCTTAGGTTTATGCACTGATGGGTTTTCCCCTTACGGGCAATTCGGTAAATCTTACTTGTGCTGGCCAGTTATGGTTACACCCTACAACCTTCCTCCTTGGTTGTGTTTGAAGAGACAATTCATGTTCTTGTCTCTCATCATTCCTGGACCTAAGAACGCGAAGTCAAATATGGACGTGTATCTCCATCCTTTGAATGAGGAATTAAAATGTTAGTGTGAGACAGGGGTTTACACGTACGACGTGTCCACAAAGATGGGCTTTAATCTGAGGGCAGCAGTAATGTGGACCATCAATGACTTCCCTGCTTACGGGATGCTTTCTGGTTGGAGTACAATGGGTTACCGTGCTTGCCCGTATTGTCAAGGGAAGGATATAAAATCCTTTTATTTGCCAATAAGTTGTAAGGTGTGTTGGTTTGACTCCCACAAACAATTTCTACCAGCCGACCATCCATTTAGAAAGAACTGCAAAGGTTTTCTAAAGAAGAGACTCAATAATTGCTCAATCGCCTCTAGCATGTTGTCAGACGATGAAATATGAGAGGAGGTAAAACATTATCCTACCAACGTTCATGATTTTTTCGACGAGTTGAAGAAGTTGAAAGATAAAAAACAAGGATGGTGGAAACAAAGTATATTCTGGGAACTTCCATACTGGAAGACTTTGCTGATTAGGCACAACCTAGATGTCATGCACATTGAAAAGAACTTTTTTGAGCAACTTATGAGCACCATTATGGATGTACCTAATAAGACGTCATTCAGACCGAAAGGCAAAGCCGACTTTAAGGAATTGTGTTTCAGTCGACCCAAGTCAATGTTATTCGTATTGGAGAGAAGTGAGAAGAAGGCGTTATGTGATTGGGTATATGGGTTGAAGTTCCCAGATGGTTACGCATCTCACTTGTCTAGGTGTGTAGACCATTCAAAAATAATATTGCATGGCATGAAAAGTCATGACTGTCATGTTGTGGACATGACATAGGTCCACCCCGACGCGGCCACACGGGCGAATGAATCTCATGTGAGACGTATCTCGAGTTGATATTTAAATCGAAGTTGGAGTCGCCACCGAACTTTGTGGGAGTTCGGGCCCGTTCGAACCCACTCTATGTCGTAGTGGGCCGTGCACAAAGTACGGCCCATTCCGATTTTAGAGTTTATTGGGTTCGTCCCTTTGCATTGCGATACCGATACCGACATTATCGGTAATCGAGTATTGAATGACTCTCGTATGCCAATGGTTTCGGACATCCGGAAACCACGGTTCTGAGTAAGGGGTGAGGGTACATGTTGGGAAGTTCACAAAGAATACCCAACCTCGCCCGCACTTAGCGGCCTTTACTAAGATATCGTTCGTTTTCGGTGTACGCGTGTTAGTTTGATGGTTGAATGATATGCAAACAATGTTTTGAACTAAACATGTGAATTATGTTTGATCTACGTCGTTTAATGCATCTTTGTACTAAGTCGGAGTTGTTTTAGCATGTGAGATTCGTTTTAGTACAATAAACAGAAGGAATGCCAAAATTGAAACAAACGAGTTAGTAACGGTTTGTAAAAAAATTAGAATGACATAAATGATATGATGCAAGGTTTTGAAATTAAAGATTAGGACACGTGATAGACTTAACACGTGTTGACGGAAGTCGCTAAAAAGGTCTTATCGAAGCTCGAAATATGTTTTAAGGCTCACGGATTTGTCGTGATAGAGATCACTCGGTCGAGTCATTGAGGGACTCGATCGAGTGCCTCTTAAAAAACCCTCTTGCTCCAATTTTGAGGTGCCACTCGATCGAGTCAGGTATGACACTCGATCGAGTGGTCCTCGAGAAAAGTATCCTGGTTCTGTTTTGGGGTGTCACTCGACCGAGTGGCTATGGCACTCGATTGAGTGCCCCCTGTTCGAGGGGTGACTCGATTCGCAAATTTTGAAGTTGCTTTTAATTTTTGAAAACCGACAATTTCGTTAAGCCGTGTAAAAATATGGCATAATTTATACCCGTGTTAAGGTTTTCGAAATTCGTCAATATTTGATATTCGACTACGAAAACGATATCAAATATTTAGAGCGATTGTTAGAAAAAAGGATGTTTTTAGAATTTTGTTTGAATCGAAACAAATCTCTCTGCGTTGTAACGTCGTATTAGTCTTTTTATGACTATGTGACGGTTATTTCGGCATCAACGAGAAAAGTTATTGAAAATGTTTTGTTTGATTGATTCCTTTAGATCCGATATTCGACTATAGAGTCGATATCGAATCCTTAGGGACGACTCGTTATTGCTAATTATAGTAGTAACAATTGAAGGGTTCGAAACCCACTAATTAGACTCCTCTAATTAGTTACCAAATTACTTGTTAATTTAGTATATAAAGATCTAGTTACATGCATGACATCAAATGACAAAAACTAGATATAAGAAGAGATTTCCTTACATAAACAATGAGGAAATATTGGGCACAATAAGAAAACTCCTTTTCTTATTGTTCTTGAGCTAATAATAGTATGGATGATCCTCCAAAACCTTGAATCTTCAAAGTAGAAGATCTCCTTCAAGTTGCACCAAGAATCAACCCAAATAATCACCACTATTATTAACTAGATAATAGTAGTGATAAAACAACACTAATATTATGAATCTATTACTACTTTAGTAATGAAGATGAATACTAGTATTAGAGAGAGTTTTTGGAGAGATGAGGTAAAAAGCAAAAGCTCATGCATGCAAATGAATTGGTGTCATGAAAAAGGAACAAGGAGCCCCTTTTTTACTACCCAAAACCGGCCACCCCACATGGGGAAGACTAAAAAATGCATTATTTTATTTGCATGCTTAAAGTCTAGGGTCTAGGGTAATTATTACTATTATTTATGCATGTAGTAAAAATAAGACCAACCACTAATGCCATTATTTTTACTAGTGTACCATACACATGTACATAAAATGGGTCCATTTTATTTTGTCATTTGTCATACAAATGCAATGTGTGACATGATCAATTATCTCTATAATTGATCACATCAAATAATATACTCTTAACTCTTTAAGTAGTACATTACTATTATATCTATATATAATAGGTCCCATAATAATAATAATAATCAATTAGCTTAATTTACAACTCCTTGTAAATATATTAACGGCTAATTACCACAACCCATAAAAGCATACAAAACCTCCACTAATTTAGTAATTAACGTTTAAATACTAAATTAGGTCTTATTTAATCGTATTAAAATAAGACGTAAAATTTATTCAGTCAATTATCGTATAATAGACTAATAAACTTAATCGGACAGAGTTCCAAACTCTATCTCCAATAAATAACTCTCGTTACCATGCATATATCACTATATACGCAAGGAACTAATTAGCTGTATCAGATACAAATAATTAGTCTTCTATTTGGGTCTCATCCTATAGGTGTGACCGAAAGGGATCAGTTGATCACCGCCGTCATACGACAATAACGTCTAACTCTAGTCAGCTGAGCGTTACCGATTTACGTTAATCAACTGACGTGGAGTATCAATGTACTAATTATCCCAAGTATATTCCGCTCATGAGATTTAATATATCATTGCACTATTGTGGAGGACACTCGCTCCAACAATCTCCCACTTGTCCGATACAAGTTGTGCATGTAGCCACTACTTTGCGGAGTACTCCTACTCCATCAATGTCTCCTACTTGTCTACACAAGTTGTGCGCTACCGATTCTCTTGTCTCTTTGATGTCACATCCTCCCACTCATCACAAGGTGTCTTTCAGGTCGCACTTGTGATTTAAATATATAATAAGAGTGGTTTTCTCGATCTGGAGAATAACTGTTTGACCGGAAAATCTACCATAGATCTATTTCCGAGCGTGGCCACACATTTCCAGTTACTTCTCCTCGAGTGGCCCAAGGACGTATGTACCCGACGTGGGTGGACAATTCCTGTTGACCCAACTTATACTGTATAATGCAGATCACCATGACCCAGAAGATGCCCATCAGCCTCCTTTCACGGCACGAGTTAGGACACCAACCTAAGCCAATCGGAAACTGCACCGACTCAGATAAATGGTCGCCAGTCTAAAGAATCGACTCATAGGAATAAAATAGAAATCCCCGCCACGACCAGGCTTCAACTAATTTGATAAGGGACTCTATTGTGGTCACTGCCCGGCAGAGTGACAATCAGTCTGCCTATGTAAATGACCAGTCATCTCCATGACCCCATGGTCTTGAACTAACCATCGATCAACTTACAATCTTGTCACTCCGAGTCGTCACCTCATTAAGTGACAAGGGGCAAAAATACTATGTTCAAACGTTCACTTGAATAGGGTTCAAGATTGTCTCACAATCCATTCGAATGAACAAAGTATGGGTTTAGTCAAACTAAACAAAAAGTTCATATTGAAACTCGAACAATGAATTCTATTATCATAAATGTAAAAATTGCTACAATATCCAATTATTACATCTTAGATAACTTAAGGAAAATCCGGGACTTTTCTCAATCCCATTGCAACAACATGACCATCATGTTTAGCCTTTGAAAGAGGCTTGGTTAAAGGATCAGCGATATTATCGTCTGTCCCAACCTTACATATATCGATTTCCTTCCTTTCCTCGAGATCTCTTATCACGTGGTATTTCCTAAGTACATGTCTAGACTTATTGCTAGACTTGGGCTCTTTTGCTTGAAAAATGGCCCCGCTGTTATCACAATATATGGTGATAGGATCTTCGACGGAATGGACTACTCTTAGTCCTTCCAAAAACTGACGAATCCAAACAGCTTCCTTTGCAGCTTCCGAAGCCGCGACGTACTCAGCTTCTGTTGTAGAATCCGCGGTGACACTTTGCTTGGAGCTCTTCCAACTAATGGCTCCTCCATTCAACATATAAACATAGCCGGATTGGGATTTCAAATCATCCCGATCGGTTTGGAAACTGGCATCCGTGTAACCTCTCACACGTAATTCAGTATCCCCTCCAAACACTAAGAACAAATCCTTGGTCCTTCGCAAGTACTTAAGGATGTTCTTCACGGCTGTCCAGTGACTTTCACCTGGATTGGCTTGATAACGACTCGTCATGCTCAAAGCATACGAAACATCGGGACGAGTGCACGTCATGGCATACATGATTGATCCAACCGCGGAAGCATATGGGATCAACTTCATGCGTTCAATTTCTTCGGGTGTGGTAGGACACTGTGACTTGCACAAAATGGTACCTTGACTCATGGGAAGAAAGCCTCTCTTAGAGTCTTTCATTTTGAATCGATCAAGAATCTTATCTATATAAGCTTCTTGACTTAATACCAACGTCCTTTTGGATCTATCTCTATGGATCCGAATACCCAAAATACATTGTGCATTTCCCAAATCTTTCATTTGGAAGTGCTTTCCTAGCCACTCCTTTACGGAAGCAAGCATCAGAACGTCATTCCCGATAAGAAGTATGTCATCCACATACAAGACAAGAAAGGTTACCTTACTCCCACTAAACTTCATGTACAAACAAGGTTCCTCGACACTTCGAGCAAAACCATATTGTTTGATAACATGATCAAAGCGATGATTCCAACTTCTGGACGCTTGCTTAAGACCATAAATGGATCTTTTAAGCTTGCATACCTTCCTAGGATAAGATGTATCTACAAAACCTTCTGGTTGTGTCATATACACTTCCTCTTCTAGAATCCCATTCAAGAAGGCGGTTTTGACATCCATTTGCCAAATCTCATAATCATGAAACGCGGCAATCGCTAGGATAATCCTTATGGAGCGAAGCATTGCGACTGGAGCAAAGGTTTCGTCATAGTGAAGACCATGAACTTGAGTAAAACCCTTTGCTACCAATCTAGCTTTGTAGACATCTCTATGTCCATCTATGCCATTCTTGATCTTAAAGATCCATTTACACTGAAGAGGTCTCACCTTTTCAGGTAAATCAACCAAATCCCATACTTGGTTTTCGTGCATAGAATCCATTTCGGATCGCATGGCTTGAAGCCATTGCATAGAATCACGACTAGATATGGCCGCCTTGTAGGTGTTAGGCTCGTCACTTTCGCAAAGCAACATGTCTAACGCATCTTCCTCGACAATACCAAGGTATCGATCAGGAGGATGACTAATCCTCGTGGATTTCCTAGGTTCAAAGGGAACAACAACCGTGTCCGAGGAGGAGGGAACGCTTTCCTCCACTTCATTTTCGGTTTGTGGCTCTTGGACTTCATCAAGTTCAAATTTTCTCCCACTCTGTCTTCTAGAAATGAAGTCATTTTCTAGAAAGACAGCGTCACGTGCCACAAACACTTTGTTTTCGTGACGATTGTAGAAGTAATAGCCTTGTGTTTCCTTTGGATACCCTACAAATAGACATTTGTCGGATCTTGGTGCGAGTTTGTTGTCAGACTTGTTCTGAACATATGCCTCACAACCCCAAATTCTCATGAACGACAAATAAGGAACCCTTCCCTTCCATATCTCATATGGTGTCTTATTGGCCGCTTTAGTCGGGCTTCGATTTAGTGAAAATATTGCGGACAAAATGGCAAAACCCCAAAATGAATCAGGAAGCTCAGTGAGACTCATCATGGACCGAACCATATCTAATAAAGTTCGGTTTCTCCTTTCGGCCACACCATTCAACTGTGGTGTGCCAGGAGGAGTCCATTGTGATACTATGCCACAATCTTTTAGGTGTGAATCAAATTCATTATTTAGGTATTCACCGCCACGATCGGATCGTAGTACTTTAATCTTTTTATCCAATTGGTTCTCTACTTCACTTTGGAACTCTTTGAACTTTTCAAAAGCATCGCTCTTATGCCTCATTAAGTAGACATACCCAAATCTACTTAAGTCGTCGGTAAAAGTGATGAAGTAGATGTAACCACCCCTAGCGGTGATAGTCATTGGGCCACACACATCGGTATGTATAAGGCCCAATACCTCACTTGCTCGTGTTCCTTTACTTGAGAAAGGAGCACGAGTCATCTTGCCTAATATGCAAGACTCGCATACACCATAAGATTCATAATCAAATGGTTTGAGAAGTTTCGTTGAAACAAGTCTCTTTATGCGTCGTTCGTTTATGTGTCCTAAACGACAATGCCAAAGGTAGGATTGATTAGGTTCACCCGTTTTGAGCTTCTTGTTCTCTACATGATATACATCATTAACATTATCTAGAACATAAATACCTCCGATAGACGTAGCTTTACCATAAACCATGTCATTAAATGAAAAAGTACAACAATTGTCCTTAATCATAAAGGAAAAACCTTCCATATCAAGTACGGAAATAGAGATAATGTTCTTAGTTAAAGTTGGTACGAAATAACAATTATTCAAATACAACTCTAAACCACTAGCTAGAGTGAGTACATAAGTGCCTACGGATATAGCGGCTACTCTAGCTCCATTTCCCATGCGTAGGTCTACATCACCCTTGGCTAGTGCTCGCACGTCCCTCATGCCCTGTAAATGATTACAAAGATGAGAACCACATCCGGTATCTAATACCCAAGTGGAAGTGCAAGTATAGTTAATGTCTATCATATAGAGGGAAGTGAAGACAATACCTGACGGAGTCTCACTCTCGTCTTTCTTGTTCTTCAATTCCTTCAAATATTTGGGACAATTGCGCTTCCAATGTCCCTTGCCATTACAGTGATAGCAATCGGCGTCGGCATGTTTGTTAACCTTAGCCTTAGGTTTGCTATTCTCAATAGCTTTCCCTTTGTTCTTGTCTTTTCCATGTCTCTTGAATTTGGTCTTACCCTTGTTTTTACCCTTTTGAACCCCAAGGTTGAGATTCTTCATTTTCATGGAGAGCATGTCTCTCTTCTCACTCCCACTAGCCTCCATGTCCCTCTCCGCTTGGTTGAGGAGTGCATGAAGCTCTTGGAAACTCTTGTCCATGCCATGCATATTATAGTTCACCCTAATTTGGGAGAACTTGGAGGGGAGTGAGTGAAGAATGCGACCGATCGCAAGCTTCTTGGGAATGCTACACCCTAGACGCTCTAGTGTGTCAATATGCTCAATCATCTTGAGCACATGAGGACCCACTTTTTGGCCCTTTTCTAGCTTACCCTCGAAGAATTTCATCATAGCCTCATATTGACGGATATCGGGTGATTGGGAAAAAGCCGTCGTAACCCTTGAGAATATCTCATATGCATTAAGGGTAATGTATTGAAGCTTGAGTTTTGGAGACATTGACCATATCAAGACATTCTTGATATCGTTGGATATCTTCAAATACTCCTCATAAGCGGTCCTTTGTGCCGGGGCGGCTCGAGGACCGGGTTCGTTGGGTGGTGGTTCGTTCAAGTAACGAAGGACGTTGTCGGACAACGCCGCACCTTTAATGGTAGACTCCCACTCGATGAAATTACTTCCATCGTCTTTCAAGATACATTTGTCCATAACGGACCTAAGCCAAGAATCCTTTCCGAGTTGAATGGTTGCATTAGTAGCCATAGCGAATTATAAACACTACAACAAAGTTTAGGAAATATTAACATTCATTGTTATATAATTTACTTGTAAAACAATTTTAACAAGTCACTCATATAATGACCCCTCACGAAATTATATAAGCGATTCCAAGACCCGTATCTAGATAAGAACTAACATCGCATGCAATCCTTATGTAAAAACGGTAAGTCATTACTTGACTAATTCTACCCTAGAACTCTCGGTCGACGGATTTCAACCAAATCCATCTCCTAGTCCCGAAATAACTTTTATTTCGTTGAGTCCAACCCAATCTTGGCATGTGATCTTATCACCCTATTTACCCTAGGTAAAAAGGGTCCACGTTGTGGTTGCCCTAATGAACAAGGGGTTCATAGGTGCTTTAATTGGTAAGGCTAAATCTCAATTCTTACGATGCATGTGAGAGGTCTTGTCAATATTAGGTTACTAATCACTTATAAGTGAACTAAGTTGGTGATTACGTAAATTGGTGAATTGACAATCGACGAATAAAATGCATGATTGGCGATTTTGGCATGAGCGAAAATAAAGCAAGCATCAAACAAATAAATCCTAGTATGGCCATCTAGCTAATCTAATTAACTAGACTATTACAAAATCGGAAACCAACTCCTTGGTCCCTGGCCTCTTCAATGGAGCACCACCAAAAGGCACCGTCTTTTGTCCACCGTCTTGTGTAATCTCCGTCTTCATAATAATAAAATACAAATGATACATAGCATTTCCTATTATACATTTGTATGAATAAAACTATTAATTATTACAAACGGGCGATACGAGATCGCAATTAATTACAACCAAATCGATATTCCCTTACATTACGGGTAATATCGATTAAAAGACTAAACCATACTAGGTACAATCTTGCAAAATAAACAATAAATGACATTCATTCATTCAACAACATTAAAATAAATAAAATGCTGTAAAAATCATGCCAAAATCGCCCCATAATTTATCAAGTTCATCCTAGCTCGGTTTTATGGAATTTATTGATTTTTAACCATTAAAAATCATTAATCAACACTTAATTCTCAATTAAGCTCAAACTAATTTTCCAAACCAATTTGGAATTTCAAGAATTAGTCTCCACCAATTTGAAAAATAAAAATTAGTTTGAATTGATTTTATTTGCTAATTTAATCGGTAAATGGTCAATTTTATGAAATAAATTCAAATTAAATCATAAAACGTCCAAAATTAAAAATGAATAATTTTGTTCATTCTGGAACATTTCCAGGAACTCCAAAACAAAAACTTGTTCACAAATATTCTCGAATAAAATAGGAACAAATAAATGCATGTTTATCGATTCTTATCTCATAAAAAACAATAAACATCTCAAAAGGACAAAATAAATTTCAAAAATTTACACATATGTCCATCAACATATGAAGATATGTACACCAAAAAACCATGCCCAAAAACAACATGCAACTATTTTTAGTTAACTTTTAACATCAAATATGCATAAAAACTCGGTTTTTAAGGCATAAATGATTATAAATTAGCAAATAAATTCCAAAAATTACCAAACTCGACCACAACTATTTTGAGGTCATTAGGTATGCATGTACCCAAAAATTTCGTGTGAAACCCATTTTACACCCAATTTTCGGTTTTTCCCAAAGTTATCATATAACCCAAAAAAATGTCAAAAATCGACATGCATGCAACAACAAAGCTCTGATACCACTTGAAGGGTTCGAAACCCACTAATTAGACTCCTCTAATTAGTTACCAAATTACTTGTTAATTTAGTATATAAAGATCTAGTTACATGCATGACATCAAATGACAAAAACTAGATATAAGAAGAGATTTCCTTACATAAACAATGAGGAAATATTGGGCACAATAAGAAAACTCCTTTTCTTATTGTTCTTGAGCTAATAATAGTATGGATGATCCTCCAAAACCTTGAATCTTCAAAGTAGAAGATCTCCTTCAAGTTGCACCAAGAATCAACCCAAATAATCACCACTATTATTAACTAGATAATAGTAGTGATAAAACAACACTAATATTATGAATCTATTACTACTTTAGTAATGAAGATGAATACTAGTATTAGAGAGAGTTTTTGGAGAGATGAGGTAAAAAGCAAAAGCTCATGCATGCAAATGAATTGGTGTCATGAAAAAGGAACAAGGAGCCCCTTTTTTACTACCCAAAACCGGCCACCCCACATGGGGAAGACTAAAAAATGCATTATTTTATTTGCATGCTTAAAGTCTAGGGTCTAGGGTAATTATTACTATTATTTATGCATGTAGTAAAAATAAGACCAACCACTAATGCCATTATTTTTACTAGTGTACCATACACATGTACATAAAATGGGTCCATTTTATTTTGTCATTTGTCATACAAATGCAATGTGTGACATGATCAATTATCTCTATAATTGATCACATCAAATAATATACTCTTAACTCTTTAAGTAGTACATTACTATTATATCTATATATAATAGGTCCCATAATAATAATAATAATCAATTAGCTTAATTTACAACTCCTTGTAAATATATTAACGGCTAATTACCACAACCCATAAAAGCATACAAAACCTCCACTAATTTAGTAATTAACGTTTAAATACTAAATTAGGTCTTATTTAATCGTATTAAAATAAGACGTAAAATTTATTCAGTCAATTATCGTATAATAGACTAATAAACTTAATCGGACAGAGTTCCAAACTCTATCTCCAATAAATAACTCTCGTTACCATGCATATATCACTATATACGCAAGGAACTAATTAGCTGTATCAGATACAAATAATTAGTCTTCTATTTGGGTCTCATCCTATAGGTGTGACCGAAAGGGATCAGTTGATCACCGCCGTCATACGACAATAACGTCTAACTCTAGTCAGCTGAGCGTTACCGATTTACGTTAATCAACTGACGTGGAGTATCAATGTACTAATTATCCCAAGTATATTCCGCTCATGAGATTTAATATATCATTGCACTATTGTGGAGGACACTCGCTCCAACAACAATAACGTTAGAAATGAAATAAAACGACGACGACAAACGACAATAGACGACGGACGAGACGAAAGAGAAAAAAAAAAACGTGAGGAAGGAGAAGAAGAAGAGAGAAGCCGGGATCTGTAACACCCTCAACCTACATGGTAATTTCGACCTCGATCACGGACACGTAGTAACGGCGCTTGCGTAGGAGTAGTGAGGATATAGGAAGAGTTAAGGTTTTGTATTTTTGGTATAGTTTGCCTAAGGTTTGCTAGAGATTCGGGTTGATGTCGGGATGTTACGAACGTGTGTCGGGAGTTGTCGTAGATGTTGTGACAATTTATTGCTTGATTGTGAAATAATTGATGTGTGTTATTGTGTTGAATGTGGGGGTATTTATAGGATGAAACAACTCCACTCGGGATAGGAGATTCCCGGTATTTGGATAGGAAAGACATTTCTTGCAAAGGAAGAAAGCAACGATTGGGGTGAAGTGGGATTTCGTCTAAGGATTCGGTTTTCATCTGGAACAAGGGTCACTCGATCGAGTAGTGCACATTACTCGATCGAGTGCCCGGTCTGTTGCAGGATTTAGCAGTTTTTAAGAGCTCACTTGACCGAGTGGCCGGTCCACTCGATCGAGTGGGTCTGAGTCGGGTAGAAGTCTCCTTTTGGAGATCGATTTTTATCTTTAAGGGAGAGTTTTTGTTGCTTAATCCTTCTCCATGGCTGATTTTTGTGAATAATTGGACTTCCAATTGGATTCCCGGATGCTTCGTGACAGATTTTCTCTCTCGGAAATGTCTTTGACCAGGGTTTGACCCGGTCGCAAAGACGGTTTTACCCTTGGTCTCGGTTTTGACTCAAATTAGTCTTATTTGATTGGAAACGACCCACTAAGCCTGAATTTGAGGTCTGTTTGGTGATATTTTTACT
This sequence comes from Agrostemma githago, assembly GCA_958450325.1. Taxonomy (NCBI): domain Eukaryota; kingdom Viridiplantae; phylum Streptophyta; class Magnoliopsida; order Caryophyllales; family Caryophyllaceae; genus Agrostemma; species Agrostemma githago. The sequence continues at coordinate 60,746,847 of OY288239.1, read as the reverse complement.
CCGCTAAAAGCTCGTGCCAACTACTATTGATTCTGAGTCCAAAATCAAGCGTATTAAGTCATGTTTACGTCCGATCATCATCGGGTGTTCTTCGGAAACTGCTATAGACACCTGGCGGTCAAAATATGGGTGTCTACAGAGCCCCCACTCTGGCCGAGGCTTGGACAAGGCAAAAGTTAGAGTAGCTACCAGGCTAATCGAGGATTAAGACTTGGCAGACTTCCGATCGGGTCGTTTATAGTCCATTAGACTTGCGTAAAAGGGTTCGCCAGCCATAAGATAGAAATCATACCTGAGTGGATGCTAATAACTCTGTGGGAACTTGCCTAAGAAGCCATGGGTGTGCCCGTTTGCAGACATATCCCATCCTGGAGTTGCGCGGGAGCTTGCCTAAGAGGCTGTGGGTGTGTCGGTTTGCAGACACATCCCGTGTTTTCCGCTGGGGAGTTTTAATGAGTTTGCGTAAGCTTGCTTCCGAGGTCTTGGGTGTACCTATATGCTGACACATAGCAATTCGTATGTAACATTTAGGCGAAACACCGACTCACGCTGGGGAAGTATCAATTTGATTTGATTTTTTTTTTGAAAATTTTGAAAATTTTGAAAATGGAAATGCTCGGGAGGGCTTGATTCTTGTATCAGATTTTGAAAAGGAGTCCTAAAGCTTTTTGGGTTGAGCCCACGCCTATGTGAATTAGGAGACATGATGAGAATCTCTATTCCTAAGGCAATTAGGGAAGGATTTTCTATTATAAATAGAGGGTTCCTTGCTTTTAATTTTCATATCTCAAACAAATCTTTCTTTTCTTTTCTCAAAATCCTTTAGACTTTTAAGAAAAAGTTCTTGCTATGGGTATCGAACATTTGACTGCAATGCTTCAGACATGGTCTCAGTATTTCCGAGATGAAGATAAAGTTTAGCTGACTCAAATGAGAATTACTGCTTTATTCCCGCTCCAACGACTTAGGGTAGATTCACACTTTCTGGATGCTTGCCTATCCTTTGGGATACTACCTACCATATTTTCGAATTTCCTCGAGGAGAAATATGTCCCCTTCCCAAAGAGATTGCAGCTATCGGCGGTTGGTGCCCTAACGCTCGTCCTGCTATTCCCCAATTTTATCCTGACCCAAGGAGGAGATTAAGGGACTTTCTTGGTTTGTCACATGCTGAGATGGACCGCATGGTGAAGGGAGATTCTGTTTCTTTATTTGACCTAGCCGATAAATTCATGAATTCTAGTGGCGTAAGAGTTACTCCCACCCATAGGCGTAGGGCTTTCGCTTTTTGCATGCTACATCGATATGTCTTTGAAGGAAGAATGGATGTTGACTCGTGCTTGGGTCAAATTAGGCTGATAGGCATAGTTGATCAGATGGAGACGGGTCACAGCCCGTCTTGGTTGACAACTGGGGAGATCATTACGGGCCTTGACGCTAGAAGACTTGACCCGGACCGACAATTGACGGGAAGTACCCATCTTTTGCAGGTATTATCTCGCTTTTTTATCCTTCTATTTTTTTGTGAATTCTGACGTACAAGGGCCATTCGATCGAGTGGTTCTGTCACTCGATCGAGTGACCTCGGAAAAACCCGTCTGCCTATTTTCAGCTAGCCCACTCGCTCGAGTCAGTTTTGACACTCGATCGAGTGCCTGCCAGCGGTACCCAATTTTGCTTACGAAAATTTGCATTTTTTAGATCTGTTTATCCGAGCGCTTGTCAATCATAGAACCCCCGGTGAGCGTTTCCAAATATCGTAGCTGCTAGATTAGCTCAAGGAAACGGCGAATAAGCTCGAGCCATCACATAAACCGGACTTATTGGGATGAGGAGCTAAAATTCCATGGTGGGCCCTCGATTAGATGGACCGTTACCTGGTGGTTTCTCTCGAAATTGACGGGGTTAGCTAAGAGAGACAAAGCCCGCTACTTGGTGATCCTGTCCTTGGATTGGACCATCTATATCTACCCGGACCGCATTCTGAGGCAGTTCGGCTCGTTTCATCAAATCCCCGAGACCGAAGCGATTATCAGCGTTTCGATCCAACTGACAGACGCTATGTGTGAGACGTGGCCACAACGTTGGTTTACCCGTGCCATATGGACTATACCCCGTCTTTGCCAAACCGTTTGGGTTTCAGAATCATATTAAAAATGGGCTTCCGAGGAGTCTGAAAAGGCCCGTAAAGCTTTGAAGACTGACGAGGCTTTTGACTTGGTCCATCGGGAAACGGTGAAAGATAATAGGGGATTCTTTGATGAAGGAGAAACTCCCGCTACCCTTGTCCGACTGGAGTCGGGTCTTAAGTCAAAAACTAAGACTCGAGCTAAAGAGACCGGTGCTAGTGACTCACAGGGACGGCTAAGCCCCCAGGCTGATTTGGAGAAAAGACTCGGCCCGAGACCGATTAAGGTCCACGAGACCGGTTGCCAGAAAGGGTGCGGGCCCAACTTGGACCGACTGAGGTGACTGAGGACTCGAGTTCGAGGAAACGAGTCCGGGCTAAGGAGGTTCCCGTGGTGATTCGGGAGCGCTCACCTCCACGTCGTCGCCAGTGGACGGAAAAAGAGGCTAAAAACAAGGGAAAGGGCAAGATGCCCTAGATGCCGAATCCCTAGTTTTTATTATTTAAGTATTACTATTATTTATTTTAGTGTCGTGTATTTTTTTTTTGAATTTTTTTGCAATTTGTAATTTTACGAGTTTATCGGATTTTTTTTTGAAATAAATAAAGGAAGTCTATTAAAAACCGTTCTTGTTTCGTTTTTCTTGATTGCAGCGATTGTGCCCTTTTGAGGGGATGCCTACGTATCCACAAGTTAGCGGAATCAAACCAAACGTATTTCATATTTTTTAGTAATTTGCAATTTCGAAATACATCAAGACTATTGGTTCAAGATGTTTACAATAGTAGGATAAATAATTCTAGCTTTTGACTTGCTTTTGAAAGTTTATTTTAAGAGATCATTTTAATAAACTTTTTGCAAATGACATTGAGAAAGGGCTTAAGGGTAGTAACGCTTTAGCTGGTCCGAGTTGGTTGGGTTGACAAACTCGTTCCCGTCTAGGTCTGTCAGCATTACAGCTTCGCCTGATAGAATCTTTTTTATCAGATATGGCCCGGTCCAATTAAGTTTGAATTTTCCCCTCGAGTCCACTGGTAATAAGGCTCGAACAGACTTGAGAACCAAATCCCCTTCTTTAATGTTTCTGGGCCTCACCCTTTTGTTAAAGGCTCGTTGAATCCTTTTTTGATATATCTGTATGTTATTGAGGGCACGGGATCATCGTTCGTCTAACAGGACTAGCGAGTCATATCGTGCTCGAACCCAATCAGCTTCAGGTACTTGACTTTCTAGTAGAATCCGGAGAGACGACACTTCTAACTCGATCGGCTGGACTGCTTCCATTCCGTATGTTAGGTAATACGGTGTTGCGCCGGTTGCTGTACGGATTGACGTCCGGTATCCCCATAGTGCAAAGGGTATTTTATCGGGCCAGTCCCGGTAATTGTCAGCCATCTTTTTTAGTATGGTGACAATCGTCTTATTAGCCGCTTTTACCGCTCCATTTGTTTGGGGTCGGTAGGGAGAAGATGTATGCCTTTGAATCTTATACTTAGTTAGCAGGGCCGCTGTCTCAGGTTGAAAGTGGGTCCCGTGGTCACTGATAAATTCGTGTGGGATCCCGTACCGGCATATTATCTTATTTTGGATAAACTTGGCAACATGCTTTGCGTTGAGAATACGGTAAGATTCAGCTTCGACCCATTTTGTGAAATAGTCGATAGCTACCAAAATGAAGTAGTGTCCACCGGTCCCAGAAGGATTTATCTTCCCGATTATGTCGATCCCCCATGTCGAAAATGGCCAAGGTGATGTCATGGTATATAACAGAGATGGTGGCATATGTTGTACATTGGCGAAGATTTGCCAGTTATGACAATGCTTGACATATAGCTAGCAGTCAGTTTCCATGCTATTCCAGTAATATTCGAGCCTCATGATTTTCCGGACTAGCATCTGAGCATTCATGTGTGGGCCGCACTCGCCGTCGTGTACTTCGACCATAACCTTTTTGTCTTTAGTTTTATTGACGCATAGAAGAAGAGCCCCCTGTGCTGTCTTCTTGTATAGCTGTCCGTCGTCGGTACCGACAAACTGGGTTGCCAGCCTTCGTAAGGCTTTCTTGGCTCGACTGTCGGCCCCAGGTGGATATCCCCCGGTTGCTAAGTATGTTAGAACAGCTTGATACCATGGCTCAGTATCAGGTATCTCGATTTCTTCGATGTCGTGGATGTATGCCGGCTTAGACCATCTTTCGACACAAATTGGCATACTGGTCAAGTGATCGGGAATATTCAATAAAGATGCCAGTTTTGAGAGTGCATCTGCGAACTGATTTTCTTCCCGAGGTAGGTATATATACTCTACCTTTTGGAATTGTTTCTCGAGGTCCCTTACTCGTGCCTGGTAGGCCACGAGATTAGCATTCCGAGTTTTCCATTTTTGGAGTGCTTGATTAATGACCAGAGACGAATCACCGTGTACTCGGAGGTTTGTGACCCCTAAATCGGCGGCGGCTTCTAGCCCGTGGATACATGCTTCATACTCAGCAGCATTATTAGTAACGTCAAAGTCTAATTTGATGGAAACGGGAGTATGTTCCCCTTTTGGTGAGATTAGAAGAATCCCGACTCCGAATCCTCGGAAATTGGATGCCCCGTTGAAGTATAAGTACCACATTTCGGTATCGGTATGAAAAATATCTTCATCTGTGAAGGACCAAGTGTCGGTGTGTCATTCTTCAATCACGGGACTGTCGGCGAGAAACTCGGCTACTACTTGGTCTTTAATGGCTTTTAATGGTACGAACTTTAGATCAAATTCTGCCAACATTAGGGTCCATCTTGACATTCTGCCATTGAGGATGGGCTTTTCGAAAAGGTACTTGATTGGATCCATTTTAGACAACACCTGTACCTCGTAGCTGAGCATGTAGTGTCGAAGTTTCTTAGTGGCCCAAACAAGAGCTAAACATGTCTTTTCGAGCATGGTGTACTTGCATTCATACTCTAAAAACTTTTTGCTGATGTAGTAGACAGCTCACTCTTCGGAGTTGACCGTCTGAGCTAAAATGGCTCCCATGGCTGTCTCAGTCGTCGTTAGGTATAGCAACAAAGGCAAACCGGGTTGAGGCGGCATCAAAACTGGTGGTGCAGAAAAGATTTCCTTGATTCTATCGAAGGCCACTTCGAACCCTCGGAAATTAGATGCCCTGTCAAAATATAAATCCCATGTCTCGGTATCAGTATGGAAAATATCTTCATCTGGGAAGGACCAGGTGTCGGTGTGTCCTTCTTCAATCACGGGACTGTTGGCGAGAAATTCGGCTACTATTCGGCCCTCAATTGCTTTCAATGGTATGAACTTTAAATCGAATTCTGCCAACATCAGGGTCCATCTTGATATCCTGCCATTGAGGATGGGCTTTTCAAAAAGGTATTTGATTGGATCCATTCTAGATAGCACCTGTACCTCATAGCTGAGCATGTAATGTCGGAGCTTCTTCGTGGCCCAACCAGAGCTAGACACCTCTTTTCGAGCATGGTGTATTTGCATGCATACTCTAAAACCTTTTTGCTAATGTAGTATATAGCTCGTTCTTCGGAGTTGACCGTCTGAGCTAGCATAGCCCCCATGGCTGTCTCGGTCGTTGTAAGGTATAACGACAGAGGCAAACCGGATTGAGGTGGCATCAGGACTGGCGGTGAAGACAAGATTTCTTTGATTCTATTAAAGGCCATTTGACACTTGTCGTCCCATAGTAATCGTTCCCCTATCTTCAGTTTTTTGAAAATCGGTTCACACACCATGGTTAACTTTGAAATAAATCTGCTGATGTACTGGACCTTCCCGAAAAATCCTCTTATTTCTTTTTCGGTTTTAGGAGGTTGCATCTCGGTAATGGCTTTGATTTTAGCTGGATCGACTTCGATGCCACGTTGGCTAACGATATGACCCAGTAACTTGCCAAATGTTACCCCGAAACTGCACTTTTGAGGGTTTAACCTCATGTTGTACTTGCGTAATCGGGTGAAGAATTTTCTCAGGGCGGTGATGTGACCATCCCTGTTTTTAGATTTAACGATCATGTCGTCGACGTAAACTTCCACTTCTTTATGCATCATGTCATGTAATAAAGTTGTGGCGGTTCGTTGATATGTGGCACCGACGTTTATAAGACCGAATGGCATGACAGTATACCAGTAAGTACCCCAAGGTGTAATGAAGGTGGTCTTACTCATATTTTCTTCTGCCATCTTTATCTGGTTATACTCTGCATACCCGTCCATAAATGATAGAAGGGCATGATCAGCTGTGTTATCCACCAGTATATCGATGTGTGGTAACGGGAAATCGTCTTTCGGGCTCGCCTTGTTAAGATCCCGAAAGTCTACACAGACACGTACCTTACCATCCTTTTTAGGGACTGGTACAATGTTTGCAACCCAATCTGGATACTCGGAGACTCGTATGAACCCAGCCTTGAATTGTTTGTCGACCTCTTCCTTGACTTTGAGGGACCATTCGGGCCTCATGCGTCGGAGTTTTTGCTTAACCGGCTTGAACCCTTCCTTGATTGGTATATGGTGTTCGGCTATTTCGCGATCAATCCCCGGCATGTCCTTGTAGGACCATGCGAAGACGTCTTTGAATTCTTGAAGGAGAACTATGAATTGTTGTTTCTCCTCGGGATCTAAGGATAACCCTATCTTAAGCATCTGAGGTTCTAAGATTGTTCCCACGTTAATGGATTCGGTTTCTTCGATTACCGGATTGCAGGATTCCCTTTGCTCTAGTTGCTCAATCATATCTGGAGGCAAAAACACTTGTTCGTCGGGTTTCTCAATGTCATTGCACATAATATTTTTGGAATTGAGAAAGTTTTGAAAATGAGACAAGTCGTAAGCAGAACGGTTGTTATTATTGATCATGAATTGAGAAAATAGCTCGAAAAGAGCTGCCATCTGATCACTAGTCAGTGGCGGTATAGGTATGGTGCCCGGGACAGACCCCGAGGCACCAGGAATAGCTAAAGGGAGAGGGGGAGTTACAAGACTGACCCTAGCACCGGACTCACTAGACTCAATCTTAGACTCTGACTCGAAATCCGACTCGGAATCCGACTCGGACTCAGACTCAGATTCTGGCATTTCTCCTTCCCTGTGATCAGCTTGTAAGTTCTTCTTTGACTGTCAGTCCATTTGACAGTCTTTCTCCAGGCTCTGCTTCCGGTCCCAGATTCGATCTCCGAGATCAGCTTAGATGGATCAAAGGTACGGCTGCGGAGAATGAGGCTGACCAGCTCTTCCTTCGGCGTTGGGGCCACGAGTTCCTCTCCAAAAAGTAGCCCTAGCGCGGGCTGAGCATTCTTAGCATCTTCGGACTGGATAAGAGTGAAGATGTCATCTGGTATGTAGTTGCAATCCTGGGCCAAGTGGGTCCCAGGGCGCGTGGTGATGGGCCGGTATAGGCCCGTTTGAATTGGTCCAAATACTGGAGTAACAAAAGTGACAGTGTTAGTCCTTGTTTGGGCCATATTCTCTGGGGTTATGATATAACCCAGACCAGTTTGAGTCCTCCCGTTATCTAGGACTTCGAGGATTTTCCCTGCGGGGAGATCGGGCCTTGATGTAGCCCCCGGCAGATAGCCCAGATTTTGCAACATCCGGTCAATGCTAACCGTGAAGTAAGGACGGAAGAGATGATCTTCTTCGATGGCCCCTACGAAATCGAACCCCCAGAGATCGGTGCGGCCCGAGGTGTTGCAGTTAGCCACAATCATAGGTGTGGCTTCTAGAGTGATGACGGTGTCATGCAAAGGTAGCTTGATTTTTCGATGCAAGGTGGAGGATACAGCCCTGGTTGCGTGGATCCAAGGTTTTCCTAAAAGAAGGTTGAAGGAAGAAGTCACATCGATCACTTGAAATTCCAGCTCCTTCTCTACCGGGCCTGTTGTGATAGTAGGTTTCGTGGCTCCGGCTAATGACTTTGGACTTTCGTCGAAAGCTTGAATGGTTTAAGCTGTGGGAATGTAGTCGACCTCGGTGATGCCGAGGGCTTTGGCGGTCCTCAAGGGGAGGACGTTGACTGCTGACCCGTCGTCAATTAGGGTTATGGGTAGGTACTTTCCACGGCAGATGACCGTGATGTAGAGGGCCATGTTGTGGGCTGGCCCAAATGGTGGTAGATCAGCATCGGAGAAGGTAATCAGTGGGCCTTCTTCTTTAGCTTTCCCCTTTAGGTGGGGCAGAACCGTGGCTACCATTTCAGCTGGAGTAGTCATAGAGTCAATTTTGACCTGATCGAGGGCCTTAGTGAGTGCCTCTCGATGTTCCTGGGAGCTAACTAGGAGTTGCCATATAGAGAGGTCAACTCGAGTCTTGCTCAACTGCTTTACAAGAGCCTTTTTAGTAGTTGGCTCTTCCGGTGCGAGCTCCACCCCAAGTGGCTCGGCGATGATGAGGGCTTGACTGGTGGCTAAGACCTTGGACTTAACCTTCTGAATCTCCTCGGGTGTGATGGGGACAACTTCCCCTTTGGTGAGGTAGACGTCGTCTTCGTCGTCGCACCAGATCCCGTTTATTTGCGGGACAAATGGAGAAATGAGGTGTGAAAAATCCATTATTTCCCCGGAGAAGATGGCGTGAGTGGCCAATGGGTTATCCTTGTTGTTGGGTTTGCTCCCGGGCAAAGGGATCTTCCCGCTCTCGATGAGATCTTGGATAAGGTGCTTTAGCTTCCAACATTTCTCAGTATCGTGCCCCTTACCACGATGGTACTGACAGTAGGCCTGGAGGTTGTAGGTCTTGGAGCGTCGCTCGACCGGAAGATCAGGTGTTGGGCCTATCGGGGTGATCAGGCCTTTTGATGAAAGCCTCTGCAGGGCATTTTCATAGGTGGTGCCTATGTTGGTGAATACCCGGAGGGTGGTATTCTTTTAGGACGAGGTATCAAGTGCGTTTACCTCGTCAAAAATGCTACGAGTGGCAGCAGTAGTTGTGGGCTTGCTTGTTGATGAGCTGGCCCCTTGGTATCCCTTGGCGGAGGCCTTAGTGAGGCTTTCCAACCTTAAATCATCTTCGATTCTCGTTCCCATCTCAGGTGGATCCGGTAAGCGGGAAGGAGGTTCTTGACGAAGGTATTTTGTGAATCCCTCCTTAGGTTCCTGGGCCATTACTTCCAGGGTGCGCATAGTGGTCTGGATTTCCGTGTTGTCGGCGTAGTTCCGAGCGAATTCCGTTGCCACGTCATCCCAAGTTTTGTATTTCTTGGAATCGAGCCGGTATTTCTTGGGTGCTTCTCGAGAGAAGAAGCGAACAGGTGCTTGAACATGTTGGACTTAACCCCCTTAAGGGCCATGAACTCTTTGAAAGCCCGGATATGGTGGACCGGGTCTTCAGTACCCTCGAACATTGGCAGGTCCGTCAAATTGAGGTTGGCGGGTAGTTCGTCGATCAGTGGTGTGTAGATGTAATACCTGTGATTTATATAGAAGTAAAACTCGAGTCAAGTCAAGTAAAACCGAGTATTCTGTTCTATGTAATTATTAAGCTAAACCCGTTCCCGAGAACAACTAGTACGACCCTTTATAATAATAATAACAATCATAATAATCAAAATAATAATAAATAATTGTCATAGGTGGAGTGGAGAAAAGTAGGTTATGTAACCCATATACATGCTTTCTACGTACATCACGCCGCTCACCATTCAAAACCGCTATTTCAATCTCCTTCCTCTCTTCATTCCATCGTCTTAAACTCGTCCCTTGCCTGTCCTTCTCTTATGTTCATCCATCTCCACCTTCATCAACCAACAGACCACCACTTGTTCCAAGTCCTCCCTGCCGTCGTGTAAACACCAGGCACCACCGTGCCGGTGCCCTATTTCGACATAAACACCAGGTTCGCCTCCCCTGCTTTCCTATGTCGTCCTTGTCGTTTTCCTCTTTGTTATGTATCGAGTCTTAGATGTGGCTGTCGGTCTTGGATTGTTGTATAGGATGTTGGTCTTGTCAAGGGTTGTTGGCTGGACATCGGAATGATTGGGTTCTTTCAGCGTAGTGACGGTTATGTCGTAGTGAGAACGTTGTTATGGGTTGCGACCGTTGGTTATCGTTATTGTTGGTTGTCGGCTGGTTGTAATGTTACTGTCGGTGTAAGTAATGCGTCGTGAGACTTTGTTTTCGGGGTTGCTATCGTTGAGTGGTGGTTGCTGTCGTAGTCGAAGTTTTATGCTACTGTTATTTGTGTTGGAGTTGGTCTTGCATGTTATCGATATTGACGGGTCTCATTTTATAGCTTAATTAGTTTGGGCCATCTCATGTTATAGTTTAGTTAGTTTGGGTCAGATTTGTATTATAGTTTAATTAGTTAGCTTGGGTTAGTTTCATATTATAGTTTAGTTAAGGCGGTCTGTTCATCTTATAATCTATCTAGTTAGGTGGGTATCAGATAGGTTATAATTAATTATGTTAGGTTCGTTACTAATTTAAGTATATAATATTATATTAGGATCAGACTTCGTAGAGTTTTCGTGGTGAATACTACTACCGATGCGGTGGTGACTGGCTAATTAGGTAAGGTTATCCTTACTCAGTTTACGTTGTATATATGTACGCATTTTGTATGATATGTAATGGTATAATGATGATATTGAGATTGAGGCTTTGTGCCTATTGAGATTGAGGCTGTGTGCCTATTGAGATTGAGGCTGTGTGCCTATTGAGATTGCGGCTGTGTGCCGATTGAGAGAAGCTAGCAAGGACTAGCTAGGCCCGGTTGATCTCGGGACCTTCCCTAATGTTTCCTCCTAGGAGAGCCTAGGAGGGGTGTGCACACTCGGACTGAGGGGGCGTGACTGCGGTCGCGATAGATAATAGGAATGATGATGATGATGATGATACTGATACTGATATTTGTGATGTTGGTTGTACTAATGTTATTTAATATTATCGTAAACTGACCTTGTGTGTATGTCTATGTGTCTGTGATGATCTGATTGATGTTTCCGATCAATTGGGGAGCAGTCGATAATGCAGGTTATGTATATTATGATGTGTTTGGATGCTGGGATACATGTACGGGATTGGGGTGAGCGCGACTTATGAGTCCAGACGTAGTACGAGTGAACACATAGGCATTCCCGTTTTTATAGAAGGTGTAGCTTCCGCTGTATAACCAGAGTTGTAATAGTTATTGAGTTGTAATGTTTAAATCATGTGGTCGGTTTGGTATTCCATATTGTATTGTAATGAGCTACTACCTCGGGGAACCGAGATGGTAACGCCTTTATTTACTTGGGAATGTCTGGTAAGGCTCCTACGTAAATGGGGGTGTTACAGTAGATCCGAGCATTCTCCGTGTGGATGGAGTTTTGGGTCGATAGATGGACCTGTTCCTGCAGTTTGAGGACTGCGCTGGCCAATTCAGCTAAAGGCCAGTAGTATCGACACTGCCGTTGGGAGTTCCCTGCTCCACGACACTTACCCGGGTAAGGATGGCGATCTGGTCCCCTCTCATCGACGTGATCATGTTTTCCAGCTTGGTCAAAGAGGTCCTCAATTCGTCTATGGCTTGTTGCGTCATGGCTCGGGTGTGGGGTGGCCTGTCTGTAAGGGTACCGCGTAATCAGTAATTGACCCAGATTTTAGAATCAAAGAGTACATCTCGAGCAAGGAAAAGACTAGGCGAGAAAAAGACCGAAAACCGACTTCTAGACGGATGACCCGTGGACGGTGGGCCTTCCTTAGGATTTGGCAAAGTGGGCCTAGTCCCGTTCGAAGGAAGGTCCACGTGAGAATTCCTCAGACTTTGGACTCGAGTGTGTAAACGGGCTTCCCTTTGCAGGAGTTTGTCCTACAAAGGTGGGCCGTGCCTTGACAAATAAGGCGGACTGGGATGGGGTAGAAACTCGTGATGTAAGATCGACGGAGTTTCGACGCTAAAGACTCTTACAACCCATGACAAGACCCGACATTGCTAAATACGGGAAGTCCTAAGAAGAAGAAAGTTTTGAAAAGGGAACTTGGATTTGAAAACCGAGTAAGGTCGGATTGGAAGGCCCGAATTTTTTGAAAAATCGAAAAAAAAAATTACCGGGCTGAGATTTTGAATTTTTTTGGAAAGTTTGGACAGCATACCGGCTAAAGATAGGCTATTTTGAGTCAAAATCGTAAGTCCTAAACTTGGTAGCTTTCCGGATTTTGAAAAATAGATGGGTTTGAAAAGATGCAAGTTTTTTGAAAATGACGGTTTTTGAAAAAGACCAAAGAAGATCAAGTAGCATGTAGTCACGGAAACAGTATAACGACACCATGTATGCTCTTAGTCTAAGTCTCGGTCGGTCGAATAGGGTCTATACCAACGACGATAGCATTCTCGCAAATCAGGACGGACTTCCTAAGCCGAGTTGGTCTTAGAACCTGCCGTAAAACCCATGCGAGTTCCGCCATCGAAGTCTTTAGTGCAACCATGTAGGATTGCACCGTGGTATAGTGGGACGTCGGTCACAAGTAACCGGCTCGGGAAAGAATTGGGTTATGCATGAACCATTGAACTAAAACGTGTACATTACTAATCGAACGATTTCTTTTCGAGTCTCACCCTGAGGATGCCGATGGTAAGTGACACATCAGTTAATCCCCAGCGGAGTCGCCAAATTGTGGACATGACATAGGTCCACCCCGACGCGGCCACGCGCGGGTTTGGGGAGGCGAATGAATCTCCATATGAGATGGGTCGAATTGAATTTTAAATCGTAGTAGGAGTCGCCACCGAATTTTGTGGTTATTCGGAACCATTCGAACCCACTCTATGTCGTAGTGGGCCATATTTAAAACATGGCCCATTTCCGATGTCAGAGCTTATCGGGTTCGTCCCTTAGCATTTGATACCGATACCGACATTATCGGATATCGTGTATTGAATGACTCTCGTTGCCAATGGATTCGGACATCCGGAAACCATGGTTGTGAGTAAGGGGTGAGGGTACGTGTTGGGAAGTTCACTAAGAACACCCAACCCCGCCCGCACTTAGCGGCCTTTACTAAGATATCGTTCGTTTTTTATGTACACGCGTTAGTTCGACGGTTGAATGATATGCAAAGATTATTTTCCCTAGACATGTGAGAGAAAAATAAATGGGTTGCTAAGTCGTTTAATGCATGTTAAACTAATAACGTCGAAGTTATTTTAGCATGTGAAGTCGTTTTAGTCTAATAAAACAAAGAAATAAATAAATTGCTACAAACACGAGAAAACGAGTTAGTAACGATTGAATAACGTAAATAAATAATATGCATGATTTTAGAAGAAGATTTATGTCACGTGATGGATTAGCACGCGTTGACCGAGGTCGAAAAAATATTTATCGAAATATGTCGCGAAAGTCGCTTTTTATGTAAGGTTCCAAAAGAATAAAAAAAATAGAAAAGCGAGGAAACGAAAAAAAGAGGACCCGGCCAACCAGGCCACCGCGCGAGTCCCCTGACAGGCGTGCGACTCGCGTGGCGGTCTGTTCGGGTTTTTTTATTTTGTCGAAAATCGTTAATTTTTATAATGCGCGTACAAATATGGATTAATTTATACCCGATTCATATTTTCGATATTCGTCGTATTCGATATTCGATTATGAAATCGATATCGAATAGTCGGAATGATTTTAGAAGAGGTTTTGAAAAAAAAAATTGTTTTGAACGAAAAGTAAAAAAAAAAAGAATTTTGAACGAAAAAAGATGTTAATTCTCTCCGCGTATAAAATCGTCGAATTTTGTTTAAAAAGATGTAACGATTTTATTAGCATCAACGAGAATTAATTAATTTTGTTCTTGTTAGATACGATATTCGATTAGAGAATCGATATCGTATTTTAAGAACGTTATAAGAAAAAATAGTTTTAGTAGTATCGGTTATTAGAAATAAAAAATATGCGACAAATGACCCATATTAAAAATACGACCGACGACGACACGACCCATAAAAAAAAACGTGAGAAAGGAAGAGATGAATAGAGAAGAAACGGGTTTGATTTACACCCTCAACCTACATGCTTCGTTTTTTCGGAATAAGGCTCGTCGAAAAGTGGTTTAAACTTGGGAGCGTCGAGATGATGTGGGATGAGTTAAGGTGTTGGTTTGGTACGTTTTTATGTGTCTGAGGCGTCGGGTTTGGCCGGACGGTGGGGGTGGTTCGTCGGGTCGAGATTACTCGGGAGTTGCTTGGCGTTACGAGGTTGTATAATTTCTTACTTTCGATGATTGATGATGAATGTGTGATGTAGGAATGATATGTGTATATTTGTGGTGTCAAAAACCGTGTCCCTTTTGTGTTGGACGGGAGGTCTTATTTATAGGAGTCGAGGTAGTCTTGCTTGTGTGACAAGAAATACCGGTTACGATAGGAAACACGAGAGTTCGAAAGGAAATCAAAGTCTCGTTTCTTGGTGAAGAAACCAAACATTTCGGCTGAAAAGGAGAGTGTTTCGGCTGTTTTGGCTGTCTTGGCCGAGTATTTGGAGCTCGGTTGGTGTCTGATTCAGTTTCCGGATAGAACTCCTACTTGAGATCGAATTCTACCTTCAACGGAATTGTTTAATGTTTTCGAAGCTGATTTTTTGTAGTGTTGGAGTCCAAACCGGACACGTGAGGTGTCACGGTTGGTCCGTGAGTCTCGGGAAATATCTTTGACCGGGTTTTGACTCGGTCGCTAAAAGACTGTTTTACCCCTGGTGTCGGAATCGACCCAAATTAGTCTCATTTGACTCAAAATGACCCACTGGGCCTGGATTTGAGGTTGGTTTTGTAAGATTTGTACTCCGTAATAAGCCTAAGCCAAATGTCCATGATTACGAGCCCATATCCGAGTCTATCAAAGCACGTTTACGTCCAATCATCATCGGGTGTTTGGCGGGAACTATTATAGACACCTGGGGGTCAAAATGTGGGTGTCTACAATATCACATGTAACTTCTTGTCAACACGTTGACCTGGAACGGCACCAACGGCAAAATCCGAAGCATCACACATGATCTCAAATGGAAGATTCTAATCGGGTGCTTTGATAATCGGGGCGGTAGTGAGAGCGGTCTTTATCCTGCAAAAGGCCTCAAGACACAAGTCATCCAACACAAAAGGTGCATCTTTCACAAGTAAAGAAGTTAAAGGCTTGGCGATTTTAGAAAAATCTTTAATGAACCGCCTATTGAAACCGGCGTGACCTAGAAAACTTCTCACCCCTTTGACATTTCTCGGGGGTGGTAACTTCTCTATCACGGAGACTTTGGCCTTTTCCACTTCGACACCTTTATTAGAAAGAATATGACCGAGGACTACACCTTGTTCGACCATAAAATGATATTTCTCCTAATTTAAAATAAGTTTATACTCTTCACAATGAGCTAACACTTGATCAAGATGATTAAGACAAGAATCAAAACATGTACCATGGACAATAAAATCATCCATAAAAACTTCCATTGACTTTTCAATAAAATCGGAGAAATTTGCCATTATTCATCTGTGAAGCGTTCCCAGCACATTACACAATCCGAACGACATCCTTTGGTAGGCATAGGTGCCATAGAGACATGTGAAAGTAGTTTTGTCTTGGTCATCGAGGTGAATGGGAATTTGAAGAAATTCCGAATGACCATCGAGGAAACAAAAATAAGAATCATGCGCTAATCGTTCAAGTATTTGATCAATAAAAAGAAGAAGAAATGGTCTTTTATGGTGGCTGTGTTCAACTTTCGAAAGTCTATGCACATGCGCCAACCGGTGATAGTCCTAGCAAAAATTAACTCTCCCTTTTCTCATTTCATAACCATCATTCCACCTTTTTTTGGGACAACTTGTACGGGGCTAACTTTACTTGAGGACTTCCTTCATGACAAGCTCTTTCATGGTGGGGTTCAAATGACGTTGACCCTCAACTGAAAGACAGTGGTCATCATCAAGGATGATCCTATGCATGCAAACGTTTGGACTTATGCTTTGGAGGCCGTCAATGCTATACCCGATGACTTTTTTGTGTTTCCTTAAAACAACCAAAAGTTTTTCCAATTGAGGACAATCAAGTGTGGCATTGATGATAACGGGATAACTAGTTCCTTCAAGAAAGGCATATATGAGGGAAGAGGGGAGTGACTTAAGTTCAAGATTAAGAGTAGAGGGTACCATACTGTCACCCACCGGTAGTGGTTCTACCTCTTCTTCAAGCATGATTTCTTCTTCAAGAGGTGAGGAATCAAGTAGTTCCTCTTCTTTCTTATCATCATCATCTATCAAGCTATACTCAACCAAACTGTCAATAACTTCAATGGAATACATTTGTTCAATCATTGGTTGTTTAAGAGCTTGAGAAAGGGAAAACTCTACCGATTCGCACCCTATCTTAAAAGATAACTTTCCATTCTTAACATCAACTATAGTGCCACCGGTAGCCATGAATGGTCGACCTAAGATAATGGGGGTAATAGTGTCCTCGGGCATGTCCATAACAACAAAATTGGAGGGAATGAAAAACTTGCCAACTTGTACGGGTACATCCTCAAGTATCCCAAGTGGATACTTGACGGACCTATCCGCAAGTTGGATCGACATGCTTGTGGGTCTCATCTCTCCCACACTACACTATAAAAAACAGAGGTTAATGCGGCGGACGTCTTGCGGCGGACTAGGAATCCAACACATTTTTAGTCATCGCGTCGGATATGCGTCGGATTGGCCGACGCATGCGCCTTTGTGTCAAAATAGTCCACGCAAGGCGACCAGGTCAAGAGCGCTAACGAAAATGATTTCACGCTCAATCATGCGTCGGATTATCGACGTAGGTCCCACACATAATACTTTATGCGACGGATTATCCGCCGCATTCTATCTTATACCGACGCATGATATTCTCGTTCAATTTTAAAAAAAATTATACATGATGTGGCGGACAATCCGACGCATCATTAATGAAATGCGACGGACTTGCGTGGGATTTTCCACCGCAAGCCGATCAGATATTAAAAAAAACGCTCGAGAACTTCACAAACCAATTTCCCCCAAATCAATTTCCCAATTCAGCGAAACCCTACCCTACCCAGTCCCCTTCCCCTCTCCCTCCCCCTCCTCCCTACCAGCGCACTGCCGGCGCATCCGCTGCGCCCCCCCGTGTTGCGCCCTTCTGCTCAACCTCCCCCTGCCGCGCGCCCTCCTCAATTTCCTTACATTTTTCCATTTTTTCTCCATTAAAGTATGTTCAAACGGTTAAATTGTTTAAATTGTTGTTATTGTTATTGTTATTACTACTGTTATTGTTATTATTGATTAGGTTATTTTGTGGTTTGTTGTTGGTGGTGATGTTAGTGTTGGGGTGAGTTTGTGTGAGTGGTGGTTGGTGTGACTTTGTGTTAATTGTTGTTGTTGTTGTTGTTGTTATTGTTGTTGTTGTAATGGTGGTAGTAGTAGTAGAAGTAAATTTTTTTGGTAAAGGGTAAGTATATTGATGAAATGGATTTACATCATGGCATTTACATAAGCCTCAAAAAGGCTAGTAATAAAGTCGGAGTCTCTATTGTCTAATTTGTAGATTCTCTTATTTTTACAAAATTCCTTAAATTCTTTGGAGACTGTAGCTGCTAGGATTTCCAGTTTAGTTACTTGATGCTCCATCTTGCTCTTATTCCTTTGGTAACAAATATGGTAGATTAATGCATTAATAAGATCATTTTTTATAGCCCTTTGTAGGTTAGTTCCTTTAAGTCGGTTCCTCCCTTGTTCATTAAGCTTTAAGTTGCACCTCCAGCCATATTTCTTCTTTACTTCAGAGATGAGTTGCATGCTGAATTCACATCGGTTAAATAGGTTCTCCATAACTTCTGGTTCAGCAGCGCAAATACAACAGAGGTTATCATCAGTAATTCCTAGATCATGCAACCTGTCTTTAACTTTAAGCGCCTGATGCTGGTGAATCCACGCGATCATTCTGTGTTTTGGTAATGCCCAGTTCCTCCAGACGTGGTTATTCCAGGACACACGGGGCCTTATTTCCCTCAGCCATTCGTACGCATCAGCAATTCTATAATCCTTTCCCGCTTGTAAATTAGAACCTGAGAATTGTTTGAGGCTGTCTCTGGCTTGACAAACTTTCCGTCAAGCCCAACTCGTGTCCGTAGAAGGTTGATACTTATCCCAATTCTTCCCTTTCAGGTACACGTGATGTACCCATTGAACCCACAACATGCTTTGACAGTTACTCACCCACCAAGCAAGTTTCCCAATGGCCGCCTTATTCCATATAGCATTTTGGCGGAGATTAATGCTTCCTTCATTATATGGTTCGCAGATTTTGTCCCAAGCAACCATGGGTGATCTATGGTAGTCAACCCCTCCATCCCATAGGTAATTCCTGGACATATTATCAATCTGTTTCACGACTGTCGAGGGAATAATTTTGTTTCATGTAGTAGAAGTAATTTTGTTGTTAGTAGTAGCAATTTCGTTGTGGTAGAGTTTGTGTTAATTGTTGTTAGTAGTAGTAATTTTGTTAGTAGTAGTAGATTAGTAGTAGTAGTAGGAGGAGTAGTAAAGGTGGTGGTGGTGGTAGTAGTAGTAGATTAGTAGTAGTACTAGTAGATTAAAAGTAGTAGTAATAGATTAATAGTATTATTAGTAGTAGTAGATTAGTAGTATTAGTAGTAGTAGTAGATTAATAGTATTACTAGTAGTAGTTACGTAGTATTAGTAGTAGTAGATTAGTAGTAGTGGTGGTACAAGTAGTATTGGTAGTAGGTTAGTAGTAGTAGTAGCAGTTAATTAGTATTAGTAGATTAGCAGTAGTAAACTACTACACTGCTACTACTAATATTATTTCACTACTACCACTACTACTCCTAATCTACTAATCTACTACTACTAATCTACTAATACTCATTTACTACTACTACTACTACTACTACTATTAATCTACCACTAATACTACTACTACCACTACTACTAATCTACTACTACTAATACTACTTAACTACTACTAGTAATACTACTAATCTACTACTACTATTACTAATACTACTAATCTACTACTAGTAAGAATACTACTAATCTACTACTACTACTACTACTACTACTACTACTACTACTACTCCTAATACTACTAATCTACTTCTACTACTACTACTACTACTACTACTACTTTGACTACCACTACTACTCCTATTACTACTAATCTACTAGTACTAACAAAATTATTGATTAGGAGTAATCCGTTGGGTGTTGATACATGATGTTGTTTATAGTTTTCATTACGTACTGTTGGTAAAACATGTTATACATCTACTCAGACCTACCTAGTACCCGTTCAAGAATTACTCATTAGGAGTAATTCTCGAATAGTCTCTGTTTTGGGACTGTCTTTGTACTTTTCATGTCACTTAGGTAGTAAACACAAAATTGTGTTATGTCAATAAGAAAAAGTACAGTGGCAATTCCCTCATTGTTCTCCGAATGCACATGTGGACTTTTCATATATTCCACATAGTTCATTTGGAGAACTAAGGCGAATTGCTGCCGGATTCTTTTCTTATCGGCAGAACACAATTTTGTGTTTATCAGTGGCATGGAACGTACAAGGATGAGTTTAGGTTGGAGTGATAAGGTCCCAAGGTGGTGAAATTGTTTAGAAATGATGTTTAAATGGGTCTACGGATTTATTAAAGCATGTTCAATTGATTGCCCTTGGTTTACATTGTTCTTTAGATAATGTTCATAATATTAGGCGTCGTTGAATGTTTTTCCCCACACTTAACTAATTTAATAATTTCTACGTACTTTGCATATATATATGTATGTATGTATGTATGTATGTACACACACACACACACACACATATATATTGTCTTCATAAAGAATGAAGAGAGTAGAAAGAAAGTGGATGTACGAGAGATTAGATTAGTGCAAGAAGCCTAAACATAAATACAAAGACAGTGTGTTGAAATTTATCGACTATTCCATAAATAGTAACGTCAACTACACGAAACAACAACTTAGGTGTCCTTGTAGTAAATGCAAAAACATTGTCATACTACATGCCCATGATGTTAGAGACCACCACTACAAAAACGGGTTTGTTCTAAACTACTATGTCTGGACGTATCACGGTGAGGATTCTGATCTCGTGAGTGAGAGTCAAGGAGCGGTTAGTAGTAATCCATATCGAAAGTTCGTGGAGGATGTGTTACGTCCGACCGTTGAGAACATAATGGAGGCAGGGCGTAACCCGGACGACATAAGGGATGAGGAAGTTTAGTATGAACCCAACCCAGAAGTTCTACCCTTTTTCGAAATGATGAAAAATGCTGAGTTACCAGTTTACGACGGATATGATATGAGTTTGTTGGAAGCCGATTCAAGGATGTTGACCCTTAAGTGTGAGTAACATGTCTTTAAAATCTCTAGATGGTTGGATAGTGTTTATAGCTGACCTTCTCCCCAAAAAGGAGAATATCATGTCCCAGAATTTTTACGAGGTCAAGAAAGTGTTATAGAGTCTTCAAGTCCCTCATAAGAAGATAGATTCGTGCCCCAACGGGTTCATGTTGTTCTGGAAGGCAGATTCCGATTACGAGAAGTGTACAAAGTGTGGTACGGATAGATTAAAGAGTGAGACGAACAATACGGAGGGAAATAGAGTAGCAAGTAAGGTATTGACTTATTTGCCGCTAGGTCCTAGATTAAAACGCCTATACGCGACAACGAACATAGCCAAGCAAATGCGTTGGCATCACAAAAACTCATGAATAAGGTTAAATGGTGCCATGGTGCATCCTAATGACGGTCAAGCTTGGAAAACGTTTGACCTTAAACATCCCGAGTTTTCAAAAGAGGCGCGCAATGTTCGCTTAGGTTTATGCACTGATGGGTTTTCCCCTTACGGGCAATTCGGTAAATCTTACTTGTGCTGGCCAGTTATGGTTACACCTACAACCTTCCTCCTTGGTTGTGTTTGAAGAGACAATTCATGTTCTTGTCTCTCATCATTCCTGGACCTAAGAACGCGAAGTCAAATATGGACGTGTATCTCCATCCTTTGAATGAGGAATTAAAATGTTTGTGTGAGACAGGGGTTTACACGTATGACGTGTCCACAAAGAAGGGCTTTAATCTGAGGGCAGCAGTAATGTGGACCATCAATGACTTCCCTGCTTACGGGATGCTTTCTGGTTGGAGTACAATGGGTTACCGTGCTTGCCCGTATTGTCAAGGGAAGGATATAAAATCCTTTTATTTGCCAAGAAGTTGTAAGGTGTGTTGGTTTGACTCCCACAAACAATTTCTACCAGCCGACCATCCATTTAGAAAGAACTGCAAAGGTTTTCTAAAGAAGAGACTCAATAATTGCTCAATCGCCTCTAGCATGTTGTCAGACGATGAAATATGAGAGGAGGTAAAACATTATCCTACCAACGTTCATGATTTTTTCGACGAGTTGAAGAAGTTGAAAGATAAAAAACAAGGATGGTGGAAACAAAGTATATTCTGGGAACTTCCATACTGGAAGACTTTGCTGATTAGGCACAACCTAGATGTCATGCACATTGAAAAGAACTTTTTTGAGCAACTTATGAACACCATTATGGATGTACCTAATAAGACGTCATTCAGACCGAAAGGCAAAGCCGACTTTAAGGAATTGTGTTTCAGTCGACCCAAGTCAATGTTATTCGTATTGGAGAGAAGTGAGAAGAAGGCGTTATGTGATTGGGTATATGGGTTGAAGTTCCCAGATGGTTACGCATCTCACTTGTCTAGGTGTGTAGACCATTCAAAAATAATATTGCATGGCATGAAAAGTCATGACTGTCATGTTGTGGACATGACATAGGTCCACCCCGACGCGGCCACACGGGCGAATGAATCTCATGTGAGATGGATCTCGAGTTGATATTTAAATCGAAGTTGGAGTCGCCACCGAACTTTGTGGGAGTTCGGGCCCGTTCGAACCCACTCTATGTCGTAGTGGGCCGTGCACAAAGTACGGCCCATTCCGAATTTAGAGTTTATTGGGTTCGTCCCTTTGCATTGCGATACCGATACCGACATTATCGGTAATCGAGTATTGAATGACTCTCGTATGCCAATGGTTTCGGACATTCGGAAACCACGGTTCTGAGTAAGGGGTGAGGGTACGTGTTGGGAAGTTCACAAAGAATACCCAACCCCGCCCGCACTTAGCGGCCTTTACTAAGATATCGTTCGTTTTCGGTGTACGCGTGTTAGTTTGATGGTTGAATGATATGCAAACAATGTTTTGAACTAAACATGTGAATTATGTTTGATCTACGTCGTTTAATGCATCTTTGTACTAAATCGGAGTTATTTTAGCATGTGAGATTCGTTTTAGTACAATAAACAGAAGGAATGCCAAAATTGAAACAAACGAGCTAGTAACGGTTTGTAAAAAAATTAGAATGACATAAATGATATGATGCAAGGTTT
Source organism: Agrostemma githago (assembly GCA_958450325.1). Taxonomy (NCBI): domain Eukaryota; kingdom Viridiplantae; phylum Streptophyta; class Magnoliopsida; order Caryophyllales; family Caryophyllaceae; genus Agrostemma; species Agrostemma githago. The sequence goes on along the minus strand of OY288239.1, from coordinate 60,724,302 downwards.
TAAAAAGATTAGGACACGTGATAGACTTAACACGTGTTGACGGAAGTCGCTAAAAAGGTCTTATCGAAGCTCGAAATATGTTTTAAGGCTCACGGATTTGTCGTGATAGAGATCACTCGGTCGAGTCATTGAGGGACTCGATCGAGTGCCTCTTAAAAAACCCTCCTGCTCCAATTTTGAGGTGCCACTCGATCGAGTCGGGTATGACACTCGATCGAGTGGTCCTCGAGAAAAGTATCCTGGTTCTGTTTTGGGGTGTCACTCGACCGAGTGGCTATGGCACTCGATTGAGTGGCCCCTGTTCGAGGGGTGACTCGATTCGCAAATTTTGAAGTTGCTTTTAATTTTTGAAAACCGACAATTTCGTTAAGCCGTGTAAAAATATGGCATAATTTATACCCGTGTTAAGGTTTTCGAAATTCGTCAATATTTGATATTCGACTACGAAATCGATATCAAATATTTAGAGCGATTGTTAGAAAAAAGGATGTTTTTAGAATTTTGTTTGAATCGAAACAAATCTCTCTGCGTTGTAACGTCGTATTATTCTTTTTTTGACTATGTGACGGTTATTTCGGCATCAACGAGAAAAGTTTTTGAAAATGTTTTGTTTGATTGATTCCTTTAGATCCGATATTCGACTATAGAGTCGATATCGAATCCTTAGGGACGACTCGTTATTGCTAATTATAGTAGTAACAATAACGTTAGAAATGAAATAAAACGACGACGACAAACGACAATAGACGACGGACGAGACGAAAGAGAAAAAAAAAACGTGAGGAAGGAGAAGAAGAAGAGAGAAGCCGGGATCTGTAACGCCCTCAACCTACATGCTAATTTCGACCTCGATCACGGACACGTAGTAACGGCGCTTGCGTAGGAGTAGTGAGGATATAGGAAGAGTTAAGGTTTTGTATTTTTGGTATAGTTTGCCTAAGGTTTGCTAGAGATTCGGGTTGATGTCGGGATGTTACGAACGTGTGTCGGGAGTTGTCGTAGATGTTGTGACAATTTATTGCTTGATTGTGAAATAATTGATGTGTGTTATTGTGTTGAATGTGGGGGTATTTATAAGATGAAACAACTCCACTCGGGATAGGAGATTCCCGATATTTGGATAGGAAAGACATTTCTTGCAAAGGAAGAAAGCAACGATTGGGGTGAAGTGGGATTTCGTCTAAGGATTAGGTTTTCATCTGGAACAAGGGTCACTCGATCGAGTAGTGCACATTACTCGATCGAGTGCCCGGTCTGTTGCAGGATTTAGCGGTTTTTAAGAGCTCACTTGACCGAGTGGCCGGTCCACTCGATCGAGTGGGTCTGAGCCAGGTAGAAGTCTCCTTTTGGAGATCGATTTTTATCTTTAAGGGAGAATTTTTGTTGCTTAATCCTTCTCCATGGCTGATTTTTGTGAATAATTGGACTTCCAATTGGATTCCCGGATGCTTCGTGACAGATTTTCTCTCTCGGAAATGTCTTTGACCGGGGTTTGACCCGGTCGCAAAGACGGTTTTACCCTTGGTCTCGGTTTTGACCCAAATTAGTCTTATTTGATTGGAAACGACCCACTAAGCCTGAATTTGAGGTCTGTTTGGTGATATTTTTACTCCGCTAAAAGCTCGTGCCAACTACTATTGATTCTGAGTCCAAAATCGAGCGTATTAAGTCATGTTTACGTCCGATCATCATCGGGTGTTCTTCGGAAACTGCTATAGACACCTGGCGGTCAAAATATGGGTGTCTACAGAGCCCCCACTCTGGCCGAGGCTTGGACAAGGCAAAAGTTAGAGTAGCTACCAGGCTAATCGAGGATTAAGACTTGGCAGACTTCCGATCGGGTCGTTTATAGTCCATTAGACTTGCGTAAAAGGGTTCGCCAGCCATAAGATAGAAATCATACCTGAGTGGATGCTAATAACTCTGTGGGAACTTGCCTAAGAAGCCATGGGTGTGCCCGTTTGCAGACATATCCCATCCTGGAGTTGCGCGGGAGCTTGCCTAAGAGGCTGTGGGTGTGTCGGTTTGAAGACACATCCCGTGTTTTCCGCTGGGGAGTTTTAATGAGTTTGCGTAAGCTTGCTTCCGAGGTCTTGGGTGTACCTATATGCTGACACATAGCAATTCGTATGTAACATTTAGGCGAAACACCGACTCACGCTGGGGAAGTAACAATTTGATTTGATTTTTTTTTTTGAAAATGTTGAAAATTTTGAAAATGGAAATGCTCGGGAGGGCTTGATTCTTGTATCAGATTCTGAAAAGGAGTCCTAAAGGTTTTTGGGTTGAGCCCACGCCTATGTGAATTAGGAGACATGATGAGAATCTCTATTCCTAAGGCAATTAGGGAAGGATTTTCTATTATAAATAGAGGGTTCCTTGCTTTTAATTTTCATATCTCAAACAAATCTTTCTTTTCTTTTCTCAAAATCCTTTAGACTTTTAAGAAAAAGTTCTTGCTATGGGTATCGAACATTTGACTGCAATGCTTCAGACATGGTCTCAGTATTTCCGAGATGAAGATAAAGTTTAGCTGACTCAAATGAGAATTACTGCTTTATTCCCGCTCCAACGACTTAGGGTAGATTCGCACTTTCTGGATGCTTGCCTATCCTTTGGGATACTACCTACCATATTTTCGAATTTCCTCGAGGAGAAATATGTCCCCTTCCCAAAGAGATTGCAGCTATCGGCGGTTGGTGCCCTAACGCTCGTCCTGCTATTCCCCAATTTTATCCTGACCCAAGGAGAAGATTAAGGGACTTTCTTGCTTTGTCACATGCTGAGATGGACCGCATGGTGAAGGGAGATTCTGTTTCTTTATTTGACCTAGCCGATAAATTCATGAATTCTAGCGGCGTAAGAGTTACTCCCACCCATAGGCGTAGGGCTTTCGCTTTTTGCATGCTACATCGATATGTCTTTGAAGGAAGAATGGATGTTGACTCGTGCTTGGGTCAAATTAGGCTGATAGGCATAGTTGATCAGATGGAGACGGGTAACAGCCCGTTTTGGTTGACAACTGGGGAGATCATTACGGGCCTTGACGCTAGAAGACTTGACCCGGACCGACAATTGACGGGAAGTACCCATCTTTTGCAGGTATTATCTCGCTTTTTTATCCTTCTATTTTTTTGTGAATTCTGACGTACAAGGGCCATTCGATCGAGTGGTTATGTCACTCGATCGAGTGACCTTGGAAAAACCCGTCTGCCTATTTTCAGCTAGCCCACTCGCTCGAGTCAGTTTTGACACTCGATCGAGTGCCTGCCAGCGGTACCCAATTTTGCTTACGAAAATTTGCATTTTTTAGATCTGTTTATCCGAGCGCTTGTCAATCATAGAACCCCCGGTGAGCGTTTCCAAATATCGTAGCTGCTAGATTAGCTCAAGGAAACGGCGAATAAGCTCGAGCCATCACATAAACCGGACTTATTGGGATGAGGAGCTAAAATTCCATGGTGGGCCCTCGATTAGATGGACCGTTACCTGGTGGTTTCTCTCGAAATTGACGGGGTTAGCTAAGAGAGACAAAGCCCGCTACTTGGTGATCCTGTCCTTGGATTGGACCATCTATATCTACCCGGACCGCATTCTGAGGCAGTTCGGCTCGTTTCATCAAATCCCCGAGACCGAAGCGATTATCAGCGTTTCGATCCAACTGACAGACGCTATGTGTGAGACGTGGCCACAACGTTGGTTTACCCGTGCCATATGGACTATACCCCGTCCTTGCCAAACCGTTTGGGTTTCAGAATCATATTAAAAATGGGCTTTCGAGGAGTCTGAAAAGGCCCGTAAAGCTTTGAAGACTGACGAGGCTTTTGACTTGGTCCATCGGGAAACGGTGAAAGATAATAGGGGATTCTTTGATGAAGGAGAAACTCCCGCTACCCTTGTCCGACTGGAGTCGGGTCTTAAGTCAAAAACTAAGACTCGAGCTAAAGAGACCGGTGCTAGTGACTCACAGGGACGGCTAAGCCCCCAGGCTGATTTGGAGAAAAGACTCGGCCCGAGACTGGCGGCCCGAGACCGATTAAGGTCCACGAGACCGGTTGCCAGAAAGGGTGCGGGCCCAACTTTGACCGACTGAGGTGACTGAGGACTCGAGTTCGAGGAAACGAGTCCGGGCTAAGGAGGTTCCCGTGGTGATTCGGGAGCGCTCACCTCCACGTCGTCGCCAGTGGACGGAAAAAGAGGCTAAAAACAAGGGAAAGGGCAAGATGCCCTAGATGCTGAATCCCTAGTTTTTATTATTTAAGTATTACTATTATTTATTTTAGTGTCGTGTATTTTTTTTTTTTGAATTTTTTTGCAATTTGTAATTTTCCGAGTTTATCGGATTTTTTTTTGAAATAAATAAAGGAAGTCTATTAAAAATCGTTCTTGTTTCGTTTTTCTTGATTGCAGCGATTGTGCCCTTTTGAAGGGCTGCCTACGTATCCACAAGTTAGCGGAATCAAACCAAACGTATTTCATATTTTTTAGTAATTTGCAATTTCGAAATACATCAAGACTATTGGTTCAAGATGTTTACAATAGTAGGATAAATAATTCTAGCTTTTGACTTGCTTTTGAAAGTTTATTTTAAGAGATGATTTTAATAAACTTTTTGCAAATGACATTGAGAAAGGGCTTAAGGGTAGTAACGCTTTAGCTGGTCCGAGTTGGTTGGGTTGACAAACTCGTTCCCGTCTAGGTCTGTCAGCATTACAGCTCCACCTGATAGAATCTTTTTTATCAGATATGGCCCGGTCCAATTAAGTTTGAATTTTCCCCTCGAGTCCACTGGTAATAAGGCTCGAACAGACTTGAGAACCAAATCCCCTTCTTTAATGTTTCTGGGCCTCACCCTTTTGTTGAAGGCCCGTTGAATCCTTTTTTGATATATCTGTATGTTATTGAGGGCACGGGATCATCGTTCGTCTAACAGGACTAGCGAGTCATATCGTGCTCGAACCCAATCAGCTTTAGGTACTTGACTTTCTAGTAGAATCCGGAGAGACGACACTTCTAACTCGATCGGCTGGACTGCTTCCATTCCGTATGTTAGGTAATACGGTGTTGCGCCGGTTGCTGTACGGATTGACGTCCGGTATCCCCATAGTGCAAAGGGTATTTTATCGGGCCAGTCCCGGTAATTGTCAGCCACCTTTTTTAGTATGGTGACAATCGTCTTATTAGCCGCTTTTACCGCTCCATTTGTTTGGGGTCGGTAGGGAGAAGATGTATGCCTTTGAATCTTATACTTAGTTAGCAGGGCCGCTGTCTCAGGTTGAAAGTGGGTCCCGTGGTCACTGATAAATTCGTGCCAGATCCCGTACCGGCATATTATCTTATTTTGGATAAACTTGGCAACATGCTTTGCGTTGAGAATACGGTAAGATTCAGCTTCGACCCATTTTGTGAAATAGTCGATAGCTACCAAAATGAAGTAGTGTCCACCGGTCCCAGAAGGATTTATCTTCCCGATTATGTCGATCCCCCATGTCGAAAATGGCCAAGGTGATGTCATGGTATATAACAGAGATGGTGGCATATGTTGTACATTGGCGAAGATTTGCCAGTTATGACAATGCTTGACATATAGCTAGCAGTCAGTTTCCATGCTATTCCAGTAATATTCGAGCGTCATGATTTTCCGGACTAGCATCTGAGCATTCATGTGTGGGCCGCACTCGCCGTCGTGTACTTCGACCATAACCTTTTTGTCTTTAGTTTTATTGACGCATAGAAGAAGGACCCCTGTGCTGTCTTCTTGTATAGCTGTCCGTCGTCGGTACCGACAAACTGGGTTGCCAGCCTTCGTAAGGCTTTCTTGGCTCGACTGTCGGCCCCGGGTGGATATCCCCCGGTTGCTAAGTATGTTAGAACAGCTTGATACCATGGCTCAGTATCAGGTATCTCGATTTCTTCGATGTCGTGGATGTATGCCGGCTCAGACCATCGTTCGACACAAATTGGCATACAGGTCAAGTGATCGGGAATATTCAATAAAGATGCCAGTTTTGAGAGTGCATCTGCGAACTGATTTTCTTCCCGAGGTAGGTATATATACTCTACCTTTTGGAATTGTTTCTCGAGGTCCCTTACTCGTGCCTGGTAGGCCACGAGATTAGCATTCCGAGTTTTCCATTTTTGGAGTGCTTGATTAATGACCAGAGACGAATCACCGTGTACTCGGAGGTTTGTGACCCCTAAATCGGCGGCGGCTTCTAGCCCGTGGATACATGCTTCATACTCAGCAGCATTATTAGTAACGTCAAAGTCTAATTTGATGGAAACGGGAGTATGTTCCCCTTTTGGTGAGATTAGAAGAATCCCGACTCCGAATCCTCGGAAATTGGATGCCCCGTTGAAGTATAAGTCCCACATTTCGGTATCGGTATGGAAAATATCTTCATCTGTGAAGGACCAAGTGTCGGTGTGTCATTCTTCAATCACGGGACTGTCGGCGAGAAACTCGGCTACTACTTGGTCTTTAATGGCTTTTAATGGTACGAACTTTAGATCAAATTCTGCCAACATTAGGGTCCATCTTGACATTCTGCCATTGAGGATGGGCTTTTCGAAAAGGTACTTGATTGGATCCATTTTAGACAACACCTGTACCTCGTAGCTAAGCATGTAGTGTCGAAGTTTCTTAGTGGCCCAAACAAGAGCTAAACATGTCTTTTCGAGCATGGTGTACTTGCATTCATACTCTAAAAACTTTTTGCTGATGTAGTAGATAGCTCACTCTTCGGAGTTGACCGTCTGAGCTAAAATGGCTCCCATGGCTGTCTCAGTCGTTGTTAGGTATAGCAACAAAGGCAAACCGGGTTGAGGCGGCATCAAAACTGGTGGTGCAGACAAGATTTCCTTGATTCTATCGAAGGCCACTTCGAACCCTCGGAAATTAGAAGCCCTGTCAAAATATAAATCCCATGTCTCGGTATCAGTATGGAAAATATCTTCATCTGGGAAGGACCAGGTGTCGGTGTGTCCTTCTTCAATCACGGGACTGTTGGCGACAAATTCGGCTACTATTCGGCCCTTAATTGCTTTCAATGGTACGAACTTTAAATCGAATTCTGCCAACATCAGGGTCCATCTTGATATCCTGCCATTGAGGATGGGCTTTTCAAAAAGGTATTTGATTGGATCCATTCTAGATAGCACCTGTACCTCATAGCTGAGCATGTAATGTCGGAGCTTCTTCGTGGCCCAACCAGAGCTAGACACGTCTTTTCGAGCATGGTGTATTTGCATGCATACTCTAAAAACTTTTTGCTAATGTAGTATATAGCTCGTTCTTCGGAGTTGACCGTCTGAGCTAGCATAGCCCCCATGGTTGTCTCGGTCGTTGTAAGGTATAACGAAAGAGGCAAACCGGATTGAGGTGGCATCAGGACTGGCGGTGAAGACAAGATTTCTTTGATTATGTTAAAGGCCATTTGACACTTGTCGTCCCATAGTAATCGTTCCCCTATCTTCAGTTTTTTGAAAATCGGTTCACACACCATGGTTAACTTTGAAATAAATCTGCTGATGTACTGGACCTTCCCGAGAAATCCTCTTATTTCTTTTTCGGTTTTAGGAGGTTGCATCTCGGTAATGGCTTTGATTTTAGCTGGATCGACTTCGATGCCACGTTGGCTAACGATATGACCCAGTAACTTGCCAGATGTTACCCCGAAACTGCACTTTTGAGGGTTTAACCTCATGTTGTACTTGCGTAATCGGGTGAAGAATTTTCTCAGGGCGGTGATGTGACCATCCCTGTTTTTAGATTTAACGATCATGTCGTCGACGTAAACTTCCACTTCTTTATGCATTATGTCATGTAATAAAGTTGTGGCGGTTCGTTGATATGTGGCACCGGCGTTTATAAGACCGAATGGCATGACAATATACCAGTAAGTACCCCAAGGTGTAATGAAGGTGGTCTTACTCATATTTTCTTCTGCCATTTTTATCTGGTTATACTCGGCATACCCATCCATGAATGATAGAAGGGCATGATCAGCTGTGTTATCCACCAATATATCGATGTGTGGTAACGGGAAATCATCTTTCGGGCTCGCCTTGTTAAGATCCCGAAAATCTACACAAACACGCACCTTACCGTCCTTTTTAGGAACCGGCACGATGTTTGCAACCCAGTCCGGATATTCGGACACTTGTATGAACGAAGCCAGCTTTGAATTGTTTATTGACTTCTTCCTTGACCTTAAGGGACCATTCGGGCCTCATCCGGCAGAGTTTCTGCTTAACCGGCTTGAATCCATCTTTGATCGGTATATGATGTTCGGCTATTTCCCCGTCTATCCCCGGCATGTCCATGTAGAACCATGCGAAGACGTCTTTGAATTCTTGGAGGAGGTTCGTGAACTTTTGTTTCTCCTCGGGATCTAAGGATAACCCTATCTTAAGCATCTGAGGTTCTAAGGTTGTTCCCACATTAATGGACTCGGTTTCTTCAATTACCGGATTTCGGGACTCCCTTTGCTCTAATTGCTCGATCAGATGTGGAGGTAGGGGTACCTGTTCGTCGGGTTTCTCAATGTCATTGCACAAAACATTTTTGAAATTAAAAGTATTTTGAAAATGAGACCAAGTCGTAAGCAAAACGGTTGTTATTATTGATTGAGAATTTAGAAAATAGCTTGAAAAGTGCTGCCATCTGATAATTAGTCAATGGCGGGATAGGTACGGTACTCGGGACAGACCCCAGAACACCAGGAATAACTAAAGGGAGAGGGGGAGTTACAGGAGTGACTTTAGCACCGGACTCACTATGTAACACCCACTATTTTTCCTAGCGTTTTTGTCTTTACCGTTATGACTCTGTCATAACTCTGTCACATTTCGGCCTTGCATTTCATCATTTTACTAATTAGCTCTATTTTCATTGTTGAGTTTAATGATTTTTATTTTTCATTTTAAAGATTTTTATCCTTTTTAAATCCATTTACTTGGTTTCTTCGTAAACTAATTAATTTTCCGCAAGGAATTCTATTTCTCTTCGAGTTGACGTTTTTAAACTCGGATTTAAGTTATTCCTTTTCCTAAAAATGTTTGAATACGTTTATATAATATTTTCAACTAGTAAATATTTTTATTTACAAACATTTAGGCGTTAATGATTTTATTACGAAGTTTCGCGAATAATTATTTTCTTACGCGAGGTTTACTCGAATTACCTTGAAATGCCGTTAACTATTTTACGATTATACTTTTTATCAACTTACAAATTATTTGAGGCCATTTCCTCACATTTTGGACCGACTAAGCTTCTGGTCACAAATTTTACTACGTATTATTAATACGTTTCATTTTATCACGTTAAAACGTAAACGTAAGATTATTTTTCTTCCATTTATTCCTTGCATTATTGTTAAAAAACTTCATGATCCTCCTCCTTCATGTTGGCCGGCCATTTGATGTTAAGAGGAGCCTTGTTTTTATCAAATATTTATTCTCATTTATGCACAAAAAACCTTCCATCCTCCTCATTCATTTTTGTCATAAAAAAATAATCAACACATCTTCCTTTCTTTCTTTTGGCCGAGTACTCCCTCCACTCTCATAGGCTGATTTTTGCTCCATTTCGAGTCACAATCGCATCGTTTATATCGTCATAATAATCCTCTTTCCGATCCCTTCGTTAAGGTAATAATCGCCTCGTTTTCGATCATTATTTACCTTGATTTTTATTAGTTTTCTCATGGTATTTTTCTGTGATGGATTTTGTGTTTGGTAAGATTTGTGGACGATCCCGAGGCCGACGAATATATAATCGATTCAGACTTGGAGTAGAGGTAACGTCGATGTTACTCGGTATTTCATGTTTTTGATTGTGTATTTGCATGTATATATTTTTATAATTTATTTTGGCAATATATGTATGTCATAAAATCTGGAAAATTTCTAAAAGTTGAAAATTTGCATGTTTCGGTATTTTTATCGCTTTTACGAGATTAACGATTAAATCGTCATATTAATTTGTAAAATCGTAATATTCGGCCTAAACATGTAATATATGTTTATATTCTGGAAAAATGTTGTTTTTGATGATTTTTAATAATTTAGTATTTTTCTGATATTTTAGTTATCGATTATTGAATTATTACCGTTTACGGACAAAAACGATTAAAAGGCGATTTTTAGTTCTAGTACCTAAACATTTTATTTTAATCTGATTTTTGACGTGGTGAACCTTTCTGATGAAATAGAATTTTCTGAAGTTTTTCATAATTTTTTGGAATTGTTAAGAGGATGAATTAATTAATCACTTTAAATCATCGTTTATCGTTAAAACCGTGTTTGTCGTTTAAATTCTCGATTTCTGGTCCTATGATTAAATCTAGAAAAAATGTGATTCTGATGATTTCATATTAAAATGTAATTTTATGATTTTTAGTGCCTTAATAAATGTTCGAAACGATAAGTTTTATTAGTGGAATCGTTAATTGTAAAAACGGGTTTTAAAGACGGTTTTGACGGGATTTATTAAATCTGGAATTTTTGAAAATCTGGAAAAATGGTAGATTCTGGAAAATGATGATTTTTAGGTTTAATAATAATTTTTGGATATTAATACTTAGATCGTTTTGTAATTACTATTTTTATTAATCGTTAATGTCGAGATTGGACGATTAACGAGAAAACGCTTTAAAAACCGAGTTTTAGGATTCTGGAAAAATTTCTTTTCTGGACAGAATGTTCATAAATATATTTTAACTATTTCACGTACTTTTTTTACTATTTATTAAAGTCTTTAATTAATAAGTATTGATTTTCGGACAAATTGTGATTTATCGTTAAAATGCTTCGTCTTACCTAAAACAATTATTTTTCCAGCAATTTTGAAAGTATTTAAATCTGAAACTTTAAGAGTTAAATCATCCCTTAACATATTCTAAATATATCCAATGGCTTAATTAAATAAAAGACGTTAAAAGATTTAATTTGACATTTGCCGTAAAATCCTATTTATAATCGTATTGTCGAAACTAATAGTAATTAGGGAATTTTAGTTTTGTAAATTTTGGAAATACCCTAATTAGTGGTATTTAAAATGTTTAAAACATTTCTAAATCAATTTATAAACACTTGTATGACGTTTCAATAATTTCATTAACTCAAATGTTCTCGTTTTGAGAATTAATATCGTTAAGGCCGAAAGTACTAGTTTTATAAATCTATATCGTTTACTAAAAATATTGTATTAGTATAAACTAATATTTTGCTATTTTGATATGATGCTATTTTTAGTAAGTTTCTAAAAATAGAAGTTTCCTAAAATAGAAAGTTTCCTCTTCTGGAAAGTGATTCCTTTTCATTTTGTTCTCTTATTGTTTATATTTAATACATCTTTTAAATATCGATAATGGATTGTTTTGGAGTTATGGAATAAGAAAAAGTGTGGGTTAGAGTAATATAGTCTGGTTTGTACGTTTTTGCCATCAACTGTAAGGCTGGTGTGTCTTTGTGGGGCACATTGGTTGTTGAACTGAGCATGGTTTGTGTTCAGGAGAGTGTATGTTTACCTTAAACTTAGATATCGCATCGTGTAAGTCGCGTCGGGTTGAACTGGATATGGTTTGTATCCAAGAGGGGTGTGGACTACTTAAACCAGGACCTCGCTGCACGCAGTACTGTTATGGTTGAGTTGCCTAGTTAGAGACCGAAGTCTGATTTGTTTTGACTAAGTTCTCGAAGCTAGTTTAGTATTGTCCTAGTGAAAGTCTAGATTCTGCATTAATCCTATCCATAACGCCATTTTGAATATTTTTATTGTTATCGATATAAATTGGTTTGCAGGTTGGCAAACATTTCTATGTTTCTTCGGAAACCCTTTTGATTAATTTGTTTTACGCTAAAGCTTATTTTAATATGATGTTTTACTGTTTTTCCTTTTTACTATTTTTCTATAGTAGTAATTACAGTTTTAAAATCCTGTTATACGGCTGGGAGAACCATTTTTTCGGCACAACTTGTACGGGGCTAACTTTACTTGAGGACTTCCTTCATGACAAGCTCTTTCATGGTGGGGTTCAAATGACGTTGACCCTCAACTGAAAGACGGTGGTCATCATCAAGGATGATCCTATGCATGCAAACGTTTGGACTTATGCTTTGGAGGCCGTCAATGCTATACCTGATGACTTCTTTGTGTTTCCTTAAAACAACCAAAAGTTTTTCCAATTGAGGACAATCAAGTGTGGCATTGATGATAATGGGATAACTAGTTCCTTCAAGAAAGGCATATATGAGGGAAGAGGGGAGTGACTTAAGTTCAAGATTAAGAATAGAGGGTACCATACTGTCACCCACCGGTAGTGGTTCTACATTCTTCAAGCATGATTTCTTCTTCAAGAGGTGAGGAATCAAGTAGTTCCTCTTCTTTCTTATCATCATCATCTATCAAGCTATACTCAACCAAACTGTCAATAACTTCAATGGAATACATTTGTTCAATCATTGGTTGTTTAAGAGCTTGAGAGAGGGAAAACTCTACCGATTCGCACCCTATCTTAAAAGATAACTTTCCATTCTTAACATCAACTATAGTGCCACCGGTAGCCATGAATGGTCGACCTAAGATAATGGGGGTAATAGTGTCCTCGGGCATGTCCATAACAACAAAATTGGAGGGAATGAAAAACTTGCCAACTTGTACGGGTACATCCTCAAGTATCCCAAGTGGATACTTGACGGACCTATCCGCAAGTTGGATCGACATGCTTGTGGGTCTCATCTCCCCCACACTACACTATAAAAAACAGAGGTTAATGCGGCGGACGTCTTGCGGCGGACTAGGAATCCAACACATTTTTAGTCATCGCGTCGGATATGCGTCGGATTGGCCGACGCATGCGCCTTTGTGTCAAAATAGTCCACGCAAGGCGACCAGGTCAAGAGCGCTAACGAAAATGATTTCACGCTCAATCATGCGTCGGATTATCGACGTAGGTCCCACACATAATACTTTATGCGACGGATTATCCGCCGCATTCTATCTTATACCGACGCATGATATTCTCGTTCAATTTTAAAAAAATTATACATGATGTGGCGGACAATCCGACGCATCATTAATGAAATGCGACGGACTTGCGTGGGATTTTCCACCGCAAGCCGATCAGATATTAAAAAAAACGCTCGAGAACTTCACAAACCAATTTCCCCCAAATCAATTTCCCAATTCAGCGAAACCCTACCCTACCCAGTCCCCTTCCCCTCGCCCTCCCCCTCCTCCCTACCAGCGCACTGCCGGCGCATCCGCTGCGCCCCCCCGTGTTGCGCCCTTCTGCTCAACCTCCCCCTGCCGCGCGCCCTCCTCAGTTTCCTTACATTTTTCCATTTTTTTCTCCATTAAAGTATGTTCAAACGGTTAAATTGTTTAAATTGTTGTTATTGTTATTACTACTGTTATTGTTATTAATGATTAGGTTATTTTGTGGTTTGTTGTTGTTGGTGGTGTTAGTGTTGGGGTGAGTTTGTGTGAGTGGTGGTTGGTGTGACTTTGTGTTAATTGTTGTTGTTGTTGTTGTTATTGTTGTTGTTGTTGTTGTAATGGTGGTAGTAGTAGTAGAAGTAATTTTTTTTGGTAAAAGGTAAGTATATTGATGAAATGGATTTACATCATGGCATTTACATAAGCCTCAAAAAGGCTAGTAATAAAGTTGGAGTCTCTATTGTCTAATTTGTAGATTCTCTTATTTTTACAAAATTCCTTAAATTCTTTGGAGACTGTAGCTGCTAGGATTTCCAGTTTAGTTACTTGATGCTCCATCTTGCTCTTATTCCTTTGGTAACAAATATGGTAGATTAATGCATTAATAAGATCATTTTTTATAGCCCTTTGTAGGTTAGTTCCTTTAAGTCGGTTCCTCCCTTGTTCATTAAGCTCTAAGTTGCACCTCCAGCCATATTTCTTCTTTACTTCAGAGATGAGTTGCATGCTGAATTCACATCGGTTAAATAGGTTCTCCATAATTTCTGGTTCAGCAGCGCAAATACAACAGAGGTTATCATCAGTAATTCCTAGATCATGCAACCTGTCTTTAACTTTAAGCGCCTGATGCTGGTGAATCCACTCGATCATTCTGTGTTTTGGTAATGCCCACTTCCTCCAGACGTGGTTATTCCAGGACACACGGGGCCTTATTTCCCTCAACCATTCGTACGCATCAGCAATTCTATAATCCTTTCCCGCTTGTAAATTAGAACCTGAGAATTGTTTGAGGCTGTCTCTGGCTTGACAAACTTTCCGCCAAGCCCAACTCGTGTCCGTAGAAGGTTGATACTTGTCCCAATTCTTCCCTTTCAGGTACACGTGATGTACCCATTGAACCCACAACATGCTTTGACTGTTACTCACCCACCAAGCAAGTTTCCCAATGGCCGCCTTATTCCATATAGCATTTTGGCGGAGATTATGCTTCCTTCATTATATGGTTCGCAGATTTTGTCCCAAGCAACCATGGGTGATCTATGGTAGTCAACCCCTCCATCCCATAGGTAATTCCTGGACATATTATCAATCTGTTTCACGACTGTCGAGGGAATAATTTTGTTTCATGTAGTAGAAGTAATTTTGTTGTTAGTAGTAGCAATTTCGTTGTGGTAGAGTTTGTGTTAATTGTTGTTAGTAGTAGTAATTTTGTTAGTAGTAGTAGATTAGTAGTAGTAGGAGGAGTAGTAAAGGTGCTGGTGGAGGTAGTAGTAGTAGATTAGTAGTAGTAGTAGTAGATTAAAAGTAGTAGTAATAGATTAATAGTATTATTAGTAGTAGTAGATTAGTAGTATTAGTAGTAGTAGTAGATTAATAGTATTACTAGTAGTAGTTACGTAGTATTAGTAGTAGTAGATTAGTAGTAGTGGTGGTACAAGTAGTATTGGTAGTAGGTTAGTAGTAGTAGTAGCAGTTAATTAGTATTAGTAGATTAGCAGTAGTAAACTACTACACTGCTACTACTAATATTATTTCACTACTACCACTACTACTCCTAATCTACTAATCTACTACTACTAATCTACTAATACTCATTTACTACTACTACTACTATTAATCTACCACTAATACTACTACTACCACTACTACTAATCTACTACTACTAATACTACTTAACTACTACTAGTAATACTACTAATCTACTACTACTATTACTAATACTACTAATCTACTACTAGTAAGAATACTACTAATCTACTACTACTACTACTACTACTCCTAATACTACTACTTTGACTACCACTACTACTCCTATTACTACTAATCTACTAGTACTAACAAAATTATTGATTAGGAGTAATCCGTTGGGTGTTGATACATGATGTTGTTTATAGTTTTCATTACGTACTGTTGGTAAAACATGTTATACATCTACTCAGACCTACCTAGTACCCGTTCAAGAATTACTCATTAGGAGTAATTCTCGAATAGTCTCTGTTTTGGGACTGTCTTTGTACTTTTCATGTCACTTAGGTAGTAAACACAAAATTGTGTTATGTCAATAAGAAAAAGTACAGTGGCAATTCCCTCATTGTTCTCCGAATGCACATGTGGACTTTTCATATATTCCACATAGTTCATTTGGAGAACTAAGGCAAATTGCTGCCGGATTCTTTTCTTATCGGCAGAACACAATTTTGTGTTTATCAGTGGCATGGAACGTACAAGGATGAGTTTAGGTTGGAGTGATAAGGTCCCAAGGTGGTGAAATTGTTTAGAAATGATGTTTAAATGGGTCTACGGATTTATTAAAGCATGTTCAATTGATTGCCCTTGGTTTACATTGTTCTTTAGATAATGTTCATAATATTAGGCGTCGTTGAATGTTTTTCCCCACACTTAACTAATTTAATAATTTCTACGTACTTTGCATATATATATATGTATGTATGTATGTATGTATGTATGTATGTATGTATGTATGTATGTATGTATGTATACACACACACACACACACACACACACACACACACACACACACACACACATATATATTGTCTTCATAAAGAATGAAGAGAGTAGAAAGAAAGTGGATGTACGAGAGATTAGATTAGTGCAAGAAGCCTAAACGTAAATACAAAGACAGTGTGTTGAAATTTATCGACTATTCCATAAATAGTAACGTCAACTACACGAAACAACAACTTAGGTGTCCTTGTAGTAAATGCAAAAACATTGCCATACTACATGCCCATGATGTTAGAGACCACCACTACAAAAACGGGTTTGTTCTAAACTACTACGTCTGGACTTATCACGGTGAGGATTCTGATCTCGTGAGTGAGAGTCAAGGAGCGGTTAGTAGTAATCCATATCGGAAGTTCGTGGAGGATGTGTTACGTCTGACCGTTGAGAACATAATGGAGGCGGAGCGTAACCCGGACGACATAAGCGATGAGGAAGTTTAGTATGAACCCAACCCAGAAGTTCTACCCTTTTTCAAAATGATGAAAAATGCTGAGTTACCAGTTTACGACGGATATGATATGAGTTTGTTGGAAGCCGATTCAAGGATGTTGACCCTTAAGTGTGAGTAACATGTCTTTAAAATCTCTAGATGGTTGGATAGTGTTTATAGCTGACCTTCTCCCCAAAAAGGAGAATATCATGTCCCAGAATTTTTACGAGGTCAAGAAAGTGTTATAGAGTCTTCAAGTCCCTCATAAGAAGATAGATTCGTGCCCCAACGGGTTCATGTTGTTCTGGAAGGCAGATTCCGATTACGAGAAGTGTACAAAGTGTGGTACGGATAGATTAAAGAGTGAGACGAACAATACGGAGGGAAATAGAGTAGCGAGTAAGGTATTGACTTATTTGCCGCTAGGTCCTAGATTAAAACGCCTATACGCGACAACGAACATAGCCAAGCAAATGCGTTGGCATCACAAAAACTCATGAATAAGGTTAAATGGTGCCATGGTGCATCCTAATGACGGTCAAGCTTGGAAAACGTTTGACCTTAAACATCCCGAGTTTTCAAAAGAGGCGCGCAATGTTCGCTTAGGTTTATGCACTGATGGGTTTTCCCCTTACGGGCAATTCGGTAAATCTTACTTGTGCTGGCCAGTTATGGTTACACCTACAACCTTCCTCCTTGGTTGTGTTTGAAGAGACAATTCATGTTCTTGTCTCTCATCATTCCTGGACCTAAGAACGCGAAGTCAAATATGGACGTGTATCTCCATCCTTTGAATGAGGAATTAAAATGTTTGTGGGAGACAGGGGTTTACACGTATGACGTGTCCACAAAGAAGGGCTTTAATCTGAGGGCAGCAGTAATGTGGACCATCAATGACTTCCCTGCTTACGGGATGCTTTCTGGTTGGAGTACAATGGGTTACCGTGCTTGCCCGTATTGTCAAGGGAAGGATATAAAATCCTTTTATTTGCCAAGAAGTTGTAAGGTGTGTTGGTTTGACTCCCACAAACAATTTCTACCAGCCGACCATCCATTTAGAAAGAACTGCAAAGGTTTTCTAAAGAAGAGACTCAATAATTGCTCAATCGCCTCTAGCATGTTGTCAGACGATGAAATATGAGAGGAGGTAAAACATTATCCTACCAACGTTCATGATTTTTTCGACGAGTTGAAGAAGTTGAAAGATAAAAAACAAGGATGGTGGAAACAAAGTATATTCTGGGAACTTCCATACTGGAAGACTTTGCTGATTAGGCACAACCTAGATGTCATGCACATTGAAAAGAACTTTTTTGAGCAACTTATGAACACCATTATGGATGTACCTAATAAGACGTCATTCAGACCGAAAGGCAAAGCCGACTTTAAGGAATTGTGTTTCAGTCGACCCAAGTCAATGTTATTCGTATTGGAGAGAAGTGAGAAGAAGGCGTTATGTGATTGGGTATATGGGTTGAAGTTCCCAGATGGTTACGCATCTCACTTGTCTAGGTGTGTAGACCATTCAAAAATAATATTGCATGGCATGAAAAGTCATGACTGTCATGTTGTGGACATGACATAGGTCCACCCCGACGCGGCCACACGGGCGAATGAATCTCATGTGAGATGGATCTCGAGTTGATATTTAAATCGAAGTTGGAGTCGCCACCGAACTTTTTGGGAGTTCGGGCCCGTTCGAACCCACTCTATGTCGTAGTGGGCCGTGCACAAAGTACGGCCCATTCCGATTTTAGAGTTTATTAGGTTCGTCCCTTTGCATTGCGATACCGATACCGACATTATCGGTAATCGAGTATTGAATGACTCTCGTATGCCAATGGTTTCGGACATCCGGAAACCACGGTTCTGAGTAAGGGGTGAGGGTACATGTTGGGAAGTTCACAAAGAATACCCAACCCCGCCCGCACTTAGCGGCCTTTACTAAGATATCGTTCGTTTTCGGTGTACGCGTGTTAGTTTGATGGTTGAATGATATACAAACAATGTTTTGAACTAAACATGTGAATTATGTTTGATCTACGTTGTTTAATGCATCTTTGTACTAAGTCGGAGTTGTTTTAGCATGTGAGATTCGTTTTAGTACAATAAACAGAAGGAATGCCAAAATTGAAACAAAAGAGTTAGTAACGGTTTGTAAAAAAATTAGAATGACATAAATGATATGATGCAAGGTTTTGAAAAGATTAGGACACGTGATAGACTTAACACGTGTTGACGGAAGTCGCTAAAAAGGTCTTATCGAAGCTCGAAATATGTTTTAAGGCTCACGGATTTGTCGTGATAGAGATCACTCGGTCGAGTCATTGAGGGACTCGATCGAGTGCCTCTTAAAAAACCCTCCTGCTCCAATTTTGAGGTGCCACTCGATCGAGTCAGGTATGACACTCGATCGAGTGGTCCTCGAGAAAAGTATCCTGGTTCTGTTTTGGGGTGTCACTCGACCGAGTGGCTATGGCACTCGATTGAGTGCCCCCTGTTCGAGGGGTGACTCGATTCGCAAATTTTGAAGTTGCTTTTAATTTTTGAAAACCGACAATTTCGTTAAGCCGTGTAAAAATATGGCATAATTTATACCCGTGTTAAGGTTTTTGAAATTCGTCAATATTTGATATTCGACTACGAAATCGATATCAAATATTTAGAGCGATTGTTAGAAAAAAGGATGTTTTTAGAATTTTGTTTGAATCGAAACAAATCTCTCTGCGTTGTAACGTCGTATTAGTCTTTTTATGACTATGTGACGATTATTTCGGCATCAACGAAAAAAGTTTTTGAAAACTTTTTGTTTGATTGATTCCTTTAGATCCGATATTCGACTATAGAGTCGATATCGAATCCTTAGGGACGACTCGTTGTTGCTAATTATAGTCGTAACAATAATGTTAGAAACAAAATAAAACGACGACGACAAACGACGATAGACGACGGACAAGAAGAAAGAGAAAAAAACGTGAGGAAGGAGAGGAAGAAGAGAGAAGCCGGGATCTGTAACACCCTCAACCTACATGCTAATTTCGACCTCGATCACGGACTCATAGTAACGGCGCTTGCGTAGGAGTAGTGAGGATATAGGAGAGTTAAGGTGTTGTATTTTTCGTATAGTTTGCCTAAGGTTTGCTAGAGATTCGGGTTGATGTCGGGATGTTACGAACGTGTGTCGGGAGTTGTCGTAGATGTTGTGAGAATTGATTGTTTGGTTGTGAAATAATTAATGTGTGTTATTGTGTTGAATGTGGGGGTATTTATAGGATGAAACAACTCCACTCGGGATAGGAGATTCCCGGTATTTGGATAGGAAAGACATTTCTTGCAAAGGAAGAAAGCAACGATTGGGGTGAAGTGGGATTTCGTCTAAGGATTCGGTTTTCATCTGGAACAAGGGTCACTCGATCGAGTAGTGCACATTACTCGATCGAGTGCCCGGTCTGTTGCAGGATTTAGCGGTTTTTAAGAGCTCACTTAACCGAGTGGCCGGTCCACTCGATCGAGTGGGTCTGAGTCGGGTAGAAGTCTCCTTTTGGAGATCGATTTTTATCTTTAAGGGAGAGTTTTTGTTGCTTAATCCTTCTCCATGGCTGATTTTTGTGAATAATTGGACTTCCAATTGGATTCCCGGATGCTTCGTGACATATTTTCTCTCTCGTAAATGTCTTTGACCGGGGTTTGACCCGGTCGCAAAGACGGTTTTACCCTTGGTCTTGGTTTTGACCCAAATTAGTCTTATTTGATTGGAAACGACCCACTAAGCCTGAATTTGAGGTCTGTTTGGTGATATTTTTACTCCGCTAAAAGCTCGTGCCAACTACTATTGATTCTGAGTCCAAAATCGAGCGTATTAAGTCATGTTTACGTCCGATCATCATCGGGTGTTCTTCGGAAACTGCTATAGACACCTGGCGGTCAAAATATGGGTGTCTACAGAGCCCCCACTCTGGCCGAGGCTTGGACAAGGCAAAAGTTAGAGTAGCTACCAGGCTAATCGAGGATTAAGACTTGGAAGACTTCCGATCGGGTCGTTTATAGTCCATTAGACTTGCGTAACTGGGTTCGCCAGCCATAAGATAGAAATCATACCTGAGTGGATGCTAATAACTCTGTGGGAACTTGCCTAAAAAGCCATGGGTGTGCCCGTTTGCAGACATATCCCATCCTGGAGTTGCGCGGGAGCTTGCCTAAGAGGCTGTGGGTGTGTCCGTTTGCAGACACATCCCGTGTTTTCCGCTGGGGAGTTTTAATGAGTTTGCGTAAGCTTGCTACCGAGGTCTTGGGTGTACCTATATGCTGACATATAGCAATTCGTATGTAACATTTAGGCGAAACACCGACTCACGCTGGGGAAGTAACAATTTGATTTGATTTTTTTTTTGAAAATTTTGAAAATTTTGAAAATGGAAATGCTCGGGAGGGCTTGATTCTTGTATCAGATTCTGAAAAGGAGTCCTAAAGCTTTTTGGGTTGAGCCCACGCCTATGTGAATTAGGAGACATGATGAGAATCCCTATTCCTAAGGCAATTAGGGAAGGATTTTCTATTATAAATAGAGGGTTCCTTGCTTTTAATTTTCATATCTCAAACAAATCTTTCTTTTCTTTTCTCAAAATCCTTTAGACTTTTAAGAAAAAGTTCTTGCTATGGGTATCGAACATTTGACTGCAATGCTTCAGATATGGTCTCAGTATTTCCGAGATGAAGATAAAGTTTAGCTGACTCAAATGAGAATTACTGCTTTATTCCCGCTCCAACGACTTAGGGTAGATTCACACTTTCTGGATGCTTGCCTATCCTTTGGGATACTACCTACCATATTTTTGAATTTCCTCGAGGAGAAATATGTCCCCTTCCCAAAGAGATTGCAGCTATCGGCGGTTGGTGCCCTAACGCTCGTCCTGCTATTCCCCAATTTTATCCTGACCCAAGGAGGAGATTAAGGGACTTTCTTGGTTTGTCACATGCTGAGATGGACCGCATGGTGAAGGGAGATTCTGTTTCTTTATTTGACCTAGCCGATAAATTCATGAATTCTAGCGGCGTAAGAGTTACTCCCATCCATAGGCGTAGGGCTTTCGCTTTTTGCATGCTACATCGATATGTCTTTGAAGGAAGAATGGATGTTGACTCGTGCTTGGGTCAAATTAGGCTGATAGGCATAGTTGATCAGATGGAGACGGGTAACAGCCCGTCTTGGTTGACAACTGGGGAGATCATTACGGGCCTTGACGCTAGAAGACTTGACCCGGACCGACAATTGACGGGAAGTACCCATCTTTTGCAGGTATTATCTCGCTTTTTTATCCTTCTATTTTTTTTTTGAATTCTGACGTACAAGAGCCATTCGATCGAGTGGTTATGTCACTCGATCGAGTGACCTTGGAAAAACCCGTCTGCCTATTTTCAGCTAGCCCACTCGCTCGAGTCAGTTTTGACACTCGATCGAGTGCCTGCCAGCGGTACCCAATTTTGCTTACGAAAATTTGCATTTTTTAGATCTGTTTATCCGAGCGCTTGTCAATCATAGAACCCCCGGTGAGCGTTTCCAAATATCGTAGCTGCTAGATTAGCTCAAGGAAATGGCGAATAAGCTCGAGCCATCACATAAACCGGACTTATTGGGATGAGGAGCTAAAATTCCATGGTGGGCCCTCGATTAGATGGACCGTTACCTGGTGGTTTCTCTCGAAATTGACGGGGTTAGCCAAGAGAGACAAAGCCCGCTACTTGGTGATCCTGTCCTTGGATTGGACCATCTATATCTACCCGGACCGCATTCTGAGGCAGTTCGGCTCGTTTCATCAAATCCCCGAGACCGAAGCGATTATCAGCGTTTCGATCCAACTGACAGACGCTATGTGTGAGACGTGGCCACAACGTTGGTTTACCCGTGCCATATGGACTATACCCCGTCCTTGCCAAACCGTTTGGGTTTCAGAATCATATTAAAAATGGGCTTCTGAGGAGTCTGAAAAGGCCCGTAAAGCTTTGAAGACTGACGAGGCTTTTGACTTGGTCCATCGGGAAACGGTGAAAGATAATAGGGGATTCTTTGATGAAGGAGAAACTCCCGCTACCCTTGTCCGACTGGAGTCGGGTCTTAAGTCAAAAACTAAGACTCGAGCTAAAGAGACCGGTGCTAGTGACTCACAGGGACGGCTAAGCCCCCAGGCTGATTTGGAGAAAAGACTCGGCCCGAGACTGGCGGCCCGAGACCGATTAAGGTCCACGAGACCGGTTGCCAGAAAGGGTGCGGGCCCAACTTGGACCGACTGAGGTGACTGAGGACTCGAGTTCGAGGAAACGAGTCCGGGCTAAGGAGGTTCCCGTGGTTATTCGGGAGCGCTCACCTCCACGTCGTCGCCAGTGGACGGAAAAAGAGGCTAAAAACAAGGGAAAGGGCAAGATGCCCTAGATGCCGAATCCCTAGTTTTTATTATTTAAGTATTACTATTATTTATTTTAGTGTCGTGTATTTTTTTTTTGAATTTTTTTGCAATTTGTAATTTTCCGAGTTTATCGGATTTTTTTTTTAAATAAATAAAGGAAGTCTATTAAAAACCGTTCTTGTTTCGTTTTTCTTGATTGCAGCGATTGTGCCCTTTTCAGGGGCTGCCTACGTATCCACAAGTTAGCGGAATCAAACCAAACGTATTTCATATTTTTTAGTAATTTGCAATTTCGAAATACATCAAGACTATTGGTTCAAGATGTTTACAATAGTAGGATAAATAATTCTAGCTTTTGACTTGCTTTTGAATGTTTATTTTAAGAGATGATTTTAATAAACTTTTTGCAAATGACATTGAGAAAGGGCTTAAGGGTAGTAACGCTTTAGCCGGTCCGAGTTGGTTGGGTTGACAAACTCGTTCCCGTCTAAGTCTGTCAGCATTACAGCTCCTCCTGATAGAATCTTTTTTATCAGATATGGCCCGGTCCAATTAAGTTTGAATTTTCCCCTCGAGTCCACTGGTAATAAGGCTCGAACAGACTTGAGAACCAAATCCCCTTCTTTAATGTTTCTGGGCCTCACCTTTTTGTTGAAGGCCCCTTGAATTCTTTTTTGATATATCTGTATGTTATTGAGGGCACGGGATCATCGTTCGTCTAACAGGACTAGCGAGTCATATCGTGCTCGAACCCAATCAGCTTCAGGTACTTGACTTTCTATTAGAATCCGGAGAGACGACACTTCTAACTCGATCGGCTGGACTGCTTCCATTCCGTATGTTAGGTAATACGGTGTTGCGCCGGTTGCTGTACGGATTGACGTCCGGTATCCCCATAGTGCAAAGGGTATTTTATCGGGCCAGTCCCGGTAATTGTCAGCCATCTTTTTTAGTATGGTGAATCGTCTTATTAGCCGCTTTTACCGCTCCATTTGTTTGGGGTCGGTAGGGAGAAGATGTATGCCTTTGAATCTTATACTTAGTTAGCAGGGCCGCTGTCTCAGGTTGAAAGTGGGTCCCGTGGTCACTGATAAATTCGTGCGGGATCCCGTACCGGCATATTATCTTATTTTGGATAAACTTGGCAACATGCTTTGCGTTGAGAATACGGTAAGATTCAGCTTCGACCCATTTTGTGAAATAGTCGATAGCTACCAAAATGAAGTAGTGTCCACCGGTCCCAGAAGGATTTATCTTCCCGATTATGTCGATCCCCCATGTCGAAAATGGCCAAGGTGATGTCATGGTATATAACAGAGATGGTGGCATATGTTGTACATTGGCGAAGATTTGCCAGTTATGACAATGCTTGACATATAGCTAGCAGTCAGTTTCCATGCTATTCCAGTAATATTCGAGCCTCATGATTTTCCGGACTAGCATCTGAGCATTCATGTGTGGGCCGCACTCGTCGTCGTGTACTTCGACCATAACCTTTTTGTCTTTAGTTTTATTGACGCATAGAAGAAGAGCCCCCTGTGCTGTCTTCTTGTATAGCTGTCCGTCGTCGGTACCGACAAACTGGGTTGCCAGCCTTCGTAAGGCTTTCTTGGCTCGACTGTCGGCCCCAGGTGGATATCCCCCGGTTGCTAAGTATGTTAGAACAGCTTGATACCATGGCTCAGTATCAGGTATCTCGATTTCTTCGATGTCGTGGATGTATGCCGGCTCAGACCATCTTTCGACACAAATTGGCATACTGGTCAAGTGATCGGGAATATTCAATAAAGATGCCAGTTTTGAGAGTGCATCTGCGAACTGATTTTCTTCCCGAGGTAGGTATATATACTCTACCTTTTGGAATTGTTTCTCGAGGTCCTTTACTCGTGCCTGGTAGGCCACGAGATTAGCATTCCGAGTTTTCCATTTTTGGAGTGGTTGATTAATGACCAGAGACGAATCACCGTGTACTCGGAGGTTTGTGACCCCTAAATCGGCGGCGGCTTCTAGCCCGTGGATACATGCTTCATACTCAGCAGCATTTTTAGTAACGTCAAAGTCTAATTTGATGGAAACGGGAGTATGTTCCCCTTTTGGTGAGATTAGAAGAATCCCGACTCCGAATCCTCGGAAATTGGATGCCCCGTTGAAGTATAAGTCCCACATTTCGGTATCGGTATGAAAAATATCTTCATCTGTGAAGGACCAAGTGTCGGTGTGTCATTCTTCAATCACGGGACTGTCGGCGAGAAACTCGGCTACTACTTGGTCTTTAATGGCTTTTAATGGTACGAACTTTAGATCAAATTCTGCCAACATTAGGGTCCATCTTGACATTCTGCCATTGAGGATGGGCTTTTCGAAAAGGTACTTGATTGGATCCATTTTAGACAACACCTGTACCTCGTAGCTGAGCATGTAGTGTCGAAGTTTCTTAGTGGCCCAAACAAGAGCTAAACATGTCTTTTCGAGCATGGTGTACTTGCATTCATACTCTAAAAACTTTTTGCTGATGTAGTAGATAGCTCACTCTTCGGAGTTGACCGTCTGAGCTAAAATGGCTCCCATGGCTGTCTCAGTCGTCGTTAGGTATAGCAACAAAGGCAAACCGGGTTGAGGCGGCATCAAAACTGGTGGTGCAGACAAGATTTCCTTGATTCTATCGAAGGCCACTTCGAACCCTCGGAAATTAGATGCCCTGTCAAAATATAAATCCCATGTCTCGGTATCAGCATGGAAAATATCTTCATCTGGGAAGGACCAGGTGTCGGTGTGTCCTTCTTCAATCACGGGACTGTTGGCGAGAAATTCGGCTACTATTCGGCCCTTAATTGCTTTCAATGGTACGAACTTTAAATCGAATTCTGCCAACATCAGGGTCCATCTTGATATCCTGCCATTGAGGATGGGCTTTTCAAAAAGGTATTTGATTGGATCCATTCTAGATAGCACCTGTACCTCATAGCTGAGCATGTAATGTCGGAGCTTCTTCGTGGCCCAACCAGAGCTAGACACGTCTTTTCGAGCATGGTGTATTTGCATGCATACTCTAAAAACTTTTTGCTAATGTAGTATATAGCTCGTCTTCGGAGTTGACCGTCTGAGCTAGCATAGCCCCCATGGCTGTCTCGGTCGTTGTAAGGTATAACGACAGAGGCAAACCGGATTGAGGTGGCATCAGGACTGGCGGTGAAGACAAGATTTCTTTGATTCTATTAAAGGCCATTTGACACTTGTCGTCCCATAGTAATCGTTCCCCTATCTTCAGTTTTTTGAAAATCGGTTCACACACCATGGTTAACTTTGAAATAAATCTGCTGATGTACTGGACCTTCCCGAGAAATCCTCTTATTTCTTTTTCGGTTTTAGGAGGTTGCATCTCGGTAATGGCTTTGATTTTAGCTGGATCGACTTCGATGCCACGTTGGCTAACGATATGACCCAGTAACTTGCCAGATGTTACCCCGAAACTGCACTTTTGAGGGTTTAACCTCATGTTGTACTTGCGTAATCGGGTGAAGAATTTTCTCAGGGCGGTGATGTGACCATCCCTGTTTTTAGATTTAACGATCATGTCGTCGACGTAAACTTCCACTTCTTTATGCATCATGTCATGTAATAAAGTTGTGGCGGTTCGTTGATATGTGGCACCGGCGTTTATAAGACCGAATGGCATGACAGTATACCAGTAAGTACCCCAAGGTGTAATGAAGGTGGTCTTACTCATATTTTCTTCTGCCATTTTTATCTGGTTATACTCGGCATACCCATCCATGAATGATAGAAGGGCATGATCAGCTGTGTTATCCACCAATATATCGATGTGTGGTAACGGGAAATCATCTTTCGGGCTCGCCTTGTTAAGATCCCGAAAATCTACACAAACACGCACCTTACCGTCCTTTTTAGGAACCGGCACGATGTTTGCAACCCAGTCCGGATATTCGGACACTTGTATGAACGAAGCCAGCTTTGAATTGTTTATCGACTTCTTCCTTGACCTTAAGGGACCATTCGGGCCTCATCCGGCGGAGTTTCTGCTTAACTGGCTTGAATCCATCTTTGATCGGTATATGATGTTCGGCTATTTCCCCGTCTATCCCCGGCATGTCCATGTAGAACCATGCGAAGACGTCTTTGAATTCTTGGAGGAGGTTCGTGAACTTTTGTTTCTTCTCGGGATCTAAGGATAACCCTATCTTAAGCATCTGAGGTTCTAAGGTTGTTCCCACATTAATGGACTCGGTTTCTTCAATTACCGGATTTCGGGACTCCCTTTGCTCTAATTGCTCGATCAGATGTGGAGGTAGGGGTACCTGTTCGTCGGGTTTCTCAATGTCATTGCACAAAACATTTTTGAAATTAAAAGTATTTTGAAAATGAGACAAGTCGTAAGCAAAACGGTTGTTATTATTGATTGAGAATTTAGAAAATAGCTTGAAAAGTGCTGCCATCTGATAATTAGTCAATGGCGGGATAGGTACGGTACTCGGGACAGACCCCGGAACACCAGGAATAGCTAAAGGGAGAGGGGGAGTTACAGGAGTGACTTTAGCACCGGACTCACTATGTAACACCCGCTATTTTTCCTAGCGTTTTTGTCTTTACTGTTATGACTCTGTCATAACTCTGTCACATTTCGGCCTTGCATTTCATCATTTTACTAATTAGCTCTATTTTCATTGTTGAGTTTAATGATTTTTATTTTTCATTTTAAAGATTTTTATCCTTTTTAAATTCATTTACTTGGTTTCTTCGTAAACTAATTAATTTTCCGCAAGGAATTCTATTTCTCTTCGAGTTGACGTTTTTAAACTCGGATTTAAGTTATTTCTTTTCCTAAAAATGTTTGAATACGTTTATATAATATTTTCAACTAGTAAATATTTTTATTTACAAACATTTAGTCGTTAATGATTTTATTACTAAGTTTCGCGAATAATTATTTTCTTACGCGAGGTTTACTCGAATTACCTTGAAATGCCGTTAACTATTTTACGATTATACTTTTTATCAACTTATAAATTATTTGAGGCCATTTCCTCACATTTTGGACCGACTAAGCTTCTGGTCACAAATTTTACTACGTATTATTAATACGTTTCATTTTATCACGTTAAAACGTAAACGTAAGATTATTTTTCTTCCATTTATTCCTTGCATTATTGTTAAAAATCTTCATGATCCTCCTCCTTCATGTTGGCCGGCCATTTGATGTTAAGAGGAGCCATGTTTTTATCAAATATTTATTCTCATTTATGCACAAAAAACCTTCCATCCTCCTCATTCATTTTTGTCATAAAAAAATAATCAACACATCTTCCTTTCTTTCTTTTGGCCGAGTACTCCCTCCACTCTCATAGGCTGATTTTTGCTCCATTTCGAGTCACAATCGCATCGTTTATATCGTCATAATAATCCTCTTTCCGATCCCTTCGTTAAGGTAATAATCGCCTCGTTTTCGATCATTATTTACCTTGATTTTTATTAGTTTTCTCATGGTATTTTTCTGTGATGGATTTTGTGTTTGGTAAGATTTGTGGACGATCCCGAGGCCGATGAATATATAATCGATTCAGACTTGGAGTAGAGGTAACGTCGATGTTACTCGGTATTTCATGTTTTTGATTGTGTATTTGCATGTATATATTTTTATAATTTATTTTGGCAATATATGTATGTCATAAAATCTGGAAAATTTCTAAAAGTTGAAAATTTGCATGTTTCGGTATTTTTATCGCTTTTACGAGATTAACGATTAAATCGTCATATTAATTTGTAAAATCGTAATATTCGGCCTAAACATGTAATATATGTTTATATTCTGGAAAAATGTTTTTTTTGATGATTTTTAATAATTTAGTATTTTTCTGATATTTTAGTTATCGATTATTGAATTATTACCGTTTACGGACAAAAACGATTAAAAGACAATTTTTAGTTCTAGTACGTAAACATTTTATTTTAATCTGATTTTTGACGTGGTGAACCTTTCTGATGAAATAGAATTTTCTGAAGTTTTTCATAATTTTTCGGAATTGTTAAGAGGATGAATTAATTAATCACTTTAAATCATCGTTTATCGTTAAAACCGTGTTTGTCGTTTAAATTCTCGATTTCTGGTCCTATGATTAAATCTAGAAAAAATGTGATTCTGATGATTTCATATTAAAATGTAATTTTATGATTTTTAGTGCCTTAATAAATGTTCGAAACGATAAGTTTTATTAGTGGAATCGTTAATTGTAAAAACGGGTTTTAAAGACGGTTTTGACGGGATTTATTAAATCTGGAATTTTTGAAAATCTGGAAAAATGGTAGATTCTGGAAAATGATGATTTTTAGGTTTAATAATAATTTTGGATATTAATACTTAGATCGTTTTGTAATTACTATTTTTATTAATCGTTAATGTCGAGATTGGACGATTAACGAGAAAACGCTTTAAAAACCGAGTTTTAGGAATCTGGAAAAATTTCTTTTCTGGACAGAATGTTCGTAAATATATTTTAACTATTTCACGTACTTTTTTTACTATTTATTAAAGTCTTTAATTAATAAGTATTGATTTTCGAACAAATTGTGATTTATCGTTAAAATGCTTCGTCTTACCTAAAACAATTATTTTTCCAGCAATTTTGAAAGTATTTAAATCTGAAAATTTAAGAGTTAAATCATCCCTTAACATATTCTAAATATATCCAATGGTTTAATTAAATAAAAGACGTTAAAAGATTTAATTTGACATTTGCCGTAAAATCCTATTTATAATCGTATTGTCGAAACTAATAGTAATTAGGGAATTTTAGTTTTGTAAATTTTGGAAACACCCTAATTAGTGGTATTTAAAATGTTTAAAACATTTCTAAATCAATTTATAAACACTTGTATGACGTTTCAATAATTTCATTAACTCAAATGTTCTCGTTTTGAGAATTAATATCGTTAAGGCCGAAAGTACTTATAAATCTATATCGTTTACTAAAAATGTTGTATTAGTATAAACTAATATTTTGCTATTTTGATATGATGCTATTTTTAGTAAGTTTCTAAAAATAGAAGTTTCCTAAAATAGAAAGTTTTCTCTTTTGGAAAGTGATTCCTTTTCATTTTGTTCTCTTATTGTTTATATTGAATACATCTTTTAAATATCGATAATGGATTGTTTTGGAGTTATGGAATAAGGAAAAGTGTGGGTTAGAGTAATATAGTCTGGTTTGTACGTTTTTGCCATCAACTGTAAGGCTGGTGTGTCTTTGTGGGGCACATTGGTTGTTGAACTGAGCATGGTTTGTGTTCAGGAGAGTGTATGTTTACCTTAAACTTAGATATCGCATCGTGTAAGTCGCGTCGGGTTGAACTGGATATGGTTTGTATCCAAGAGGGGTGTGGACTACTTAAACCAGGACCTCGCTGCACGCAGTACTGTTATGGTTGAGTTGCCTAGTTAGAGACCGAAGTCTGATTTGTTTTGACTAAGTTCTCGAAGCTAGTTTAGTATTGTCCTAGTGAAAGTCTAGATTCTGCATTAATCCTATCCATAACGCCATTTTGAATATTTTTATTGTTATCGATATAAATTGGTTTGCAGGTTGGCAAACATTTCTATGTTTCTTCGGAAACCCTTTTGATTAATTTGTACGCTAAAGCTTATTTTAATATGATGTTTTACTGTTTTTCCTTTTTACTATTTTTCTATAGTAGTAATTACAGTTTTAAAATCCTGTTATACGGCTGGGAGAACGTTGGCGTTGCTCCCCACTGATTGTGGCTGTTATGTTTTAACATGGCAGGTGTATGTGTTTTCCTTCGGGTGGGCTAGCGAGCAGTTATGAATCCTGCTTGTTTTAATAAGATCATTGTATTATGGATTGTTAAAAACCCTTTTTATGGATTTTATTTTATTTATTTTATTTTGTAGCCATTTTTATTTTATGGCTTATGTATTGACTTACCATTTTTATTTAATCAAGACATAGCTACAGTGTGTTATATTCCCACTTCTACATCTTTCTGTCACTGTATTGCGTTAGAATTTCTAGGAGATTACACACTAGACTCGATCTCAGACTCTGACTCAGACTCCGACTCGGACTCAGACACAGACTCGGGCATTTCTCCTTCTCCAGTGATCAGCTTGTAAGTCCTTCCTTGACTGCCAGTCCATTTGACAGTCTTCCTCCACGCTCTCTTTCCCGTCTCGGATCCTACGTCCGAGATTAGCTTCGTCGGGTCAAACCTATTGCTGCGAAGAATAAGATTGACAAGATCTTTTTCTGGTGTTGGGGCTGCGATTTCCTCCTCGAAAATTAGCCCTAGAACGGGCTCTGCTTTGTTAGGATCTTCTAACTGGACGAGGGCGAAGACATTGTCCGGGATGTAGTTACAGTCTTGGGCCAAGTAGGTCCTAGGGTGTGTAGCATTAGGTTGGTACAGACCAACCTGGACAGCCTCGAATACCTGTGTGACGAAGTAGTCGGTTAATCGTGGGCTATAAGGGCTCAAGTAAATACCCTTAATGATGTTGCATGCTTTATCAATTCCTGCTCGGATGACATTATCCGGAGTTATAGCATACCCAAGGCCGAAATGAGAGTTTTCGTTCTTGAGAACCTCAATATTCTTCCCAGATGGAAGATTGGGTCGGGATGTAGCCCCCGGCAGATACCCTAGATTTTGTAGCATCGCGTTGATGCTAGTTGTGAAGTAGGGTCGGAAGAGAAATTCATCTTCGATCATTCCTATGAAATCGAATCACCAGAGATCGGTGCGGCCCGAGGTGTTACAGTTGGCTACCGTCATAGGGGTTGCCTCCAAGGTGATGATGCTATCGTGTAGAGGCAGCTTGATTTTCCGGTGCAGGGTAGAGGATACCGCCTTGTCGGCG
This sequence comes from Agrostemma githago, assembly GCA_958450325.1. NCBI lineage: Eukaryota > Viridiplantae > Streptophyta > Magnoliopsida > Caryophyllales > Caryophyllaceae > Agrostemma > Agrostemma githago. Next base: position 60,692,611 of record OY288239.1, on the reverse strand, counting down.
TGGATCCATGGTCTCCCTAGGAGTAGGTTGAAGGAAGAGGTGACATCAATCACCTGAAATTCCATCTCTTTTTCTACTGGGCCGGTTATGATGGTTAGTTTCACGGCCCCAGCTACCGATCTCGGGCTTCCGTCAAAAGCCTGGATAGTCTGAGCTGTTGGAATGTAGTCGGCCTCGGTAATGCCGGGGGCTTTGGCGGTCCTCAAGGGTAGGACCTTGACTGCGGACCCGTCGTCAATTAGGGTCATCGGGAGGTACTTTCCACGGCGGATCACCGTGATATAGAGGGCCATGTTGTGCTCGAATGATGGTAGATCGGCTTTGGAGAAGGTGATTAGCGGGCCTTCTTCCTTAGCTTTCCCCTTTAAGTGGGGTAGGACCGTGGCTATCATTTCAGCAGGAGTAGCCGAGGAGTCGATATTGACTTGATCGAGGGGCTTAGTGAGTGCCTCTCGATGTTCCTGTGAGCTGACTAAAAGTTGCCATATAGAGAGGTCAACTCGAGTCTTCTTTAGTTGCTTCATGAGAGTCTTCTCGGTGGTCGGCTCTTCCGGGACGGCCTCCACCCTGACCGGTTCAGTGGCGGTAGGGGCGTCCCAAAGGTGGTTACTGGCTAAGGCCTTGGACTTAACCTTCTGGATCTCCTCGGGAGTGATGAGAACAACTTCCCCTTTGGTGAGGTAGACATCGTCCTCCTCGTCGCACTAGATCCCATTTATTTGCGGGATAAAGGGAGAGATGAGGTGTGAGTAATCAATTACTTCTCCGGAGAAAATGGCGTGAGTAGCTAAAGGATTGTCTTTATTACTGGGCTTGCCTCCGAGTAAGGGGATCTTACCACTTTCGATCATATCCTGGATTAAATGCTTGAGCTTCCAACATTTCTCGGTGCCGTGCCCATTCCCCCGATGGTATTGGCAATAGGCCTGGATGTCGTAAGCCTTAGAGCGACGCTTGACCATGACTTCGGGCGTTGGGCCTATCGGTTGGATAAGGCCTTTTGACGATAGCCTTATAAGGCATGCGTGTAGGTAGTACCTATATCGGTGAATACCCGCAGTGTGGTATTTCTCTTGGACGGGGTATCAAGTAGATTGACCTCGTCGAAGATGCTGCGAGTAGCAGCTGCGGTTGTGGGCTTGTTTGTGGATGAGCTGGCCCCTTGATAACCTTTAGTAGAGGCCTTAGTAAGGCTCTCTAATCTCAAGTCATCCTCAATCCTCGTCCCCATTTCGGTTAAGGTGGCGAAGTTGGGGTATGATCGCGTACCGGAGATGGACCCGATAAAAGGGGAGGAGATTCTTCACGAAGGCCTCCACTAAGACTTTTTCGCTGGGTTTATCGACCAGCTTCACACTCTCGGCCCTCCATCGTTGAAGGTATTTTGTAAATCCTTCCTTAGGTTCCTGGGCCATAACCTCCAGGGTGCGCATCGTGATCTGGATTTCAGTGTTTTCGGCATAGTTCCGAGCAAATTCCATCGCCACGTTATCCCAAGTTTTGTATTTCTTGGAATCATGCCTGTAGTACCAGGCTTTTGGATGATTCTCGAGGGAGGATACAAACAGGTGCTTAAACATGGTTGACTTCACCCCCTTAACAACCATAAATTCCTTGAAGGCCCGGATATGGAGTACCGGGTCTTCAGTCCCATCAAACATTGGTAGGCCCGTAAGGTTGAGGTTGGCGGGCAGTTCGTCGGTCAGAGGTGAGTAGGCACGGGAATTTTCCGTGTGGATGGTGTTGTTGGTCGATAAATGGACCTGTTCCTGCAGCTTGCGGACCGCGCTGGCCAATTCAGCTAAAGGCCCAGTAGTCTCGGTCCCACCACCGGGAGTTCCTTGTTCCACGGCACTTACACGGGTGATGAGAGATATTTGGTCTTCCCTTATTTTCATCAATTGGGTCTCAAGCTTAGTCAACGAGGCTGCCAATTGGTCGATGGCGTCTTGCATCTTGGATCTGGTGAAGGGTGGCCTGTCTGTAAGAATACCCAGTAATCAGAAACTGACCCAGATCCTAGAATAAAAAAGAAAAGGCACATCCCGAGCAAGAAAATGACTCGAGATTGACACCCAAACGGATGATTCGTGGGTGGCGTAATTTCCTTAGGATTTCGGCAGAGTGGGCCTAGTCCCGTTCGAAGGAAGGTCCACGTGAGAATTCCCCAGGCTTTGGACTCGAAAGTGTAAACGGGCCCGCCTTTGTAGGAGTATGTCCTACGTAGGTGGGCCGTGCCTTGACAAGTAAAGCGGACTGGGATAGGGAGGAAACCCGTGATGTAAGATCGACGGAGTTTCGACGCTAGAGACTTGACAACTTAAGACCCGACACTACTAAATACGGGAAGTCGTAAGAAGAGGAAAGTTTTGAAAAGGGAAATTTGAATTTTTAGAAAAAATCCGAGAAAGTCGGATGGACGGCCCGATTTTTTTGAAAATCGAAAAACGAGTCCTCCGGCCGATTTTTGAAGGTTTTGAAAGTGTTCGGGCAGCATACCGGCTAGAAATAGGCTATTTTGAATAAAAACGTAAGTCCTAAATTCAGTAGCTTCCCGGGTTTTTTTTAAAAAATGGATAATTTTGAAAAGATGCAAGTTTTTTTGACATGTAGATCAAGCAGCATGTAGTCATGGAAGCAGTATAACGACACCATGTATGTTCTTAAACTAGGTCTCGGTCGGTCGAAGTAGGGCTATACCAACAACGACGGCTTTCTCGCAAATCAGGATGGCCTTTCTAAGCCGAATTGGACTTAGAACATGCCGTGAGACCCATGCGAGTTCGGCCATAGAAGTCTTTAGTGCACCCATTTAGGAATGCACCTTGGTATAGTGGGACGTCGGTCACAAGTAACCGGCCCGGGAAAGATTTGGGTCATGCATGAACCATCGAAGTAAAATGCGTACATTACTAATCGAACAATTTCTTTTCGAGTCTCATCCTAGGAACCCTGATGACTAGTGGTACATCAGGAATCCCCAGCGGAATCGCCAAATTGTGGACAAGACATAGGTCCACCCCGACGCGGCCACGCGCGGGTTTGGGGAGGCGAATGAATCTCATATGAGATGGATCTCGAGTTGAAATTTAAATCGAAGTTTGAGTCGCCACCGAACTCTGTAGGAGTTCAGGCCCATTCGAACCCACTCTATGTCGTAGTGGGCCGTGCACAAAGTACGGCCCATTCCAATTTCAGATTTTATTGAGTTCGTCCCTTTGCATTGCGATACTGATACCGACATTATCGGTAATTGGGTATTGAATGACTCCCGTATGCCAATGGTTTCGGACATCTGGAAACCACGGTTCTGAGTAAGGGATGAGAGTACGTGTTGGGAAGTTCACAAAGAATACCCAACCCCGCCCGCAGTTAGCGGCCTTTACTAAGATATCGTTCGTTTTTGGTGTACGCGTGTTAGTTTGACGGTTGAATGATATGTAAACAATGTTTTGAACTAAACATGTGAATTATGTTTGATCTACGTCGTTTAGTTTAATGCATCTTTGTACTAAGTCGGAGTTGTTTTAGCATGTGAGATTTGTTTTAGTACAATAAAACAGAAGGAATGCCAAAATTGAAACAAACGAGTTAGTAACGGTTTGTAAAAAAAATTAGAATGACATAAATGATATGATGCAAGGTTTTGAAAAGATTAGGACACGTGATAGACTTAACACGTGTTGAATGAAGTCGCTAAAAAGGTTTTATCGAAGCTCGAAATATGTTTTAAGGCTCACGGATTTGTCGTGATAGAGATCACTCGGTCGAGTCATTGAGGGACTCGATCGAGTGCCTCTTAAAAAACCCTCTTGCTCCGATGTTGAGGTGCCACTCAATCAAGTCAGGTATGACACTCAATCGAGTGGTCCTCGAGAAAAGTATCCTGGTTCTGTTTTGGGGTGTCACTCGACTGAGTGGCAATGGCACTCGATCGAGTGCCCCCTGTGCGAGGGGTGACTCGATTCGCAAATTTCGAAGTTGCTTTTAATTTTTGAAAACCGATAATTTCGTTAAGCCGTGTAAAAATATGGCATAATTTATACCCGACTTGAGGTTTTCGAAACTCGTCAATATTTGATATTCGACTACGAAATCGATATCAAATATTTAGAGCGATTGTTAGAAAAAAGGATGTTTTTAGAATTTTGTTTGAATCGAAACAAATCTCTCTGCGTTGTAACGTCGTATTAGTCTTTTTATGACTATGTGACGATTATTTCGGCATCAACGAAAAAAGTTTTTGAAAACTTTTTGTTTGATTGATTCCTTTAGATCCGATATTCGACTATAGAGTCGATATCGAATCCTTAGGGACGACTCGTTGTTGCTAATTATAGTTGTAACAATAATGTTAGAAACAAAATAAAACGACGACGACAAACGACGATAGACGACGGACAAGAAGAAAGAGAAAAAAACGTGAGGAAGGAGAGGAAGAAGAGAGAAGCCGGGATCTGTAACACCCTCAACCTACATGCTAATTTCGACCTCGATCACGGGCTCATAGTAACGGCGCTTGCGTAGGAATAGTGAGGATATAGGAGAGTTAAGGTGTTATATTTTTCGTATAGTTTGCCTAAGGTTTGCTAGAGATTCGGGTTGATGTCGGGATGTTACGAACGTGTGTCGGGAGTTGTCGTAGATGTTGTGAGAATTGATTGTTTGGTTGTGAAATAATTGTGTGTTATTGTGTTGAATGTGGGGGTATTTATAGGATGAAACACTTCCACTCGGGATAGGAGATTCCCGATATTTGGATAGGAAAGAGATTTCTTGCAATGGAAGAAAGCAACGGTTGAGGTGAAGTGGGATTCCGTCTAAGGATCCGGTTTTCAGCTGGAACAAGGGTCACTCGATCGAGTAGTGAACAACACTCGATTGAGTGCCCGGTCTGATGCAGGATTTAGCGGTTTTTAAGAGCTCACTCGACCGAGTGGCTGGTCCACTCGATCGAGTGGGTTTGAGCCGGGTAGAAGTCTCCTTTTGGAGATCGATTTTTATCTTTAAGGGAGAGTTTTGGTTGCTTAATCCTTCTCCATGGTTGATTTTTGTGAAGAATTGGACTTCCAATTGGATTCCCGGATGCTTCGTGACAGATTTTCTGTCTCGGAAATGTCTTTGACCGGGGTTTGACCCAGTCGCTAAAAGATGGTTTTGCCCTTGGTCTCGGTTTTGACCCAAATTAGTCTTATTTGATTGGAAACGACCCTCTTGCCTGAATTTGAGGTCTGTTTGGCGAGATTTTTACTCCGCTAAAAGCTCGTGCCAACTATTGATTCCGAGTCCAAAATCAAGCGTATTAAGTCATGTTTACTTCTTATCATCATCGGGTGTTCTTCGGAAACTGTTATAGACACCTGGCGGTCAAAATGTGGGTGTCTACACATGTGTTCGTGGAGAGGTTGTTACCTGTAGCATTGAAGCAGTTAGTCCCTATAAACACATGGAATGCCATAACTGAGATTAGTCAATTTTTCCGCGATTTGTGTTCATATACCATTTCCATGGACTCTATTAATTGGTTGGAGAAGAAAATTATCGAGATCATTTGTAAGTTGGAGAAAATATTTCATCCGTCTTTCTTTAACTCGATGGAACATTTACCAGTTCACCTTCCATTTGAAGCAAAAGTTGGGGGTCTTGTTCAATACTGCTGGATGTACCCATTTGAAAGGTATGATTGCGTTAACAATTGTGACCAGTTTTGTAGCATCTAAAATGAAAGTAATTGTACTTTGTATTATTGTTATGCAGGTTCCTCAATCATCTTAAAAAAGTTGGAAATAAAGCTCGGGTGGAAGGGTCAATATGTAACGCTTATCTGTTGGAGGAGACGTCAAATTTTTGTTCCTTTTACTTTCAAGAGCATATTGACACGAAAACGAAGGATATTGATGTCGGTGTCAATAAAAATGATGAATATGATGACACTGTAGAACCATTTCGAAAGGATGTGGGCAGCACCACGGGCAAGGAAAGATTTCTCACTGAGGTTGAGTACAATCAAGCGCACAGTTACGTCATAAGAAACTGTGGTGCAATCATAAGGCCGTACGAGGAGTAAGTGACACATGTAGTGCAATAGCTCTTTCACTACAAGAAAAATGGAGATTAGCAACCGATATTTACCGACCGTCAAAATAACGGTTGGAAATTAGGAATACCGACCGCGAACAGTCGGTAATGAGACTTGCAGTCGGTAATTTACCGACCGAATAAAAACAGTCGGCAATTTGGAAAAACAGTCAGTAAACAATGAAATTACCGACCGAAATGTAAAATCACCGACCGAAAGACGTCGGTCGGTGAGCCCTTTTAATTAAACCCCAGCTTTCACTCATTCAGTCATTGTTCTTTTAAAAAAAACCCTAACACAACCCTTACTCTCCCCGCGACCCATCCCTAAACCCCCCCTCCCCTCGCCGAACCGCCGGACGCCGACCCATCGCCGGATCCCCTCTTCGCCGGCCGTTGTTCCTGTCGTTCGCCGGACCTCCCCCTTTCCTGAAAATCCCCAATTTAAACCTAGGGTATGGATTTTAAGTGAGTTTGTTGTTTGATTTTGTTTACATTTGCTTTATTATTATTGTATGCTTGAAGAATTCAACTTATGTTAGTGTAATTTAGACGAAACTTGTTTGTTAGATTAGGGTTAAATTAGATTTAGGATGAAATTGAATTTTTGTTTAATTTAGGAATAAATTAGATGAAAAATTGTTTAAGTTAGATGAAATTGGTTTTAGGTTAGAGTTATGTAATTGACAAAGGGTTTAGTTTTGTAATTGTTGAAGTTGATAATTTGTTAGGTTAGCTAGTACTAGTAAAAAATTTTAGGTTAGCTCGTACTAGTACTAGTAATATGTTAGGTTAGCTAATTGACAAAAGGTTTAGTACTTCATTCACAGGGAATAGTCGAAAATTCAAGGCGGCTAAAGTACAAGGCAAGACGTATTTCAGTTCAGACATAGCTCAGAGTCCTTAAACTACCCTCCCCTCGGAAGTATGGTCAATCATGGCTAAACAACAAAGCCTATACTTGTTTGATTAAAGAAAAAACTATTAGCATATCCACTGCACATCAGGTTGATGGCATTAACATTAAATTAGCGAAGCAAACGAAATTACATCACCTAACTCGGTCCCCAAACAAATCCTCTGATGAAACTATATTAATATAAAATTGCAACCAACGATAATCATGGCATGAATAGACAGGCAAATAAAACATATATAGGCGAATCACGTTTGTCAGGACTAAAACATAGGCATCAATTATTGATTGGCGAACATTGAGTTCTCAATCATTCGAAATCGAATAAAAAAAAGTAGTAATGGTGAAAGGATAAAGCAAAAGTAAGGGTGTAGACACCCACATTTGGCCATTAGGTGTCTATGGCAGTTTCCAAAAAACACCCGATGATGATCGGACGCAAACATGCTTTGACATACTCGAATATGGGCTCGAAATCGTTAGCAGTTGGCTTGGGCTCTTTACGGGGTACAAATCTCGCAAAACCAACCGCAAATCCAGGCCCAGTGGGTCGTTTTCAATCAAATAAGACTAATTTGGGTCAAAACCGGCACCAAGGGCAAAACCGTCTTTTAGCGACCGGGTCAAATCCGGGTCAAAGATGTTTCCGAGGCAGAAAAATCTGTCACGCAGCTTTCGGAAATCCGATTTGAAGTCAAATACCACAGAAAATCAGCCATGGAGAAGAATTAAGCAACTAGAACTCTCCCTTAAGGATAAAACTCGATCTCCAAAAAGAGACTCCTACCCGGCCCAGACCCAGTCGATCGAGTGGACCGGCCCACTCGATCGAGTAGGCTCGTAAAACACGCTGAACCGGTGTCAAAACCGGGCACTTGACCGAGTATTAGAGTCACCCGGTCGAGTGACTCCTTTTCCAGCCAGATGAGGAGTTCTCTTCCACCCAACAACGGAATCCTGTTTCCTCTCAAATTACTTGCTTTTCCTACCCAAAGCGGTATTTCTTGTCACCCAAGTTAAGCTACCTCTCCTAGCTTCAATTGGGGACCTCTGCTATAAATAGACCCCCTCACAACACACAATCGACACACATCAACAATCATCAACAACACACATTGAGCTATCATACCAAACACACATACAATCCGACATAACCTTATACCCGAGAAAACACCCTCCAAACCCCAAAAATCCGGTCACCTCGGCAGCCTCACCGTCACACTTAAACCACCGTAACTCACCCGCATTTCTCGACGCTCCCGTGCCTAAGCCACATCCTAACGAGCCCCGTTCTGAGAATACAAGGCATGTAGGTTGAGGGTGTAAATTCAAAACCCGTTTTCTCCTTTCTCTCTCTCTTCCTCTCGTTTTTCTTTGTGTCATTGTTCGTCCGTCTTCATACGGGTCATCATAACGTTTTTTCTTCTTTTCTAATATCGATATTATCACTACGATCTATCTTTATACCAAACGAACGTTCTTAAAACACGATACCGACTCTACAGTCGAATATCGTATCTAAAAAGAACTAAATTTATCTCGTTGATGCTAAGAAAATCGTCACATAAACAAAATACAACGATTTCGACGCGGAAAGAGTTCATATTGTTTTAGTTCGATTTTCAAAACGATTTACAAAACATCTTTTCTAAAAAAATCACTCTGAATATTTGATATCGATTCCATTATCGAATATCAAATATAACGAGTATCAAAAATTTAAGTCGAGTATAAACCGTATCATATTTTTACGCGACTTAACGAAATTATCAATTTTCTAAAAAACAATTTCGAGAGCAAAAACAAACCGGACAATAGTCCGTACAGGTGGCACTAGATCGAGTGCCTAGCCCACTCGATCGAGTGGCACCCCAAAAATCGGGCAGAATACTTTTTTTCGAGTCCACTCGGTCGAGTGCCCCAGTGACTCGATCGAGTGGCTCCAGTTTTGTCAAAACCGTGAGTTTTCAGCATCTTTCGAGTCCCGATATGACTTCGGTCAACACGTGCCAAGTCAATCACGTGTCATAAGCTTTTCAAAACCATGCATTGCATCCTATTTACATCCTTTACACAATTTAAAAACCGTTACTAACTTGTTTGTTCATGTTTTTAGCGATTTATTTTTATTGTTTTTTTTATTCTACTAAAACGAACCTCGCATGCTAAATACAACTTCGACGTTAAATTTAGATGCATTAAATCGACTTAGCAACCCATTCAAATTCTCACATGTTTAGGCAAAACAATGTTTGCATATCATTCCATCGTATTACTAACGCGCGTATTTTAAAATCAAACGATATCTTAGTAGAGGCCGCTAATGTGCGGGCGGGGTTGGGTGTTCTTTGTGAACTTCCCAACACGTACCCTCACCCCTTACTCAGAACCATGGTTTCCGGATGTCCGAATCCATTGGCACACGAGAGTCATTCAATACACGGTATCCGATAATGTCAGTATCGGTATCAAATGCAAAGGGACGAACCCAATAAACTCTGACATCCGAATGGGCCATATTTTGTGCATGGCCCACTAAGATATAAAGTGGGTTCGAACAGGCCCGAACTCCCACAAAGTTCGGTGGCGACTCCACTTCGATTTAAATTTCAATTCGACCCATCTCATATGGAGATTCATTCGCCTCCCAAACCCGTGTGTGGCCGCGTCGGGGTGGACCTATGTCATGTCCACAATTTGGCGACTCCGCTGGGGATTAACCGATGCGTGACTTACCATCGGCATCCTCAGGGTGAGACTCGAATAGAAATCGTTTGACTAGGACAATACGCGTTTTAGTTTTACGGTTCATGCATAACCCAATCTTTTCCCGGGCCGGTACTAGCTACCGACGTCCCACTATACTATTGATGTAGTCCAAATTGGATATGTCAAAGGTGTTCATAGTCGATTCGTATGGGTTTCACGGTATGTTCTAAGCTCAACTCGACTTAGGAAGTCCGCCCCGATTCTCGGATAGGCTATGTAAACTGGTATAGACCCTTTGTAGACAGACCGAGACTTAGTATAGAGCATACATGGTGTCGTAATAATGCTCCCGTGACTATATGCTACTTGGTTTCTAAATTGTTTTCAAAAAACCATCATTTTCAAAATTGCATCCTTTTCAAAACATCCAATTTCAAAACCCGGGAAACATGCCGAATTTAGGACTTATGATTTTACTCAAAATAGTCTATTTCTAGCCGGTATGCTGCCCATTTCAAAATTCAAAAAATATTTTCAAACCTTCAAAACCGTGGCCCGATAACACTTTTCCGACTCTCGAAAATCGAGACGTTCGCCGGTTTTTCAAAAAAAAATTCAAAACTTTCCTCTTCTTAAGACTTCCCGTATTTAGCAGTGTCGGGTCTTGTCGTAGGTAGTCGAAAGTGTCTAGCGTCGAAACTCCGTCGATCTTACATCACGGGTTTCCCCCCTATCCCAGTCCGCCTTATTTGACTAAGGCAAGGCCCGCCCGCGTAGGACATACTCCTACAAAGGGTGGCCCGTTTACACATATTCGAGTCTAAAAGTCTGGGGAATGTCTCACGTGAACCTTCCTTCGAACAGGACCCGGCCCACATAGTCGGATCCTAAGGGAGGCCCACCTTTCACAAGTCACCCGTCTAGGCGTCTTTTCCGAGTCATTTTCTTTCCAGTCTTTCTTTCGCTCGGGATGTACTTTTATTCCAGGATTTGGGTTAGTTACTGATTACGCGGTATCCTTACGGACAGGCCGCCCTTCACCCGAGCCATGACGCAACAAGCCATAGACAAGTTGACAGCCTCCTTGGCTAAGTTGGAGACCCAATTGACGAAAATGAGGGAAGACCAGATCGCCATCCTTACTCGTGTAAGTGTCGTGGAGCAAGGAACCCCCGGTGGTGGGATCGAGACTACCGGGCCGTTAGCTGAATTGGCCAGCGCGGTCCGCAAGCTGCAAGAACAAGTCCATTTGTAGACCAACAACACCATCCATACGGAGAATGCTCGGGCTTATTCACCCCTGACCGACGAGTTGCCCGCTAATCTCAACCTTACGGGCTTACCAATGTTCGATGGGACCGAAGACCCGGTACTCCATGTCCGGGCCTTCAAGGAATTCATGGCGGTCAAAGGAGTGAAGTCCACCATGTTTAAGCACCTGTTTGCTTCTTCCCTCGAGAAGCATCCAAAGGCCTGGTACTCCAAGAAATACAAGACCTGGGACGATGTAGCAACTGAATTCGCTCAAAATTACGTGGATAATACCGAGATCCAGACTACTATGCGTACTCTGGAAGTCATGGCCCAAGAGCCCAAAGAAGGTTTTACTAAGTACCTTCAAAGGTGGAGGGCCAAGAGCGTGAAGCTGGTTGATAAGCCCAGTGAAAAGGTGTTAGTGGAGGCCTTCGTGAAGAATCTCCTCCCCTCTTACTGGGTCCATCTCTGGTACGCCGTCATACCCAACTTCGCCACCATAACCGAGATGGGTACAAGAATCGAAGATGACTTATGGCTAGAGAACCTTACTAAGGCCTCTACCAAAGGGTACCAAGGAGTCAGCTTGTCCGCCAGCAAGCCCGCAACTGCAGCTGCAACCCGCAGCATCTTTGACGAGGTCAATCTACTAGATGCCTCATTCAAAAATAATACTCCAACTCGGGTATTCACTGTTATAGGGACCACCTATACTTACGCCTTACAAAGGTTGTCTTCAAAAGGCCTAATCCAACCGATAGGTCCAACTCTAGATGTTCCAGTCGAGAAACGATCCAAGAGCTATAACATTCAGGCCTATTGCCAGTATCACCGAGGTAATGGGCACGATACTGAAAAATGTTGGTAATTGAAGCATCTCATCCGGGATCTAATCGAAAGTGGGAAGATACCGCTGCCCGGCGACAAACCGAGCAACAAAGAAAACCCCTTCAGCGCTCATACCATTTTTACTGGAGAAGTAATCGAGTGTTCTCATCTCATTTCTCCTTTCATCATGCAAATCAACGGGATATGGTTCGATGATGAAGATAACGTTTACCTAGCTACGGGGGAAGCTGTTCCCATCACCATTGAAAAAATCCGGAAGGCTAAAACCAAAGCCATGGCCAGCACTCACCTCGTCACAACCGGCCCTTCTACCCCGGAAACCGTCACTGAACCTGCCAGGACGGAGCCTACCCTCGAGGAGCCAAGCACAGATACAACCCTAGTCAAGCAACTGAAAAGGTTTCAAACTGATCTTACTATATGGCAGCTTTTGGTTAGTTCTCAAGGACATCGGGAAGCACTTACTAAGGCTCTCGATCAGATCAAGGTCGACTCGCTGGTTTCCCCCACTGAAATGGTAGCCACTATTTTGCCCCATCTTAAGGGCAAATCCAAGGAAGAAGGCCCACTCATCACCTTCTCTGAATCTGACCTCTCGCCGTTCGGGGCCACCCATAACTTGGTCTTGTACATCACGGTGATCTGTCGGGCCAAATATCTCCCGATGACCCTGATTGACGACGGATCCGCAGTAAACGTCCTTCCCCTAAGGAGTGCAAAGGCCCTCGGCATTACCGAGGCCGACTATCTCCCAACGGCGCAAACTATCCAGGCTTTTGAAGGAAGCCTGAAATCGGTTGCTGGGGCCGTCAAGTTAACAATTATAACCGGCCCGATTGAGAAAGAGCTAGAATTTAAGGTGAATGATGTCACCTCATCTTTCAATCTACTACTCGGGAGACCATGGATCCACGCGGTCAAGGCCGTATCCTCCACGCTCCACAGGAAGGTCAAGCTGCCTCTACAAGACGGGGTCGTCACTCTCGAAGCCACCCCCATAACCGTGGCAAGCTGCAACACCGCAGGCCGGACCGACCCACGAGGTTTCGATTTCGTGGGAATGATCGAGGAAGAATATCTCTTCAGGCCCTACTTCACCACTAGCATCGATACGATGCTGCAAAACTTGGGCTACCTACCGGGGGCTACTTCAAGGCAAACCTCCCGGCTTGCAGGATCATCGAGGTCCTAAACAATGAGGAACCGAGATTCGGTTTGGGGTATGCTATAACCCCGGAAAACGTGGTTCGGGCCGGTATTCAGAAGGCCACCAACATCATCAAGGGTACCTACTTGGGCCCTTACATCCCAAGACTGGCTGATTACTTTGTCACTCGAGTGTTCAGGGCTGTTCAAGTGGGCCTCTACCAACCCACTATCACATATCGAGAATGCAACTATATTCCCGACGACATATTTACCCTCGTTCAAGATGAATCCAAAGAGGGCGCTGACAGTACTGAACCCATGTTGGGGCTCTTATTCGGGGAAGATAAGGCCATCCCCGCCCCTAAAGAAGAACTGGTCAACTTAATCCTCCGCAACAACAGGTTCGATCCAACCAAGCTGATCTCTGAAGTCAGTGCTGACACTGGGAAAAGGGCATGGAGGAAGACTATCAAGTGGACCGAGAGTTAGGGTCGAGTCTACAAGCTGACCACCGGTGAGGGGGATATGCCGGATACTGAGTCCGAGTCAGAGTCAGAGTCTGAGTCTGAGTCCAAGTCTAGAGGGTCCAGTACTAGAATCGAGTCTGTAACCCCTTTTCCTTTAGTCGCACCCACTGGAGTTTCGAGGTTTGTCCCGAAAGCACTCCCTATCCCGCCTCTGACCAACGATCAGATGGCCGCTCTCTTTGAGCTCTTTTCAAAATTTACTATCAATAATAACGAAAACCGTTCCGCTTACGACTTGTCTTATTTCCAAAATTCTTTCAATTTCAAAAATTTTATATGCAATGACATTGAGAAACCAGACGAACAGGTACCTCTACCTCCACATCTAATCAAGCAGCTCGAACAAAGGGAGTCCCGAGATCCGGTAATTGAGGAAACTGAGTTCGTTAACGTGGGGACCACTTTAGAGCCCCAGATGCTTAAGTTGGGTTTATTCTTAGATCCCGAGGAGAGAAAACAATTCACGGACCTCCTCCAGGAATTCAAGGATGTCTTTGCATGGTCCTATAAGCACATACGAAGGATTGATCGGAAGATAGCTGAACACCGTATACCCATCAAAGACGGGTGTAAGCCGGTAAAACAGAAGCTCCGCAGAATGAGGCCCGAATGGTCCCTCAAAGTCAAAGAAGAAATCGACAAGCAATTCAAAGCGGGCTTCATACAAGTGTCTGAATATCCAGACTGGGTTGCAAACATCGTGCCGGTACCTAAAAAGGACGATAAGGTCCGGGTATGTGTAGACTTCCGGGACCTTAATAAGGCCAGCCCAAAAGACGATTTTCTGTTACCACACATCGATATAATGGTGGATAACACGGCCGATCATGCCCTTCTATCATTTATGGACAGGTATGCTGGGTAAAATCAAATTAAAATGGCGGAAGAAGACATGAGCAAGACCACCTTCATTACACCTTGGCGTACTTACTGTTACACCGTTATGCCATTTGGGCTCATCAATGTCGGGCCACTTATCAAAGAACCGTCACAACATTATTACATGACATGATGCATAAGGAAGTGGAGGTTTATGTGGATGACATGATCGTCAAGTCCAAAGACCGAAATGGGCACATTACGGCCCTAAGAAAGTTCTTTGCCCGATTACGCAAGTACAACATGAGGCTAAACCCTCAAAAATGCAGCTTCGGGGTAACATCTGGCAAATTAAAGGGCCATATCATTAGCCAACGCGGGATCTAGGTCGACCCAGCTAAAATCAAGGCCATTACCGAGATGCAGCCACCCAAAACCGAAAAAGAAATAAGGGGGTTTCTCGAGAAAGTCCAATACATCAGCCGATTTATTTCAAAGTTAACCATGGTATGTGAACCCATTTTCAAGAAACTGAAGATAGGAGAACGAACACTATGGGACGATAAATGCCAAACGGCTTTCGATAAAATCAAGGAGGTTCTGTCTGCACCGCCGGTATTAATGCCACCTCAACCCGGTTTGCCTTTGTCGTTAAATCTAACAACGACCGAGACAGCCATGGGGGCTATGTTGGCCCAGACAGTCGATTCAGAAGAACGGGCTATTTACTACATCAGTAAAAAGTTCCTGGAATACGAATGCAAGTATACGATGCTCGAGAAAACGTGCCTAGCTTTGGTTTGGGCCACTAAAAAGCTCCGACATTATATGCTCAGTCACGAGGTACATGTCCTATCTAAAATGGATCCTATCAAGTACCTATTCGAAAAGTCCATCCTCAATGGTAGAGTTTCCAGATGGACTTTAATGTTAGCAGAGTTTGACCTCAAGTTTGTACCATTAAAAGCCATCAAAGGTCGGGTCGTCGCCGAATTCCTCGTCGATAGTCTCGTATCTGAAGAAGGGCACACCGATACTTGGGCTTTTCCAGATGAAGACATATTCCATACCGACACCGAAACATGGGATTTGTATTTTCGGTGGGGCGTCCAACTTCCGAGGATTTGGAGTCGGCATTCTGTTGATATCACCGAAAGGAGAGAATACACAGTTATCCATTAAACTGGACTTTGACGTGACTAACAACGCAGCCGAATATGAAGCATGCATTCACGGGTTGCAAGCCGCCGCCGATTTAAGAGTAACAAACCTTCGGTCCATGGTGACTCGTCTCTAGTCATCAATAAAGCTCTACAAAAGTGGAAAACTCGGAATGCCAATCTCATGGCTTACCAAGCGCGAGTAAGGGTTCTCGAGAAGCAATTCCAAAAGGTAGAATATATTTATCTACCCCGAGAAGAAAACCAGTTCGCGGATGCACTTTCCAAATTAGCATCCCTACTAAACATCCCGGAACACCTAACCAGCATGCCGATCTGTGTTGAAAGACGGTCCGAGCCAGCCTTTATCCACTCCATCCAAGACATCGAAATAACTGATCCGGAACCTTGGTATCAAGATGTCCTAACTTACTTGACATCGGGAGAATATCCCCCGGGAACTGAAAACCGGGCCAAGAAAGCCTTGCGAAGATTGGCAACCCAATTCGTTCGTAGGAACGACGGACAATTATACAAAAAGACGGCACAGGGGGCTCTCCTCCTATGTATCGACAAAATACAGGCCGAGATGGTTATGTTCGAGGTGCACGATGGTGAAAATGGGCCGCATATGAACGCCCATATGCTAGCCCAAAAAATCATGAAGCTCGGGTATTATTGGAGCACCATGGAGACTGACTGTCAGTTATATGTCAAACACTGCCATAACTGTCAGATTTTTGCCAATGTACAACATATGCCATCTTCCCTATTATATACCATGACGTCGCCATGGCCGTTCTCAATATGGGGAATTGACATAATTGGAAAGGTGAATCCTTCCGGGATGGGAGGTCGCTGTTTCTTCTTGGTGGCTATAGACTATTTCACCAAATGGGTCGAAGCCGAGTCATACCGGATTTTGAATGCCAAGCACATCACCAAGTTTATCCAGAACAAGATTATATGCCAATACGGGATCCCGCACGAGTTCATCAGTGATCACGGGACCCATTTCCAAGCTGAAACCGCTACTTTGTTAGCAAAGTACAAAATTCAAAGGCATACATCTTCGCCTTACCGTCCCCAAACAAATGAAGCGGTAGTGGCAGCCAATAAAACGATTGTCACCATACTTTAAAAGATGGCTGAGAATTACCGGGACTGGCCCGACAAAATACCTTTTGCCCTATGGGGGTACCGAACGTCGATTCGCACTGTAACTGGAGCAACTCCTTATTACTTGTCCTTTGCACTGATTCCGAGAGTATACAACATGCTTTCCTGGAATTTTATGAGGTACTTCTGGGGTCCAGCACAGTCACTCAACCTGTCAAACGTCAAGTGCTACAATATGGGAAATTCTGTACACAAGATCATTGCATCGAGCTGAACAGGCCTGTGACTAATAATGAAATTAAGACGATTGTGTTTGGAATTCCTCATGAAAAAGCCCCGGGCCCAGATGGATACTCGAGTGCATTCTTTAAAGATAGTTGGCCAATTATCGGAGACGACATATGTAAAGCGGTTCAGGAATTCTTTGTGAATGGAAAGCTATTGAGACAGACTAATGCTACAACTATCACTCTGATTCCAAAATGTGAGAGACCAACTTCTGTGACGCATTTCAGGCCTATTGCGTGCTGCAACTTAATCTATAAAATCATTTCGAAGCTATTATGTAACAGATTGTCAAATATTCTTCCGGACATTATTGGGGAAAACCAAAGTGCGTTCGTGGAAGGAAGATCTATTGTTGAAAATGTGCTCATTTGCCAGGACATTGTCCAAATGTACAATCGGAAAGCGGTCTCGCCTAGATGTCTTATCAAAATCGATCTCCAAAAGGCCTACGACTCAATTGAATGGAGCTTTTTTAAGCAAATTATGTTGGGTTTAATTATGCTTCCAGCCTTCGTCCAAAAGGTTATGTCGTGCATTACGTCTACTTCCTACTCACTTAGTCTTAATGGCACGAATTTCGGGTACTTTCAAGGGAAGCAGGGTCTAAGACAGGGGGATACCATATCGCCCCTCCTCTTTTCCCTTGGAATGGATTACTTTACTCGAATGATCAATTATGCGGCTGCTCGGTGGCCGTTCCAGTACCACCCGTTGTGCAAAGAGACGAAGCTTAATCATCTCATCTTTGCGGATGACCTCTTGATGTTCTGTAAGGGAAATGCCCATTCCATTATGCTTTTAGTGAGAGCTTTCTCCTCATTTTCCAAAGCGTCCGGATTGACGATGAACAACACAAAATCCAAGGTTTATTTTAATGGAGTTAACAGCAACCTGAAGGATGATGTGATAGCTACTAGTGGTTTTAAAAGGAAGGGACTATCCCTTTCAACTACCTGGGAGTGCCAATCCAGGCTGGACGATTAACGAAGAAGGACTGTAGCATCCGTATTGAGAGAATGGTGACTAGAGCTTGAAGCATAGGCGCTAGGAAATACTCGTATGCCAGGAGGCTGGTTATAATTAACTCCGTTCTGAACACACTACATTCCTATTGGGCGAGTATCTTCTTGCTTCGTAAAGGGATCATCAGAAGAATTGAGCTATCTGCAGAAACTACCTGTGGGACGGAGGAACTGAGTATCACCGAGTCCCACTGATGAGTTGGGAGACAGTAACTTTGCATAAATGTAAAGGTGGTCTGGGTATTAAGAGGGCAGAATTTTTGAATATCGCTGCAATTGGTAAGCTCGTAAATTGGATTTATGAAAAGGCTGACAGGCTTTGGGTTAGATGGATAAACCATATCTATCTCAAAGGTGGTGATTGGAACGAATATACACCTCCACCTTCAGCCCCATGGGCTTGGAAAAATGTTTGCAAAATCAAAGAGCGTCTAAAGCATGGTTACATTGAGAATAAGTGGCAGGGAGAAGATGATACTTACACAATCAAAAAGGGTTACGATTGGATTCAATGTATTCATCCAACTGTTAACTGGTATACTTCTGTATGGCATGAATGGAATATCCCAAGAGATGCTGTAATTACTTGGCTTATTCAGCATAATAGCTTGAACCTACGGAGCATGCTGTTTGAGCGGGGATGTAGTAATAGCGATCGATGCTGCATATGTGAACTTGATCCTGAGACTACGAACCACTTGTTTTTTTAATGTCCGTACAGCACTAGACTCATTTCGGGAGTGGAAAACTGGTGCGGGCTTAATCTACGAAGGATCGCAGGGGGCTGCTCGGATAGTAATGGCATTATCTATAAAGCTTCTGTTGTTGCTTGGACCGCTTGTCACTATGAAATTTGGACCCAACGGAACTTGGCTAGAATGGAGTTTCATCTGAAGAAACCGAGTCTGATCGTTGATGAGATAATAAGGTATGATAAGAAGAGAATCAGGAGCAAAGTAACTAACAATATTACTAGATTCGAAAGGGAGTGGCTTCGGAAACGGGGTGTTATCTGAATTGTACTAGCTTTACGCTTTGTCGGTTGCCTAAAGTGGAGCGCATAGGCTAAAGTTCTACTACTTTGTTTGTAATCTGTACATTTGCTCAGTAATATAATTCACATTTTACCAAAAAAAACTCCTTATTACTTGACATACGGAATGAAAGCGGTCCAACCAGTCGAACTGGAGGTACCATCCCTTAAGATTTTACTTGAGAGCCAAGTACCTGAAGCGGATTGGGTACAAGCCCAATACGATTCGCTGGTTCTTTTAGACGAACGGTGGTCCCGGGCCCTCAACAATATTCAGATATATCAGAAAAGGATCCAACGGGCTATCAACAAAAGAGTTAGGCCCGGAAATATCAAAGAAGGAGACCTAGTTCTGAAATCCGTTTGGGCCTTACTACCGGTCAACCCAAGAGGAAAATTCAAACCCAATTGGGCAGGACCATATTTAGTAAAGAAGATCCTATCAGGAGGAGCGTTGATGCTAACGAACTTGGACGGGAACGAATTCGTCAACCCAACCAACTTGTACCAGCTGAAACGCTACTACCCATAAAACCTATCTCAATGTCATTTGCAAAAAGTTTATAAAACTGTCTTTTTATAAATTTTCAAAATTATAAGCAAGTCAATAGCTAGTATTATTTATCCTACTGTCGCACATCTCGAACTAATAGTCTTGGTGTATTTCAAAAATTGCAAAAAAATCTATGCTTGAACTACGTTTGGTTTGATTCTGCTAAATGTGGATACGTAGGCAACCCCTCAAAAGGGTACAGCCACTGCAATAATGAAAAAGACGGAAACGGTATTCACTAATATGTCTTTTATTAAAAATCCAATAAACTCGGGAATTTCAAAATTGCATCACACAACAAAAAAACAAATAACAAAAAAGCACACCACAAAGATAATAATAGTACTTAGATAATAAAACTAAGGAGACTAGCACTTAGGGCATTTTACCCTTTCCCTTGTCCTTTGGGTCGCATGGAGCCCGAGGTCGACGGGGTGGGGGCGAACGTTCCTGGATCACCAAGGGAACCTCCTTTGCTCGAACCCGTTTCTTCGACAGCAGGTCTTCTGCCATTGTAACTGGTCCAAGTCGAGCCCGTACATGCTCGGGTAGCCTATCTCGAGGACCAAGTCGCTCCTGAACCCTTAGTCTTGGGCCAAGTCTCCTTTCCAGGTCAGTCTGGGGGCTCACCTTCCTCCGTGCACTTTTAGTACTGGACCCTTCAGCTTGAGTCCTAGTCATCCCTTTTTGGCCTGACATAGCCGAAGCCTCGTCCTCATCAAAGAAACCCATGTTGTCTTTAGCTTTTCTCGTCGAAACAGGTCAAAAGCCTCGTCAACTTTTAGGGCAGCTCGGGCTTTGGCAGAATCCGCCTTCGTCCATTTCACATAAGAATCAGATACCCAAATCGAATTAACAGACTTGGGTGTAGACCAGGTGGCTCGGGTGTACCACTGTTGTATCCAGGTATCGCACATCACGTCCGTCAGTTGGGTAGATTCACTCACAACCGCCTCAATTTCTGGGATTTTCTGGGTCCGACCATACTGCCTAAGTATGCGGTCGGGATAAAGATGGATAGTCTGCCTAAAGGATAGGATCACCTGGTACCGCGCCCTATCCCTCGATTCCAAGCCAGTTCGAACATAAATAGGCCACCAGGGCACCGTCCACCGGATCAACGGGCCTTTATGA
Source organism: Agrostemma githago (assembly GCA_958450325.1). Lineage (NCBI taxonomy): Eukaryota > Viridiplantae > Streptophyta > Magnoliopsida > Caryophyllales > Caryophyllaceae > Agrostemma > Agrostemma githago. Next base: position 60,672,001 of record OY288239.1, on the reverse strand, counting down.
AGAGACGACACTTCGTCCCAATATTTCTGGGTGTTATGGCGAGAAAAGTCAATGGTCCGTCTCCTAGTCATCACCTAGTTGGGTCGATAACGACTTAGGTCAAAGGGAGGATCTATGATCGATAGCCGCTTGAATAACCAAAGCTGAGAAGAAAAAAAAATATATGAATTATCAAGCCAAAATTGGTGTCCGCCCAGAGGCACTCGATCGAGGGCTTGGAGGTCACTCGATCGAGTGACTCACCTGAAGCTAGACAGAAGGTTTTCGAGAAGGCACTCGATCGAGTGCCAGGGTGACTCGATCGAGTGCCCACTGTAGCTGAAAATTTCGGAAAAAATCAAAAAAAAATCAAGGAATTGAGAAATCGAAAAATCAGAAAAATCCGAAGCAATATACCTGCAATAAACGGGTACTCCCGGTCAAACGAACCGACGAATCACTCTTACGGTTATCCAAGCCTTGGATAATTTCCCCTGTAATTAGCCATGTCGGACTGTGCTCCGTCTCCATCAGGTCAACCACTGTGAAAAGTCGGACATGGGCCATACACGATAGCAAATCCATGTGACCCTCGAAAGCATAAACGTGAAGCATACAAAAAGCAAAGGCCCTACGGCTATGGACCGGCCTGACCCGGACATCATGTGGGTTCATAAACTTTTTAGTCAAATCGATCAAAGAAATGGTATCCCCCTCCGTCATACGGGATACCTCCATGTGAGAAAGTCCTATGAATTCCCGTAGCTTCCTCCTAGGATCATAAACTGAGAACGGGATAGCAGGGTGAAGTATGGGATTCCATCCTCCTACAGCAGCAATTTCCTCAGGGATAGGGCAAATCTCGCCTCGGGGAAGAGCAAAAGCATGATAAGTGTCGTCCCAGTATGACAAACAAGCATCGAGGAAGTGACGGTCCACTTGCATCTGGTGGATCGCAAAAAATTGAGTAATACCATTCTGGTTCAGAACTAGTTTATCGGCGTCTCTGAAGCATCGGGACCAATCTTGGAGCATTCTGGTCAAACGGTCGACTCCCATGGCTAGATTTTTTTCTTAAAAAGAATAAAGTATTCTCGAGGCTTGATCTCTTTAGAAGGGAAGGAATTAATGAGATTATGAAAAATTAAAAGCAGAAGATGGGTATTTATAGCACTAAACCTGGGTAGTCCTCTTATCTCTAGGATTCCTAATCCCGGGAGGTTTAGCATACAGACCCCATCACAATTCTTCGGCTAGTATACGAATAGGCCATCCTGAGCATTCCTATTCCTTTTCAGAGTCAAAATTCTCAAATTTTCAAAATTTCAAAAAAAAAAATCCAAAGTCTTTTTCAAAATTTCTATTCCCCAGCGCGGGTCATTTTTACCTAAAAAATGTTACATGCAAAGCTTCGCATAACTATATACAGGTACGACTCAAGTAGGGACACGCAACTCATTCCCCAGCGGAAAGCTCTAGGCGGCATATCTCCCGAATTATCACGGGATGGGCTTACATACAGGCGCACCCAGGATTTAAGCAACAAGTCCAAATCCCCACGGATCATCATCAACTCAGGTATGGTTTCTAACCTATAGCTGGCGAGCCCTTCACACGAGTCTAATGGATTATAAACGACCCGACCGAAAGTTTGCCAGGTCTTATTCCTCGATTGAACTGGTAGCTACTCTGACTTTTGCCCTGTCCAAGCCTCAGTCAGAGTAGGGGCTCTGTAGACACCCACATTTGGCCATTAGGTGTCCATGGCAGTTTCCAAAAAAACACCCGATGATGATCGGACGCAAACGTGCTTTGACATACTCGAATATGGGCTCAAAATCGTTAGCATTTCGCTTGGGCTCTTTACGGGGTATAAATCTCACAAAACCAACCTCAAATCCAGGCCCAGTGGGTCGTTTCCAATCAATTAAGACTAATTTGGGTCAAAACCGGCACCAAGGGCAAAACCGTCGTTTAGCGACCGGGTCAAACCCCGGTCAAAGACGTTTCCGAGGCAGAAAAATCTGTCACGGAGCTTTCGAAAATCCGATTTGAAGTCAAATACCACAGAAAATCAGCCATGGAGAAGAATTAAGCAACTAGAACTCTCCCTTAAGGATAAAACTCGATCTCCAAAAAGAGACTCCTACTCGGCCCAGACCCACTCGATCGAGTGGACCGGCCCACTCGATCGAGTAGGTTCGTAAAACACGCTGAACCGGTGTCAAACCGGGCACTCGACCGAGTATTAGAGTCACTCGGTCGAGTGACTCCTTTTCCAGCCGGATGAGGAGTTCTCTTCCACCCAACAACGGAATCCTGTTTCCTCTCAAATTACTTGCTTTACCTATCCAAAGCGGTATTTTTTGTCACCCAAGTTAAGCTACCTCTCCTAGCTTCAATCGGGGACCTCTACTATAAATAGACCCCCACACAACACACAATTGACACACATCAATAATCATCAACAACACACATTGAGCTATCATACCAAACACACATACAATCCGACATAACCTTATACCCGAGAAAACAACCTCCAAACCCCAAAAATCCGGTCACCTCGGCAGCCTCACCGTCGCACTTAAACCACCGTAACTCACCCGCATTATCTCGACGCTCCCGTGCCTAAGCCACATCCTAACGAGCCCCGTTCCAAGAATACAAAGCATGTAGGTTGAGGGTGTAAATTCAAAACCCGTTTTCTCCTTTCTCTCTCTCTTCTTCTCGTTTTTCTTTGTGTCGTTGTTTGTCCGTCTTCATACGGGTCATCATAACGTTTTTTCTTCTTTTCTAATATCAAAATTATCACTACAATCTATCTTTATACCAAACGAACGTTCTTAAAACACGATACCGATTCTATAGTCAAATATCGTATCTAAAAAGAACTAAATTTATCTCGTTGATGCTAAGAAAATCGTCACATAAACAAAATACAACGAGTTCGACGCGGAGAGAGTTCATATTGTTTTAGTTCGATTTTCAAAACGATTTACAAAACATCTTTTCTAAAAAAATCACTCTAAATATTTGATATCGATTACATAATCGAATATCAAATATAACGAGTATCGAAAATTTAAGTCGAGTATAAATCATATCATATTTTTACGCGACTTAACAAAATTATCAATTTTCTAAAAAACAATTTTGAGAGCAAAAACAAACCGGACAGTCGTCCGTACAAGTGGCACTCGAACGAGTGCCTAGCCCACTCGATTGAGTGGCACCCCAAAAATCGGGCAGAATACTTTTTTTCGAGTCCACTCGGTCGAGTGCCCCAGTGACTCGATCGAGTGGCTCCTGTTTTGTCAAAATCGTGAGTTTTCAGCATCTTTCTAGTCCCAATAAAATATTTTTATGACTTCGGTCAACACGTGCCAAGTCAATCACGTGACATAAACTTTTCAAAACCATGCATTGCATCATATTCACATCCTTTACTCAATTTACAAACCGTTACTAACTTTTTTATTCATGTTTTTAGCGATTTATTTTTATTGTTTGTTTTATTATACTAAAACAAACCTCGCATGCTAAATACAACTTCGACGTTAAATTTAGATGCATTAACTCGACTTAGCAACCCATTCAAATTGTCGCATGTTTAGGTAAAACAATGTTTGCATATCATTCTACGTATTACTAACGCGCGTATTTTAAAATCAAACGATATCTTAGTAGAGGCCGCTAATGTGCGGGCGGGGTTGGGTGTTCTTTGTGAACTTTTCAACACGTACCCTCACCCCTTACTCAGAACCATGGTTTCCGGATGTCCGAATCCATTGGCATATGAGAGTCATTCAATACACGATATTCGATAATGTCGGTATTGATATCAAATGCAAAGGGACGAACCCAATAAACTCTGACATCCGAATGGGCCATACTTTGTGCATGGCCCACTAAGATATAGAGTGGGTTCGAACAGGCCCGAACTCCCACAAAGTTCGGTGGCGACTCTACTTCGATTTAAATTTCAATTCGACCCATCTTATATGGAGATTCATTCGTCTCCCCAAACCCGCGCGTGGCCCCGTCGGGGTGGACCTATGTCATGTCCACAAAGGGACCTCGATTTGCCGTCAAATTTTGGATGATTGAGCAAACAATTGAATAGCAGAAAGATATGGAACACAATATTGAACAATCCCATCATCAATACCATTGATAACCAAAGGGACTCCTGCACCATATGCACTGCATTCCCTGAATGATCCCCACAAATCATCATGTAGGTTAGTATATTTTAGTTGTAGCTTCTTAATTAAAAGTCTTGGGGGGCAATTCCTTGTTATACCATTAAAATATGCATATTCATGTTACACTCAAATGTATAAACAAATGAAATAAAACGTATTATAAAAACGTAGTAAGAGTGTGACAAAAAGATGTGTCGGTCCAAAACATGGGGAAAAAGGTCCTAAATAATCTTTAAGTTGATAAAAAGAAGTATCGTAAAATAGTTAAAGGAATTTCAAAGTAATTCGAATAAACCACGCGTAAGAAAATAATTATTTACGAAACTTCGTAATAAAATCATTAATGGCTAAATTTTCGTAAATAAAAATATTTACTAGTTGAAAATATTATAAAAATATGTTTAGACATTTGTAGAAAAAGGAATAACTCAAATCCGAGCTTAAATACGTTAATTCGTAGAGAAATAAAATTTCACGCGGAAAAATAAATAGTTTACGAAGCAAATCAAATAAATAAATTTAAAAGAATTAAAATCTTTTAAAAATGTAAATATATATCATTAAACTCAAAATGAAAATAAAGCTTGGAAAAATGAAGAAACATAAGGCCGAAATGTGACAGAGTCATAACGGAAAGGATAAAAATGATAGGAAAAATAGCAGGTGTTACAGTCATCATCCCTTACCAATGATACTTCAACTATTGTTTATTCTCAACTTAACAAATAATAACAATGTAGGGACTAACATTTCATATTGATTCATCTAACATATACAGAGTATACATGTGTAACTAAACTTGACATATAATATTACTCATGCATATATCTTGTTAGTTTATATATATATATATAAAGTCAAATTTGTATATTGTCAAATTTAAATACGTTTCTATTTTTTTATATAGAAAATCGAGTAATGACGAATATCGAAAGAAAATGGATGTATGAAAGGGTAGACGATAGAAACAAAGTTAAGTATGAGTTTATACTTGGGGTGGATGGTTTTATACTATATGCTAAGGGATAATAAGAATACAAGACACATCAAATTCCTAGATGTCCATGTGTGAAGTGCCAAAATTTGAAGTACTTGAATAAGTTTACGGTGAAAGAACATCTCATCAGCAAAGGGTTTACGCCTGGTTACACTAATTGGGTGTGCCATGGAGAACCCTTTTGTTTTATTAGTAATCCTACTACTTCGACATACACTAATGCTTTCATCGACCAACCTTATCGAGAGATGGTAGTAGATGCATTTGGTGACATAATGTTCGACCGTGTTGAGGATTCTCCTATGGGTGAAGAAGAAATCCCGAACCCTGATCTGAAAGAATTTTTTGAAATGTTAGAGGCCGCCGAGAAACCTCTGTATCGTGGATGTGAGGCGTCATTGCTAGAAGTGGCTTCTAGGATGATTAACATTAAATGTGAGGACAGCATACCAGAAATAAGTTTAGATAAGTTTGCTGCTTTGATTGAGGATATCATTCCACGAGATAATGTGATGACTCACTCATTTTATGACACTAAAAAATTGCTCAGGGGCCTTCAAATGCCCCATCATAAGAGTCATTCATGTCAGGACGGATGTATGCTATTTTGAAAAGAAGACTCTATGCCTGATAAATGTAAAAAAGTGTGGAAAAGATAGGTACAAGAAGAAAACTTTTAGTGGGGCAGACATACCTTTCAAAGTCTTAACCTATCTCCCTGTAGCAACAAGGTTGCAACGCTTATATGCAACCAAGAACATTGCAAAAGAAATGAGATGGCATATTGAAAATCCACGTGTACCAGGGACCATGGCCCATCCAAGTGACAGTGAGGCTTGGAAGCATCTAGATTATATGTTTCCGGAGTTTGCTAGTGAGCCTCGTAATGTTAGACTCGGACTTTGCACATATGGTTTTACACCATATGCTCAATTTCTTAAGTCTTATTCATGTTGGCCGGTGATTCTCACTCCTTATAATCTACCCCCTAGATTATGCATGAAAAAACAATTTATGTTTCTATCCTTGATCGTTCCCGGGCCAAAACAATCCTAAGAAAAACTTGGACATATACATGCAACCTCTTATTGATGAATTGAAAGAGTTGTGGGACACAGGAGTGCTCACCTATGATGTGTACAAGAAACAAAATTTTCGGCTGAAAGCATGTATCGTATGGACCATCAACGATTTTCCAGCATATGGGATGCTCTCTAGGTGGGCTACTGCTGGCAAACTTGCATGTCCATATTGTATGAAAGACACCCAGGCGTTTTGGCTTCCACATGGAGGTAAAATGTGTTGGTTCGATTGTCACAGACAATTCTTACCCCTACATCATGCATTCCGTTACAACAAAACCGCCTTTAGGAAGGGTAAGTGCAAAAATGACGAACCACATGCACTAACACTACTACGCAATTAGGTATCTGAGATGAATGTCAAAGATGATGTGATTCAAGCCTTAGCATTTGGTCCTTCTAAAGAAGTAAACACTTGGCAAAGATATTCGATTAATGGGTTTAATTTCCACACACAGAAATATCGGAAAAACAGAGCTACCATGAATTACAGGGTTTGCGTAAGTAATGTTGAAGGAAACGATTACTACGGCACTTTAGAGGAAATTATTGAGTTGAGGTGTTGTGGGGAGAAGAGAATTTATAATGCAATCGTGTTCAAGCGTTCATGGATGGATAATTCCACAAACGGTACAAGTGTTCATAGCCTTTTGTAGAAGTTAATAGTAGGAGGAAATATGGTAAATATGGTCCTTTTGTACTTGCTCATCAAGCTAGTCAAGTTTATTATGCACCATACCCAAACCCAAAGAAGGATAGAGATCATTGGTGGGTGGTTTTCAAGGGTCGGGCAAAGTCACAATTTAATGCACCAGGCCAGTGGATGTCACGATTTCAAGAAGATGTCACATGTACTTCATTATTATCTACGCTTGTCGACAATGATGTCTTAGAAAGTTTTAGTGAAGGGGGGGACATCGAAGAGATGAATGAGATGAGTGATGACGTGGTTGTTGAAGATGATCACATTGAGGAGGAGGAGGAGGAGGAGGAATTTGAAGATGAATTTGAGGATGAAGAGTTGGATGAATTTGAAGAAGAAGAAGAAGAATAAGAAGAGAAAGAAGAAGAAGAAGATGGTGATGATGAAGATGACGATTGCTGACTTGTATTTTTGTAGTCAATGAAATAGTTGTCGATCAACACTTATGGATAATTCTTGTTATTTGTATATGTTTGTTTCGTTTTAGGCAGGGTGATTTTATTTGTTAAATGTTTTCTTGGATTGCATTTGGTAAGTGTTATTTGCATATGTTTGTTTGTTTTGCCATTCAACATATCATATCTGAAAGATGGTCGGACGTGGACGTGGCGTGGACAACCGGTGGACGAGCAGGAGCGGGAGGAGCAGGAGCAGCAACAACAGCAGGAGCAGCAGCAGCAGCAACAACAACAACAACAACAACAACAACAACAACATGCTAATCTACCACCTCGAGTGCCCATAATTAACATAGCACCCAACGGGAGATGGTATTGCTTATTCTATCCTTATCGAAGTAGATGTAGTATATAATATATTTTTATACAAAAATATAATTTGTTCTATTTGTGTTGCTTAAGGTTTGATGAATCCGACGTGGTAAGAAGAATAACAAAGTCAATGAAGGGTTTCTACCACGAACCTCATATGAACTACCAGGAGACCCCGAAGACGGTCAAAGATAGATGGTTCAGCAATTTTAGGGTATACATTCACTTTATTTTATATGCAATTTTAGGGTATACATGTCAGGGCTACTGCACATGGAGTCCCGAGCACGAAGAGCTCGTTAGAACCAACTTCGACGATAATGCTAGGAAACGGCTAAAAGATACCGTCAACGACATTTGCGAACTAAAGAATGGTAAGAACAAGCCTTGCCCGGGGTGGATGGTGCCACAAGTATACAAGGACTTGTTGGAAAAACGGAAGAGCAAGGCATTTCTCAAGAAATCGAAGATCGCGGTGGCCAACAAAGCTTGTGCTCATCCTGGCCCTACACACCACGGTGGGTCAATTAAGGCAAAAAAACATGCTTCCAGGCTGGTAATGACAAAATATATTAAAATGTTCAATAATGACTATATACATACGATTGTTCAATAATGAATATATATATATATATATATGCATGTTTTTATTAATATTTTTTTAGATGATAGTAATAAATTATCCAAGTTCATGCATAGTAAGTATTAATTTGTCTTTTCAAATGGAGCAAATGGGTGGTAGGAGGCCCAGCGCGCCCGAGCTTGCACAAGCAATACACAACAAGGAAGTTGACGGTAAAAGAATTTTTACTAGTCAGAAGGCGAAGACAACATTTGTAAGTATTAATTTAGTTAATTATAGAGATTAACTTAAAACGATTTCAATAACTGAAGAAGCAAAACGAAGAGCTAGGGAAAAAAAACCGGACGACGAAGTCTGGTTTGAAGCGGCCGAGGGTTTTAAGAAGGGTTACATATACGGATTGGGAATCGCCGGCCCATTGTACTTCTCATCCCCTTCAGAGAACAAGTGGAAGGCTTCATGCTCTTACCATCCCGGTATTCTTGTTCAAGTTGAAAATCGGGCAGCTGAATTTCAAAACAAAATTTTGGAAGCCTTCGAGAAGGAGAAAGATGAGAATCGGCAATTTAGAGAAGAGACCCGGGCTCGAGAGGAGATGATCATGAAACAACAAGAAGAGCTCATGTCACAGCTTTCCACATTATTGCAAACTCAGAACTTTAATCCGTATAACTTTACTAACTTCCGTAATCCGAATGATGATAATTCGGGAGGTGGTGGAGTTGGGGGAGTCGGGGTCGGTTTTTAAGTGTAGCTTGAACCTCTAATTGATTACTCTTTTAAGTTGTGTAAACTTTGATTACTCTTTTAAGTTGTTTAGACTCTTTAGACTTTAATTAGTACTCTCTTAAGTAGTTTAAACATTTTAGAAAGTTATCTCCACGATATCGAATGGTTTTATGTGAATGAATTGTGGAGATGTTGGATTTTGAATGAATTGGATGAAGTGAATGAATGAAGGTTGAAGTGAATGATATTGTAGTTTGAATGAGTTGGAAGAATTGAATGGTATGAAGGTTGGAGCAGAAGAGTATTGGATTTGTTGGTTATGAACGAATTGAAATGGTTATAATGCAGATTTGTACGTTGCAAATTGGAGGACAACGAACACACTAGACCCCATAACATTTTTAATTTTACCGACCGAATAACGGCCTTACCGACCGCATATACCTCGTTAACGACCGCCTTTTATTAAATACGACTATAGTTACAAGTCGGTCGTTACAGGTTACCGACCGACAGCTGCGGTCGGTAAAAATCACATTCACTGACCGAATTGCCGACCACAAGTTCATTTTCGACCAAAATACTTCCAGGAGCTACTGGTCTTGTATGATCGGTAAAGGTTACCGACCGCAAAAATCAGTCGGTATTCGTATTCACCGACCGATAATTCAAATTACCGACCGAAATTGTCGGTCGATATTCCTCAATTACCGATCGCTGGGCTAATTTACCGACCACAATTGTCAGTCGGTGATATAAATTTACCAACCGGTATTCTGAATTGCCGACTGCATTTTGGTTGGTAATTTACCGACCGGATTTTTCGGTCAGTAAGCTTTGTTTCCGACTAAAGTTTTCGACTAAAATATATCGGTCGGAAATTGTTTGAATTCGTTCGGTAATTAGATTTACCGACCGATATCTAGTGTTACCGACTGATTTTGTCGGTTGCTAACTGCCGTCTTCCTTGTAGTGTTTATTGTTTTGATAATATAAAACCCCGTAAAACAATCTTATTTTTTCTTTTGACTCGAAACAAATTTAGGAAATTTGAGGCGTACATCATGACCAAACACACAGAGGTTAGATCATGTGATGCCGTTTGGAGCAAATATGAGTCGTTGTTCTCCACTTGGCTACGGGATCAAGTATATGAAAATGATATTTGTAAATTTAAGTTAATCGAAACTCTTTATTAAAATAATTTATTGACTTATTATATCTTCATGAAAGACTGAAGTGTTGCTCGACTCCCTCATCAAAACTCTTGTGACTGGCCCTTCTTCACGGGTGAAGACTTGGAAGCGGTATTTAGTAAATGGGTACAAGTTTCGTGCTTTCAAAGATGGTGTTGACGTCCCAAAATCTACAATTAGTAACGGCGTCTGTGTGAGTTCCACGGAAAGGTCAGAATATTATGGAACACTAGAAGAGGTGATTGAGCTCCACTATTTTGACAGTGACAAGACCTATAAACCCGTAATATTCAAATGTGATTGGATTGACTCCGCACAAGGAGTTAATGTTCATAAGTTATACAATCTTGTAGATGTGAATCGCTCAAGCTAACTGCGAGGGCACAATCCTTTTGTGTTGGCGTACCAAGTGGATCAAATTTGCTTTGCCCCTTATCCATAGGGAAAAAAGGATACACAATGGTCGGCGGTGTTTAAGATCAAGGCAAGATCGCAAATTGATAACCTGATAAACGTTATTTTAGTAGTCATTTTACCCATATTTAGATCTATATTTGTCTCCATTTTTTTGTGCTTAATTGGTATTATAGCTCCTTTTAGTACTTAATTAGTAATTAATATATTTATTATAGTTTTTTGTTAATAATGTTATATTTTGAGAAATCGGTACTGCTTTTTGTTGATTTGACTTTGTAAGATTTGGAGCGGGAATTAGCGAGAAGAAACGGGTCAAAAACCGAGCCAAAGTAAGCGAGGAAACGATCGAGTGAAACCCGAGTTTGACTTAATCGAGGACTCCCTTCTAACATCCTAGTCTACTGTATTCTTGCTCCTAGTACTCTGCTGCCAGTTGAATCATTCATACGCATCATACTCCATCATAAATCAATACACATTCACTATCATTCACCATCACCATCAATACACCACCACCACCATCATCCTCCGACTCCACTCCGGCCAGGTCCGACAGCCCAGCTCCGGCATCAGCACCAGCTAGCCTCGCGCTGGTCCGACCACCACCACGACGGAACCCCGGCAGCCCAAAATTCGACCCAGCCGCAGCACCAGGTGACGACCACCGGAGGCCAGACCACCACCATGATGAGGCTCCGACCCAGTTCAGCCGCGCGCCACCGTTAGCCGGCGCCTGCTCCGCCGCACGCGTCGTCACCTCTCCAACTCGACCTCCACCGTCAACACCACCGTGCTCCGACCTCATCCGTCTCCCCTGTCTCGTCTCCACCGTCGCTGCACTCCAACTCCGGCAAAATTCTCCGTGTTCCGGCGACGCCACTCCAGCCCAGTTTCTCCCATCGACCACCTCCGACCTCCGGCGAAGAACCGACGCCTTTGTATTGGGATTGATTCAAATTGGGTTCAATTGATTGAATTGGAAAGGATTGAATTGGTTTGTAATTGTGTAATTGACTGATTTGCCCTTCATTAATGAGGTGGCATTTTCTTTTCTTTTAAGCAAAGCAGTGAGCCGCAGTTGAGAGTAGAGGAGGCAGTAGGATTAGATTTTTTTCTTCCTCTCTTGCACTTTCATTATTTAAGGTTGTATTAGTTTAATGGGTTGGAATCAAGACTTAATCTTTTCTTGTTAATTCTTATACTTTTTTTCCTCCTTCATCTATGCAATTCTCCTTTCAAGTTGGTATAATTTCTTTACTCTTTCTCTTTCATTTCATTCTTATTAAAGTTTGCATCTTTATTAGTCATTAGTGTTTAATATTATGTTTATAGTAGTGGGTAGTTTAATTAGTCTAGTTTTAATGATGTTTTAGTAGTTAATTTCTAGGGTCGGGGAAGACTTGGTTTGTCTCGTTTTGTGGGTTTGTTGTGTGTTTACGGACCTTGTTTATTATACTTGGTGATCTCCTTTGAATGCAATTTTTGTATGATTTGCTTGTCTTGGCCGCGATAGGTGAATTGTATTGTGTTAAGCTTTCTTTGGGGTGGGTCGACCTAGTAATAAGTGCGAGAGCCTGTTATTAGAACCGTTCCGGGTAGATAGAGACTCGAGAGAGACCCTTTATTTTCCCAATTACCGACCATAGTCGACTCGTTTGTGAACCCCGTTTATTCTCTTGAGACTACCTCGTTGACCTTGACCCTAGTCCTTTTTTTTATCGTATTTATTTCATTTGTTTGTTTGACTCGTTTAGCTCGCTAGTTTAGAACCCTCTTTAAACCAAAACCTTTTCTTTTCTCGACTAAAACCTTAGCTAGACCGAGACGCTTATTTTGACTAGACCGTCCCCGTGGATTCGACCCGACTTACCCTCGACTACCCAAGTTTAGGATTAGTTGGTTTTTTTACTTTGATCGACCGGGATTCAAGACAAGTCCCCGTCCGTCAAATTGCCGCCGTTGCCGGGGACGATGCTAAGTTAGATATTTGTCTTAGTTTTGTTTCAGAGTTAGTCTTTCTTATTTTTTTTGTATATATAAGTCGATAGCTTGTTTTGTATATATTTGTGTGTTTTTTTTGTTCTCTTTTCACTTGTGTCTTATCTTGTCATTCTTCCTAAATCTCTTCCCCCTTCTTCTTTTCTATAATGCCTTCTCTTGCTGATCATAGAAAACCAGACCCTGACTTGTTTGGCTCACCCATTAACATTGGGGTTTTTGAGGGACATTGCTTCGATATTGTGCCCTATTATATTGATTTGGTGGAGCGGGATGCCTTTCACGGGCTTGAGAGTGAGGATGTGTTTGGTCTTCTTGAGAATTTTGTGGACTTGTGTTGTGTGTTTAAAAGGGATGGGGTACCCCTTGATACCATTAAGCTTATATTGTTTCCATTTTTTCTTAAGGATGGAGCTAAGAGATGGTTTCGTTCACACCCTCCTAACACCTTCACCTCTTGGAACCCACTAGCCCTTGCATTTCTTAGGAAATTTTTCCCTCCCTCGAAGGTCGCCAAGTTTAGAGATGAGATTCTTAGCTTTGAACAAGGCGAGTTTGAGAGTTTGAGTGAGTCTTGGGTTAGGTTTAAGGGTTTATTGAGAGCTTGTCCAGTTCATGGAATCCCACTTTGGCTAACCACTTCGACCTTCCTTCAAGGTTTGCTTCCTCACCAAAGAAACTTGATCATTTTTTCATCTGAGAGAAAATTCAACGAGTTAAATGATGATGAAGTTTTTGGATTAATTGAAAGAGTGGCTAGTGTCAATGATCAATGGGGATTTGTAAGAGTGAGACCTAATGGAGGAGAACCTAGAGTTAACCCATCTATGCTTTATTTGCAACATGAGTTGAGTGCTAGGGTAGACTCTTATTCTCTTGATAGTGTGCATAATTCTCATATTAGTCAAGTTTCTCATCCCTTTGTGAATGTGAATGCTATGCATGATATTTCATCTACTTTTCCATCTTGTGGTGTTTTGGGATATACTTTTCATGCTCTTCCTTCTTGTTCTTTCCCACCTCTTATTGATGATGAGGAGGATGATGATGATTTGCATGTTGTTCCATATGTTCCCCAAACCCCTTTGAATGCTAACATGGTGAATGATGATTTGCATGCTATTGACTCTTGTGAACCTACTTGCCTTCCTTCAACACAATTTCCATATTTCCTTGTCCAACTTACACCTCTTGTTGTGAGTGTTAATGATTGTGAGTTGGAATGTATGTTTTTTGAGAAAAATGTGTGCTTGGATAAGTTTTATGATCTTTGTAGAGAGGAAACCCACGAAGATATTAGCTTGTGTGAGTTGGAGGGCATATCATTTGACGTTGATTATGAGAGCTTGGAAAGGGAGTTGAGGAAAAGAGAGACTCTTGAGGTTGAGAGGAAGGAGCAAAGAGAAGATAATGAAATATTTGATGATACTTTGAGTGTTGAGATTGTGGAGATCGAGGATACTTGGGATTGTGAGGTTGATTTCTTTGAGGAACCAATTTTTGAGAAATTTGAGCCCTTCCCTTGTATGGATTTTGAGTCTCTTTCACCCATTGATGCTTTGGATCTTATTTCTCTTACTCCTTTACTTGAGCCCATGCTTATAGGTGAGGATTTTGGAGCTCCTTTAGAGGAGTTTGTGTTAGCTTTTGGTTTGTCACTTGATGATTCTTTGATTGAAACACTTGAGGATGGAGAGATGATTAAGACCCCCAATATGAGTGAAAATGGGGAGAATGATTGTGTGAGTGCCTCTCCTCTTGTGAATTTAGAATCGAGTGATAATTTTTGGGAATTTGAGATCACAAGTACCCATCCTATCCACAAACCCTTTATTACCACTCTTATCTCTTGGTTTTGTGGATCATCTTGCTTGCCTCACTATGATCATTTTGGTGAGGATTGTTCAAATCCATATGACAAGTTAATGAGATCTTTGGTAGGGTATTTAGATGACTCACTTGTTTCATTTGTGTTTAGTGTATATATTTCCTTTTTTGTGTGTGTTTTTGTGTTGTTTTCTTCTTGTGTGTAGGTCTCCACTTGTGATCTTGAAGTAGTAACAACAAGATGGTGGATAAAAGGGAAAAGATCAAGAATCACTCACCAAGTGATGAAAGATCGAGCTTGAAATGGTAAATTCTTCACCCACCCTCTCTTTTCTCCCTCCCTTGTCTTAAACATTGAGGACAATGTTTCGATTAAGTGTGGGGGAGAGTTTGTTGCTTATTGGATCATACTTGGATTGATTTGGTGGAATTGTGGATTTGGTGGTGTGATTTTGTTGTAAATATGGATTTGTGTTGTGTTGGGATGTTGGAAGTAGTTTGGTTATGTTACTACTTGTGAATATGTGTTGTGGATTTTTTTTAAAATTTTTATTTCTCTTTTGTGTGTGTTTTGTTGAAAAAGTTTCAAAAAAACACCTAAAAATTTGAAAATTTGAAAATTTGAAAAATCCAAAAAGAAGTTTTGCATTTTCCTAAGAGTTTAGTCGATTTTCTAGTTTTCAACTTTGACGAAAAGAATGATTTGGAAATACTTAGTGTTGCATATTAGTATTGTGATGAATCAATTAATCTTGCTTTAATTAGTGATATTTAGGGTGTATACCATCATTATTGTTCACATATTCATCTCATGGTGTGATGTTTTCATTTGTTCATTTTGTCCTATGGTGACCGGATCCCGACTTGGTGACACTATATCCATATAAAAATCACAAAAATCCACAAAAATGAGAAAATCCCAAGAAAACACAAAAACAAAGTGTTTAATAATTGCTCACATTTCAATTCAAAGTGGCAAAAATCAAAAATCAAAAGAAGAAAAAAAAGTCACTTCTCAAATAATTCGAAGTGTTTCGAAATGAAAAAAAATATGAAAGAAAAGAAAGAAAAATGAAAAAGAAATGAAGAAAATTGAAAGAAAAGAAAGTTGTTCAAATAAGTGAGCTTATGCATTTTTATTATTTCCTTAACCATCTCATAAATAAATGTAGCCTCCTTTCTAGTCACCAAGTGGGTACCGGGACGATCCGAACCTCTTATTATGTGAGAGGAGGGACTTTGTGTTTCATTTTCGGTTATAACGCCATGTTAGTTCACTCCATTTCCACCATACACCCTATTTTGCTTACCGAAGTTATAGATTAGTAGATGTACAATAAAAATATGCAACTTGTGAAGTATTTCTTTGTCATCCTTTGTGTTTTAGTTGGATTTTAGAATTTTGGTTATCGATTGGGGATTTGCTTGGTTGCCTTATTGAGGGAGGTGACTCGTTTTGACTTGAGATGACTATTATATGATTGAGTTTTTGTGCTTTAATGTTGGTCGTCTCGCAATTTTGGCAAGACCCCACTTGCCTTGCAAGGGGATACTCTCCTCATAGTATCTCGTTGTGAGTTGAAGGGACGGAGCGAGCCCGTTTATTGTCTCGTATCGGCTATTATGTTTTATATACTTATTTAGTGAATAAATTGCTTTTGTTGTAGACTATTTGAGCTTACTCGAGGGAGAGTAAGGGTTAAGTGTGGGGGAGTTGATAAGTGTAGTTTGTAGTGCCTATTTCGTAGTGTTTTGGTCCCATTTTCCTTGTGGAATCGCTCCTTGGGAGCGATTTATGGGCTACTTATGCTTCCTCTAGTTCGTTTCAGGTTTCCGAGACCATTCATGAAGAGTTGGAGCGATTCCGACTCAATACGTACACTTTTCGGAGCCAACGAAGTGAAGGAACGATCACTTGATGCCTCGGATTCGACCCCGAGACCTTGGGACCCAATCCCGAGCCTCCGAGACCCGATCCCGAGTCCCGAGAATCGATGAGAAACCCATGAGAGGCAAGGAGGGACCAAAAGAATCATATTGGAGGCCTACAAGACTCATCCCCGACGGGTATGACCTCAACCCG
The DNA here is from genome assembly GCA_958450325.1 of Agrostemma githago. Taxonomy (NCBI): domain Eukaryota; kingdom Viridiplantae; phylum Streptophyta; class Magnoliopsida; order Caryophyllales; family Caryophyllaceae; genus Agrostemma; species Agrostemma githago. The sequence continues at coordinate 60,655,432 of OY288239.1, read as the reverse complement.
TCCGGGATGAGGTGCACAATTGAGAAGCTCCTGTTTTGAGGCCTTCCCGACCGGGAAGGGGTCCTTCCCGACCGGGACCGGTCCTTCCCGACCGGGAAGAGCCAGTTACAGCCCGCGTCACTTTCTTTCTTCTCCCTTTGCATTGTAACCCTATAAATACCCTTCCTCTTGTATTCCCATGTTATGTTCTTCACTTCCCCTAAAACCCTAGACTACTTTAGGTTAGATTAGATTAGTGTAGATTAGTCGGTAATTAGTAGTTAATCTTAGTTTAATCTTGTATTAAGAGATCTCTTGAAGAATCCATTCAATCTTGACAACATTGGTGGATGAATTTGGGTTATCTTCTATGCAAGTGTTCTCCTTTTAATTCTCTTGTTAGTATGGTATAATCCTCTCTTCCTTTTTACTCTTTATCTTGTTTATTCATCCAAGTTTTAATCTTTGTTCATCTTATTGTTCTTAGTTCATCTTTTTCACTAGTTTGTTTATGCTTGTTTTGATTCTTGTTTTGATTCTTCTTGTTTATGTTGGTTTTAGTATTAGATATGTTTGAGTAGATTCTTGCTAGGGTTAGTAAGGTGATTTGGGTGTTGATGGATGATTAAGGGTTTGTTGGAGATGTTGGTGGAAGATTTGGGTTTCCTCTTGGTTTGATGCATGGTACATGTTTGTTGAAATGCTTGAATGACTTGTATGCATATGCTTGTTTTTCTTGCCTTTCTCTTGTGGGTAATAGTTTGTTTGTGGGTGGTTCCCTCACTAAGTTGCGAGAGCCCGGTGAGGACGACCCCTAGGTCGGTCTAAGTTGCGAGAGCCCGGATGCGACCTAGGCCCCGATATCACGCTAGTAACCCCGTTTGTCGTTTGTGTCGCCAAGGTGGGTTTTAGGTGGAACCTCTAGGTGAGTCTAAGTTGCGAGAGCCCGGACTATACCTAGATTACCCTACTACCTCCTTCACTCTAGCTCTTCCTCGACCATTCCGTTACCCCTTTGACCCCGACCTAATCCTAGCCCGTTTTCCTTAGTTGATTCTCTCCGTTACCGTAGTCATAGCCTTAGCCTTCTCCCCTTCTTATCACTCTAGTTTAGTTTAGCTCGTTGACCGAGTCTTGTATTTGGGTGACCTTAGTCTAGACGCCTCTTACCGTCCCCGTGGATTTGACCCGACTTACCCTAGCTACCCACTAGGATTAGTTGGTTAATTATTTGATCGGCGGGATCCACGACAAATCCCACCATCAATTTGGCGCCGTTGATCGGCGGGATCCTTCAAAAACATAGAATAAAGGGGCATTTGTGAAATTACCTCGATGAAGGGTAAAGCTACCTTCACTTTCTTCAACATATACACAAAATGGCTAAATTGAGCATTTTCCTTGTGTAGCTTAGCTCGTTCGGGAAAAGGCAATGACGGCACAAAAGCGAGAGGCGGTGGAACATTGGATTCTTCTTCTTCTTCGGCTAAATGTTCCGCCTCTTTTCTTTTTGCTTTTTCCGCTTCCATTTGCTCCTTTTTCTTCCTTTTAAGTTCTCTTAATTCTCTTTGTTCTACCTCCGCGCTTTCAAGAATATCAAATTCCGCTTGTATTCCCCGGTTTTGTTTGAGGGAAGCGGGGGATGCGGCTTGCGGTGAACTTTGTTGATTGACTTTGGTTGTGGTGCTTTTGATGTTCAAGTTCTTATATGGGTCCTCGAGTTCTTTGTCACCTCTCAATATCACGGCATTTGCTTGGTGTGGAGGGTCTCTCGGGTTTTGGGGTTGACCGAGCAAACAATGGGGTGGGTGAATCGGGGCGGCTAAGGCTTTTATTGCTTCTTGGGATTCCCAAACCTTTAGCCTCGCTTTGGTGTCTAGATTCTCACTCCATAGGTGCCCAATGGCTCTTTGTAGATCATTAGTGTTGTCCCATGGACCTTCCCCTTGACCATATTGCTCAAGGACTCAATCACCGCCCCCGGCATCGGCGCCATTTTGATCTCGCCCAAATCTGGATCAGTCGTTAACGATGGATAGGGGATCAAACAATATTTATGTGACTCGCAAATAACACAAAAACAATTAAATGTAGTCGTGGTAAGTTGATGTCGGTCCACAGGGAAGACGGTGCGAGAAAATCGAGTGAAAGCGACGCATTTGGGGTCTAATTGGTGGGGGGTGTTTGAGTCGAGTCTAAACTAGAATGCAATAACCAACGAGGAATAATCAACAGGGAAAATGTGTTAGGGGGAGTCGAGAAGCGGAAATCGGGTTCTATGAGTCTCGGAATTATAAGTCGGTCACAAAGTCGATAGAGGGAGAATGCCACCTTTCGATTTCTTCACCCAACTTATCTAGATCTCGCTTTCGTGGCAAAAATGGGTAAGTCTCAAGTCAAGGTAATTTCTACCCCGGATTTCCCAACAAATGGTATGTCTCGAACCGAGGGATCTCTTACCCCGGGTTTCTCCAAATGATAGAAATAAGTCAAGGTCGATCTAGTTGGCCGGACTAAGTCAACAATGACACAAAAACCTCAAACATGATAAATCAACAAGCATGCAACCAAACCACAATTCCTTAATTCATATCACACAAGATCTTCCTCCGTTAACCCCCTAACAAGAAAACTACAAAAGCAATAACAATGAATAAAATAACAAGAATATGCATGGTGATGAAAACAAGAAAAAATAAAACTAAGATAACGAAGGAAATTACGATCAACACTAAAAGAAACAACAAAGCGATCTAAAAACAACGCGAGTAAAATCAATGAAAACGGTGCAATAACGAAAGAGCAATAATAAATATAATCTAGAGATGAGGGAAAGGAAGAGAAATATATCAACAATGGAGGAAAATGACAATAAAGAAGATGAAGATTGCATAAAATAAGAAGAAGCCTTGATGAAGAGGACAATGGATTTGTGACTAATCCCTTGATGATCTCCAAAGAACTTCAAGATTAAAACTCGAATTCCTTACAAAAGATTGAATCTAAAGCTAGAAGACGATGAAGATTGATAAAAACTATGAATATCTAATGGCTTTCTATCTAAGCTAATGTAGTGATGGATAATAAGATGATCTAATGGAGTGTAATGTGCATCTCCTTAGGTTAACTATATATATAGTAATAGCTTAATGGATACTTAAACCAAAGCCCAAATCCAACCTTTACTCCATTAGTGAGAGTTTTGCCCAATGAGTCTTCATATGGTGAAACATCACCCAGAGAACATTTGCCATTCACGAGCCAATACCGCCGGGTGAAACTTCACCTTATGGTTTCACCCGGTGAACTTCCTTCCATAATTTGCATTTGGGGGCCTCTTTACCGTCGAGCGAAACTTCACCCGATGGGTGAAAGTTTCGCCCGATCATTTCGCCCGGTGGACAAAGTTTCCTGAAGATCTTTGGGGAGGTAGAAATGTCGTCGGGCGAAACTTCGCCCGGTGGTATCTCATCGGGTGAAACTTCACCTGATGGTTTTCTTGACCTCTTTTCTGGTATCGCTCTTTGTTGTTTGATTGGATTGCTTGAACTTTTAGTTTCATATATTGTTTTTTGGACGGTATTCCCCTCTCTTGTGCTCGTAGAAACTCGGTCATGCTCTCGGCGCCGAGTCTTATCAAAATAGATAGAAAAACTACTAAAAACACGTGAAATGCATAAGAGAGACGCTAATGCGAGAAAGACTGAGAATTGGGCGATAATCACATTCTTATCTCGCAAAACGGAGGAAAACGAGTCTAAATGGGAGGAAAAACGGTCTAAATTTAGCACACATCAATATTCCATACATAGAGTGAATATCAAGGGGAAATTGGATCTCCTTGTCCGAGTCCCCTTCTACCTCTGAAATAGCCAAAATGGATTCCAGTCAGGGAGAGGGTGAATGTAGGACTAGTGATGCATTTCATAATCTGTTTGATGAAAAAGGGAGGGAAGGTCAGGGCATGTGGCATTTGCTCCACAAATGCTTACCAACTGTCATATCAAGAAAGATACGGAGTACAATTTTTGAAACATTAATTCCATGGAACTAAAATATTCTAAATTATCTTGGAGATTTAATCTTGATTCTTCTCGTGATAGTGGTCCGTCAATTCAAGTCGAGTTAGGGTATGGCTATATGAGTTAGGCGAACGAAGTATAGAGTAAAATTTTATCAATTATGCCAGGGGGGTTGTTGAGAATCAGATTGTAGGATCGAATCGAGGATCGTAAGATCCTATAAATAGTTTAAATAGACGATTTTCAGCGTTATTTTCTTGTGAAATTTATATGATGTTTATAAATGAGTTAAAGCAATTATAATACTTCCTCGGATTTTCTTTTAGCTTCTCGTTTGAATATAATACACCACTCATATATTGAGCAAATAGGAAGATAAAAGAAAACCGCAGGAAGTAACTTACGTTTGGCAATTGAATGTTTTTTAATACATTTCACTTTCATAGTACACGATATTACAATATAACAAAGTGTAATTTGTGAAACACTACCTAATAATTAGATCATTTTGCGAAGACCTACCGAAATTTTAAAATTTTGTCGAACACTACCTAAAGTTTGGATTTTTTTTTGTCAAGCACTACCAAAACATGTTTTAGATAAGCATGAAAAATGTGACAATAAGCGATTTTAAGTGTCGATACATTGCCTTGAAGTTTATTTTACTAAAATAGACTAATGTATCACTAATTTAGTAATTTGTAACCTATTTTGTATGAAATTACTTTAATAATCATTGACCTTAATTATCGATCATTATCTACCATTCTAGTGACACAAGCCTATTTATTTTATAGAAGAGGGTAAACATTAATATAAATTAGCAAAATAAACTTCAAAGTTATGATAATTGTTCCGGTAGGAAACAATCGGATCCAAATCACGTTTAGATCTTTGTCGGGTTTCACCTGGACCTTGGCCTTGTCCAAGTTCTAACTTTTACCTTTTTCTAGCGTTTTAACCTCCTTGGAGGAGTGGGTCGACTTTGCCAGCACTAGAAGCAAACATGGTCTCGGGGTTGTCCGAGGGGACCCTCTCCGATGCCTAAGTCAGTCTTTGAATGCACTTAATGGACCTTGCTCGTGAAGAACAAGGTGGCGTTTTCTAGAGAATGCACTCAGTGAGAGAAAATTCATTACCCCTTAAAGAAAGGATATTAAGGGATATTTATAGGTTTCCCAATAGAGATAAATAGAGAGAGTGTGTGGGCACATGACTGGGACGTTCCCCCTACCATAGACGAGAGTTTGAGGGTCTACCACGGGATGTACCCTCAGAGTTAGGACGACTGAGGGTCATTTGACGCCCCTGGATAGGGGGACTATGGCTCGGCTGATCCGACCAGGGGTCGGGCCTCGAGGCCAAGCCGAGGGTTGTAGAGCTTTCCACTAATGCGCTCTTGGGGGTCGGACAGAGGGGTCCGGCATGATGCCCCGGTGTCATCCCTGAAAGCTCTGGATCTTCCCTAGAGCAGGATTAATCTGGGTCCGAAATTGACGAACAGTGGCCAGGAGATTACCGACCCCATCAATTGCCCCTCGACAGCTGGGGGAGCGAAGCTCCTGTCAGCTGTCGACGTTTGGCTGGTCAGCAGGAAGCGTTGAGAGATCTGGGCTGCTGCCTGGTGGGAGGCTGCCCCATCATCTTTCTGCATTAAATGCTTTGCTTGTTTCCAAGGTTGCTTGTTTCAGATTTCTTGTGTGTCCGAGGCGTCAAATATCCTCCTTGCAATGATTTCTTATCAGAAAATTCCTCGTGGACATGCGTCTACCTCAGGGACGGTTGGTGCATCATGTAATGCCTTGTACTACCTTTTGGTTGGGTATAAAAGGAGTACCTTCGCACAAGGACTTCTCCATTCTCTTGAAGCATTTTCACACCTTTGCATTCTCTTCTTTTCTTAATAATCATGACATGGATCATGGACAGAATTTTCAAAAGGGGGGTTAACACGGAGGTCACAAGATATGTTGGTCCTCCCCTCAAATTTTGGTATCACTGGTTGGTCCGGAGGATTATCGAACGGTGCAAGATGATAGCCCGCCAGTTTTTTTTCGCCCCAGGCTCCAACGAGCTTCATGTGACCATTTGTCGCCCCAGGAAAATTTCATTCTACATGAGTCCAAGGCCTGGCCCCTTCACCCAGGCTGGGGGTCGCGGCTACAAAGGGAGTCGCCGATGTTTTCCTTGGCTGAGGCCAGAGAATGTTGATCCGCACATTCTGGACTCTGGGTCTTCCCCTTCCACCCATGCCACCCATCAAGACGAGGGTAATCAGTGGAGTCCTTGCCCATCCCCTGCTCGCTCTCCTCCTCGCTCTCCTCCGGCGGAGATCACTCATGCGGACGTGAATGAGCTGTTGGCCTTTTTTAGGGAGATGAGGGATAACCCTGACTACCGTCGAGGTCTAGAGCATGTCGAGCTTGAGGATGTCTTTGACGATGATGGCGGCAGTGTCTCGGCTGACGATGGATATGGTGACAACATGGAAAAGGACGAGGATAGTGGGAGCGATGACGTAACACCCGCAAATTTCCTAGCTCTGCTATCTGTTTCATTACGATTATATCGTAACTCTGTAATATTTCGTCAACTACATTTTTCCCATTTCGAGGTCTCTTTCATTATCGAGCCTAAAATTATTTATTTTCGTAAAAGGATTTTAATTATTCTATTTTTATTCGAAAACCCCTTTAATTCTTTTCATCGCAAGTATGTTTAATTATTTTTGAGAAATCATATTTTCTATGAACAATAGTTTTAAAATTGAGTTTGAAATATTTATTTTTCTAAAAATGCTCGATTATATTTATAATGATTTCTAGCTCAAAAAAATTTTATTTTCGAAAAATGGTTGTTTAATTATTTTACTACGCGATTTCATAAATAATTATTTTCTAATGCGTTTTAATCCAATTTCTTCGTAAACGCGTATATTATTTTATGAACCTTCTTTTATCGACTTGAGAAATATTTTTGGACACACAAAAATGAACACTACATATTATTTTTATCCTATTTATTTTAAACTATTTATTTTAAACTATTTATTTTAATTAGAAAATTATCACATAGATTTATTGCTTGTTCTTTCCATCTCAACCATCTCGTCTCCTAGTTGAGTTAAGAGTCCTTGTGACTTGTTTATTCCTATCTTTTTGATTCCTAATTTCTCTTTATTTTCTCATTCATTCTAGTCTATTTTATTCACAACACAAGTCTTCTTTTCTCCTCTATGTTTTACGTTAAACTTCTTTCTTTTTGTTCATCAATCCGTTCTTAATTCGTCTCTAATTCTTTCCAATCTCTAGGGTAATTTAATTACTCTATTTGTTTTTCATCTCGTTTTCTCTTTTCTATTCACTTATTGTGGTTTTAATACCATATGTTTAATTATTTCGTAGGCTATCATGCTAGATCCGACGAAGATGATTATTTAATTGATTCGGATCTCGGTTAAGGTAACATTGACACGTTACTCGGTATTATGTGATTTTATTGTTGTAGTTGCATGTATAGAAATTAGATTTTTGTTAGACAATATATTTATGTCTCGTTTTTAATAACAAAAACTTTAAAATCATAAATCTTCACATCTTTCGTTATTTTAAATCATTTTTACGAGATTTGCGAATAAGTCATTCTTTTTATTATTAAAAAGTATTATAAGGCCGAGACTAAAACATACACATAATAATAATTTATCTAACAATTTTCGTGATTTTTGATATAAAGTATCAAATTGAAAGTTTTATTGTTTTTAATAAAGTTACAGCACGTTTCAGAATCTGTTAGAGCTTTTGTGCGAATTAATAATCTATTTTGAATATTTAATTCTCGAAAACTTTGAAAAGAGACTAATGTTTATTTTAAGTCTAATTTATGTCTATTTAATTTCGTAAAATTATTCCAAATATTTTTGTCACAATAAATTGTTTATGAACAGGTGTCAAATTAATCTGTGATTCTGTCCGTTGCGATAAGATCTAAATTGAAACATATGTTCAACTTTTTATTTAATCTTGGTAATTTACGTACATAAACTATGAAGAGTTTAGTTAATGTTACAGTTGGAGTTTCTTTAAAATCCACTTTTAAACGTGTTTTATTAAAGAAATACTCTCTCTGTTCCAATGAATGGTTTGCCTATTCCATATTGGGGCGTCTCAATGAATTGTTTGTCTTTCTATTTTAGGAATGCTTTTTATGTGTAATTTGACTGTTGGCTCTACATGTCACCTTCTAATTGGATCTCTTGCCCTTGGTGCCAAAAGCAAAGGCAAACAATTCATTGGAACGGAGGGAGTACAATCAATTGTCTAATCCTGACAGTTTTTAAACATATAAATAAAAGCCCATGTTTTTTTAGAATTAAGTTTTCTCCAGAAATAAACGTTGTAGATACGTTTCTAATGTTTTCAAACCCACTGGTCCTACATTGTTTTGATTTATATTGATTTGATTACAAATTTTATAGTAAGACAGTACAAGTTTGGAAAATCTGTCAATTTGTTATTTAAATACTTTTAAATTACTTAAATTTCAACCTTTTTAGAAATAATTATGGTTTTGACTTTACTTCACTTCTAATCATGAATTATACATTTATATAATAAATATAATGTTTACGTCTCAAGGCCTAATATTAACTATTTTATATAACTCTTATTTTAATCGATTTCTATTTATAATAGTACCTACTTTTGGAAAGTTATTATTTTAAGAAGGTTTCTATATGTGGACATGACATAGGTCCACCCCGACGCGGCCACGCGCGGGTTTGAGGAGACGAATGAATCTCATATCATATGGATCTCTGGTTGAAATTTAAATCTAATTAGGAGTCGCCACTGAACTTTGTGGGAGTTCGGGCCCATTCGAACCCACTTTATATCTTGGTGGGCCGTGCACAAAGTACGGCCCATTCCGATTTCAGAGTTTATGGGGTTCGTCTCTTTGCATTGCGATACCGATACCGACATTATCGGTTACCGTGTATTGAATGACTCTCGTGTGCCAACGGTTTCGGACATCCGGAAACCATGGTTCTGAGTAAGGGGTGAGGGTACGTGTTGGGAAGTTCACAAAGAACACCCAACCCCGCCCGCACTTATTGGCCTCTACTTAGATATCGTTCGTTTTTTGTGTACGCACGTTAGTTTGACGATTGAATGATATAAAAACAGTGTTTTTGACTAAACATGTGAAATATGTTTGATCTCCGTCGTTTAATGCATCTTTGAATTTGGTCAAAGTTGTATTTAGCATGCGAGGTTTGTTTTAGTACAATAAAACAAACAATGGTTCGTGAATTTTTTAATTTTAAAATCGATAATTTTGCTAAATCGCGTGAAAATATAATATGATTTACACTCGATTCAGTTTTCGATACTCGTCATATTCGATACTTGATTAAAAAAATGAATATCTAATATTTAGAGTGAATTTTGTAAAAGGTGTTTATAAATCGTTTTAAACTGAATTAAGACGAAATAATTCCCTATGCGTCGTAATGTCGTAATTAGTCCTTTCGGACCATGTGACTATTATTTCAGGCTCAACGGGATCGTGCTTAATATGGTTTAATGGTTGATTTCTTTAGATCCGATATTCGACTACAGAGTCGATATCGCATCCTAGAGATAACGTTTTATTTCTTTGACTAGATGATAGTACGATAATATCTATATTAGAAACGAGAAAAGGAAAATAAAAAAACGTGATGATGACGACACAAGACAACGGACGGACGAGAAAGACGAAAAAAAAAGGGAAGAGAGAAAAGGAGAAAGCGGGATTTGTAACACCATCAACCTACATGCTAATTTCGGCCTTGATTAAGGACTCGTAGTAACGACGTTTGCGCGGGAGTAACAAGGATATAGGGAGAGTTAAGGTGTTGTATTTTTGGATCGGCTTGGCTCGGGTTTCCTATAGGATTTCTAGAGGAAAAGTCGGGGTTGCACTTGTGTATAGTTTGCTTAAGGTTGCTGAAATTTTTGGGTTGTGAATTGTGTGTTTTGGAGGTTTGCAAAGGGGTGTATTTATAGGAAAAGATACCCGGCTTTAGGATAGAAGATACCCGGCTTTTGGATAGAAAATGCTCGATTTTGGATGAAAAGAAACACCCGGTTTTGGATAGAAAAGAGGCTTGATTTCGTATAAAAAGGAGGCTACTCGACCCGAGTGGTGCATGGCAATCGATCGAGTGCCTGGTCTGACACCTGTTCCGGTGGGCTTTACGAGCCTACTCGACCGAGTGGGCCGGTCCACTCGATCGAGTGGGTCTGGACGAGTGGGAGGCCCCTTTAGAAATAGAGTTTTATCTCTAGCGGAGAGGTTTAGTTGCTTGGTTCTTCTTCGTAGCTGATATTTTTGTGGTATTTGACTTCGAATTAGATTTCCAAAGCTGCGTGACTGATGTTTATGTCTCGGAAATGTCTTTGACCGGGGTTTGACCCGGTCGCTAAAAGACGGTTTTGCCCTTGGTGTCGGTTTTGACCCAAATTAGTTTATTTGATTGGAAATCACTCACTGGGCCTGTGTTTGAGGTCAGTTTGGTGAGCTTTTTACTCCGCTAAAAGCTCGCGCCAAATACTATTGATTCTGAGTCCAAAATTGAGCGTATTAAGTCATGTTTACGTCCGATCATCATCAGGTGTTTTTTGGAAACAGTTATAGATACCTGGCGGCCAAATGTGGGTGTCTATACTATATTTACAAAGTTTTCTCTTTGAAGAATGAATTATAATCCTATTGAATTATGATAATGGCTTTGTTTTGGAGTTATGGAATAAGGGAAGTGTACGGGTAGAGTAATACAATCTAGAGTATACGTGTTGCCATCAGCTATAAGGCTAGTGTATCTGAACGGGATGCATTGGTTGTTTAACTGGGCATGTTTTTGTCCAGGAGTGTGTGTTCATTTTGACCTTAAGCTCGTACCTCGCCTGTAAGACGTCGTCAGGTTGAACTGGGCACATTTGGTGTTCCAGGAGGGGTGTGCATATTTACTTAAGCTAGGACCTCGCATTGATAAGTCGCCATCCTATTATGGTTGAGTAGCCTAGTTAGAGATCGAGGTTTGATTTGTTTGAACTAAGTTCTCGAAGCTAGTTTTTAGTATTCTCCTAGTGAAAGTCTATTCTGTTGCACTAATTAATATCCATAAAGCCATTATTATTATTGGTTGATATTGACTTGCATGTTGGCAATTATTTTGAATTATTTTAATATATCGTTTTAAACGTTTTCCATTTTGAACTATTTTGATATAATAGTAATTATGCTTTAATGTCATGTAATATAGCTGGGAGAACGTCGTCGTTACTCCCCAATGAATTGTGGTTGTTATGTTTATAACTGACAGGTAATTTGCTACTGGGTTTGGGTGTGAGCTAGCGAGTAGCATGGATCCTACTCTACTTCAATTATATTAATTTATGGATTGTTAAACCCATTTGGAGAATTTTTATTTTTAGTTCTTTTGTAAAAAGTGACCTTTGTATTGACTGACCGTTTTTTTTGTCAAATATAGAACATCAGTGTATTTTAATCCCAAATCTACAGTGTTTCCGCCACTGTATTGCGTTAGAATTTATAGGGGATTACAGATGAAGAGGGGGTATATGTAATACCCCGAGTTTAAAGAGTATATATTGGATATGGTGCTCAAAGGAGCGTGTATTGGATATGGTTTGAGAGGCTCGGATGAGTGCTTAAAGGGATTGATAGTGCTACTCATGTCAACAAAGTGCACTTTCTTTTCTGGTTGTCCATGCAAAAGAACTCTGCAGTTAAACGTGCTTGGCTGGGAGTAGTCTAAGGATGGGTGACCTCCTGAGTAGGTCTCGGGATGCACATGAGTGAGGTCAAAATGCGCTGGAAAAAACTTGTGTTGATCTATGGGGCTAGTACACGACCTGTTGAGCGCCATAAGTGATACCACAGTCCACAAGTGGTGGTTGTGGTGTTACAGTATATGACCCCATGGACATCCCGGATGACTGGGACTGGGGGTCTGATGGTGAAGACCAAGGCAGCCCCAGGGAACATCCCCGGTTTGGCATGTGTTGTCGAGCGTAAAACACTGGAAAGACAACTTTCTCTACGTCCGCCGTGAAGGGGGTGGTCTATTCCTCGTCGGTTCCATAACAATGTCCACACTCGCATGGAGACAGACGAGGAGTATCACCCCGGGTGTCCTCTGAAGGGGCTAGAGGTGAAGCTGACCCCCGAGGATAAGAAAATAGTGGCACTTTTCAAGTGCGTCAAGTACGGGAACAGCGTGGCCCCGAGGAGGTGGCTTCCCCCGGCTGAGCTTATCGCGACAGATGAGTTTCTGAATCCTCTGGGACTAAACCCTTCGCCCTCCTTAGGTTGTTGGGGATTCTGGTTATGTGTGCATTGTTCCTTTGACATGTATGTATGCTTACTTTGCGTGGTTCACTTTTGCAAACGCTTACAGTGCAGCGTTCACCCGCCGGCAGCTGAGGAATCTTGGACTTAAAAAGGACTTCTCTCCTTCCACCACTTGCCCCCCACTCCTCTGGATAAGAATAAAGAGGGACTCAAGACTTTTGTGAAATCCTTCGCGCCTGGAAAGACAAGGCTGCCTCCCTGGGGGCCAGTTGGTCGAACCCTTGAGTCTGCTTCTTCTACCGGAACTGTCCGTGGAAGGAGCGTAGGTTCTTATTCTTCCCGCCCGGTGGTTGCCGAGTGTGTGACCCCTCCTACAGCAGGCCAACCTTCAACTGTTGTCGTCTTCACTACCCTGCCGGTCGAAGAGGCTGGTGATCAGGTCTCTCCTCTTATTAGGAAGAGAAAAGATAAAGAGTCGATGGGGGCTGAGCAGTTGATTGATATGGAGGCTAAGGTCAGTACGCCTGCGCCCAAGCGCCATGCTCCTAACCCACCTTACTCGCTAATGGGGCAGGGCAACCTAGATAGGAACTTTACTTTTGACAGTGTCGATGCCTCCGCCATTTTCTCCGACTCTCCGGCCCTTACCTTGGATTATACTGCCAAGGTACTGGGACAGGCAAGTGCTCAGGCACAGCAACTCCTCTACCAATGCTCCATGGTCCCAAAACCGACCCCATATTTTCTCATGATCTTCTTCACTCAACCGACCCCAGGTTTTCTTTCATTCTCTCTTTGTTGAAGCCCATCTTACGCATACCTGCAAATATTCGAGAAGTCGGGTAATTCGAGTCTGAGTTAAGGTTTGTTTATCTTTTTTATTTAGTTCAATTTCTTAATTTTATGCTTTGTTATTGTTAATTTTGATTAGGTTAAATCAATTTGATTTTTTTGGTGAATTAGGTTGAATCATTTACTTGAACTTTTTAAAGTATTGAGTTTGATTTCATTTTTAATGCTTTTAGGTTGCTAATTAAGTTACCAAGTCAGTTTGCCCAAAATTGGCTAAGTAGATTGTTAGTCAGGTGTTCGAAAGTCGAAACCCTGAAGACTTTTCTTCTACTTCTGGTTCATTTCATGGGCTCATCTGGCAATAGTATTTGTTCGGGAGTGATTTTTGTTGTTTTGATGCTTGATTGATTGAGCAATTTCTATTTCAAAATTCAGTTCGTTGGTAAATCGGGCGAAGTAGTTCGGAAATCGTGTCGTCGAACTGTTTACCAACTAACGTATGGACGTAAACTGATAAGGATAATACGATTCAAAAGCTCCATTTAAAATGTTAAAATTGGTTGTGTATCTTTCGTCCAAATGTATCAGCTCCTTCTGTCCCCTTTATCATCAGTACATTGCCCACCACGTCCACATCAATTCCCGGTGCTGTTAGCCCTGGCATGTCGAACCACATTCTGATCTCATTCTCATCCTCGCTCGCATTCCAGGGAGTCCTTACTGCAAATCAAATTCATTTGAAAGTCAGATAAACATATGCTTCTCGGTTTCTGTCAATCAAACCCTTTACGTTACAAGATAAATGGTCGATTAATGATACGTAGAATGTAAAGAAGGAAGTTTGAACATACTATAAGGAGAGGTATCAATCATAGCAACACTTTTGTTGTGGTGGTTTAGATGATGGAGAGGATCGAGATGGGCAAGGTCCTTGCGCATAAGTATGACTGAGGAATAAGTGTTTGCTCGTGAATTCTAACTATGTTTTGCGTGGTGGTAGGCGTAAGTTTGGAACAGATGAACATTTGATTCAGGATGTTAAGTGTTTAGAGTGAGACTCAGGCCTAGTAGTTTTCTATCAAGTGAAACAATTTCAAGTAAATTTAGCTGCCTCTATATATACATAGTGCATTACTAAACGCGTATAATTGCAGTGGTGTACCATGATCTTTCACTCCTCACAATAATTAATCTCTTGGCCATGTAATGTAGATGTAGTTAGGTTTGTAATTGTTCTTGTAAGTACTTGAACAAAAGAACAATGTACATACCTTGTGTAGGTTTCGTCTCGCATGGGCAACAACAATCCTCTCCTTGTCTTGTAAAATGACAAGTCTTTGAACGTCTCACATGTCTTCTGTATTTATTTAATTATGTTGTTAATGGGGGTGGGCTCTCTATGTATAAATCTGTTTTAGTATAGTTTGGATGAGAGAGGGTAGCTGAACTGAGTTTAGTGAACTAATGCTATATTATCGGGGAAAGTTCAGATGGTTTTACATTTTGTCTATTTAATTGAGTTCGTACCTCAGGGTTTAGTAATTGGTATTACGATGAATTTTGTATTTTAGAGAATATTAGGTTTAGGAATTTTGTATTACTACGTGTGTATTAGGTTGAGGAATTTTGTATTAGGTTTAGTGATTAGGTTTAGGAATTTTGTATTAGGAATTTTGTATTATTACTACGTGTGTATTAGGTGGAATTTTGTATTTTTTTTTAATACAGTACGTAATTAGGTTAGGTTTCGTGCAATTTCACCTTTTGTTCAAGGGGTAACAATAGCTATGCTGATAAGGTTCCGAATTATGATACATCCTTTTTTGTAATACGGTATTATTTTGATAGAAATATTTCTTCTTAGTGGAGTACGAGTATTAAATTTTGAATATAAGTTGGAATTCATATTTAGTTAACATAAAGTATGATGTACTAGTAGATGGTTTGCTATTCTTGGGTGAACTTCAGTCTTTGTTTTTGGTACAACAAGATGAGGTCGAGTCTTTGGTGGGTTTAACTCACGAGGTGTTAATGGGTCCAAATTCAACGAGTCTTGAATTCACGAAACTTTGGTGTGGGTCCAAGTTTGGTAAGTTAGATTGGTAGTAGTATGCGTTTAAGTTTGGTAATTGGATGTTTTGTAAATAAATTAGGTTTATAAATAGGAAAATGAAAGTATATATATAAATTACAAATTGAGTCGATGTTATTAGGTTTAGTATCAATGATTTTGTAACTTTTTGTGCCGATGTTATTAGGTTAAGTCGACTTGAAATTACGAATTCTAAAATAATCGTTCGTTGTATAATTTATTCTTAGATAAAAAATGAAGAGAATTGACCGAAAATGGATGTATGAGGGAAGACATGATAAGAAAAGATGTCCCTCTGTTGAGTTTTTAAAGGGTGTTCAGGTTTTTTTGGATTTTGCTAAAAACTCACCTGACTACGCGTCGAAAGGTGAAGTTAGGTGTCCTTGTACTAAATGCAAGAATCTTATATTTGTTGTTCTCATTGTGGTTAAGGAGCACGTGATCTCAAACGGTTTCTCGGCAAATTATTATCGTTGGATTTGCCATGGCGAGAAATCTTCAGATGCGGAACCAGAGACTCAGCAAAATGTTGGGGGGTTGAGGGGAATGATAGTAGATGTTGTAGAGTCAAATGTGTTTAACAATGAGAGTATGTATACGAATAATGAGGATGAACACCCACAAGAGTCAAACCCCCAAGAGCCAAACCCGCAAGCAAGAGCGTTTTTTGACATGTTAAATGCTTCAGAAAAACCGTTATATGGAGGGTGCGAGGTGACGTTGTTAGAAGTCGCATCTATGATAGTGACCCTTAAATGTGAATATAACCTACCATTTGGGTGTATAGACGGTTTTGCTGCCTTGCTTGAGAAGGTTATCCCAAAGGATAACATCATGACCCGAACGTTCTACACAACCAAAAAAGTAGTAAAAGGTCTTCAACTGCCGCATCAAAAAATTGATGCTTGTCCCGATGGATGCATGCTTTATTGGAAGGATGATGCTGTTCTTGACAAATGTAAGAAGTGTAATAAGGGTAGATATAAAACCGTTGAGGGTGATATTGTGTTGAGAGGTAGAAAAGGGAAGACTGGTGGGAAGGGTAAGAAACCGATACCGCTTAGTCAACTAACTTACTTCCCCATTGCACCTAGACTTCAGAAGTTATATGCAACCAAAACCATAGCCGAGCAAATGAGGTGGCACAAAGAAGAAACTAGGGTACCAGGAAAGTTATGTCATCCCAGTGACGGGGAGGAATGGAAGCGGCTTGACGCAATTTATCCTCATTTTGCCGCGGAATCCCGAAATGTACGGCTTGGGTTGTGTACCGATGGATTTGCCCCCTTCGGTCAGTTTGGCAAGTCTTATTCTTGTTGGCCTGTGATGGTGACACCTTACAACTTACCTCCATGGTTGAGTCTCAAACAACCTTTCATCTTTTTGTCTCTTATTGTTCCCGGACCAAAAAATCCAAAAAATCATTTAGATGTCTACTTGCAACCGGTGATTGAGGAATTGAAACACTTGTGGGAAGTAGGGGTGGAAACATACGATGTATCTTTGAGACAGAACTTTCAGCTTAGAGCATGTCTGTTGTGGACTATAAATGACTTTCCCGCATATGGTATGTTATCTGGATGGTCTACTGCGGGTAAAAAAGCATGCCCTTGTTGTATGAATGAAAGCAAAGCATTATGGCTTCCAAATTCCAGTAAGATTAGTTGGTTCGATTGCCATAGACAGTTTCTACCAGAGGGTCACCCATATAGGAGGAACAAGAGAGCATTCAAGAAGGGTGAGGTAGTGCTTGATGATCCACCTATTCGACTCCCGGGAGATGTAATTTGGGAGTTAATATCTGAGTTCCCCTCTTCTACTGATGGCACTGATGAGGAGTTCAAGGCTCTAAAGAAGTTGAAAAATGGATGGTTTAAACGAAGCATTTTCTTTGACCTTCCATATTGGTCTACTTTATTAATCCGACATAACTTAGATGTGATGCACATTGAGAAGAACTTCTTTGAGCAGTTGATCCACACTGTGATGGATGTCGATGGTAAGACTTGTGACACTACAGGCTCCCGAAAAGATTTGAAAATTTTTTGTGACCGTCGACAATTGCACATAAAGAAGGACGGGTCCAAACCAAAAGCTGTTTTCAGCCTCGATAAGGCTCAGAGGAAGGCACTGCTAGAGTGGTTAGGGAAATTGAAGTTCCTTGATGGGTATGCCTCTGATTTTAAGCGATGTGTTGATCATAGAAATCTGAAGTTGCAAGGTTTAAAAAGTCATGACTGCCATGTTTTTATGGAGCGGTTACTACCTGTTTCATTAAAGCAACTTCTGCCACCAACTGTTTGGAATCCAATAACTGAGATATCTTAGTTTTTCAGAGATTTGTGTTCTTCTACCGTATCAATTGAGGACATGACTCGGCTAGAGGACCAAATCCCGGAGATACTTTGCAAACTTGAAATGATCTTCCCACCCTCATTCTTCAATTCGATGGAGCATCTACCGGTCCACTTGCCCTACGAAGCGAAAGTTGGAGGACCTGTCCAATACAGATGGATGTACCCATTTGAAAGGTACTTTTTAATTGAACAATAATCTAACTTTCAAATTCAAACGTACTTAATATTTACTAAGTGAATTTCTGAATTTTTATATGTATGTAGGTTCCTTAACCATTTGAAAAAAAAAATTGGTAACAAGGCGAGGGTAGAGGGT
Organism: Agrostemma githago; assembly: GCA_958450325.1. Lineage (NCBI taxonomy): Eukaryota > Viridiplantae > Streptophyta > Magnoliopsida > Caryophyllales > Caryophyllaceae > Agrostemma > Agrostemma githago. Next base: position 60,637,513 of record OY288239.1, on the reverse strand, counting down.
TCTATATGTAATGCCTATCTAACAGAGGAGATTGCAAATTTCTGCTCTCTTTACTTTGAGAAGCATGTCCAAACCAAAGCCAAGAACCTAAACTTGGAAAAATCTGAGATGATTGATCCTACCATACCTGATTTTTTTCAAATTAAGGTTGACGAAGGATCGTCATCACTCGGACGTTCTAGGATGTTGGACGAGAAAGCATACGATCGTGCTCATCTTTATCTGTTGTCCAATTGTGAGATCTTGGAGCCTTATGAGAAGCAATTTGTAACCGAATTTGTCGCTGCGAATCCAACTGTGAAAGCTGAGGATGTTTGGAGCAAACATGATGAACAATTTCCTAAGTGGCTTAAGGATCATGTAATTGCATTAGACATCCGGGATGATTTGGTTAGAAGTTTGGCATATGGGCCTTTGAGAGAGGTAAGAACATGGAACCGCTACTCAGTCAATGGGTTTAATTTTCAAACATTTAACTATGGTCAGAATAAGGCGAGATGTAATTTCGGTGTAACAGTTTCTTCTCTTGATGGTGATGATTACTATGGTATTTTGGAGGACATCTTCGAGTTGTGTTACGCTGGAGTTAACCGTGGGTATAGGGTTGTGATGTTCAAGTGCGAATGGAAAGACAACTCATTGACTGGTACGAGAGTACATGAGCGTTACAAGCTAGTTGAAGTTAACCATACTAGGAAATATTGTAAGTACGATCCATTCATATTAGCACATCAAGCACACCAAGTGTATTTTTCTACTTATCCAACCGTGAAAAATGATAGAAATCTGAATCAATGGTGGGCAGTGTTTAAGACTAAGTCACGAGGGCAAATAGACACTACCCTTTTTCAAGAAGAGGTTGTTTCAAGTGGTACACGATTATCTCCTATTGATGAAATCATATTCGCAAATGAGGATGTGGGTGAGGATTTAGAAGAAGAAGACGACGAAGACGACATCCTTATAGATTTTGGGGAGATGAATGAGGATGATGATGGTTTAGAGACACAAGAAGATTTGGAAGGTGAGGATGACTTGTTTGAGGAGGGTGATGATGATGATGATGATGATGATGAGGGTGTGCTTGGCAGTAGTGGTCAGGAGGTAGAGGATGACGATAGCGAAGATGAATATTAGAGGGGTAAAATTTTTGTATTTTCTATCGTTTTGTGTTTCCAGACTTTAGTTTATGTTACCACTTCATTTTTATACTTTAGTTTATACTACAAATTTTTTTGTCCGTTGTAGATGTCTGGAAAGGGAATAAGGAGACGAGGCGGCGGTAGTAGTCAACAGCGGCGACAACAACAGCAACAAGAGTTGGATCTATTGGATAATGAGGAAGTGGAGGAACCATTATTGGATGCTGAGGAAGTGGAGAAATCGCCAGGGAACACAGAACTGCGACCACAGTTTGATGATGAAGGGCGGATGAAATTAGACCTCGATGGCATCTGGTATTTGATAAATTGTCTAATTTCTTAGCTTGTACATACTTATGTAAATATTTTCGTTGTAAATACATATTAAAATCTTCTAACGATGTAGGTTTTGGCACACAAAAGTCAGGAGAGGATGTAGCAAGAGCTATAATGTCGATAGGGGCGGCGGATATACTTGTTGGACACAAGTGCCACACCATCAGAAGCAGAATTGGTTTAAAAATTTTAAGGTGATATTTTTTTTCATTTGCTTATTAATTCAATTGACGGAGATGTATTATTAATTTGTTACTAATATCGAACGTTCGTTTAGTTGAAATTTACATGGGATTCTACCTTGGAAACTGTTGCATGGGATCGATACAATGAGATTTGTAACGTTAGGTTCAAGGATAATATGTGGAAGAAGGCGGCCAATCTCACTCAATCCGATCCTCTTAAAGGTATATTTTTGATAGAACAGAACTTTTATGTCATTTATATGTAGATGAACAATTTAACTGGGAACTTCTTTCAAATTACATATAGGTCAAGCGTTGGATGATTTTAATAAGAGGCGTTCAACCGAGGAGTTTAAGAAAAGATTTGCACAGGCAAAGAAGAACAAAAGAAAGGGGAACATCGAGGCGTACGTAGAGCCTACACATCATCGAGGGGCTCAATCAGCATATCAGCGCACGATGGAGGCAAGTTTATAATTATTTATACCGTTGTGATTTTGTTATTCTCACTTATATTTTCGTAATTAGTAGCTTGACTGATATATATATATATATTCGTTCAACTTAATAGATTCAACGCCAAACAGGGAGAATGTCGACCGCTCCAGAGCTGTTCTGGGACTTGCATACAAAGACAGACGCTGACGGTCAGAATGCGCAATTTGTTACCCAAAGGGACCAGGATATGTGGGTGAGTTCCTATTGAAAAGTATCCAACTTTATAGTTCGTTTTTTATATAACACTTACTCCTGAAACCCGTGTTGTTTAGGATGCTTACACCGAGCGGTCTGGGACTACTTCTGAAGAGACACTGAACCCTAATCAGATCTGGTTCGAGGTCGCCCAGGGGTACCAGAAAGGGGGTGTTTACGGTTTAGGTAATGCACACAGTTTGTTCTTCACACCTCCTACACCACGTGTGGGCACCGCGTCTCAGGCTGTGTATGAACCGTCCGCTCTAGCACAACTCAGAGCGCAGTATGAGGCTGACCAAGAGGCGGCGAGGCAAAGAGAGGAGGCCGTGATACGAAGAGAAGAGGCGGCGAATCAAAGAGAAGAGGCGGCGAGAGAAAGGGAGCGTGAAATGAATGAGAGGCTAATGCAGACGGACGAGGCACTTAGGAAAGTGCGCGCAGATATGGAGCGATTCAACTCACGCTTGGACAACTGCAATCAAGGTGATTAGAACAACTTGAAGTTGTTGGTAATTGGGAACTTGAACATGTTGGTATGTAATGAGTAACTTGAACCTTAGGAAAACTTTAAGTTGTTGGTAATTGGTAACTTGAACATGTTGGTGATGGGTAACTTGAACTTGTGGTTGTTTTTATATTGTCGGTTCTTCAGAACAATTGTAGATGATTTGTAAACGGAGATGTGGTTAGCTTTTGCTACGACTATGTTATTTTCAGTGACGCTTGTGGAAGTAATCGAAAGTTGATTTGGATGAAAGCTGATTTGGTGCATCATGTTGTGGTTGGCTGTATGTTTTTGTTTTTTTTGCAGAAATTGGCTAGTATAGAAACAAAACGTCACGGACTGAATCCCACAGAATTGGCGACCGATTATGGTCGCATAATAGAAGTTTGGCGACCGATAGTGGTCGCTAGTTGCACCAGGTTGGCGACTGCTATCGGTCGTCGTTCGCTTCCATGAGACTGATACGGATTCAATCACAGCACACATTTGGCGACCGATTATGGTCTCATACAGCACAAATGGAGACCGATAGTGATCGCTAAACAGTCCAATTGGGCGACTGCTGTCGGTCGCCCTTTTCTTTCATGCGACGGATAATGGTTGCCAATTTGGTAGCTAATTAGCGACTGTTGGTCGCTATATTTAGCTACCAATAGTGGTCGCTAAAATGCGGTCGCATAATTTAGCGACCAATTATGGTCGCCCGGATCCTAAAATTGCGACCAACGTGGGCGTCCGATTTCTGCGACCACAGTCGGTCTCCAACATGAACATAGCGTCCGAAAACGGTCTCGAACGTCGGACGCCAGAAGCCTGCATTCTTGTAGTGAAACAAGTCATCTAGGATGAGGCTAATGCGAAGGTGAGGCAGCCCTTTAGTGATGGGGTTGCCACAACTAGTGATTTTTGTGTGGAGGTCAAAAAAGTGATGGTGCCGTATTTTGACAAGGTTGCCTTCAACGAGAAGTATTTCAAGATGGACGAGGCCAGGGTTGCTGAAGCATCGCAGGATGCGCCTGATGAAGCGTCGAGCTCTGTCCAGGATGCACCCCCTGCATAAGATTTAGGTCAGTCGTCCTCCCAAGGCTCATGTCCCTACCCATCCGAGCATTTTGATACTGTTATCTCTCGTCCCTGCGGCTAGGGTCTTGTGTCTACCTTCAGCGTCCCTTATGTTTTCCCATACTCATTCGAACTCTTTTGTTCGTGCTGAGCTCAAATGTGGTCTGCTGCCGGCTTATCTAATTTCATTTTATTTCTTTGTACTTGAACTTTATGAATTTCTTCGCTCGTCATTAATATCAATGTTTCTTTTGTTCATCGTGTTCATTTTCATTTTGTACCTGATTGTGTCCCCTGCCTGCCTGGAGGTGGGCAAAGGGACTTTGTTTTTTATACAGGGCTAAGTGTTTCTCATGCCTTGTTGGTTCGGCTTTGACGCTCGACATGTCCTTGGCTTCTAATTGAAGTCCAGGGACCACGCCCCCTGCCTGCCTGGAGGTAGGCAGAGGGACTTCATTTTTTATACAAGGCTGTGTCTTTGGCCTTGTTGGTTCGGCTTTGACGCCCGGCCTGTCCTTGGTTCTGGTCGAAGTCCAGGGGGCGTGCCCCTGCCTGCCTGGAGGTAGGCATAGGGACTTTCTTTTTTATACAAGGCTAAGTGTGCCTTAGGCCTTGTTGGTTCAGCTTTGACGCCCGGCTTGTCCTTGGTTCTGGTCGAAGTCCAGGGGGCGTGCCCCCAGCCTGCCTGGAGGTAGGTAGAGGGACTTTATTTTTTATACAAGGCTAAGTGTGCCTTAGGCTTTGTTGGTTCGGCTTTGACGCCCGACCTATCCTTGGCTTCTTGTCGAAGTCCAAGGACCGCGCCCCCTGTCTTCCTGGAGGTAGGCAGAGGGACTGTTTTTTATACAAGGCTAAGTGTGCCTTAGGCCTTGTTTATTCGACTATGCCCGGCTTGTCCTTGGCTTCTAGTCGAAGTCCAAGGGCCGTACCCCCTGCCTGCCTGGAGGTAGGCAGAGGGACTTTGTTTTTTATACAAGGCTGAGTGTGCCATAGGCCTTGTTGGTTCGGCTTTGATGCCCGGCCTGTCATTGGCTTCTTGTCGAAGTCTAGGGGTCGTGCCCCCTGCCTGCCTAGAGGTGGGCAAACGGACTTTGTTGGGGTGTCCATTTTAACTGATCTTTACTACAGGGGCTCCCCCATATTGCCCTCTGCTCATTTGTTTCTGAGATGTGATTCGAACGAATAATGAGTATGAACAAAGGATAAATCTTTTCATTACTTAAAAACAGGAGTGTTGCTTGACGGAGTCATCGACATTGTTACCTGAACGTCATCCGTCGTTAGGGAATTTAAAATAAAAATTCTAATGGAATAAAATAGATTACTTTAAATGTAATAGGGTATTTGCGTTCCCACTACAAAAAACATAGCAGAATGTAGCAGATGTCTTGCAATGGACTACAAATCCGCCGCATTGTCAGACATTGCGTCGGATATGCGGCGGATTGACCGACATGAGACGCTTGTGGCGGAATTGTCCACGTAAGTCGACGCAAGTCAAAGGCGCCTACAAAAATGTATTTCGCGCTTAAACTTGTGTCGGATATGCCGACGCATGCTCGATGCATAGTTGGCGATGCGGTGGACCTTCTGACGCATACCATAAGAAACCGACGCACGTTTTTCTCTTTTTATTTAAAAAATCATTTTTGCATGCGGCGGACAATCCGACGCATAATAAATGACTTGCGACGAATCGTTCGCCGCATGATACTCAGATATTAAAAAATAAAGACGCATCCAATTCACAAAACACAAAAACCCCCAAATCGATTTGGTGCGACCAACCCTAACCCCCTCTCCCGACGAAACCCTAACCCCCTCCCTCTCCTCCTCCACCGGCGCCACCTCTGAACATCGTGACCGCCGCCGATGCCCCTCTGTCGCACCTTCTGCCCACCGACGACGCCCACCCCCTGCCGCTCCTACCTGACGCTCGTCACTTTCCAATTTCTTTTCCGTCTTTTGTCCATTAAAGTATGTTATTGTTGTTGTTATTGTTGTTGTTGTGGTTTGTTGTTGGTGGTGGTGTTATTGTTGTTGTTGTTGTAGTGGTGGATTGAGGTTTATGAAATTTGTTAGTATTAGTGCACTTTGTTAGTAGTAATAGTAGATTAGTAGTTGTAGACACCCGCATTTTGACTGCCAGGTGTCTATGGCAGTTTCCAAAAAGCACCCGATGATGATCGGACGCTAACGTGCTTCTATGCGCTCCGATACGGGCTCAAATCCATTAATCACTGGCTAACACACTTACAGAGTACAAATCTCACAAAATCGAATTCGAATCCAGTTCCAGTGGGCTGTTTCCAATCAAATAAGGCTAATTTGGGCCAGAACGGACACCGGAGTTAAAACCGACTTTTTGCGATTGGGTCAACCCCGGTCAAGGTCGTTTCCGAGACACACAAAACAACCCCTCACATCATCAAAAAGTCCAAGTCAAACACAAAACCCATCAAACATCCAAAGTCAAGGTCCAAGTCAATGGACCCGTGCAACCCGTTGGGCCACTCGATCGAGTGCCCGACCTACTTGATCGAGTGGGCCTGTTTCGAGCCCGGCTGCAGGCGTGACGGGCCACTCGACCGAGTTAGCCACCTACTCGGTCGAGTAACCCTAAACCGGGTGCCCTAGCCTTGCCTATATAAGCAACCTCCATGCAATACTTTATACAACTTTTTTGACCACTTCAAAAAACCCAAATCCCCACACACGTTTGAGCAATCATACACATACAACCCTAAGCATTACACTAGCAAAAACCCTAAACCCAGTTTTAGGAATCAATCCCGAGCCACCATAACTTAACCTTCATTAACCTCGAAGGCTCTTGTGTTAAAGCCACGGTTACGAGTTCGATCCGAGACAAGAACATATAGGTTCAGGGTGTCAAAACCCTTTCTTTTCTCCTTCTCTTCCTCACGTCGTCTTCATCTTCTTCTCGCATCCTTTTTTTTCGTTTTTTATTTTGTTCATTGCTTCATAATATCGATAGTATAATTAATATTAAAGCATTAAAATACTTATCAATTTGAGTCGAATAAGAGGGATATCGGAATAAGAAAACACGAATATACAAGTGTACTGCACACAGCGTTGACGGTCGCTTATTCCGGTACCCCGACTATTTGATTATTGAGATAAGTCAACTTAAACAATAATCTTTTTTTATTTCGTCTTCATCATTATTCGAGTCATATAATCACGTCGATTTTCAAAAGCAAACATTGTATTTTAATAAGGGTCGAAACCCGTTGATGCGGATCCGACGTCAAACAATTCGTGAGAATTAATTATGACGTCGGGATGCGGAGGGAATCACGTCTTTCAATTTAAGCAAAGCGTCAATCTATTAAATTCGATACCAATTCCTTAATTGGATGTCGAATCTAACGATCTAGTCACATAAGTTAACTAATGCGATTTTCCATTGATGCTAAAGTAATTGTCAATACAATTCAATAGAATTACGACATTATTTAACGCGGAGGAAATCTACCATATCGCGGTAGTTAATTTAAGTCGACTTAAATTAATCTTCAATCGTTTTCACTCTACTATGCCATATCGATTCGATAATCGAATATGGGATACGACGAGTATTCAAGTCCCGAATTGAGTATAAATTCCGCCATATTTATGCCCAATTTGTCAAGTCATCAAAAATCAAAAGCAATTTCAAAATCGATATTTAAAATTGCAAACGACACGGTTCGTACAGGTGCCACTCGACCGAGTGCCTACGCCACTCGATCGAGTGACATTACAAAAACCGAGATAGAACGTCTCTTACGACCTCCACTCGGTCGAGTCTCACAGTGACTCGGTCGAGTGGCAACGTACTCGATCGAGTTGGTCAATAGCTCGGTCGAGTAGGGTCCGTAATACGAAACAGAATGCCTCTATGACCTCCACTCGGTCGAGTCTCACAGTGACTCGGTCGAGTGGCGATGTACTCGGTCGAGTTGGTCAGTAACTCGGTCGAGTAAGGTCACAAAACCTGGACAGACCGCTTTTCAGAGGTTCACTCGGGCGAGTCACACAATGACTCGGTCTAGTGGCCCTTAATCACGTCAAACCGTGAGTCCTACACATCACATTCGACTCTCGTTAATCGTTTTCGTGACTTAAGTCAACACGTGCCTAATCTATCGCGTGAAACACCTCTTTCAAAACCATGCATTAACTCATTTGCATCATTCTATATCATTCAATATTTCATAAACCGTTATATCGTTACTAACGCATTTATTGTTTCTCTTGTCAATTTTTGGTTGTCTATTTTATCGCACTAAAATGAACCCACATGCTAAAATTCCACGTTGATGTAGAATTAATTGCGTTAAATTGACTTAGAAACCCTTTTCAATTCCATTCAGATGTTTAGGGAAAATAATCTTTGCATATCATTTTCGCGTTCAACTAACGCGCGTATTGGAAAGTCATTCGAATTCTTAGTAGAGGCTGCTAATGTGCGGGCGGGGTTGGGTGTCCTTTGTGGGCTTCCCAACCCGTATCCTCACCCCTTACTCAGAAACTCGGTTTCCAGATGTCCGAAACCGTTGGCGCACGAGAGTCATTCAATACACAATATCCGATAATGTCGGTATTGGTATCAAATGCAAAGGGACGAGCCCAATAAACTCTGACATCGGAAATGGGCCGTATTTTGTATACGGACCACTACGACATAGAGCGGGCTCGAATGGTTCCGAATAACCACAAAATTCGGTGGCAACTCCATATAGACCTAAATTTCAATTCGATCCGTTTCATATGGAGATTCATTCGCCTACACAAACCCGCGCGTGGCCGCGTCGGGGTGGACCTATGTCATGTCCACAATTTGGTGACTCCGCTGGGGATTAACTGATGTGTGACTTACCATCGGCATCCTCAGGGTGAGACTCGAATAGAAATCGTTTGACAAATACAATACGCGTTTTAGTTTTACGGTTCATGCATAACCCATATTTTCCCGGGCCGGTACTGGTGACCGACGTCCCACTATACCGTTGATGTACTCCAATACGGATATGTCAAAAGGTGTCCACAGTCGATTCGAGTGGATTTCGCGGCATATTCTAAGCTCAATTCGACTTAGAGAGTCTGTCCCGATCAACGTCTAGACTATGTACACTGGTATAGACCCCTATAGACCGACCGAGACTTAGTGTAGAGCATACATGGCGTCGTTATAATGCTTGTGTGACTACGTGTTACTTGGTTTCCGAGGCGTTTTCAAAAATACCAACTTTTCAAAAAAATTGCATCTTTTTCAAGACATTCGATTTCAAAACCCGGGACATGCCGAATTTAGGACTTATGATTTTACTCAAAATGGCCTATTTTCTAGACGGTATGCTGCCCAATTCAAAACTCAAAATTACTTTCAAAACCTGCAGCCCATTGCTCTTTCGTTTTTCTCGAAAATTGGGCCCTCAACCGAGTTTTCTCGGACTTTTTCAAAAACAATCAATTTTCAAAACCCCCCTCTTCTTAGGACTTACCGCTTTTAGCAGTGTCGGGTAAGGCCCACCTAAGTAGGACATACTCTTACGAAGGAGGGCCCGTCAACACGATCGAGTCAAAAGTCTGGGGATGTCTCACGTGAACCTTCCTTCGAACAGGACTAGGCCCACTCGCCGAATCCTAAGGAAGGCCCGCATTTCACAAGTCACCCGTCTAAGCGTCCTTTCGAGTCATTTCCTCTTTAAGTCTTGTTCGGGATGTACTTCCTATTCCGGGATTTTTGGGCTAGTTTCTGATTATGCGGTGTTCTTACAGACAGGCCACCCGCAACCCGACATCAACGCAAAATGGAAGAGTTGAAAGATGCCCTAACCAAGATCGAGACTCAACTGACCTCCATCCTTGCTAACCAAGCAACTTTGGACACTCGCCTGAGCACTGTGGAGAAGATGGTCCCTGTTGCAGGAGCTGAGCCCACTGGGCCCATAGCCGAATTGGTCAGTGTTGTTTGCGGGCTCAAGGAACAAGTTCACCTATCAACGAACAACTCGATCCACACTGAGAATGCTCGTATTTATTCACCTTTGAATGACGAGCTTCCTGCCAACCTCAACTTAACGGGAATTCCTATGTTTGAGGGTACCGAAGACCCGGTCCATCATATCCGGGCCTTCAAGGATTTCATGGCGGTCAACGGGGTGAAGTCAACTATGTTCAAGCACTTATTCCCTTCCTCCCTAGAGAAGCATCCTAAGGCCTGGTTCTACAGGCTCGACCCCAAGAAATACAAGACTTGGGACGATGTGGCGACCGAATTTGCTCGGAACTACGCCGATAACACTGAAATCCAGACTACAATGCGTACTCTGGAAGTCATGGTTCAAAAGCCCAAAGAAGGGTTCATAAAATACTTGCAAAGGTGGAGGGCCGAGAGCGTGAAGTTGGTCGACAAGCCCGGCGAGAAGGCCCTAGTGGAGGCTTTTGTCAAAAACCTCCTCCCATCCTACCGGGTCCATCTTCGGTATGCCATCATCCCCAACTTCGCTGTCCTTACTGAAATGGGCACGAGAATCGAGGATGACTTGAGACTGGAGAGCCTGACTAAGGCCTCTACTAAAGGTTATCAAGGGGCTAGTTCATCTACAAACAAGCCCACACCTGCAGCTGCAACTCGCAGCATCTTCGACGAGGTAAACCTGCCTGACACCTCATCTAAAAAGAATACACCAAATCGGGTATTCACAGATATAGGGACTACCTATACTTATGCCTTACAAAGGCTATCCTCAAAGGGCCTGATCCAACCGATAGGCCCAACTGCGGAACCTCCAGTAGAAAAGAGGCCCAAAACTTACAATGCCCAAGCCTACTGTCAGTATCGCCGGGGTAACGGGCATGATACTGAAAAATGTTGGAGGTTAAAGCACCTGATTCAAGATCTTATCGAGAGCGGGAAAATCCCGTTGCCCGGAGACAAACCGAGCAACAAAGAAAACCCGTTCAGCGCCCATGCTATATTCACAGGAGAGGTAGTCGATTGTTCTCACCTCATTTCTCCTCTTATCCCACAAATCAGTGGGATATGGTTCGATGACGAGGACGACGTGTATCTAGCCAAGGGGGAAGGTGTCCCCATCACCCTTGAAGAGGTCCGAAAAGCCAAGTCCAAGGCCTTGGCCACAAACCACCTCGCCACTACTGGGCGCGCCACTCCAACACCCGTCCCTGAAAATGCCAGGACGGGAGCTACCCTCGAAGAGCCGAGCAACGACACGGCTCTAGTCCAACAACTGAAGAGGGTTCGAACTGATCTAACTATATGGCAACTATTGGTTAGCTCACAAGCACATCGAGAAGCACTGACTAAGGCTCTCGATGAAATCAAGGTCCATTCAGAAGCTACCCCTGCTGAAATGGTAGCCACCATTATGCCCTACCTTAAGGGCAAATCCAAAGAAGAAGGCACGCTCATAACCTTCTCCGAAGCTGACCTACCACCATTTGGGCCCAATCACAATCTGGCCCTATACATCACGGTCATCTGCAAGGGTAAATACCTCCCAATGACCCTCATCGACGATGGATCAGCCATGAACGTCCTACCTCTAAGGACTGCTAGGGCCCTCGGCATCACTGATGCCGACTATCTCCCGACAGTGCAAACTATTTAGGCTTTCGACGGAAGCCCAAAACCAGTCGCCGGGGCCGTGAAATTGAAGATCATAACGGACCCGATCGAAAAAGAGTTAGAGTTCCAGGTGATTGATGTCACCTCATCCTTTAACCTACTACTAGGGAGGCCATGGATCCATGCAGTCAAGGCCGTGTCCTCTACCTTACATAGGAAAGTCAAGATGCCACTTCGGGACGGCATCATCACACTAGAGGCTACTCCTATCACCGTGGCTAGCTGTAATGCCACAAACCGGGCCGAACCACGAGGGTTCGACTTCGTGGGCATGATTGATGAGGCATATCTCTTCAAGCCTTACTTCACCATTAGCATCGACACGATGCTACAAAATCTGGGTTACCTACACGGAGCCACCTCAAGGCCGTACCTTCCGGCAGGGAAGATCATCGAGGTCCTAGACAACGGAGAGTCTCGGCTCGGTTTGGGATATACTATGAGCTCGGAAAACGTGGGCCGGGCATATGCAATCAAGTTCGTCACTCCCGTGTTTGGGGCGATCCAGGTGGGCCTCTACCAACCCACCATCACATATCCCGAGACCAAAACGGCTTGGGAATGCAACTACATCCCTGACGATATATTCACCATCGTCCAAGCCGAATCCCAGGAGGATGAAAACGACGCCGAGCCCGTGCTGGGGCTCCTATTCAGAGAAGATAAAGGCGTCCCTGCTCCAAAAGATGACTTGATCAATCTAATCCTCCGCAGCGATCGGTTCGACCCAACGAAGCTGATCACCGAAGTTGGTGCAGACACAGGAAAAAGAGCCTAGAGAAAGACCATCAAGTGGACCGACAGTCAAGGACGGGTCTACAAGCTAACCACCGGCGAGGGAGACATGCCAGATACCGAGTCTGAGTCAGGGTCAGTGTCTGAGTCTGAGTCTGGGTCTGAGTCTAGGGGGTCTGGTGCTAAAGTCGAGTCTGTAACTCCCTTTCCTTTAGCCACATCCACTGAGGTCTCGGGGTCTGTCCCAAGACCTCTCCCTATCCCGCCACTGACCAATGATCAGATGGCAGCTCTATTCGAGCTATTTTCAAAATTTACCATTAATAATAATATCGAAAACCGTTCTACTTACGACTTGTTTTACTTCCAAAATTTTCTCAATTTCAAAGATTTTATATGCAATGACATTGAGAAACCCGACGAACAGGTACCTCTACCTCCACATCTGATCGAGCAGCTCGAACAAAGGGAGTCTCGAGATCTGGTAATCGAAGAAACCGAGTCCATCAACGTGGGAACCACTTTAGAGCCCCAGATGCTTAAGTTGGGCCTATCCTTAGATCCAGAGGAGAGAAGACAATTCACAGACCTCCTCCAGGAATTCAAAGACGTTTTCGCATGGTCCTACAAGGACATGCCGGATATAGACCGGGAAATAGCGGAGCACCGAATACCCATCAAAGATGGGTGCAAACCGGTAAAGCGGAAGCTCAGAAGGATGAAGCCCGAATGGTCTCTCAAAGTCAAGGAAGAGGTCGACAAACAATTCAAAGCGGGCTTTATACAAGTGTCTGAATATCCAGACTGGGTTGCAAACATCGTGCCGGTACCCAAGAAGGACGGCAAGGTGCGGGTATGCGTGGACTTCTGGGACCTTAACAAGGCTAGCCCAAAAGATGATTTTCCGTTACCACACATCGACATACTAGTGGATAACACGGCCAATCATGCCCTTCTATCGTTCATGGACGGGTATGCCAGATACAATCAGATTAAAATGGCAGAAGAGGATATGAGTAAGACCACCTTCATTACACCTTGGGGTACTTACTGTTACACTGTTATGCCATTTGGGCTTATCAATGCCGTGGCCACTTATCAACGGACCACCACTACTTTACTACATGACATGATGCACAAAGAAGTGGAGGTCTACGTGGACGATATGATTGTTAAGTCCAAGGATCGGAGTGGGCACATCGCGGCCCTAAGAAAATTTTTCACCCGGCTGCGCAAATACAACATGAGGCTAAATCCTCAAAAATGCAGCTTCGGGGTAACAATGGGCAAATTACTGGGCCATATCGTTAGCCAACGCGGCATCGAGGTCGACCCAGCTAAAATCAAAGCCATCATCGAGATGCAACCACCCAAAACCGAAAAAGAAATACGGGGGTTTCTCGGGAAAGTCCAATACATCAGCCGGTTCGTCTCAAAATTAACCATGGTATGTGAGCCCATTTTCAAGAAGCTGAAGATAGGGGAACGAGTACTGTGGGACGACAAATGTCAAACGGCATTCGATAAAATCAGGGAGATACTGTCTGCTCCGCCAGTATTAATGTCACCTCAACCCGGCTTGCCTTTGTCGTTATACCTAACAACGACCGAGACAGCCATGGGGGCTATGCTGGCCCAGACAGTCGATTCAGGAGAATGGGCTATTTACTACATCAGTAAAAAGTTCCTCGAATATGAATGCAAATACACAATGCTCGAAAAGACGTGCCTAGCGTTGGTTTGGGCCACTAAAAAACTCCGACAATACATGCTGAGCCACGAGGTACATGTATTATCCAAAATGGATCCTATCAAGTACTTATTCGAGAAGCCCTTCCTCAACGGCAGGATGTCCAGATGGACTTTAATGTTATCTGAGTTTGACCTCAAGTTTGTACCATTAAAAGCCATCAAAGGCCGGGTGGTGGCCGAGTTCCTTGCCGATAGCCCAATAACTGAAGAGGACCGCACCGACACTTGGGCCTTTCCTGATGAAGACATATTCCATACTGACACCGAGACATGGGATTTGTATTTTGACGGAGCATCCAACTTTCAAGGATTCGGGGTCGGGATTCTGCTAATCTCACCACGAGGGGAACACACTCCCTTATCCATCAAATTGGACTTTCACGTGACCAATAACGCAGCCGAATACGAAGCATACATTCACGGGTTACAAGCCGCCGCTGATTTAGGGGTAACAAACCTCCGGGTCCACGGTGATTCATCATTGGTCATCAATCAGGCTCTCCAAAAATGGAAAACTCGGAACGCCAATCTCGTGGCTTACCAAGCACGGGTAAGGGTTCTAGAGAAACAATTCCAAAAGGTAGAATACATTTATCTGCCCCGGGAAGAAAATCAATTTGCAGATGCACTTTCCAAACTAGCATCTCTACTAAACATCCCGGATCACCTGACCAGCATGCCGATCTGCGTCGAAAGACGGTCCGAGCCGGCCTATATCCATGCCATCCAAGACATTGAGCTAGCTGATCCGGAACCATGGTATCAGTCGGTCCTAGTCTACTTGGCAACGGGAGAATATCCCCCGGGAACTGAAAACCGGGCCAAGAAAGCCCTGCAAAGATTGGCAACACAATTTGTTCGCACAGACGACGGGCAATTGTACAATAAGACGGCACAGGGGGCTCTACTCCTATGCATCGACAAAATACAGGCCGAAAAGGTAATGGCCGAAGTACACGACGGTGAAAATGGTCCGCATATGAACGCCCATATGCTAGCCCGCAAAATCATGAGGCTCGGGTATTATTGGAACACCATGGAAACGGACTGTAAGTTATATGTCAAACACTGCCATAACTGCCAGATCTTTGCCAATGTACAGCACATGCCATCTTCCCTATTATATACCATGACATCACCATGGCCATTTTCGACATGGGGTCTTGACATAATTGGAAAGGTGCATCCTTCCGGGACGGGAGGTCATTGCTTCATTCTAGTGGCCATCGACTACTTCACCAAATGGGTCGAAGCCGAGTCATACCGTGTCTTGAACGCCAAGCACGTGGCCAAATTCATCCAAAACAAGATCATATGCCGGTATGGGATCCCTCACGAATTCACCAGTGATCACGGGACCCACTTTCAAGCTGAAACTGCCGCATTGCTGGCAAAATATAAAATTCAAAGGCATACATCTTCGCCTTACCGACCTTAAACAAACGGAGCGGTAGAAGCGGCCAATAAAACAATTGTCACCATACTTAAAAAGATGGCTGAGAATTATCGGGACTGGCCCGACAAAATACCCTTCGCCCTATGGGCATACCGAACTTCAATTCGCACTGCAACCGGGGCAACTCCATATTACCTGACGTATGGAATGGAAGCAGTCCAACCGGTCGAGCTAGAAGTGTCATCTCTTAGAATTTTATTTGAAAGCCAAGTACCTGAAGCAGATTGGGTCCAAGCCCGATATGATTCGCTAGTCCTTCTGGACGAACGGCGATCACGGGCCCTCAACAACATCCAAATATATCAAAAGAGGATCCAACGGGCTTTCAACAAAAGGGTTAGGCCCAGAAACATCAAAGAAGGGAATTTGGTCCTGAAATCGGTTCGTGCCTTACTACCGGTTGACCCAAGGGGTAAATTCAAACCCAATTGGGCTGGGCCATACTTAGTCAAGAAGGTCCTGTCAGGAGGAGCGGTGATGCTGGCAAACTTGGACGGGAACGAATTTTTCACCCCAACCAACTTGGACCAACTGAAGCGCTACTACCCCTAAAACCCATCTCAATGTCATTTGCAAAAATTTATAAAAGTTTGTCTTTTTATAAATTTTCAAAAATTATAGAGAAGTCAATAAGCTAGAATTAATTATTCTACTGTCGCACATCTCGAATTAATAATCTTGATGTATTTCGAAAATTGCAAAAAAAAAAATCAATCAAATCAAATTTTGAACTATGTTTGGTTTGATTCCGCTATTTGTGGATACGTAGGCAACCCCTCAAAAGGGTACAACCACTGCAATAAACGAAAGACGGGAACGGTATTCAATAATATGACTTTCTATATCGATTACCAAAAAAAAAAAAAAAAAAAACGGACACGGCATGCACACACCAAAAAAAAATCACACCACTAAAAAATAATAATAATAACGGAGACTAATATCCGGGCATTTTCCCCTTCCCCTTGTCATTCGGGTCACGTGGAGCCTGAGGTCTTCGGGGTGGTGGCGAGCGTTCCCGAATCACAAGTGGAACCTCTTTAGCACGAGCCCGTTTCTTCGGCGACGGGTTTTCTATCACGGTCTTTGGTCCAATGCGAGCCCGCACGTGCTCGGGTAATCTATCCCGTGGGCCAAGTCGGTCCTGCACGGGTAGTCTCGGGCCCAGTCTCCTTTCCAAGTCAGTCTGGGGGCTCACCTTCCCCCAAGCACCATTAACACTGGACCCTCCAGCTTGGGTCTTGGTCTTCTTCTTCTGCCCTGACATAAGACGGACTAGGGTAGCAGGAGTGTCTCCTTCGTCAAAAAAGCCCCTGTTGTCTTTAGCTTGCTCCCTTCTCAGCAGGTCAAAAGCTTCGTCAACCTTCAGCGCAGCTCGGGCTTTAGCATCAGCTGCTTTGGTCCACTTCGTGTAAGAATCTGAAACCCAGATTGAGTGGCGAGATTTGACAATGGGCCAAGTATGCCGTGTGTACCATCGTTGCATCCAGGTATCACACATCACATCAGTCAGTTGGGTGGGGTCAATCACAACTGCTTCAACTTCAGGGATTCGCTGGGTCCATCCATACTGCCTTAGTATGCGATCTGGGTAGAGATGAACCGTCTGCCTGAAAGATAGGATCACCTAATAGCGGGCTCTGTCCCTCGGGTCCAAGCCACTCCAAAGATAGATTGGCCACCACGGAACTACCCATCGAATTAACGGGCCACCATGGAAAGATAGAACCTCGTCCCAATACTATTGCGTAAGCTGACGAGAAAAGTCAATGGCTCGCCTCCTCGTCATCACCTGGTTATGACGATAATTGCCCGCATCAAGGGGAGGATCGATAACTGATAGCCTCTCATAAAGCCAAATCTGCAAAAAGGAAACAAAAACATGAGTTCCCGAGGTGAAATAGGCGTCCGCCTAAGGCCACTCGATAGAGTGCCTAGGACACTCGGTCGAGTGGTACCCCTGAACACAAACAGGGGGCTTTTTACGAGGGCACTCGATCGAGTGCCAGGGTGACTCGATCGAGTGCCCACTACAGTGGACCATCCGCGGAAAAAATCAAAAAAACAAAAAACAAAAAAACAAAAATAAAAAAAAGTATAAATTGCAAAGTAACATACTTGCAGCAAGCGGGTGCTCCCGGTAAGACGAATTGATGAGTCCCTCTTACGATTGTCCAATCCTTGGATAATCTCGCCCGTGATCAGCCAAGCTGGACTGTGTTCAGTCTCCATCAAATCTACTACGGTCAGAAGACGGGTATTCCCCTTGCAGGATAACAAATCCATGTGGCCCTCGAAAGCATACACGTGGAGCATACAGAAAGAAAACGCCCTACGGCTGTAAGCCGGTCTCACCCGGACGTCAAGAGAATTCATAAATTTCTCAGCCAAGTCGATCAGAGAAATTTTATCACCTTCCATCATGCGGGATATCTCGTTGTGGGAGAGCCCCAGAAATTCTCTCAGCTTCCTCCTCGGGTCATAGATCGAGTACGGGACAGCGGGACGGAGTATCGGGTTCCATCCTCCTATAGCTGCAATCTTCTTAGGTAAAGGGCAGACTTCGCCCCGAGGAAAGGCAAAGACATGATATATGTCGTCCCAGTAAGCCAAGCATGCGTCCAAAAAATAGCGATCAACCACCATCTAACGGAATGGGTACAGCTGAGTTATACCCGTCTGGTTGAGCGCCACCCTATCCGTGTCCCTAAAGCGACAGGACCACTCCTGCAGCATAACGGTCAATCTATCGATTCCCATGACTAATTCCTTAAGAAAATAAAGGGATTTTCTTTTTTGCCTTGAGGAAAATAAAGAGACTTTCTTTAAAGAAGGGGTTGATTTGTGATGAGAATTATGGAGAAATCAAGAGCAAGGGAGGGCTATATATAGCATTAGCCTTGCAAACTGTTTAGGAAAATTTCCTAATCCTAATTGGAATCAAACCGCAAGCCTAGTCTCGATACTAACGCGGAAATCTCCATCCCGAACTTTCCTAATCTTTGTTAGGAGTCAATAATCTCTAAGTTTCCAAAATTCAAAAATCTCAAATTTTCAAGATTTCAAAAATTCAAATTTTCGAAAAATCATTTCTCCCCAGCACGAGTCATTTTACTACCTACGTGTTGCATGTATTTTATGTGACTTATACAAGTACGACTCAAACAGGACATGCAAACCACTACACCTCCCCAGCATTTTCACGGGATGGGCCTACACACAGGCACACCCAAGACTTACGCGACAAGTCCAAATGCCCCACGGAGTATTATCATCAGCCCAGGTATGGTTTCTAGCTTATGGCTTGCGAGCCCTTCACACGAGTCTAGTGGACTATAAACGACCCGACCGGAAGTCCGCCAGGTTTCAATCCTCGATTGGCCTGGTGGCTACTCTGACTTTCGCCCTATCCAAGCCTCAGTCAGAGTGGGGGCTCTATAGACACCCGCATTTTGACTGCCAGGTGTCTATGGCAGTTTCCAAAAAGCACTCGATGATGATCGGACGCTAACGTGCTTCTATGCACTCGGATACGGGCTCAAATCCATTAATCACTGGCTAACACACTTACAGAGTACAAATCTCAGAAAATCGACCTCGAATCCAGGTCCAGTGGGCCATTTCCAATCAAATAAGGCTAATTTGGGCCAGAACCGACACCGGAGTTAAAACCGACTTTTTGCGATTGGGTCAACCCCGGTCAAGGTCGTTTCCGAGACACACAAAACAACCCCTCACATCATCAAAAAGTCCAAGTCAAACACAAAACCCATCAAACATCCAAAGTCAAGGTCCAAGTCAATGGACCCGTGCAACCCGTTGGGCCACTCGATCGAGTGCCCGACCTACTCGATCGAGTGGGCCTGTTTCGAGCCCGGCTACAGGCGTGACGGGCCACTCGACCGAGTTAGCCACCTACTCGTTCGAGTAACCCTAAACCGGGTGCCCTAGGCTTGCCTATATAAGCAACCTCCATGCAATACTTTATACAACTTTTTTTACCACTTCAGAAAACCCTAATCCCCACACACCTTTGAGCAATCATACACATACAACCCTAAGCATTACACTAGAAAAAACCCTAACCCTAGTTTTAGGAATCAATCCCGAGCCACCATAACTTAACCTACATTCACCTCGAAGACTCTTGTGTTAAAGCCACGGTTAGGAGTTCGATCCGAGACAAGAACATGTAGGTTGAGGGTGTCAAAACCCTTTCTTTTCTCCTTCTCTTCCTCATGTCGTCTTCATCTTCTTCTCGCATCCTTTTTTTTGTTTTTTTTTGGTTCATTGCATCATAATATCGATAGTATAATTAATATCAAAGCATTAAAATACTTATCAATTTGTGTCGAATAAGAGGGATATCGGAATAAGAAAACACGAATATACAAGTGTACTGCACACAGCGTTGACGGTCACTTATTCCGTTACCCCGACTATTTGATTATTGAGATAAGTCAACTTAAACAATATCCTTTTTTTATTTCGTCTTCATCATTATTCGAGTCATATAATCACGTCGATTTTCAAAAGCAAACATTGTATTTTAATAAGGGTCGAAACCCGTTGATGCGGATCCGACGTCAAACAATTCGTGAGAATTAATTATGACGTCGGGATGCGGAGGGAATCACGTCTTTCATTTTAAGCAAAGCGTCGATCTATTAAATTCGATACCAATTCCTTAATTGGATGTCGAATCTAACGATCTAGTCACATAAGTTAACTAATGCGCTTTTCCATTGATGCTAAAGTAATTGTCAATACAATTCAATAGAATTACGACATTATTTAACGCGGAGGAAATCTACCATATCGCGGTAGTTAATTTAAGTCGACTTAAATTAATCTTCTATCGTTTTCACTCTATTATGCCATATCGATTCAATAATCGAATATGGGATACGACGAGTATTCAAGTCCCGAATTGAGTATAAATTCCGCCAAATTTATGCCCAATTCGTCAAGTCATCAAAAATCAAAAGCAATTTCAAAATCGATATTTAAAATTGCAAACGACACGGTTCGTACAGGTGCCACTCGACCGAGTGCCTACGCCACTCGATCGAGTGACATTACAAAAACCGAGACAGAACGTCTCTTACGACCTCCACTCGGTCGAGTCTCACAGTGTCTCGGTCGAGTGGCAACGTACTCGATCGAGTTGGTCAATAGCTCGGTCGAGTAGGGTCCGTAATACGAAACAGAATGCCTCTATGACCTCCACTCGGTCGAGTCTCATAGTGACTCGGTCGAGTTGGTCAGTAACTCGGTCGAGTAAGGTCACAAAACCTGGACAGACCGCTTTTCAGAGGTTCACTCGGTCAAGTCACACAATGACTCGGTCGAGTGGCCCTTAATCACGTCAAACCGTGAGTCCTACACATCACATTCGAGTCTCGTTAATCGTTTTCGTGACTTAAGTCAACACGTGCCTAATCTATCGCGTGAAACACCTCTTTCAAAACCATGCATTAACTCATTTGCATCGTTCTATATCATTCAATATTTCATAAACCGTTATATCGTTACTAACGCATTTATTGTTTCTCTTGTCAATTTTTGGTTGTTTATTTTATCGCACTAAAATGAACCCACATGCTAAAATTCCACGTTGACGTAGAATTAATTGCATTAAATTGACTTAGAAACCCTTTTCAATTCCATTCACTTGTTTAGGGAAAATAATCTTTGCATATCATTTTCCCGTTCAACTAACGCGCGTATTGGAAAGTCATTCGAATTCTTAGTAGAGGCCGCTAATGTGCGGGCGGGGTTGGGTGTCCATTGTGGGCTTCCCAATACGTACCCTCACCCCTTACTCAGAACCTCGGTTTCCGGATGTCCGAAACCGTTGGCGCACGAGAGTCATTCAATACACAATATCCGATAATGTCGGTATTGGTATCAAATGCAAAGGGACGAGCCCAATAAACTTTGACATCGGAAATGGGCCGTATTTTGTATACGGACCACTACGACATAGAGCGGGCTAGAATGGTTCCGAATAACCACAAAATTCGGTGGCGACTCCACATAGACCTAAATTTCAATTCGATCAGTTTCATATGGAGATTCATTCGCCTACCCAAACCCGCGCGTGGCCGCCTCGGGGTGGACCTATGTCATGTCCACAGTAGTATTAGGAGTAGTGGTAGATTAGTAGTAGTAGTAGTAGAAGTAGTAGTACATTAATAGTAGTAGATTAGTGGTGGTGGTGGTGGTAGTAGTAGTAGTAGTAGTAGTAGTAGTAGTAGTAGTTTTTTTGTATTAATAGAAGATTAGTAGTAGTATTAGTATTAGTATTAGTATTAATAGTAGTAGTAGTGGTAGATTAGTAGGAGTAGTTGTAGTAGTAGTGGTAGTAGTAGATTAATTAATAGTAGTAGGAGGAGATTAGTAATATTAGTAGTACTAGATTAGTAGTAGTAGTAGTAGTAGTAGTAGTAGTAGATTAGTACTACTTCTACTACTCCTTAATACTACTTCACTACTACTACTAATCTACTATTACTACTAATACTACTACTAATAGATTGGTTAATGTATTATATTTTCAGTGTGTATTTCTCTTCATTAATGTAAAGTGTTAATGTGCTTTCATGTTTTGCAACTGTTGTTCTCGTAGAGGAAACATAATAATGGGAGGTGCTGGTAACAACGAAGATATTCCCGATGCAGATAAGAAATACCTTTCACGGAATGATGACGGTGTTTGGTAAGAATTATTGTATTGTGTTAAGGTTTTCCTAACATAAGATATTTTTTTCAGATATGATAGTGGAATATAACTTGTGAAATTGTCGTTGCAGGTGGGGTGATGAGGACATTGTCAAATACCTACGCGAGTCCATCGTCGGTACGTACATGAACGCCCCTGGCATTTATAGGAACTAGACTGAGGCGCCCCAACAGGCGAGGGACGCCATGTACACTCACTTCGAAGTAAGTGTTCTTTGTTGTCTAATAATTGAACTATTTCAGTAATGTGTTTTAAAGTTTCTAATAAATTGTTTGTCTTTTCCAACCAGAAACGAGTGAGGGTTGATCCGGGGTACGAGTTACGCAGCGCGTATGAAGTAAGGATCAAGAAACGCATCTCCGACATTTTCTAGAGAGCAATGAAGGCGAAGGAGAGGCCTGTTTGGATCCCGGAACACAAGTACGAGGAGCTTCAACATAGGGCGCTCGATCCTAGCTTCCTGAAGAAGGTGGAGGTGAACCAGGCGAATCGTTATGGCGGAAACATAGACGGGGTCGCGAAAGGGACGAACTGCCTAGGGCGTAAGAGCGCGACAATAATGATCAATCGCATGGTATGTGCTGTGAAAATAAATAATTAGTTTCTAGTGATCAATAACACGACACGTATTCTGACATTTTATTTTGAAGGGACCGGATGCAACGCCGATCCAGCTGCTGCATAAGGTCAAGAAGAACAAGAAAGGCCTTTCGGTTGACCCAGTAGCGGAGAAGGTGAATGTAAGTTCTCGTACAATTTATTTAAAATCATATAAGATTATCTCAGTTTCATGCATTTCCTGTTAAGATATTAATTTGACATCTAAATTCCATTTCAGGAGAACTACGAACGAGCGGTGGAGGACGCGATGTCCCAAGGAGGCGAGGATATACCACGTGCCAAACAATTTCGGTTATACCATGACGCCTTGGGGGATTTAACAAGAAGAAACGTGTGTTCGGGATTGGAAGCGCCGCTAAAGAACTGTTCAAACCATGCATGAACCGTACCAGCACCTTGGTCGATGACAGTTACGTGCCCACCACCGCCACCCAGCACCGGATGGATAACATGAGACTGAAGGACGACTTGAAGAAGATGTAAGAACGTCAGCTTTAGCATGAACGCGAGATGGCGGATCAGAGGAGGACGATCGAGATGTTGAAAGAGAGGATTGCTATGTCTGACGAAGGTTGCACTTTTACGCCACATGGCCGAAGGCGCGACGACAACGCCAACGATGGACATGGAGTTGGTAATATGGAGGTAGACCCGGCCCGTTAGGTAGACTAGGTCTTATGGATTGGATTGGATTTTGGAAATACTAATTCTCGAACTTGTTAACTGAATTGTAAACATCTACTTTGCCATTGTAATATATTAGTTTCATTAGTAGTATCATTGAGCATGTTTTGTTTTTGCGTGTAAGGTTCGATGCGGAATTTGCTCGGGAGGAGCACATTTTGTCGCACATGATGTGCGTTATGCTAGTTTTATTTTTTCAGGTCGCTTGAGGATTTGGGGTTGCTGCATTCTGGCTACTGTGACCCCATGAATTGATGCTTACGTTGGACTAGCTGACGCGACCTGGTCGCACGAAGGTAACATGCGTCGGACTATTCCACGCATTATCCCACGTAAAACCACCTGCATGCGTCCGCCAATCCGCCGCATGTTCCGACGCATGCTGCTTCTTGCATTGGCCCGACGCATGCTGAGTTTACTTTCAAGTTCCCTTTGACTGGCTGAGCGTCGGGTTAGCCGCCGCATGTCCGCCGCATACTTCCTTGCGTCAGAATAGCCGACGCATATGCCCTCTGCGTTGAAATTTAACGGCGGACGTCCCGCGTCAGCTATTCCGACGCAAGTGACGTTTTGCGTCGGATTTGAACGTTTTGCGACGGATATTTCCACCGCAACAGGACCTTCATTTTTGTAGTGTCCAATGAGAGGCTAGCTCTTGTCCCTCTGCATTGGTGAGTTTGTAAGTACCGGGGCCTAGAATCTGAGTGACCTGGTAAGGTCCCTCCCATTTGGCACTTAGCTTGTCGTGCTCTCTAGCTTTGCCCACCGTCTGGGTTTTCCTAAAGACAAGGTCTCCCATCTGGAAGCTTCTTTCACTCACCCTTCTATTATAGGCTTTTCGCATTCTCTGTTGGTATATTGTTATATTTTTACATGCTTCTTCTCTTAGTTCACCTACCAGGTCCAGGGCCTCGGTCATTGTGATCTCATTACTGGCTCTATCAAATAACTGCAACCTGAGGATTAGGACTCTGGCCTCAATGGGTAAGAGGGCCTCGGCACCATATACCAGACCATAGGGTGTCAGTCCGGTGGATTCTTTCTTGGTTGTTCGTATGGACCAGAGGACGCTGGGGAGTTCGTCCGCCCATCTCCCTTTCAGGTCTTCTACCATCTTCTTCACGCCATTCAGAATTTCCTTATTGGTCGCCTCGGCCTGACCGTTGGTATAAGGATTGCATATAGTAGAGTAAGCGACAACAATCTCATGTTCTTCCAGCCAAACTCTCAGCGGACCATTGTCGAACTGTCGCCCATGGTCGAACACCAAAACCTTGGGCAGGCCATAGCGTGTGATGACGTTACGCCATATGACCTTTCGAACCATATGCTCAGTTATGTTAGGGACTGCTTCTGCTTCGACCCATTTGGTGAAGTAGTCATTCTCTACAATTAGGAACTACCTTCCCCCATTTGCGATAGTGAATGGTCCAAGGATGACCATCCCCCACTGAGCAAAGGGAATGGGATATAGGATCAGGCATAGGTCCTGGGCCGGCAGATGTATTACTAGTGCGAACAGTTTGTATTTCCTACATTTTGAGGCCAAATCTTTTGTGTCTGCCAACATAGTCGGCAAGTAATACCCGGCTCGTAGAGCTTTATAGGCGAGGGTCCTTCCGCCTATGTGGTGTCCATATATTTCTGAATGGATGTCCTCCAAAACTATGGCCACCTGCTCTGCCTCCAAGCATCTGAGTAGAGGCGAGGAAAAGGACTTTCGATATATAACTCATTGTTGACCATTATATACCACGCTGCTTTTGATGGCATCCTCCTTCGCAGAGTAGAGTCTTCCCGTAGTACGCCGTCTCTTTTAAATCGGATAATCGGTGTCATCCAATCCTCGGATCCGGTCTCCTCGACGGCGTTGATTAGTTGGGGGTCAGCGGTTGATTTTTCTTTTACAACGTTAACCAAGACCGACCTTCTGATGTCCTGTGGGCTAGAGCTTGCTAGCTTGGTGTGGACATGACATAGGTCCACCCCGACGCGGCCACACGCGGGTTTGGGTAGGCGAATGAATCTCCATATGAAACGGATCGAATGGAAATTTAGGTCGAAGTGGAGTCGCCACCGAATTTTGTGGTTATTCGGAACCATTCGAGCCCACTCTATGTCGTAGTGGTCCGTATACAAAATACGGCCCATTTCCGATGTCAGAGTTTATTGGGCTCGTCCCTTTGCATTTGATACCAATACCGACATTATCGGATATTGTGTATTGAATGACTCTCGTGCGCCAACGGTTTCGGGCATCCGGAAACCGAGGTTCTGAGTAAGGGGTGAGGGTACGTGTTGGGAAGCCCACGAAGGACACCCAACCCCGCCCGCACATTAGCGGCCTCTACTAAGAACTCGAATGACTTTCTAATACGCGTGCTAGTAGAACGGGAAAATGCTATGCAAAGATTATTTTCCCTAAACATGTGAATTGAATTGAAAAGGGTTTCTAAGTCAATTTAATGCAATTAATTCTACGTCAAAGTGGAATTTAGCATGTGGGTTCATTTAGTACAATAAACGAACAAAAATTAAATTGACAAAAGGAATAACAAACGCGTTAGTAACGATGTAACGAATAATAACGATTTGTGCAAATATTGAATCAAATTGAATGATGCGAATGAAATGATGCATGGTTTGAAAAGATAGTATACACGTGATTAACTAGACACGTGTTGACCTAAATCATAAAATACTATCGAATTTGAAAAGAAGGATGTACGACTCGTGTTTTGGTCGTTACGAGGTTACTCGATCTAGTGATCGATGAACTCGATCGAGTAGCCCTCTGAAAATAGTTCCTGTTTTGCGTTACAGACCGTACTCGGCCGAGTTATTGACCAACTCGGTCGAGTACGTAGCCACTCGATCGAGTCACTGTGAGACTCGACCGAGTGGAGGTCGTGGCTGACTTCCTGGTTCGATTTTGGGGTGCCACTCGACCGAGTGGGCTAGGCACTCGGTCGAGTGCCCCTTGTACGAATTGTAATTCGCTTGCAATTTTATATTGATTTCGAAATTGCTTTTGATTTTCGATGAATCGATGGTTTTACCGAATTGAGCATAAATATTGTATGACTTATGCTCGATTTGGGTTTTTTATGAATCATAAATTTGGTTGAACCGAATATAAATATTGTTTTAATTTATACCCGATTCTAAATTTGAATACTCATTCATATCCCACACTCGATTATGGAATCGATATGGAATACTAGAGCGGAAAAGGTAAAATTGATTTGAGTCGTTTTAAGTCGATCAAAACGACATGAATTTATCTCCGCGTTTGTAGTGTCATAATTATAACATGACATCTACGTTAGCATCAACAAGAAAATCGAATTGATTGAATTAATTTACTAGATTGTTAGATTAGACACCCAATTATAGAATTGGTATCCAACCTAAAATCGACGCTTTACTTGAATAATGAAGAAAAAACTTGATTCCCTCGACTTCTCCGACATCGAAATAAATCTCTAGGGATTGTGATGTCGGATCCGTGTCAATGGGTTTCGACCCTTATTACAATACGATGTTTGCTTTTGAAAATTGATGCTATTATGTGACTTGAATAATGATGAAGACGAAATAAAAAAGATTATAGTTTAAGTTGACTTATCTCAATAATCAAATAATCGGAGTATTGGAACAAGTGACCGTCAACGCTGTGTGCAGTACACTTGTATATTCGTGTTTCCTTATTCCGATACCCCTCTTATTCGACACAAATCGATAAGTATTTTAATGTTTTATATTAGTTATTATCGATATTATGATGCAATAAAGAAAAAAAATAAAAAAATAAAAAAAGTAAGAAAAAGCGAAGAAGATGACGAGAGGAAAAGAAGAAGGAGAGAACGGGGTTTTGACACCCTCAACCTACATGTTCTTGTCTCGGAACGGACTCGTAACCGTGGTTTTACACAAGAGTCTTCGAGGTTTTATGGAGGTTAAGTTATGGTGGCTCGGGATTGATTCCTAAAACTAGGTTTAGGGTTTTTTGCTAGTATAAAATTGCTAGGGTTTGATTAGGGTTGTATGTGTAAAAGAGTTGTGAAATTAGGGTTCGAAAAAAGGTGTCTAAGAAGGTAAAAAAAGGTGTCTTGAAGTGTGTGCAAAGGGTTGCTTATATAAGAAAAGCTAGGGCACCGGTTTAGGGTTACTCGACCGAGTAACCAGCTGACTCGGTCGAGTGGCCCAGTGCATTAGCCGTCGGGCTTGAATAAAGGCCCACTCGATCGAGTGGGTGGGGCACTTGATCGAGTGGCCCAGCTGGGTCGCGCGGGTCTCTTGTTTTGGACCGTGACCATGGATATTTGATGGGTTTGTGTTTGAATTGGACTTTTGATGTTTGAGGGGTTGTTTTGTATGTCTCGGAAACGACTTTGACCGGGATTGAACCAATCGCAAAAAAGTCGGTTTTAATTTCGGTGTCGGTTTTGGCCCAAATTAGTCTTGTTTGACTCGGAATGGTCCGTTGGGCCTGGATTTGAAGTTGATTCTGTGAGGTTTGTACTCTGTAAGTGCATTAGCCAACGATTAATGGATTTGAGCCCGTATCCGAGCGCACAGAAACTGCCATCGGGTGTTTTTTTTTTGGAAACTGCCATAGACACCTGGCAGTCAAAATGCGGGTGTCTACACTTGGATAAGGCATCAGCTCGGTTGTTTTATGATATGGGGACCTGTCTTACTTCATAAGACTTGAGTTTTGACTACCCTCTTTCACTTTTTTCAGGTATGTGACCATGGTTAGATCTCTGGCCTCGTACTCCCCATTGATCTGGTTAGCAATGAGTTGAGAGTCGGGGGCCAGAATGATCCTCTCTGCCCCGGCGGCTGTAGCCAGGTTGATGTCGGCCAGCACAGCCTCATACTCTGCTTCATTATTTGACGCGGGAAAGGTGAATCTTAGTGCGTGCTCAAAATCGACCTCCTCGGGGCTTGTCAGCACGACCCCTGTCCCCGCACCATTAGCTTTGGACGATCCATCAGTGAACACCAGCCATTCCCCGGCGGGTGGGTCGTCCTCCTCTGAGTGGGAACACTTAGCTAAGAAATCAGCTAGATCCCGAGCCTTGATGGCGGTTCTGGACTGGTAGGTTATGCCGAGGCCACTAAGCTCTATGGCCCATTTTAGTAGTCTTCCCGACTTTTCAAATTTTTCAAAGACCTTTTCCAGTGGCTAGTTGGTGACAGGGTGTCCATTAAAGTAGGGTCGGAGCTTCCGAGCCGCCACAAACCACAGCGTATGCCGCCTTTTCGACCATTGGGTAATTTTTCTCGACCTGCATGCCCGAGGGCGTGACTGACAAAGTAGATGAATTGCTGTGTTCCGGCGTCCTCCCATAGTATGACTGTGCTTACCGTTGTGTTGGTAACAGCGATCTATAGGAATAATCTCTCACCTATCACCGGCCTAACTAGGGTCGGCAGATGCTTGAGGTGCTCCTTCAGCTACTCGAATGCTTCCTTCTGTTCAGATTCCCACTTGAATTGCTTATTACCCTTCAATACCTTGAAGAACGGTGTTATCTTATCGGCCGACCTGGTTATGAACCGCGCGAGGGAGGTTATTCGCTCGCTCAGCTGTTGGATGTCCCGAATTGTTTTGGGCTCTGGCAAATCTTGGATGGCCCTGGCCTTTTCAGGGTTAGCATCAATTCCTCGGGCACTGAAGAAGAAACCAAGGATTTTCCCCGACTGGACTTCGAAGGTACATTTTTTGGGGTTCAGCTTCATTTGGTAGGCTCAGAGCGAGGTGAATATTTCCCTCAAATCTTCAAGGTGTTGCCACTCCCTTTAATCTTTACTATGTCATCATCCACATACGCCTCCAGGTTTCTACCCTTTTGTTCTTTGAAGACCTGGTCTACCAGGCGCTGGTATATGGCGCCCGCGTTTTTTAAGTCAAAAGGCATCATCTTGTACATGTATGTGCCAGCACTCGTGATGAAGGCGCATTTCACCCTATCAGGCCCCCGTAGATAGACTTGGTGGTACCCTGAGAAGGCATCAAGAAAGCTGAGCACCAAGTGCCCACTCGTTGCATCTACCAGCTGGTCGATCCTGGGCAGAGGGTAGCAGTCTTTAGGACAGGCCTTATTTAGGTTAGTGAAATCAACACACATTCGCCATGCTCTAAAGGCTTTTTTCACCATGACTACATTCGTCAGCCGCTCTGGGGTAGTCACAGGTTTCGATAAAATCGGCCTTTAGATGTTTTTTGATTTCCTCCCCAATGGCCTGGTCTTTCTTGATTGACACGTTTCTTTTCTTCTGTTTTACAGGTCTAGGATTTGGGTCTACGTTCAGCCTGTGCACTATATGGCCCGAATCTTCCCCGACATCTCGTCGGCTGAGTACGTGAAGACATCTCTATTGTCCTTTAGTACCTTGACCAGCCTCTCTTTGTATGACTCCTCTAGGTCAACGCCTATCAGGACGGGTCGCTAAGTTCTAGTTCTACCAGCATACTCTCGCCCCTAGGTTCCGTGCGGTCGGGTGGCTGCTGTATGGTTAGTTGTTTGGCAGGGAGCTCATTTTATCTGGTGGGGGAACTGTACATCTTCCGCTTGCTTTTACGATTGGCCTTGTGACCTAGGAAGGCCACGGAGTAGCACTGACGAGCCGACTCTTGATCCCCATATACTTTTCCCTCGGTTCTGAGGTCGGTGACATAAGCAACCGTAAGCGCTCGGATGGAGATGGTAGCCTCGATCTCATCTAGGGTTGTTCGCCCTATGAGGGCGTTGTAGGCGGACTTTGCGTCGACGACAACAAAAGAGGCTCGAATGTTTCGGGCCGTGTCTCCATCACCGAAAGTGACAGGTAGCTCTATATATGGTTCCCATTGGAACTATACCTGCTCCGTTGAACCCATATAGAGAGCCAGGGGCGGGTTTCAAGTGCCTCGGTTCTAGGCTCATTTACTCGAAGGCGTCCTTGTATAACAGATTGGTATATGCTCCTGTATCCACCATACATCTCTTTGCAACATGGTTGCTGATTTCGAGGGATAAGACCAAAGGGTCACTGTGCGAGTGTATTATACGTCCGTTGTCCCCCGGCGTGATACTGAGGGTCATCGTGGTAGGCAGCGGAGCTCCTCCTGCATAACATATTTGATGATGGAGCTCGCGCAGGTGTCGCTTCCAGCCCCTTCGGCTCATCTGCCCCTTGGCATCTCCGGACATGACGTGTATTACCAGCCTATCCTGCTCGATCCCTCTAGCTTGTCAGGTTGGAATTTTGAGTTCTTCGTCCGGGCGGCGTATCTGTCTAGCCATCCCTTTCTGATGAGTTCATTTATTTCATCCTTGAGGTGTCGTCATTCTTCAGTCGTATGCCCAATACTATCATGGGACGTGCAAAAATTTTTGGGATCTCCCTTGGGGTGTCGGGAATTTCCAGGGCGATTTCATCTTGCCGCGTCCTTTTCCAGCTCGAAAATCTCGGCCCTCAACCTATTGAGAGAAGTGTAGTTCTCGAACTTTGGTTGGTAAGGCACCCGCTTCTTTCGGCCGCTTTCTTCTCTCTTCAGCTTACTGGCTAACTTTCTCTTATCGCGGGAGTTCTGCGGCACAGCCTAGGCTCGGTTTGACACCGGTGTGGGGCCGTGTCTGATGTGATACTCCTCTCTGACCATAAATCCCTCGACAACCTTACGATCCTTTGCAAGAGACTCGGGCTGGGCTCGGATGAGTTGATTCTTTAGCTCACCCGGTAGGAGTGAATTGGACAAAGCGTAGGCTTCGGTAGAGTCGTCAATCTCCTTTACCTATTGAAATTCAAGATCGAACCTCTTCAAATACTCCCGGATAGATTCGCCCTCTTTTTGCTTCAACGTCATGAGGTCAAAGCGAGTGAGCCGACGTCTCTTGTTTCCGGCATACTAGTCGAGGAATACGTTGGTCAGTTCTTGTAAAGTGTAAATGTACCCTCGGGGGAGTTCTCTGAACCATCCTTGAGCAAGTCCAACGAGGTTTTTTTTTTTGGTAAAGGGTAAGAATTATATTGACAAATAAAGATCGTTTTCAACTTACAACCAAAACTCACAATTTACCACCTAACTACAAACAAAATGACCCAACAATTAGTTATATAAACGGTCACATATCATCTTGTCTATACTTGGGACCCTTGCGCCATAGCCCCTGAATCTTTCACGGACTTCATTCTGAACTCGTTGCAGCAGTACAGTAGGACGGTGTACACACAGCTCAAACCTGCACCTGTTCCGCTCCATCCATAAAACATAGACTAAAGCCAATAATCCTGAAATCACAGTTTGTTTCCATAATAACGAACTGGGTTTCCAGTATTTGCACCAAACCAGCAGGTCCCCATCAACTCCTTTCACTCCAAGCCACTCAAGTGTCATCCCCAAACAAGCCTTACTAATTTTGCGGCGAAAAAATAAATGGTCATGAGACTCGGTTTGATCCATACACATCAAGCAAATAGGGTCAATGCGTAAGCCAAACAAGTCCCACGAGGTTCGTCGAGAAGATCTTGCACCAGGCCGCGTCCTCTGTGTCGTACATCCTCATATGACTCTCATAAGCTACCAAGTGGTCCTCGGGATCCGTGTTTCCATCGAATCGGACCGTCGGCATTTTGATTTCGGGATGAGGCAGAATTGGATATCTGGATGTAGCAGGGTCCTGGTAGGTCTACCTAAGATTCTCGACCGACCCCCCTCCGACTGATAGTTGTACGCTCCCTGGTCGTCCCATCGGCTTGGAGTCGGAGTTCTGCCACCTGGCGGGTAATATTGGTGCGATTGGCTGTGTTGACTTATGGCCTCGGGCTCTACTTCGGGGGATTGGTGTCAGAGACCCGAACGCTTGCCCTGGGCGGCGGCTCGAACCTTGTTTTTAGACCCTCCTTCGTGCCCCCGGTTGATTGTGCCTCTGCTCGAGTTGTGGATCTTGGTTGAGTCTAGCATTCATGGTTTTCGACAAACCCCTCATTTTCGGCCGCTTCTCCGCGGAGGTTATCTTGTCGAACAATCCGGCTTGCTTTGGGCCCAGACGTGTTGAGACATGTTCCCGAGGCTTGAGGCGGTCCTTCATGCCCTGCGATAGAGAGTCTTTCTCTGCAAAGGTAGTGGACTCCACAGTATGCACCGAATCGTCCTTCTTGGGGGGTTCCGATTCCGGTGGGATGATATGTAGTCGTCTCTTGGCTTGGACATACCCCATGATAGCCATCTTTGCCTTTCTCTTGATTCTCCTGGCGGCGGTTTGTTTCATCCCCTTCTATGGTCGTTGAGCTCGGTAACTCAAGACGCCTTGGGGTCTACGCGATACCACCGACCAGGTCTTCAGAAGTGACATCCTTGTTTAGCATTGCGGTAAAGAAGCTGGCGGCCTGTGCAGGTTGGGCCGGCGTAAGCTCGAGGTTGATCCCTCGCTCCACCTCCCCCTGCACCTTCGAGGCCTCTGCCCCCTTACTAGGGGTACCATACGTCGTGGCCCGCCCGCCACCCCCGGGGGGCAGCGGCTGGCACTACGGCTCGTGGCGATGAAGTTGGCATTTCATAGCGCGGGAGAATGGCCTGCCCCGTCGGATTTGTTGTCGTGAGTATTTCTTCGATATAAGGCATTCTCTTGTGACTTTCTTGTTCTTCAGGGAGATTATCTCAAGAAATCCCCACAGATGGCGTCGAATTGTTCTGGTAGGAAACAATCGGATCCAAATCGGGTATAGATCTTTGTTGGGTTTCACCTGGACCTTGGCCTTGCCCAAGTTCTCACTTCTTCCTTCTTCGAGTGTTTTGACCTCCTTGGAGAAGTGGGTCGACCTTGCCTGCATAGGAAGCAAACAGGGCCTCGGGGTTGTCCGAGGGGACCCTCTCTGATGCCTAAGTTAGTCTTTGAATGCACTTAATCGTCCTTGCTCGTGAGGAACAAGGTGGCGTTTTCTAGAGAAAGCACTTAGTGAGAGAAAATCCATTACCCCTTAATGAAAAGACATTAAGGGATATTTATAGGTTTACCAAGAGAGAGAAAGAGAGGGGGGAGTGTGGGCACGTGATTGGGACATGCCTCTTACCTTAGGCAAGGGTCTGAGGGTCTACCACGGGATGTACCCTCGGGGTCGGGCCGACCGGGGGTCATTGGACGCCCCTGGCTGGGGCAGACTAAGGCTCGGCTGATCCGACCGGGGTCGGGCCTCGAGGCCAAGCCTGGGGTTGTAGAGCTTTTCATTGATGCGCTCCAGGGGGTCGGCTAGAGGAGTCCGGCCTGATGTCCCGGTGTCAGCCTTGAAAGCTCCGGATCTTCCCTGGAGCGGGATTGATCCGGGTCCGAAGTTGACGGACAGTGGTCAGCAAATTACCGACCCCATCAATAACGACAACTTAAAATCATTTATTTTCACATATTCATGCATTAAGAGTGATTTTGTTAGTGTTTGATGAAAATATATAAACTTTAGGTAGTGTTTTTTTTTGTTCAACGAAGAGCGCACTTAGTCGCATTACAATATAGGGGAAGGGGGGATTCGAACCTGAGACCTACTGTCCCAGAGCACCTAGTCCTAACCACTAGGCCAAGACATCTTCGGTACTTTAGGTAGTGTTTAACAATAAAAAACATTAGATAGTTCCTCACAAAGAATTGTAAGATTGTACCATCCTTCTCCGATTTTGAGCGATTCTACTACGATTCTACCACTGAATTGATCCTACGACGATTCAGATAGATGACCATATTTTGGATCATAGGATTGTGCGATATCCGGATCGTGATTCTAACAATAGTGCTCATGTGTTTTAAATATCGGAGTTTTTTTAATGATTTTTTTATCCTCTATTATCTTCCAAAACTAAGAAAAATCATCATCGAATGATAAATTTTGTGAACTATTAAAAAAATATCGGTTTATTTGAATTATAGATTTTGCCGCTAGTCCCTTTTATGACGTAAGTATCTGTCACTTTGTTATAAGGGATCAAATACTACTCATTTGTATAGAAAAAACAATACATTGGTTTTGTATCGTTTTGTCTTTTTTTATTCACATGGGTCATATTTAACTCATTCTTGTTTACATATGGATAAATAAACAAGAATCTGGGTAGATTTTGTTGTTGATGCACAATTGTTAAAAAGATTGGAAGAATACAAGTGTTTTTTGAGAAATTTACGGTGAACGTTTGAAATGATTAGCAAAACCAATTGAAAGGGTGAGAGACATTTATGCAAGCATCATTTACAATTAACCACAATTTTTCAATCCATCTCACCTCTTCCCCTGTGCATTATAAAAATCATTGTCAATGTAACAAAACATCATTGCGAGCAAAAAAAACGTACATCTCATAAACAATTTAAGAAATTTATAAAAATGAAGATGTTCTTAGTTTTTGTCCTCAGCCTTCAAGGC
Organism: Agrostemma githago; assembly: GCA_958450325.1. Lineage (NCBI taxonomy): Eukaryota > Viridiplantae > Streptophyta > Magnoliopsida > Caryophyllales > Caryophyllaceae > Agrostemma > Agrostemma githago. Next base: position 60,602,528 of record OY288239.1, on the reverse strand, counting down.
ATGTTGGGAACAATCTCAGCAGAAGAAGCCCCGGCTCCGAGCCCAGGGGTTATTTACCCGAATCCAGTAATCCCATTACCCAAAAGTCAAGACGGGGATAAAAAAGGGGTAAAAATGCCGAAATTTACGGAAGAGCAAAAGAAATGTTTGGTGTCATTTGCAACAAAGGGTATGCACACATGTAAAGAAGACCTAGGGAGCTCCTTTGCTACCAAAAAAATTAACGTGAGACCAGCGTGTTGTTCCGTGCTCAGCGGTCTAAAAGAATCTTGTAAGAAACCGGTTTTTTTCCAGGACTCGGCCTTTGCTGAGCAAGTGCTAAAGCATTGTGCTTCTGGTGGGACTGCTGCTTCTGATCAGGACGGGTCCGACACTTTCTTCAAGGGACGGAACTTGGATGGATCGTTCAGTGACACTGATGGAATTGTTGCTAAAGGATTCTCTAGCGGACCAGCATCCGCACCAGCAAGATCAGCTGAAGGGCCGACTTCTTTCGAATTTTCAGGTGGGCCCGCTAGTGCAGCATAATGGCCACCTAGAGTCTTGCCTAGTCTCACAAAATAACACGTGCATAATGGCATAGTGCTGCTGTATAATGAGATAAATACCATCAATTTTTAAATAAAACTCTGTTGTTTATAGACCAAGAGAAATCAATAATACAGTTTTTTCTAAAATAAAATATTGATAACTCATAACTGGTAGCAGTAATCAGTAAAAATTTTACTTGATACGAAGTAGTTTCTTTGAAAATCACGACAAACGCTCTGGATGCATCCTCCAGAGGAATCAAAATCTCTCAGGAATCAGGATTGTTTACTGGATTTAGCCCTAACGTTACTAGACTGCTTTCAGCAGTGCATTACCCAGATAATCAAAATCCCGAGAGCATTGGAAAATTACCAGCAGTATGAATGTTGTTCATCACTAGACTAATCAAAATCCCAAGAGCATTAGAAAACTACCAGCGGTCTGAGTTACGTTCACTGTCTGAGTTATGCCTATCATACACCCTTCCTCGTCTATGTCCTCTTTCTCCACTCGGACAGCCAGGATTTGATGCAGAACGCCACGTGGGACGCTGAGATTGCCAAGTGGGATTTTGACGGCTATCTGGACCACTTCTAGAGGGCCAAAGGCTTCCACTTTGACCACGCCGGTAAGTTGCCTGAGGCCGGAACAAATTCAGTCTCTCCATTCCGGTGCTCACATTTTGAGCACAAGTAGTCACAGTAGTGCTACTGTTAGAATTTGATGATGCTGATAAAGGATGCTGCTTGAACCATCCTCTAGACTCCGCAGAGTTTGAAGATTGACAGCACCCAGCACGACTTTGCTGGTTTAGAGGGTGGTTCCTGTAAGGTGTATTTCCATTCCCTCTACCAACACCAGACCAACCGGTTCCAGCATGTGTGTGCATCACTGTTTCATCACCTGCTGCTTTCTTGTTCAAGTGTTGTGCTTGATTGGTACATCTAGACAAATGACGTTACACTGTCTATTTAAACTTGACAAATACTCCGTATGATATATAATCATAGCGCAAGACAAACCCATTTTAGTAAATTTTACCCAACAAAAACTGGTAAAAAAATGGGTTTTATATGGGCATGCATGCATAACATGATAAGGTTACCTCGAGACTGTTTCACATGAGGATTCAGGTATACATTATTAATATAAACTGTACAAGCTAAAACAGTTCTCATACCTAGGGACAGGCGCCCTCCCCCTGTATTCATGCCAGAGCATCGTCTCCTGAATGTCATTCTCAAATACAGTCTGTATATGATCTGGTTGATTTAGCAATCTATACCAATTCACTTGAGAAAAATGGAATTTGATAGAGCAACCCATGTGTTATAGTACTATTATGTACCTTCTCTGGAAGCTGAACACCTTCTAACAGGCGAGGGGGTAGTACATTTGACACAGGTAACTTCAAGTTGCAGCACCTATAGAAAAAAAAACATTAAAACAAATGCATTCTTATGTAAAAGTTGGCCTTAAAAGTGCAGGAAGACCTAAAGTCTAAGCTTACGTGATTGAATCTGGTTTCTTAACGACATTTTGAAATTCATCCTTCACTGTGTAGTCCAATATGCAGCTACACAAAAAAAAGGCAGACAGTTTGTTAATGTCTTATATGTCATTTCGACAGCTTCAGTGTGAAGCTTATACACTGTTAGACCTAGGATCAGTATTAACCTAGTTGAGCCTCTCCAAAATACACGATCGGACGTTTCAACATTTCTTTTTGCTTCATCAATCTGTGATTAGCAACTTTTTCATCAGAACACATACAAATTTCAAATAGTGGAGAGGTTAGGTTAAGATAAACCTTAAGTTTAGCCTCCAGTTCGCGGGTTGCATTTAGAAGCTTTTTTAGATCTATAAAAGGAAGCTTGATAGTTCCCTGCTCAAAGGTTAGATGCAGATAATAATCAGATTTCTACTTATAGACCACTCACACACACTGACACACACATAAGTAGAAGTGAATAAAGGATATTGGGAAGCACCTGCCACGAAAACCTTTTGCCATCTATATCAACTTCGAAGTCTTGAGCAGGAAACCAAAACACAACAGTAAGTGAAGTATTCAAAACATCAATAATGTTAAAACAGCGTTTTCATATGTCGTCTTACCCCTGGGATAAAACTCGGCAATCTCAGAATCAGTACTGATCATGAGCTCTCGGTACACTTCTGGGAGGGCATGTGCACTGCATAATTTATTCATTTTCAGTAATTAAAATATTACACAAACACAATACAGTTATGTGTTTCTCTTCAACTAAAAACCTTCGCGGTGGGAGCACAGCCAGCAACTGATCGAATGGCTTGCATGGAGAACCCTTGTTGAATTTTACTCGAACTTGAGATAGACCTTTCAGGTCTGAAGCAAATAGGCCATAGTACTTGGAATAATGCCTATAATATAAGAGATTTAGTAGATAAGAAAAAACAGTAAAAGTCTGTAGTCAAAATATAGGAAGGATAAGTTACATATACTTCACTCTATATTACCAGTTCCAAGATGGTACTCCGGAGAAATAGTACATCAGAACCCAACACAACCCTTCAGTGTAGTTCTTCACCTATGAATCAGGAAGCGAATTGATTATACTATGCAAGAGACCAACAGTATACCTGGTCGCGTGAATCGTGATTACTTGAAATGGAAAAACAAAGCACATGTTGATAAGGTGATACACTGATACATACTAATTCTTGCCTCAACAACTCGATTTCCTTGGGGTCTTCAACCGAAAACTTTTCTTTGTAATATCTCTTTTTCCACCCTTCGTACCCCAATCTCACCTGAGAAAGTCGCGAGAATGGTTTAAGCTTTATACGTACAACTATGAGTTGCACAAAAACTCGTATGAGACTGTGTTACGGATGGCTACCTTATCAGAGCAACAACCACCATTTTTGAAATTATCTGCCTTTTTACGGAGAGACTTCTTCAGCTCTTCTTTTAACTCTTTTGTGTTTTCAACTATCTGCAATACAATGGAACTTTAAACCTGCACCGCACAGAATTTTCTCTGAAGGCAGAGAAATTATTATAAGCAATATTACAAGGAAGTAGCTAGACTGCTTACTTCCTTAATTTCTGACATCGGGTTACTGTGCAAATCTATTGCTGCGTGTTGATCGACAGAGGTAGATATTTTGGGACACTGGGCATTTGATATACAGACATCAGAGCTCTGATCACCGTCCTCATCGTTTTCCTAAGATAACAAACCATTTCATGAATTATGATGCTGAATTAGTGTATAGGAGTCATAGTGGATTTGTTCTCGTAAAAAATACGGAACCAACTCACATTATTATTTGCAGATCTTGCTAATTCCGACAATGTCTTTTTTTGCCAGTACTCATTCAACCCAGTTCTTTTCTTAAAGATCCTTTCTTCATAACTACCAACAGACAGAATGAATTTCTCCACTCTTTTCAGTTTGATAAAGCTTACATGTGCCTCATTCACCTGGTTTATTTACAACAAAATCACAAGAAGAAATACGAAGGCGCACTGCAATATTATCTAACAGAACAACAAAAAGAAACCTTAGCCTGCACGCAGCCGAGGCATTGAGTTGTAGCATGCATGTGTAAGCAAACAGCCCATGTAGGGGCCCTTTACACAAGAAAAAATAAACAAAACTAAGTGACTGAATGAAACAAAAAAGAAAGGGAATTTTTGGCTTCTTACTCGCTCCATATCGACCAGATATCCACCAAAACTCTTAAACTCGTTCTTGTACACATGCATCAGCAAGCCTATGCCATTCTATTTTACAGAAGATGGATAAAGCTCATTAATAAGTCTTCAGAAACAAAAAGAAACTAACATGTACACCTGCTTAATTATTATAGCTCACGAGGAAAAGCAGTCGGAAAGTTGAGAATGAATCTCATGAATGACTGCTACTATCATAGAAATAACTACTTTAGGGAGTCATTTTGCTTCGCATCATAATTGAGAACAAACGATAACTCAATACCTCACGTATTTCCAAAGTAGGCATATGAGGCAAGAAATCATTCCCCACAAACAAACACATGAAGATGAAATCATCAACAATCCGCTCAATATCAAACTCAAACTTTTCTGGCGGATCAGTTATCTGCATATCCAATTCAAGATACTCCCTCAAAATCCAGACATGGAGAAACTGCGAAAAATAAAATCATTATTATTAGAGTTGGTTTTCATCAAAAAAAATGTACATGTAATTTATTCAGGAGCAATGGCATACTTCAAAACATTGTGGTTGGATTGCCATCGATTGACTTTTATCCTGAATGTCAAACCATTTTTTATCCGCCTGTTCAGTTGATTTGCTGCTAGCACACAACATAGCCTCAGCTATCTTAATAGTGCTTAAAAGGGAAGACGCAGAAACCAGCTCTTCATCTTTTGCATTGCTTACATTCTGCAAAAAATAAACATGCCATTAAAAAGGCATTGTAAACCATACAATACAGATGTAATCACCCTACAAACTCAGAATTCATCTAGACATGATACTCCGTACTACTTAAAAGTCACAAATTGATGTATATTGTCACCTCTCGTAGTATTGAAAAATGGATCTCATGTGTTGCCAACGCAAGCATGATTAAATCAGCGTCCTGTAGAAATAGCAAACCACATTAACCAAGTTTGGAAGTTTGAGTAAATAAAAAAAATGTTACGGAGTAGTTGATATGCCATACCAGTCCATATAAACAATGCCTTGTGTTGGGTTCATATTCAGGAAGAGAACGCAGGGTGCGTATATACGACATGATTTTGTGTTCTCCTTCACCAGGAACCGTTGCATCAGACAGTATCACCTGCGCGCATGCAGTAAGTAGGTGTTATAACAAACCATACATTTCTCGATTACTACATACATTATTTTCCAGGCATACTAATAATATTAAACTAAGACGAGTACTAGCTACTGTATAAATCCAACTTAATTAAACCTTAATCTGTTTCCATCCAGGATCAGTTTGGAGCCTTTTGAGAATGTAAGACTGCAAGGCATTCGACAACTGGGACATAAACTCAGTTCCTGGTGTGATTACATTAGAATCCGAGACTTGAGATTCTAGCACAGGAAGAATCTTCTTTCCAATCCTTTCATATTTCTCTCTCAGCAATTTTTCTTCTGCCTCCTGTATATATGATTCATGAATGACATTACAGTATATATACATGAAAGTCGATCATCATAGTATCAGAGCGTGCAATGAGGAGCGGCTAGCATTATTAATTAAGGAAGGACTCACAGCTAATTCACTATCCTTAGCAGTCCGAAATCGTCTACTTCTCTGCTGGTTTAGTTTGGCTCTTGGAGCGACTCCATCTACACGTGTGTACATTTGCTGAAACAAGTCACATTACTATATCCGCTTTGATTAAAAATCATACATTTGCTGAAACAAGTCATCAAGTTAAGAGCAGTGGCCAAGCTAAGGTTACCCAAAACAGATAAATATATACTCCCCCGTCCCATGTTTTCGCCAAGCTAAGATTTAAGATTTCTTTTTATAAAACACAAGATAATATCGAAAATATATTACTCCATCCATTTTTTAATTTTTGCATGTATTCCTTATTTGACAAGTTTTTATTTTTTACCTTATTTCTTAACTTTCTTTATTTGTCCTAGGTATATTAGCATATCACCCTTGTGTTTTTTTATTTACACAATTTGCGATTGTATTTACACCTTAGTCACCTTTATACCTTTATGTTTGATGAGTCATTGGGCTAGTCACCAAAATTCCATCATCACTTCTCTCTTTATTCATACCTTATCAATTTTCTTAATTTTTGTGCAATAGGGAATGAGGCGAAAATAAAAAACCGGATGTAGTATGTTCCATTCCTAAAATAGATAAAAAGACAGTTATTTTGAAACCAAAAAAATGTGAAAAGTGGATAATAAAAGTTTAAATTTTCACTCCATGATTTAGCTTGGCCAAAAAACACATGCTATTTCAAGTCAGCTACCCACCTGAAATCTAATAGGGCACCTCCTCAAAGACCACGCTATTACAAGTTATAATAGAGTAAGATAGTAAGATGGTTATAGAGTAAGACGGTTTATTTCGCCCGTGAAACGTTCACGATCCATTCTTATAAAAAATACTTTATTTATTATAAAAATACTTTATTTATTATTATTGATAAATGATAGTAATCCGTAGTATGGAGTATATCTTTTTATGCAAATTGGAATGTTTTACCGAGGAAGATCATTCCACCCAATAATTATTTTGATATTAAGATACTCTGAATCTTGTTAGTATACTTGCTACGAGTATATTTTGAGATACTCCACTACTTACGGTTCATTAAATCAAAAACATTACTCTATGAAATAAAAGAAACAAATAAAGATTACTCGTATGATCTAAGACAGTCTTAGAATACAATATACTCCGTATAAAAATAAAAGGTGTGTAAGCCAAAAGCACAAGTAGGTAAGTTTGATGAATGAAAAAGATAGATGGAGCTGAGTGCTGACCGATGGCAAGATAGAGTAACTTGCGTGGCCTAACAATACCGAAAACTCGGTCGATATACGCATATATATTTTCAAATACTTGTTCATAAGTGGTCGGGGGAAACATCTGCCCAATCAATATATAACAAGTTAAAGAACAAGCACTAAGAATTACGAGTAAAAAACAAAAAAAATAGGACAAAAAAAAAGAGTATATACGTAAAATAAAGCATTTAATTTTGACAAAAGGAACGTATGCTCTACTACTGTAATTGATTGGAATTGATAGTAGGAATAGTGAAGGGACGTACAAGAGAGTCGGGATGGAAACATGGATGGATGATACCGTTCAAGTCGAGATATAAATTATCAAATTCCAAACCAAAATCAGTTTGATGAGCTGCCTTATCTTCCTTAACACCTGCTACCACGTTCGGATACCTCCGAATTAACCAACTGTAAAACGCTGGAACTCCCATTTTTCTGCTTTAATTTTTTTTTCTCTCTGAAGTTGTTTCGACGGTTTTACAACAAACTGAAGGAGGGGCGGGATGATGTAAAGCTCTCTACTTTGGAATTATTTAAAGTACCGGGAGTAGTATAAAGAGGTAACTTAATCGTCGTATCGTGAACTACGTCCACTTTAGTGCTTACTCGTGCCCCGAGTCCACTTAATTATCTACTTCTACTAATAGTACGGATTACAAAGTATGAGGGTATGTTGTAGGGCTGTAGTAGACTAGGAGTCTTCTCTAAAGTGGTTTTACGTATTGATTAGTGATTTATACACTTAATACAAAATTATGGGATACTTTGGAATAACTCAAAGACTAGTGTTATTCCCGTGACATGTCACGGAGTTGAGAGAAAAGATGATCGAAAAAAATGAATACAACACGTTTGTCAAATAACTATAGATCGATAAGTAGTGGTTCAACAGTATATAGGTAATAACTCAAACTCGTTAGTGTACAGTATAAATGGATTGACGATGTAGTTCTGTTGAAAAATAGTGGATATGACTTGCGCGACTACGATAAAGAAAACAAAAATAATTTGCCTCTTATCACAAAAAAGGAATTCAGGTATACCACAAATTACGTAAAAGAAGAAGAAAATGTAAAAAACCAAAAAAAAAGGAAGACAACGTAAATACAATCAATGTAAATAACACTTTACCTACTACTGTGAGTTAAAGTAGTTTCGACTTCGTATTATAGAAAAACAAAAAAAATAGTGTAATTCTATAGAAATCATTACAAATGTCTATAAATATAGTGTATACAGTGTACGGGAAGATATAATCGTAATGACATACGAGCATCGTAGATATACTACCTCAGTATTTTTTTATATCTTGTTTTGCTTTTCCGAGGTGAGATAGTGTACGGAATGTAATTTTATCGTAGATAATGTCAAAATGATATTTTTGTACTACGTTGTTATCGTAATACGTTAGCTGGTCAAGACTAATATTATGTAAAAAGAACGAAACATTGTCGTTAGACATGTCAAAAACTGGCTCGACCCGAAATCGCCCGAAAAAAACCCCGAAAAAACCCGCCCGAAAATGACTGAAACCCGAAAGTGACCCGACCCGATAATAACCCGAATATATTGGGTCAAAACCCGCCCGAACCCGTCATCCGCCAGAACCCGTTACCCACCCGAAAATAGATAAATTAAAAAAAATATTGCTATTATACAATAAAGTTTCTCAAAAACACTAAAAAAATATTTTTTTTTTCATCAAAATTTTAAGAAATAATATTTATATATACATCTTTAAAATCATATTTTTATCAGATGATTATTATAATGAGAAAAAAAAATCGAGTCAAAATTCGTCATATATATTCGTACTTCCTATAGAAAAAAATATCAATGTAAATTAAAAGATATATTAAATAAAACATGTTTATTCTCACTAATATCATATATGATTAAGAAAATTAAGAATAAAATGTGTTTATGATTAAAAAAACTGAAGAAAATTAATGTTTTTAAAGTGCGTTAATAACCTGTATTTGACATGAAACCTGACCCAAAACCCGTATAAACCCGACCCGTATAAAACCCGTATTTTCACAACCCTAAATATACCCGACCCATATTTCACCCGAACCTGAAACCCGATCGCCCGACCCGTTCGACAGGTCTAATTGTCGTACATGTGATTTTTTGTTTTAGATAAGCGGTAATTGAAAAACGTCTTTAGAAAAGACTTATACAGAGTAGTAAATAAAAATGTTTTACGACAAATCGAAAAATTTAATTCGGATCTCAACTGGGGACATGAATTAGGGTCCAGATGGACCAGATCTAAAAGCTAGGTTTTGAAAACATAATACTCCATCTCATCCTCATCTCCTTCCTTACCCACAGAACGCAATTAGAAACCGCTGACATGTTCGATCAAGCAGCAATGAAATGCACAAAGCTTTAAATCAATGGAGTATTAAGCAAAGACGATTGAAGATCTGATCTTTCTATGAATGGATGAACGATGAAGAGGTCAGATCTGTATGATTTTTTTCGTATCCTTTTTTTAATTCAGTTTATTCATTTTTTTTAAAAAAAATTATCGAATATAAGTATTCATCAATCTCGACATTCGTGTTGCATGTGCTTTGTTGATGACCGAAAACTCAAAGAGAAGGAATGGACCTGGCGTGAAAGGATGAACAAAGAGTAAAACTTCCAACTACAGTCGAAAGGATTAAAATGAAGTCACAGAAAGCACTCAATGAAAGAGAGATTCGAAAATGAAATGGCGTGGGATGAGGTAATTCCGGATTTAATTATAAATTACTGATTATGGGGAATAGCTTCTAATGTTTGATGTAATCGATTGCTTGTGTTGAAAATGCATTGAGGGTCATTCAAAGAATCTTACAAAAAATGTGTTGGGAAAACACAAAAAAATTTTGAAAATATATGATATTAAAAGCAATTTCCGGAACATGTTCATGTTCATCTGATTTTCTTGATGCTGCTCGAATTTGTTAATGTCTTCTTCTTTTAATTTTAATTAATTAAGAATAGTGTCCACTACAATGTTCATCTGAGTTTCCTAATTGATTACTCAATAAATTGACTGACCTAAAAAAATGAGAATTTACGACATTTTGGAACAAAGCTTGGACTAAGTTCAAATGGAGGTTAATTGTACAACCATTGCAGTAATTCAATTTGCCATTACTGGATTGCAATAAAACTTGAATACAAAAATTTTTTGGTATTTGATTTCAATGAGTCTAAGAGCAATTGCAATAGAAGAACTCAAAAATAAGTTCTTGCATTTCCACGTAATATATCGACAATCTTCATGTTTAAGAACTTTTAATTACAATGGAAGAACTTGTTATTTTGTTCTTAAATGTGACCCATTTTTATTTATTTTCCAATCAAATTATTTTATTTTCCTTGAAAAATGCAAGAACTTGGTTCTTAAATAAGAACCAAATTCTTATTTTTACAAATCCAATGCAACACATAATAGAAGAACTTTATAATATAGAGTTCTTGGTGACAAACCCAAGAAAAAAGACCACTATTGTGATTGCTCTAAGATTTATTATTTTATATTCCAATATCAATAATAATTCCAAATGAAATTGTAAAGTGCTTATATATATAAATAATGAAAGAGAGATTTCATTACAATCTGCTAAGAGTACTGGCTATTCGCAACATTCACATTAGAAACACAACATAAAACAACAAAATAAGATAAAAATTATGAAATCAAAACACATCAAAAATTAAATAACTTAAGTATTAAATCACATCCCACCGAATTCTTCGCCAAATTTCTCTGGTTTTTCAAAAATAACACCACCAAATCTTTTGATTTCACCACAATCCCATTTTTTTGGTTTATTTGTTACTGAAACTTGATAAAGATAAAGCACTTTTAGCATTATTCTGCTCAATTTTCATTCTTGTCACTAATAATAGTTGAAATTTGAGTTTTATTCAGGTTTTGAGAGATGAGATTTACGCTTGTGAGCTGAGTATTTTGCGTTTTAGGATGATCACATCTTTTTGAGGCCTTGATGAAACAAATTATGGCAAAAAATTTGAGTTTTTGTAGAGTGAAAATAGATGGGCAAATGGATGTGCAAGAGATCCTTCTCCCAAATTTTCATTTATATAAAAGATCAATTAAAGTCTTCACATAGGGACTCATGCAAATTCATGGTGGGAAGTGTGATTTATGCATGCTAAGAGCAATCACAATGGACAAACTCAATATAAAGTTTGTCATTGCCATGTAAGATTTTGACAAACTCCATATGCTTAGAACTTTTAGTGACAATGGAAGAACTCTAAATAAAGTTCTTCCATGAGAAAGTTAAATAAAAATAAATAAATAAATAAAATAGCAATTGGACAATCTTGTCTTGGATTTAACAAGAACTTAGTTCTTAAATAAGAACTTGGTTCTTATTTTGAAGAACTCCAGACAACACACAATGGAAGAACTTTTAGAAAATAAGTTCTTGGTGACAAACTCAAGGAGAAGAACCTCCATTGTGGTTGCTCTAAGAGGCATGTTGTAATTTTCAAAATGTAATTTAATAGGGTATCTCATTTTATGCTCCAAGACATGGAAGTTTTTTGCATTGTAGTCTAACTTGGGATGTTTAATTGCTTTGTTTAATTGCCTAGCCATCATTAAATTGTTTTCAATTGTTTTGAATCAGTCAATTTATTGTTTTTTTTTAATTACTCGATGCAAGTGTGAACGCAAGAACGGTTTCACACTTGGAGCCCTTCATTTAAGCCTAAATCCTCTTTACTACTAAAAGAATAGAGGTTGCTTAGTTGGCGGTAGGTTAAAAGTTTTCCCTCTAAAAGTTTTAATTTTTAATTATGTAAACAAATAATTAATGACACAAATCAATAATTAAATCATATTTACAAAATTTCTTTTATACAAATTAAATTTTATGACAAATCAAAAAATAGAAAAATATAGAAGAAAAAATGAAAATATTTATTTAGGTACTATTTGACTTAATTTAATTAAAATACGGAACCTCTTTTTAATACTAATATTAATAACATATATTTCAGGTTTAACACATCATTACAGTAATATTTTAATTTTAAATTTTTTATTATTATGAATAATACCATTATTTAAAGCCATGCAAATACATTCGTGTTTATATTTTCTTCAAGGAGAAACATTTATACTCCTAAGTTTTCATGTGTAATTACAATATATCATTTTTTAACAAATTAAAGTTAAACGTAGGTATATTTTATAAACATTATAAAAAAACTTTATTATTTAATACGATTATTATCAAATCAAAAAATCTTCTTATAAAATGTTGATAAGCGATATGCCGCACATTTGTGCGGGTTCTAAACTAGTGAGTGATTAAGGGATTTGCTTAAGGTTGGATTATATGTTAATCCTAAGTTAATGGGGCTGCCACGTCATGGGCCTTGGTCTCTTATTTAATAGATAGGAGATAGCTAGGGGAAACACATGACTCCATGAGTTATTTTTGGACAATGTCGATGGAAAAATTCTACTGTATATAAAGTTTGGGTTTTTCTTTGTTGTGTTCTCCTATTTTTCCGTTTTCTATTATATGTCCCTGTAACACCCCCGTTTATCCAAGAGCCTTAACTAGGCCTTCCCGGATAAATGGAAGTGTTACCAACTCGGGTTAACCGAGGCAGTAGTCCCATCACAACACAATACTGAAACACAATCGAGTTTAATAGATTATTCAAAAGATGCAAACCAAGTTCGAGAACTAAATACGGTTACAAAAGCCCAAAACGACTTCAAGAATTAAACGGTCTATTAAATACTAATAACGAGAACATGCTAAGAGTATAACGGTGATGGACGCGCACTCCCTTCCCGAACAACAATTCCCTTCAGTTAAGCACACATCAATGGTCCATACCTGCATCAATACTCTGCTCCCCAAAAGACCGTAAATGTCAATTGGATCGTCGCAGGCCCCCAATAAAATAGGGTGACAAATTAGACAATGAAAACACGATTAGAACATACTAACAATAATATAAAAGTACGGAATACGAAACAACAATTCTCAACCATCTTGGTATCATCATCGGTACCAATTAACAATATTCCCATCTCAATATTCTCATCTCAATATTCTCATCCCAACTCTTCTGGCAGGCCCTTTCATTCCGAGTGTGCACACCCCCCGCAGGTTCAACAACCCACGAGGAGAAATCAGGGAGGGGACCGTGATCAAAGGCCCGGCTAGGTCTAAAGCTAGCCTCAAACTCCAATAAATCAATATTCAACACTTATTCTCCCATCAATATTCAACATTATTCTCATCATCACAATATCACATCGTACTCGTAACTCATACATGCATAATAATATTATCGTATTCTAAGTAAGGAAAACCTTACCTAATTAGCAGGTCACCACCGAGTCGTTAGTACAGGTCACCACGGAAACTCTACAAAGTCCGAACCTAATAAAATATTATATACATAAATTAATATCGATAGTAACGTATTTTATTTATAAAGCGAACCGGTACCGACTAAATAATCGTGACCTACAACCACTTATTATTATCGTTACTGTACTAATGACACCTATTATTATTATTATTATTATCTATTGACCTGACTGATAGACTTGAACTGAATGCTTCATGTCCTAAAATAGTGAACTCTGAAAATAATGATCTTATGGTGCGTTTGTGAATAAACACATATGAGTGAGTATGTAGCATATATAACCGACTAAAATGTGGAACTTCACAAATTCCTACCCCACTTGCACAACCTTTTGATTTGTATAAGTGTGCATGCATATGTGTATTATAATTATAATTATCATCAGCCACTTATCATCATTTACCCACGCATAAACCAAATGAACCATGCCAAATACACATTATATCTTGTTACTACCTGCAACATGCGCCTTGGCTGTGTCCCTCACAACAATGGCATCTGAGCCAATAACCAGTAGACTACAACCACAATATGAACCAACAATGAACCAACACTTTGAGTAACTTATACAACCACTACGGTAACTACAACAACACTCGATCATAACACGATACAAAGCGGTTATACCCGACCCAACTACAGTAACAACTCGAAAAAGGGTATCCGACCCCGTGATAAAATACCGACGTCATTGATACGACCCGACCACAATAATGACAATAACAACCCTCGATAATGCCCATCCCGACACCGAGACCTTAGAATTCTATAATGGCATAAATAAACGGGAAAGAAGTAGCGAGGAGAGATGTAGCATGGCATACCTAGGCCGTGCGTGTGAGTCTAGACTACCGACGGTCCGATCCGACTCCTAGTTTCCCCCCTTTGCTTCTTCTTCTTTCGTGCGGCGCTTTGCCCTAGTTCTATTTTGTTAGTCGTGGGGTATGCAGTGATGTGAGGTATGGTAGGGAATAAATAGGGTGTGCGTGTATGTGCTAGGTTAATTAGTACTCCGTATTAGTAATATATAATATCTATAATAGGGGTAGTGTGCGCTAAAAGAATACGATTTACGTTGGTTGAGGCCCACTAAGTCCGTACCTTACCGTCTCGACTCGGATTAACCCACTATAAAACACGGATATTACAATCTACCCTCCTTATAAGGAACTTCGTCCCGAAGTTCGTTCCCTGACACAACCTCAACAGACCTCTAAAGAATTAACCTTCTAATAACATGGTAAGTAGCATGAAATGTCTATACGACTATACGATGAAATTTAAGTATATAACATGGGTCAGATTGTTACATCCTACCCTCCTTAAAGACAAGGTTACGTCCCCGTAACCAAAATAATTACCTGATCGAAGAGATGAGGAAAACGTTCCCGCATTGATGATTCTGTTTCCCAAGTGGCCTCCTCGACGTTGTGATTAGACCACAAAACTTTGACAAGAGCTGTTTCCCCTCTACGAGTTTTTCGAACTTTTCGATCTAAGATTTCCTTTGGCACCTCCTCATAAGTAAGAGAATCATCTAACTGGATCGTCTTGGGTTCAATGATGTGAGACGGGTCACTCAAGTATTTCCTCAACTGGGAAACATGAAACACATTATGGACTTTATCAAGTGCTGGGGGAAGTGCTAATCGATATGCCACCTCCCCTATCCTATCCAGAATTTCATAAGGTCCAATAAACTTTTGACTCAACTTGCCCTTCTTCCCGAACCTCATAACCCCTCTCATAGGTGACACTTTCAGCAAGACCTTATCACCCACAGCGAACTCAACCTCTCGGCGGTGGAGATCAGCATAACTCTTCTGACGATCCTGTGCTGCTCGCATCTTCTGTCGGATTACATGTACCTGCTCGATCATCTCCTGAATCATGTGGGGCCCCAACACTACTGCGTCGGCCTTCTCGTCCCAACATACTGGGCTCCTACACTTCCTCCCATATAAAGCTTCAAACGATGCCATTTGGATGCTAGCATGGTAGCTGTTGTTGTAAGAGAACTCAATCAAATCCAGTCGATCCTCCCACGAACCCCTAAATTCCAAACCACAAGCCCGCAGCATGTCCTCCAAAGTCTGTATGGTTCGTTCTGTCTGGCCATCAGTCGCAGGGTGAAAGGCTGTACTCATCTTCAATCGTGTACCCAGGGATTCTTGCAGCTCCTGCCAAAATTTTGATATGAACCTCGAATCACGATCTGACACAATGTCCTTAGGTACTCCATGCAATTTTAGGACATGCCTCCTATAAGCCATTGCTACCTCAGCCTTACTCCACGTATCCTTCATTGGCACGAAGTGAGCTGATTTGGTGAGTCGATCTACTATCACCCAAATCATGTTATTCTCCTTTGGGGTTCTCGGCAAACCGACAATGAAATACATGGAAATGGAGTCCCACTTCCACTCAGGTACCTCTAAGGGTTGCAGCTTACCCTGTGGTCGTTTGTGTTCACTCTTGACCTTCTGACAAGTCAGGCATCTGGACACAAACTCGGCCACCTCTCTCTTCATGTTCTCCCACCAAAATGTCTTCTTCAGATCCTTATACAACTTGTCCCCTCCTGGATGTACCGAGTAAGGACTACAATGCGCCTCGGTCATGATCTTCCTCCTTAATTCTCCTCCTTCCGGTACCCACCACCTGCCATTGAACCTGAGGCTCCCGTCTGGGTGAATGGTGAGATTCGAGGGTTCACCTCTCTCAATACGGGCTCGCCACATTAGATACTTCTGATCCAAAAACTGCTCTTCTCGTATTTCGGCGTACAACTCGGGTTGAATCGCCATGTCCGTCATTGCTTCCCCTTTCCTTATCATATGAATTCCCATCTGTTGCACTTCATTCCTTAGCCTCAATCTGGACATATCCAAACACAGAGAATGCACCGATTTCCTGCTTAGAGCGTCGGCCACCACATTTGCCTTTCCCTCGTGGTATAAAATCTCCATGTCATAATCTCCGATCAGCTCTATCCACCGCCTCTGCCGCATATTCAACTCTTTCTGAGTGTAGATGTACTTCAAACTCTTGTGGTCTGAAAACACCTTGAATGTTGCCCCATATAAATAATGTCTCCATATTTTCAGAGCAAACACCACTGCCCCAAGTTCTAGGTCATGAGTCGGGTAGTTCTCTTCGTAAGTCTTCAACTGACGTGAAGCATACGCAATGACTTTCCCATTCTGCATTAGTACACAACCCAACCCATATTTCGATGCATCAGTATACACCTCAAAATTTTCACTCCCTTCAGGTAAGGCTAGGATTGGTGCCGTAGTCAGACGCTCCTTCAAAGTTCGGAACGCCCTCTCACAGCTGTCATCCCACCTATATCGAATCTCCTTCCTCATAAGGTTAGTCAACGGTCTTGCTATCTTTGAGAAGTCCTTCACAAACCTTCGATAGTACCCAGCTAACCCTAAGAAACTCCGAATCTCTACCACATTCTTTGGCGCCTGCCACTTTGAGACAGCTTCGATCTTGCTCGGGTCTACAGATACACCCTCTTTCGAAATCACGTGTCCCAAGAATGCGACCTTCTCCAACCAGAACTCGCACTTTGATAGCTTAGCGTACAACTGGTTGTCTCGAAGTAATTGCAATACGATCCTCAAATTCTCTGCATGCTCCTCCCGGTTCCTTGAATAAACCAAGATATCATCGATAAACACCACCACAAACCTGTCCAAGTAGGGTCAAAAAATTCGGTTCATCAAATCCATGAAGACAGCAGGAGCATTTGTTTGACCAAACGGCATCACCACGAATTCATAGTGGCCATACCGAGTTCTGAATGTGGTCTTAGGAATATCTTCATTCTTGACCCTCAACTGGTGATAACCGGACCTCAAATCAATCTTTGAAAATATACCAGCCCCACTCAGTTGATCGAATAAATCATCAATACGAGGCAAAGGGTACCGGTTCTTCACAGTGACATTATTCAGCTCCCTGTAGTCAATACACAATCTCATGCTCCCATCCTTCTTCTGCACAAACAAAACAGGAGCACCCCATGGCGATACACTGGGTCTGATATACCCCTTATCCATCAATTCCTCTAGCTGCTTCTTCAACTCAGACAATTCCTTAGGCCCCATACGGTACGGTGCCTTAGAGATCGGCCCCGTCCCTGGCTTCAGCTCAACACTGAAATCAACTTCTCGCCTTGGTGGTAACCCCGGAATCTCCTCCGAAAATACGTCTTCAAACTCGTTTACTACAGGTATTGAATAAGAAGAAAACTCCTCAGCCCGAATGTCCCGTACATGGCACAAGAATAACGAACTTCCTTTCTTCAGGTGGGTCTTCAGAGTAATGGCTGCTATGATCTTCACAGCTGGCTTTACCGCAAATCCTCTATAAGACACTCTAACTCCCTTCGGGCCTCTTAATGACACTTTCTTGAGGTTACAATCAATCTGGGCTCTAAATCGTCCCAACCAATCCATTCCCAGGATAATGTCAAAGTCATCTAAAGGGAACTCTATTAAATTAACTGGCAGGTCAACTCCCCCAACTATTAAGGACACATTACGAAAGACTCTTGTACACCTAACCGACTTCCCCGAGGGTGTGATAACATCATCGACTATGTTTTCAAAATCTTCTAAACCTAGACTCGGTACATGGTTACAGGCTACAAATGAATGGGTTGCCCCAGAATCGAACAGAACAAAAGAAGGTTTCGAGTTAACGAGAAAGGTACCCGTGATAACTTGTGTGTCCTCCTCAGCAGCCTGCTTCCCCATAGCAAAGTGCTTCCCAGTGTTTTTACTTCCTTCAGGTGCCCCATTCACAGACGTAGTTGGCTTGGTGGCTGCAGTTGACTGGTTAGTACTCCCAGATCCCTGATTGTAACTCCCTTGTGGCCGGTTCCAGTTCCCCTGTGATCGGCTCCAGTTCCCCTGTGATCGGTTCCAGTTCCCCTGTGATCTGTTCCAGTTCCCCTGGTATCGATTTCCTTGATTAATACTATCGGATCCCGACACCGGAATGGAATTAGGGTTACTCTTCTTCACTCGACACTCGTAAGCACGGTGTCCTGATTTTCCACAGGCGAAGCACTTAACTGGTTGTCCATTGCAGTCCGTCCCTGGGTGGTTATAGTTGCAATTCTTACAGTTATAGCTTCTTACATCTCTCCTACCTGGGTTATAACTACCACCCCCATAATTGTACCCTCCAGAATATTGAGGCCTTGGTCCCTGAGGTCGATTATTCCCATGTCTTTTCGCATCCCCCTGCACAGCTCCCTCAGACTCAGTTTTCCTCTTTTCACTCTTCTGACCGCTCAGCTCCTTAATGCGATCAGCTATTCGCTCGGCATGCCCGACTCTCAAGTATACCTCTTTCACATCAGCATTATCCCCCATGGGTAGCCTTTCCAGGATTCTGATAGACAAGCCCCTCTCGAAGCGGGACGCCAATAGTTCAGGACTCAAATTGAGGTCAGCAGAATAAGTGGCCAGCTCCATAAACTTGTCGTAATAGTCCTCGACAGTCATGTCGTCTGTCATGGTGAAACGATCAAATTCAGCTCTTTTTGCACTACGGATATGTTCCGGAAAGAACTCCACCCTCAGTGCTTCTGCGAGACTCTTCCATCCAAAGACGTCCTCCCCATAATCCCCTTCCTCATGCTCCGCAATAAGCTTGTCATAGTTAAGGTGCCACCATAAATCGGCCTTGCCACTCAAATAGAATGCAGCTTGACCCAGTTCCAGATTCTCCGGACAACTCACGGTCTGGAACACGATCTTCATTTCTCTCACCCAGTTCTCTAGCTGTGACGGTCCACCAGTCCCGTCATATTTACTGGGACGAAGGCGTGCTATCGCAGCGCTGATGGCGGCCGCGTCTGTCACTGGTGGTTTCGGGACGTGGATGTTTCTCAGAGCTTCCAAAAGTGCATCGTTAGTTTCCTTTAAGCGCGCCATTTCTTCGGCACTCGGAGTGGTTGGGGTAGAGTTCGTAGCTGCTTTCTTTGACATGATTACTTCAAAACAACAATAACATACACATGAGCCTTAAATGCTCATACATCATAGCAGTATATTAGTATCAACGTTGTAACTACTCATATCATCGAAAACATCACACTTTTACTACTCATAAATTATGCAATTCAAAGGAAATTCATATCATCATCGCGGGCCCATCCTATTCTACCCCCTCTCAATCTCACACGTAGTTACCGGGTCCAAACCAAAAGGTTGGTATGAGGATGTCTCCCCAACCAGAGATTTTAAATGGGCTCCTAATGGTCTATCACCGGGGTTCATTTTAATTCCTATGTTCATTTGTTCAGGCTCCAGAATCGATCGCTCTGATACCACTTTGTAACACCCCCGTTTATCCAAGAGCCTTAACTAGGCCTTCCCGGATAAATGGAAGTGTTACCAACTCGGGTTAACCGAGGCAGTAGTCCCATCACAACACAATACTGAAACACAATCGAGTTTAATAGATTATTCAAAAGATGCAAACCAAGTTCGAGAACTAAATACGGTTACAAAAGCCCAAAACGACTTCAAGAATTAAACGGTCTATTAAATACTAATAACGAGAACATGCTAAGAGTATAACGGTGATGGACGCGCACTCCCTTCCCGAACAACAATTCCCTTCAGTTAAGCACACATCAATGGTCCATACCTGCATCAATACTCTGCTCCCCAAAAGACCGTAAATGTCAATTGGATCGTCGCAGGCCCCCAATAAAATAGGGTGACAAATTAGACAATGAAAACACGATTAGAACATACTAAAAATAATATAAAAGTACGGAATACGAAACAACAATTCTCAACCATCTTGGTATCATCATCGGTACCAATTAACAATATTCCCATCTCAATATTCTCATCTCAATATTCTCATCCCAACTCTTCTGGCAGGCCCTTTCATTCCGAGTGTGCACACCCCCCGCAGGTTCAACAACCCACGAGGAGAAATCAGGGAGGGGACCGTGATCAAAGGCCCGGCTAGGTCTAAAGCTAGCCTCACCAACTCCAATAAATCAATATTCAACACTTATTCTCCCATCAATATTCAACATTATTCTCATCATCACAATATCACATCGTACTCGTAACTCATACATGCATAATAATATTATCGTATTCTAAGTAAGGAAAACCTTACCTAATTAGCAGGTCACCACCGAGTCGTTAGTACAGGTCACCACGGAAACTCTACAAAGTCCGAACCTAATAAAATATTATATACATAAATTAATATCGATATTAACGTATTTTATTTATAAAGAGAACCGGTACCGACTAAATAATCGTGACCTACAACCACTTATTATTATCGTTACTGTACTAATGACACCTATTATTATTATTATTATTATTATTATTATTATCTATTGACCTGACTGATAGACTTGAACTGAATGCTTCATGTCCTAAAATAGTGAACTCTGAAAATAATGATCTTATGGTGCGTTTGTGAATAAACACATATGAGTGAGTATGTAGCATATATAACCGACTAAAATGTGGAAATTCACAAATTCCTACCCCACTTGCCCAACCTTTTGATTTGTATAAGTGTGCATGCATATGTGTATTATAATTATAATTATCATCAGCCACTTATCATCATTTACCCACGCATAAACCAAATGAACCATGCCAAATACACATTATATCTTGTTACTACCTGCAACATGCGCCTTAGCTGTGTCCCTCACAACAATGGCATCTGAGCCAATAACCAGTAGACTACAACCACAATATGAACCAACAACGAACCAACACTTTGAGTAACTTATACAACCACTACGGTAACTACAACAACACTCGATCATAACACGATACAAAGCGGTTATACCCGACCCAACTACAGTAACAACTCGAAAAAGGGTATCCGACCCCGTGATAAAATACCGACGTCATTGATACGACCCGACCACAATAATGACAATAACAACCCTCGATAATGCCCATCCCGACACCGAGACCATAGAATTCTATAATGGCATAAATAAACGGGAAAGAAGTAGCGAGAAGAGATGTAGCGTGGCATACCTAGGCCGTGCGTGTGAGTCTAGACTACCGACGGTCCGATCCGACTCCTAGTTTCCCCCCTTTGCTTCTTCTTCTTTCGTGCGGCGCTTTGCCCTAGTTCTATTTTATTAGTCGTGGGGTATGCAGTGATGTGAGGTATGGTAGGGAATAAATAGGGTGTGCGTGTATGTGCTAGGTTAATTAGTACTCCGTATTAGTAATATATAATATCTATAATAGGGGTAGTGTGCGCTAAAAGAATACGATTTACGTTGGTTGAGGCCCACTAAGTCCGTAACTTACCGTCTCAACTCGGATTAACCCACTATAAAACACGGATATTACAATCTACCCTCCTTATAAGGAACTTCATCCCGAAGTTCGTTCCCTGACACAACCTCAACAGACCTCTAAAGAATTAACCTTCTAATAACATGGTAAGTAGCATGAAATGTCTATACGTCTAATAACATGGGTCAGATTGTTACAGTCCCTCTATCTTCTAAACCCTCACTTATTCTGTAATTGATTAATTTCATTAACCGTGACTTAATTACAATTATTCCACTCAAAAACTCTAATTAATTTTCATCTCCGTCTCCTATCTTTTCTCCAATTCTAATTTTGCATGCATAATTTCTAACTTTTTTTCTTCATTCTATCATAATTCTTTCACTTTTTATTTTAAGTGCAACATCAATGCTCTGTTTGATCAAATATCATTATTTTAAACAAAATAATAAAGTGGGTAAAAAGTGGAGGAAAAACAATAAGGTAAAAAAAAATAAGAAGTTGATGTACAAAGGGGGAAAATTAATGAAATGGAGGAAAAAATTGCGGAAAGTAGAGGGAATACAAGTCAAGGTCGTCAAAACTGCTTATGTCATGTCATCTAATTATCGGAGCATTAGACGGATAATTGTGATTAAGTCACGTTTCATGAAATTAATTAATCAACTACAAGGGTATCAGTAAAGGTCTTGAAAATAGGAGGAGTACATAGTAAAAAACGAAAAAATAGGAGGATACAACGTAGAAAAACCCATAAAGTTTTGGAAATTTTGATAGCAACAATAACACATTTATAACATCTTCCACAGATGATATCATCTTTCAATAATCCCAAAATGATACTATCTTTCTACGCTATCTTCTTAAAATAGTGCCCCTATAAAATTGACTTGTAATAGCAAGTAACGTAACTTGGATTTTTAATATGAATGTCGAATTTCATAGACGGTAATTTATAAACTTAATACCATTACAACAAACTACTCCGGTTTTTTGTAAGTCATTGCAACAAAAAATAATTTTTTTCGTAAGTCAAAAAGTGTATAATCACAACAAAAACTATATAACTGTTCTAGACAATTCCTATAAATTACGAAGTACTCCGTATAATTTATACTTCTATACGTGATATAGTAACGACGTGGACATGGATTGTCAAAGGACGCGTGGACGACCCGTCGAAATTCAAACGATAATCTGATATGTTGTTTTCTTCTATCGGCCCATCAATGGTTTTTTTCGACCAGTAAATGACAGTATGGGGTCTACCGGTCAGCTACGGCTCCGACAATAACGCAGACCCATACCCATATATATCCGTTTTTTTAAATGAGATATGTACCTGACCGAAACTCATCGGGTCAGGAAAAATGAGGACCCAAATCCGACTCATTTAAGGGTGTTAAAAAAGTGGTTCGGACAGGTAAATTGTACCGACCTGGACAGTCGAGATAGAACCAGACACATACGGGTTCGATCTCCGAGTGCCCAAAATATTGGCGACGGTCTCCGGTCCCGTCCATACTTTAAAAGAAAATAGTCTATTTTTTCGGTACTATCCGGTCCAACTCGGACCTAAAGGGGTCTGATCAGGTCCGGGTCCCTTCTAACTAGTTCAGTCTCCGGGTTTTTATTTTTTTGGATGACCGATCTTCTGTCTATCCGGTCTTATCTGGTCCGGGTTTGAACCGTGAACACCCATAGGCCCATTTAGGCCTAACCTGTTGGGTATTGGTCCGGTCCTACACTCACTGTCATCCTGAGTAGGAATATTAGTTTAAAAAAATTGGTAAGAAAATTGGCCTTGAAAATGAGTAATAACTAATTAAAGTATGGATTTAGTAATTTATTAATCTGTTGAGTAGGTAAAAGGTTTTTGGTACTACTTAAAAAAATATGGTGTTAAAAGGTAATATCATTTTGAGATTATTGAAAGTTAGTATCATTTGTGAAAGATGTTGTAAAGATGGTATCATTCTCATCAATTTTTCCTAAAGTTTTTATTATGTTATTCATTTTTTTTTCAACCTTAATATAGAGTATTTAAAAATTCTTATCCTCAAAAGTTTGTTACCTATTTTTGGGAAATTGACAAAGTTTAAAGACACTCCACATTTTTTTATGTTATGATCAATTGATCATTGATTATCACATTTACTATGCTTATAAACCATTTTTATTTTAATTTAGAACTTAATTCTTAAAATTAATAAGAAAAAACATTATATTTTAATAGATGAACTTTATAAATAAATTAAAGTTCTTGGTGACAACCCAAGAAGAACAACACTAATGCACATGCTCTCAGATTGTTTTTCGATTAGTCTTTAGTTCAGATATTTAGAGCACTTTTGAGGTAGGATTAGCTTTTGATATACTCCGTATATGTACATGCATCCTCCGTTCACAAAGTAGGACAAAAACAATAAAGGGATATTCTCTCTATAAGTTATTGAGAGACCAATTTTCGATACCACTTTATGGATTATTCATACCTATTTTATTATTAGTGTCTATCTAAATGACAATTTCATTTTGTACTTGTATTTTTATAACAAACGTACATTTTTTATATTCGTATACTCTTTTATTACTTTTGAGTTTTGATACCAGTGTCACTAATTTTGTAGTTATGTTGAGTATATAAATTGATATAAAAAGTCAATTGAATCGTATAACCCGACTCATATTTGGATCCGACCCGTATGACCAGACTCGCTGGACCCGTTTGATGGGTCTTCATATTACGCTCCCGCTTTATTTTTTGAGGGGTTGAATAACGTTAATTGACGGTATTATTTTTCAACCCTTAACCGTAAAATTAAAGAGTTCATACCCATAAATGAAATTAAAAACAAAGTTTGGATACTAATTTTATCCTTCAATATCTTTCATTCGGTGTGTTTAGACATATAAACTCTTATAGAACTGAATATGTACATGATTAATTAGTTAAATCAATTACAAATATTTAGATTCAGTTTAATGTTTGCAATCAACTCCCTTTTTAGGGTCACAAACCCATTTTTTCGACCCGCAACCCGTTTGACCGATCCCAAAATGACCTGTTAATTTAGGGTCGAAACTTGACCAAACCCGTTCGGTCACTGAAAATTTATTAAAATTAACAAATTATTTATATTTAAATATTATATTTGGATTTATAATTAAAAAATATGGAGTAACTATTTTTAATATTTCAAAGAGTTATTTAACGACAATAATATCAATTATAGGGCGTCTTTCCAAAATAATATCAATTTCAATATATCCGAGAATAATACGTATTATTGAAGTACTTAAACAAGAGTAGTATAAGTGACTTTATAACTCGCTACATCAGGTCACCCAATTCATATTTAATCTACTACTTATCCTCCATCCTCCTCCTTAGACCTGGATAACGGGTGAATCGTGTCGGGTCAGCTTTGGGTCAGGCCACTTTTCGGTTATAATAATCGGGTTGACTTCGGGTCGGATAATTTCGGGTTCGGGTCATTGTTGCGTTTGCTGTTATTCAACTTTTTTAGGGATATCGACTAGTTTTCTATAATAATAGTCGGGTAAGTTTCGGGTTAGCTCGGGTCAATTCCAATTATGGGTCAAAATCATATCTTCAGTTCGGGTGTCGGGTCGGGTTCAGTTTGGCTTATTTGAGTCGGGTCAGTTTTGTCAGGTCTACATCTCCTTACTTCTCTCCTTCATCATCTCTCCATTACCTTTCATCATTTTTCCGTTTTTTATACGTTTCGTTTAGATTAACGTGTTGATTTTGGTGTAGGATTGTATTGTTAGCTAGATTTGGTGAGGTTGAAGGAAGAGGAAGACTGTAATCCCCTAAAAAATCTAACGCAATACAGCGGCGAAAACACGGTAGAGTTGGGATTAAAACACACTGATGTTCTATATTTTAATAAAAGAACGGTCAATCAATACAAGGGTCACTTTTTACAAAAGGGCTAAAATAAAATTCTCCAAATGGGTTTATACAAATCCATCAATAACAAGAATGAAGAAAGAGTATGATCCACGCTACTCGCTAGCTCACACCCAAAACCCAACAGCAAATACCTGTCATGTTATAAACATAACAGCCACATCAGTGGAGAGTAACTCGGACGTTCTCCCAACCATATTATACCATATGAAAAATAATACTCCCTCCGTTCCAATGAATTGTTTGCCTATTCCATATTGGGACGTCTCAATGAATTGTTTGCCTTTCTATTTTAGGAATGTTTTTTATATGCAATTTGATTATTTTCATGAGTTTTGCTCTACATGTCACTCCCTCATTGGTTCCCTTAACCTTGGTGCCAAAAGGAAAGGCAAACAATTCATTGGAACGGAGGGAGTAGTATTACTATATCAAAATAGTTAAAATGGAAAACATTAAAACAATATAATAAAATAAGTTTTCGGAGAAAACATAAAACATTTGCCAACCTGCAAATCAAAAACCAATCGATAATAATAATATTCAAAACTGGCATTATGGATAGAATTAGTGTAGAAGGCTAGACTTTCACTAGAAGAATACTAAAAACTAGCTTCGAGAACTTAGTTCAAACAAATCAAACCTCGATCTCTAACTAGGCTACTCAACCATAATAGGACGACGACTTATAAATGCGTGGCCCTAGTTTAAGATAATATGCACACCCCTCCCGAGCACCACAAATGCTTAGTTCAACCCGACGACGTCTTACACTGTGAGGCACGAGTTTAAGGTCAAAATGTACACACACTCCCGGACACCATATATGCTCGGTTCAACAACCACTGTGCCCCATAAAGACATATCAGCCTTATAGTTGATGGCAAAAATGTAAATCCCAGAATATAATACTCTAACCCCACACTTGTCCTTATTCCATAACTCCAAAACAACCATTATCGATATATACAAGAGCTATAATCATTATAAATAATATGAAGATAAAAGGAATAGACATTTTATATAAAAAGAAAACTTTCTATAAATAGAAATTTACTAATTTCATAAACTTACTTAAAATAGAAATATTGTTATAGAAAATACGTAAGTGATTAAAATAAGTGAAACGTATAAAAATAGTATTTCTAACGAAATTAACATTTTATTATTATCGTCATTATCGTAACTTAAATATATTTCTAAATTCGTTACTCAAAATATAAATAAAATATAATAAGTCATATTATAAATTATTAGGAAATTCAGTTAAAACTATAAATTTTAGAAAAGAGATGTTTTAAGAAAAATGATATCAAAATTAATTGAGTCAACAAGTTTTATAAATGAAATGAAATTTACAAAGATTTCAAATTATTTTTAACAAATAGCTTTTATTAATAAATAATACGGATTTTAATAAAAATAGTCAATCAGAAACAAATAAGAAATCAATATATATAATTAAAGGAGGTTTTTTTATTTGACAATCAATATTAACTATATTATTAATTTATTTCCGGGTTTTGAGTAAATATGAGTTTAGAAGTAGGCTTCTTAATTCTAACCTAAGATGGATTTTGAGTGAAAGTAGAATTTTTTTATAAACAACACAAATCTACTAATTACTAATTACATTACGATAATTACTATACGCAACACGAGTAATGTCATATTATATATATATATATATATTATGCAACACGTAAAGATGATTATCATTATATTGAGTATATTGATTGTAATCCCCTAGAAATTCTAACGCGATACAGTGGCGGAAACACTGTAGAGTCGGGATTAAAACACACTGTAACTATGTCTTATTGAATTAAATTGGTAAAGTCAAACATATGCCATACATAAAAATGGCTAAAAATTAAAATAATCCACAATGAGGTTAAACAATCCTTAAGACAATTATTAAAAAGATCAAGCAGGATCCAAGACTGCTCGTTAGCCCACACCCACCGGAAAACAAACACGTATACCTGCCATGTTAAAACATAACAGCCACAATCAGTGGGGAGCAACGTCAACGTTCTCCCAGCCGTATAACAGGATTTTAAAACAGTAATTACTAATATAGGAAAAATAGTAAAAATGGAAAACAGTAAAACAACATATTAAAGTAAGCTTTAGCGTAAAAAAAATTAATCAAAAGGGTTTCCGAAGAAACATAAAAATATTTGCCAACCTGCAAACCAATTTATATTGATAACAAATAAAATAATCAAAATGGCGTTATGGATAGGATTAATGTAGAATCTAGACTTTCACTAGGACAATACTAAACTAGTTTCGAGAACTTAGTCAAAACAAATTAGACTTCGGTCTCTAACTAGGCAACTCAACCATAACAGGACTGCGTGCAGCGAGGTCCTGGCTTAAGTAGTGCACACCCCTCCTGGATACAAACCATACCCAGTTCAACCCGACGCGACTTACACGATGCGATATTTAAGTTTAAGGTAAGCATACACCCTCCTGAACACAAACCATGCTCAGTTCAACGACCAATGTGTCTCAACATAGACACACCAGCTTTATAGTTGATGGCAAAACGTACATCCCAGACTATATTACTCTAAACCCACACTTTTCCTTATTCCATAACTTCAAAACAATCAATTATCGATATTTAAAAGATGTATTCGTTATAAACAATGTGAGGGTAAAAGAAGTAAACATTTATATTCTAAAAGGGAAAACTTTCTATTTTAGGAAACTTTTATTTCTAGAAACTTTACCAAAAATAGCATTATATTAAAGTAGTGAAAATATTAGTTCATACTAATACCACATTTTTAGTAAACGATATAGATGTATAAAACTAATACTTTTGGCCTTAACGATATTAATTGTTAAAGTAAGATCATTTGATTTTATGAAATTATTAAAATATCGTATAAGTGTTATAAAATGATTAAAAATATCTTAAACATTTTAATATTACTAATTAGGGTGTTTTCAAAAGTTAAAAAGCTAAAATTCCCTAATTATTATTAGTTTCGACAATAAAATTATAAATAGGATTTTACGGCAAACATCAAATTAAATACTTGAACGTCTTTATTTAATTAAACCAACAAATACATTTAGAGTATGTTAAGGGATGATTTAACTCTTAAAGTTTCAGATTTAAATACTTTCAAAATTGCTGGAAAAATAATTCTTTTAGGTAAGACGAAGAATTTTAACGATAAATCATAATTTGTCTGAAAATCAATATTTATTAATTAAAGACTTTAATAAATAGTACAAAAATTACGTAAAATAGTTAAATTATATTTATGGACATTCTGTCCAGAAAAGAAAATTTCCAGAATTCTAAAACTCGGTTTTTAAAGCGTTTTCTCGTTAATTGTCCAATCTCGACAATAACGATTAATAAAAATAGTAATTACAAAACGATTTAAGTATTAATATCCAAAAATTATTATTAAACCTAAAAATCATTATTTTCCAGAATCTACCATTTTTCCAGATTTCTAAAAATTCGAGATTTAATAAATCCCGTCAAAACCGTCTTTAAAACCCGTTTTCACAATTAACGATTCCATTAATAAAACTTATCGTTCTTAACATTTTATTAAGGCACTAAAATCATAAAATTACATTTTAATATGAAATCATCAGAATCATAATTTTTTCAGATTTAAACCAAAGACCAGAAATCGAGAATTTAAACAACAAACACGGTTTTAACGATAAACGATGATTTAAAGTGATTAATTAATTCATCCACTTAACAATTCCGAAAATTTATGAAAAAATTCAGAAAATTCTATTTCACCAGAAAGTTTCACCACGTCAAAAATCAGATTAAAAAAAATGTTTAAGTACTAGAACTAAAAATCGGCTTTTAATCGTTTTTGTCCGAAAACGGTAATAATTCAATAATCGATATCAAAAATATCAGAAAAATACTAAATTATTAAAAATCATCAAAAACAACATTTTTCCAGAATATAAACATATATTACATGTTTAGGTCGATTATTACGATTTTACAAATTAATATAACAATTTAATCGTTAATCTCGTAAAAGCGATAAAAATACCGAAACATGCAAATTTTCAAATTTAAAATTTTTCCAGAATTCGTGACATACATATATTGCCAAAATAAAACATAAAAATATATACATGCAAATACTCAATTAAAACCATGAAATACCGAGTAACATCGAGGTTACCTCTACTCCAAGTCTGAGTCGATAATATATTCGTCGGCTTCGGGATCGTCCAAAAATCCTACCAAACACGGAAATCATGGCAGAAAAATACCATGAGAAAACTAATAAAAATCAAGGTAAAAATTGATCGAAAACGACGTTGATTAATACCTTAACGAAGAGAACGGAAAGAGGATTATTTGACGATGAATTTGAGTCAATTAAGACTAGAATTGAAGCAAAAATAATCCTAGAATAGAGGAAGAGTGCCACGGCCAAGAGTAGATGAAGATAGATTTTTTTTACTTGATGAATGAATAAAGTGTACTATGGAAATGGATGAGTTTTTCAAAATATAAATAAGATTAAAGTGTTGATGAAAACTATGTGAAATCCTCATGAAGTGGCCGGCCAAAATGAAGTGATAAGGAGTATGAAAAGTTCTGATACTAATGCAACAATGAATGAAAAGAAATTATCTTACATTTACGTTTTAACGTGATAAATGAAACGTTTAAATAAAACGTAATAAAACTTGTGACCAAGAGCTTAGTCGGTCCAAAATGTGAGGAAATGGTCTCAAATAATTTATAAGTTGATAAAAAGTATAATCGTAAAATAGTTAAAGGCATTTCAAAGTAATTCGAGTAAACCTCGCGTAAGAAAATAATTATTCGCGAAGCTTCGTAATAAAAATCATTAACAACTAAATTTTGTAAATAAAAATATTTACTAGTTTAAAATATTATAGAAACGTATTCAAACATTTTTAGGAAAAGGAATAACTTAAATCCAAGCTTAAAAATGTCAATTCGAAGAGAAATAGAATTCCTTGCGGAAAAATTAATTAATTTACGAAGAAACCAAATAAATGGATTTAAAAAGAATTTAAATATTTACAATTTAAAATTAAAATTATTAAACTCAAAAATTAAAATAGAGCTTAGTAAAATGATGAAATTTGAGGCCGAATAGTGACAGAGTTAAGACGGAGTCCTAACGGAAAGAATAAAAATGCTTAGGAAAAATAGCGGGTGTTACAATCCTCCCCACTAAAAGAAAGTTTCGTCCTCGAAACTAAGAATAAGCAGATAGGAAATCGAGGTTTACCTTACTCGATGAGTTGAGGATGCTTAGCTCGCATCGAAGACTCGGTTTCCCACGTTTCTTCCTCAAACTGATTACAGCGCCACAACACTTTTACCAGAGGTACAACTTTGTTCCTTAAACGCTTCTCGCGGCGATCAGTAATCTTCACCGGCCTTTCTTCATAAGTCAAATCTGGTTCGAGATCCACAATCTCGGGCTCCAACACGTGCTCGGGATCACTAACATATTTCCTTAACTGAGAAACATGAAAAACATCGTGAACCTTACCCATAGATGCAGGCAATTCCAGTTTATAAGCAACTTCGCCCACTCTCTCGATCACAGGGTACGGGCCAACGAACTTAGGGCTGAGCTTGCCCTTAATCCCACACCGTTTCACCCCTTTCATAGGTGATACCTTCAGGAACACCATATCACCAACCGAAAACTCCAAAGGTCGGCGAGGAACATCAGCATACGACTTCTGTCGATCCTGGGCAGACTTCATCCTAGATCGGACCACATTCACAACGTCAATAGTCTGAGCCAACAAATCCGGGCCCAAAATCTTCACTTCACCGGGAACATCCCAACAGACGGGACTACGGCACTTTCGACCATAAAGTGCTTCGAACGGGGACATCTTAATAGAAGCATGGTAGCTGTTGTTATAGGAAAACTCTACCAGCGGAAGATGTCGGATCCAACTCTCTTGGAAATCCAAGGCACAAGCCCGCAACATATCCTCCAAGGTTTGGATCGTTCTCTCGGACTGTCCATCTGTAGCAGCATGGAAAGCGGTACTCATCAATAATTTGCTTCCCAAAGCATCTTGCAAAGCCTTCCAGAATTTAGAGCAAAACCTCGGGTCTCGATCCGAAACAATCTTGAGCGGTACACCATGATGACGGACGATTTCGGCAACATACACTTCTGCGAGCTTCTCCAAACTCCAAGTGTCGCGAATTGGGACGAATCATGCACACTTAGTCAAGCGGTCCACAATAACCCAAATACCGGTTCTACCATTCATGGTTCTTGGTAATGCCATCACAAAATCCATCGATATGCACTGCCATTTCCACTCTGGAACAGGGAGTGGTTGCAGCAAACCTCCAGGCTTCTTGTGCTCGAATTTCACCTGCTGACATGTCAAGCACTTACTTACAAACTCTGCAATGTCCTCTCTCATATGAGGCCACCAGAAATGGAGCTTCAAATCCCGATACATCTTGTCACCATCAGGATGAATAGAGTACCTCGTCTTATGTGCCTCGGTTAGAACTTGCTTTCTCACCTCAGCATCACCATGGACAACCCAGCGGTTCTTAAATTTTAGTGCTCCACTGGAATCCACAGAAAAATCTAGAGCCTTACCAAGATTCATCTTTTCTCGGATACCGGCTACAAAAGGGTCATCCAACTGCTTCTCACGAATCTCACGGAAAAGAGTTGGTTCAGCAACTAGGGCACTAAGGCGACCATCATAACCTTCATCAACAATATCAATAGACATCTTGGCAAAATCTCGGGCCAACTTCTCAGGCAAGCCAGAACACGGAGACAAGGAATGGAGGGTCTTTCTGCTAAGGGCATCAGCAACCACGTTAGCTTTTCCCTCACAATACACCAATTCCAGGTCATAATCGTTCACTAACTCGATCCAGCGTCTCTGTCTCGCATTCAGATCTTTCTGCGTGAAGAGATATCGCAGACTCTTATGGTCAGTGTGAACCTTGCATCTCACTCCGTACAAATAATGCCTCCAAACTTTCAAGGCATGCACCACAGCTGCTAACTCCAAGTCGTGGGTTGGGTAATTCACCTCATGAACTTTCAACTGTCTAGAGGCATAAGCGATCACCTTACCGTTCTGCATAAGGACACAACCCAAACCGTTCTTAGAAGCGTCACAATACACATCGAAATCAACGCCTTCTTCAGGTAGGGTCAGGATAAGAGCAGAAGTGCGCTTTCTCTTGAGCTCAGAAAAAGCATCTTCACAAGCTTGACTCCACAGAAATTTATTCTCTTTCTTGAGTAATTGAGTCATAGGTCGTGCTAACTTAGAAAAGTCTTGCACAAATCTTCGATAATAGCCGGCAAGACCTAGGAAACTTCGGATCTCGCCAACATCTTTGGGACTTGCCCAGCTCTCGATAGCTGAAATCTTAGCAGGGTCAACTTTAATACCTTCCTTTGCGATAACATGACCCAGAAAAGCTACCTCGGAAAGCCGGAGTTCACACTTGGAAAACTTAGCATACCACTTCTGATCTCGTAGAATGCCAAGAATAATCTTGAGATGTTCTGCATGTTCAACCTCCGACTTGGAATAAATCAGGATGTCATCAATAAAGACAACAACACACTGATCCAAATACTCCCTGAATGTTCTGTTCATTTGATCCATAAAAACAGCAGGAGCATTGGTTAGTCCAAAAGGCATGACTTTGAATTCATAATGTCCATACCTCGAACTGAAAGCCGTCTTCGGAATGTCTTATTCTCGGACGGGGATTTGGTGATATCCAGACCTTAGATCGATCTTGGAAAACACAGAAGCACCCTTAAGTTGATCAAAGAGATCATCAATTCTGGGCAGAGGATATTTGTTCTTGATCGTAACCTTGTTGAGATCACGATAATCAATACACAGGCGCATCGAACCGTCTTTCTTCTTGACAAAAAGTACTGGAGCGCCCCAAGGGGAAGAACTTGGACGAATGAAATCTTTCTCAATCATTTCATCCAATTGCTTGCGTAGCTCTTGCAACTCAGCAGGAGCCATTATGTAAGGTGCTTTGGCGATTGGGCCAGTACCAGGCACGAGTTCAATAGTGAATTCCACATCTCGTTCGGGTGGAATACCTGGTAACTCCTCGGAAAATACATCTGCATAATCACACACTATGCGCACCTCCTCGAGTTTAGGGAGTTCAGCAGTTACAGTTACTGTACATAGAAATGCTTGACAACCTTTTCTCTGCATTCTGATAGCCTTCATGGCAGAAATAATTTTGATACCCTTCTGTCTTCGACCACCACGGTAAGACACTCGAACACCTTCGGGGGTCTTCAGAGAAATCTTCTGATCTCGACACTGAAATCTTGCATCATACTGAGCTAACCAGTCCATACCCAAAATGACGTCGAACTTAGCGAGAGGGAACTCAAGGAGAGTAGAAGGAAGAATAGTACCAGCAAAGAGAATAGGTACATTTTGATAAGCTTTAGAACAGTCAACAACTTCACCAGAAGGAAGGGAAATAGCTATTGGTTCAGCTAGAGAGGGGGTTAAGGATAGTTTTGAAGCCAGAATAGAAGATATTACAGATGTGGAAGCGCCAGTATCAAATAGTATATAAGCACTAACACCAGAAATCAGAAACATACCCCTAACCACATCAGGATTAGCCTCAACGTCGGCACGGCTCATCACAAAGATACGTCCCTTACGAGGGGCAGAAGTAGAGACAGCGCCAGCTGCAGTAGCGGTGTTGGTTGCTGCTTTCTTCGGGTAGAAGGTAGAGCGGTGTCCCACTTCTCCACAGTGGAAACAGGTAATAGGGTTACCCTCACAAGTCAAACCCGGATGATAGGCCTTCTTGCATTTGAAACAGTTAGAATCCTTCTTGTTGTTGGGCTTCGAGTTGAAATTGTTTTTCTTGAAACCACTACCTGTAATAGAATACAGTAGAGTCAGAAATTTTAGAAGAAAAGAAAGTAAAAGAAGAAGAGAAAGGAAAAATAATCCAGACCTCCAGAGTTGAACTTCTTAGAAGAAGATGAAGAGTTATTCCCAGAATGGGTGAAAGGTCTTTTATAATCAGA
This sequence comes from Agrostemma githago, assembly GCA_958450325.1. Classification (NCBI taxonomy): domain Eukaryota; kingdom Viridiplantae; phylum Streptophyta; class Magnoliopsida; order Caryophyllales; family Caryophyllaceae; genus Agrostemma; species Agrostemma githago. The sequence continues at coordinate 60,567,670 of OY288239.1, read as the reverse complement.
TGATGGGTTCATAGATTTCACCCGCTCAATCGAAGACTCCGCGTAAAGCGCGGCATTATAGAGCTCATTAACAGTTGAGAGACTCCGGGGCATGTTGAGAGTGATATCGGCTCGAAGTCCTCCTCGATAAAAGAAAGCTCGGGAATTCTCATTGGGTAACAAATCTCCAGCATAATTCGCCAGAAAGTGGAACCGAGTGGTGTAAGCTTCAACCGACATGGTATTCTGGCGTAGAGCGTTGAATTCAGTCATCCTCTAATGCCTCAGCTCCTCGGGATAAAATCTCTGCTCTAAGAGAGTCTTGAACTGAGTCCAGTTGAATCCTGGAGTCTGAAGTGCAGTCGGGCCAACCTGGCTCCACCATCTGTCTGCATCGTCTGACAGGTACAGCACAGCTAGGCCCACCTTCTGATTCTCGGGGGCGGAGTAAATTCCAAACTGCCTTTCCATCAGTCGAAACCAACGGTTCATGACTTCGGGATCCACGGAGCCGTCATAATAGTCCAATATGCTTTTAGCCATTCCTTCAGCTACGTGAGAGAAGCTGAAGGGCCTCTGTTGGTTCCGGTTGTTCATCTCGTTCATGGCCTGCGCTATGTTGCGTAGCGTGTCAGCCAGAGCTTCGATACCTCCCTGATCATTGTTGTTGTTGTTGTTGTTGTTTCGGTTACCTCTTCCGGCCATCTTGAAGTTCACAAATAACAACATAAAATCAATGCTAATCATCGAGTTCAGGAACAGATAATCTTAACAGTTAAGTCCTTATTTGTTTCTACCCATTTCTAATAATATCTCTATTTACTGTTTAAATAATTTACTGGTATTTTTCCCTAAATTCAGGTGTGTAAGCGTCGGGAGCAGTGATGCTTTGATACCAACTGTAATCCCCTAGAAATTCTAACGCGATACAGTGGCGGAAACACTGTAGAGTCGGGATTAAAACACACTGTAACTATGTCTTATTAAATTAAATTGGTAAAGTCAAACGTATGCCATACATAAAAATGGCTAAAAATTAAAACAATCCACAATGAGGTTAAACAATCCTTAAGACAATTATTAAAAAGATCAAGCAGGATCCAAGACTGCTCGTTAGCCCACACCCACCGGAAAACAAACACGTATACCTGCCATGTTAAAACATAACAGCCACAATCAGTGGGGAGCAACGTCAACGTTCTCCCAGCCGTATAACAGGATTTTAAAACAGTAATTACTAATATAGGAAAAATAGTAAAAATAGAAAACAGTAAAACAACATATTAAAATAAGCTTTAGCGTAAAACAAATTAATCAAAAGGGTTTCCGAAGAAACATAAAAATATTTGCCAACCTGCAAACCAATTTATATCGATAACAAATAAAATAATCAAAATGGCGTTATGGATAGGATTAATGTAGAATCTAGACTTTCACTAGGACAATACTAAACTAGTTTCGAGAACTTAGTCAAAACAAATTAGACTTCGGTCTCTAACTAGGCAACTCAACCATGACAGGACTGCGTGCAGCGAGGTCCTGGCTTAAGTAGTGGACACCCCTCCTGGATACAAACCATACCCAGTTCAACCCGACGCGACTTACACGATGCGATATTTAAGTTTAAGGTAAGATACACCCTCCTGAACACAAACCATGCTCAGTTCAACGACCAATGTGTCTCAACATAGACACACCAGCTTTATAGTTGATGGCAAAACGTACATCCCAGACTATATTACTCTAAACCCACACTTTTCCTTATTCCATAACTTCAAAACAATCCATTATCGATATTTAAAAGATGTATTCGTTATAAACAATGTGAGGATAAAAGAAGTAAACACTTGAACGTCTTTATTTAATTAAACCAACAAATACATTTAGAGTATGTTAAGGGATGATTTAACTCTTAAAGTTTTAGATTTAAATACTTTCAAAATTGCTGGAAAAATAATTCTTTTAGGTAAGACGAAGCATTTTAACGATAAATCACAATTTGTCCGAAAATCAATATTTATTAATTAAAGACTTTAATAAATAGTACAAAAATTACGTAAAATAGTTAAATTATATTTATGGACATTCTGTCCAGAAAATAAAATTTCCAGAATTCTAAAACTCGGTTTTTAAAGCGTTTTCTAGTTAATCGTCCAATCTCGACAATAACGATTAATAAAAATAGTAATTACAAAACGATTTAAGTATTAATATCCAAAAATTATTATTAAACCTAAAAATCATGATTTTCCAGAATCTACCATTTTTCCAGATTTCCAAAAATTCGAGATTTAATAAATCCCGTCAAAACCGTCTTTAAAACCCGTTTTCACAATTAACGATTCCATTAATAAAACTTATCGTTCTTAACATTTTATTAAGGCACTAAAATCATAAAATTACATTTTAATATGAAATCATCAGAATTATAATTTTTCCAGATTTAAACCAAAGACCAGAAATCGAGAATTTAAACAGCAAACACGGTTTTAACAATAAACGATGATTTAAAGTGATTAATTAATTCATCCACTTAATAATTCCGAAAATTTATGAAAAAATTCAGAAAATTCTATTTCACCAGAAAGTTTCACCACGTCAAAAATCAGATTAAAAAAAATGTTTAAGTACTAGAACTAAAAATCGGCTTTTAATCGTTTTTGTCCGAAAACGGTAATAATTCAATAATCGATATCAAAAATATCAGAAAAATACTAAATTATTAAAAATCATCAAAAACAACATTTTTCCAGAATATAAACATATATTACATGTTTAGGTCGATTATTACGATTTTACAAATTAATATAACAATTTAATCGTTAATCTCGTAAAAGCGATAAAAATACCGAAACATGCAAATTTTCAAATTTAAAATTTTTCCAGAATTCGTGACATACATATATTGCCAAAATAAAACATAAAAATATATACATGCAAATACTCAATTAAAACCATGAAATACCGAGTAACATCGAGGTTACCTCTACTCCAAGTCTGAGTCGATAATATATTCGTCGGCTTCGGGATCGTCCAAAAATCCTACCAAACACGGAAATCATGGCAGAAAAATACCATGAGAAAACTAATAAAAATAAAGGTAAAAATTGATCGAAAACGACGTTGATTAATACCTTAACGAAGAGAACGGAAAGAGGATTATTTGACGATGAATTTGAGTCAATTAAGACTAGAATTGAAGCAAAAATAATCCTAGAATAGAGGAAGAGTGCCACGGTCAAGAGTAGATGAAGATAGATTTTTTTTACTTGATGAATGAATAAAGTGTAGTATGGAAATGGATGGTTTTTTCAAAATATAAATGAGATTAAAGTGTTGATGAAAACTATGTGAAATCCTCATGAAGTGGCCGGCCAAAATGAAGTGATAAGGAGTATGAAAAGTTTTGATACTAATGCAACAATGAATGAAAAGAAATTATCTTACATTTACGTTTTAACGTGATAAATGAAACGTTTAAATAAAACGTAATAAAACTTGTGACCAAGAGCTTAGTCGGTCCAAAATGTGAGAAAATGGTCTCAAAAAATTTATAAGTTGATAAAAAGTATAATCGTAAAATAGTTAAAGGCATTTCAAAGTAATTCGAGTAAACTTCGCGTAAGAAAATAATTATTCGCGAAGCTTCGTAATAAAAATCATTAACAACTAAATTTTGTAAATAAAAATATTTACTAGTTTAAAATATTATAGAAACGTATTCAAACATTTTTAGGAAAATGAATAACTTAAATCCAAGTTTAAAAATGTCAATTCGAAGAGAATTAGAATTCCTTGCGGAAAAATTAATTAATTTACGAAGAAACCAAATAAATGGATTTAAAAAGAATTTAAATATTTAAAATTTAAAATAAAAATTATTAAAATCAAAAATTAAAATAGAGCTTAGTAAAATGATGAAATTTGAGGCCGAATAGTGACAGAGTTAAGACGGAGTCCTAACGGAAAGAATAAAAATGCTTAGGAAAAATAGCGGGTGTTACATTGATTATTATTAGTAATAGTATAAAATAATAATTTTTTTATTGAAAGTAGAATTCATACTTCTAACCTTATAAGACGGATTTTTTTTAATGTACATAATTTTTTTGAAAATAACTTTAAACATGTCGGGTCAAAATACTGAATACGGGTCGGTTTAACTATAGGTCGTGTTATATGGGTCCGAAATGGATTATGGTCAGAATACGGATAGTTTCGAATGTCGATTTTTTACCTCTTTTTATTTATTTTTGTAGTACTTCGTATTATTTTTATACTCCTTAATTATGATTCATCGCACGGACTTTATATTTCACTAAATTTTTATAACTCTTTTATAATTAAAAGATAAAAAATTAAATTGAATATTAGTTTATGTTTTTAATTAAAATATCGAGTCATAGATCAGGATTTAGAGATCTTGACTCTTGACCTACGAAAAAACAAGTAGGGCATGTCGGGTCAGGTTTTGTCTTATAGTAATGTTGAATATTTTTTATCACGAGAACACAACTTTTGTCTCTTATATATGTGCAACTGTACATGAGAGTAAATTACTAAAAATGCTAGATGATTAAAGTTAAGGTTAGACATAAAATTATATTCAAATAAATGGATAATATATACGGAGTAATAATTAATTTCTCCATCCATTTTTTTTATTAACTTCATTTGGGTTTGGTACAAATTTTAAGAAAAAATGAAAAAGTAAAAGGAAATTGGTGATATAGTGCATGTGATGAGAGAAAAATATTAATTAATAAATTTCCATATGTAGAAATGGGTTAACTCAAAAAAAATCTCTAAAAGAAAATGGGGCTAAATAAAAAAATGGGGGGGGAGTATATATCGAATTGCTAATAGGTTAAAATTAGGGGGCGTTTGGTTGGTGAAGGGGTAAGGAATGAAAGTAACAAAGGAAATAAGAATCTTAATTTATATAAAGATAACATCATCCCAGCTGATGTGGCACGCCTCATCTCTCACCATTCCTCGCTCTGAGCCCTCACGTTAATTGGACAAATTCGTCCTATCACTTAATCCATTTCCCATCTCTTCTTTATTTTAGGGGCAAGATTGTCATTCCCTTCATGTATATATTTCGTATTTATATACCCCTACTATACGGCTACTATACGGTTATTTTCGATGTATATTTTTCGTATTTAGAGTATATATACACCTACTATACGGTTTTTTATTTCATAAAATATAATTATGTCAAATATAATTACATATTACGAAATAAATTAACACGTTTTATATCTAAATAATTACATATTAGGTGTATGGTTTGGAAAAAAAAAACCAAATAAACAAGTGTATAAACAAATAAACAAGTGTATAAACAAATAAAACAAGTGTAAAAAAATAAAAAAAAATATCTTATTGTTATACATATATAACCATAAAAGTAGTATATAACAAATAAACAACTGTTTTTTAGAAAATAAATATCTATGGTTATACATATCTAACCATAAAAAATGAACGTATAACCATACGAAAATAAATATCTTATGGTTATATCTTATATAACCATAAAATTAGTAAATTAGTTATATGAAAAAAAATGAGAGAGATATCTTATATAACCGTAGAATTAGTAAAATAGTTAGTACTAAATTGGTTAAAATAATATCACGTTTAGTAAAATTAGTTTGACATAGATATTATTTCAAATATATGTATATTAGTTATGACTATGATATAATTTCATAATATTAGTCAAATTGTTATATTTGTTATATTAGTAATATTTTGTTATTTTAGTCAAATTAGTTATATTTCGTAATATTAGTTATAATTTCGATATATGTAAATTAGTTATGACTATCAAATAATGTAAGTGATTTAGTCAAATATAATTTCGTAATGTTAGTGATTTAGTCAAACTATTATATTTTAGTATTTTACTCATTATTGATTACTTATTAGTATGTTAACGCCTAATGTATGTTACGTATAATAGTAAATAAAAAATGATACGGTATATACTTTATCCCGTATTTAATTTATCAAGACAGATGTTAACATTATACGTAGAATTTAGCATATAGTACAATATTGAACATATATCATGTATCTTTCCCAAATATGGTATAAATTCCTCTACGCTAACACCGATAACTTTTTTCGTAATACGTAATACAGACTTAAACAATCTTGCCATCAGTATTTTATTAATATTCAGATATGTACCTAGAGATATTCATAAGAATATCCCTCGATATTCTCCCATAATAACATTTGTTCACATTACGTAACTCCACCTTATATATATCGGTCTAATTTACTGTTCTTTGTATCATAACTACTCCTCCCATAACAATCCATCCTTTTCAACATTATGTCGACTTCCGAGATAACTACCATATCGAAATTGGAGCAGGGGAAGCGACTGAAAGAGATGGTCGTAAGGGTCGTCCATCGCTGGACCCGACCGGTCATGAAGGATAGAACCAAAGTCGAGTCTATCGAGATTCTCATGATCGATTATGAGGTATTCCTTCAACCATATTATTAAGTTAATCATTCGCATCCGATCATTAGTCGTTTATTTATTATATATTGGTTATATATATATACTTCATATGCTTTTATTACGTTTTTTATTTACGTACCTGTATATATGAATCATATCATGGGCTTGTTTTTCGTATCTATTTGTGAATCATTTTTTTTAATAATCAATTTCGTATTTCTATCAAATTCGTATGTAGTTGTGTTTTCTGATAATTTTTTCGTACGTATATATGAATCGTTTTTTTCCGTTGCCAAATCTTAACCTAATTACATTCGTATTTCGAACAAATTCATATATAGTTGTATTCTCTTATACGTTTTATATGATACGTTTTTTTTGGCGTTCCCAAGTAGTATACTAATTACCAACGTATTTCTTTCAAATTCTTATACGTTTTATATACGTTTTTTTTACGTTTTATATTTAGTACGTATATATGATCGTTTTTTTAATATCTAATTAATTACATATTACGTTTCATATTCATATTATATTATATATCATACATATTAGGAAATAAATAACAAAAAAATATAACCACAAATTACGTTAAATTAACCTTAAAAGTAGTTGATCATTATGAAATAAATTTCTTATGGTTATTATTTCAAATATATGTATATTAGGTAAATTGTTATAGTATTATATTATTTGCGGCGTTTTTTAAAAAAAAAAGCCTCAAACATTGATTTATTTGCAGCGTTTTCCCTAAAAAACGCCTCAAATTTTGCTTTATTTGCAGCATTATAATAACAACGCCTGAAATAAAGTTTATTTGCGGCATCTTCCCTAAAAAAACGCCTCAAATATTTGTAGACACCCACATTTTGACCGCCAGGTGTCTATAGCAGTTTCCAAAAAACACCCGATGATGATCGTACGTAAACATGACTAAATACGCTTGATTATGGACTCAGAATCTATAGTAATTGGCGCGAGCTTTTAACGGAGTAAAAATCTCACAAAACAGACCTCAAATTCAGGCCAAGTAAGTCGTTTCTAGTCAAACAAGACTAATTTGGGTCAAAACCGAGACTGAGGGCAAAACAGTCTTTTAGCGACCGGGTCAAGACCCAGTCAAAGATATTTCCGAGGCATGAAAACCAGCCGTGTCACCCCACGAGTCCGGTTCGAGCTCAAACACTACAAAAAAAATCAGCTACACAAAATATTAAACAAATCCATTAAAGGTAGAATTCGGTCCCCAGTAGAAGTCCTACCCGAACCCAAATACTCGACCGAGCACAAGAAGCATACTCGGCCGAGTTCTCTTCACTCCAGCCGGGTTCCATGACTTCCTCACCAAGAAACGGAATCCTCATTTTGCTCAAATTGCTTACCTTTCCTATCCTAACCGGTATTTCTTGTCACCCAAGCAAGATTACCTCTCCTAACATCAATCGAGGACCTCTCCTATAAATAGGACCCTCCCGACATCAACAATTACACATTCACAATTATCAACAATTCCCGACAATACAATTTAGAGACACCGACGATTCATACACATCTACAACTCATACACATTCAAACCTCTAGCAAACTTTAGGCAAACCATACCAAAAATACAACACCTTAACTCCTCCTATATTCTCGTTACTCCTACACAAGCGCCGTTACTACGAGTTCCTAATCGAGACCAAAATTAGCATGTAGGTTGAGCGTGTTCCAAATCCCGATCTCTCTCTCCTTCTCTCTCCCTTCTCACGTTTTTTCTTTTCTCTCTTTCGTTTTCTCTCGTCCGTCGTCTTTTGTCGCCGTCGGTTCATTTTTTTACGGGTCATCGTCACGTTCTTTTATAATATCGATACTACAATATAATTTTTATATACAAAACGAACGTTCTTAAAAATACGATATCGATTCTCTAGTCGAATATTGTAACAAAAAAGAACTAAATCGATCTCATTGATGCTAAAAATCGTCACATGATTTTAAAAAGACAAAATACGACGATTTTAACGCGGAGAGAATCAACATTGTTTTTTTTAGTTCACGATTTTTACAAAACTTTTTTTACCTTTTCTAAAAAATCATTCCGAGTATTTGATAATCGAATATTGAATATAACGAATATCACGAATTTAAATCGAGTATGAATTACGCTATATTTATACGCGATTTAAACAAAACCGTCGATTTTATAAAAAAAAAACGAGTCCAAAAACAGGCCGTCGTGCGACTCGCGTGCACCCCGTGCGAGTCACACAGCAGCGCGGGTCGCGCCCTCCTCGCACGGGTCGCGCGAACCCCTGAAAACCGCGATATAAAAAAGCAATCTCGTTCTAATTTTTCAGACATCGCTTCTTAAACAAAACAGCGGGTTTTTCCGATATATTTTCAAGTTTCGATAAGTATTTTCTTGACCTCGGTCAACGCGTGTTTAATCCATCACGTGTCACAAACTTTTTCTAAATAAAGCATGTCGTCGCATCTTCATTCGATCGTTACTAACTCGTTTGTTCATATTTCTAGCAACTTCTTTTTCATTTTTTGTTTTATTATACTAAAACGAACCTCGCATGCTAAAACAACTTTGACGTTAAAATTAGATGCATTAAATTGACCTAGCAACCCATTCAATTATTCGCATGTTTAGTCAAAACACTTTTTGCATATCATTCAACCGTCGAACTAACGCGTGTACACCAAAAACGAACGATATCTTAGTAAAGGCCGCTAAGTGCGGGCGGGGTTGGGTGTTCTTTGTGAACTTCCCAACACATACGCTCACCCCTTACTCAGAACCATGGTTTCCGGATGTCCGAATCCATTGGCATACGAGAGTCATTCAGTACCCGATTTCTGATAATGTCAAAATCGGTATCGCAATGCTAAGGGAGGAACCCAATAAACTCTGAAATCGGAATGGGCCGTACTTTGTGCACGGCCCACTACGACATAGAGTGGATTCGAACGGGCCCGAACTCCCACAAAGTTCGCGACTCCTACTTCGATTTAAATTTCAATTCGAGATCCATCTCACATGAGATTCATTCGCCTCCCCAAACCCGCGCGTGGCCGCGTCGGGTCTGACCTATGTCATGTCCACAATTTGGCGACTCCGCTGGGGATTCCTGATATACCACTTGTCATCGGGGTTCCTAGGGTGAGACTCGAAAAGAAATCGTTCGATTAGTAATGTACGCATTTTAGTTCAATGGTTCATGCATAACCCAAATCTTTCCCGGGCCGGTTACTTGTGACCGACGTCCCACTATACCACGGTGCATTCCTAAATGGGTGCACTAAAGACTTCGGTGGCGGAACTCGCATGGGTCTTACGGCATGTTCTAAGTTCAATTCGGCTTAGGAAGTCCGTCCTGATTTGTGAGAAAGCCATCGTTGTTGGTATAGACCCTATTTCGACTGACCGAGACTTAGACTTGGAGCATACATGGTGTCATTATACTGTTTCCGTGATTACGTGCTGCTTGATCTACATGCTATCTCTTTTTTCAAAATTTGCATCTTTTCAAATTTATCCATTTTTCAAAACCCGGAAAGCTGCCGAATTTAGGACTTATGATTTTGACTCAAAATAGTCTATTTTTAGCCGGTATGCTACCCGAACATTTGCAAAACTTCAAAAATCACGGCCCAATGGCCCTTTGCCGATTTTCAAAAATGGGGCCGTCCCTCCAACTTTTTTTTCGGACTTTGATAAGCCCAAATATTCCTTTTCAAAAACTTTCCTCTTCTTAGGACTTCCCGTATTTAGTAGTGTCGGGTCTTGTCGTAAGTTGTCGAAATCTCTAGCGTCGAAACTCCGTTGATCTTACATCGCGGGTTTCCTCCCTATCCCAGTCCGCCTTACTTGTCAAGGCATGGCCCACCTACGTAGAACATACTCCTACAAAGGCGGGCCCATTTACACTTTTGAGTCCAAAGCCTGGGGAATATCTCACGTGGACCCTCCTTCAAACAAAATTTGGCCCACACGCCGAATCCTAAAGAAGGCCCACCACCCACGAGTCATCCGTCTAGGTTTTAGTCTCAAGTCGTTTTCTCGTCTAAGTCGTTTCTTTGCTCGGGATGTACTCTTTGATTCTAGGATCTGGGTCAGTTACTGATTACGCGATACTCTTACAGACAGGCCACCCTTCACCCGAGCCATGACGCAAGTAGCCATAGATGAGTTGAAGGCCTCGTTGACCAAATTGGAGACTATGATCACGGCGATGAGAGAAGACCAGATAGCCATCGTTACTCGGGTAAGCACAGTAGAACAAGGAACTCCTAGTGGCACCGTCGAGACTACTTGGCCTTTAGCTGAATTGGCCGGTGCAGTCCGTAAGCTACAGGAACAGGTCCACCCATCAACAAGCAAATCGATCCACACGGAAAATGCTCGCATTTACTCACCCTTGAATGACGAACTGCCCGCCAACCTCAACCTCACGGGCATCCCAATGTTCGAGGGTACTGAAGACCCGGTCCACCACATCTGAGCTTTCAAAGAATTCATGGCAGTTAAGGGGGTGAAATCATCCATGTTCAAGCACCTTTTCGCTTCCTCTCTCGAGAAGCATCCAAAAGCCTGGTACTAAAGGCTTGACCCCAAGAAATACAAGACTTGGGATGACGTGGCGACGGAATTTGCTCGGAACTACGCCGATAACACTGAAATCCAGACCACGATGCGCACCCTGGAAGTCATGGCCCAGGAACTAGAGTTGATCAAGTGCGGGCTGTCCGTTTGGCCCGGCCCATTTGGCCCACTTAGTAAGCGGGTCTGGACAGAAACATTTTTTAAAAAAACGGGCCACGGACAATGAAACGAGGCCCGCTATAATAAACGGACGGGTTTGGACTAAAGAAAACAGCCTCCGGACAGCCCGCTAGGCCCGCTAAAATATATATACTTATATAAGTTAAAGGATCTACTAGCAAAAGAGACATTGAATATGATTATTATAATACAAATTACAAAGAAACAACAAATTCCAATGTCTAAAAAAATCAACAGACTTATCTCTTAAACTCATACTTACCCACTAACTCCTAAAGAATATCAATAGCCTACACTACATCAAGCAATCAACCACACTTTAAATGTTGACGCATCACCCATCAGCCATCAAAGTATCAAACCAAGGCACCAAGCCATTTACCTTCTTTATTCTCAATTTCTCATTGATTCATGATGAAACCTTTGGTTTAGAAGACGTTGAAGGCGAAGATGAGAATGATGAGGCTGATCCTACTATTGTTTGATGAGAAATGAATATTTTTGTTAGTGAAGTTTTATTTGAATTTTGAAATAGTATCGGATATTTTTTTTCAATGTGTAGTATGTTTTTGAATTTTAGTCTCTTAAATTGCGATATTTGACTTATATTTTAAGAAAAGTGATGACTCGATTAGCTTTATTCAGGCCCACGGGCTAGCCCGCTACCCATAAGTTGGCGGGCTTGGGCAGCATTATGTGGCCCGTTATAACGGACACGGACAACAAAATATGGCCCACCGGACACATTTTTTATAGTTAAGCCCGTCCATGTCCAGCCCAAGCCCGCTTTTGATCAGCTCTACCAGGAACCTAAGGAAGGATTTACGAAATACCTTCAACGATGGAGGGCCAAGAGTGTCAAGCTGGTCGATAAGCCCAGCGAAAAAGTCTTAGTGGAGGCCTTCGTGAAGAATCTCCTCCCCTCTTACCGGGTCCATCTCCGGTACGCAATCATACCCAACTTTGCCACCTTGTCTGAAATGGGGACGAGGATCGAGGATGACTTGAGACTAGAGAGCCTTACTAAGGCCTCTACCAAAGGATATCAAGGGGCCAACTCATCCACAAGCAAGCCCACAACCGCAGCTGCTACTCGCAGCATTTTCGACGAGGTCAATCTACTTGATACCCCGTCCAAGAGGAATACCACACCACGGGTATTCACTGACATAGGTACTACCTATATGCATGCCTTACAAAGGCTGTCATCAAAAGGCCTGATCCAACCGATAGGCCCAACACCCGAAGTCCCAGTTGAGCATCGCTCTAAGGCCCACGACGTCCAGGCCTATTGCCAATACCACCGGGGCAATGGGCACGACACCGAGAAATATTGGAAGCTGAAGCATCTAATCCAGGATCTCATCGAAAATGGCAAGATCCCTTTACCCGGAGGCAAGCCCAGTAACAAGGACAACCATTTAGCCACCCACGCCATTTTCTCCGGAGAAATTGACTTCTCACACCTCATTTCTCCCTTCATCCCGCAAATAAACGGGATTTGGTGCGACGATGAAGACGACGTCTACCTCATCAAAGGGGAAACTGTCCCCATCACTCCCGAGGAGATCCAGAAGGTTAAGTCCAAAGCCTTAGCCAGTAATCACCTTAGGGACGTTCCTATCGACGCCGAACCAACTAGGGTGGAGGTCACCCCCGAAGAGCCAACCACCGAAACAGCTCTCGTGAAGCAGCTAAAGAAGACTCGAGTTGACCTTTCTATATGGCAACTCTTAGTCAGCTCACAGGAACATCGAGAGGCACTCACTAAGGCCCTCGATCAAGTCAAGATCGACTCCTTGGCTACTCCAGCTGAGATGGTAGCCACTGTCCTACCTCACCTAAAAGGCAAAGCTAAAGAAGAAGGCCCACTAATTACCTTCTTCAATGCTGATCTACCATCGTTCGAGCCTACCCACAACATGGCCCTCTACATCACGGTGATCTGCCGTGGAAAGTACCTACCGATGACCCTAATAGACGATGGGTCCGCACTCAACGTCCTCCCCTTGAGGACCGCCAAAACCCTCGGCATTACCGAGGCCGACTATATTCCAACAGCTCAGACCATTCAGGCCTTCGACAAAAGTCCAAAATCGGTAGCTGGGGTCGTGAAACTAACCATCATAACCGGCCCAATAGAAAAAGAGATGGAGTTTCCGGTGATTGATGTCACCTCTTCCTTCAACCTCCTCCTAGGAAGACCATGGATCCACGCCGTCAAGGCGATATCTACCCTACACCGGAAAATCAAGTTGCCTTTGCACGATAGCGTCATCACCTTGGAGGCAACACCTATGACTGTGGCAAACTGTAACACTTCGGGCCGCACGAATCTATGGGGATTCGATTTCGTAGGAATGATTGAAGATGAGTATCTCTTCCGACCCTACTTCACAGCTAGCATCGACAGGATGCTACAAAATCTAGGGTATCTACCGGGGGCTACTTCCAGGCCGGATCTCCCCGCAGGAAAGGTTATTGAAGTCCTAGACAACGGGAGGTCTCAAACCGGGCTAGGGTACACCATAACCCCAGAAAATATGGACCAAACAGGAACTAACATTGTTACCTTTGTTACTCCAGTGTTTGGGCCTATCCAAATGAACCTATACCAACCCAATACCACACACTCTGGGACCCACTTGGGCCAGGACTGCAACTTCATACCAGATGATATCTTCGCCTTATCTAGTCCAAAGATGCTAGCAATGCTGAGCCCGCACTGGGACTACTTTTTGGAGAAGAAGTCACGGCCCCAGCACCGAAGGAAGATCTGGTCAACCTCATCCTTCTTAGCAACAGGTTCGGCCCGACGAAGCTAATCTCGGACGTAGGATCCGAGACAGGAAAGAGAGCCTGGAGAAAGACTGTCAAATGGACTGACAGTCAAGGAAGGACTTACAAGCTGATCGGTGGAGAAGGAGAAATGCCTGAGTCTGAGTCTGAGTCCGAATCGGAGTCTGAGTTAGAGTTTGAGATCGAGTCTAGTGAGTCTGGTGCTAGGGTCACTCCTGTAACTCCCCCTCTCTCTTTAGCTATTACTGGTACTTTGGGGTCTGTGTGCCTAATCTATCCCGCCACTGACTAACGATAAGATGGCAGCTATTTTCGAGCTTTTCTCTAAATTTATGAGCAATAATAACAACCGTTCTTCTTACGACTTGTCTCATTTTCAAAATACTTTCAATTTCAAAAATGTTTTATGCAATGACATTAAGAAACCCGACAAACAGGTATCCCTGCCTCCACATCTGGTCGAACAACTAGAGCAAAGGGAATCCCGGAACCTGGTAATCGAAGAAACCGAGTCCGTTAATGTGGGAACAACCTTAGAGCCTCAGATACTTAAGATAGGGTTATCTTTAGATCCCGAGGAGAAACAACAATTCACGAATCTCCTCCAAGAATTCAAAGACGTCTTCGCATGGTCCTACAAGGACATGCCGGGGATAGACCGCAGAATAGCTGAGCATCATATACCAATCAAGGACGGGTTCAAACCGGTAAAGCAGAAACTCCGCCGCATGAGGCCCGAATGGTCCCTTAAGGTCAAAGAGGAAGTCGACAAACAATTCAAAGCTGGTTTCATACAGGTATCCGAATATCCGGATTGGGTTGCAAACATCGTACCGGTTCCTAAAAAGGACGGTAAGGTGCGTGTCAGTGTAGACTTTCGGGATCTTAACAAGGTGAGCCCGAAAGATGACTTCCCGTTACCACACATCGACATACTGGTGGATAACACAGCTGATCATGCTCTTATGTCATTTATGGATGGGTATGCCGGGTACAATCAGATACAAATGGCAGAAGAAGATATGAGTAAGACCACCTTCATTACACCTTGGGGTACTTACTGCTATACCGTCATGCCGTTCGGTCTTATAAACGCCGGTGCCACATATCAACGCACCGCCACAACTCTATTACATGACATGATGCATAAAGAAGTGGAAGTTTACATGGACGACATGATCGTCAAATCAAAAGATAGGAACGGTCACATCACCGCCCTAAGAAAATTCTTCACCCGATTACGCAAGTACAACATGAAGTTAAACCCTAAAAAATGCAGCTTCGGGGTAACATCTGGCAAATTACTGGGTCATATCGTTAGCCAACGTGGCATCGAGGTCGATCCAGCTAAAATCAAGGCCATCACCGAGATGCAACCTCCTAAAACCGAAAAAGAAATAAGAGGGTTTCTCGAGAAGGTCCAGTACATCAGCAGATTCATTTCAAAATTAACCATGGTATGTGAGCCGATTTTCAAGAAACTAAAGATAGGGGAACAAATATTATGGGACGACAAATGTCAAGTGGCCTTCGATAGAATCAAGGAAATCTTATCCGCGCCACCAGTTGTGATGCCACCTCAATCCGGTTTGCCTCTGTCGTTATACCTTACAACGACCGAGACAACCATGGGGGCTATGCTAGCTCAAACGGTCAACTCTGAAGAACGAGCTATCTACTACATCAGCAAGAAGTTTTTAGAGTATGAATGCAAAAACACCATGCTCAAAAAGACATGTCTAGCTCTGGTTTGGGCCACGAAGAAGCTTCGGCATTATATGCTCAGCTATGAGGTGCAAGTACTATCTAAGATGGATCCAATTAAGTACCTCTTCGAAAAGCCCATCCTCAATGGCAGAATGTCAAGATGGACCCTAATGTCAGCAGAATTCGACCTAAAGTTCGTACCATTGAAAGCAATTAAAGACCGGATAGTAGCCGAGTTTCTCGCCGACTGTCCCGTGATTGAAGATGGACACACCGACACTTGGTCCTTCTCAGATGAAGATATTTTCCATACCGATACCGATACATGGGACTTATACTTCGACAGGGCATCTAATTTCCAAGGATTCGGAGTAGGGATTCTTCTAATCTCACCAAAAGGAGAACATACTCCCGTCTCCATCAAATTAGACTTTGACGTTACTAATAATGCTGCTGAGTACGAAGCATGTATCCACGGGCTACAAGTCGCCGCCGACTTAGGGGTCACGAACCTCCGAATACACGGTGATTCGTCTCTGGTCATTAATCAAGCACTCCAAAAATGGAAGACTCGGAATGCTAATCTCGTGGCCTACCAGGCACGAGTAAGGAATCTCGAGAAACAATTCCAAAAGGTAGAGTATATATACTTACCTCGGGAAGAAAATCAGTTCGCAGATGCACTCTCAAAACTGGCATCCTTACTAAACATTCCCGATCATGTGACCAGTATGCCAATCTGTGTCGAAAGACGGTCTGAGCCGGCATACATCCACGACATTGAAGATATCGAGATACCTGATCCTGAGCCATGGTATAAAGCAATCCAAGCATACTTAACAACCGGGGAATATCCACCCGAAACCGATAATCAAGCCAGAAAGGCCTTACGAAGGCTGGCAACCCAGTTCATCCATACCGACGACGGACAACCTTACAAAAAGATAGCACAAGGGGCTCTCCTTCTATGTGTCGATAAAATGAACGCTGAAAAGGTTATGGCCGAAGTGCACGATGGCGAGTGCGGTCCACACATGAACGCCCAGATGCTAGTCCGGAAGATCATGAGACTCGGATATTACTGGAATAGCATGGAAACCGATTGCAAGCTATATGTCAAGCACTGTCATAACTGTCAAATCTTCGCTAACGTACAACGTATGCCACCATCCCTGTTATATACCATGACGTCACCTTGGCCATTTTCAACATGGGGAATCGATATAATCGGGAAAAAAAATCCTTCGGGAACCGGCGGACATTGCTTCATTCTGGTAGCTATCAATTATTTCACCAAATGGGTCGAAGCTGAGTCTTATCGCATTCTCAACGCCAAGCATGTCGCTAAATTCATCCAAAATAAGATAATATGTCGGTACGGAATCCCGCATGAATTTATCAGTGATCACGGGACCCATTTTCAAGCCAAGACGGCAGCCCTATTAACTAAGTATAAGATTCAAAGGCATACATCTTCACCTTACCGACCCCAAACCAATGGAGCGGTAGAGGCAGCTAATAAAACGATTGTCACCATACTCAAAAAGATGGCTGACAATTATCGGGACTGGCCAGATAAAATACCCTTTTGCACTGTGGGGATACCGAACATCAATCCGCACAGCAACCGGCGCAACACCGTATTACCTAACATATGGAATGGAAGCAGTCCAGCCGGTCGAATTGGAAGTGCCGTCTCTCCGGATTCTACTAGAAAGTCAAGTACCTGAAGCTGATTGGGTTCGAGCGCGATATGACTCACTAGTCCTGTTAGACGAACGACGATCTCGTGCCCTCAATAACATACGGATGTATCAAAAGAGGATTCAACGGACCTTCAACAAAAGGGTGAGGCCCAGAAACATTAAAGAAGAGGATTTGGTTCTCAAGTCTGTTCGAGCCTTATTACCGGCGGACCCAAGGGGAAAGTTCAAACCTAATTGGGCCGGGCCATATCTGGTGAAAAAGATTCTATCGGGCGGAGCTGTGATGCTGACGGACCTGGATGGAAACGAGTTTGTCAACCCAACCAACCTGGACCAGTTAAAGCGTTACTATCCTTAAGCCTTTTCTCAGTGTCATTCGCAAAAAGTTTATTAAAATCATTTTTCTAAAATAAACTTTCGAAAGCAAGTCAGAAGCTAGAATTATTTATTCTACTGTTATAAACATCTCGAACCATAGTCGTGGTGTATTTCAAGATTGCAAATTACTAAAAGATCTGAACTACGTTTGCTTTGATTCCATTGATTGTGGATACGTAGGTAGCCCGTCAAAAGGGCACAACCACTGCAATCGAGAAAGGAAAACAGGAACGGTTTTTAATAAACTTCCTTTATTTATTTCAAAAAAAAATCCGATAAACTCGGAAAATTACAAATTGCAAAAAAATTCAAAAAATCCCAAAAAAGAGCACACGACAGCAAAATAAATAGTAGTAATACATAAATAATAAAATTTAGGGGCTCGGCGTTTAGGGCATCTTGCCCTTTCCCTTTTCTTTAGCTTCTTTTTCCGTCCACTGGCGACGACGTGGAGGTGAGCGCTCCCGAATCACCAAGGGAACCTCCTTAGCCCGGGCTCGTTTCCTCGAACTCGAATCCTCAGTCACATCAATCGGTCCTAGTCGGGCCCTCACCTTTTCTGGTAACCGGTCTCGTGGGCCCAATCTGTCTCGGGCCGCTAGTCTCGGTCCAAGTCTTCTCTCCAAGTCGCTAGCACCGGTCTCTTTAGCTCGAGTTTTAGTTTTTGACTTAAGACTCGACTCCAGTCAGACAAGGGTAGCAGGAGTTTCCCCTTCGTCAAAGAACCTCCTATTATCTTTCACCGTTTCCCGACGGACCAAGTCAAAAGCCTCGTCATTCTTCAAAGCCATACGGGTCACCTCAGATTCCTCAGAAGTCCATTTTCGGTATGACTCAGAAACCCAAACGGTTTGACAAGGGCGGGGTACAGTCCATATGGCACGGGTAAACCAACGCTGTAGCCACGTGTCACACATAGCATCTGTCAATTGGAGCGAAACGCTAATGATTGCTTCAGTCTCTAGGATCTGCTGAAACGAATCGAACTGCCTCAGGATGTGGTCTGGGTAGATATGGACAGTCCAATCCAAAGACAGGATCACTAAATAGCGGGCTTTGTCTCTTTTAGCTAACCCCGTCAGTTTTGAGAGGAACCACCAAATAACGGTCCATCTAATCAAGGGCCCACCATGGAATTTTAATTCTTCATCCCAATAATTCCGATTTATGTGATGACTCGAGCTTATTCGTCGTTTCCTTGAGCTAATCTGGCAACTACGATATTTGGGTATGCTCACCGGGGGCTCTATGATCGACAAGCGCTCGGATAACCAGATCTGACAAAAAAGAAACAGGTTCGTGTGAATTAGAATCAGTCCGCTGACAGGCACCCGATCGAATGTCATGTCTGGCTCGATCGAGTGACCCCAGTACGTCGAAAAATCGAAAAAAATTCAAAAAAAGAGAAAAAAAACGCAGTCCAATACCTGCAAAAGACGAGTACTTCCTGTCAATTGTCGATCCGGGTCAAGTCTTCTAGCATCAAGGCCCATAGTAATCTCCCCAGTTGTCAGCCAAGCCGGGCTGTGACCCGTCTCCATCTAGTCAACTATACCAATTAACCTAATTTCACCTAAGCACGAGTCAGCCTCCATTCTTCCTTCAAAGACATATCGGTGCAACATGCAAAAAGCAAAGGCCCTGCGCCTGTGGGTGGGAGTAATTCTTACGCCGTTAGAATTCATAAATTTATCGGCTAGATCAAATAAGGAAAAAGAATCCCCCTTTACCATACGAGCCGTCTCAGCGTGTGACAAACCAAGAAAGTCCCTTAGTCTCCTCCTTGGGTCAGGATAAAATGAAGGAATAGCAGAACGGGCATTAGGGCACCAGCCGCCTATGACTGCAATTTCTTCGGGAAGGGACATATTTCTCCTCGAGGAAATGCGAAAACATGGTGGGTAGTATCCCAAAAGGATAGGCAAGCGTCCAAGAAGTGCGAATCTACCCTAAGTCGCTGGAGCGGGAATAAAGCGACAATTCCCATTTGAGTTAGCTGAAGTTTGTCTTCATCTCGAAAATATTGGGCCCACGACTAAAGCATCGCGGTCAGATGTTCGATGCCCATAGCAAGAGCTTTTTTTTGTCTTAAAAATCTAAAGGATTTTAAGAAAGAAGAGAAGATTTGGGTTTGAATATGAAGATTAAAGGGCAAGAACCCTCTATTTATAATAGAGAAAATCCTCTCCTAGTCACTTTAGGAATGGGGATCTTTATCATATTTCCTAATTCACGTAGGCATACAGGCCTAACCTAAGGACCTTAGGAATCCGTGTCAGAATCTGATCAGGAATCAAGTCATCCCGAGCATTCCAAAAAAAATAATTAGAAATTTTTCGGCATTTTGCAAAAAAAAATAAAAAATAAAATCAAAAAATCATTTTCCCCAGCGCAAGTCAGTCTATAGATGCTAACTGCATTTCCTGTATTCTATCTTGCTATCTGCTATATTTGCTATTTTTGCCTATATATCTAACATTTCAGGTACCAGCTTGTGCTTCCTAAAGGAACATCAAGTTTTTACTTCCCCAGCGTGAGTCGGTGTTTCGCCTAAATGTTACATACGAATTGCTATGTGTCGGCATCATACAGGTACACCCAGACTCGAGAAGGAAGTCTCCTCGCAAAAACCCCCCAGCGAAAACACGGAATGTGTCTGCAAACGGGCACACCCGCAGCTTCTTAGGCAAGCTCCCGCGCAGCTCCAAAATGGGACGTGTTTGCAAACGGGAACACCCAAGGCATTTTAGGCAAGTCCCCACGGAAGTTTTAGCACCCGCTCAGGTATGATTTCTATCTTATGGCTGGCGAGCCCTTTTACGCAAGTCTAATGGACTATAAACGACCCGATAGGAAGTCTGCCAGGTTTTAATCCTCGATTGACCTGGTAGCTACTCTGACTTTCTCCTTGTCCAAGCCTCAGTCAGAGTGGGGGCTCTGTAGACACCCACATTTTGACCGCCAAGTGTCTATAGCAGTTTCCAAAAAACACCCGATGATGATCGAACGTAAACATGACTAAATACGCTTGATTATGGACTCATAATCAATAGTAATTGGCGCGAGCTTTTAACGGAGTAAAAATCTCACAAAATAGACCTCAAATTCAGGTCCAGTAAGTCGTTTCTAGTCAAACAAGACAAATTTGGGTTAAAACCGAGACTGAGGGCAAAACCGTCTTTTAGCGACCGGGTCAGGACCTAGTCAAAGATATTTCCGAGGCATGAAAACCAGCCGTGTCACCCCGCGAGTCCGGTTCGAGCTCAAACACTACAAAAAAAATCAGCTACACAAAATATTAAACAAATCCATTAAAGGTAGAATTCGATCCCCAGTAGGAGTCCTACCCGAACCCGAATACTCGACCGAGCACAAGAAGCATACTCGGCCGAGTACTTTTCACTCCAGCCGGGTTCCATGACTTCCTCACCAAAAAACGGAATCCTCATTCCGCTCAAATTGCTTACCTTTCCTATCCTAACCGGTATTTCTTGTCACCCAAGCAAGATTACCTCTCCTAACTTCAATCGAGGACCTCTCCTGGCCTATAAATAGGACCCTCTCGACATCAACAATTACACATTCACAATTATCAACAATTCCCGACAATACAATTTAGAGACACCGACGATTCATACACATCTACAACTCTTACACATTCAAACCTCTAGCAAACTTTAGGCAAACCATACCAAAAATCCAACACCTTAACTCCTTCTATATTCTCGTTACTCCTACGCAAGCGCCGTTACTACGAGTTCCTAATCGAGACCGGAATTATCATGTAGGTTGAGGGTGTTCCAAATCCCGATCTCTCTCTCCTTCTCTCTCCCTTCTCACGTTTTTTCTTTTCTCTCGTCCGTCGTCTTTTGTCGCCGTCGGTTCGTTTTTTTACGGGTCATCGTCACGTTCTTTTCTAATATCGATACTACAATATAATTTTTATATACAAAACGAACGTTCTTAAAAATACGATATCGATTCTGTAGTCCAATATCGTAACAAAAAAGAACTAAATCGATCTCATTGATGCTAAAAATTGTCACATGATTTTAAAAAGACAAAATACGACGATTTTAACGCGGAGAGAATTAACAGTGTTTTTTTTAGTTCACGATTTTTACAAAACTTTTTTTTACCCTTTCTAAAAAATCATTCTGAGTATTTGATACCGATTCCATAATCGAATATTGAATATAACGAATATCGCGAATTTAAATCGAGTATGAATTACGATATATTTATACGCGATTTAAACAAAACCGTCGATTTTATGAAAAAAAACGAGTCCAAAAATAGGCCGCCGTGCGACTCGCGTGCACCCCGTGCGAGTCACACAGCAGCGCGGGTCGCGCCCTCTTCGCACGGGTCGCGTGAACCCTCGAAAACCGCGATATAAAAAAGCAATCTCGTTCTAATTTTTCAGACATTGCTTCTTAAACAAAACAGCGGGTTTTTCCGATATATTTTCAAGTTTCGATAAGTATTTTCTTGACCTCGCTCAACGCGTGTTTAATCCATCACGTGTCACAAACTTTTTCAAAATAAAGCATGTGGTCGCATCTTCATTCGATCGTTACTAACTCGTTTGTTCATATTTCTAGCAACTTCTTTTTCATCTTTTGTTTTATTATACTAAAACGAACCTCGCATGCTAAAACAACTTTGACGTTAAAAGTAGATGCATTAAATCGACCTAGCAACCCATTCAATTATTCGCATGTTTAGTCAAAACACTTTTTGCATATCATTCAACCGTCGAACTAACGCGTGTACACCAAAAACGAATGATATCTTAGTAAAGGTCGCTAAGTGCGGGCGGGGTTGGGTGTTCTTTGTGAACTTCCCTACACGTACCCTCACCTCTTACTCAGTATCATGGTTTTCGGATGTCCGAATCCAATGGCATACGAGAGTCATTCAGTACCCGATTTCCGATAATGTCAAAATCGATATCGCAATGCTAAGGGACGAACCCAATAAACTCTGAAATCGGAATGAGCCGTACTTTGTGCACGGCCCACTACGACATAGAGTGGGTTCGAACGGGCCCGAACTCCCACAAAGTTCGGTGGCAACTCCTACTTCGATTTAAATTTCAGTTCGAGATCCATCTCACATGAGATTCATTCGCCTCCCCAAACCCGCGCGTGGCCGCGTCGGGGTGGACCTATGTCATGTCCACAAAATTGCTTTATTTGCTGCCCTTAACCTAAAACGATACAAATAACTATTTATTTGCGGCGCATTTTTTGTAAAAGCATCAAATGTTGATTCATTAGCCTCAAATTAGGATAAAAATATACTACATGTATAACCACAAATTACGTTAAATTACTCTTAAAAGTAGTTGATCATTATGAAATAAATATCTTATGGTTATTATTTCAAATATACATATATTAGGTATATGGTTATAGTATCAATTATACTGTATGTATATCAGGTATATCGTTTTTTTTTTATCAATTTCGTATTTGTATCAAATTCATATTTAGTTGTGTTCTATGATAATTTTATTTTGTACGGATATATGAATCGTTTTTTATATCTAATTAATTAGATATTACGTTTCATATCTATATTATATTATATATCATACATATTAGGAAATAAATAACTAAAAATTATATAACCACAGATTACTTTTAAGTTAACTTTAAAAGCAGTTGATCATTATGAAATAAATATCTTATGGTTATTATTTCAAATATATGTATATTAGGTATATGGTTATAGTATCAATTATACTATATGTATATTAGGTATATCATTTTTTTTTATCAATTTCGTATTTCTATCAAATTCGTATTTTGTTTTGTTCTATGATAATTTTTATTTTCTACGTATATATGAATCGTTTTTTTATATCTAATTAATTAGATATTACGTTTCATATCTATATTATATTATATATCATACATATTAGAAAATAAATTACTAAAAATTATATAACCACAAATTACTTTTAAGTTAACTTTAAAAGTAGTTGATCATTATGAAATAAATATCTTATGGTTATTATTTCAAATATATGTATATTAGGTATATGGTTATAGTATCAAGAGTAAATTAGAAATTACTCCCTTCAAAGATGCGTTTATTAAAATTTACTCCCTTGTGATTTTTTTTTTAATATTTTACACCCAAAAAGATGCAAAACTTCAAAATTTACTTGCAAATCACTATTCCGATGAGTTTATGATTTTATTGACCGAAATGCCCTTCATTAATAGTACGCCCCTCCCCCACTCCACCTCATCCTCATTTCGACTTTCCCAACTCTTTCAGTCCCAATTCCAGGAGAACCCTAAATTTCAAATCGAAAATCACCAAACCCAAAACTCGAGCATCCATTCATTAATCAATTGTAGGAATTTTTTTTACAAGTCTGCCGACTAAATGAGAGCATAAGGGAAGGGGTCGGGGAAACAAGGGTAGGAAGAAGAAAGGGGCACTTTCGGTATAAAAAATAGGAAACAAGCAAAATAATTCAAACTCACCGGATTAACTCGTCGGAATAGTGATTTGCAAGTAAATTTTGAAGTTTTGCATCTTTTTGGGTGTAAAATATTAAAAAAAATTCATAAGGGAGTAAATTTTAATAAACGCATCTTTGAAGGGAGTAATTTCTAATTTACTCTAGTATCAATTATACTATATGTATATTAGGTGTATCGTTTTTTTTATTAATTTCGTATTTTACATATTCCCTTCAACAGTATTAGTGATTTAGTGAAACTATGATATATTAGTATTTTACTCATTATTCATTACTTATTAGTATGTTAACACCTAATGTATGTTACGTATAATATTAAATCGAAAATGATACGGTATATACTTTATACCGTATTTAATTTATACTTTATGATACGGTATATACTTTATATCTAATTAATTACATATTACGTTTCATATCTATATTATATTATATATCATACATATTAGGAAATAAATAACTAAAAATTATATAACCACAAATTACGTAAAGTTAACCTTAAAAGTAGTTGATCATTATGAAATAAATATCTTATGGTTATTATTTCAAATATATGTATATTAAATATATGGTTATAGTATCAATTATACTATATGTATATTAGGTGTATCATTTTTTTTTTATCAATTTCGTATTTTACATATTTCCTTCAACAGTATTAGTGATTTAGTGAAACTATGATATTTTAGTAATATTGGTTTTTGTGACATTTCTAACATCTAACTCATTAGTTCACGTATTCTTTTTTGTTTTATCGTTGTACTTACCAAACTTGACAACTCTATTATTTCGATTATTATTTGTAACTACGTTCGATTATTACCAAAGTTCCATCATTTGCAACCTTAGTCGATAGAAACTACGTCATTTACTATATTGCATTCTTGCCGTTAGTCATTGACAAATTAACTGTCCAATAATAACTACGTCAATCTCTAATACTCATTTTCTTGACATTCCTACTTTGCGTAATACGATAAACGACAAATAATCTAATAATTCTACTTATTCAACCCGTGATTTTATCACGGGTATTAAACTAGTAAAAGGAAAATTTTACCCTTTGATGTTGTTGGTTGTTTGTTTACAAAATGTAAGGGAAAGAGAAACAAATCAATTTCTGACACCCCTTTTTTAACCAATTAAAAAGCCGGCTTTTTTCTTCATATTATTCATGTTGGGTTCCTAATGTTATTATATTAATTAAATACCTTTTTGAAAGTAAAAATGTTAAAAAATATATGTACGAAGTGTAATATTACGGAGTATTTTACAAACATTTTATTACTAAATGATATAAAAATAATAATCCGTATAACTTTTTTTAAACTAATTTTTCAAACATGTTAAATCTAATACTCCGTAACTTTTTAACTATTATTTCAAATATAATATATTAATGGTTCAGGTCTCAATTGGAACAACCCGGTTCTTCCAATGACATTAATTAACAAAGCGGAAAAATAATTAAGTCGTAAAAAGGGGTAAAAATTAAAAACCGTCGGCTCAAGTGAGTCTTTTATCGATAAATGAACCGTTTGTTAAAATACAACAACTGAAAACCGAATTACAAATTTCTAAATACAATAGTCTGATAAAATTTGTGTTACAAGATTTATAGTTTGACACTCTCATCTGCTACACTGTATCTCTTGCACTCATGCATGCCTCCATGTCCAGTCTTTAGGGTTCGTCAACCTGAATGCATATTTAAATATACATGTCTCACTTAGTGGAAGTAACCTAACCGTCCTTCTAACATGGCCCCGAATAATCAATGTACTATAACGTTTAGGTTATCTAATTAACAGATAAGCAGACATGTCACATTACAAATCGACATGTATAAAATGTGAGATACACATGAAGTGATTTCAGTTGACATGCGAATCAATCTATATAAAACCATAAAAAGTCTTTCTATTGTGCTACTTATGAAGTTATGATGCTTATGAAGCTCTCTATGCATGACACGTGGCAGGCCAAAAAGAGAACCCCTTCCGCTTAACTTTTGGCGCCTAACTTATGCTCCTCTTTATTATTAAAAGGTTTTCTCAAACATTTAATTTTTTTCCCATGGTAGATGATTTAATACATTTTTTACAATTTATTCCGTAGTATTTTACTTAAATTTATCCTTATTAAATTTTGATTTTTTTTATTATATGTGTTGTAAAGTTTTATTTTTATTAAATTTATAATTAATAACATTATTAAGGATCACAAACTTTTCGTTTACTCTTATTTAATAATTTGCTATAATAAATTATTCAATTTATTATTATTGTTATTTGTTAACAAAAATGCGGTCAACTTTTGATTACAAATAACTATTAAAAATAGTAGATGGTGTAATAACTTTTTTAAGAATAAATTTTTTCATTTCTTAGGTTATTTTTTTAAGCACATTTAGTATTTGTTTGCTATTTTATTCCTATTACACTTAAAATTTATTGTAATATTAATTTGTTTTATAATTATGTATTTATATTTATCTTTATTATAAATTTATTTATCATACATTTTTATAAATCACAAATTTTTCATTTTCTCGTAACTTTTTATACTATTATTGTACGTGGTACAATTAAGTTTTATTTATATTAAATTTATATAATTAAGTAATCGTACATTATTAATTGATCAAAAACTGTTCAGTTATCCTTATTTAATAATTTGTTATAATAAT
This sequence comes from Agrostemma githago, assembly GCA_958450325.1. NCBI lineage: Eukaryota > Viridiplantae > Streptophyta > Magnoliopsida > Caryophyllales > Caryophyllaceae > Agrostemma > Agrostemma githago. Next base: position 60,540,649 of record OY288239.1, on the reverse strand, counting down.
TAAACTAATTTGCGAGACAATATCTAACATTTAACCCTATTTGGAAAAAACTACCTGATATTTTATTTTTTGTAAAACATTACCTTAACTTTAATGGGTATTATAAATATAAAATTCGGAATATTAAATCAACTAATAATTCTTTGAAACATTATATGCAAATAAAGCATTTTTTTATTGGGAAAAAAAAATTAATCGGAAAAAAAACTAATCCCTATTTTTTATTCAAGCCAATATTTAAAAAAAAATAGTTAAATTAAAAGAAACATTTATCCACTCTCAAATTAATTTTTTACCATATCATATTTTTTTTTGGTGAAGGTAAAATATATTAATGGTGTACCATATCATATTTGCACCAAAATAGAATACTTATTTCGTAATGAACGATTTATCGAAAAAAATGCAAAATAATTGTCACAATTTGTTTTTGAAATTTAATTGTGACAAATATTTCACGTAGTACATCATTATTATGTTGTTTATTTGTGTTTTTTATTTGAGATAATTTAGAAATATACAATATTTTATTTGAATTATTTATTTCTATAATCGTGAATATCAAACGAGATTTTATTTAAATGTAAGTTAGCACAATTTTTCCTGATCTATATCCGTAATTTTCACGGGTAAAAATACTAGTTTAAATATATAAGACATGTAGGTTATATAGAATATAGTAATACATACATCACATGAGTATCATGTGAATAGAATACAGTAAAGCATGGATCATGGATTCATAGAAGTGTCATGTAAAAATAGAGTAAGACATACCTAATACAAATCATATGAAACATAATATCAATCATAATCAATATTCAGGCAAGACATAAAACGAAACATCACTTCCCATTATCAAGCATTTCAATCACATCATTAGTCATAAGAGTATATAACAGTAACAAAGCATACTAACACATGTGATTTAGAAAATTGTAGTCATTTACTTTTAAAAACAATGATTTTTTTTCACATAATGCACGGGACGTGACTACTAATGTCTCATGCACACTTAAGGCTTTCATCTCACCATAAGTGCGGATGGGAACATCAATCCCACCAATCATATCGATACTGGGAGGTTTACATCTCACCCCTAGTGCTCAATAGGATCGAACAACAGCTATGAATTGATTTAGAACTCTAATTGCGGGGGAGAACAGACTGCTGATGATGTAGACAACAACTCGCAGAAGCCTACCCACACCACCGCGATGCCCACTGACAACACGCAGAAGTCAGGGAAAAGAATCACGTACACAACCGTGAATAAAAGTGCCAAGATATCAGAAAGAGAGTAGAGCTGATCAGGCCCTTGTCAAATACATGCGCACGTACCCCCTAACATAACTCTCGGACTCCCGCAGGTCCTCAGTGATAGCCGGTGACTACTACTCTAACGACAATCCATCCACACGCAGCTTCAGGATGTGTTGTCCGTACTCTCATAGCAATAGCTCTCTGAGCAATCTCCCATCATGTGCGTCGATCTCTAAACCTCGGCATAATATTGCCCAACACGTAATGATACTACGATATAGATTGTCTATACGAGACATATAAGGATACTGGACACTTAGACTCCCGTAGATAGGATCATTGGTTCAGATAACTAGAATGATCGCATACCGTCCCGAAGGTACAGTTGCTACATATGGCTCACTTGGTATCGAACGGCTAGACTCCCGTAGGAACTTAGTTCAGATAACCGGAAGGATGCATACTGTCCCGTAGGTACAGAAGCTCCAAGAAATGGAACACTGGGAAGGTCCACTGATTCATATAGAACACTGACTGACCCGAAGGTATAACATTTCCTTAAGCTAATTTATGAACGATTTACTAAACAATCATAACAATTATATTAAGTGTATTTTATTTGACTGAATATCTTAAGTATATTTGATGTTAGACATTTGGAACGTTTTATTTGATGTATATTATTTGAAGCGTTCATTAGTTGAGATTTGATTAACGATTCAATTATTTCTAAGTACATTATTTAAGATGAGTTTCTTTATCTTGATTTGGTCTATGTTGACATAAAAAGTCAAAGTTTGACCAAGATGGACTAGTCAAGCTTTAGGTTGACTTAGTCACTAATTAGTCCTTATGTGGTTATTAATAAGTTTAAGTGATGTTCAACTCATTTAATCATGTTTAACATAGTACTTTCAGGTTATTCGTTCTTTAATACTTTATACTTTTTAGGCATAAGTATTTAGTATATTTATACTTTAAGTGTACGTATTTAGTATTTTTATACGGTTTCGTATTTGTACAAGTATACTTATCTTTTAAAACCTATTTATACTTAGAAAAATATTTCAAATATCAAATAAATTTATAATAATTATAAAAATCATTTTTAAACTTATCAAGTATTATATTTCTCAAAACTTAGAGCTTTATAAAAATAAATTAAGTAATAGCGAAATCGGTAACAGTATTAAGGATACAAAATAAGTCATTTTTCAAATGTCATTTTTAAATCACGATTTTCATACTAAATATACTTTTATGAGTTAGGCTTCCATAGCTAAACTCAGTTTTTAGAAATAAGAAGTTTTGTTATTTTTAAGAAATTAAAAACAAAAATAATACGATTTTCAATACTCTCTTTTAAATCTTTTAAAATACTTAAAAATCATGAAAGTTAACCAAATATTTATTTTAGATACCTATATTTGTACATAACTTAACCCCATAAATTTTGATTAAAATACTTTATAAATGTTCTTAAATAAAATCATCTTTCCAGATCTGACCCATTTTAGTACAAATTTTATAAATTACAATATATATGATGGATTTATATGTAATTTGACGTACACATAATAGACATCATCAAGAACATAATATATATTTTTAAAGTCTAAAAAAAACGTTTAACATTAGGAAACATATTATTTGCCAAGACAGCACATAAAATCATACAATACTATTTTACGGAATAAATAATTATTATATATATATATATATATATATTCATAAAATCTTACTTTTTCTATTTTTATCATATTTTAGACATTCAGATCTACAACTTTCATGAAGGAACCTAAGGCTAATTCGAAACGTATTTTACACAGAAAAATCGTAAACATACATCATCCATCACAAAATCCATTTTACAGCATGTATTGTTGAGTGATAAATCAACAAATAGTTAACTTTAAACTTGGTGATCTAATGATTTAGTCCTAAACATGATGTTATATGTTAGTTAAAGTCTAAACATTATACTATGAGATTTGAGGGCGAAGAAAAGTTAGGTTACTTTGAGCAAAAATAATCGATTCTACAACATATAAGAAAATGAAGATCGATGCTCCTTTTCTCTTGCTCCTCTTCTTAAATTAGTTAGAATGACAAAAAAAACTAAGTTAGTAGTTATACTACTAAATAACTTTGAAAATAAGTAGTATAAGATAAGACAAATAAGGGATTAATGCTCTTCAAAATGGTGGTGTAAAGGCCTAGCAATTTAGTATTATTTTGATGATTTTTCTTTGGTTTTTAGAAAGGATTTTAAGGAGAATGTTAGGTGGATGAATATATGATTTTGAGGATTATATGAGACTCATTGTAAAAGCCTTCGGTCGTGCCTTTTTGGTGTTTTTGATTAGAAAATCATTTTTTGATCCTTGGACCTCAAGGTGACGGTATGGGATGTGTAAGGATGATAATTTTGAGTTATTTTTGTTCCACAAAGATTAGGAAAGAAGTACGGAAATCAAATGTCGAGAAACGATTCGTTGGGTGACGATTTTCGTTGCAAAGGAGCTGTCTAGTACAATATTATTTTGATGCACTTAGAAAATGAAATTTTGGATATTAAAATTGTGTAGATCTTGTAAAAATAATAAATTTAGGCTTTTGAAATGCCTCAATCGGAGTCTGTATGAGAAAATAGGAACTGTTTTACGAAATCGCGCATAATTGCGATAACGATAGAAATTTCAGTTTTGCAAACAGTGAAGTGAAATAGAAAAGGTTACAAAGGCACAAGAATTAAATATTAATATTTAAAATAGTTTGTCGAGACTCGATTTACTAATATTAATCGTTATTAGAAATAACTAAAATGGTCAAAAATACGGGGTGTTACAGACTATCCCCTAAGAAAATTTCGTCCTCGAAATTCGCAACTACTAGGTTGGTAAGGTATATATTTTCTAAGGTTAGGCTAAGATTTTCCTTTAATTTGTTTGGAGGTTCGTATTTATCCGTAGGATATTCTAAAGTTCTCAAAAGTAAAACAATCTCGGGTCATTTCGAGATTTAAAAACAATATTGGATGTTCTGTGAATGTAACACCCACTATTTTCTGAATTCTTATATTTTCCGTTATGACTTCGTCGTAACTATATCATGTTTCTATCTTCTGTTTCATCTTTTTTCCAAGGTTTATTTATATTTTCGAGTCAAATAATATTTATTTTTATTTTAAAAGATTTTAATTCTTTTAAATCTATTTATTTGATTTTCTTCGTAAACTAATTATTTTTCTGCAAGGAGTTCTACTTCTCTATGAACTAACGTTTTAAGCTTGGATTCAAGTTATTTCTTTTCCTAAAATTGTCTAAACCAATTTATATAATATTTTCAGCTAAGAAATATTTTTATTTACAAAAATTTAGCCATTTATGATTTTATTACGAAGTGTCGTAAATAATTGTTTTCCTACGCGAGGTTTACTCGAAATGCTTTGAAATACCTTGATGGCCTGTTTGGGAATCCTTATTTGGATTTCAAATCTGGATTTGGCCCAAATACAATGTTTGGAACCCAAAAAATTTAGATTTGGATTTGAGCCAAATTCCTACCAAATCCACTTCACTCACAAAAACCTTAATTTCAAATTACACCCCCACCCCCGTCATTTAGAATGACACTACTGTGCTTCTTCTTCTCCTTCCTCATCTCTCTCTTCTTACCCACCCTCTACATGATCAAACACCTTTGAGCAATTAGAGCAAGTTTTTCGCATTATTCTCTCCATAATTTCAGGTACATCTACTTTTATCTCTTTAATTTTGTTCAAACAATATTTGTATTTCAACTGAGATTCGATTTCGATTTTACTCGAACAATTTTTGGGGATTTAGGATTTCGTTTGTCGGATTTGTATTTTGGTAACTGAGAATAAAAATTACGGAATTTCGAATAATCAAAATCGCGAATCTTGTTGAGTTTGTTTCAAATTTGCGTTATTCAAGTAGAATTTCTATGACTTTCAATGTTTTAAGCTCAAATTTAAGCATAATCGTCACTTACTAGATGATGTTTTTGATTGAGCTGATCGTCGATTACTCTAGGAAGTTCAAAAATTAGGTATATAATCGGGCAGTCGTGCATTTCAGAGTCAGTGTTGATAATTAGATGAGAAACTTGAAAGTTTGAGAATTTTGACTGTTGGTGTTTGAAATTTTACTGTTGAATGCTAGATTTGTTACTGTACTGTAAAAACCGAGACACATAACAGATTTGCAACAAATTTGGCTTTTGATCAGTTCCTGAACTACACAATACTTAGATCAACTGGTACGAGATTGTGCTCCAGAATGCAATGTTTTATGCTTGTTATCAGTTCGACCCCCGAATTCTCGTGAATGCAATGCTGAATGCTAATACTGTGTATGATGAATGCAATCCTGAATTCTCGGGAATGCTAATACGCAGGAAACACTTAGACAAACTGGTAACAAGTTCGATCCTGTGAAAACTGCACGACTGTCACGACATTGGAGTAAACGGGAAGATATATTCATCCTGCAACTGTCTAAATGCATGGATTGGATGCTCAAAGTTCACTCAAATTAGGTTGAGAGTTGCATTTTGTTCCTGCAACTGTCTAAATACATCACAGATTTTTAAGAATAGAGCGACTTAGTTTTCCTGCAGTTCTGTTTCTGTGTTCAGGAAGCTTAGTTATTTAAGTTCTTGTTCACGTGTTATGTAGTTGACCATTTTACTGTTTAGAAAGTCGAACTTTGTAGTTAAAAGAAGTGTATTTATGTAGTGGTGTAGTTCCCGTGTTATGTAGATGTTTAAAAATATGGATTGAATTGAAATGGTGAAATGATTTTTTTTTGAAATCCTTGTGTCTCCCAAACAACTTGTGGAATTGAATTGTAGAATTCAAATCCAAGGGTATTCCAAACACCATTTTGAATTTGGATTTGGATTTGAAATCTAGAATTTCAAATACAAGAATTGAAATCATGATATTCAAATCAATTTCGAGTACCCAAACGCAACCTTAATGATTTTACGATTCTTCTTTTTATCAACCTACAATTATTTTTGGACTCTTTTACACTCAATTGGACCGTGACCCTTGTCACACATCACCATTACACTTTCTTTTATAAACTTTTCTTTTTATAAAAATGATTTAAGGATTTAGATATTTCTTCTCATCCATTTAATTGGATGACTCATGCTTAGCCTCTTCACTCTCTCATTCTTACATTTTGGCTGGTTTATGTAGGGGTTCTAAGCATAGTTTTCATCAAAATCTCTTAATATTTATGCCTTGAAAACCATTCATTTCCTACATTCATTTTTGTTAATTAAACAACAAAAATTCCTCCTCCTTCTCCCTCTTAACCATGATATTCAGCAGCCCTTCAAGGCTAATTCTTGCCTCTAATCGAGTCATAATCGTCTCGGTTTCATCGTCAATTAATCGTTATTCCGATCCTTCCGTTAAGGTAATAATCGAAGTTCTCTTCGATTGTTATTCACCTTAGTTTTCTTAGTTTTTCTCATGATATTTTTCTACCAATTTTTTTTTGTGTGTTAAGAATTTGTGGACGATCTTGAGGACGACGAGTATATTATCGATTCGGATTTAGATTAAAGGTAACGTCGATGTTACTTGGTATTTCATGATTTAATTGTGTATTTGCATGTATATTTTTATATTTCATTTTTAACAGTATGTGTATGTCATATAATCTGGAAAATTTTTAAAAGTTGAAAATTTGCATGTTTCGGTATTTTTATCGCTTTTACGAGATTAACGATTGAATTGTTATATTAATTTGTAAAATCGTAATATTCGGCCTAAACATGTAATATATGATTATATTCTGTAAAAAATGAAGTTTTTGATGATTCTTGATAATTTGGTATTTTCTGATATTTTTGATATCGATTATTGAATTATTACCGTTTACGAACAAAAATGATTAAAAGCCGATTTTTGGTTCTAGCACTCAAACATTTTATTTTAATCTGAATTTTGACGTGGGTAAACTTTCTGGTGAAATAGAATTTTCTGATTGTTTTCATAATTTTTTGGAATTGTTAAGTGGGTGAATTAATTAATACTTTAAATCATCGTTTACCGTTAAAAACCGTGTTTGTTGTTTTAATTTTTTATTTCTGGTTGGTGTTTTAAATCTGGAGAAATTGTGTTTATGATGATTTCATGATAAAATGTATTTTTATGATTTTTAATACTTTATTCTTACTTTATTTTTATTAAAGTAATTGTGTTTCTGATGATTTTAAATTCCGAGTATCAGACCAAACAAATCGGCCTTTAAACATTTACACCCACATCTCGATCGATTCAACGGAAACATAGATGCCCCCATACATCTATCTAGTACAAGTCAAATTGTCAACCGAATCGAGGTACTACACTTCGCCCCCAACACGAGATCGGAACGGCCCCCGGGCGCCAGCGGGCGCCCTAGGGGGGCCGTGTGGGTGGCAGCCGCGACGGTCAACGCGGGTGTGCGCGGCGAGCGGGTGGCAGCGTCCACAATGACTCCTTAGTCGGACATGATATTTGATAAAATCAAGGCAACCAGATTTCACTAGGATAAGTCGGGACGAGACTTCAAGGCCTCGGGATCAAGTGAGTACCACGCTTTGGTCCTGTACGCCGACGGTTCAGGCGCTCCAGCGTCCGCATCTGAAGACTGAACCGTTGAGCCTCCTGTGTCTGAGTTCTAAGGCGCACGAGTTTACGCGCCTGAGCCTTTGTCCTCTGATCAATATATAACACGATACGTAGCTGACTAGAGTCTGTTCAAACTTCGATCTGTAGTTTCTGTTTACGTTTTCTATTTACGAGTCCGTTTATAGTTTACATTTATTGCTTCTAATTCAATATTATTCAATTGTTGAAGTATTGTGAATTCCGGGTTGTATTCCGCCTGTGTAACTTGTAATCTACATTTCAAGTTCTTTATTTCATTTGTTTTGCAATTTACCGCTTTCAAATGAACCCACATGGTAAATTCAACTTCAACATATCAAAAAATTGCATTAAACGACGTTGCAAGATACAATTCATATGCTAGGTTCAAAACAATGGTTGTCATGCATAGCCATCTTAGTAACATGCACATTCCAACATTAATCGATTCTTAGTAGAGGCCACTATGTGAGGGTGGGGTTGGGTGTTCTTCGTGAACTTCCTAACACGTACCTTCACCTTTTACTCAGAACCTTCGGTTTCGGACGTCTGAAACCATTGGCAATGAAAGTCATTCGATATATGATATTCGATAAATCGACATCGGTATCGTTATGCAAGGGGACAAACCACATAAGCTCTAGTACTATAAGACAAGACGCGCTTTGTGAGCGATACGCCTAAGCGTAGAATGGGTTCGAATGGGTCGGAAATCCCACAAAGTTTGGTGGCAACTCCAACTTCGATTTAAATTTCAATCCGAGAACAATCTTACCACGAGATTCATTTGCCTACCCAAACTCGTCTGTGGTCGCGTTGAGGTGGACCTATGTCATTCAATATCTGACACATCGATATTCATATGCTAAGGGACGAGCCCCCCTCAAACTCTAGCACTAAGGCCAACCGTGCTTTGTGCGCGGTGCGTCTAAGTGTAGAGTGGGATCGAATGGGTCCGAACTCTTACAAAGTTTGGTGGCAACTCCATTACGATTCAATTTCAATTCGTGAACCATCTCACATGAGAACTTTCGCCAAACGCAGGAAAGAACCCGCGCGCGCCTCGCAGCGTCTCGGGGGAGTGGGCTTTGCTATGTCCACAATTTGGCGACTCCGCTGGGAATACCTGCCTACCACTCGTCATCGGGGTCTTCGGGGTAAGACTCAAAAATAAATCGATTAATTACTAGAATGTGCGTTTTAGTTCGATAGTTCATACATAAACCCCAATTTTTCCCGGGCTGGAGGCATGCCTCTAAAGTCCCACTATACCGCGATGCCTATCAAACTTTGGTTGCATCAAGGTGTTCGCGTGCCGAACTCGTCTGGCCTTTTCGGCATGCCTTATGTCAAACTTCTGGGATAGGGAGTCCGCGCCGATGATCAGGAGAGTCGTGTATGCTGGTATAGACCCTATGTAGACCGACCGAGACTTAGTGTAAAGCATACATACTGTCGTCATAATGCCTTTTTGACTACTTGCTGCTTGGTCTCTGTGTCATTTTCAAAAATCGTCATTTCAAAAATGCATCTTCTCAAATTTTCTAAAAACTCGGAATGCTGCCGAAATTTATTTAATATTTGACTCAAAATAGTCTATTTTTAGCCGGCATGCTGCCCATTTCGATGTTCAAATCACCAACTTTTCAAAAAAATCTTTGTCCTGTCGGCATGGTGAATTCAAAAGACAGGACCGCCCTTCGTTTGTTCAAAAGTCAACATCTTGAAAACCCTTCTTATCCTAGGACCTACCGTTATTCGTGTGTCAGGTCTTTCATAGTTCATCGAAAGTCTATAGCGTCGAAACGCTATCGATCCTACATCGCGGGTTTCTCCCCTATCACTGACTGCCTCGTTCATAAAGGCATGACCAGCCCGTGTCGGGGATACCCCTACAAAGGAAAGTCCGTCTAGACACTCGAGTTTAAGTTTGGGGAAATCTCACATGGTCCTCGCTTCGAATAGGACTCGGCCCACATAGCCGTATCCTAAGGGAGTCACATCACTCATTTGTCATCCGTCTAATCGAGTCTCTTTCGAGTCAGTTCTCCTCGTTCCGTTTTCCTTGTTCGGGTTGTCTCGATACCAAGACCTGGGTTCAAAATTTCTGATTACGTTGTATTCTTCCAAACAGGCCACCTTCAACTAGACTCAAAATGGAACAAGTTATGAGCGAATTGAAGAATATGATGGAAATCATGGTCAACAAGTAGACCAAGGTCGAAAATCAACTGGGAGCCATAAGAGTTGATCAAGCAGCTACAAATGCTCGACTAGCTATTGTCGAACAAAGGGGCCCCGACACTGGGTTTATGAACAATGGGCCCGTGGATGAACTGATCAGCACAGTGCGCCGGTTAGAGGAGCAGATCCACTCATCCAGGGGTAACAACATCCACACGGAAAACTCCCGTGTTTATTCTCCGGTGAATGACAAAATGCCTGCAAACTCAAATCTCACGGGTTTGCCAATGTTCGAGGGGACCGAAGACCCCTTACTCCAACATGTTAAAGAATCTGTTCGCACCATCCCTCGAGAAACACCCAAGAGACTAGTATTACAGGCTAGATCCCAAGAAGTACCTTACATGGGATGATGTGGCCACCAAATTTGCTCGGAACTATGTTGACAATACCAAGATCCAGACTACCATGCATACTCTGGAGGTGATGGCCCAGGAACCAAAAGAAGGTTTCAAAAAATACCTTCAGCGCTGGAGGGCCGAGAGTGAGCTAGTGGAGAAGCCCAACGAGAAGAATTTGGTGAAAACATTTGTGAAAAATCTCCTACCATCCTATTGGGTCCACCTCAGGTATGCGGTTATTCCCAACTTCACTACCCTCACTGAAATGGGTATGAGAATCAAGGATGACCTGAGACAGGAAGACTTAGTCAAATCCTTCAATAGGGGATACCAAGGGGCCACCTCCTCAGCCAACGCCCTGGCCACAGCCCGCTGCATATTCGATGAGGTTAATATACTAGATACCTTGTCCAAGAAGAACACGCCACAACGGGTATTCACCGACAGAGGTACTAACTATGCCCACGCCTTGGAAAGACTCTCCTCCAAAGGCCTAATCCAACCGATAGGCCCAACTCCAGAAGTCTGGCCCACAGGCGCTCTAAAAGTTGGGACGTGCAAGCCTATTGTCAATTCCATAGGGGTAACGGGCATGATACCGATAAATGCTGGAAGGTAAAGCACCTTATCCAGGATTTGATCAAAAGCGGTAAAATTCCATTACCCGGGGACAAGCCGAATAACAAGGATAACCTTTTCAGCTCTCACGCCATCTTTTCCGAAAAGGTGATCGATTGTTCCCACCTCATTTGCCCTTTCACCCTGCAAGTGAACGGGATTTGGTTCGATGATCAAGACAACGGTTATTTCACCAAGGAGAAGGCATCCCCATCACCAGTGAGGAGGTCTGAAAGGCTAGGACTAAGGCTTTAGCTAGCAACCACCTCATCCGATCCGTGGCTCCTGCCAAGCTACTAGCTAGGGCTGTTCAAAAATTGGTCCAGACCGACCAACCGGACCGGCCGGTCCAGACCGACCCGGACCTGCCCTTAACCGGTCCAGTACCCGGTTCCTATTTCACGCATGATCGGTTTCCGGTCCGGTCCGGGCTAAAACCCAGAAAAAACCAGAGTAGACCGGAAGACCGGAGTTGAGTAATTAGCGTGATATACTGATATTCCATGAAACACCCCACATTGATTGAAGATGTCCTATTTATGAGCTTTGCTTAAAGGGATTTGAAGTACTACTCATATCAACAAAGTGCACTTTCTTTTCTGGTTTGCCCATGATAAGAACTCCGCAGTTAAGCGTGCTTAACTGGGAGCAATCTTAGGATGGGTGACCTCCTGTGAAGGTTTCCGGGATGCACATGAGTGAGGACAAAATGCGCTGGGAAGGACTCGTGTTGGTCTGTGGGACTAGTACAAAGCCTGGCGGGCTACCGCTGTTAACATTTCCGGTCCTAGGATTGGGCCGGGGTGTTACAAATGGTATCAGAGCAACCCTGCGACCGTGCATTTGGCAGATAGGGGGGGTGGATTCTGGGTCAGCGGTTATGCTGCCAGGCGCAACGAGGATGTTGCGTTCTTCAAGTGGGAGTGATTGAAACACCCCACATTGATTGAAGATGTCCTATTTATGAGCTTTGCTTAAAGGGATTTGAAGTACTACTCATATCAACAAAATGCACTTTCTTTTCTGGTTTGCCCATGATAAGAACTCCGCAGTTAAGCGTGCTTGACTGGGAGCAATCTTAGGATGGGTGACCTCCTGTGAAGGTTTCCGGGATGCACATGAGTGAGGACAAAATGCGCTGGGAAGGACTCGTGTTGGTCTGTGGGACTAGTACAAAGCCTGGCGGGCTACCGCGGTTAACATTTCCGGTCCTAGGATTGGGCCGAGGTGTTACATTCCACTTCTCCAGATTTTCAAAATTTCTAATAATTTCAAATACTAACTTTGTAAATCGTAATATTCTCAAATCTTAACTTACCATAACTCAAGCAGTCAATCATCATAAATCCTAATTCCTATTTCCTAAGTATTTTCTATTTTCTAAATAATTCAAATTTCAAAACACTATACTAATTACTAATTACTAATATACTTATATATAAATATATAATATACTTATACTACTAGTCTACTATTTTACGTAAATCATAATACATTAACATCCCTACCCTTAAATACCTAAGTTCTTGAATCTTGAGGCCAGTTTGACTCTTTGAGGGTAAACCGAGTTACCGAGTTCTCGCTACTCGCTATCAGCAAATTCAGCATTCATCAATCATCATCAATTCATCCGCATGACCGCATCAGGACTTTGAAACGGCAAAACAGGAACATGTATTTTTGTATTTTGTTCTTAAATCGTAATTCGTAAGTCGTAAACAATGTTGATTCCGTGTTGAATGTTTGATTTTATTTTTATTTGCTGAAAGTCGTAACCTAAGTTGTTGAATGTTGAACTGTTGTATACTTCTATTTTGTATTTTGTTTGATTCCCGTGAAGTAAATCGTGTTGACTGTTGAGTGTTGTTTGTATATTGTTTTGTGCTGAGGCCTGAGGGGCGTGAGGCCGTGTGACTGCGTGAAGACTGAGGGCTGACTGCTGTCCTGCTGAAGTGCTGAGTATTATTTGGTCTGACTTGTGTGTTGTGTCAGTTGTGTGTTGTGACTTGTGTCAGGGAGTTAGGGACCCAGTCACGTAGGGTTAGCCGGTTAGGTTGTGTGTTCTGACTTGTATATAATATATCATATTATTTACTTGATTACTGCTTATTATTCATATATTAGTATATTACTGCTTATTATATTCTAAGTCTCCTACTCTTCTGTTCTCTACTTGACTACTTCTCTATGTGACAATTTGCATCACAATTGACAAATATACAATGAATAATGATGAGTTGATAGTTATTTACACTTTAGTTATTTACATAATTACATTACACTTTAGTTATTTGTATATTTGCATTACACTTTTGTTATTTACCTTTTTAATAGTTTTAATTTGTAATTGTTTGAATATTATTTTAATTATTTGTTTATTTATTATTTTAGAATAATGAGGAGCTCGGTTTTGAAAAAAGACGGCTTGAACCTGATTTGGAAGAGGCCTTAATGCAAGAGTCGCCACGAGGTTGTGTATCCCTCACATCAGACTTTGACGTCGGTGTTGACGAGAATATAAATGTTCCTCAGACAAAACCAGAAATAACTTTATTGTCTGTCAGGCCTAAAGTCCCAGGACGCCAGTACGTCTATGGTAAAACTAGGGGATCTGCTTATTGGGTGCATTTTCGTGAGTACGACGACGAGGAAGGTAAGCGAAGAGCTGAATGTATCTATTGTGAAAATAAAACTTTTGCAGCTGATAGTAATATAAATGGTTCCAAAAATGTTAAAAATCATTGGCTTGCATGCCCCGCTAATCCTGATGCTCCTACAAACAAGTCTAAAGGGAAACAAACTCAGTTAGTTTTTGATAGGAGTGAAAATGAAGGGGAAGGTCAATTGAAAGGGAGTGAAAATGAAGGGGAAGGTCAATTGAAAGGGTGGGTTTTAAATCTCGAGGAGGTTAGAGATGCAGTTGTTTACTTGATCGTAGTGGACAAGTTACCATTTCGGTTTGTTGAGAAAACTGGTTTCAAACGTCTTATTTATGTGACTTGCCCTACATTTCATATCCCATCTCGTGTCACTATAACTCGTGATTGTTATCAACTCTTTTGTAATGAGAAAACTAAATTGATCGAGTGTCTTAGAGTTTCATGTCAAAGGGTATCTTTTACCACTGATACATGGACTAGCATTCATAAAATCAACTATATGTGTGTAGCTGCTCATTATATCGACAATGACTGGAAGTTGCATAAGAAGATCATTTGTTTTTGTCCTATCTATAGTCACAAGGGTAAGGATATAGCAAACCTTCTTGATGGTTGCTTCAAATCATGGGGTTTAGATGATAAAGTCTTTACTTTGACTGTTGATAATGCTAGTTCTAATGACACTACTTGTTTGGAACTAAGAAAAATTCTTCAAAATAAGCCTAATACAGTTGGGAATGGGGATTATTTGCATATGAGGTGTGTTGCGCATATTATCAACCTTATTGTGTGGGATGGTTTGAAAAAGAACAAGGACTCAATCAGTAGGGTTAGGTATGCGGTTAAATTTGTTAAAAGTTCTCCTGCTAGAGTGAAATTCTTTAAGGATGTTGCAAAGAGGTATACACAATATAAGAAGTCATTAGCTCTTGACGTGCCTACTAGATGGAACTCTACATTTGATATGTTGGAAACCACTTTGAAATTTAAGGATGTATTTGGTGATGTAAATGTTCCAGTTAACCCTTCAGGAAATGAACTTGGTCCAGGTTCAGATGATGTTGATGAGTTTGGGAATCCTATTGAGGTAGAACATTCTGGTGCTCCTAGTGACCATGATTGGGGTGTAGTTGAATCATTGATGAAATTTTTGAAGGAGTTTAAAGTTTTGACTGAAAAAGTTTCTACTTCATTGTATGTGACTAGTGATTCTAGTTTCTTTTTCATTGCTCATGCACTTCATCAGTTAAATAAATTTAGTGCTAGCGATGATGATGACTTTAAAGCTATGTCATGTGCTATGAAAAAAAATTTGACAAGTATTGGGGAGATGTTGAGAAGATGAATGTCTTGGTTTATATGGGAGATACTCTTGATCCGCATGTTAAGTTAGTAGGTTTGAAGTTTGCTTTCACTAGTGTTTATGGTGCACCTAAAGATGAAGAAATGAGCAAACTAGTGTATGCTAAAGCAAAAGGGTTATTTGATGAGTATAGGAGATTATATGCTCCTTTGGCTCCTCAAAATGATGAGAGTACACATGTTGTGGGTAGTAGTGTTGGACATGATGATTCTTTAGATTTCAAAAAAGCTATTGAACGCCAAGTTTGGAGGACAAGGTCGGATAGTGGGTATTCAAAATCCGAGCTTGATAGATATTTGGAGGAAATAATTGGGGGCCACGAAAAAGATTATGATGTGTTGACATAGTGGAAACTATCCTAGGTATCCTATTTTATCACGTTTAGCACGTGACGTTTTAGCAGTGCCTATTTCTACCGTAGCTTCGGAGTCCTCTTTTAGTGCCGGTCGTCGACATCTATCACCATTTAGAAGCTCATTGACCCCAAAGGTAATATATATTTAGACATTTTAGTTCTTATTTATTTTTTCTACTCTCTTTTAATTTTCTTTGAATGTCTATTGAAGACTTTAACCACAAAAATTTAATATTTTATGTCATCTAAGATTGTTGAAGCACTCTTATGTGCACGAGATTGGATTCGGCCAAGAAATGATAAAGGGCTTAACATGGAAGAGAAGTTAGAAGAACTTGAAAAACTTGAAAAAGGTATTTCCGAACTTATACACTTATTTAGTTATTTCCATTAAATTTATACATTATTATTCCTATTGCCGACTTACGTAATATTTTCCTAACATAAGTTGTCAATTTAATTTAATATAGATTTGACGAATACGACAATAGTCGATGAAGAAGATGTCGTTGTCCAACTTTGAAGACCGACGACCTCAAAGATTCGAAGATTTTATTAGTCTCGTCATTATTAAATTTTAAGCATACATTATTAGTTTCGTACTTTATTTTTATTTTGGACTTTGCTATATTTACTTCTCAATTTTGATTAGTTTCGTACTTTATTTTTATTTTGGACTTTGCTATTTACTTCTCAATTTTGATTACGTATTAATGTATAAACATTATACGTTGGCACGTTGCATCTTAACCAAATTCTTACAAGTTACAACTAGCCGTACGTAATCACGCGCCATCCGGGTCGACCGGTCCAGTCTGAGTTAAGACCGGTCTGACAGGTCCGGTCCCGGTCCGGTCTAACACCTGGCCGGTCCGGACTTCGGTTCTGGCGTATGCATTTGGCCGGTCTTCGGTCCAACCGGGTCCGGTCCGGTCCGGTTCCGGACCGGTGAACACCCCTACTACTAGCTCTTGGGATACCCCTATTCCGGCAATTGTCACTAATCAAGACAGGGCAGAAGCCGTCCCTGAAGAGCCAACTGCTGACACATCTCTCGTAAAATAAATAAAGAAAACCCGAGTTGATCTAAAAATATGGCAACTCTTGGTTAGCTCGCAAGAACATCGAGAGGCCCAGTGGAGAAACAAATGGAATTCTAGGTGATCAACATGACCTCCTCCTTCAATTTACTCTTACGACGTCCATGGATCCACGCTGTTAAGGCAGTATCATCCAGCCTACATCGAAAAATCAATCTACCTTTGGGCGACAGGATTATCACCTTAGAGGCAACACCAATGACTATGGCCAGTTGCAACACCACAAGCCATCCCGGTACAAACCTTTGGGGGGTTCGATTTCGTGGGAACAATTGAAGAAGTTTTCCTCTTCAGGCCCTACTTTACTACCAGCATCGACATGATGCTGCAAAAATTGGGGTACCTCCTAGGGGTCACTTCCAGGCCATATTTTCCATCTGGGAAGATCATCGAGGTTCTGAAGGATGAAGATTTTCATTTCGGTCTAGGGTATGCCTTAGCGCCAAGCAATGTCGTCTGAACAAGCTCCAAAAAGGCCTGAAATCTCATAAAGTGTATCCAATTGAGCCCTTATAGCCCGAGGCTGACCGACCACTTCATTAAACCGGTATTCGGGGCTATCCAGGTTGGTCTATTCTGACCAGGTACCGCGCACTCTAGGATAAAACTGGCCCGAGTTTGCAACTATATTCCGGATGACGTGTTCGCTCTCATCCAGTCAGAACCAAACGAGGACACCGACGACGTTGAGCCCACGCTAGGGCTACAATTCGGGGAAGACGAGGTCACCCCAACTCCAAAGGAATCTAGTTGATCTCATCCTTTGCAGCAACAGGTTCGATCCAACTAAGCTGATCTCGGAAGTTGCCTACGAGACAGGGAACAAGGCACGCAGGAAGACTGTCAAATGGATAGACAGTCAACACCGGGTCTACAAGCTGGTTGCTGGTGGAGGTGGCAATCGGGCGGGCAGGTCGGGTTCGGGTCGGGTCATTATCGGGTCATGACTGTTATCGAGTCGGGTTCGGGTCAGTTTCAGGTCGCTTATAGGTCGGGTTAGTCGGGTCAACCTTTGTGTCGGGTTGGGTCAGTTTCGGGTCACTTCCGGGTTGAGTCATTCGGGTTGAGTTGTCGGGTCATCCGGGTTTGGGTCGGGTCACTATTAGGGTTCGAGTCATTATCGGGTCGTGTCATGTTCGGGTCGGACTAGGTTTTGTTAGGTCTGGTCTTATTTAAACCATCAATTCATTATACAATTTTTTTTGAATATTTATCATTTATTATTCCAATTTTTATTTTGTTTTTCAATAGTTTTGGTAAACAGAGATTAATTTTATATGAAACCAAATGTAACAATTATTAGTTGTGATTGAAGATTAAAATCGCAAATACTAAGAATGATGAATTTGATAAAATATGTCTTGGAGTGGAAATTGAACGGGTCAGGTCGAGTTTGGGTCGAGTCGGGTCAGGTCAGGTCTTGTCGGATCAATAATTGGCGAGTTGACTTAGGTGTGATTAATCCATTTTAAAACATTTTTTTAATATTTCAAATTTATTATTTTTTTAACGATGTTTGGTTAAGAATATCTGAAGAAAATAAACAAAACAATATTTTAATTTAAAATTATTTTTTTTATCTACATTGAATCACGTCAGGTCAGCTTTTGGGTCGCGTCATTTTCGGGTCGAGTCGGTTCGGGTCGTGTCAGATAATTTATCGGGTCATTTCGGGTTACAGGTCGTCTCGGTTTGGGTCGGGTCCGGGTTTGGGTTGGCATGAAGCGGGTCGTATCAGGTTACGGTTCATCATCAGGTCGGGTCGGGTCATGTCACTACATTTTCGGTTCAGATCAGGTCAATTTTATTCTGGTTTCGGGTCGGGTCAGACTTGCCAGCTCTAGTTGCTGGTGAAGTAGACATGCGTGCTACCGATTCTAATTCAGAGTTTGAGTCTGAGTCTAAGTCGGAGTATGAGATCGAGTCTAAGGAGTCCGGTGCTAGAGTCCCACTTGTAGCCCCTCTCCCTGGCCTTTAGTTAGTACTACTGGCACTACGGGGTCTGTTCCGCGTACCCTTCCCATTCCGCATCGTCCAATGATCCGATGGCCGCTCTGTTTCAGCTATTTTCAAAATTTTCCATCAATAATAATAATAACGACCGTTCCACTTATGACCTGTCTACCTTTAAATGCGATTTTGGTTTCAAAAATATTTTATACAATGACATTGAGAAACCCGACGAAAAGGTACCCTTACCTTCTCATCTAATCGAGCAATTAGAGCAAAGAGAGTCCCGAAACTCGGTGATCGAAGGAACCAAGTCCATCAACGTGGGAACTACTTTAGAGCCCCATATGCTTAAGATAAGATTATCACTAGATCCCGAGGAGAGACAACAGTTCATAAGCCTCCTCTAAGAGTTTAAAGATGTTTTCACATGGTCCTACAAGGACATGCCGGGGATAGATCGAGAAATAGCCGAACACCGCATACCAATGAAAGATGGGTGTAAGCCAGTTAAACAAAAACTCCGCAGAATGAAACCTGAGTGGTCTCTCAAAGTCAAAGTAGAGGTCGACAAACAGTTCAAAGGCGGCTTCATACAAGTGTCCGAATATCCGGGCTGGGTTGCGAACATCGTGCCGGTACCTAAGAAGGACGGTAATGTGCGCGTATGCGTAGATTTTTGGGATCTTAACAAGGCCAGCCCGAAAGACGATTTTCCATTGCCACATTGATATAATGGTGGACAATACTGCCGATCAAGATCTTCTATCCTTTATGGATGGGTACGATGGGTGCAACCAGATCAAAATGGTGGAAGAAGACATGAGTAATACCACCATCACTACACCTTGGGGTACTTACTGCTACATGTACACCGTCATGCCATTCGGCCTCGTCAATGCCGGAGCTACTTACCAACGAACCGCTACAACATTGTTATATAATATGATGCACAAGGAAGTCGAGGTCTATGTGGACGATATGATCGTCATATCCAAGAGCCGAGACGGGCACATCATCATCCTAAGAAAGTTCTGTACTTGACTGCGCGCAAATACAACATGAGGCTAAATCCCCAAAAATGCAGTTTTGGGGTGACATCAGGAAAGTTACTAGGTCACATCGTTAGCCAACGTGGTATCGAAGTCGACCCAGAAAAAATCAAAGCCATCATTGAGATGAAACCTCCTAAAACCGAGAAAGAGATAAGGGGATTTCGCGGGAAAGTCGTCGGTTTATCTCCAAATTAACCATGGTATGTTAACCTGTGGACGTCTGTTCGCACCGCCCTGCGCCCCGTGCGGGACTGACCTGGTTTTCAACGTGTAGCGGCGGCCACCCACGCGGCCTCCTCCCTGCCGGGGGCCGGTTCGATCTCGCATACGAGGCGAAGTGTCGGACCTCGATTTGGATGACGATCCAGACTTGTACTAGACGGGTGCGAGCACCCATGTTTCCGTTTGGGAATCGATCGAGTCGTGGTTGTAAATGTTTAAAGGCCATTTTGTTTGGTAAGGCGACCTTTCTAGTGAACTGAAGTTGTTGCCGATTTGTGGAGTCTCCACCGAGTCAATTATGGGGACTCGGAAACCGTTCAAGTTAACTTTGATCCCTTGCCGGCTCAAAGTTGAATGGTACGGGACCAAAAGATAAAGACTAGTACTCTTAAGCACTCCATGCCTGGAATGACTCTCATTGCCAATGATTTCGGACATCTGGAAACCGTCGATTCTGAGTAAGGGGTGAGGGTACGTAGTGGGAAGCCAACATCCGATAGATGTCAACACCCAATCCCGCCCGCACTATAGCGGCCTCTACTAATCAATCGATGGGCTGATATCCTAGCTCTTTTGTTGCGGTGGAAGTACTGTAACATCCGTTGTTTTAACCCTATTCCTTTTGCTACGTCGGTTGTTTAAGGACAAGTAAATATTGTCATCAAAGTAGTTGTATTTACATTCTTTGCATGCGATTTCATGTGACAAGCAGGCCATGAAAAGATGCACATAAGAGAGTTGAGAGTACTAGTATTATACGTATTAGCAAATCAGTTTTAACGCGATAATACGGATATTAGTCATTCTCGTGATATACCTTACCTGGTATTCTGCTTAAGATGCGTCGGTTCGGTATTAATAGAGATGCGTCGGACCATGTATGGCGAGCACCTGGACTAATACAGAACCCTGTGGACATGACATAGGTCCACCCCGACGCGGCCATGCGCGGGTTTGGGGAGGCGAATGAATTTCCATATGAGATGGATCGAATAGAATTTTAAATCGAAGTAGGAGTCGCCACAGAATTTTATGGTTATTCGGAACCATTCGAACCCACTCTATGTCGTAGTGGGCCATATTTAAAACACGGCCCATTTCCGATGTCAGAGTTTATCGGGTTCGTCCCTTTGCATTACGATACCGATGCCGACTTGAGCGGTTTATCGTATATTGAATGACTCTCGTTGCCAATGGCCTCGGACATCCGGAAACCATGGTTCTGAGTAAGGGGTGAGGGTACGTGTTGGGAAGCTCATTGAGAACACCCAACCCCGCCCGCACTTAGCGGCCTTTACTAAGATATCGTTCGGTTTTGTGTACACGCGTTAGTTCGACGATTGAATGATATGCAGAGATTATTTTCCTAAGACATGTGAGGAAAATAAATAAATGGGTTGCTAAGTCGTTTAATGCATGTTAAACTAATAACGTCAAAGTTATTTTAGCATGTGAATTCGTTTTAGTCTAATAAAACGAAGAAATAAATAAATTGATACAAACACGAAAAAACGAGTTAGTAACGATTGAATAATAATATAGCAAATAAATATACGAGATCGGGAAAATAAATATTAATCGAAATCTGAAAAATATTGCTAAAACGCTGTTTTGTATAAAAAACGAAGTTTCAAAAATAATAAAAAACGAGAAAAGGACGCGTCGCGGCAGCCGACCGCGCGGCTCGCCCGGGACGTCGGCGGGTCGCGTGGCGGCCTGTTTTCGAAAGCGGTTTTTTTGAAATTTCCGATTAAATCGCGTACGAATATTGCATAATTCGTACTCGACTTAATATTCTCGATATTCGTTATATTCGATAGTTGACTACGAAATCAATATCAAATATTTTGAATAGTTTTAGAAAAAGATATAATTTTTAGAAATCGTATCGTAGAATAAATAATAATAAACGAACGAAAAGCTAAAAAAAAAAAAAGGTCTCGGGTTTCAGGCCCGTGCGCGAGCCGCCTGGGCATGGCGCGACTCGCGTGCGGGTCTGCCCGTTTTTATTATTTTTTGTCGAAAACCGTTAAATTTTATAAATCGCGTACAAATATGGATTAATTTATACCCGATTCATATTTTCGATATTCGTCGTATTCGATATTCGATTATGAAATCGATATCGAATAGTCGGAAGGATTTTAAAAAGGTTTTGAAAAAGTTTGTTTTGAACGAAAAGTTTAAAAAAAGGATTTTGAACGAAAAAAAGTAACGATATCGTCGAAATCTTAATATAATTCTTTTCGATATGATATTCGATTATATAGAATCGATATCATATTTTTAAGAATGTTCGATATATGAAAATAGTTTTTAATAATATTGATATTAGAAAATAAAAAAGAAAGACCGACTAAGGACCCATAAAAAAATGAGAAAGAGAGAAGAGAAAAAGGAGAAACGGGTTTGATTTACACCCTCAACCTACATGCTTTGTTTTTTCTCGGGATAAGGCTCGTCAGAAAGTGGTTTAAACTTGGGAGCGTCGAGATGATGCGGGATGAGTTAAGGTGTTGATTTGGTCGTGTAATGGGACGTGTAGTTGGATGGTTTTCTCGGGGCTTCGAGGCTACTTCGGGAAGGTGTCGGGATTTGCTAGATATCGAGGATGTAGGACGTGTGTATTATGGCTGTAAAAACCGTGTTAATTGTGTGTCTCTTGTGTTGGACAAGAGGTCCTATTTATAGGAATCGAAGTAGTCTTGCTTGTGTGACAAGAAATACCGGTTTGGATAGGAAATACGAGAGTTCGAGAGGAAATCAAAGTCTCGTTTCTTGGTGAAGAAGCCAAGTATCTCGGCTGGTGGGAGGGTGTTTCGGCTGAGTTAGGACGCCTAAACCGAGTGTTTGAGCCCGGTTTGTGTTTGTTCCGGTTTCTGGATAGAATTCCTACTTGAGATCGAATTCTACCTTTAACGGAATTGTTTAATGTTTAATGAAGCTGAAATTTTGTAGTGTTTGAGTATGAATCAGCCGTGTGAAGTGTCATGGCTGACTCACGTGTCTCGGGAAAATCTTTGACCGGGTTTTGACTCGGTCGCTAAAAGACGATTTTACCCCTGGTGTCGGAATCGACCCAAATTAGTCTTATTTGACTCGAAACGACCCACTGGGCCTGGATTTGAGGTTGGTTTTGTAAGATTTGTACTCCTTAATAAGTCTAAACCAAATGTCCATGATTACAAGCCCATATCCGAGTCCGTCAAAGCACGTTTACGTCCAATCATCATCGGGTGTTTGGCGGGAACTACTATAGACACCTGGCGGTCAAAATGTGGGTGTCTACAGAGCCCCCACTCTGACTGAGGCTTGAACAAGGGAAAAGTCAGAGTAGCTACTAGGTCAATCAAGGATTAAAACCTGGCAGACTTCCGATCAGGTTGTTTATAGTCCATTAGACCTGCGTGAAGGGCTCGCCAGCCATAGGATAGAAATCATACCTGGGTTGATGCTGATAATGCCGCGGGAGCTGTCTTGGAAGCTATGGGTATACCTGTTTACAGGTACATCCTGTCTTAGAATTGCGCGGGAGCTTGCCTTGGAAGTTATGGGTATATCTGTTTACAGATATAAAATGTCGCCTGGACTTTCCACTGGGGAATCTTTCTTAGAATTTCTCGGGAGTGTTGGGTGTACCCGTATGCTGACATAATTTGTATGTAACATTTAGGTGAAACACAGACTCATGCTGGGGAAGAAGTGATAATTTTTTTTTTTTGAAAATTTTTGAAAGGAAAAAAATGCTGAATTTTTTGGAAAGCTTAGAAATGAGGATGCTTGGGATGACTTTGATTCCTAATCGGATTCTGACATGGACTCCTGAAACTTCATGGTTAGACTTGTATGCCTAGGTGAAGTAGGGGAAGTGATATAAAGCCTATTCCTGTGATGACTAGGAAAAGGGATATTCCCTATTATAAATAGAGGGCTTTGGCTTCTTATTTTTCATATTCTAACCTAAATCTTTTCTTTCATCTTAGAATCCCTTTAGACCTTTTAGGATAAATAAAAGAAACTATTCTTGCAATGGGTATTGATCACTTGACTGCGATGCTTCAGGCGTGGGCCCAGGATTTTCGAGATGAAGATAAAGTTTAGCTAACTCAAATGGGAATTGTGGCTTTATTCTCATTTCAACGGCTTAGGGTAGATTCGCACTTTCTTGATTCTTGCTTAGCCTTTTGGGATACTACCTACCATGTTTTTGCATTTTCTCGAGGAGAAATGTGTCCCCTTCCTGAAGAAATTGCAGCTATAGGCGGTTGGTGCCCTAGTGCTCGTCCGGCTATTCCCCCATTTTATCCTGACCCAAGGAGGAGATTAAGGGATTTTCTAGGCTTGTCACATGCTGAGACAGCCCGTATGGTAAAGGGGGATTCAGTTTCCCTTTTTGACCTGGCTGACAAATTCATGCACCCAGTTGGCGCAAGAATTACTCCTACCCATAGGCGTAGGGCTTTTGCCTTTTGTATGCTGCATAGATATGCCTTTGAGGGTCGGATGGATGCTGACTCGTGCTTGGGTGAGATCAGGCTAATTAGCATAGTCGACCAAATGGAGACAGGTCACAGCCCGGTTTGGCTGATAACTGGGGAGATTATTATGGGCTTTGACGCTAGGAGACTTGACCCGGATCGACAACTGACAGGAGGCATCCGTCTTTTGCAGGTATTTAACCATTTTTTCGAAAAATTATCCGATTTTCCGAATTCTTTCCCGAAATTTCGAAATTTCCGAAATTCCCAATTTTTCCGAATTTTTTTGATTTTTCCGAAATTTTCGAAATTTTCAATTTTTCGAAATTTTTGTTTTTTTTGAATTTTTGAATTTTTTTGAATTTTTGAATTTTTTGATTTTTCGAAAATTTTGCAGATCTGGTTATCCGAGCGTCTGTCAATCATAGAGCCCCCAGTGAATATATCCAGATATCGTAGCTGTCAGATTGGCTCAAGGTCCCGACGAATAAGATCAAGTCATCACATAAATCGAAAGTATTGGGATGAAGAGCTGACATTTCATGGTGGGCCTTTGATTAGATGGAACTTCATCTGGTGGTTCCTTTCAAGGCTGACGGGGTTAGCTAGGAGGAACAAGGCCCGTTATTTGGTGATCTTGTCTTTGGACTGGACTGCCCATATCTATCCGGACCGTATTCTAAGACAGTTCGGTTCGTTTCAGGAGATCCCTGAGACTGAGGCAATCATTAGCGTTTCGATCCAATTGACAGACGCTGTGTGTGACACGTGGCTACAACGCTGGTTTACCCGTGTCCTGTGGACTATACCTCGCCCTTGTCAAACCACTTGGGTTTCTAAATCATATCGAAAGTGGACTTCTGAAGAATCAGAAGAGACTCGTAAGACTTTGAAGACTGAAGAGGCACTTGACTTGGCCCGTCAAGAATCGGTAAAAGATAATAGACGGTTCTTTGAGAAAGAGGAGACTCCAACGTCCTTTGCTGAGCCGGGGTCGGGTTCTAAGTCAAAAACTAAGACTCGGGCTAATGAGACCGGTGCTAGTGACTTGGAGAGAAGACTTGGACCGAGACTAGCGGTCCGAGAAAGGCTAGGCCCGTGTGATAACGAGGTGACCGGGGAGTCAAGTTTGAAGAAACGTGCCCGGGTTAAAGAGGTTCCCTTGGTGATTAGGGAGCGTTCACCTCCACGTCGACGCCGATGGACCGAAAAGGAGGCTAAAGGCAAAGGAATGGGAATTTGTCAGATGTTACCCCGAAGCTGCATTTCTGAGGGTTTAGCCTCATGTTGTATTTGCGTAATCGGGTGAAGAACTTTCTCAGGGCGGTGATGTGACCGTCCCTGTCTTTAGATTTGACGATCATGTCGTCCACGTAGACTTCCACTTCTTTATGCATCATGTCATGTAATAAAGTTGTGGCGGTTCGTTGATATGTAGCCCCGGCATTGATGAGACCAAACGACATAACAATATAGCAATAAGTACCCCAAGGTGTAATGAAGGTGGTCTTATCCATATCTTCTTCTGCCATTTTTATCTGGTTATACCCTTCATATCCGTCCATAAATGATAGGAGGGCATGGTCAACTGTGTTATCCACCAGTATATCGATGTGTGGTAACGGGAAATCGTCTTTCGGGCTTGCCTTGTTAAGATCCCGAAAGTCTACACAGACACGAACCTTACCATCCTTTTTAGGGACTGGTACTATGTTTGCAACCCAATCTGGATACTCGGAGACTCGTATGAACCCAGCCTTGAATTGTTTATCGACTTCCTCTTTGACCTTGAGGGACCATTCGGGCCTCATGCGTCGGAGTTTTTGTTTAACCGGCTTGAACCCTTCCTCGATCGGTATATGGTGCTCGGCTATTTCGCGATCGATCCCCGGCATGTCCTTGTAGGACCATGCGAAGACGTCTTTGAATTCTTGAAGGAGAACTATGAATTGTTGTTTCTCCTCGGGATCTAAGGATAATCCTATCTTAAGCATCTGAGGTTCTAAGGTTGTTCCCACGTTGATGGATTCGGTTTCCTCGATTACCGGATTGCGGGATTCCCTTTGCTCTAGTTGCTCGATCAGATGTGGAGGTAAGGATACCTGTTCGTCGGGTTTCTCAATGTCATTGCACATAAAATTTTTGAAATTGAGAAAATTTTGAAAATGAGACAAGTCGTAAGCAGAACGGTTGTTATTATTGATCATAAATTAGGAAAATAGCTCGAAGAGAGCTGCCATCTGATCACTAGTCAGTGGCGGGATATGTAGGGTGCCCGGGACAGACCCCGAGGCACCAGGAGTAGCTAAAGGGAGAGGGGGAGTTACAGGATTGACCCTAGCACCGGACTCACTAGACTCAATCTTAGACTCTGACTCGAACTCCGACTCGGACTCAGACTCAGATTCTGGCATCTCTCCTTCCCCTGTGATCAGCTTGTAAGTCCTTCCTTGACTGTCAGTCCATTTGACAGTTTTCCTCCAAGCTCTGGTCCCAGACCCGACTTCTGAGATTAGCTTAGACGGATCAAAGGTGAGGTCGACTAGCTCTTCCTTCGGTGTTGGGACCGCGAGTTCCTCTCCAAAAAGTAGCCCTAGCGCGGGCTCAGCATTCTTAGCATCTTCGGACTGGATGAGGGCGAAGATGTCGTCCGGTATGTAGTTGCAGTCCTGGGCCAAGTGGGTCCCAGGGCGTGTGGTTGTGGGCCGATATAGGCCAGTTTGGACAGTCTCGAACACTGGCGTGACAAAGATAGTCTTGCTGGCTTCGGTTTGACCCATGTTTTCCGAGGTTAGGGTGTAGCCCAAGCCTGTTTGAGTCCTCCCATTGTCCAGAACTTCGAGGATTTTTCCTGCAGGGAGATCGGGCATTGATGTAACCCCTGGTAGAAAGCCAAGATTCTGCAGCATTCGGTCAAGGCGGACCGTGAAGTAAGGACGGAAGAGATGATCTTCTTCGATGGCCCCTACGAAATCGAACCTCCAGAGATCGGTGCGGCCCGAGGTGTTGCAGTTAGCCACAGTCATAGGTGTGGCTTCTAGAGTGATGACGGTGTCATGCAAAGGTAGCTTGATTTTCCGATGCAAGGTGGAGGACACAGCCCTGGTCGCGTGGATCCAAGGTCTTCCCTAAAGAAGGTTAAAGGAGGAAGTCACGTCGATCACTTGAAATTCCAGCTCTTTCTCTATCGGGCCCGTTATGATAGTGAGTTTTGTGGCTCCAACTACCGACTTCGGGCTTCCGTCAAAAGCCTGTATGGTTTGAGCCGTAGGAATGTAGTCGGCCTCGGTAATGCCGAGGGCTTTGGCAGTCCTCAAGGGGAGGACATTGACCGCTGACCCGTCGTCTATTAAGGTCATGGGTAGGTACTTTCCACGGCAGATGACCGTGATGTAGAGGGCCATGTTGTGGGCTGGCCCGAATGGTGGTAGATCAGCATTAGAGAAAGTAATCAGTGGGCCTTCCTCTATGGATCTTCCCTTTAGGTGGGGTAGAACTGTGGCCACCATTTCAGCTGGAGTAGCCATGGAGTTGATTTTGACTCG
Organism: Agrostemma githago; assembly: GCA_958450325.1. NCBI lineage: Eukaryota > Viridiplantae > Streptophyta > Magnoliopsida > Caryophyllales > Caryophyllaceae > Agrostemma > Agrostemma githago. The sequence continues at coordinate 60,512,779 of OY288239.1, read as the reverse complement.
ATCGAGGGCCTTAGTGAGTACCTCTCGATGTTCCTGGGAGCTAACTAGGAGTTCCCATATAGAGATGTCAACTCGAGTCCTGTTTAGCTGTTTTACAAGAGCCTTTTCAGCAGTCGGCTCTTCTGGGGCGGGCTCGACCCTAAGTGGCTCGGCACTGATGAGGGCTTGACTAGTGTCTAAGGCTTTGGACTTAACCTTCTGAATCTCCTCGGGCGTGATGGGGACAACTTCCCCTTTTGTGAGGTAGATGTCGTCTTCGTCGTCGCACCAAATCCCGTTTATTTGCGGGACAAATGGAGAAATGAGGTGTGAGCAATCCATTATTTCCCCGGAGAAGATGGCGTGAGTGGCCAACGGGTTATCCTTGTTGTTGGGTTTACCCCCGGGCAAAGGGATCTTCCCGCTCTCGATGAGATCTTGGATAAGGTGCTTTAGTTTCCAACATTTCTCGGTATCGTGCCCCTTACCACGATGGTAGTGACAGTAGGCCTGGAGGTTGTAGGCCTTGGAGCGTCGCTCGACCGGGAGATCAGGTGTTGGGCCTATCGGGGTGATCAGGCCTTTTGATGATAGTCTCTGCAGGGCATTTTCATAGGTGGTGCCTATGTCGGTGAATACCCGGGGAGTGGTATTCTTCTGGGATGAGGTATCAAGTGCATTTACCTCGTCAAAAATGCTATGAGTGGCAGCAGTAGTTGTGGGCTTGCTTGTTGATGAGCTGGCCCCTTGGTATCTCTTGGTGGAGGCCTTAGTGAGGCTCTCCAACCTTAAATCATCCTCGATTCTCGTTCCCATTTCAGTTAGGACCGCGAAGCTAGGTATGATGGCGTACCGGAGATGGACCCGGTAAGCTGGAAGGAGGTTCTTGACGAAGGCTTCAACCAACACTTTTTCACTGGGCTTATCGACCAGTTTGACGCTTTCAGCCCTCCAGCGTTGGAGATATTTCGTGAATCCTTCCTTAGGTTCCTGGGCCATTACTTCCAGGGTGCGCATAGTGGTCTGGATTTCCGTGTTGTCGGCGTAGTTCCGAGCGAATTCCGTTGCCACGTTATCCCAAGTTTTGTATTTCTTGGCATCGAGCCGGTAGTACCAGGCTCTTGGGTGCTTCTCGAGAGAAGAAGCGAACAGGTGCTTGAACATGTTGGACTTGACCCCCTTAAGGGCCATGAATTCTTTGAAAGCCCGGATATGGTGGACCGGGTCTTCAGTACCCTCGAACATTGGCAGGCCCGTCAGATTGAGATTGGCGGGTAGTTCATCGGTCAATGGGGTGTAGGTCCGAGCATTCTCCGTATGGATGGAGCTTTGGGTTATCAGATGGACCTGTTCCTGCAGTTTGTGGAATGCGCTGGCCAATTCAGCTAAAGGCCCAGTAGTATCGACACTGCCACTAGGAGTTCCCTGTTCTATGGCGCTTACCCGGGTGAGGATGGAGATCTAGTCCCCTCTCATCGACGTGATCATGTTTTCCAGCTTGGTAAGTGAGGCCTTCAATTCATCGACGGCTTGTTGCGTCATGGCTCGAGTGTGGGGTGGCCTGTCTGTAAGGGCACCGCGTAATCAGTAACTGACCCAGATCTTAGAATCAAAAGTACATCCCGAGCAAGGAAAAGACTAGACTAGAAAAAGACCGGAGACTGACTTCTAGACGGATGACCCGCGGACGGTGGGCCTTCCTTAGGATTCGGCAAAGTGGGCCTAGTCCCGTTCGAAGGAAGGTCTACGTGAGAATTCCCCAGACTTTGGACTCTAGTGTGTAAACGGGCTTCCCTCTGTAGGAGTTTGTCCTACGAAGGTGGGCCGTGCCTTGACAAATAAGGTGGACTGGGATGGGGTGGAAACCCGTGATGTAACATCGACGGAGTTTCGACGCTATAGATTCTAACTTATGACAAGACCCGACACTGCTAAATACGGGAAGTCCTAAGAAGAAGGTTTTGAAAAGGGAGTTTGGATTTGAAAAAAAAATCCGAGCAAGGTCGGATTGGAAGACCCGATTTTTTTGAAAACCAAAAAAAGGGTATCGGGCCGAGATTTCGGGCTTTTTTTTTTGAAAAGGTTTGGACAGCATACCGGCTAAAAATAGGCTATTTTGAGTAAAAATCATAAGTCCTAAATTTGGCAGCTTTCCGGGTTTTGAAACAGGAATGGATTTGAAAAGGTGTAAGTTTTTTGAAAAATGACGGTTTTTGAAAAAAAGACCAAAGAAGATCAAGTAGCATGTAGTCATGGAAACAGTATAACGACGCCATGTATGCTCTTAGTCTAAGTCTCGGTCGGTCGAATAGGGTCTATACCAACAACGATCGCATTCTCGCAAATCAGGACGGACCTCCTAAGCCGAGTTGGTCTTAGAATCTGCCGTAAAACCCATGCGAGTTCCGCCATCGAAGTCTTTAGTGCACCCAAGTGGGAATGCACCGTGGTATAGTGGGACGTCGGTCACAAGTAACCGGCCCGGGATAGAACGGGGTTATGCATGAACCATTGAACTAAAACGTGTACATTACTAATCGAACGATTTCTTTTCGAGTCTCACCCTGAGGATGTCGATGGTAAGTGACACATCAGTTAATCCCCAGCGGAGTCGCCAAATTGTGGACATGACATAGGTCCACCTCGACGCGGCCACGCGCGGGTTTGGGGAGGCGAATGAATTTCCATATGAGATGGATCGAATAGAATTTTAAATCGAAGTAGGAGTCGCCACCGAATTTTATGGTTATTCGGAACCATTCGAACCCACTCTATGTCGTAGTGGGCCATATTTAAAACACGGCCCATTTCCGATGTCAGAGTTTATCGGGTTCGTCCCTTTGCATTACGATACCGATGCCGACTTGAGCGGTTTATCGTATATTGAATGACTCTCGTTGCCAATGGCCTCGGACATCCGGAAACCATGGTTCTGAGTAAGGGGTGAGGGTACGTGTTGTGAAGCTCATTGAGAACACCCAACCCCGCCCGCACTTAGCGGCCTTTACGAAGATATCGTTCGGTTTTGTGTACACGCGTTAGTTCGACGATTGAATGATATGCAGAGATTATTTTCCTAAGACATGTGAGGAAAATAAATAAATGGGTTGCTAAGTCGTTTAATGCATGTTAAACTAATAACGTCAAAGTTATTTTAGCATGTGAATTCGTTTTAGTCTAATAAAACGAAGAAATAAATAAATTGCTACAAACACGAGAAAACGAGTTAGTAACGATTGAATAATAATATAGCAAATAAATATACGAGATCGGGAAAATAAATATTAATCGAAATCTGAAAAATATTGCTAAAACGCTGTTTTGTATAAAAAACGAAGTTTGAAAAATAATAAAAAACGAGAAAAGGACGCGTCGCGGCAGCCGGCCGCGCGGCTCGCCCGGGACGTCGGCGGGTCGCGTGGCGGCCTGTTTTCGAAAGCGGTTTTTTTTGAAATTTCCGATTAAATCGCGTACAAATATTGCATAATTCGTACTCGACTTAATATTCTCGATATTCATTATATTCGATAGTTGACTACAAAATCAATATCAAATATTTCGAATAGTTTTAGAAAAAGATATAAATTTTAGAAATCGTATCGTAGAATAAATAATAATAAACGAACGAAAAGCTAAAAAAAAAGGTCTCGGGTTTCAGGCCCGTGCGCGAGCCGCCTGGGCATGGTGCGACTCGCGTGCGGGTCTGCCCGTTTTTATTATTTTTTGTCGAAAACCGTTAAATTTTATAAATCGCGTACAAATATGGATTAATTTATACCCGATTCATATTTTCGATGTTCGTCGTATTCGATATTCGATTATGAAATCGATATCGAATAGTCGGAAGGATTTTAGAAAAGGTTTTGAAAAAGTTTGTTTTGAACGAAAAGTTTAAAAAAAGGATTTTGAACGAAAAAATGTAACGATATCGTCGAAATCTTAATATAATTCTTTTTGATACAATATTCGATTATATAGAATCGATATCATATTTTTAAGAATGTTCGATATATGAAAATAGTTTTTAATAATATTGATATTAGAAAATAAAAAAGAAAGACCGACTAAGGACCCATAAAAAAACGAGAAAGAGAGAAGAGAAAAAGGAGAAGCGGGTTTGATTTACACCCTCAACCTACATGCTTTGTTTTCTCGGGATAAGGCTCGTCGGAAAGTGGTTTAAACTTGGGAGCGTCGAGATGATGCGTGATGAGTTAAGGTGTTGATTTGGTCGTGTAATGGGACGTGTGGTTGGATGGTTTTCTCGGGGCTTACGAGGCTACTTCGGGAAGGTGTCGGGATTTGCTAGATATCGAGGATGTAGGACGTGTGTATTATGGGTGTAAAAACCGTGTTAATTGTGTGTCTCTTGTGTTGGACAAGAGGTCCTATTTATAGGAATCGAGGTAGTCTTGCTTGTGTGACAAGAAATAGCGGTTTGGATAGGAAATACGAGAGTTCGAGAGGAAATCAAAGTCTCGTTTCTTGGTGAAGAAGCCAAGTATCTCGGCTGGTGGGAGGGTGTTTCGGCTGAGTTGGGACACCTAAACCGAGTGTTTGAGCTCGGTTTGTGTCTGTTTCGGTTTCTGGATAGAATTCCTACTTGAGATCGAATTCTACCTTTAACGGAATTGTTTAATGTTTAATGAAGCTGAAATTTTGTAGTGTTTGAGTATGAATCAGCCGTGTGAAGTGTCACGGCTGACTCACGTGTCTCGGGAAAATCTTTGACCGGGTTTTGACTCGGTCGCTAAAAGACGATTTTACCCCTGGTGTCGGAATCGACCCAAATTAGTCTTATTTGACTCGAAACGACCCACTGGGCCTGGATTTGAGGTTGGTTTTGTAAGATTTTTACTCCTTAATAAGTCTAAAACAAATGTCCATGATTACAAGCCCATATCCGAGTCCGTCAAAGCACGTTTACGTCCAATCATCATCGGGTGTTTGGCGGGAACTACTATAGACACCTGGCGGTCAAAATGTGGGTGTCTACAAACCCGACCATCGCTTTGTTCAATTTTAGTTGTTTTATGTCTTGAATTCCGTGTTAGGTGATTTAGCATGCGATTATAAGGTCATAAAAGCGATAAATCATACGAAAAACTGTAAATGCGAATGTAAATAAATCACATAGTGAGGAGTTGCACCCTCGGAGTATACACTAAACGGGACTCGATGCATTGATAGTTTTGAGAACGGATCTCGGAATTACTCGGGTCTATTTAGTGTGTTTTAATGTTTGCGGTTGAAGTTGGGACGTTTACGTGTTTTAGTAGATGCTCGTGGACCTAGTGTCCACATCTAGTGTTATCGTAGTGCATAATAATAGAAAGTACGAATGTGGAAAGTTTTGTTTAGATGACAACCTAGTGACGACTCGGTTTCAACAGGCGGATCCTCCTAGCTTGACCAGTGATTCCGGCAGAACTCCGTTACCACTTGACTCTCCCGCGGCTACTCCGGCAGAACTTTGTTACTAAGGACTAGTTCTGCTGCTAATCCGACAGAACCTGGGTACTAGTTTTGAGCTAGTCGATCACAGGCACCTCGGTATCGAGTGGAGGGCTCGAAGGTGAGGATTAGCGTCGATGTCGCTTTTTTTTATCGGAACTACGATCGAGTGGATCGTTTGCCTCCTGTGTCGGAGTGTGAGCCCTTAGCGAGAGTTTAGAGAGAGAAGAGAGAATTGAATTGTGTCGAAATGAGGGCGTGAAGGGGGGTATTTATAGGTGTTTTCGGCCCTCGTCGCCCGTATAGGCGCGTGATCTGGGGCGCACCAGGTCTCAGGCGCCCGGGCTCAGGCGTGGGAAAACCAAGACGCGTGAGGTGGGGCGGTTGGAGTTTTGAAGATACGATTTTGATACTTTCCAAGACCGTGAGACGGGTGTATAATTCTTAGCTTAAGGCTTAAGGGTTCCCGTGGCTTCACCTAGCGGCGTGGGTTTAGTGGGCCTCGGGTGTTCATCCCGAGGTTCGCTTGGCGCGGTGTTGACTCGGTTCGAGTGTCGGGACCGACTCGGGGTCCCGGTGTCAGAATTGACTCTAATTAGTGTTTATGCGACCGTAATGACACGACTAAGGCTGCTATCATGTTAGTTTAATTTGCCCGAGTAATTTATTTGATCCGTTCTAAAGAAAAAACTACCTAAAACATCGCGAACCCGTGTTGCGTTGTAGTCCTATCGTCATCGGGTGTTTGTTGGGCACTTCCACAGCTACCTGTTCCAAATCTGGGTGTCTACAGAAGCCCCCACTTTGGCTGAGGCTTCGACAAGACGAAAGTCAAAGTATAGCCGCCCAGGTCAATCGAAGATTACGACCTGGTGGGTGTCCGGTCGGGTCATTTTAAGTCCGTTAGACTGTGCGTTAAGGCTCGCCAGCCAAGGTCTAGAAGTCATACCTGACGTCTTCGCTTGCGGTTGCTTGCTTGGGCCCGAGCCGTTGCTTGTCATCTTGTTCTTGATTCTTTGTGCGTGCGCGCTTTGTCTTCTTCGGTTTATTTAAGGTTTTGTTTAATTTTGAGTGCTTTTTGTGTGTTAGGTGCAAATGCATTTGCTTTTACTTGGGATGCTTATGAACCCTTGATGACATAAAACGTTCGAGGGCGTTAGTCTCCACTCGAGCAATTGTCTTTGGGATGCTTATGACCCCTAGGACAAGGTAAAATGATATAAAACTATTCGAGGACGTTAGTCTCCTCTCGAATTAAAATTGCTGTGGAGGTATAAGATTTCTTCGAGGGCGTTAGTGTAACACCCCCGTTTATCCAAGAGCCTTAACTAGGCCTTCCCGGATAAATGGAAGTGTTACCAACTCGGGTTAACCGAGGCAGTAGTCCCATCACAACACAATACTGAAACACAATCGAGTTTAATAGATTATTCAAAAGATGCAAACCAAGTTCGAGAACTAAATACGGTTACAAAAGCCCAAAACGACTTCAAGACTTAAACGGTCTATTAAATACTAATAACGAGAACATGCTAAGAGTATAACGGTGATGGACGCGCACTCCCTTCCCGAACAACAATTCCCTTCAGTTAAGCACACATCACTGGTCCATACCTGCATCAATACTCTGCTCCCCAAAAGATCGTAAATGTCAATTGGATCGTCGCAGGCCCCCAATAAAATAGGGTGACAAATTAGACAATGAAAACACGATTAGAACATACTAACAATAATATACAAGTACGGAATACGAAACAACAATTCTCAACCATCTTGGTACCATCATCGGTACCAATTAACAATATTCCCATCTCAATATTCTCATCTCAATATTCTCATCCCAACTCTTCTGGCAGGCCCTTTCATTCCGAGTGTGAACACCCCCCCGCAGGTTCAACAACCCTCGAGGAGAAATCAGGGAGGGGACCGTGATCAAAGGTCCCGGCTAGGTCTAAAGCTAGCCTCACCAACTCCAATATATCAATATTCAACAATCATTCTTCCATCATTATTCAACATTAATCTCATTATCACAATATCACATCGTACTCGTAATTCATACATGCATAATAATATTAACATATTCTAAGTAAGGAGAACCTTACCTAACTAGCAGGTCACCACAGCGTTGCTAGTATAAATCACCACGAAAATTCTACGAAGTCCGATCCTAGTAAAATATTATATAAATTGGTATCGATCCTAACATATTTATATTATAAAGGAAAAATGACTCGCCCTAACTAAACTATTGCATGAAACTGACACCGTACTAATTCAATTGGACTGCCCTGACACACTTACGGACATTGTACTCTAACTAAATTACACTACACTACAACAACTTGGAATATTATAATAATTCCTAATATATACACTAACACTACGTACACCACTTACTAACAACCTATTTGCCGAACCGCTTCGTCTTCTTTTACTATTATTAGTTACTCCGTAAAACTCAATACGACAACACTGCAACAACAAGGATGGACCCGACACTGTCCGTACCCCACGATAATACCAACCGACAACCACATCACTACAACCACAAAACGATGATCGACCCTCACGCAAGACCATCAACACACGTTTCCGACCACCACGCCCAACACTCCCTAACACCGACACAAACCCAGACAAGTAGTGATCATTCTAATGCAGTATCGAAAAACCATACTAACTACGCTAATAGAGGAGACGAATTAAGAGTACCTATAGTTGTGTGGGTGTGCTAGATGGTCTGACTCGGTTCCCTTCGTTCTTCCTCCTTCTGTGACTATGGAAGTGGGGTTTCGTTGATTGATGACAGGGAACGAAAAAGGAAAAGCGTATGGCGGTGGAGGCCGAACATACAAATGAATGAAAGGGTTGGTTTGCTCGTGTATGCTACTAGTGGGTATTTAATAATTAGGGTTTAGTGGGTGTATATTCTTATTATAATAGGAGGGTGTATATTATAAGAAGGTGCGATGGGCTTAACTCAATATAAGGGGAGGATTAAATGGGTTACGTCTTCTTGCTTGAGTTTGACTTTTGGACTTACCTGACTTAATCGTATTGACTAGGCTTGACTTAAAGGTTGACTTCCTATGAAATACGGGTATTACAGTTAGTCTCCTCTCGAATAAAAATTGCTGTGGAGGTATAAGACTCCTTCGAGGGCGTTAGTCTCCTCTCGAATAAAAATTGCTGTGGAGGTATAAGACTCCTTCAAGGGCGTTAGTCTCCTCTCGAATTAAAATTGCTGTGGAGGTATAAAACTCCTTCGAGGGTGTTTGTCTCCTCTCGAATAAAAATTGCAATGGAGGTATAAGACTCCAATGCCACTCGGATAACCAAGACCTGTTAGGCAAAAATTGTTGTTGCTGTGCTTCCGGGATCTTAGATCCCTCGGGCAAAATTCCTCGAGGGCGTCAGTCTCCACTCGAGTAGCTGTCTTTTGGGATGCTTCTGACCCCTAAGACAAGATTGTTGTTGCTGTGCTTCCGGGATCACTAAGTTCCCTTGGGCAAAACTCCTCGAGGGCGTCAGTCTCCACTCGAGTAGCTGTCTTTCGGGATGCCTCTGACGACCCCTAGTACAAAATTGCTGTCCTGTGCCTCCGGGATTACTAAGATCCCTTGGGCAAAACTCCTCGAGGGCGTCAGTCTCCACTCGAGTAGCTGTCTTTCGGGATGCCCCTGACCCCTAGGACAAAATTGATGTGCTGTGTCTCCGGGATTACTAAGATCCCTTGGGCAAAACTCCTCGACGGCGTCAGTCTCCACTCGAGTCGCTGTCTTTCGGGATGCCTCTGACCCCTAGGACAAAATTGCTGTTTGTTTATTTGTTTTAGTTAAATGCTTGTTTTTTGAGTTTGTCTTAGTTATTTTGTTTTGCAGGCTTGTCTTATTTTGTTCGAGTTTTGTTATTGCTTTTGTTTCGGTTTGCTTATGCGGTTGAGTTTGTTCAGAGTTTGCTTACATTAGTCTTGGTTGTTTTGTTACGCGTCCGGATGCAGCGTTAAGTGCTTGTTTATTAGTTGGGAGTATGTTATCGATGTTAATTAGTAGTTGTTCCGTTACTGTTATTTTGCTTATGTTAGTTGGTGCGTGTTTTATGTGTATTGTGTTTGAGTCGCGTTCGTTTTGCCCTTAAAATAATAGTGTTGATGTGCAAGCTCTTATCGAGTGCATAATGGTGTTTGCATTAGTTCTTGGGCTTGCATTTGCTTAGTGAATTATTCCGGGAATGTGCTAAAATAATAATCCCCTGGGATGTGAATTGAGCGCTTAGGGACTTGCTAGGATAACAGATTGCTTTGAGTGCTTTGGGGCTTGTTTCAGACTAACAGATTGCTTCGAGTGCTTTGGAATTGTAGATTTGTTTTGTTCCTTTTACCACGTGGTCAAGCGCGAGCATTCTTATTAATTGTGGCTCTTGTGTTCGTTTATTGTTGGGGGTCGATTTCGACTAGAGGAGGTTTTAAGGCTTGCTTTATGGGTTTGAATTTACTCCTAATTCTTTTGATTGGCATTTAAGACGATGCGTGCTCGTTCGGTTGGGTTTTCGGTGGGGATTAAATGGAGGTTGGCTCAGGCTAAGAGCACGATGAGTCACTACTCGTTGGAGAATGTGCAGGTGAACTAGCTGCGCCTTGCAGATGTAAGTTTCTTTCTTACAGTTTGTTTTAGTAGCCCCCAAGGTTTAGGATTATCGAAGTGTCAATTTTCGTTTTATCGCTTGTTTTGTCCTATGGTCTAGTGTTTGCTTTCACTTTGAACGGTTCTCTTTTCTTTTAGCTGGCCGACTCGGCTGATGTTGTTCACCCCCCAGACTTCCCTTTGACACTGATTAGGGTCGATGTAGCTGGGGTAACCTTTAAATAGCCTCTTTCTCCGTGTTTCGTTGAGGAGATGGAGGCTGGGATGGGGTGGCGTGACCGGGTATACCGGGTAAGTTTTTTTTTTTTTTTTTGGATTCTAAGGGTTAGGTTTTGTTTGGCTAACTTGCGTGGTTTCACCTTTCAGGTTTCGTCGGTTTGTCATCAGCGGTTGTAGCAGGCTGCCGACTGCTTCAGGGTCTATGCCTCGAGGGTCTCCCGTGACACTTCGGGACCTCAATCGGTAAGTTTACGTGACTAGGGTGGTTTTCTAGGCTGTTGATGTGCTTTCCTAACGTTTAAGTGTATTTGCAGAATGTCTCGGATATGGTGGGTCAGCTGGAGACTCGGGTGACCGACCTTGAGGCGAGAGATGTTGAGTCGCAACAGCTCCTGCAATCTCGGACTGACGAGATCGCCTTCCTAAAGAAGCAGCTGGCTCGGTCTCGAGGCGAGACCTCAGCACAGGGTGAGGCTAGGCATCGAATGGAGATGGAGAGTGAGGCTGAGGCTGAGGCTTCGAGCGCTATGGAGGAGGTTGGTGGAGTCCTTGAGACAGCTACCCTAGACATGCTGTCGGGGATGGATGGTAGTGAGTCCCCTCTTATAGACCTGGAGGACTTAGGTTTAGATGACCAACTTTGTGAAATTGTGATTGCCATCGGCGCGGCTTCCAGGGGCCCTACCTAGCCTTGATTTGTATAAGGATTTGTATATTTTGTAAATTCGTTTTAGATTCTTAGTATTTGAATCGGTCGGATTAGTCCTGTTTTTTTTGTTTGACGAATTGTTCACGTAGATTAACAAGTAATCACTTTTTGCATTTGTTTGCTTTGCGTTTTAAGCTAGTTTAGGGTGCGTTGGCGTTGCATGAGAGTATGAAAACAGTTCCTTCCAGATATTTTGAAATGCGTTAACTTGAGTCAGGAATCGGATCGGATAGCACATCGATTAAAATGTTTGGACTCGAGATGGACGAGATGTAAAATGATAATGTGTTTTGACCGAGGGTGTTAGGAGATGAGCGGGATTGTTTTGACATTCGAGACCGAAGTTGAAATTCGGGCGACCTTTGAAAAAAAGTTAGACCATTTTTATACGTTCATAAAATTGCCTTGTTAGGCTACGGGCGTGACTTGACGATAACCGTTAAAAGGCTACGACACGCCTAGGTGAGGTAGCTTATCCCCCTAAACAGAATGAAAAGACCTCTAAGTCCGGTGGGTCCGACAGGTGAAACGTGATATTCCCGTGGACCCGTTACTTTTGCGCGGGCATTTTGGCTTTCGGAAAGGGGTTTCGCGACTTCAGGAGGTCGTTCCTGACGTTCAGAGTTGTCGGATGTGAAAGAAAGGTTAAAGATTGTGGAGATGATTGTAATACAGAATAAGGAAGCTACGTGGGCTAATGTTGCTAAGTGCCCGACCAAAGACGGCGTTACCGATCCTAGTACTCGTCAGTTCATCTAAATGGGCCGAGACCGACAAGACTCATATTGAGAATGTGAGTAAGGAGTGGAAGTGAGATTGGGTGAGCTCGCTTTTGGCTACGGAGGTGGAAGCTTGTGTTAGGAGGGTCAATGGTGAGAGACCCGAGCAAGCACGCCCTAATGGCAAGCGAAAGGAAAAGTTGGACCGGTAGGGCCCAACAGTTTAGTACTATGTTGTATTAATTGATATTATGTGGCGTATTAGTACTAGTTTTTGTGGGGTTTTATTTGACACGCTGTCGTTTCCCAAGGTAGCCGGGTTTTGGATGTTTGATGTAAAGGGCCTCGACAAAGGCTTGATTTAATTGATTTTGCATTAATGAAGCACATTTAATTAATTATTTATTTTTTTCGTGGTGGCTCGCAACTCGATTTTTCATTTTGCCCGGAGCGCCCTTTGGGTTTTCACTTCGTCCTCAACTCACCTTGTTTTGTCTTTTTTTTTTGTTTTTTTGTATATATATATATATAGATCTAGGATCCTTTGAGGCAACTCAACTCGCCGCACCCATTGAGGCACAATCTCAACCATTAGATTAAAATCAAATTAAAGGCCAAGATCAAATCAAAAACTCATACATAAAATTTTTTTCCCGGGGAAAAAAAATCAATATTTTTCAGAAAAAAAAATTTTGGATTTTTTTCTCAAAGAAAAAAAATCCGAAAAAAAATAAACAAAAAAATATTTTTTCCCAAAAAAAACACACTTTTTTTTCCGAAAAAATAAACACAATTATTTTCCCAAAAAAAACATTTTTTGCTGGACATTTTTTTTCCCAAAAGAAAAAAAAAATCCAAAAAAACTAATCCCAAAAAAAAAATCATTTTTTTTAATATTAAAATAAAATTGGTGTATATAAAAACAATTTCAGTGTACATAATAACTGTTTGAGAGTATATAACAATTCTATTATATCAAATAATTAAGTACATATGACAATTATTTCAGTGTATATATGTTGATTAATTGGTGTACATAGTAACCATTTGAGTGTATATAACAATAACTATTTTACTGTATATATTGAGTTCTTAAGTGTATATATGTAGTGAGTTTAATAGCGTATATAATGAGTTTTTTTAGTGTATATATAACAGTTATTTTGATGTATGTTCCATTGTTGATTAATTGATGTACATATTAATTATTTGTGTGTATATAACAATTATTTTACTGTATGTATTGAGTTCTTAAGTGTATATATGCGGTGAGTTTAATAGCGTATATAATGAAATTTTTTAGTGTATATAACAGTTATTTTGATGTATGTTTCATTGTTGATTAATTGGTTTACATAAAAACTATTTGAGTGTATATAACAATTATTTTACTGTATATATTGAGTACTTAGGTGTGTATATATAGTGAGTTTAATGACGTATATAATGAGTTTTTTAGTGTATATATAACACTTATTTGGATGTATCTTCCATCTTAATCTAATGGTCTAGATTGTGCCTCAATGGGTGTAACGAGTTACCCTGCCTCACCGGAACCCACTTATATATATATATATATATATATATAGAGAGAGAGAGAGAGAGGGGGGGGGGGGGGGGGAGGGGATCAAGGAAGTTAGCAACTCTCCAAGAGTTGCTTAGTGTTGATCCCCTCCATCCATTCATCTTAATATGGACGGTGGATGGATGGGGTTCTATTATAAAAAAAAAGGAGCTGCGGGACTGACAAGCCATCAGCCATCAACCCCATCACTAATCAATAGCCTCCTCACCCTACCCACATCACTAATCAATACTCTCCTCTCTATACTCCCGCCCAAACCCCTTTACACTTCCCCATTCACCCCTTTTAAATTCATTTCACCAGCCAATCACTCACCACTATCTTCCTCTCTCTAAAAAAAAAATCCATCTCCATCTCCATCTCCGATAATGCCTAAAATTTCGGTGGTGCTACAAAGGTATGTTGAATGATCCATTTTCGACCTCCGTCTTTTCTTTTTGTTCAACCCTTTTGAATTCCTTTTGAATGATGCTTTTGTATCCCTTTTTCATGAACTCCGGTCATGCATGAACCAAAAAAAGTGGTAAAAGAGCAATTTTCCAACCCGATAACCCTAATTTTGAGTTGAAGTTGTTGTAGTTGTACAGTGGTTAGAGTTATAGAGTCAAAGATGAAGTTTTTTTTTCTTTGTTGAAGTTCATGTTGAAGTTCGCATAATCGTCATTGTAAGTATGCATGTGCAATCGAGTTCCCATAATCGTCATTGGGAAGATAAAAATTTAACATTTGAATAGTCATACAGAGTTGTTTATACAGTCATACAAAGTTGGTTATACAGTCACCCGTTTGAAGATACATAGTTGCACTCGTTATACTCTTTTGTGAAGTCACAAAATGATGTACAATCACACCTTTGAAGCCACACAGTCGCAGTAGTTATGATGCAAAGTCACACGCTTTATATTGCATAGTCACATTATATAATTGATGCCGATTTTGTTGTAAAGTCACAGAATTGGTGTTTGGGAAGATAAAAATTTAACATTTGAATAGTCATAGAGTGTTGGTTATACAGTCATACAGAGTTGGTTTTACAGTCACCCGTTTGAAGATACATAGTCGCACTCATTATATTTTGTTGTGAAGTCACAGAATGATGTACAATCACACCTTTAAAGCTACACAGTTTCACTAGTTATGATGCAAAGTCACACGCTTTATATTGTATAGTCATGCAATGTTGGTTGTATAGTCACCCGTTTGAGGCTGTATAGTCACATTCGTTATGTTGCAAAGTCACTGTCATTTTACTGTAGAGTCACACTGTTGAAGCCGTATACTCAGTTCTACAATCACACTCATTACGCATGTTGTTATTGCAACAGAAAGTTTGGGGCGAAGAAGAAGGCCGTGGCAGAGACATCGGTCCGCGAACATGTAATTGATGATAGAGTGGTTATGGACAAAAATTGGGTAAGAAGAAGAAGAAGAAGAAGACTGTTGAAGATACATCGGGGGACCACATCGTTGCCGAGATGGATGTGGGGGGTACAGATGTTGATGACAAAGGCAGACGAAAGAAAAAAAAGAGGGTGACTTTTGATACACCGGTTGCCGATTTGGATGTGGGTGAGACAGCAAATGTTGAGGAAATCTGGCCCAAAAAAAAGAGGAGGGTCACATCTGATATACCGGTCGACCCCACTGTCGTGCGCGTGTCTCAGGGGGAGAGGGGAGGGGACCGACGACAAGGTCGGCTAGCAGGAAAAAGAGAACCTGGAGGTCAGCCAGATATTCACTGTAGGCCCAGGCGATTGCACCAGCTAATTGCGCAATTATCGAAGGATCAGAAAGAGAGGGTGCGTGTTGTTGGCTTCGGCGGGCTATTGGAGCTGAGGATCGAATCAGTCCCCATTGACCATGCGCTTATGTTCCTACGTGCATTTTCTGATGGGTCCCATATTTTCCGTGCCTTACGCCGGGAGGCATTCATGATGTCGAAGTACAATGTCCACGATTGCCTCCAGCTACCTTTAGACCCTCATTCGGTGAAAGTAATCCCAACACAAAATAAGAAAGGGGCAGACTCACCTGACGTGATCAGGTTAAAGAGTACCTGGAGGAAGGGGTTCGATGTGGTTGACAGCAGCGGGCCAATATCATTAGGGAGGGTGCACAAAAAGTTAATGGCAACCAAGGCTGCTAACGACGACTTTGTCCGCAGGTTCGTGTTGTTCGCGTTGTCATCATTCCTCGTGCCTACTACGAACAACTCACTGGACCTGAGCCTGCTGGCTGCAGTGGATGACGTGGACTTGATTCGGGAACAGGACTGGTGTAGCTTTGTCCTGCAGGATCTGGTGCTGGCGGGTAAGGGGACGCGTGACCCCAACAAAGTCCTCAACTACCTCCGGGGTTGCATCCCCATTCTGATGATTGCGTACTTCCAGTGCTACGATTTCCGTAGCGAGACTTGCAGATGCGACATACCATTTATCGCACATTAGGATGCACGGATAATATGCGATCGTCTTGTTGGGGAACTGGAGACAGGGTCACTGGGAAATCAGTTGCGTTCGAAGGTGTCGTACCCACGTACATGTGGGAAAACAGGCAGCGAGGGCACCCCCGCTATAACGATGCCCTCTGACAACCAGCACTCTAGTCCCAAAAGAATAACGACAGGGGTGGAGAGAGACGATCAATAGGAAGACAGCGCGGTTGACGTAAGTGATCTCCCAGCCACTCTATAGATCATCAATTAATTGTTCGTCAAATGATTTAATCTGAAAGCCTTATCTATGTTTATAAAAGCATATACGATTCATAAAACTGTGTTTATAATACAGTTGAGATTCAGTAGTCACGGTCGTTATGATCACACTCATCATGATGTATAGTCACATACTATTAGGTGTATAGTCACACACTATTACTTGTATAGACACACGCATTATTTTGTCCAGTCAGTACTATAATCTGCATAGTCACATGCTATAAACTGTATAGTCACACACCTTATTCCTTACAGTCACGCACTTATTCCTTACAGTCACACACTTAGATGCTTAGTCATACTCACACTGCCAGCTTCAACACCACTGAGCTTCGCACTAATGATTTGACTTCAACTGAATTATAGGACGATCGGCGGTTTTTCATGGATTTTCGAAGTTGTGCGCTAGCCTTTTGCGGTTTCTGTGAGCAGGCTGCCTCCAAAGTAAGAGAAATATCGACGAGGAACAATGCAGTTCTAAGTCAGGACCCGTCCTCCCAACAATTCTGGGAAGATCCATCTGTCCTCCGGTATATCGATGAAGTCGTTTCATTGGCCGGCCAGTTGAAGCAAACTACCCAGAACGCCCCCGTCGTCGAGGGCGAGGAGCAGCGCGATGCTGAAGCCTGCAGTCTGGTACGCCAAATTGTGCAAGACTTGCATGATTCTGGATATGTGGATGAATATATTGAGAAATCAGGTTTCTACGTGGGAGATGGTGATGGAACAGAGGGTTGCGATGATGAGGGCACTTTTGATGGTGGCATCGTGACACCAGGTTTCTGTGAGGGGGAAGTTGAAGAGAATGATGCCGCTGTAAAAATCAACCAAGACTCCGATGTGCATGGTTCGGTCGACATGAGCCCGACCGTAGTGGTGGCTCTACGGCAAGCAGGGTGGGGGACAACTGACGCATGGTCGGCTTTAGATGTAACACCGGCTCCGCCCAATGCGACAGTCAGTTATACTCTTGAGAGGGAACTGCACAAAGCATGCTGGGCTGTAGCGGACGCTGTTGCCACCACGCCCGCGCCGGCAGAAATCGTCACGACCGATACTCAGCAGACAGGCGAGGGTTCAGTGACCGGGACGCACCCGGAGGCTAAACATCATCGGTACATCTTCCACTCCGACGTGGCATTTGAGTGCATGGACACGATTCCAGACAATTTGGGCTGCACGTTGGACTATGGAAGAATAATGAGGGGGCAGCTTGTAATCTTTGGATTCATGTGCTCCAATATCGTCATCTTCTGGGATATCCTCAGCGTACGGAAAGATGTAATCGACTACGTGTTCGACCGGGCAATGCCACGTTCGTCAGGGTACGTACTTGTTGTCCTGCTCATGTCGTTTTTAACAATGCATGTGCTAATCGGGACTTCGTTTGGTCTGCACCGAAATGCTGGTCGAGTTCACAGTTTACGACTGTATCGCGAGGGCCGACATGCAGATGCTCGAGTCTGGCCTGCAGGTGATGAATAACGTCATTGACTGCTGGAGTAGGCTGCTGAACCAGCTGGTGCACGACAAAAAAGCATCAAGAGTAACCAGTAGATGTTACTTCTCTCTTGGACATACGGTACGTTCAACCCCCAAATTAGGTGTATAATCGCAGACAATTGGCTGTATAGTCACACACTGTTACTTGTATAGTCACACACATTGTGTTGTCCAGTCACCACTATAAACTGCACAGTTACACACGCTACAAGCTGTATAGTCACACATTTTACGCTGTACAGTCACACTCATGTCAAACACACACTGACTACATGTATTACCATCAATGCATGTGAGCAGGGCCCAGTGTTGGCATTGTGGAAGGAAGGAGGCAAGGGCAATAAATATGACGAAGAAATATTTTACGTGTGGGGCGAGTGGATAAAAAATAGTTTCTCCGACTTTGCTTTGGACTCGGACATGGTATTATCCTGGACATACTGTATATTCGTAGTTGTTATCAGCCCATAATCCTGACGCATTGTTTGCAGGTGTTCGTCCCGACCTTGACGGGTGACGAGGGTCACTACAGTTGCGCCTGCATCAACTTCAATTCTGAGCAAATAGAGTACCTCGACAACCGGTTATACGATAAAGATTTTACAAAGTTGCCTTACTATGGCATTGCTCGGACAGCGGTCAGGCCCTATTAATTTAATATTAAATCAATTATGTGACCACGAATGTGTTCAACAACTAATCCTGTTTGAACTTGTTTTGCTGGCTGATAAGATGGGGGAGTTCATGGTACAAAGAGGGGTGGAGAAAGGTAAGAAGGTCAGTGCGTTTAAATTGGTAAACGTTCCCTTATCATGGCAGGGAGTGGGGTACTCCGCCAATGACTGTGGAGTGTACCTGATGATGCACATGATGCTGTACACCGGGTCCCCGTTCAACTACTCCTTGGGGACAATGGCGGCAATGAATATGTGCAGGGCGGAGATCGCGGCGACCCTTATACTGAGGGACGCGAACAAGATAAGAAACGCTGTTTTTCAGAAAGTGGTTGAATTCGGAACATACAAGGAATCGTTGGAATCTGCCCGTACTTTTGAAACCACTCCTGTGAAGGCAACCACCAAGAAACGTCAGAGCAAATCACCGAAAACACCTGAACCCACCCCCAGATCAGTCCCAGAAGAAAAACAGTCGGCGATTAAGTCTCGGATACGGGGCTGTCGAGATGGGTTAGGTTTCTCCTTGAACCAAGGTGAGCCTGACCCGGATGCCATTGTCATGTCGGTCTTGTTTCGCCTGCACCGACCGCTGACGAGTGGGATGCTCAGCCCGCGAAAACACACCGCCGACTACTGCTTCCTCGACGATAATGGGTACGACGAAAAGTAAGTAACCGTCTTTTATTACTGATGCGTGTTGCAGATTACACCTACTAACCGGTGTCAAAAAATCCGCAGTGAACGATTGAGGTCCTACGGCCCTCCTGCGCAGCTGGAGAGGCGTGACATTCAAACGCTCTTGTCTGGCGGGGGCATGAGCGCCGCTGTGCTGGAGTGTTGGTCGCGCCTCATGAACTGGTGCGAATCAGACGACAACCGGCGTGGATTATCCTCTCCCACTGACCCAACGATGGCGTGGTTCGGAATTCAACACATGGTATGCCCCCGTAACCTCCTACCTATCACATTAAATAGTACAAATGATCCCCATTCACATTAACTGAAAAGATGTAAAGTCCGTGTAATAGTTAGAAATAATCACAAAGTTCACTTAGCACAGTCACACATGTTGACGTGTACAATCACATGCTATAAGTTGCATAGTCACACATATTGAGGTGTACAATCACGTGATATAAGTTGCACAGTCACACATGTTGATGTGTACAATCCCTCTTGTTGAGGTGCACAATCACACTGTCATGTATAGTCACACTCTGCGCGCTGCAAAGTCACGCAACTTAGTCTGTACAATCACATGCTATAAGTTGCATAGTCAGGCATTAAATAGTACATATGACCCCCATTCACATTAACTGAAAGGGTGTAAAGTCTGTAATAGTCAGACATCACTTTGCAGAGTCACTCTTGTTGAGGTGCACAATCACGTGATATAGGTGTACAGCCACGCACATGATATAGTCAGACATCCTAGAATTTGCAATCACACTGTCATGTATAGTCACACTCTGCACGCTGCAAAAGTCACGCTGCTTAGTCTGTACAATCACACACTTTAGCTTGTACAATCGCACACTTTGCGATGTGCAGCCACGCACATGATATATTCCATTCTCGCATCCTGTCACTGATGACAACTAATATTCGCCATCTGTTAGGACTCACTGACCCGTATACTAGAACGGCCCGACTCAAGTACCCCTGCTGACGAAGACACTGACGGTCTGTACGAAACGTGGGACAGATTCATACAAGACTGCGCCGGGACATTCGACTTGAACGCCGAACTGTTGTTTTTTCCGGTGCATACTATGGGGCACTAGGCGTGCGTGTGCGTCAACTTTAGAGAAAGAAAAGTTGATATCCTCGATCACCAGACACACGCCCCACGGTCACATATGTTCTGGGTGTCCAGCAAGATAGTAAGTTGCACGCATATGCATTATTTCACCACGTCAAAAATATTCTACTGCTTAAGTGCTGATGTTTACTATTACCTAATACTGCAAATAATGCAAGCATTGAGGGTCTACATGGACGAGAAGGGGCTGATTAAGAGCAGTTACCTGGCGAATTTTGAGAATCGTCAAGTAAAATTGGAATGGCAGAGTGCCCGGAAGAACGATCCAGAGTCCGGCATTTTCTTCTTGATGCTCATGTGCATGTACGACGGTGCGCCGTTCACCCACACTGATATTGGGCCAAAGGTCGGGAGGCATTACTTGTCGTTCGAGGTGGCAGCAACTCTCGTACTTGGTGACATGAATGAAGCTCGCGGAGACGTGTTGCCGAAAATTCGCGCTTTCATAGCAAACGCGCCAAGCATATGGAGAAAACTCGATGACAAACGTAAGATGGGGAGACTCGCGGAACGAAAGACCTCAGCGAACCGTAAGGCATGAATGTGTAGTGAAGTAAAAACACTTTTTTGTGAATATAGAAAAAATCTCATGTTGGAGTATCTTCTGAGTATCAGATGAATGACAACTCAGTATCAGGGTCGCATGTGCAACGTGATACAGTAACGCAACTTCTGGCTCAGAGTCACAGTCAAACTCTTGCAGAGTCATGACAGACGACCACAAATTCACTAATTAATTATACTAACTACCCCTGCATATATGTCCATCCATTTACTTTCAGTTTATTTCACCTTATTTCACCTTAAAAAAAACCGATGGTTCCCGTATTTATAGAAGACACCAAAAAACAATACACACACCGTAAAATCATATTATTTCCCCAATAAGAAAATGATGGTTCGAAAACGATGTCGACAAAATATAAACTGTACATTGAGTGATGTTTGTGAGTGCGACTGCGAAGTGATGTTTGTGAGTCTCAATGCAGATTGAGAACACAAACAATCACCTCACTCTGCTAACCCTAATTACTTTAGAAGGATAGGACCCCCACCTAACTCAATTAATATTTATTGCCCCCTTAACTGCCTCCCCCCTTCAAATACCAACGCCATTTTTACCCCAACTACTTCCAACTTCACCTCATTAACCCTAACAAAAAAAGGCAAGCAAAATAGAAGAAATCCGAAAATTGATCGAGGAGTACGATGGTTTGTTGAATACCACTAGAACCAATGAATTATCAGCCATGCAGCTAGTCGCTTCTGCCATAGACGCGAGGACCTATATGGCATCCATTGGCAATACAGAAAAGGAGACCGAACTGGACGACTACATGTAATTCTTGATGAAATAGTGTATTGGATGTTTCCGCACTAAGAAAGCGTTGCAGTGTGATTTGGCCAACTTGAAGAAGATGCTTCAAAAAAAAACGGGGGTTAATTATGCATGTAGCGTAAATGAAGCGTGTAATGGATGTAGCATGTTTCAAGTAATGGATGTTTTAATGTGTTTTAAGTTATAAATTGTAGCATGTTTCCCGCATTATGTCGTGGAATGTTTTTATGTTTCAAGTACTGTGTTCGTAGAATTTTTTTACGTTTCAAGAATATTTTTATGTTTCAGAATGTGACTTTTTCTATTTTTTCGCTATTTCTCTATCGTTGTTTCGCTATTTCTCTATTTTTATGGACACATGGTGTACAGTCACACTCGACAAGTTTTATAGTCACACTCAACATGGTGCACAATCACAGTCATCATGTCATAAAACCAGTTTAGGTTTCTACGCTTCATTTTGTAGAATCAAAGTCAGTGTATGCCATATTAGAAATAATTACGGACCCTAAACCCTAAACCATAGGGTCCCTAAACCCTAAACCCTAAACAAAAAACAATTTTACGGACCCCCGTGTTTTACGACTATGCCATATTAGAAATAATTAAGATCCGCAATAGACGTAAGCAATATCACGGACCTTGACCATTTCAAACGTCAACAATCTTTATGTTTCAAAAAAAAATATCCGATGTGACTGTGAAGGGATGTTTGTGAGTCTCAATGAAACATTGGGAAACACAAACACCCACCTCAATCTCCTAATCCTAATTAATTTGTGAGAAAAGCCCCCCACCTAACCCATTAAATTTTCACCCCCCTTTACTGCCTAACCCATGAATTTTCAACCACCTATTTACTGCCCCCCCTCTTTAAATGCCAACGCCATTTTTTACACCTTAACCACTTCAACTTAACCACTTTTACCAGCCCCTACATACAACTCCACCACTTTAACCTTAGAAAAAAATGGCCAGCAAAATAGAAGAGATCAGAAGTTTGATCGAGGAGTATGATGATTTATTGGATACCACTATGTCCAATGATTTAAGAGCCATGCAGCTAGTGGCAACTGCAATTGACGCGAGGAACTTCGTGGCGTCCATTGGCAATAGACATGTAGAGGCCGAACTGGACAACTACATCCAGTTCTTGATGAAGAGGTCTATGGACTGTTTCCGCACAAGGAAAGGGTTCCTGAGTGACTTGGCCAACTTGAAGAAGATGCTTAAAAAGTACGGAGGTTAAGTATGTATGGGTTAAGATGTAGCGTTTAGTAATGGACGTTTTTATGTGTTTTAAGTTTTAATGAATGTTAAAGTGTAGCGTTTAATGGTATGCAATGGATGTTTTCCGCATTATGTCGTAGAATGTTTTCCGCGTTTAATGGTATGCAAGTATTATATGTTGTGTAAGAGATGGACTTTTTCTAATGTACAAATATTTCCATCGCTATTGCGCTATTTCTCTATTTCCATCGCTATTTTTCTAATGTACAGACACATGGTGTATAGTCACACTCAACAAGTTTTATAGTCGCACTAAACATGGTGTAGAATCACAGTCATCATGTCATAAAACCAGTTTAGGTTTCTATACTTCATTTTGTAGAATCACAGTCAGTGTATTGTAGAATCACAGTCATTATCTTGTACAATCACACTCCCACAATTAGTGTAACCACACTCCACCTCTTGTTCTACAATCGCACACTGCCTACTGTAAAGTTGCACTCATTACGTTGCACAATCACACTCACTTGTTTCGTGTCACCCAAATATTAAGGGCATAATGTTCCTGTACAGCTGTATTTGTAGCCAAAGATGATGCATTCAAGAATAAAAACGACTGCTATTTCAATGTATTTTTACAGTCAAAAAAACAAAAACAATTTTACGGACCCCCACGCTTTACGACTACGCCATATTAGAAATAATTAAGGTCCGCAATAGACGTATACAATATCACGCACCTTGACCATTTCAAACGTCGACAAGTCTTTATGTTTCACAAAAAAGGAAATCGCCCCCATGATCTACGACTTACACCATATTAGAAATGATAGAGGTCCGCAATATACGAAAACAATGTCACGGACCTTGACCATTTCAAACGTCGACAACCTTTGTGTTTCCAAAAAGAATGTTCCTAAGTAACAGATGATATTCATGAACAATTCTCCTCGGCAATCCCTGCCGGGTCCTCCTCCTCCTCCTCCTCCTCCTCAACATCAACAGGTTGGTACTCAGCAAATGGGTTGGGGCAGTTCCTCTTGTCATGGTGCCCCATCCTCTTGCAGTTCTTACACAGCCGTTTAGGCTTGGCGGCAATTGCAGCAGCCTTCGCCTTAGAAGAAAGCATCCGCTTCCCACTGCTCTTGTTGTTGGCTTTCTTCGGGGGCAATATGGTTATTTCAATTGCGCTCGTACAGCCGAGGATCTCCTCTAATTCTTGCGTCTTGCTACAAGGGCCAGCAGAGGCAATATCAGATCTAAAGTCGCGAATGACGTCAGCTAGATTACTAACGTCTTCCTTACCCATTTTGCTGACATGACTGACGGTCTCATAGAACTCTGAAAACAGCCTCATGACTGTAACAGCCTTCTCATCGCGTAGGCGACTCTCTAACAGGGGACACGCATTAACATTACGTAGAGCATCCTTTGTCCATCTACATGCCACGTACCGTTCTGGGATCGTCTCCCGTCCTTTCGAAGAGTATATCCAAATGGCGTGCCTGCAAAGAATTCCATACGAACCGAACTTCCTGCAAGTACAGCTGACCTCACAGGTACCTGCGAGTGCATTAAAAAATACATAAAGAGTGCGACTCTTGACCGTACGGACAGTGGCTACGCAACGTACAGGATGTGACTTTCTAAAGGTATAATCACAACCTTTACAGGGTATAGTCACACCCATTATGCTGCATAGTCACAGTCCTTACGTCGCAGAATCAAACGAATTGCGTTCTACAATAATACACCGCATTCCAGAGTCGCACCCTTTATTGTGTATAGTTACATTCAATGAATTATGGATTAAAACTCGTTACGTTGTGCATTCACACTCACCGCGTTGTGACTGTGGCTACACAACATGGACAGTGACTTTCTATGCCAATACCTGGATTGTATTCAACAATGTAGTTGCGGTCCCAGATGGAGTCCAGAACTGTTGTCGCTTCGATCCCGTCCTTCTCCTGATACCCACGAACGCTGCACGTGTACAGTGAAAACTTGACCTCTTCTTGAAAGTGTGCAAAAGCCACGTGCGTGTACACCCTTGCCGCGTGGGTCTCCATCGGATTCATCGTTCCATTTTTGGGGAATGTCTGCCGGTTATCGTTATCTAGCCTCTTCTGCGTGTGCCTCTGTTGGTCCATCGCACTTTCGAAACGCATCCAGAACTGGACCAACGTACCTCTGTTGTCTTCAAACTTTTTGAAGAAACTGTTCTCACTCTCTGATCTCTACGTTGTCCTCATAATTCCGGACATCCTCACCTCCCTGCAATGCGCGGCAACCCATTTGCTCCTGTCTTCGAACATATTTTCGAACCATTCGATCCCAACAGCATCATGGTCAATCATAATCCGCCTCCACCTGTCATCGAACTCCGACGCCTCGATGTCATCATCCCATATAATTGCATTGAGTGCTTTTACGAATTCCGAGGCCTCCTCTCTTGATCTGCCGTACTTTGTTGGAACCTTGTTCATGATGTGCCACGTGCAGCACCGTTGGTGCGCTGCTTTGAATATTTATGGGACGGCTTTTAAAATACTGGGATCCTGGTCTGTAATGATATAACACGGTTCCTTCCCGCCCATGGCTTCCAGAAACCGGGAGAGGACCCATATAAATGACTCGTAGTCCTCCTTTAATAGCAACGCCCCACAGAACGTGACAGACCGTTTGTGGTTGTCCATGCCAGTGAACGGTGTGAACACCATAGAATACACGTTGGTTCCATACGTTGGGTCGAACGAAACTGCATCCCCGAATGCCGCGTAGGTCCTTCGAGCTGCACCATCCGCCCAATTGACTCTGCATAAACTTCCGTCAGCATCCACATCGTAGTCAAAGTAAAAATCCTCCTGACTGTCCCTCAAACTCTTGAACCGGTCTATGAACAATTGACCATCCTACTCGTGGACGAAGCACTTGACTTCCCTCCCCCAGTTCTTGAAATCAACCAACGATGCTCCGATGTTCTGATATCTGCCCGACAACTCCTTGCACATCCTGTATGTCCGAGTCGCCCCGATCTTCAGCTGCACACAGAAAATTGCAACTGCATTAGTCGCGCACAGTTAGCAGTCACCCATACACTAACAACATTATTTACAGACATTACGCACCCTCGAGTTACAAACGATCATCTCCTTGTGATATCTTGATAGATTTCGAGATGACTTTTGAAACTCTCTGTCCTTAACCATAACAAGATCGTGGTTGTGTTCCTCAATGAACTCTTCAATATAAAACCCCCCGATCATTGCACAGAGCCTAATTCGTGCCCCATATTGTGTCCTCGTTGCCTTCGTATTCCTTTTGGGTTCATACGATCCCACATACTCCTGCCCCTTCTTCTCTTCCGTGCTCGACAACTTCACCATACTCTGGCTGGCTGTTTTGCCCTCCTTGTTACAAGCCAACAATTTCTTCTTGATCGAACCATCAAAAGATCTAGTTGTCGTGTACCTCTTCGCCTCAAAACAAAAGGAATATGCGTAAGATTGATAAAACAAGAATGCTCCGTCGATGTCCGCGAACTTCTGCCCTACATAAGGCACAGTCACTGTGTCTTCAACTGGCATATTGGTTGGAACAATAAAAACAAAAAACACTATCAGTGGTTGGAACAATATATTACACACTAAAAACTAGTTAGAAATAGTTAGAAATAATCACAAAGTTCACTTGGCACAGTCACACATGTTGATGTGTACAATCACATGCTATGAGTTGCATAGTCACTCATATTGAGGTGTACAATCACGTGATATAAGTTGCATGGGTTAAACTACTGTCGATAAAAAGAAACCCTATATTACACACTATCAATCTTGCAACGCACGCATTCATCTCTAACCTTAATGAAATGTGACCTTTCTCAACAGCGACTGTGGCTTTGCTCATATAACAGCATGATTTTACACCACTATATTACATATAACAGCATGATAAATATAACAATCATAAGTATAACAACCATACAAAATACCAACAATAGTAAATATAAAGAAACCAACATAAATAATTTGAATAAAGGAACTTCAACGTAATAAAACTACACCTGCAGCAGAAAACTACAACTACATGGAACCAACGCAATAATAATTTGGCTTGATTAATACCCACAACACATAAGAACTATAAGTACAACTACAAACCAATATACAATACTCGACAACCAAAAAAAATAACAATAATAAACATAACAATGATGGAACGTGTGGATAATGAATATAACGTAATAAATATATCAGTCTTACTCGCACCAATATTTGGAATAATAAAACCGCAACTTCACATAATACAACTACATCTACAGCAGAAAAGCTGTAGACTACAGTGTGACTGTCTATCATATTAAGTGTGACTGTCTATCATATTAAGTGTGACTGTCACAACCACGTTATAACATAATACAACGTGTGACTGTCTATCATATTAAGTGTGACTACCACGTTATAACTGTGTGACTTCCCATCATATAGAGTGTGGTTGTGACATTACAACTGTATAACTTTTCAAATTAACAAATCAAACAAAAAAATGGAATTCCAAATGCAAGATACCAAATATATATGTATGTACTCATCTTACCTCCTGCATGTTGAACTGAAATTTTCGACTGGACATTTTTGAGCACATACGAATCCTCAAGGAACAGCACCCTTGGAGCATGGAGATGTAGAGGGTTTAGTTATTTTGCATGATAGTGGAGATGAATATTGATTTAGGATGAATTTTGAATTTTAGTGAAATGAAATGGTGAGCAATGGGATGAATTTTTGAATTTTAGTGAGAGAGTGAATTTTGGTGATGGAAATTATGAAAGATTGGGAGAGATTGCGCTGCGAAATGGTGAGCAATTGAGAGAAGGAAAGTGAATTTTGGTGATGGAAATGATGAAAGATTGAGAGAAAGTGCGCTGCTGTTGCTCTGCTTTACTTGTTGTGGCTCTGCTCCTGTCTGCTGCTGCCTGCTACTAGTCATTCCAAGTACCTCCTCTCCCTTTTTCTTTTTTTGATTAATCCAGGCCATCCGACCTCGGCTCGTCGTTTGTTCTTCGTCATTTTAATTCACTCATTGATCGGGGTGTGGGAGGAATCCCGGTTCATTCATGAATCGATTAATCGATTTTCTTTTATTTAGCTGTTTGGTTTTACCCGAGGAAGGGTTGCCTACGTATCCGCTTTCGGACGGGATCAAACCATGTTCGTAGTTATTTTATAGATGTGAGTGATTTTGCTTTAGACTCGTTATGCCAATTATCGATGTGAGATGTTTGGGGTGTATTCTCCCTAGTTAAAGAACTGTGGCGGAGTGATTGGGTGCGACTTCTTGAAAGTGACAATTACCAAGATACCGTGTTTAGGTCAGGGTGACTGGCTTGGATGGTTTTGGAATGTGGAGCTAGGTAGTAAGTGGTTTCGATATATCAAAATCTGGAGCTTGATTTTTGTGGAGTTAGGGCTATAGGCTAAGGTTTCGTAATGCGGTAGGAAAGGGGAAGTTGAGTAAAAATGACTCAGACTTCGATCGGGTGAGTTGTATATTACGTGGGATCTGATTTCCATGTCTGGTCCTAACGGTTGGGGTTATTCTATTGAGCTTGAATCCTCAAAATTCCGGACTGTCTCTTAACAAGTGTCTTGGGAAGGTCTTAAGGGTTGTAGGGAGGCTAGTATTTGGGTGCTAGCTGACTGGTGTGTTCATTTTTCTTTTTCTTTTTTTGCTTTTTTTTTCGGACATTGCACTTAAAGTCGAATTGAATGATTGGGAGTTTCATTTTGACCGTTGAGTTTGGTCTTGATCATTGAATTGGGCCGGTTTAGCTTGGCCTTGTTTTCACTTTTTCCTTTGGCTTCTTTTGGCCATTTCAGACTCTTTTTTTTCCAGACTAGCACCTATGGTTGGGATTGGTCGGTCTTTTATTCGAGGGATGTTTATTGTGGGAAATGGGTTTGCTTTCCGTCTTTGATTGCAAGCTAAGAGACTATCTAGATTTGTCATAGGATTCGGGAATGCTCGTTCTAAGGGATATTTTGTGGCTTTCTATACCAGTCATGGAATAGGTAAAAGAAAAAAACACGAGATCTCAGTTCTTTTAATTCCTCGTTGTTTCAAGGAATGTTTGGTTGTTATCGATAAATGGCATAGCATCGAGTTGTAAGCGAGAAAGTGCGTTATTAAATCAAGCGATCGTCGAGGCGTATTATAAAGGAAGAAAAGTTTATTTCTTTTTGTTAATAGTAATAAGCGGGTTATGCGCCCGAGATATTGTTTTCGGGGAGGTGGAGGACAGATCCCCTCGCACCTCCTAACTCAGAACAAAAGACATTGTTATACTATTAGGTCTAGGCACTAAGATGAACTAGACTCTGACTCGGACACAGATTTACTCGTCTCGGTGGATGCCCGTAGGTTGTCAGGATTTTCCTTGATATTCCGGACATTCTCCTCTATAGGGTCGAGGTGGGAACAACCAATGGCGTCGCTAAAAGGGTTTGTGGTATTGTTTGGTTTCTCGGGTGGAGGGAGAGGGATGGTCCTATTTTTGATCATATCTTGTACGGCATGTTTGAGTCGATAGCAGGACTCGATATCGTGCCCGTTACCTTGGTGATATAGGCAATAAGCATTAGGGGTCCAACTTTTGTTTCGTTTGCTGACCGTTGGGTCCGGGGTGGGACCCAAAGGTGAGAGTAACACTTGATCGACTAGGCACTTAAGGGCTTCGGCGTAAGATGATTTGATTGGGGTAAACTTTAATTTCTCGGTGACCTTCCTTCTTTGTCGCGTGTGGTCTTGGAAGGTCTTGGTGTCCGTTCCGTATTGACTTTGGGAAGCTCCGATCGGGCGGAGCATTGGGATGATCTATCCTGGGTAGGCTTTTGGGCATGGTAATTGCTCTGGTTGGCATATGTATCGCGTTCGGTGTCTCTACTCTCAAGGAAACTGAGGCGGCTATCGATGTAACGGACGGATAAAGTCAAACGGGTTATTGAAGTATGGATGTTTCGAACCAATTTGGCTAGGGTATCGACATCGTTGCGGATGCTTTTGATGGCGCTTGAATCTACCGATATGTTGGGGAGTGATTCTAGAGGGAAAGGGTCAGGAGGTCAGATCGGATCCACCGGACGACTTAGGGACTCGAGGAATGGTCGTGACTGAGCGACGCGGAAATGAGACCCTTGACTCGCATGTGTGTGTGGTCATTGGCTTAGGGACTCGGGTGCTTTAGAATCTGAGTGTATTTGGCGAAATGCCTGACGAATTTGGATCTCTATGACGAGACGATTTGACACAAACCTCGGAGGTGAGGCTTAAAGAGGACTTCTCGAAATGAGACGACCCAAAATGTAAGACCTCAAGTAGAGGTGAACCTAGTAACTAACAAAGACAGTTAATCACGCGATTGTACGACGTAAGAAGTTGATCGCGATCCTGGCTCATGATCAAAGAATTTTATTTCTTTTAGAAAACGACCGATACTCGCAGAGGAAAGTCTTTTTTGAAAAAAGAAATGATTTTGTAAAATTAGGGTGACGATGGTGTGGTGACATCGTTTGTGATGAAAATGTGTTGCTATGTGTGCGTCGGGAATCCGACGATAGCAAAATCTAAAAATGTTTGAAAGGAACGCGGTTCTTAGGGAAACCAGTTTTGAAAATGATTGCATTATGCTTTTATCGAGACTACTATTAATTAGCTAGTTCGATATTTGTGATGTACATGATGCTCGTGGTAGAGCGTGAGGTCTAATGACGGTGTTTTAAAGGTGTGACTAAATCCTTATTAAAGAACTTAGGTGATGAATTTTTTTCTAAAAAAACTTTTAAAATGAGTGACCCACGTTTGTCGGTTGCATTAACTAGCATTTGACGGTGGGTACTGACGTGTTGTGAAAATGTGAGCGTTTTGGATTCCTTGACTTCATTAATTGAAGCTTCGATTGTGTTAGCGGTTTTTTGTGTGTAAAAACTTTTCCTTTTTTTGAAAATAACATGTAACCGTTTGGTGTGCCTTGATCCCATTAACTGGGAGTCTCGGTGGTATTAACGGTATCTGTCGTTTGACGGGTTTTACTTTAGCCTTGTGACGGCGCTTGAAAATATATTTTGTTTGAAAATGTCGAGTTTAAAATTTGCCATGACGACGACATCTGATTTTTTTAGAAATCGTGATTTCCCCGGAGTATCGGTGTTTAAAAGGTTGTTTTGAAAGGATGAGGTGTTTTTCGAAAACGGAATTGAGTATGTTGGTGTGCTTGAATCCGGACTTTAGTATTTTATTTGGGTTGGATTGTTCAAACACGCTACACATAACTGGGAATGCATACACTCATGCAGGATGCAGACTCGGGTAGGTTTAGGGTAGGCTACCGCCCACGAATAGTCTTTACTTAGTGTCTATAGCAGTTCCCGACAAAACACCCGATGATGATCGGACGTAAACGTGACTTAATACGCTCAAATACGAACTTGGAATCAATAGTATCCGACGTGGGCATTTAGCGGAGTGCAAATATCTCAAAACCGACCTCAAATCCAGGCCCAGTGGGTCGTTTCCAATAAAATGAGACTAATTTGGGTCAAAACCGTCACCGGAAATAAAACCGTCTT